>OU015615.1:5412531-6765039 GCA_907165245.1 Habrosyne pyritoides
CAACATATATCTTAATACAGTGTAAACTCTTTATAACGTTATCCTTTATAACGATAAACTCCCTATAACGTTGAAGTGAGCCCAAGTTGGTTGGTTTGTTCACTTTGTTTTGTTTTTTTTTGTTCACTCCATATAACGATAACTCTCTATAACGACAAAAAATGCTCAGTCCCTTGAGTTTCGTTATAAAGAGTTTACACTGTATATATATTTCTTGTGTGCGTGTGTATGTGACTGAACTCCTCCTAAACGACTGGACCGATTTTGATGAAATTTTTTGTGTGTGTTCGTGGAGATTCGAGAATGGTTTAGATTTACAATTGGACCCGGTAGGTGGCGCTGCGATCGAAACCCTGCATTTTTGTATGGGCTTATTTTGACAGGACAACGTCTGTCCGGGCAGCTAGTTTTGTATATATTTTTATTGTAGCTATATTTTGTATATATTTTTATTGTAGCTATATTTTGTGTATTTTTTAAGAGTAGTAGAGCTCTTAGTGCAGAGTTCGTCCGGGGAAGTACTACCACCTTACCCATTTCCGCCGTGAAGCAGTAGTGCAATTGTATTACTGTGTTTCGGTTAGAAAGGTAAGGGGGCCGGTGAAATTACAGGCACATGAGACTTAACAACTTCACGTCTCAGGGTCGACAACGCATTGGCGATGCTCCTAGTGTTGCAAATGTCCATAGGCGGCGGTGACCACTTACCATCAGGTGGA
This sequence comes from Habrosyne pyritoides, assembly GCA_907165245.1. Taxonomy (NCBI): domain Eukaryota; kingdom Metazoa; phylum Arthropoda; class Insecta; order Lepidoptera; family Drepanidae; genus Habrosyne; species Habrosyne pyritoides. The sequence continues at coordinate 5,413,251 of OU015615.1, forward strand.
CCGTCTGCTTGTTTGTCGGCCCAAGTGGCATAAAAAAAAAAAAAAAAAAAATATATATTTTTATTGTAGCTATATTTTGTATATATTTTTATTGTAGCTATATTTCCTCCTAAATAAAGCTCGACTGTCGCTTATAGAGGTATAGATAAGTAGCAGTCTCAATAACGGAGGTCCATGAGGGAATAACGACTCTCTCTTACAGAGGTTTCTGTTTCTCGCTAATATAGGTTTTGGGAGCTAAAAATGACGGGTCCTGGCTATTACTCTCACTTACAGAGTTTTCTCACTTATCCAGTTCTCACTTACCCAGTGTTTGACTGTATGTGTATATAAAAGAATTGCTCGTTTAAAGGTATCAGATAAATGTTATAGCAATGTCACTAATTACCTTTTACCGTCGAAACGTAGTTATAGCCGGCCATATACTATCCATGTCGATGGACCCTCGGCGGGCCGGATTAAGATTCTGAGAAAATGACACTAGCTTGAGGATGTTTCGCGTCTATCCTCTGTCTCTTTCGCTAACTTCATAATCCGTTAGAGGTAAGCTCTCCGAGACCTCATTCCGGCGGCTTGCTAAAGAAGTTTTAATTAGCTGATAGGGCCAGGCGAGTCGCGATCTTGTCTGTCTCACTCAGTAGTATGAAACAAAAATAATGTTTGTTTTCGTAAGTGCCCGTGTAGGCCTTGACTTTGTTAACCAGTAGAAACACGACCTTGAAGGTTAAAAATAAACTGTCAATATATATTCTTTATTCATATAGGTCTGAGGAACTGAGCTGACGGTCTGTGGGCCACCAGTGAGCATCATGAATCCAATACGAGTATATGGTCCGGGAAAAATTTAAAAAAATATTGTTTTCAAATTATTCCCTTACTAGCTGTCTCCCGCGATTTCACTCGCGTTCCCGAGGGATGTAACATTTCCCCAGCACAAAAAGTATCCTATGTTACTTCTAATACCTCCAAGAATATGTGTACAAAGTTTCATGATGATCGGTTAAGTAGTTTTCGCGTGAAAGCGTAACAAACTTACATTCACATTTATTATATTAGTAGGGACTAGCTGTCCCCCGCAGTTCTATCCGCGTTCCCGAGGGATATCACATTTTCCGGGGATAAAATGTAGCATATATGTTATTTCAGTATATGCTCTATCTATGTGCCAAGTTTCATCCATATCCGTTTAGTAGTTATTGCGTGAAAGAGTAACAAACATACAAATCTTTCCTCTTTATAATATTAGTATAAATGAATACAACATTTTTTTACAAAAAAATTGTATTTTCTATTACAAGAAATATGTACTGTTATTGAAATAAAATAAAATATCCCGGGACATACTTTTGACACGACCACCTGATCCCAAACTAAGCAAATAATTGATATATGTACTACATATACAACTAATCACGTGATAGATAAGCTCTCCGAGGCCTCCGTGAAGCGGCTCGCCGACGAAGTTTGTATTAGCCGAATAAGGGGGCTGATACGACTATCAGAAAATCTAGACAAGAGACGAGATGATTTTCGCGTAGGCAGGGATACGCGTACATATGCAGTGTTGTTGTGTATTAAGTAGTTCAACGAGTTATCTAGGGTTACCACGTTGGAGAAAGCGAAGTTTATAAAAAACTGGCTGTCCCCCGCGGTTTCACCCGCGTTGCCGAGGGATGTTACATTATTATTTTGTTCATTCTATCATCAATAGTTTTCGCAGCCCACGCGACGTAAGGAATTTTTCAGGTCATTTTTTTACACCTTATGTTACATTATTGGAGTTTTAGTAAGGATCCCTAATTTTTTTTAAATATAATATAGCCTATGTTACTCGGGGATAATGTAGCTTTCCAAAGGTGAAAGAATTTTTGAAATCGGTCCAGTAGTTTCGGAGCCTATTCATTACAAACAAACAAATCTTTCCTCTTTATAATATTAGTATAGAAAAAAAAAACATTAACGTGCATTTTTAGCTTCTTACGAATTTTCGATCAGGTCACGTGTTGGCGCGAGTTTAACATTTTATACCCATCCCAAGAAAAGTGCTCAACGCCGCTAAAGAAGGTTTCACTTTAAAAATTATTGGCTGATTTAAAAAATGTTATCACGAAAAGCTACTCTATTCCCAAGTAATAAAGGCTATTAGGAACTCCAGGGACTGTGTTTAGGGTTTCTTTAGTTAGTCTTTATAGTTATTAACTAAAGTAGCTGTTTCCCGCGGTTTTACCCGCGTTCCTGAGGGATATCACATTTTCCCGGGATAAAACGTAGCCTATATGTTATCCCAGGATATGCTCTATCGATGTGCCAAGTTTCATCCATATCCGTTTAGTAGTTTTTGCGTGAAAAAGTAACAAACATCCTCACAAAATTAGTAGTATCTCACACGATCTGAAGTTAACAATGTGAGACATTAAATGTTATTGTTTATGGTATGTTGTTGTTTTAAATATCGACGCGTCACCCCTATCCATGCGCCCACGCAACCGCTTCTGTTTACCTACATTCTATATTTAAAATCAGTTACTACTGAACCATCGGTGCGGACGGACGCACGCGGAGCGTAACATCGAAACAAAAGTCGTTATTAGTGCATTTTACGCAGTTGAATTGTGTTTACATTTCTTGTTGTGAATTTTATAACGAGTTATTTTTTTTTGTTTGTTCTTGTGTGTGTTTGTGTGAAATATGACCGAGCCCAAGAGCTCTGTGCCTGTCGACGAATTAGGTATGTGTTTTGTTATGTTTTTGGTCTTATTATTTATCACTCTGCCATCAAAGCTTTGGTGTAATTAAATTTTGTATATTTTATTAGAGAAAGCGAGGCACGCTTGAGGAATTTTGTTAATTGTGTTCCTTAATCTGTAGTGTGGGTGTACAATATCGCCGTATGAATGTGGTTGTGAGAGGTCAATAAATAAAGAAAAAATATAAATAATGATTCATGGAGGGAGATTATTTACACGCGGGCATCTGATCCCAAACTAAGCAGAGCTTGTACTATGGGAACCAGATAACTGATATACTACTTTTTAAATACATACTTATATAGATATTTACACCCAGACACAGAACAAACAGACATGTTCATGCAAACAAATGTTTGTCCTGGGTGGGAATCGAACCCGCGACCTTCGGTTTGGCAGTCAGGGTCTCTAACCACCAAGCCAACTGGCCCGTCGATATATATTTAATAAAATAAAACGTAGTATATGTAGTATATCAGTTACCTGGTAGCCATACTACAAGCAGTACACTCTGCTTAACTTGGGATCAGGTAACCATGTGTCAAGAATGTCTTGGGATATTTATTTGATTTTGTTTATATAGGAACAAACAGATTTGTTTGTGCATACAAATGGGAATCGAATCTATAACCACCATTCCAAAACCCGTTTTTTAAAATTTTATATATATCTCATATAAAACAAAGTTACTCCATCTGTATGTATGTGCGCTAAGATCTCTTTTACTACGCAATATACTATAATTCGGTTTTCGCTATAATTTAGATAATTTCTTCCGCAAGGTTTATGTGTATAATATACTAGCTATTCCCCGCGGTTTCACCCGCGTTTATCGATATCATATATAGCCTGTAACCAACGAAAAATTCCGCGTCGAATGGTAGCAGTCCCATCCCGATATGTTCAGTAGTTTTCAGGTGATGGTGCGGCAAAGGAACCCTATTTTTTTATATGAAGATTTATTTTACCTTACACAGGCGAAACCGGGGAGTGTCGCTAGTAATTGATAGCTTCACACTGTAAGTAAATAAATATAAACAATGTTTATAAATAAACGAGGTTCTGATCTGTTTTATTTTTATTTATCTATACAAGTAAATAAAATGGAGTTATTTGTTTGTAATGTCAAAATAACAAGTATTTACTATATGTATATGAAAGTGTAAATGTTACTTATGTACGTACGAACGTTTTTTTTTTTTTTTTGTCTCTGTTTTTACCGGTTAATCTCCTAAACGACTGGACCGATTTTGACAAGACTTTCACTGGCAGATAGCTAATTTTATAAGAATTAACTAAGGCTTCTATTTATCCCCGAAAAATGTTACGTCTGTAGTACGCGAGTGAAACCGCGGGGATAGCTTGTATAATATTATTTTCTGAGTTGATTCATAAACAAGTATGTTGTTTTCTTAGAGCTGACATGTTGTAAACTAATTGACAGACCAGTTGGCTTGGTGGTTAACGCTCTGACTGCCAAACCGAAGGTCGCGGGTTCGATTTCCACCCAGAACAGACATTAGTGTGCATGAACATGTCTGTTTGTCCTGTGTCTGGGTGTAAATATCTATATAAGTAACTATTCAGTAAAAAAAAAAAAGTTGTATATGTAGTATATCATTTATCTGGTTTCCATAGTACAAGCTCTGCTTAGTTTGGGATCAGATGGCCGTGTGTGAAGAATGTCCCGGGATATTTATTTATTTAATTACAGATGCGCTGATTGAATAGTGATTACATTAAATTACATTGTTTATAACTACTGATACACTACATATGTTATACGCTGTCACTGAGTCGATGCACTAGCACCACAGACGTCTTACCTCGACGACCGCCGGACAGAAATACTCACTTTCTGTCACCGTGACAGCGGGTCTAATACGTCCTGTACCTCTACCATGAGTTGCTATCGAAACTTACTTTAGTCACTAGCGAGTAAACTACTATCGATACAGTATTTCTCGATAGCAACTGTCAAATTTGTGACTCATGGTACCGAATTTCTATAGCAAAGGCTAAAAAACGTTACTCGCTAGTGTTTACATTTCGATAGGTTTTTTACCTATCGACTCGTACTATCGATTTTAATTCTTTAGGTGACCGCTAGTGGCGCTGTACAGATTTGCCATAGAAATGTATTACGCCATCGCTAGCGAGTACGTACGTTAAAAACTCATGGTAAAGGCACTGGAGTTGCTTCGTGTAGAAGCGAAACGTCTCGATATCCTGTTGAGTTTCCTTGTTTGAGACTTGACAGATGAGTGCCAGCGGAATTAGTTACTAGATATTTGTTTTTGTATAATCTTACAATGGATTTCCGAAAGGTCACGGCTGACTCAATTGCAACTCTAATTTTCTTGTTTTAGTTGTAAGGAATTATTGTTATTTTCTATTTTGTAGTCTTGTTATATCTTCTTTTTTTTTGTTTTTGAATGTTACCTATATTAAGTATTTTGTAATTGTTAAATATGTAAAACAGCCAAAAAGTCAGAATAGATAAAATTTATATAAAAAAATATTTAATAAAAAAAAAAGAAAGTAACCTTGCTGAGTTTCTTGCCGGTTCTTCTCAGTTGAAGGCTGACTTCCTAGCCGGTAGTAGCTTCAGTAGTTACTACTTTAAATTTGATCTTCATAAGTGCCTTCCTAGGGCCTAAACTGAATAAATGGTTTTGAATTTTGCATTCACTTTTTTTGAAAGTTATATGGTGGTAGCTACGCCCCTGCACCCACGCCTATATTAATATGAAATCAGTCAGTTAATAGAAAAGGGTATGAAGGATTTTTTTCCTATTTTAAGAAGATGTGTGCCCACCCCCTTGCACCCCCCAGAGTTGGCAATCGGCAGTCGGTCTAACCACGCTAACTCAGTCCTAACTGATAGTTGTTTGGCAAAGCAATTGTAAAAAGAATTAGCCATGCCTTGTTAATTTATTCACTGTACAATGATTGCTTTGTACGACTCTGTTTTGATTACATAGTGAGATTGCCAGTGGTGGGTGAACTCGAAATATTCAAAATTCAAAACCATTTATTCAGTTGGTCCGCGGAGACCACTTATACACGCGGTTTCACCCGCGTTCTTGGTGGATTTAACATATCCCGGGATAGTAAAAGTTTTCTGTTTTTGTCTAAAGTGCAATAAATTTTTTGAGTCAAAAATCTCAACATCGCACGGAGGATATTGGGGGTCGAAAATAGCCTCCCTTAATTAGCGGATGCCTTTAAAAATTTTCTAGACTCCTTAGTCCGTACTCTTTTAAAATTAATGATGAACTGGCTGTTCCCCGCGTCTGGAGGTCTGTTATACGCGAACTGTCAAGCGCGCGCAGTTATAATAATTGTAATTCTTTAAAATTCTCACATTTTCTCAATTATAATATGCATGTATTATACATAAAAACCTTCCTCTTGAATTACTCTATCTATTAAAAAAACCGCATCAAAATTTATTGCGTAGTTTTAAAGATCTTAGCATAAATAGGGACAGACAGACACCGGGAAGCGAATTAGTTTTATACTATGTAGTGATATTATTGTAAGATCATATTGTATTGGATTTTTATTGAACATCTTTCCGCGCTTGCTCAGTTCGATGTTCTAAAATCATTTGTTATGTAACCTCATTTGCATATCCAGTTGTAATAATATTGTCGGATGTTAGACCGGTTTAGTTTTATTATCTGTTACGGACGGGCCGAACTTTCGGTATATTGTATAATATACTAGCTGTACCCTGCCACGCTTCGCTGTGGCACATTGTGATTGAATGGTTGATAAATGAGAAACAAAACAAAGACGGTCGCGGATATGTGACTGATGCAAAAATAGATAAAAACAATCCTTGATGCAGATTATATATCATGCTAAAATTTCAGCTTTTTTGAGTTTTTGTAGCGAACACAAACCAACATAACATTTTTATATGTATAGATAAATTATTCAATATGCTGGCCAGTTGGCTTTGTGGTTAGCGACTCTGACTGCCAAGCCGAAGGTCGCGGGTTCGTTTCCCACCCAGGACAAACATTTGTGTGCATGAACATGTCTGTTTGTTCTGTGTCTGGGTGTAAATATCTGTATAAGTATGCATTTAGAAAAAAAATAGTATATGTAGTATATCAGTTATTTGGTTTCCATAGTACAAGCTCTGCTTAGTTTGGGATTCTTTAAACTCTAAATTCTCTCGTCTGTGTTCCCTGAAACTTACAAGTTGGGGCTCTAAGAGAAGAATGAATAGGCTACTAACGGGAAAGCGAGCTCCATCTTCGGCCTCATCTTCACTCACCATCAGGTGAGATTGAGGTCAATCGCAACCCTGTCATATATAAACAACGTCACAGTATGCAGGTGTTCCATTTTCTATATAAACTCGCTTTTTGGAGTACTCGATACGATGACGATACGCCTGCGATAGATGTTCGTGCTTAGGCATCTGATCAAAAACTAAGCAGAGCTTGTACTGTGGTAACCATCCGACCGTTAGTAGAGCTTTTAGTGCAGAGTTCGTCCGGGATAGTACTTACCACCTTACCCATTTCCGCCGTGAAGCAGTATTACACTTGTATTACTGTGTTTCGGTTAGAAAGGTAAGGGGGCCGGTGAAATTACAGGCACATAATTTACAGTTAATTAACATACATTATAGGCGCAGCAGTACAACTTCACGTCTCAGGGTCGCCAACGCATTGGCGATGCCCCTGGTGTTGCAAATGTCCATAGGCGGCGGTGACCACTTACCATCAGGTGGACCGTCTGCTTGTTCGCCGGCCCAAGTGGGATAAAAAAATATGTTTGCGTAGAACCTTTATCAATTTTGTTCTGTTAAGTCAGTTGCGAGCGTGTACAAATACGCCATTATGCATCACGTTCATCCGTTCGCACAAATTTCTTAAAGCGTTCGAAAGTTTTCTCTTCACGCATTAATAATATAGATAATTACATTATATGACACATAGTGTTTATCAATAATTGATTTGATTTATAGCAACCTTGTTCTTGAGAACAATAGTGGGGTGAAGATAGTGGTGACCTGTGTTGACCCTGGGTGATAATATGCTTGATGGACATTGGTCTTTGGTGAGGGCATGGAAAAACAGCTGTTTCGTGATTAGGGTGTGGTAGGGTTATTTTTTTATCGACTGGGAAATTTCTTTGTTGACGTGAATTAAAAATTTCAAAATATTCACTTTTTTTTTACTATTGCAACACAAGGTGCATTGCCGATGCGTTGTCGATGAAAGGTTATGTTGTCATGTCTCGTATGTCTATTTTTTATAGACATTGTTTTATGGTTCAAAAAAATTGGTTTTTAGATGTTTTTTTTTTTTATTTGTGGCCAGCTCAATAATTTCAACGTAGTGTCTGTAAGTAGTGACCGTGGTGTATGCCAGTTCGTCGGCCCATGAGCATGTAGCTTCGTTAACTTTAAATGTGAGCTTCTTAAGCGCCTTTTTTTTTTTTTAAGGGACGAAGGTGTTAGCCTCAGGTGGCTCTTACACCCTTACGCGGACCATTCCAGCGAGCGCTGGGGGCTCTCAGCCGAAAATACATTTAGATTTTAAGCAACAAGCACACTGAAGGTGCCCCCTGTGGGGCTCGGCCCTCGGGCTCAGGGCATTGCGTGGTTCTTAAGTGCCTCCGTGGGCACGTGGTTTTTGTATTTTCTTTTTTATAGAATTATTTATATATAAATTATACCTTTTAGTCCAGGATAATGTAACATCTGTCAAGAATGCGGGTGCAACCGCGTGCGACAGTTAGTTAAAAAAATAAACTCGTTAAATAACTAGAATGAAGTCGTAACATAGCGTGTCGAGTAGTGATCGTGTAAAAAAATAGAAACAACATGGCCGCCTATCCGGTCAGTGTAACAAACAATAGGTTGTATGCGTGTACGCCCGTGCCCACATCCTACTTATATTATAAATGCGAATGTTTGTATGTATGGATGTTTGTTACTCTTTCACACAAAAACTACCGGACAGATTTGTGTGAAACTTGGCACATAGATAGAGTATATACTGGAATAACATATAGCTTACTTTCTATCCCGGGAAAATGTGACTTCCCTCGGGAACGCGGGTAAAACCGCGGGGGACATACGACACAATATCATGTCTGTTGTATGGAACCCCCCCTTAAATATTTATTTTATTCTGTTTAGAGTATATATATTTAGTATTTGTTGTTATAGCGGCAACAGAAATACATCATCTGTGATTACAACTGCCTAACTATCACGACTCAGATACAGACGGACAGACAGACAGGGGAATCTTAGTAATATGGTCCCGTTTGACGTATAAGAATGACATTGGAATAAATACCCTATTGCTTTGTGATAAAGCATCATATTAATCGTCATACAATAAACAATTGGATCAAAAGACGCACCTTAACATGATAGGAATAAAGTCGATTTTACCAAAACATTATTGAATGAAGTTCTTCGAGTACAGCTCTTAGTGCAGAGTTCGTCGGGGGAAGTTCCACCTTACCCATTTCTGCCGTGAAGCAGTAGTGCACTTGTATTACTGTTTCGGTTGGAAAGGTGCGGCCGGTGACATTACAGGCACGTGAGACTTAACTTCACGTCTCAGCGACAACGCGGCGATGCCCCTGGTGTTGCTAATGTCCATAGGCGGTAACCACTTACCATCAGGTGGACCGTCTGCTTATTTGTCGGCCCGAGTGGTATAAAAAAAAAGAAAGAAACTCACGTCTCAGCGACAACGCATTGGCGATACCCTTATTGTTGCAAATGTCCATAGTCGGTGACAACTTACCATCGGGTGGACGGTCTACTTGTTTGTCGGTCTATGCCGTATGTAAAAAGGCTATCAAAGTTCTAATATTAGTTTAATGATGTTATTTTAAAATATGGCGATGATAATTATGCATAGGGAAGTTACTTAATAAGGAAAATTATTATTAATGCCTAATTAATTCGTTTAAAGTTACAGAGGTACTTTGAAATTGTCGATACTAATTATAAAAATGTTTCACGCCCATTGTCCCCGAAGAGGCAGGCTGTTGATAACTACCTTTTGTTTTTCATGACGAATTGATAAAGTATAATTAATTTTCTTTTGTTTTTCTTCATGAATTAAAGAAGTATGTGACTTTCTTTGTTTTTTCTTGAAGTATGAAGTATTCTTTTCCAGAATCATGGGTGGAGCTGAACTCTGGGTGTGGCCTGGCGGCAGTTGAAAACGAATACATAAGACTCCTCCGGGAGGCTCAGCGCGAGAGCCGAGACTCCTCCGTGAGGCATTCCCGAGCCTCTAGCGTCAAAGGCAGGTGAGGCAATGAGGCAATGAGGCAACGTGTATACTCACTCAATATCACCATAGTGCCCGACAATACTGTTAAAACAGTATTATGATTATTATTGCCTCTTTATTTCCATAATTAACCAATCCACATAACAAATTATTTCTAATTTTATAAATTAATTTTTTCCCATCAACTATATGAATTTTTTAAAACATTAAACAAATTAAATCTCTCAAAACAATTTACAATGTCATTTTAATATGGATCCCTCAACGGGTGGAGGCCTCCTCCATTCTTCTCCACATCCGTCTGTCCTTTGCCCTTGTGAGCCAGTTTTCGCCAGCTTCTCTTATTATTTCATCAGTTAAAACCGTATTATTAAAATAAATTAAATTGAATTAAAATTATTTTATTCAGACAACATAGGATCCATTTCTTAAAACTACCAAGACAAGTAAGAGTTATAAAATAAATAAATTTTATACATACACAATATTATCAGTTTATATTATACACTAGCTGACCCGACACACGTTGTCCTGTCTTAACAATGAATTTTGAATTCGAATGTTCCGATTGAATCGACTGTGAAATGTGCAATAAGAAATTATAAATTAATTATTTTATCAATGTAATTCCGACCCATGCCTCTGTTTTAAACGCAATTTGCAGCGCGCATTCTGTCAATCGCTCCAGCTGTCAAACGATTGACAATAATAAACGTTTATATTGTCAAAAGCTCTAGTAAAGTGGTTAAGTTTTCTAATTTTCCGCGCAACTTTCTTAATTTTCGTTCATAAGAACCATCTCCTGACAATAACAAACACAACAAAAAAATTATTAGCGAAATCGGTCCAGCCGTCCATGCGTGATGCCGTGACCAAGGGAAATAGGGATTCATTTTTATATATATAGATTTGCTGGGCAAGGGGGTTTATCAATGTTGACACCCAATGCTTCTGCAGAACACTATCCCATCTGGCAGCCAGAGCTACCCAGCATTCTCAGTGTAATGATGCTACTTTTTTTCGTATAATGGCGTTAAAGTCATTCAAATGGGCATCGGCAAACATGCCTGACGCGCCGCAGAATCTAGGTAGCCCGAACAAAGCACTAAACATGTTGTTATCCTTTTTATCGTTCGTTAATACTTTTTACTGTTCCATAAAAAAAAGAATACATAAAAACGCTTCGCCCAGTCGAAAGTTATAAGGTTACAAACATAAAAAAAAATAAAGACGATTTGAGAACCTCCTCCTTTTTTTGAAATCGGTTAAAAATAGGATTACACTTGGGTTACATTATTGGAGTTTTAGTATGGATCCTAATTTTTTTTGGAACGAAGTTTCTTATCGCGCGTTGTGAAAGGGGGCTAGACGGAAAAAATTCATACAAAAAGTTGTAACGACACTTTTTTTTCGAAATTCAAATGATATGGTTTATTATTGGGTTTGTTATTTTCATAATTTATTTAAAGGCTACATACAACATCTTTAAAATTCTGTTCCATTTATAAATTAGTATAATTAGTAATTATTAGCACAGTCTTGATCTTTTATTGAAGACCTAATACTAAAGACGAGAGATTGCAAGTTTTTCTCAACACTGGACCTAAACTCAGCGGTTTGGTCAATTCCAATGCGTATCTTCGTTCCATCCGGGTGTACCTTGACACCTCTCTAGTTTTTAAAATATAATATATGTCACTCGAGCTTCACAACAGTGAATGATTTTTAGAAAACGGTCCAGTAGTTTTTAAGTTTATTCGTTACATACAAAAATACAAATCTTTCCTCTTTATAATAGTGTAGATAACATTTTTTTATCAAAAAATTTAAATGCGAAAATTGGTACTTTTAGAAATACCTCCGTTTTGCAAAATTCTTGATGTGTTGCAAGTGGCAACCATAATGACGCATAGCTGGCGTTCTGTATTCTCATTATGTCGGCTTCTTTTGTCGTTGAGTCTAATTAGCTTTACACTAGTACATAGCAAGTAATAATATCCTGGGACGTTTTATATCGCAAGTATACAGTTGCGATTTGTGCGATGTTCCGGAGAGACCGTTATCAGCTAACTTCATCCGTGAGAATTTTGTGTTACAGTGCTGCGAGCGCGTCTTAAAATTTCACTCTCAAAATATTTTCATAACGCGCCTAAAGAAGTATAACTTCAAAAACATAGACGTCTCTCAAATGCGTTGTGGCGCCAGTCACACCACAAGCAAATAATACTTGATATGGATTATTAGAAATACAACTCTTGTTCGGTTTTATTGATTGAGTATCATGTTACAACAAGCGGCGAGCTTTTAGGGTTCCGCTGCAAAATGGAAAACTGAACCGCATATAGTTTAAACTTGTCCGTTTGTGACAGTGATTTTTCTTGAAATCTATCAGTCTGAATTATTTTGATTTTCGGATATAAAATCAAAAACAAGATTTATAGACCAGCTCTCCCATCCGATCGAGGTGAAACCTTGCACTCCATTATTTCTGTTGACATTGCACGATTAGCTAAGTGACGTCATTATAAATCCGATATGGTGGTCGTGATGAGATGGTCATTTATTAATTCATAAGCCACCTCCATGTCATGGGTGTCTAGTGAACGGCAGAGGTGGCCTTAGGGGGTGGCGAACGGGGCAATCGCCCGGGGCTTCGCTCTTGAAGGAGCCTCGCGCAACCCAAGCAAATTAAAAAAGAATTGATTTAAAATTTTATTTATGTGTATAACTTTAGCATTTCTTGACAAACATGACAAATACCTAAACCAAACAACCAGACTTACTTTCGCATTACCTACTTTTCAATGACCTGCCGCCCGGAGCCTCGCAATGGGTAAGGCCGCCGCTGTGAAAGGGTTTGCCGAGCAGCATACGTGATGTTAGTTATTTGCTTTATTGATTACTAGCTGTCCCCCGCGGTTTTACCCGCGTTCCTGTGGGATGTCACATGTATTATACATAAAAACCTTCCTCTTCAATCACTCTATCTATTAAAAAAACCGCATCGAAATCCGTTGCGTAGTTTTAAAGATTTAAGCATACATAGGGATATAGGGACAGAGAAAGCGACATTGTTTTATACTATGTAGTCATATTTATATTTTATTGATTCCAGTCCGAAATCTCCGCCCAACAGTCCGAACTTGGAACCCTCGACCGAAGACGAGCTGAAGGGAGTTTACATCAATTGTTGGCGGGTGAGTTAAAGAGAGAAATGTATATTTTTTACTCGCGTTATATTAGCTTCACTTGTATGTTTGTAACCGACTCCTTTTGGCACGATTTTGACCCTCTTTAAACGGTCAGATTTCATTCAAACTTTGTAGATTTATCGAGGACCGATGACAATTCAATATTTTAAACAGTTAGACCCGTTATACTTACTAGGATAATCGGGATTAGCGGTTTGAATTAAAAAATTGAAAATAAAAAATAGTTTAGAAAAACTAAAAGATATACAAATTAAAACTATACATAAATTGAAAACATATTAAAAATATATAAAACATTAAACTACATAGGTAATGTAAATATTCTAAATAAGTGTAACTTAATCTAAGTAAATGCAAAGTTATTTATTTCTAATCCATGTATCGGCAATAGAAAAATTCAATGTAACACTATTATTAAGGAACCACAAGCCTCAGTTCAAAACAACGAGATGAGCAAGCGCGGAAAGATGTTAATTTTTAGAAACACAATACAATTGATCTTAAAATAATTTATCGTACAATCTTCAAAGAGTAGGGACTAAGAGTCCGTAGAAAATGTAAAAAGAAATAATGTTGCGGAGGAGGAGGCTTGCAGTAAAAAAGCTGGATAAATGATTTCAGTGGAGTTTAATGTATTTACAGTATTAGATTATAGATGAATTTGTACAAAATATCCGTTGCGTTTTAGTTTTTATTCAAGTGTGTAGGGGGGGGAGAATATAGTGGGGATGACCAATCACTGGAATAGGTGCGTTTTCGAAGACAGCTACGTAGGAGCGTCGACAATAAATAAATAAAAAAATAAAAAAACGTATCACAATAAATGGAAGATGATTCACAAGTCAAGGTATTTATTGATGTATTTCTTAATTACAGGATGATTCCAATGACTGGGTTTGGGAATGGAGCAGTCGGCCGGACCAATTGCCTCCCAAGTAAGTTGACAATTTCTTTTTATGCCGACAAACAAGCAGACGGTCCACTTGAGATGGTAAGTGTTCACCGCCTATGAACATTAGCAACACCAGGGGCATCGCCGCGTTGTTGCTGAGACGTGGAGCTAAGACTCATGTGTCTGTAGCTTCAGAAACTTTAAATTTGACCTTCATAAGTGCCTTCCGAGGGCCTAAACTGAATAAATGGTTTTGAATTTTTTGAATTTTGAATGTCACCGGCAGCAACCTTCTAACTGATACAGTAATACAAGTGCACTACTGCTTCACGGCAGAAATGGGTAAGGTTGTAGTACTTCCCCGGTCGAACTCTGCACTAAGAGCTCTACTTCTCCAGCAAATAATTATGAAAAATAAATTGATTTTCATTTTCACTATTCCGAGCCACATCAGCTAAAATGCTCTATCTACTTCTTAATTTTTTGGGTTCCATACCGAAAGGGTAAAACGGGCCCTATTACTAAGACTCCGCTGTCCGTCTGTCTGTCTGTCTGACCGTCAGTCACTGGCCTGTATCTCATGAACCCTGATAGTTTGACAGTTGAAATTTTCACAGATGATGTATTTCTGTTGCAGCTATAACAATGAATACTAGAAAACAGAATAAAATAAATATTTTAGCTTCCATACAACAGACATGATTTTATTTGCCGTTTTTATAATTAACTAGCTATTCCCAGCCACGCTTCGCTGTGGCACATTGTGATTGAATGGTTGAGAAATGAGAAACAAAACAAACACGGTCGCGGATATGTGACTGATGCAAAAAATTGATAAAAACAATCCTTGATGCGGATTATATATCATGCTAAAATTTCAGCTCGATCGGTGCAGAACTTGTTGAGTTTTTGAAGCGTACACAAACCAACATAACATTTTTATATATATAGATGGTGCAGAACCGTTTGTGCGTGAGACCGATTCGCACTTGGCCGGTTTTTAATTATGGTGTAGAGCAGAAGTCACCTATTACTTTCGCTCAGGGTCCGTTTTAAGAGATGAAATGACCATTGCGGTCCGCACACCATCTTATACAAAAAAGATATTTATTAAACAAATGTAATTACGGAAATAACAATTTTTTTTTTCATATTTTATTTGGTAATTTATTAAATTACAAACCATGCAGTGCAAGTTGCTGTTCTCGCGGTCCGCACAAAATGGGTCGGTGATCCGGCGACCCCTGGTGTACAGTAATGTCAGCTTCAAGTGACTTTTTTACGATAAAATATTATTAGGATAAACCTGTCTCAAAATATAAATACCTTAACATAAATTAAATGTTATGTTAAATACTCTACGGCCTTGTTATGATTTCCTCGTGGTGTTTTCCTTCATCGAAGCGACTAACTACTTTCCTCATGGAGAATTGAAGGGTTTCTAAGAATCCAAGCATATCTTCGTGGATGTATACACGGCATGGTTTCAAACTTTAGTAGTAGAGCTCTTAGTGCAGAGTTCGTCCGGGGAAGTACTTCCACCTTACCCATCTCTACCGTGAAGCAGTAGTGCACTTGTATTATTGTTTCGGATAGAAAGGTGCGGCCGGTGACATTACAGGCACATGAGACTTAACTTCACGTCTCAGCGATAACGCGGCGATGCCCCTAGTGTTGCAAATGTCTAGGCAGCGGTGACCACTTACCATCAAGTGAACCGTTTACTTGTTTGTCGATCCAGACACAGAACAAACAGACATGTTCATGCACACAAATGTTTGACCTGGGTGGGAATCGAACGGCATATGGCGCCACGCCATGGTTTCTAACCGCCAAGCCAACTGTTTATAATGTACTAGCTGTTCCCCGCGGTTTCAACCGCGATCCCGAGGTCTGGCACATGTATTATACATATAAACCTTCCTGTTGAACAGTGCCGTAGCTAGATAACCGTAGGCCCCGAGGCAAAAAGTTAAGTAGAGCCCCATCTAAATTATTTGTTTGTAAAATCGTTTGTTCTCCCCCTCCTCCAGAGCTTGGGGGCCCGGGGCACTGCCCCGTCTAGCCCTCCAAGCTACGCCACTGTTTTGTAAGTCAGAGTCCGAGGGGCCCCTTGAGCTTGGTGGCTCCGGGGCACTGCCCCGTCCAACCCTCCAGTAGCTACGCTACTGTTTGTAAGTCAGAGTCCGTGGGGCACCCTGAGCTTGGGGCCCCGGGCCACTGAGCCGTCTAGCCGTCCGGTACTTACGCCACTGCTTTTGAATCACTCCTGAAAACTGCATAACAATCCGTTACGTATTTTAATAGATCTAAGCGTACATACAGCGGGAGCGATTTTGTTTCATACTATGTAAATAATTGTTTTCAGGGACTGGCGTTTTAAACATCCTCAGAGCGCTCGCGGGCCTCCCTCGGCCACCTCATCCATCGAGGTCCTGGAACAGCAGCTCGCGCCTCCTGTCATGCAACAGGTGAATATCAACTCTGTTTATACGTTTTTAAAGTTAAAAATTCTTTAGCACTGTTGTGGTTTGAAACGGAGAGAGACAAATATAAACTTGTAAAGGAATTAGTCTGCGAGAGAATGAGACGGGTACATAGATTAGTTTATTCAAACAACATGAAAATATTTTAGTAATGACAATTTATCATTTATAAAATTAAGCAGTCACTAATGCATTTTATGATTTAAAAAATATATGTTATGCTAGTGGACTTATCATCCTATTCACGCCTGGTATATGTAGCAGGTTTTATTGTTACTTTTTATACTTTTTTTTTACTTTTTTTTTTAACTTGTTTTTGGTCCCCCAGAGCCACTGCCTGTCAGTGCGACGCGCGTGCCTGTTCAGCCGCGGCGCCGTAGCGGCCGTCATCGTCACCAACCTGCTGTCACTGCTTCTCGGAGCCGGCATCGGGTGAGCGAAGATATCTAGCACATTTTATTCTACTAATATTGTATGAAGATGTATTTAAAAATAGTCTAGGATTCTTTTACACGCGGCCATCTGGTCCCAAACTAAGCAGAGCTTGTGCTATGGAAACCAGGTAACTGATATACTACTTTTAAATACATACTCATATAGATATTTACACCCAAACATGTAAACAGATTTTGGTCTTGTAATTTTGATATTCATTAGATTTGAATTCCACTAATATTATATATAGATAATATACTACATGAGATTCGAGTAGTAGAGCTCTTAGTGCAGAGTTCGTCCGGGGAAGTACTACCACCTTACCCATTTCTGCCGTGAAGCAGTAGTGCACTTGTGTTACTGTGTTTCGGTTAGAAAGGTGCGGCCGGTGACATTACAGGCACATGAGACTTAACTTCACGTCTCAGCGACAACGCATTGGCGATGCCCTTAGTGTTGCAAATGTCGATAGGCGGCGGTGACCACTTACCATCAGGTGGACCGTTCGCTTGTTTGTCGGCCCATGTGGTATAAAAAAAACGATCAATTTTTAAATATATTACTATATACTTATTATACTGGTTGTCCGGACAGACGTTGTCCTGTCGAAATAGTTCCATACAAAAATGCAGGAATTCGATCGCAGCGCCACCTACCGGATCCAATTGTGAATCTAAACCATTCTCGAATCCACTGGAACACACAAAAAATTTCATCAAAATCTATCCAGCCGTTTAGGAGGAGTTCAGTAACATACACACATACAGTACAATTATACATATATATAAAGATATATGTTGGCTTGTGTGGGAACCGAACACACGACCTATGGCGTGGCAGTCCTGGGAGTGATGATAATAATATAAGCCGCTAACAGCAAATACTGTAAAAAATATTATGAAAGAAATAGTCACAAAACGCACCCTCAGAACGATAGAAGCTTAACTCAAAAAATCACTTTTGGCACATCTCTGATTGGGTCACTGTCGCACTGAGCGGGGAGGGTGGGTCCCGGTGTTAAAGAGGCTGAAGTATCGGTATGCTTATTCTATCATTAAATTGACTATGTTTAACTATTCATCGGATAGAGCGTACTTTGTTTAGTCTCTCTATGATCGTAACTCCATTTCGAAAAAAATTGAGTTAAGCTCTTATCGTACTGAGGGTGCGAAGTGTTGATATTTGCTAGTATAGAGTTGTATTTATTGTTTTTTTCTTTATTACAGCGTCTGGCTGAGCAAGAAGGGGATGCTGCCCCCCAGACTCATTGTCATCAATTAATCATGTCCATTGCAAGACTGAGTAAAGGGAACAGAAGAGAGACAGTCTGGTTAGGTACGTGACGCGACATTGTTTTTTTTTTTATTTGCCCATTCTCCCCTAAGTCATTAAAACTTTCCCCATTCTCCTTCGAAGGAGCTTTTACCCTTGAATGGAATTTTTTCCCCATTTTCCTCTAAGTCATTAATTTTTGCCTATTCTCCTTTAAGTACTTTTTTTTTATTTTCCCCATTCTCCTCCCGTATCGGAAAGGCAACAGAGTAAGTTTAAATTACTTATTTAATTATTAATTGGGAATATAAACGGTAGAAAGTACTTTTTAAAAAGTTATTGGGATAGAAAAAAAAACGTTCAATATATTTTGTCTAAATATAATATTTATTTCATAATAAAATAATTACCAAATAATATATTCGCAAAATATAAAAAAATGTTTTGGTTCCCATTTTTTTTAAAAGGCCAATCCTGCCCTAAATGTCTCTTTTTTTACTGTCGCGTCACGGCACTCTTGTATTAGATATAGAATATAAGGAAAAAATTGTTTTTTAATAATTTAACATACTAAAGAACTAAAACTTGGGCAAAAAACACTCGAGACCACATATCTTGAACATCACATGGTCAAAAAAATCCTAAAACAATATCTTTGTTTTAGGATTTCTTATTTCGTATTTTAAATTATTTTATAACAATAATAGTTTTTGACTGTCCGCTAGTGCGATGTGTGAAAAAAAAAACTTTAAAAATATATATATTTTAGCATATTTAAAAAAATGTATTGTAGAGTCTAGGTCACTTTGTATTTTCTACTATTATCTCACTCTATTTTGTATTTGGTTTGACAATTTTATATTGGAAAGTGATTTTATATGGTACTAGCTGTGTCCCGCGGTTTTACCCGCCATATATAGCCTATAACCATCTAGGAAAAAATCCGCGTCGAATGGTAACAGTCCCATCCCGATTGGTTCAGTAGTTTTGAGGTGATCGTGCGTCGAAGGGACCCTATTTTTCTAATATCACTACAGTATAAAAAAAAGTCACTTCCCGCTGTATGTCTGTCCCTATGTATGCTTAGATCTTTAAAACTACGCAACGGATTTTGATGCGGTTTTTTTAATAGATAGTGTGAATCAAGAGGAAGGTTTTTATGTAAAATACATGCATAATTGAGAAAATGCGAGACATTTAAAGAAAGTTTACGTATTACAGACATCCGGAACGCGGGTGAAACCGCGGGGGGCAGCTAGTATAAATATAATAGATTACATTGAATAAATAATTAAAAATGAACTCTTGAGAGCCAGTTCATCTATTTTGGCATCACCACTTATCAGTGTCAAAGAAAGCTGAAAAATTATTGTCAAACCATACACTAGAATATTTTTAGATTTCTACATAGTGTATAAATCTAATTACATGGTGTAAAGTATCAAAATGTGCTCATTTTGTGTTGAAATTGAAAATAAGGGAATTTGAACTTTAATACAACGTAATAAGCGTTAGCAAAGCTATTAAATAGGTGTTCTCTTGTATTTAATTCACAATTTGGTATGTTTTATTAAATATCTTGAAGATTTAAAATGACATTAATACTTTTTGAAAAACATTATTTAATGAAATTATTTCTATTGGCAGTTGTGACACTTGAAGGTTTTTAGGATGACTTGTGACAGTTAAAAGGTTTTTACTCATATCTTGTGAAATAGCACTTGAATACTCTGAGATAGGCATGTCATGATTCACAAGCAGCTTGTGAAAAATCATATGAAATACTTTTTCATATGTTACACCTGCTACTTGCCTTGACGTCGTCTGTTAAAAATCACTCTGCTACTTTTCTGCTACCATGCCTACATGATACATCGCATACCGCAGATCATTCGGATATTATCGTATTTCACCGATGACTCACGACGACTGTCGACGAAGAGCGTCTTTCTAACCCAGTCGTGTTAGAAAGAGCAAAATATATACTGATCGTCGCTACGAACGGGTCGCACGGCCAAGAGTGACATTAGAGCATTGCGGAAAAAAATCATTGGCTATGAAATTTCACCAGTGAAATCACTGTGAAAAAATAATTTTTTTCTTTAAATGAAAATGAAATAAAAGTAGCAATCATTTCCATGCCTACTCTGAGATACTACACTAAATGCTTCATGAGACCTTGCTCTGTTACGGTATCCTTATGATGTCGAAATAAACACCGTGTGTCACAACTCATGCTATTTCAAATATTCTATAGAGAAAAATGTATATTTGTTAAGAGAGAAAGAGTAAGGTATAGTGCATTCTGATATTTGACGCGCTGTAATTTTTTTTTGTAATTTACTCGCTAATGAGCTTAATAAACGCCTAATTTTACTGTAAAACTGTGACATATCAGTTTTTTAAATTTGGTTTTGTGTTTTTGACTTGCCAATAAAAACATTTTTTTTTTTAAAACATGGGATTTTATAAAATATGGTTTTAATAATATATTATGCTAAAAGGGTCAGTATTCACACGAGTTAAATTGAAAAAGATTATTTTTACTTGTTTTTAATATTATCTAAAATATTGCTTGTGCTTTCTTCTGTTTAGTCATTTTTTTCATTTCAATGAAGTAATTTCTCAATTTATTTTATTTTAAAAAAGCAATAAAAAAAAGAAAAGATTTGCTTTTTTATTTTTTTAAAAGCATGTCTTGTCTATTTAACTTTGACGTTCACATTTTACCTCCACTGGATATTGACCCTTACGAGCAGTGGCGTAGTTACCGGAGGGCTAGACGGGGCAGTGCCCCGGGGCCCCCAAGCTCAGGGGGCCCCTCGGACTCTGACTTACAAACAGTGGCATAGCTTCCGGAGGGCTAGACGGAGCAGAACCCCGGGGCCCCCAGGCTTTCGGCTTCTAGTTTAGTTGGGGTCCTACTTAATTTTTTGCCCCAGGGCCTACGGTTTCCTAGCTACGCCACTGCTTGCGGTAATTTTCATATATCGCTTCGCCTTTTCCATGGCTCTTGATAAGACTACAATTATAACACGTTTTTGTACTTTTGAATAAGCATAATACATGTAGAGTTACATTTACTTCTTTTCTATGAGAATTAAAAAGTAGAAAATAAAAATATTAACATTGTGATTTTAATCTATGTATTTATTTGCAAAAAGGGCTATTTCGTATTAGTATTTTGTATCTTGACGTTATATTTCGTCGCTATTCCTTGAGAGAAGAAAATTTTATGGACCTGTCAATGACTTGCTTACTGTTTGGGATGGTTCCATTTCATTACCACTAAATTCTTCATAGTCAATTGCATACGTCAGTTTAAGGAAAATGGCGGGAAACATTTTTTTTTCAGCTGTCACTTTTATTTTTTTTCTGTATTTTTTATTGAATGGTACCGTTACAATTTCAAGATACAAAATATTATCATTGTAAATTGGATGTTAGTGTATGTTAAAGAAATATGTTATAATATCTCAAATAATTAGTTTTGTTATAATTTTATGTTTATTATTATATTTGGATATGTGTTGATTGGCTAACGCTTTAAAAAAAACAATTGGCACCCAATATTGGAGTAGAATATATTTTTATTTAAAATGTTTTTAATCTATATTTTGCCGCCAGTTTCTGAAAGGGCAATCAAAGATTATCTATGGTTATACTTTTTTAACTAGAGTTGAACTTTGATTATGCTTTTAGAAACATGGGTTTAGGGTGCCTATGAATTAGACGTCTAATATAATAAAGCGACGCATTCATATTTAAATATTGCGATAGTAAGGCACCCTTTTTTATTGAATAATTAAATTGATTCAATATAGTTTTAAGTTTAAAACTTTGAGGTTAGATCACTATCGCTAGATGTCATTTTAGTTTTTTTGTTTTATTTTTTATTGACGTAATGTAGTCCACGCGGTAATGCCGATTTTACTAGCCGATTAAAACTAGTATTACGAAGTAATTGTGCTAGAAATGTGTAAAATATCGCGGAGGATACAGCGTCTTGTAATATTTTTGGCGGGAACATAAAACAACTGCTGTCAAAGTTGTGATTTTCCTTTACTAATAAAAGGAAACAAGCCTTTTCGACCAAAAAGTTTTTTTTTTTTTTAATTATTTTATTAGTAAACTTTGGAAGGATAAGAAAATTTATTTAGTTGAAATTATTTTAGTTTGCCGCCATAAATATTTTATGCGAAATTTTGCATGTAAATATATATTGTTACTATTTCTATGTTCAAACATAATATTTGTGTCATTTTATTCATTAATAATAAGGGCTTAAAATATAAGGATATGCATTTTTATTATAATACTGTTTTATTTCAATCCTTTACCTCATTTCCTTTCGTTTATTTAAAAAAATAACAAACAAGGAGGCTTCAACAAGTTTTTTTTTGGATTATACAAAAACAAATATCTAGTAACTAATTCCGCTGGATCTCCTTCTCTGTCAAGTCACAAACAATGAACGTGTTACGCGTGCTAGTCGACTCAGTGACAGCGGGTCTAATACGTCCTGAAAATGCTTCGTGTAGAAGCGAAACACTTGTCGATTTCCTGTTGAGTTTCCTTGTTTGGGACTTGACAGAGAAGGAGATCCAGCGGAATTAGTTAGTATATATTTGTTTTTGTATAATCTTACAACGAATTTCCGCAAGGTCACGCCTGAGTCAATTAGTCAAGTTGTTTTTTTAATCTAGCACCGCTCTTTGCTGGGCCCTTTAGACGTTAGAGTAAGTATTCTAAGTACCTACTATGAAAGGTAGAGGTAAGGAGAACTATCTCTGTCAATGATAAAGTGTAATGCTTTAATTTAGGGCGCTACAATAGCATCAGGGTAAATTTTAGAAAAGGCGCCAAAAGTTTGAGGTTTTTTTAGGTTATATTTATAAAATTATTTTTGACTACGTTAATAATTGAAGTTTTGTATTTGGTACTGTCCTTAACAATTTAGTCATCAAAGACATTAAATTTTGAAACTCGGCACTTCAATACGTCTACAACTGCTACATTCACACCGTACCCTGATCCGACGCCTGCGCTATTGTGGGTGGTTTTCGAACTGTTACAGCTTACGCAAGACGCTTTTTCAATTTTCTCACCATATGAGATAGTATTCCTTGCCCTGTGCCCTCCATAGTACCAATTATGCAGAGGCGGCCTTAGGGGGTGGCGAACGGGGCAATCGCTCGAGGCCTCTCTCTTGCAGGGGCCTCGTGCAACCCAAGCAATTTAAAAAAATATGCATTTCAAATTTTATTTATTTGTATAACTTTAGCATTTCTTGTCAAACGTGACAAATAACTAAACCACGAAGGACAATGGGCCTCGCAATGACCTGCCGCCCGGAGCCTCTCAATGAGTAAGGCCGCCGCTGCAACTATGGTTACCAACCCTCGCACTGCCAGCTGGTAGGTATTTCTGTGTCCAGAAACAAGCTTTTCTAGGGTTTCAAAACGAATATATGCTCTATCTGCTTCCGCCGGGAACGTAATCAATCAAAACTCGCCAATAAGTACAACTTAAAAAAAAGTATTATTTTCATTAAAAACTTTTTGCCGCCAACACATATTTTTTTCATCCTGTCGATATTTCAGCTGCTTTCAACTACTATACCTATTTGAATAAAACTACAACATGTACTAGGAACTATTAATATTTTCAATTATGGCAAGACATAAAACTTGTATAAACTCTGCTGTTTTCTGCTTGTCCGTGTGAAGACGCCATCTTCACTACAAAAAAAAAAGGTTTTCTAGACGAGGCTAAGGCTTAGCGAAAGCACCGTGATAGTCACGCTCAAGCCGCTACGCTACATAAAAATCAGTGACTAACTTCTTGGCCTCACAACGTATCTACTCGTTCGCTCTGCCGCCGATGCAATGATGGTGCGTAAGGAGTAAATCTTATTAGTTTTACGTAATACTACTTACCTACTATTAATATTAGAAATAATAGAAAATGAAGAACATCGAGATGCAGTTGTCATGGAGAGTCTTTTGGGAGCGAAACCATTCGAGGCCGAAATAGCTTAAAATTTAATATTTAGAAATATAAAATTTAATGAATAAGTGTAATTTTCTTATATATCTATTTATCTTAAGTTATTTATTCATAATCCATGTATTTGGCAATAGAAAAATTTAATGTAACACTATGTATTAAGGAACCACAAGCCTCAGTTCAAAACAACGAGCTGAGCAAGCGCGGAAAGATGTTAATTTTTAAAAACACAAAACAATTAATATTAAAATAATTTATCGTAGAATCTTCAAAGAGTGCAGACTATGAGTCCGTAGAAAATGTAAAAATAAATAAATAATAAAAAAAATTAAAAAATTAGACATCCGAAACTTTTTTAGGATGAATGCTTGTTATTATTTCTGGCAAAAACTACCGAATAAAATACAGCTTGGCATATACACGAAACTTTATAACCCCGGAAATTTTTATATCAGATAGGAACCTGGGAGAATCCGGGGGCGGGACCATACCTGTATAATATTGTGATTAGATGGGAGCCATATTGATCTTGTTAATAAAACGGTATTTTTGGGTCTTACATTAGACAATAAATTGCAGTGGGGACCTCAGGTTGATACTCTAGCTGCTAAGTTAAGTTCGGCTGCATTTGCTGTTAGGAAAATTAAACAATTGACGAATGTTGAGACAGCCAAATTAGTTTATTTTGCATATTTTCATAGCCTCTTGTCCTATGGTATTTTATTTTGGGGAGCAGCAGCGGATATAGAATCAATATTTATTATACAAAAAAGAGCAATTCGTGCAATTTACGGTATGGGTCCCCGTGAATCATTAAGAGATTTATTTAGGGAAATAAATATAATGACATTGCCTTCATTATATATTTATGAAAATATAATGTTTATACGTAGAAACATAGGAATGTTTGAGTCAAAATTGGATATCCATAATATTAATACAAGACAAAGGGAGAAGTTAGTTGTTCCATATTTTAGACTAACTAAAGTAAACAAGTCATTTCTTGGTAATTGTGTTCGATTTTATAATAAGATACCGCTTTCAGTAACCAAAATGTCTGATCATAAATTTAAAAATTATATTAGGAAAGTTTTGAAAGAAAAAGCGTATTACAAGGTGGTTCATTATATTGAAGATAAAAATGTATGGAAATAGCTGCTCTCTGCACAGTGCACCTCTAATTTTCTTGTTTAAGTTGTAAGTAATTATTGTCATTTTCTATTTTGTAGTCTTGTTATTTCTTTTTTTTTGTTTTTTGTTTTTGAATGTTAGCTTTATTAAGTATTTTGTAATTGTTAAATATAATAATATGTAAAATTGATGTTATAAAATAGCCAAAAAGTCAGAATAGATAAAAAAGAATTTAATAAAATAAAAAAGAATGTAACCTTGCTGAGTTTCTTGCCGGTTCTTCTCAGTTGAAGGCTGACTTCCGAACCGGTAGTAGCTTCAGTAACTTTAAATTTGACCTTCATAAGTGCCTTCTGAGGGCCTAAACTGAATAAATGGTTTTGAATTTTGAATTTTGATATTGTCATGAAAATGCCCATTCCAAAAAGCCAATCCGTCCATTTTCTTTTTTTGTGACAGGTAAGCCGACTAACAGACAGACGGTCATCCTGATGGTAAGTAGTCACCGCCGCCATTGGACATTTGCAGTACCAAGGGTATCGCCAATGCGTTGTCGACCCTTAGACGTGAAGATGTTATGTCTCATGTGCGTGTAATTTCACCGGCTCCCTTTACTTTCTAACCGAAATACAGTAATACAAGTGCACTACTGCGTCACGTCAGAAATGAGTAAGGTGGTAGTACTTCCCCGTACAAACTCAGCGCTGAGAGCTCTACTACTCTATCCTATAGATGTAATAAAATAATGCCATGCCTCAGAGGGATACAGTCAATTGATCCATTCTAGTTTACAAATAATATGTAGGTACATGCAATTTCGATGAAAATTCATCAAGAAATATTTGAATAAATAATTGCATGTTGAACCGTCTGATTGATGATTTAACGTATACTTGTCATTATTTATACATTTCCTGACACGTTTTTGTTTATACATGCACCATTTATGCAAAATTAAATTATTCGGAAATCTAATGAGTAAGATAGTTTTCTATTGATTTTTTCGAATGCCTATGCCACACTTATTTACACAACTTTAAAAATTACTGAACCTTAAAGGACCACGAAAAAATTGATTAATAGATATCAAAGTATCTTAGCGACCTGTAAAACATCTGTATTCATTTGAAATAATTACAGCGCGCTAATAAAATATAGCGTCAAACGAAACGTAGCATTTTATAATCTGTGGCCTGTCAAAAATCAATAATTTACATGGCGGACGAACATTCGCAGTGCACAGTGCAGCGAAACTTTTCGTCACGTTGTTGTCAAATAATAAACTAAAATTTCCCACTACATGTCATTCGTATTCGCAAATTAAAACTACAACGTCATAATGTCGACTGTTGTGTCCGACTGTTTCACTATAGGTAGCATAGTCGCTACCAGAACTTGCTACAATGAAGATATAGAAGGAGAAGTTTTAGCATTCGATCCTCAAACTAAAATGCTGATCCTCAAATGTCCGTCTTCCAGCGGCAATCCTAAACGCCATAACGTGAACTTCGTGAATCTATCGATGGTGAGCGATGTGCAAATTAAGAAGGAAGTTGCCAGCGTTCCTGAACAGCCACAATCACTAAATTTGCACAGATTAAATACCAGAATGAGGAATTCTATTGAGAATAAGAGAAGATTAGTGAGTATACGATCTCCTTATT
Source organism: Habrosyne pyritoides (assembly GCA_907165245.1). Classification (NCBI taxonomy): domain Eukaryota; kingdom Metazoa; phylum Arthropoda; class Insecta; order Lepidoptera; family Drepanidae; genus Habrosyne; species Habrosyne pyritoides. Next base: position 5,440,388 of record OU015615.1, read on the forward strand.
CTTATTTTTTAATTTTAAGTTGAAAAGATTACATTTGTAACTAATTTCCTGATTGTTCTGATGTCCTGGTTCTTTACTAATTGATTCTCTCTCAAACCTTGGCTTGGACCTCTACTTTGGACCATGGGTCCACACCATTAGGCTAATGAGGATGATAATTATAACTGATAGTTTTTTTTACCACAAAGTTTTCTGAATCTAAATTACATATTAACATATTAATGTAACTTTTGAGTTGACCTAAATAATCTTACTTCATTAGTTAATATTAACTTTCTAATATGTTTTAAAAACCCATTGCATTTCTAATGAATTTTTTAACAAGAAAAGGATAAGATATACAAGAATTTACCATTTAGTTACACACTAGATTTCATTAGATCAAATGTGGAGGACATAGTATAAAAAATAATATTTTGTACCACAATTTGTTATACAATAAACAAATATCTAGTAACTAATTCGGCTGGATCTCCTCTGTCAAGTCCCAAACAAGGAAACTTAACAGGAAATCGCCCCATGGTTCGCTTCTAGACGAAGCATCTTCAGGATGTATTAGACCCGCTGTCACTGACTCAACACAGTAGCACCTTGATAGACTTTTCTGCCATTTATTTTTTCTGTCTAGTAGGGTAAACACACATTTGCAACATCAGGGGCATCGCTAATGGGTTGCGACTGAGACGTAAAGTTGTTAAGTTTAATATGCCATTAATGGCACCAGCCTTTCTTTTTAAAGTAAAAAGTAATACAAGTACACTAACTACTCACGGCTGAAAGATATGGGTATTAGTACTTCTCTAGATCCCCTGTAGGGTAGAGCGAGAAAGGAGGTCACTAGGCGCCAGGTGGCAAAGAGCCCCAAAATAAACAGCTAATTACATAGCAGTAGGAACTATGCTTATGTTGAAGCATGAGTGTTACATTTAGAGCTTCTTGATTTAACTTCAATAAACATTGATTATTGCAATAAAAGTTATTTAACTAAACTGAAATACAATTTACGATTTAAAACCATAGACTACAGGGCGTCGAGAGATAATCTCGCTCCACTGGCAAAAGCTTACCATGCATCCATACAACTAAAATTCGTTTGGCAATACAGGTATCAGCGCTATCGGCGTGCCTCGACCCTGAGGGCCAGCGTCTCTTCCTGGCCATTGCACGAGTGATAGATGACGTGTCCTGGTCGGGGCAGGACATTCGCGTCTACAATGAAGTCCTCATCACCCCGCCTTACAAGGTAATCATAAAAATCAGTTTGGTCCTGTTCTAGGCCGGTCACTAACTGGCTAGGAGAAGTTGAATTATAACTGCTTTCTTCATGAAAACGTTGCCTTTGATTAAAAAAGTCAGGGTCGGACTGCATCGGAGTCTGCCATACAATATTTAAAAAAATGTGATACTTGTATGAACTTGTTTTAACTTCCTCTCTTTCATATTTGACTTTTACCTAACCACACTTCTTCTAGATAAGCGATAGAGCATTACACAAAGTTATGTGTATTAAGAACTACTCATATTTTTTTAATTCATTATGAAAGAAGAACATGTGAACTGTAGTATAAAAAGAAACGGCCAAGTACGACTTGTACTCGCACACTATGGGTTCCGTACTACAATATTTAATAGAACAATGCAAAATACGTTTTTTGTATGCTTTTCTCTTTAATTATACGTTTTTTATCTTTTTATTATTTACTAGCTGTACAGCGGGATGTAACATTTTTCCAGCACAAAAAGTGTCTTATGTGTTATTCCAGGGCATTCTCTATATATAAGAGTATGTGCCAAGTTTCATACAACTCCGTTTGGTAGTTTGCGTGAAAGAGTGACAAACATCCGTACATACAAACTGTAGCATTTATAATATTACTAGGATTGCTGTAGCGCCCACTCTGTATTTATGAGTTACTACCCGCTGACGGAAAGAGTTTGTACACAGGGCCCTCTTTAAACTTTTGGAGGCCCTGGGCACTATGATATAATGGGGCCCCTAAGACTGAGAGCACTAAGAGCGCGACCCACCAATACGATTTGACGATACAGATTGCATGCATCCACTAGCCGTCCAACGCCTTCCATTTCTTCCATAACATCGGTTATCGGTTGATGTGAGAAGAATTGGGCCCATTGATCGCGGGGCCCTGGGCCTTACTACCCTACATAATGCAATAGTTATAAAAACCTGTCACAAAGTTTATTACTTTCCAGGTGGACAATGTACTAGGAGACAAAGATTCAAAGCCCTACAATTACATAAGGAAGTTTGTTGAGAAACACTGGCGCGATCACCGCGACCACGCGCCGGTGAACGCAATACATCAGTAAACAATATATATATATGTCACAGTCATAAGTCATAACCCCAAAGTGCACATAGAATCAACGCGCAACCCTATTTCTTAATAGTTTGACTGTCCGACGCGCGGGCAGTGTTCGACAACAGTTTTAGCGCGGTCAATGCAATACGAAATAGACTCGACGATTAAACCACTTTTGACTGCGTCGATAATACTTTTGACTAAGGGCGGTCAAACAATATTTATCTGCGAAAATATTGTTGAAGTAGAAACTTTTTTTGCGACGTTGAGCACTTTTCTTGGGATGGGTATAAAATGTTAAACATGCAGACGGTCCACCTGATGGTAAGTGGTCACCGCCGCCTATGGAAATTTGCAACACTAGGGGCATCGCCAATGCGTTGTCGACCCTGAGACGTGAAGTTGTTAAGTCTCATGTGCCTGTAATGTCACCGGCAGCACCTTTCTAACCGAAACAGTAATACAAGTGCACTGCTTCACGGCAGAAATGGGTAAGGTGGTAGTACTTCCCCGGTCGAACTCTGCACTAAGAGCTCTACTACTCTAAAAAAATATAACATTCTTTATCAAAACCACATTTGACTGACACAAATCAATAAAAATCTGATTAAAGTGGCTCAAAATCGCACCCAAAAGAGTCGGCTACAAACATACAGGTGAAGCTAATAAAAGGCGTGAAAAAAACAATATTTTTGCAGTTAAAAGTGGTTTGACCAAACGTCCTTAGTCAAAAGTACTTTTGACTTCTGTCAAAAGTACTTTTGACTTCTGTCAAAAGTGGGTTCTATAGGTTATGAATGTTGACTGTAACAAAAATTTTATAGAATGCCTTTTATCTGAACTCACAACTACCCTTAGTAACTTGACAATGGGTTGGTAAAATAGAAATAATACTCCCCTTATTTTGTCGAAATAAACATAAACCATTGAGAAATGTTATTAAACACTGTGTGTCACAAATCATGGTATTTTAAATATACTATAGTTCCCATTGTCAAATTGTCAAGGGTATTTGCTATATATTAGAACACCATATATATATATACATATATATATATTTGCAATGTATTGGAACAGTATAAAAAAACTATATATATGTATTGTACAACATTTATTTGAGCTTTTATAAGTTAACAACTTTATTAAATTACAATTTTCAAAGCACCTGTCACTTGAGAGGCAGTTACCTTGCGCATTAACTTACTGGAGTGTTAAAGTTGTTAGCTAGCAAATATTACTATTATTCAAAAAGATTAAAAAAATCTATTTTATGTATTGTTTTATCTCCATATGTTAAAATCTGAAAATGGTGACTTATACTGTATTGTGATGGCGAGGTATCTCATAAAGCTATTTATTCAAATAGGCCTTTACAAGCACTTATCAATAGTTTGACTCTAATAACGGTTCGGAAGGTTGTTCTACTGAGAAGAGCCGGCAATAAACTCAGCAATTACTCTTTTTAAAACTGATCTTAGATTTGTTACAAAATATTTATTTAGTCTCACTGACAATACCTGTGTGTTATCGCAGAAGTGAAGAATTATTTAACAATAATATTATGAATATCTAATTTTAAAAAATACAAACAAACTAAAGCTGACCAGCCCCCACAAGCAACACCTGTACCTCTACCATGAGTTGCTATCGAAACTTACTTTAGTCACTAGCGAGTAAACTACTATCGATACAGTATTTCTCGATAGCAACTGTCAAATTTGTGACTCATGGTACCGAATTTCTATAGCAAAGGCTAAAAAACGTTACTCGCTAGTGTTTACATTTCGATAGGTTTTTTACCTATCGACTCGTACTATCGATTTTAGTTCTTTACGTGACCGCTAGTGGCGCTGTACACATTTGCCATAGAAATGTTTTCCGCCATCGCTACCGAGTACGTACGTTAAAAACTCATGGTAAAGGCACTGTTCACAAGTATGATGTATAAGATATCGAAGTACATTCCCAAACTCAATGAAGTCTCATGCAGGGATCATCTGGTTTTTAATTTACTGCTGGCAGTCTTAATATTAAATTTCAACCAATCACCGGCCAGATTTCTATGTGCGCGTTAAACGCTGTCTTTTGATATGTCATTGAAAATGATACCGTACATCCTAGAGTTTGGGATCTTTTTGGAAAACTAATTTAAGGTGAATGAAGTCTACAAGAAACGAAAGAAACTATCCTAATATGGGTTCTGTACCACTTTAAAAGAATTCAAACTTCACTTATTAAGGTCAAATTTAAAGTTACTGAAGCTCCCACCAATTTGGAAATCAGCCTACAATTTTCGACAAAACACTGAAAATAACACCTTTGTTGTACTACTATTTTACACAGTGAAACTCAAGTCTGTTGTTCATGAGATACAGGCCACTGACAAACAGAAAAACGGACAGCAGAGACTTAATAACATGAAACCATTTACCACCCTTTGGGTACTAAAAATCAAACCGTAAACATAAGAAATAAATAGGCCCCTCGTACTGAAGACAGTACTGCCTGCCCCATTGCAATACAGTAGTCACTCGGTAATTATGTAGCGTAGAGCGTATTATTTAATTGACGTTTTGTAATATAGAAAATAATGGACAAAAAAAAAATTAAAAACATACTATATTGTTTTATTCCTATAAAAATCTACCCTTTACAAATTTGCACTAGAGATGTCAGTTCTTCTATATCTTTTTTTTTTTAATTTATACCACATGGGCCGATAAACAAGCGGACGGTCCACATGGTGGTAAGTGGTCACCGCCGCCTATGGACATTTGCAACACTAGAGGCATCGCCAATGCGTTGTCGACCCTGAGACGTGAAGTTAAGTCTCATGTGCCTGTAATGTCACCGGCCGCACCTTTCTAACCGAAACACAGTAATACAAGTGCGTTACTGCTTCACGGCAGAAATGGGTAAGGTGGTAGTACTTCCCCGGACCAACTCTGCACTAAGAGCTCTACTACTCCGACCTTTAACTCTATCAGCCTTAGTGGATAGTGTCGCTGACCACCTTTTGTTTTTCAGATGTTTTTAATTAAAAACAGCGCTTTCTTTTTGTTGTTGGTTGCACTTAAGTTCTCAGGAACTTTTTGACCTGGTGCCACCATCACCTTTTTACCATCGCACCGCTCGCCGGCGATGTGGAGCTCATCCCCATATCCTCGAGCCGCCTCGATCGTCCACTCAACGATTCTGTCGGACATTCCTGCTTCGGGCCATTAGGATGTGGAATGAGCTTCCCATTACGGTTTTCCCTCACCGCTACGATATGGGGTCTTTCAAAAGGGGCGTAATAAGAGCTCTTCAAGGTCGGCAACACATTCGCAATCTCCCTGGTATTGCAAATGTCCATAGGCGGCGGTGACCACTTACCATCAGGTGGACCGCATGCCTGTTTGTCAACCTATTGACATAAAAAAAAAAAACTTACACGATAATATACATCTTTGACAAACACTGAGTACTACATTCCTCCGCACATCGGTCATAAAGTCATTACTAAAATATTGTTATTATTATGCATGTAAATATGTGACTGTAAGAGATAATATGATGTCTGGTGGAGAGGCAGCCTAAATGGTGCTATGAACAGAAAGACTAGGGAAACCTGCATCCAGCGCCGGTCCTGAGGTAGAGAGAGTAGAGCTTTTTTGGAAGGGACGATGTTGTTAGCCTCCGATGGCTCTTACACCCTTACGCTTCCCTCAGAGAAAAGTTTAAACAAATTGATATCCTCACAGTTGCATCGCAGTATATTTATGCATACATAATATTTGTACATCAAAATATTAGTCTTTATGTCAAAAAGAGTGATATGCACTCCATCAATACTAGAAATAAGGATAAACTTGTCACTTCTGCATATAGACTGCAAAAAGTGTAAGGCTCATTTTTAGGACTTAGTGCACGCATCTATAATAAAATCCCTGCTGAAATTTTAAATTTGCCTTTACAAAAATTTAAGGAAAGAATTAAGACTGTTTTAGTACAAAAGGCTTTCTACAATACAAATGATTATTTTAATGACGACAATGCTTGGGTGTAGCGCTCGCTCCAGCAGGACACATCTTTATGTACAAAATCTTATTTTGAAAAGAGTAATTGCTGAGTTTCTTGCCGGCTCTTCTCAGTAAAAGCAACCTTCCGAACCGGTGTTAGAGTCTGACCATTTATAAGTGGCTGTGAAGGGCTATTTGAATAAATATTTCATTTCATTTCATTACGCGGACAATTCCATCGAGCGCTGGGGGCTCTCAGCCGAAAATACATTTAGATTTTAAGCAACAAGCACACTGAGGGTGCCCCCTGTGGGGCTCGGACCTCGGGCTTGGGGCGTTGCGTGGGGGTCAAAAGACATTACATTATCTGATTTAGCTTATTAGTGGGGAGAGAGAAGAGCGGTCGCTCTAGGCGTCAGGCGGCAAAGGCCAAAATAAATAGCTAATTACATAGCGGTAGGAACTATGATTATATTGAAGAAGCAAGAGTGTTATATTTAGAGCTTCTTGATTTAACTTCAATAAATGTTGATTATTGCAATAAAATTAATTTATTTAACTAAACTGAAAAACAATTGATGTTATTTAAAACTATCGACTACAGGGCGCCGAGATACATCAACACCTAGCGGCTGAAGATATTTCCTTTTAAATGGTGGAGTCTCACATCTCGCTCCACCATGTTACTACCCATAGTACAAACTCTGCTTAGTTTGGGAAGAATGTCGCGGGAAAAAATCGCACCCTCAGAACGATAGGGGCTTAACTCAAAAAATCACTTTTGGCACATCTCTGATTGGGTCACTGTCGCACTGAGCGGGGAGGGTGGGTCCCGTACTTCTACCATGAGTGTAGCTTGGCAAGGAAAATTGTATGTGTAATTTGTCATTTTTATACTTTCAAATAAAAAAAAAAACTAGCGAGTAAACTACTATCGATACAGTATTTCTCGATAGCAACTGTCAAATTTGAGACTCATGGTACCGAATTTCTATAGCGAAGGCTAAAAACGTTACTCGCTAGTGTTTACATTTCGATAGGTTGTTTACCTATCGACTCGTACTATCGATTTTAGTTCTTTAGGTGACCGCTAGTGGCGCTGTACACAGTTGCCATAAATATGTTTTACGCCGTCGCTAGCGAGTACGTTAATAACTCATGGTAAAGGCACCGGTGTTAAAGAGGCTGAAGTATCGGTATGCTTATTCTATCATTAAATTGACTATGTTTTACTATTCATCGGATAGAGCGTACTTTGTTTAGTCTCTCTATGATCGTAACTCCATTTCGCAAAATTTTGAGTTAAGCCGTTATAGTACTGAGGGTGCAAAGTGATAAGTAAAAGTAATAGATAAAGCTTCAACATTTATTTCTACAAGTAACAATCTACATAGATTACATGATTTTTCATAAACATTATAATAATATTAAAATTAGTTTAAATAATGGCAATTTTAGTGGAATGATTTGATTGTATTTAATTAAACATTATATTATATGTAGGTGATTTAAAAGTCATTGCTAAAACATTGAGTTTATTTTTATGAAAACTTTTTCCTTTACTGAAAAAAGTAAAATTAAAAAAAAATCTTTTTTTTGTTATGGTATACCCACAAAAAGGTGAATTAGTTTTTTTTTTATCAAGAATTATACGGTAATATTTATTGTAGGGTAAATTATGTTGGTAAAATAACTTCGAAAATTATAGAGTAATTTAATTATATAGGGAAATATTGTGTATATCTTTGTTCTTCAATTACTCCGTAACGGCTGATTCAAATTGAATGAAACTACGCATAATATCGAGGAATAAAACATTAGTTTTACCCGGGGAAAACATGTGAACCCTCGGGGTGGAAGCTACTATAGAATCAAAAAAGTATTGAATTATAACTGAAAAAAATATATAAAAATATTTTTTTCTCCAGGGAAAACATTTCTTATGTTGATCAAACTATTATATATTAACTTGATATTTCTTTTTCATAGATCTTTGCATTTAAATGATGTTCTACATATCTTCTCTAGGATGTCAAATACTATTAGATTCGTAAAAAAGCTGTGCGTAAAACGGATCGTTTGAAAAAAGAAATACATAATTCTAAATTGCTAATTACTCCAAATACATAATTAATGACTAATTCTTCCTATTCAAAGTGAAATAGCATAATACTTTCCAAATTGGCAACACTGTTAATATTTGTACGATATATTGTTGCCATAAGCAAAAAATGGTAGGTTTTGGTAGTGTTCATTTAGTTGACCAGTTTCGTTACGTAGTTGCTTGGGAACAGACCAGTCATGCCTCGAAGTTCACCTGAAACAAATTATATCAATCATTATTGTTGCTGTCTTCAGCTTTCCCGAGAAATTTCACCATTTCCCGGGATAAATAGCATACTTTATGTTATTCCAGGGTATGTTCTACCTAGGTGGCAAGTTTCATCCAAATCAGTTCATTAGTTTTTGCGTGAAAGGGTATCAAACATACAAACTCACAAACATACGCATTTATAATATTAGTAGAATAACTGTTGGTCGCGATACATTCATATTAATGTTACAAAACTACCCGTAAAGCCGAAAGGAGGTTAAATGGGACCTTATAACGAGTCCATTCACAATATTTAAGAACCGTAGTAACGCTGTATAACATACCCCAAAAAAATAAAAAAACTGATTTTTTTTAATGAAAAATAAAAAAACTATTAAAGTAGACAATTATTAGGTAAAATAGGTACGCAGGCCTTTCTGTTAAACAATCTGGTTCCCTGACATGACAGCTTACTAGGGTTGTTGGCTTTGATAATTAATTATATTTCTACGGGGTATTATGTAACACGTTGTATATATATTATTCCGAAGTATATGCTATCTATGTGCTAAATTTCATCAAGATACAATAGTTAGTTTTTACGTGTGATTGTAAAAAACTTCTATCCTCCAAAACTTTCTCATTTGTAATATTAGTGGAACACAAATCTAATGAAAATCAAAATTACAAGACCAAAATCTGTTTATATGTTTGGGTGTAAATATCTTTATAAGTATGTATTGAAAAGTAGTATATCAGTTATCTGGTTTCCATAGTACAAGCTCTGCTTAGTTTGGGATCGGATGGCCGCGAGTGAAGAATGTCCCGCGATATTACCTTGCCACCAGGCCGGGTCCTGGCTCCGGTCTGTGACCGCTATGATGTCATCTTTTTCGAAGCTCAACTCATCAGCGTTCTGAGCCGAGTAAGGGTACAGCGCGATCACCTGTCAATTTTAATAATAACCTTTTGAACGCCAATGTCGGCTACACTCGACATGCAAGCGTGCCCTGTGCGCCATTGTCGTCTATACTCGAGAATAATCATTACTTTTATTTCGATTTTCGGGATTGGCGTACTGGACAAGGAGATGCCGTTACGACATAGCGAAATAAAATATATTTATTCAAATAGGCCTTCACAGGCACTTATGAATGGTCAGACTCTAACACCGGTTCGGAAGGTTGCTTTTACTGAGAAGAGCCGGCAATAAACTCAGCAATTGCTCTTTTCAAAATAAGCTGCTGGAGCGAGCGCTACACCCAAGCATTGTCGTCATTAAAATAATCATTTGTGTTGTAGAAAGCCTTTTGTACTAAAACAGTATTAATTCTTTCCTTAAATTTTTGTACGGATAATTTTAAAACATACCTTATCAATAACAGTTTCTGGTGGCATAGTGTCCATCTTGGATTGAACTGGTGTCGTTCTACCTGAGGTTCTCCCTGAAGACTGCAGCAGCTGGAATGAAAATCTTTAGTGATTATTAAAGTTACTGTATTTTTCTTTTTATACCACATAAATGCCGAGAAAGATAAGTCAATCCATCTGATGGTAAGTGGTCACCGTCAGGACATTAGCAACACGAGAAGCGTTGCTGTTGTCGTTGAGTCGTGAAGTCTCCTGTGCCTGTAATGTCACCGGCCCCCTTTCCTTTCTAACCGAAACACAGTAATACAAGTGCACTACTGCTTCCCGGCAGAAATGGGTAAGGTGGTAGTACTTCCCCGGGCGAACTCTGCACTAAGAGCTCTACATAATAACATCTTTTGTCTTCAAAATAACATTTTAATATACTAACAAAGCTTAGTAGTAGAGCTCTTAGTGCAGAGTTCGTCCGGGGAAGTACTACCACCTTACCCATTTCTGCCGGGAAGCAGTAGTGCACTTGTGTTACTGTTTCGGTTAGAAAGGTAAGTGACATTACAGTGAGTGTAGTGGTAGTTCTTCGGGATTCTAAATAATTCCACATTTAAGGAGAACCAATAAAAACCTGTAAATCTACAACCACAAAGGCTATATTACCTTGACATAGCTAGCGGGGAACCAGCCGACTTGCCGCGCCTTCCCTTTAGCCTGGAGCTCTCCCTCCCACCAGCCGCTGTCGGCTTTCTTCTTCACCACTAGGAGTTGGCCTTTGAGGAGGGATAGTTGCTCGGTGCTGTGAGGAATGATGGTAATTTTTTGAGATATTTTTACATTTATTTGTGGGTGTGTGTGTGTGTGAGAGAGAGAGAGAGAGAGAGAGAGAGAGAGAGAGAGAGAGTGCGTGTGAGTGTGTGTAGGTAGTGATGTTATAGTGCACAGTATCAGTATCTATCTAATACATTTAAACGAGCAATTATTGTGTATATATAATTAGGATCTCGGAAACGGCTCCAACGATTTTCATGAAATTTAGTATGCAGGCGGTTTCGGGGGCGATAAATCGATCTAGCTAGGATTCATTATTAGAAAACGTAGTTTTATCCATGTTTTTAGGCAATGAAAACTGCTTCAATACCATTAGAATACGAAGGTAAAACTTACACTTAAAGGTCGCGTTTGTAAAGAAAACCGGAGCAAAGCTCGGCCATCCAGGTACTTATTGTAATGGTAGGAAGGTACTGATTTTAATCAACCATAAACTAAATATCCCGGGACATTCTTTACACACGGCCATCTGATCCCAAACTAAGCAGAGCTTGTACTATGGAAACCAGATAACTGATATACTACATATACTACTTTTTTTTTCTAAATACATACTTATATAGATATTTACACCCAGACACAGAACAAACAGACATGTTCACGCACACAAATGTTTGTCCTGGGTGGGAATCGAACCCGCGACCTTAGGTTTGGCAGTCAGAGTCGCTAACCACCAAACCAACTGGCCTGTCAAATCAAATCAGGGTGTTAACTTTATTTGTGATTGGGAGGTGTGAATGAGTGGGTGTGTGTGTGTGTTCGGTAGTGATGTCACATTTCGATTATGTACTTAAATGATGACTAATAAAAAAAAAAAAATTGACTGTATTTGATATCGATAAACGCGACTATCCTTGTTATAATTAAAGCTGGAGCTATAAAAGGACAGGCCAGTTGGCTTGGTGGTTAGAGACCTTGGCTTCCAAACCGAAGGTCGCGGGTTCGATTCCCACCCAGGACAAACATTTGTGTGCATGAACATGTCTGTTTGTTCTGTGTCTGGGTGTAAATATCTATATAAGTATGTATTTAGAAAAAGAAGTAGTATATGTAGTATATCAGTTATCTGGTTTCCATAGTACAAGCTCTGCTTAGTTTGGGACCTTTATGGGATATTCATTATTATTATTATTGTTATAAAGCTTGTACCTAGAAGCGGTGTAGTTGGCGATGGCCTGCGCGATCTCGTTCTTGCGTCGTCCGGCGGCGGAGTCCCGCCCGGAGTCCCGCCCGGAGTCCCGGCGGGCCGCCGACGCGGGCCGGGACTCCGTGATGGCGGCCACCTCGCTCGACACCGGCGTCGACGACTTCTGCTCTTGCAGCATCTGCTGATCATTTAATAACGATTCACTCTAAAGGGATCGAAAGACTAAATCCTATAGATGTATGTTTGTCTCTTTTTAGTGCCGCTTTTTCGTTTCATCGAGTTTCAAATCGCAACGGTGTTAAAGAAGTTTTCTCTTCAAAAAGTAACCTTATTTCAAAGGCCGTAAAGTTAATTATTGTATGTCTTTACCAGGGATGTAACGGAGGTACTTTTAGCGGAACCGAAGTCGGAGTCGGAGTTTTTAAATTCGATTTATCGGAGTCGGAACCGGAGTCGGAGTCGGAGGCGGAGGCAGGGTCGAAAGTGGTGGGAGCCCTTTCCTTTTTTATTAAAGGACAAGTAAACAAAAAATCAACCTTATGTCGTTTTATTTATAAAATAATAAATTTAGACAGACATTCAAAGTAAAATTCCAAATACAACTTGATTTTGATTTCATTGTCCAACACAAAACTATGAACCTGTGCGTAGCGGTCGGTCGACGCAGGCCGCCGCTGCTATTTGTTATGCTTCGACCTCCGATTAAAACCTCCGATTTAAAAGTTTCGAAGCCGAAGTCGGAACCGAAGGTGTAATAATAATCGGAAGTTCCGACTTAACGGAGTCGGAATCGAAGCTTCGTTACATCCCTGGTCTTTACAATTTATGCCAAATTCGTTTCTAATGTTGTCGGTACCAACCTGTATGGGGGCATCGACACCCTCGGAATCAAATCGAACCTTATTTAAATGAAATTCAAATAATTAATTGTACTGTCTTGTTTCTTTGTTTAGTTTCGTTTTAATTGTTCACTTTCATTTTAATGATATATTGTTTACCTCATGATGCATGCTGTGACATCTTTAAATGCTGTGCTATTAATTGCTATTTTTAAGTTATGTTAAACTAAAATGAAGTAATGTAACAGCTACTGATTGTCCTAAATAAATAAAATAAAAAACAAAACGGACTTCTGGCAAATTTATTTGTCTGTTTAGTTTTACCAACCTGTATGGGAGGCTCGGCAGGCTCGGTGGAGGCGGCGGGCGCGGCGGGCACGGCGGGGGGCTCCGGTTGCGGCTCGGGCTCCGGCGGCGGCTCGGCGGCCTCGGGGATGGTCGCGATCACGTCCGACGCGCCCACCGTTGCGTCCTTCGTCACGTAGTTCGAAGGGAATATGCCCGTCCTGATCAATTTTCAACATTTACACTGTGTTTAATATAACTAATTGACTCAGGCCCGGAAATCCATTGTAAGATTATACAAAAACAAATATCTAGTAACTAATTCCGCTGGTACTCCTCTGTCAAGTCTCAAATAAGTAAACTCAACAGGAAATCGACTCGCTCGCTGCTACACGAATCATCTTCAGTGCCTTTACCATGACTTTTTAACGTTCGTACTCGCTATCGACGGCGTAAATCATTTCTATGGCAAATGTGTACAGCGCCACTAGCGGTCACCTAAAAAACTAAAATCGATAGTACGACTCGATAGGTAAAAAACCTATCGAAATGTAGACACTAGCGAGTAACGTTTTTTAGCCTTTGCTATAGAAATTCGGTACCATGAGTCACAAATTTGACAGTTGCTATCGAGAAATACTGTATCGATAGTAGTTTACTCGCCAGTGACTAAAGTAAGTTTCGATAGCAACTCATGGTAGTATGGACGTCTAGACCCGTAGACCCGCTGTCACTGACTCGACGCACTAGCACCACAGTCGTGTTACCTCGCTGGCTTGACAGAGGAAATCGAGCGGAATTAGTTAGTAGATATTTGTCTTTGTATAATATTACTGTCTAATTTTAACTATAAAAAAAATATTCAAAATACAGAAAAACCAGAATATAAATCGTTCACTTTCACACCTCACATACAATTTTGTAGATTTTTTTTTCTAGCTGTCGCAGTTTCGCCCGCGTTTCCGAGGGAAGTAACATTTTCCCGGGATAAAAAGTAGCCTATATGTTATTTCAATATATGCTCTATCTATGTGCCAAGTTTCATCCAAATCTGTTTAGTAGTTTTTCCGTGAAAGAGTAACAAACATCCATACATACAAACTTTGCGTTTATAATATTAGTAGGATTTTCATTTCTACATTCATTTTATTCTATGCCAAAAATCTTCATAAAAAATACCATTAGAATGAAATATTTATTCAAATAGGCCTCCACAGGCACTTATGAATGGTCAGACTCTAACACCGGTTCGGAAGGTTGTTCTACTGAGAAGAGCCGGCAATAAACTCAGCAATTACTCTTTTCAAAATAAGATTTTGTACATAAAGATACAACATATATTGTTCTGGAATTTTTCTTATTTCCAAATTTATCCTTCACCTTTTTCAGGCTATTAAACATATTAATAGAAAACAATAAGCCAAATCGGTCCAGCTTTTTACAGATGCCCTAATCAGCGACCAGAAATTTATTTTTATTAAACCAACTGACCCGTCAGTCAGAACAACATTAGTGGTTACCTGATGCCAATGCGTCCTGTCCACCAGTCCCCGTCTCTCCTCATAACCTCGATCCTCTCGCCAGCTTCGAAGGTCAGGTCTCCAGGCTCTGCTGATGAATACGGATACGCTGCTATGTAGAAATCACCGCCCTCTGATAACAATACAGGCTGTATTTAGATTTTGTACATAAAGATGTGTCCTGCTGGAGCGAGCGCTACACACAAGCATTGTCGTCACAAAAATAATCGTTGATGTTGTTGAAAACCTTTTGTACTAAAACGGTCTTAATTCTTTTAAAATTTCAGCAGGGATTTTATTATAGATGCGTGCACTAGCTCCTATAAAGATGTATAGCTTCAATAGTAATATTAACAAAATATTAACATCTATATATATAAGAATGAATCGTTGTCCTGTCTTAACTATGAATTGAATTCGATTATTCCGATTGAATCAACCGTGAAATGTGCAATAAGAAATTATAAATTAATTATTTACCGATATAATTCCGACCCATGCCTCTATTTTAAACGATATTGTCAAACGACTGACATTTATGTCAAACATCATAAGGTTACATTATAAGAGTCTATACATATTGTCATAAACGGTAAGGCTACATTAGTAAATTACTGTGGTCGTTATGTTTTCTTAAGTTTTCTAATTTTCCGCGCAACTTTCTTATTTCCTATTTCCCTTGGTCACGGCATCACGCATGGACGGCTGGACCGATTCCGCCAATTCTTTTTTTGTTATGTTCGTTATTGTTAGGTTATGAGGTATGAGAGAAAAAATTAAGAATGTTGCGTGGAAAATTAGAAAATTTAAGATAACATAATGACCATATTAACATATCTAATGTAACCTTACCGCTTTTGGCAATATATACTCTTATAATGTAACCTTATGGTGTTTGACATAAAAGTCAGTCGTTTGACAATATCGTTTAAAACAAAGGCATGGGTCGGAATTATATCGGTAAATAATTAATTTATAATTTCTTATTGCACATTTCACGGTTGATTAAATCGGAATAATCGAATTCAATTCATAGATAAGACAGGACAACGTCTGTCGGGTCAGCTAGTTAGAAATAATTTTGTATATTACACAAACATGTCACATATTAATATAATGTTGTATTGTGTTCAATTTATTCTAGAGGCATGGGCCTGCTCTTCATTAATACAGGCTATTTTTGCCTAGTAATGAGAGTAGTCGCAACTGCAGTATGTTTATTAAAATTTTATTAACAACTTACATAGCATTACATTTCTGCACCCTTGTGTAATTATTTTGAAATATTAAGTTTTAGCTGTACCCAGTCACGCTTCGCTGTGGCACATTGTGATTGAATGGTTGATAAATGAGAAACAAAACAAAGACGGTCACACATGCGACTGGGCTGAAAATAGATAAAAACAATCCTTGATGCGGATTATATATCATGGTAAAATTTCAGCTCGATCGGTGCAGAACTTGTTGAGTTTTTGAAGCGTACACAAACCAACATAACATTTATATATAATATATATAGATAGTGTACTTACCCACTACAGGCATAGCTCCTCCAAGGTCGCTCGCAATCTCTGCTTCTGGTACTTCAGCGATACCTTCGAGTTGAGTCTTCATCTCTAATGGTTCTATTACTTCGGTGGTGTAAGATGATGGCGCATTTATATCTTCAACGTACGACTCCGGAAACCAGCCGGATTGACCTGGTATTGTTAATTAATTTCTTATATATAGATCTATCGTATTCGAGGAATATAACATATTACTTCTGGATAAAGTAATTTTCTAATAAATAATAGTTAAAAAAAACTAGAAAACACGCTTTATATAGAAAACCAAACTAAAAAACAGAAAATAAATAAATATAAGTTATTAATAGTTTGAATAAGAAAAAATGTTTTATTTAAAAAAAGCGCGGGGTGCATGGTGTCAATAGTTATAAATATTTAATTGACAGATATGAGAAGGATTATCATTTCGATAATATCTTGAAAAACACCCCCGCTTTTTAATACGCTTTTTTTAAAATAAAACATTTTTTCTTATTCAAACTATTAATAACTTATATTTATTATTATTTTTAACATTATTCTTAATTAATATTTATTAAAATTTATTTTCTGTTTTTTAGCTTGGTTTTCTATATAAAGCGTGTTTTCTAGTTTTTATAAACTATTATTTATTTTTCATTTTTTAATAAAAGCATTTTGAGTACCCGAAAGAGTAAGTCTGGAACTGCACGCACGCGTAGTTCGCGCACTAGCTCTATCTCTCTTACTCGCATGCAAAGGATGCGGAAAGAAATTAATTAATCCTGCCGAATCTAATTAGGATAATCGGATGCTTTGATCGGATTATTGCATTGTCATCGATCTTTGACAGGTGTGCAAAGTTTGAATTAAATCTGATCGTTCAAAGTAGGACAAAATCGAGCTCAAAGGGGTCGGTTACATACATACATACATACATACAGGTGAAGCTAATATAAAGCGTGTAAAAATGAAAGAATTGTTAAAAACTGTCTAGCAGTTTTTGAATTTTATTTAATATAAGATATGTGGATATGTTGACTGTGGAAAATAAAATAAAAATTAAAAAAAATTGTTCATTACCACTAAAAATATATTTTTTATTATTAATTCATACTATATGCACAGACATATAAGAAATATGTAAAGGTGGTGTTTTGAATTAGAAAACATTATTAGATTATACAAAAAACAAATATCAAGTAACTAATTCCGCTGGTACTCCTCTGTCAAGTCTCAAACAAGGAAACTCAACAGGAAATCGACACGTGTTTCGTTTCTACACGAAGCATCTTCAGCACGTATTAGACCGCTGTCACTGAGTCGACGCACTAGCACCACAGACGTGTTACCTCGTCGACCGCCGGACAGAAAGTGAACTGTGAAGTAACTAAGTAACGTGGCGATTTCCTGTTGAGTTTCCTATCTTGGGACTTGACAGAGAAGGAGATCCAGCGGAATTAGTTACTAGATATTTGTTTTAACAATATTTCATAGATTTTTGGAGTTATGGAACTAAGGGACGGTAACAAAAAAGCAATGACTACTGACCTCTGGCGGTGCCCCACCTCCAGCCGGGCTCGGCGTCCCCGCGGGGAGCCGTCGCGTCGCTCACCTGACGGACAAATCATTTATTATCTAATAACTATTCCTAGAAATCCTGTTTTATTTTATAATATTAAACAATAATAATTTATTAATTAAAAGGTTACATAATATGTTACATTTCACAATAAGTATGTATAAGGGTAAAAAACAATGATAGAATTTTATATTAAATAACATTATGTTGCAAAAATCTGTACACAGAAAATGACAACCCTGCCTCTTAAACTAGGGTAACCTGTATCTTAAGAGACAATTTTTTTATTTTCAAAAACGTTTGATCTTACTGAGTGTAGTGCATAGGTTACAACAATTGTATATTTGACAGCATGAAAAATATATTATCTATTGCCACCATCCATATTGAATATGAATTGTGGAAACCAATTACTTAGTCAGTTAAGATAAATACGAGATATTTTAAGAGAAAATAATAAAAATAAAAATGTTTATTTAACAAAAGATTTTAAAAACTAAAAACCATAATTTATATTGTAAAGGTTGCTATATTTCTATAAACTTGAAAACAGGAAACCCTGTTTTACAGGTCACCAGCCCCCCACCACTTAGACGTATACTGTTTTACTACAAGGGGCCGTCCATTAATCACGTGATGTTTTTTAACCCCTGCCCCTGGTGATACGTGGTGAGGTTTGAGACCCCCCCCCCCATTCATGTTTCTTCAACTCTAACAACTGGATAAGCACATTGTAAGTCAGTTGTTGGCACTTTGCTTTGTTGAAGATCAACACATACGAGATGTATCCTGTATTAAAGATAAATGATCAAACACTAACCAGTGTATTGAACATCCAAAAATATACGAAAACATTAAATATGATCAAAATAAATCATTAATGTGATTTTTCAGTACCGATCTAATCACAAAGAGTATGTTATTTGATGCTGTACAATTATGACGTCACATTGTGCTATTTCATACAAAACTCCATACATTCGATCGTTTTGACATTTCATAAACAATTGCTGATTTGACATGTCAGGACATCCCTATTGTTTTGTCTACTTTAGTCACGTGATCGTGAACGGCTGTGATTGGCCGAATGATTGATGACGTTATCTTGTAAACAGTTGCGTGTGAAGTCACTTTAAATTTGAGAAATTAAAATTTTAGTTAAAAACAGAAAACTGTGAAATATATTCACCAAGTCCCCAGGCTGTAAGCTCAGTTCGTCGACAGTCCTCGCGCTGAACTCGTACACGCAGCGCCATTTCGGGATACCCACACCAACACTGGCGGCGCTGGCGCCAACACCAGCGCCAACACCAACGCTGGCGGCGGGCAGAGCCACGGGCTGCGAGGGTACTGACTCTGTTGCTGTTTGAAAAAATTGTTAATAATCAAATCAGTACACGTGGAAATATATACAGGAATATTTTTTATTCAGTGCGCAAACTTTGATCAATTAAACTTAAATGAGTTTTATTAAAAACCTAATTTTTATTTTGATAAGTTTTAGTACAAAAAAATAAAGTTATCGTTAACGAAAGATTTAGACTTTAAAATTGATATTATGGCTACTCTGTCGCTCGGGTCGGGCGCCCACCCCGGCCGTGGCCTTGGCAACAGCTGGCTCTACCGCGCGCGCCCTTTGATATAATTATGAATAGATAGTGTCCATTGTTTGTTGATTTTAAAGTCGAAAAAAGAATACAAAAAGAAATTAAACAAATAATGGAAATGTGTTCTGTTACTGATACTGAACCACCGAATTTTTTTTGGGCATTGCTTAAAAAATATTCCTGTATATATGTAATAAAAATATTCCTGTATATGTATATAAAAGATAGATAAATAAAAACATTGGTGGACAGCGATTTCAATGAACATTTATATTTATTAAGCTATTGCATAGCTTCTATCGCGGGCCTTGAGCGTGGGGACCGAATCCAGAAATTCCGTAACGAAAAAAAAAACCTAACACACCAAGAATTTTTTAGAAAAGAAAAGAGTTTTTAAATTCTGTCTCTATTGAGTAGTAGTTAAGACTCAAAATTGTATGTAAATAGGAAAGTGGACCATCATGAAGCGAGCTCGGTCCGTTCTCTATTTAAATTTAGATAAAAAAGATACACAACTACGAAATAATCGAGTTATAAATTTGATTCTTAATATACAATTTTTAAGACTCTAATTAGTATGTATGATTGTTAGCCTCGAGCTCGTTACGGTTCTCTATTTAAATTTGAATTCGAAAATTGTCGCTCGTATTTTTTTTCAATTGTAAACTTTATTTACGAATAGATAAGTTCGTAAATATATTTAGATAAGGTTTTGGTTTTTCAAGGTTTGTCGTTTTTTTAAATCCTAGCGATGAATCTATAAAATAAAATAAAATAAAAAAGCCGTTTATTTCTTGCGTAATCACATTCGATCAGTATTCTGTATTATTATTATTTTTTATAATTTTTTTCTTTTTTTTTTGCGTGTCAAACGATCGCGTTTTGGCTAAATTTGTTTAGACCAGAATTCTGGCAGACGTACTGTGTCGTCTGTAGCATTATACAGGTCTTCTGGCTTGCCAGATGACGGGCACGCAGGGCATGACAATAGATGTGCCACTGTCTGAGGTTTATAATTTATTGTTCCTAATACAGTGTAAACTCTTTATAACGAAACTCAAGGGACTGAGCATTTTTTGTCGTTATAGAGAGTTATCGTTATATGGAGTGAACAAAAAAAAACAAAACAAAGTGAACAAACCAACCAACTTGGGCTCACTTCAACGTTATAGGGAGTTTATCGTTATAAAGGATAACGTTATAAAGAGTTTACACTGTATTATTAATTTATTTATAATTTCTTATTATTACTTTTAATGAATACTAATAATTAATCTATAATCTATTCTATAGTCCATTTTAATTAATTTTTATTTCTGTAAATAATATTACATTCTCTAATCTCAGGAAATACTGGTTCGAATTGAAGAAATATTTTTGTGTTGAATAGTGAGTAGTCATTTATCGAAGAAGGCTATTGGCTATATAACATCACGCTACGACCAATAGGAGCGGAGCATCAATGAACAAGTAACAAAAACAGGAAAAATACTTCCTATTGAGAGTTTTTCTCTAACATCTGTCGTTATCAACGCTATTTCTGAGGGTTTTTTTTAATACCACTTGGGCCGACTAACAAGCAGACGGTCCACCTGATGGTAAGTGGTTACCGTCGTTACGGCAGAAATGGGTATAGTGGTAGAAACTACAATCCTCGAAAACGCGGGTGAAACTGCGGGGCACAGCTAAAGTCCGGTCGCGGAGCATCTCATCATCTATCTAATATATATATACCAAATATAATGCGTCACGCTCGCACAGATCTCTGAATGACACGGTCTATGTAAAAGGTTATTGTACGAAATTCTTTCTGCTCCACGAACAGACTTTCCAATACAATACAATACAAATATGTATGGGTGGAGCGAGGTGTGAGACTCCTCCATTTAAAAGGGAAGATCTTCCGCCGCTAGGTGATCATGCCGCCGCGTGGGGACCGCAGTCCAACTGTTGATGTTGGATCCTTGTATATATGTCAAATCCTGAGAGAATCTTGATAGTGCGATGTAGGGATTCTCGCGTGTTTCTACTCGTTCATAGATGTCGCCACATCACAGTTGTGCGGGCGGTGAAGGATTGTAGGCGTGTTCATAGATGTCGCCACATCACTGTAGTGCGGGCGGTGAAGGATTGTTGGCGTGTTCATAGATGTCGCTACATATGCTTTATTGTTCACACCACATACAAAGAAAATTAAATAAAAACTATTTAGTCTTTAGATTATAATATTAGTAGGACTTACCAGTAGTGGCGGGGGCGTCGCCCCAAGCGTCTTCGGCGGCGGGGGCCTCTCCCCAAGCGTCATTAGATGTACCCCAGTCCGCTTCTATACAAATAAACATTTTATTTGAGAATAGTTTGTTTATCAACATCGATTCAAAAGTAAATATGGATAAAGGTTGCCGCCTTAAGTCCTTAACCCAAAAGTAAACTCTAAATTCTGATTTCCAATAACAATTGCGAAATGGGGAGAGGGAGTCCGAGCCCAAAAATCATTAAATCGCCTAATTCACGTAATTATTGGATTCCCTCTCTGCGTGATGTGTTTTTAAGCATACTTAATTATCTAACTTTTTAGTTAGTAATCTGTTTCTAGAAGTAGAAGGACCTCTAAGGAGAATCTAAGTTATCATCGGTGAAAAAAGAGGGAGAATGGCTGTAGCCTCCATAGGCACAATCAGCTCTTCAAAGCAACCGCATATAATTAAATAAAATCCAGCGGGCGCACTTGTCGCCGAGCACAACTCACCGTCGGGCTGCCAGCCCCCCTCGGCGGGCGCGGTGGCCCTCCCCTGCAGGTACTCGCGGCGCTTGTCCTCGTACAGCGCCCACACGCGGGCGCACTTGTCGCCGAGCACAACTCACCGTCGGGCTGCCAGCCCCCCTCGGCGGGCGCGGTGGCCCTCCCCTGCAGGTACTCGCGGCGCTTGTCCTCGTACAGCGCCCACACGCGGGCGCACTTGTCGCCGAGCACAACTCACCGTCGGGCTGCCAGCCCCCCTCGGCGGGCGCGGTGGCCCTCCCCTGCAGGTACTCGCGGCGCTTGTCCTCGTACAGCGCCCACACGCGGGCGCACTTGTCGCCGAGCACAACTCACCGTCGGGCTGCCAGCCCCCCTCGGCGGGCGCGATGGCCCTCCCCTGCAGGTACTCGCGGCGCTTGTCCTCGTACAGCGCCCACACGCGGGCGCACTAGTCGCCGAGCACAACTCACCGTCGGGCTGCCAGCCCCCCTCGGCGGGCGCGGTGGCCCTCCCCTGCAGGTACTCGCGGCGCTTGTCCTCGTACAGCGCCCACACGCGGGCGCACTAGTCGCCGAGCACAACTCACCGTCGGGCTGCCAGCCCCCCTCGGCGGGCGCGGTGGCCCTCCCCTGCAGGTACTCGCGGCGCTTGTCCTCGTACAGCGCCCACACGCGGGCGCACTTGTCGCCGAGCACAACTCACCGTCGGGCTGCCAGCCCCCCTCGGCGGGCGCGGTGGCCCTCCCCTGCAGGTACTCGCGGCGCTTGTCCTCGTACAGCGCCCACACGCGGGCGCACTAGTCGCCGAGCACAACTCACCGTCGGGCTGCCAGCCCCCCTCGGCGGGCGCGGTGGCCCTCCCCTGCAGGTACTCGCGGCGCTTGTCCTCGTACAGCGCCCACACGCGGGCGCACTAGTCGCCGAGCACAACTCACCGTCGGGCTGCCAGCCCCCCTCGGCGGGCGCGGTGGCCCTCCCCTGCAGGTACTCGCGGCGCTTGTCCTCGTACAGCGCCCACACGCGGGCGCACTTGTCGCCGAGCACAACTCACCGTCGGGCTGCCAGCCCCCCTCGGCGGGCGCGGTGGCCCTCCCCTGCAGGTACTCGCGGCGCTTGTCCTCGTACAGCGCCCACACGCGGGCGCACTTGTCGCCGAGCACAACTCACCGTCGGGCTGCCAGCCCCCCTCGGCGGGCGCGGTGGCCCTCCCCTGCAGGTACTCGCGGCGCTTGTCCTCGTACAGCGCCCACACGCGGGCGCACTAGTCGCCGAGCACAACTCACCGTCGGGCTGCCAGCCCCCCTCGGCGGGCGCGGTGGCCCTCCCCTGCAGGTACTCGCGGCGCTTGTCCTCGTACAGCGCCCACACGCGGGCGCACTTGTCGCCGAGCACAACTCACCGTCGGGCTGCCAGCCCCCCTCGGCGGGCGCGGTGGCCCTCCCCTGCAGGTACTCGCGGCGCTTGTCCTCGTACAGCGCCCACACGCGGGCGCACTTGTCGCCGAGCACAACTCACCGTCGGGCTGCCAGCCCCCCTCGGCGGGCGCGGTGGCCCTCCCCTGCAGGTACTCGCGGCGCTTGTCCTCGTACAGCGCCCACACGCGGGCGCACTTGTCGCCGAGCACAACTCACCGTCGGGCTGCCAGCCCCCCTCGGCGGGCGCGGTGGCCCTCCCCTGCAGGTACTCGCGGCGCTTGTCCTCGTACAGCGCCCACACGCGGGCGCACTAGTCGCCGAGCACAACTCACCGTCGGGCTGCCAGCCCCCCTCGGCGGGCGCGATGGCCCTCCCCTGCAGGTACTCGCGGCGCTTGTCCTCGTACAGCGCCCACACGCGGGCGCACTTGTCGCCGAGCACAACTCACCGTCGGGCTGCCAGCCCCCCTCGGCGGGCGCGGTGGCCCTCCCCTGCAGGTACTCGCGGCGCTTGTCCTCGTACAGCGCCCACACGCGGGCGCACTAGTCGCCGAGCACAACTCACCGTCGGGCTGCCAGCCCCCCTCGGCGGGCGCGGTGGCCCTCCCCTGCAGGTACTCGCGGCGCTTGTCCTCGTACAGCGCCCACACGCGGGCGCACTAGTCGCCGAGCACAACTCACCGTCGGGCTGCCAGCCCCCCTCGGCGGGCGCGATGGCCCTCCCCTGCAGGTACTCGCGGCGCTTGTCCTCGTACAGCGCCCACACGCGGGCGCACTTGTCGCCGAGCACAACTCACCGTCGGGCTGCCAGCCCCCCTCGGCGGGCGCGGTGGCCCTCCCCTGCAGGTACTCGCGGCGCTTGTCCTCGTACAGCGCCCACACGCGGGCGCACTAGTCGCCGAGCACAACTCACCGTCGGGCTGCCAGCCCCCCTCGGCGGGCGCGGTGGCCCTCCCCTGCAGGTACTCGCGGCGCTTGTCCTCGTACAGCGCCCACACGCGGGCGCACTAGTCGCCGAGCACAACTCACCGTCGGGCTGCCAGCCCCCCTCGGCGGGCGCGATGGCCCTCCCCTGCAGGTACTCGCGGCGCTTGTCCTCGTACAGCGCCCACACGCGGGCGCACTTGTCGCCGAGCACAACTCACCGTCGGGCTGCCAGCCCCCCTCGGCGGGCGCGGTGGCCCTCCCCTGCAGGTACTCGCGGCGCTTGTCCTCGTACAGCGCCCACACGCGGGCGCACTAGTCGCCGAGCACAACTCACCGTCGGGCTGCCAGCCCCCCTCGGCGGGCGCGATGGCCCTCCCCTGCAGGTACTCGCGGCGCTTGTCCTCGTACAGCGCCCACACGCGGGCGCACTTGTCGCCGAGCACAACTCACCGTCGGGCTGCCAGCCCCCCTCGGCGGGCGCGGTGGCCCTCCCCTGCAGGTACTCGCGGCGCTTGTCCTCGTACAGCGCCCACACGCGGGCGCACTAGTCGCCGAGCACAACTCACCGTCGGGCTGCCAGCCCCCCTCGGCGGGCGCGGTGGCCCTCCCCTGCAGGTACTCGCGGCGCTTGTCCTCGTACAGCGCCCACACGCGGGCGCACTAGTCGCCGAGCACAACTCACCGTCGGGCTGCCAGCCCCCCTCGGCGGGCGCGATGGCCCTCCCCTGCAGGTACTCGCGGCGCTTGTCCTCGTACAGCGCCCACACGCGGGCGCACTTGTCGCCGAGCACAACTCACCGTCGGGCTGCCAGCCCCCCTCGGCGGGCGCGGTGGCCCTCCCCTGCAGGTACTCGCGGCGCTTGTCCTCGTACAGCGCCCACACGCGGGCGCACTAGTCGCCGAGCACAACTCACCGTCGGGCTGCCAGCCCCCCTCGGCGGGCGCGGTGGCCCTCCCCTGCAGGTACTCGCGGCGCTTGTCCTCGTACAGCGCCCACACGCGGGCGCACTTGTCGCCGAGCACAACTCACCGTCGGGCTGCCAGCCCCCCTCGGCGGGCGCGATGGCCCTCCCCTGCAGGTACTCGCGGCGCTTGTCCTCGTACAGCGCCCACACGCGGGCGCACTTGTCGCCGAGCACAACTCACCGTCGGGCTGCCAGCCCCCCTCGGCGGGCGCGGTGGCCCTCCCCTGCAGGTACTCGCGGCGCTTGTCCTCGTACAGCGCCCACACGCGGGCGCACTAGTCGCCGAGCACAACTCACCGTCGGGCTGCCAGCCCCCCTCGGCGGGCGCGATGGCCCTCCCCTGCAGGTACTCGCGGCGCTTGTCCTCGTACAGCGCCCACACGCGGGCGCACTTGTCGCCGAGCACAACTCACCGTCGGGCTGCCAGCCCCCCTCGGCGGGCGCGGTGGCCCTCCCCTGCAGGTACTCGCGGCGCTTGTCCTCGTACAGCGCCCACACGCGGGCGCACTTGTCGCCGAGCGCCGTCACGGTGTCGGACAGCTCCGACAGCTGCGCCGTGTTGCTCTCCAGGTCGGCCTTCTTCGACTCCACTATCGCTTTGGCTGTTTCCACCTTTGGTATATGAAAATAGTTTTAATTCAAAGGGCTTTCTAGTTCAAAATCTCAATATTTAAATTTGCCTTTACAAAAATTCAATGAAAAAGAAGAAACTGTTTTAGTTCATTTTTTTTCTACAACATAAACGATTATTTTAATGACGATAATGCGACAATGTAGCGCTCGCTCTATTATTATTTATATTTATTTATTAAATTATCCTTCATCAAAAAGTTTGTGTCAAAACACCCCTATAAATGACCTTAAATTTTAATTTTGCGATTACAGCTTATTTTATATTAAAAAAGCAATAAAAAAAGTCCAGCAATAGGGATGTGTCCTGACATGTCAAATCAGCAATTCTTTATGAAATGTCAAAACGATCGAATATATGGAGTTTTGTATGAAATAGCAAGTTGTGACGTCATAATTGTACAGCATCAAATAACATACTCTTTATGATTAGATCGGTACTGAAAAATCACATTAATGATTTAATTTTGATCATATTTAATGTTTTCGTATATTTTTGGATGTTCAATACACTGGTTAGTGTTTGATCATTTATCTTTAATACAGGAATCATCCCAATTGAGTATGAGAAATGATGACGTCATAAGTTAGTAATCAGTACATTTCCCATACAAAATTTGCGTTTAAACATTATGAAAAGTAGCTGAATTGACAAGGCAGTCCGGTACCATAACATACAGTACTACCTGTCCCCCGCGATTTCACCCGCGTTCCCGAGGGATATAACATTTTTCCCGGGATAAAAAGTAGCCAATAAACTATTCCAGGATATGCTCTATCTATGTGACAAGTTTCATCCATATCCGTTCAGTAGTTTTAGCGTGAAAGAGTAACAAACATCCATACATACACACATACGCATTTATAATATTAGTAGAAAGTAGGATGCACTAACCTTGTCTCGTAATTGTTTGAGAGTTACTTCCATCATGCTCAGCTTCCCGTCTTCACCTGCGCCTTCCGAAGCCTTCGCCTGAAAACATATTTTTTTATACCACATGGGCCGACAAACAAGCGCCAAGGGGCATCGCCAATGCGTTGTCGACCCTGAGACGTGAAGTTGTTAAGTCTCATGTGCCTGTAATGTCACCGGCCGCACCTTTCTAACCGAAACAGTAATACAAGTGCGCTACTGCTTCACGGCGGAAATGGGTAAGGTGGTAGTACTTCCCCGGACGAACTCTGTACTAAGAGGTCTACTACTCGAAAAACATAAATATTGTATTTAAATTGCATTTTGAATTTAAACTTCCTCCTGAATTGCTCTATCTATTGCTGAAAACTATATTAAAATCCGTTGCATAGTTTACGATTCTATAAAGGACATACAGACAAACATATATTTTTTTAAACCTGTTACAAAATACCCCGTAAAAATATAATTAATTATCAAAGCCAACAACCCTAGTAAGCTGTCATGTCAGGGAACCAGATTATTTAACAGAAAGGCCTACGTACCTATTTTACCTAATAATTGTCTCCTTTAATAGTTTTCCTATTTTTCATTCATAAAAATCATTTTTTTTATTTTGCGGTATGTTATACAGCGTTACTACGGTTCTTAAATATTGTGAATGGACTCGTTATAAGGCCCCATTTAACCTCCTTTCGGCTTTACGGGTAGTTTTGTAACATCATGTATGTAGACGATCTTTACTTACTTTGGCATCCAACTCGGCCTTCTCTTTATTGAGCGCTATTTGCTTTGCGTTCAATTCTTTAACTTTAGCTTTTAGCTGCTGCATCTCGGACATGCTGGCGTCGCGGTCAGACCTGGAATCAGAATTAATAAATAAATATCCCGGGACATTCTTTACACACGGCCATCTGATCCCAAACTAAGCAGAGCTTGTACTATGGAAACCAGATAACTGATATACTACATATACTACTTTTTTTTCCTAAATACATACTTATATAGATATTTCCACCCAGACACAGAACAAACAGACATGTTCATGCACACAAATGTTTGTCCTGGGTGGGAATCGCACCCGCGACCTTCGGTTTGGCAGTCAGACTCGCTAACCACCTAGCCAACTGGCCTGCCTTTTATATTATTCTAAATATGTAATTAAAAATACATTGAAAATCCCTTTTGATATAAAGTATTCTTTACAACCTTTTTAAATGTATGCACGGGTGATTCTTGTATGTCTTTAGGTAGTTTTTTAAAGAACCTTTTTTGCCCTTTAAAATATTTCTTTACTTTAATGAGACGAGTTACAGGTACTACGAGTGTATTGCTTCATCATCATCATCAGCCTATCTCCGTCCACTGCTGGACATAGGCCTCACCTATGGCACGCCTCTGAGCTCGATCTCCAGCTCTTTGGTTCCAACCGCTGCCAGCCAGCTTGCGTATTACATCGCTCCATCTAGCTGGAGGGCGCCCTACACTACGTTTACCGAGGGTGGTCTCCACTCTAGAACACGTCTACCCCAACGGTTATCGGTTCTGCGACAGATGTGACCAGTGCCTTTACCATGAGTTTTTAACGGCGTAAAACATTTCTATGGCAACTGTGTACAGCGCCACTAGCGGTCACCTAAAGAACTAAAATCGATAGTACGAGTCGATAGGTAAAACACCTATCGAAATGTAAACACTAGCGAGTAACGTTTTTTAGCCTTTGCTATAGAAATTCGGTACCATGAGTCACAAATTTGACAGTTGCTATCGAGAAATACTGTATCGATAGTAGTTTACTCGCTAGTGACTAAAGTAAGTTTCGATAGCAACTCATGGTAGAGGTACAGCCCACTGCCACTTCGGCTTGCTTATCCTTTGAGCTATGTCGATAGTAAGTATGTATTAAAACAAAATTGGAAATCCCACTGTTGGGCACGATATAATAATATAAGGTAAATAGGGTTCCTTTGACGCACCATCACCTCAAAACTACTGAACATATCGGGATGGGACTGCTACCATTGACCATGGCCATGACAGGCCAGTTGGCTTGGTGGTTATCGACTCTGACTGCCAAGCCGAAGGTGGCGGGTTCGATTTCGAGGACAAACATTTGTGTGCATGAACATGTCTGTTTGTTCTGTGTCTGGGTGTAAATATCTATATAAGTATGTATTTAGAAAAAAAAGTAGTATATGTAGTATATCAGTCATCTGGTTTCCATAGTACAAGCTCTGCTTAGTTTGGGACCAGATGGCCGCGTGTAAAGAATGTCCCAGGATATTGTAGCTTCAGTAACTTTAAATTTGACCTTCATAAGTGCCCTCCGAGGGCCTAAACTGAATAAATGGGTTTATAAAAATGTATTACCATTCGACGCGGAATTTTAGTGAATTCTAGGAGTGTTGTTACCTCATGCCGTCGATGGTGCACTTGGCGGCGGCCACGGCGGTGCGCGTCTCGCGGATGTCCCGCGCGAGGCTCCCGGCCCGCAGCGTCGCGCTGCCGAGCTCGGCCGACAGCGCCTGGTTCTTGGCTTTGAGGGCGAGCACCTTGTTCTGCTCCTCCGTACGCATCGTCTCTAATTCCCGAGTTCTATCGATAAAAAAAAAAAAAATAATCTATGAAAAATGAAAATGAATGAAAATGAAAATATTTTTATTCAAATAGGCCTTTACAAGCACTTATGAATAGTCTGACTCTAATATAATAATAATATCTCCTACCTACTACAAATCTATTACTAGTTGCGCCCTGCGGCTTTGCCCGCTTTCAATCCTAGTTATAAATCTTCCTCTTGAATTACTCTATTGCCGAAAACTGCATTAAAAATGCATAGTTTACGATTCTATAAAGGACATACAGACATTTTTATATATTATATATAGAATAATAAATTTCACATTGAAAAATTTTAATACAAATATTTTTACTGCGGTCCCTCCACTCAACAGAGCTCTATTCCACGGGACCCAACAACATCTATATATATAAAAATGTTATGTTGGTTCGTGTACGCTTCAAAAACTCAACAAGTTCTGCACCGATCGAACTGACATTTTAGCATGATATATAATCCGCATCAAGGATTGTTTTTATCTATTTTTTGCATCAGTCACATATCCGCGACCGTCTTTGTTTTGTTTCTCATTTCTCAACCATTCACAATGTGCCACAGCGAAGCGTGGCCGGGTACAGCTAGTTATCTATATTTATTTACAGTCAGTTCGAACAAATAACAGTAATTATACAAATTGTCATTTTAAACTACAAACCAAAAAAAAAAAATTTGATAGACAGATGTTAGTTACTCAAAACTGTCAGAAGTGGTGAACTAATATGGATGGAATTTGGCACAGAGATAGCCTTGGAATAACACAGGGAATACATTTAATCCCGGGAAAATTATACATCCCTCGGGAACACGGAGCCCGCAGGGGACAACTACTATCAAATCATAGGGTATTTGACAGGTTTAAAACTGTTGTACGTTTATCACCGATGTCTAAAGACTCTATAGAATATCTATATTTTACGTGTAATATTCAACAGCTTCGATGTGGAATGTTAAGAAGTTTAGATGCAGTATCTGTTATATATAATAGCTCTCCTGTAAAGTTTTCAAAATGGCGATTGAATCAAGTCGTATGTTAACCGTCGATATAAAGCTTCTTACCTCTTCTTCTCCCATTCAAGCTGACACTGCCTTTCCATTTCTTTCCTGGCTGCTTCGCGTTTCTCCTAAACAATATAATATAGTAAATATCAAAAATGTCATAGAAAAAAATATTCCTAAATACCTTATTCGGACTGTAAGCAACTATAAAAAGAAAAAAAATCAGAACATTAAACTTACATGTTCCTCCTTTTGTTTCCTTAGTAACTCCTCTTGCTCCCTCTTCTGCGCTTCTAATCTCAACTTCTCTCGTTTCTCCGCTTCTTCCCTCTCCTTTCTTTCTCTTTCCGCCTGTAAGTTCAATTGTTAGAACAAGATGTATATGAGAACAAAATTTATAGAGAATTAATTTAGTTACCTCGGCCTCCTGAGTTGCGTAAAAAAAAATTAAATATTAATATTTTTATTTAGATCCAACAACATGCACTAATTAAAAAAATAAGGTTCATTAAATTTATATACATATTTAGAAGTAGGGGAACGTACCCATACTACGTGACCTACTTTTTCAGAATTTTCGACCCCTCCTCCCCCTCGGTGACCACACGTTGTATATGCCAAGACCCCCCCCCTTTATTTTTCATGTAGTAATTCATAATTATAATTTTTAATAATTTCACAGGCAAAAAGTTAAAGATCTATTTCCGGTATACAATAGTAGTCTTAGCGCTAAACACTGCGCGCTATATTCGAATATAGGTCGAAAATACGAGATTTCTCTCAGTAAAATCGACTACGTGACAAAAACCTGAGCCACCCCCCCGGTCCTGTGGGTACGTTCCCTTGGTTGTTTACCTTCTCTTTCATATGTGCGTCGGCTAGCTGCGACCTTCGACGCTCCAACTCGGCGTGTCCACGCGCCATGTTCTCTCGGCGGCGGTCTTCGTAAGACTTGTTACTACCTATAGACGATACAGACTCGCGTCTGCCAATCGACAATTACAAATTAGAATTCTATAAGTAACTCAGATCCAGAAATACATTTTTAGGTCTTTTTCGAACTGAGCTATCACACATTGTGACTATTGGTGATAACGTAGTCCCGCAAAATAAATATTCTGATATTCTTTTGAGACTTAGCTATCACACATTGTGACTATTATCATCATGAGATTGATAGGGTGATAGTTTAGTCCCGCAAAATAAATATTCGGATATTCTTTTGGGACTTAGCTATCACACATCTTAGCTATTATAACCATTAGGTTGATGTGAGAGAATTTTCTCTGGATAAGTATTGTAATGTTCTTATGGGACTGAGCTATCACACATTATGTTAATTATCCTCATTAGATTCATACAGTGATAGCTCAGTTCCAGGAAAAATGATGTTATTTTATATTACCTGAAAGTAGGTGGAATCAGTTCTGGTGGCAATTTGGCCGGCACGGGCTCTCCTTGGGTCGCCTTCTCACATAGGTACATCGCCAGAACGAATTCTTCACAGCCTGACAATGAATTTATATATTTATGTAGGTTTTAAGTGAAAACAAACCTGTAGAAGCCTACGAAAATTGAGAATATTTCGACCATCAAGCCTACTGACACAAGAGCACAGGGTAGAATGAAGAGGGTACAGTGTAGAAATTATAGGGAACAGGGTAGAATGTAAAGGGTACAGGATGAATGGTAATGGTTGCAGGGTAGAATGTAAATGATATCGGGTAGACTGTGAAGGGTACATTGTAGAATGTAAAGGGTACAGGGTACAATGTAAAAGGTACAGGGCAGAATGTAAATGGTACAGGGCAGAAGGTATAGGGTACAGTGTAGAATATAAAGGCTAGAGGTTAGGTTGTAGCTCACCGAGCTTCCCGTCGCAGTCCAGGTCGGCGAGCGCCCAGATCTGCGCCAGCGCGGCCTGCGGCAGGCGCGACTGCAGCATGATGGCGCGCGCCTGCGCCCCGCGCACCGCGCCCAGCGCGCCGCGGTCCGTCGCGTTGAACAGCTGCGTGTACCTGACACACCACACCGCATCTTCACTCATTCCGGAGTACTAGAGCTCTTAGTGCA
This sequence comes from Habrosyne pyritoides, assembly GCA_907165245.1. Classification (NCBI taxonomy): domain Eukaryota; kingdom Metazoa; phylum Arthropoda; class Insecta; order Lepidoptera; family Drepanidae; genus Habrosyne; species Habrosyne pyritoides. The sequence goes on from OU015615.1 coordinate 5,473,006, forward strand.
GAGTTCGTCCGGGGAAGTACTACCACCTTACCCATTTCCCCCGCGAAGCAGTAGTGCACTTGTATTACTGTTTCGGTTAGAAAGGTAAGGGGGCCGGTGAAACAACACGCGCATGAGATTTCACAAATTCACGTTTCAGGGTCGACAAAGCTAAGGCGATGCCCCTAGTGTTGCAAATGTCCATAGGCGGAGGACCACTTACCATCAGGTGGACCGTCTGCTTGTTTGTCGGCAAAGGTGGCCAAAAAAATTAAGACATAACACCACACCCCTCCACACCCTCGCTAGCGAGTCCACCTGATGGTAAGTGGTCACCGCCCACATTTGCAACACCAGGGGCATCGCCAATGCGTTGTAGAGCGCAATAGCTGCTAGCTTCTGAATCGAAAGTCAGGTTAGGTTTCCGAAAAACGTATAGACATTTAACGAGTATTAGGGTGACTGAATCAGGAAAATGAATTCGAAAATTCCTAAGTGCTTAAAAAAAATAGCTTTGCTTTTTTTAAATACTTGAAATGTCTTCTCACTTGAGTTTCTGGGGTTGTGGTATACCCCACTCGAGTGGTGGAGGACTCATCATCCCCAGTGGAACTTCCGTAGGGCTGGTCACCACAGATCCTGAGAAAAAATACACTTAATAATATTTTCTTTACCTATTTACAAAATCTGCTATTTTATAGAACATGTTAACAATTAAATATACAAACTCAGGCTACTTAATATAGGTTTTCCTAGATTAATTAATATAAAGCGAGGAGTTGGAGTGACACATGCATAGGAACAGATGATGACAATTCCATGCCTTTAAGAAACATCAATACAGAGCCTTCATCCACAGATATTAGAGGCCTAAGCACGAACATCTATCGTAGCGTCATCGTATCGCCAATAACCAATCCATTAGAAATGTTAACATCGCGCAACGAAACGGTGTGCAATTTTTCATACAAACCAGCTTTTCAAATGAAATGAAATACGTATTAAAATAGGCCTCCACAGGGACTTATGAATGGTCAGACTCTAACACCGGTTCGGAAGGTTGTTCTACTGAGAAGAGCCGGCAATAAACTCAGCAATTACTCTTTTCAAAATAAGATTTTGTACATAAAGATGTGTCCTGCTGGAGCGAGCGCTACACCCAAACATTGTCGTCATTAAAATAATAATTTTTTGGTGCAATCGATACGATGACGCTTGGAATAGATGTTCGTGCTTAGGCCTCTAATCTGACATTAGTCCTATGGATATATTAAATTAAATATGTATGCATTTGAAAGCGACTGGGATATATTCCCCAAAAGTAATGCATTCCAATATATCAAATATTGACAAAAAAAAAAAAAAAAAAAAAAAACGCTTGTATCTCATCTCCATAAATAACAATAGAGATAAGTTTTACAATTGGTAGGTCTAGGTAGTAGGTACTTATTTTAACATTTAGGAAAGCGTGACAGATTTGATCTGTAATTTGAGGGAGATCTGGAGTCGAAACTAAGCCTAAGCCTGTATTTTAGCACTCCAGGCCTCCCAAAACTCTAATGTCACAAATTGTCAAGTAAGTAACTAATCTTTGCCTGTATTTTTTGTGTGTGTAAGTAAATAAACTCACCAGGCTTTGACATCTGTTCACTCTTAACCGCAGTGATGGGCGTAGACGTAACAGGTTGCCCGGACATCGAACCCACTACACTATTCACCGGCTTTGGCGGGCTGCTGATCAATGAACCAACCGTGGTACCTACAGGTAATTGTGGCGGGGACGTAGGTTGGGATGAAATAAGTGGCTGAGTTGTACCCATTATATTCTGACCTGTACCCATAATATTCTGATTAGAACCCATCATGTTCTGACTAGTATTCATCATATTCTGGGCTGAGCCCATCATATTCTGATTTGTACCCATCATATTCTGATTAGAACCCATCATATTCTGATTTGTACCCATCATCGGCTGAGTACCAATTAAAGGAGACATTTGATTAGCTTGCTGAGACATCGCCTGTTCGATAGGCTGCGTTGTCCCCATCAGAGGTTGACTCGCCATTGGGGGCTGACTAGGCATCATAGGTTGGGTCATACCCATAATAGGCTGGGTTAACCCCATAACGGCCTGATTGGAACCCAAAGATGTATTAGAACCCATTAACGGCTGATTTGAATTCACCAATGATTGGTTTGGTTTTACACCAGAAATTAGATCGGGTACGGTTGGTACCATGGGTTTGGAAGGCGGTATTATGGGTCCGGTTGAGATCAACGGTTGAGTATTTATTAATGGTTGGTTGAAGTCGCCGAGTAGGGATTGGTTGCTCGGTTCACTGGTAGGTAAACCGGATATTAGGGGTTGGGGTGGTAGGGAAGGCATGGGAGGGATTGGTGGTTTAGTTGGGGGTGTGAAAGATTTCTGTTGACCTGGAAGAACAAGAAGAAAATATAGATCAGCTGTTTTTTGAATCGAGTCACAAATTTATTTATTTAATGGAAGACCAACAGCTGATTCACTTACAGACTAATAATTTAAATATTCATCAGGAAGCCAGTAACAGGTCCTCACGTATAGGTGGTAGCTTAATAAATACTGGGTGTCAGGGAAACGCTTCCGAAAACGAAAACAGGTGATAAGGTTGCTGATTGTGAATACAAAACCATGAAAAAAAAACCGACTTTTTTTTGTATATTTTGGATTTTTTCTTGCATTATTTACAGAAAAATGTATGAGAACAATTTAATGAAACGATTATTTTATGTTAAACACGTAATTTAAACTTTTTCTAAAAAAAAGCAATGTAAAACGCATTACTAATCAGCTGACGGGCGGTTATTGAACTCCAGCGCACTGCCCCGGCCGAACAGCTTTGACGTCACAGTGCGGGCGAATGCAATGTATGAAAGAGAGGACTATCTTTATCTCTTTCACCGGGCATGTGATAAGTTTGAACAGAGGTGTCAACTCTCTGGAGTTTTGAATTGTGCCTACGCATTAGCTTTCAATGACAAATTATTTTCTACTTGGTTCAAAATTACGTAAATGTTACTCGAGACTTAGTATTTATTCAATAAGAAGATTCTTTCGAAGAATCTTCGGTAACATTTTATTGAATTAAATACTAAGTCGCGAGTAACATTTGACGTAATTTTGAACCAAGTAGAAAATAATTTGTCATTGAAAGCTAATGCGTAGGCACAATTCAAAATGTCGCCCATCCTAATTGATCTATGGCGCACACAAAGAAAGCCGCCACCGCCCGCTTGCTGCTTGCCGAAAGTACTACCTAATCGTCATGCACATTTTTGCGGGCCGCACGCGTGCGTGCCTAGTGCAGCCGGCCCGTGCAATAGGATATAGGATGCCGTATTGCCGTACGTACGTACCTAACCTACCACTGAATGTGTTCGCTCGTGCCGTGTCATTGACCGCGAGAGTTGTCCGCTTTTCATTGCGTGTTAATGAAATATCACATCTTTAAAAACACATTTGCGGAGAAAATTTTTATTTGTATTCATTTAAGTTTAGGTAGTATATTAATTACCTCCTGGCTTCGGGAGCGTTTCCCTGACACCCAGTATATCTGTGATGACAATATTTGATATAAACATAACTTAGATTGAGTAGTACTTTAAACATCTGAATATATATTCTCCTAATCAAAACTATCCTGATATAATATAACAAATTGGTTTTAAAATTTAACACGCACTATAATATTTAGAAAAAAAAATCATTGCTTAGTATTCGCCTCGCCGATGTAACGCTTGTGCAGAAAAGATCTAAATCGTGTTGTCTAGCCAAGGTGTTGAAGTTATTACTCGCTCTCCACAGAAAAGAATTTTGTCTATAATTAGTGACACATTTAAATATAGGATAATAGCGATAGGATCTAGAGGGAATATGTAAGTTAATTTTACTAAGTAGTTCGGAACAATCTACTTTATTGGAAGCTATTTTTAATAAATATGAGATATCAGCGATTTCACGCCGTTTTATAAGGGGAAGAATATGAAATTTTCTACAGGTGCTTAAGTAATTTGAAGACTTAAATGGAATCTTTAAACGGAAACATAGAAACTTGATAAATCTCATTTGAACAAACCAACTATCTCATTTATAAAATTATTGGAAGGTTTATATGATACTAGCATCTGCCCTGCGGTTTCGCTCGGGTTTCCTTCGTGTGCCAGTTTCAAGATTTTCTATGTGATTATAATTTTATTAGATTCCAATAAACCAATACGGAGCTGTAATAAACACGCAAACAAAAATATACTCTATCACTACATAGTATAAAACAAAGTCGCTTTCTCTGTCCCTATATCCCTATGTATGGTTAAATCTTTAAAACTACGCAACGGATTTTGATGCGGTTTTTTTAATAGATAGAGTGATTGAAGAGGAAGGTTTTTATGTATAATACATGTGACATCCCACGGGAACGCGGGTAAAACCGCGGGGGACAGCTAGTATAGTATAAAACCAAGTCAGTTTGTATTCACACAATAGATTTTGACGCAGTTTCGCCATCATTTAGATAATTTCTTGCGAAAAGTTTATGTCTAAATAAGTTAATGCTATCCCCCGCGGCCTTACCCGCGTTCCCGAGGTATGTAACATTTTCCCGTCACAAAAAGTATCCTATGGTTTATTCCAGGGAATTTGCTACATATGCCAATTTTCATCCAAATCCGTTTGGTATTCTGCGTGAAAGAATAACAAGAATACATATATGTGTGAGTAGTAAAGCTCTTAGTGCAGAGTTCGTCCGGGGAAGTACTACCACCTTACCCATTTCCGTGAAGCAGTAGTGCACTTGTATTACTGTTTCGGTTAGAAAGGTGCGGCCGGTGACATTACAGGCACATGAGACTTAACTTCACGTCTCAGCGACAACGCGGCGATGCCCCTGGTGTTGCTAATGTCCATAGGCGGCGACCACTTACCATCAGGTGGACCGTCTGCTTGATTTTGCGCATTTATAATATTATTAGGATTTACTTACCAGTTGGACTGAGAGACGTAAGCAATGAAGGCGGCAGAGACTTAGGTATTTCAACACCATGAAGTTTAAGATTAATTATCTAAAAGTAAAAGGAAAATAAACTTATTGGTCACTGAAGAATATACACGGTTGGCCAGTTGGCTTGGTGGTTAGAGACCCTGACTGCCACGCCGCAGGTCGCGGGTTGGATTCCCACCCAGGACAAACATTTGTGTGCATGAACTGTTTGTTCTGTGTCTGGGTGCAAATATCTTTGTAAGTATGTATTTAGAAAAGTAGTACAAGTAGCTTTTGAGCGGGATTGCGATTGTCCTCAATCTCACCTGATGGTAAGTCAAGATGAGGCCGAAGATGGAGCTCAAAAAAGTTTCAGGGAACACAGGCGAGGGGAGGAGAATATTTGAGTTATCTGGTTTCCATAGTACAAGCTCTGCTTAGTTTGGGATCGGATGGCCGTGTGTAAAGAATGTCCCGGGATATTTATTATTATGTGGACCCAATTATTATACAGCTACTAAAATTAATTAGTTTAATTTTGTAATAGCGTATGGCGATATCTATGAACACTCTTACAATCCTTCACCGCCCGCACCACAGTGATTCGGCGACATCTATGAGCGAGTAGAAACACGCGCGAAGCCTACATCGCGATATCGAGATTCTCTCAGGATTTGACATATATGCAAGCATCCAACATCAAAAGTCGGACCGCGGTCCCCACGCGGCGGCATGATCACCTAGCGGCGGAAGATCTACTCTTTTAAATGGAGAAGTCTCATACCTCGCTCCTTCATGAGTGGACATGGGTAACTCAACCAAGATGCGTGAGCTGCGGTTCACGTTTCTGAGCCGGATAAATATCCTGGAACATTATTTACACAAACATCTGATCCTAAATTAAACAGAGCTTGTACTATAGAAACCACCGCGCCGCCCACCTACCCGTGTGTTCGAGCAGCTGCACTTGTACCAGTTCCCTTCTAGACAGAAGTCACACACTTCTACTATTCAGCACTTATGCAATTACGTATGTAATTTGTAATTGTTAGGCCGAGAAATAAATGGACTCACCTTGCAGGCTATGGAGAATTCTCTCAGGTCCAGTTTACCATCAGCATTAGTATCGGCCAACGACCAGATCTGGCCCAGGATCGGAGGGGGCAGTTGAGACTGGAATTTACAAGAACAATTTTTATTATTTTACTAGCGCCGTCTCCCACCTCCATATGGGATAATCCATTAATTATGTAAGGTGATTTAATTCATCTGTCTATATTTATATACAAGCAAAAAAGGGTTCCTTTGACGCACCATCACCTCAAAACTTCTGAACATATCTGGATGGGACTGCTACCATTCGACGCCATTTCGCTACCATTTTTCCCAGATGGTTATAGGCTATATATGATATCGATAAACGCGGGTGAAACCACGGGGGCAGCTATTATTATCATATAGATCAGCTGTCTTTCGAATTGAGTCACAAATATATCTATATTAATATTATAAAGAGGAAAGATTTGTTTGTTTGTTTGTAATGAATAGGCTCCGAAACTACTGGACCGATTTCAAAAATTCTTTCACCTTTGGAAAGCTGCATTATCCCCGAGTAACATAGGCTATATTATATTTAAAAAAAAAATTGGGATCCTTACTAAAACTCCAATAATGTAACATAAGGTGTAAAAAAATGACCTGAAAAATTCCTTACGTCGCGTGCGCTGCGAAAACTATTGATGATAGAATGAACAAAATAATAATGTAACATCCCTCGGCAACGCGGGTGAAACCGCGGGGGACAGTTAGTCATTTATAACTTTGGCAGGTCACGTTTCTGACGGATCTTCGATATCGCTATTATAAAAAGTGTAAATTTCAAAATTTTCTTAAATTAGAATCCGGTAAACCGATACTAAGCTGGTGGACCAGTTTTTTTGGCTTCGTTTAACAGTTTTCTTATTATATATAAAATTACCCACGTTCCCGTGGGATGTCACATGTATTATACATAAAAACCTTCCACTTCAATCACTCTATCTATTAAAAAAAACCGCATCAAAATCCGTCGCTTAGTTTTAAAGATTTAAGCATACATAGGGATATAGGGACAGAGAAAGCGACTTTGTTTTATACTATGTACTTTTACTTTTACCGTACCCCCCCCACTCCCCCACGTGAGATTGAGTGAAGGTTGCCTTGTCCCTCTCCTAAACGCCTCACGCAATTAATCAACGCCCGCTAATCGAACAAAGAGTGAGACAGTAGCGTTACCTGTAGCATAAACCTCTTGGCTTGCTCCCCGGTGAGGTGGCCGTTCACAGGTCCCAGGTTACGGAAGTGCTCCATGAACTTGGTGTGCTCATGGGGCTGCACCACCCATGGATCTCCTGCCATGGTGCTGCGCTGATCCTGGAGATATTCAATAGTTAGTTTCATAGCAAAGATGGTTCAGAGGATAGAACAAACAATGAAAAGTTGATATAGAACATTTTTATTTTTTTATTTTCACATTTTTTACAACTCTTAGTCACTAGTCTTTGAAGATTCTGTGATAAATTATTTTAAGATTAATTATATTGTGTTTTTATAAATTAACATCTTTCCGCGCTTGCTCAGCTCGTTGTTTTGAACTGAGGTTTGTGGTTCCTTAATACATAGTGTTACATTGAATTTTTCTATTGCCCAATACATGGATATATATATTAATATAATAATATCCTGGGACATTCTTTTACACACGGCCATCTGATCCCAAACTAAGCAGAGCTTGTACTATGGAAACCAGATAACTGATATACTATATATACTACTTTTTATTTTTCTAAATACATACTTATATAGATATTTACACCCAGAACAAACAGACATGTTCATGCACACAAATATTTGTCCTGGGTGGGAATCGAACCCACGACCTTTGGCTTGGCAGTCAGGGTCGCTAACCACCAAGCCAATTGGCCTGTCAATATTAAATTTAGACTTATGATATAGAACTAGAAACAGTAGGGCTCTTTGTGTAGTTTGTCCGGGAGTACACAGTTGGTATTGCAATGTCTATAGACATATTATTATATCTATACTTTGCTGTATAACATAGGTACCCAAAATAAACTACAATAAAAATTATGTATAATTTAAAATTACAGATTTAAATTAAAAATTTAGATAAATGTTCTGTACAAATAAGCCCTAGATTCTAAACTAGCTGAATCTGTAACTTAGGAACTAGTTTCATCCCATACAATGATTTTAGATTACAATAAATGCAAAGGAGAAACTAAGACAGTTGCTGAGTTTCTTGCCGGTTCTTCTCAGTTGAAGGCTGACTTCCGAACCGGTTGTAGCTTTAGTAACCTTAAATTTGACCTTCATATGTGCCTTCCGAGGGCCTAAATTGAATAAATGGTTTTGAATTTTTGATATGTATATTGCTCAATCTTCTATATATGTGTAAGGAAAATAGGGTTCCTTTGGTGCACCATCACCTCAAAACTACTGAAGATATTGCGATAGGACTGCTACCATTAAACGCGGAATTTTCCCTAGATGGTAGGCTATATATGATATTGATAAACATGGGTGAAACCGCAAGGGACAGCTATATGTGTAAATACAAAAAGTTTAATATAGCCATGTTATTTGGAGCAGATTAAACCTGTCTCCATTATCATGAACTTGTAGGAAATTGCAGAGTCTTGAGCCAGAGAAAGGGCTGTTACATCATATTGTGTTCTAATACATCAAAATATAACCAGATTATTTTTCTCTGTAAAATATGCTATAATTTTATTACTATTTTCAAATCTAGGGTTTATTCGGTATTTTCTAAGCAGCCGGGCGTACCCGGATATAATTAAAGTCCGACATACTGTAGTCTAATTACTTACCAAGAAAATTATTTCAAAAATGTTTAAGTTATATTTTTGGTAAATTTTCAGTGATAAATATACGGACAATTACATCAGTGATATAACTAAACCCTCTATTTGACAAAATCCTTCAGTGTCTCCGTTTGATACTAAGAATTATATTGTATTTAATCGAAAAACAAACATGAGATTAACTCAAAATGGTACCATATACTTTCTATAGTATATTAATGAGAGTTTATAAGTTTTCAAGCTTATTATTACGAGTAGCACGAGTATTATTTAATAATACATACCTCTTGTGTGCGGTGAGGAAGTCGACGAATGTAAATTGTACGCCCCTTTCAGACAAATTGATTTCAATGGGAACGGAGGAGAAATCTCGCGAAATTATTGATCTGAATTGTGACAGATGGTACGTAAGTAGTGATGGGCTTAATCGTTACGTAGTATGATCATAATTATGATTATAGTTTTTAATCGATTACGAAAAATTTCTTTTAACAATTTTGGTAATCACGTCCAAGTCACGGACTTTAATTGATGAGCCACTTTCAAGCTTTCCGATTTTGCAGTTTTATGACAGTTGAAATGTCGATATGAGAGACGTAATTTCACATTTTGGTGAATCGTGTCCGTTTGTTATAATTAAGTATTCTACACTTCTTGTAGTACATGAAAATGCCAGCTGCAATTTCCAAAGAAATTCGCCATAGAAACAATGCATCAACAGGGTCTGAGCATTTGCGCAATTTCGAGAGATCTGCTTTTGTCGGTGAGCTCATACTCTCGTTGTTTTTTTTCTTGAAACATTTAAAAGGCAATAATAAACGCATAAACTTATATTTTTTAGAGAAACACTGTTGCTTTGTGGGTAAGACGATACGCCGAAGAAGGAAATATGTGCGATCGTCGCCAAAACAATAGTCGCCCCTTTGCATTAAGCGAAGCCCAGAAAAGAGAAATGCTTCGCGAATAATAATAATGCTTTATTGATACAAGTTCTTAAAAAATGCTTAATATCTAGCTAAAGTTCACAAGTTGATGGATTTATACCAACGCAGCGTTACGCGTAACGTTTTGATGTGGATCTGAGAACGATCCGAAGGCATCTTCATTCAATTGGATTCCTGCCTACAAAGTTGATATGACAGGCGCTCATAAAACCGCACGTGTAGATTTTGCACACCGTTTTTTAAATTTCGATCGGACGTCAACTATTTTCAGTGATGAGAAGTAATTTCAATCAAGCGACCATGGGCGCTTATATTTATGGCGATATAACAGTACACGGTATGATATAGATCACGTCATACCAAATAGGGAATCGGGAAGGATAAATGTAAATATGTGGCGTTTGATGAGCTCCGAAAGTGTAGGCGAGCTTGTTCAACTACCGTCTCGTGCAAATGCCGTGAACTATTTCAGCATTATGGTAGATAATATGCTTCCCTCTGTAAAGACTGTGTATCCCCAGGACGAAATGGCAAATATTCATTTCGATCATGATATTTGTGCCATACATGAATCATAAATATCGGTATTGTTGTTTCTGACGTACAAACATATGGGGGAAGAAGAGGACATTTTTTTTTTTGTTCATTAATACGAAATTAAAAAAAAAAATATATTTTAATTTTAGAAAAAATTAGTTATTCTGAATTGTTATTAAACATCATAAATGTACATATTACTAAATAATATGTGTATTGAGTTCATATTATTGTACATCTTATATATTATACTACAATTTACTATGCAATGACATTATTCGTAACTAATAAATCTATCATTAAATTATCATGACCTACATCACTAATAATCACTATGGTTATAAGAGTGACATTTAAAAGTAACGTTCAAAAACCGTACGAATTTGTTTAAAAAATAAAAATATTTTTTCTAGAAAAGCACATTAAAATCCCCACCTACAAACCCCTGTATTAGGGAAAACTGATCTTACATCTAAAAATAAACCAAAGACATAGCATCAGGGGCAGGTGTTTTTGAACGAAATCTGATTTGTCAAGATTAATGTGTTCAAATACTTAAATAAATTATATAAAACTTATCTATATATATAAAAGAAAGTCGTGTTAGTTACTTCACTTATAACTCAAGAACGGCTGAACCGATTTAGCTGAAAATTGGCAGGGAGGTAGTTTAGAGCCAGGAGAAGGACATAGGATACTTTTTATCCCGTTCGACATCATTCCCGTGTGACTTGACATTTAACGTCAGTCACTATAAAACGTGGTATAACAAAAAAGAATCAGACTTGGAATAACAAAATTGACGTATAATGACAGCTATGTAATGACGTATGGATGACAATTTGATATTTGTAAGAAATCAATAATAAAACTATTTCTATTAAATAAATAATTCACATTATTGCCCAATTGCCCATTCGTATAAACAGTGAAGTGAACTATAAAACTCGGTATGGTTGAAAATTTAAGTTTTTAGGTGAAGTGAAGTTTAATTAATAATGCCGCGACCAAGACGATCGAACTTTATTGTTAAACAACGCGTCTTTGGAGATACTCGATGCTGGATGTATTCAATCGAATGGCAAAAGCGAGGCCTGCCGCACGCACACATTCTTATTTGGTTAGTGGAAAGAATTCAGCCTGACCAAATAGATGATATCATATGTGCTGAGGTTCCTGATTATGAAGTCGATCCAGACCTACATGATGTTGTTACTACTAATATGATTCATGGACCGTGTGGTGCCATCAATCCCCAATCACCTTGCATGGTCGATGGAAAGTGCTCTAAACGATATCCACGGAAATTAACGGCGGAGACTGTCACTGGCAATGATGGTTATTCGCTGTATCGGCGTCGATCACCAGATGACAACGGTCGAACTGTCACAACGAAAGTGAAAAGAATGGATTTCGTTGTCGACAACAGTTGGATTGTTCCATATTCGCCACTTATTTCTAAATCGTTCAAGACACATTGCAACGTTGAATACTGCAATTCAGTTAAGTCCATAAAATATATTTGCAAATATGTCACGAAAGGCAGTGATATGGCGGTTTTTGGATTGCAATCCTCGAATACCAACGATGAAATTTCACGCTATCAAGTTGGTCGTTATGTGAACTGTAATGAAGCGATTTGGCGTATATTCGCATTTCCCATTCACGAACGTCATCCTACTGTTACGCATTTGGCGGTGCATCTGGAGAATGGTCAACGAGTATATTTCACGGCTTCGAATGCTACGCAACGTGCTGAAACACCTCCAGCAACTACATTGACCAGTTTTTTTTCAATCTGCCAAAGCGATCAGTTTGCACGAACTTTGCTTTACTCGGAGATGCCACGTTATTATACTTGGAATGCTTCATCGAAGAATTTTCAAAGACGGAAGCAAGGCGATGCGGTTCCTGGGTATCCAGATGTGCGTTCTACTGATGCTCTTGGTCGTATGTATACAGTTCATCCAAAGAATAATGAATGTTTCTATTTGCGGTTGTTGCTGGTAAATGTGCGTGGGCCAACGTCATTTGAGTCACTACGAACTGTTAATGGTGTAATATTCCCAACATATCGTGCTGCATGTGAAGAATTGAAGTTATTAGAAAACGATAGTCATTGGGATACGACAATCGCTGAAGCCATTATCTCTGCATCTTCAAGTCAGATACGCAAATTATTCGCTATCATAATTTCGACATGTTTTCCATCAAACCCATGTAACCTGTGGCACAAATACAAGGATAATATGTCAGAAGATATTTTACATCAAATTCGTGTCAGTTCCAGAAATCACGATATTGAGATGAATGAGGAGATACATAATCGTGCTTTACTCTTGATCGAAGATATGTGTTACCTCATGTGCGGTAATTTATTAATCAGGTTAGGAATGCCAGCACCATATCGTGAAATGAATGACGCATTTAATCGAGAATTGGAAAGGGAACGTGAATATGATCACCAGGAATTAGATTTAGTAGTTCAAACGAATGTACCCCTGTTGAATTACCAACAAAAGGAAGTTTATGATACTTTAATGAAGGCAATCGATGATGAAAATGGTGGTTTATATTTCCTAGATGCCCCTGGTGGAACTGGCAAGACATTCCTCATGTCATTAGTTGTAGCAACTGTTCGGGCGAGATTTAACATAGCGGTTGCAGTTGCTTCTTCTGGAATAGCAGCCACATTGTTAGAAGGATGCCGTACGGCTCATTCAGCATTCAAATTACCGTTAAATCTTCAAACTATTGAAGAACCAACGTGTAATATTGCAAAACACTCAGCAATGGCCAAAGTTTTAGCGGTATCGAAAATCATCATCTGGGACGAATGCACAATGGCGCATAAACGTGCATTAGAAGCACTTAACCGAACATTAAAAGATTTACGCAATGACTCGAGATGTTTTGGAGGAGCAATGATTTTACTTTCTGGCGATTTCCGCCAAATACTGCCAGTAATTCCAAGATCTACGGCTGCCGACGAAATAAACGCTTGCCTCAAATCGTCAAATCTATGGCGCCATGTGAAGAAACTGCAACTGACAACAAACATGAGAGTTACATTGCTTAATGATACATCTGCTGAAAATTTCTCGGAGCAATTGCTGACTATCGGTAATGGTCAAGTACCTGTCGATGAATCGAGCGGATTAATATCATTTCCAAATAATTTCTGTAATTTTGTCTCATCAAAAGACGAACTTATCAACAATGTATTTCCAGAAATTATTTCTAACTACAAAAATTATGAATGGATGAGTGAGCGAGCAATTTTAGCGGCTAAGAATAAAGATGTAGATGACCTAAACTACATAATTCAAAATAAGATCATTGGAACAATGCATTCATTCAAATCTATTGACTGCGTCACAAATGAAGATGAAGCCACCAACTATCCAATTGAATTTTTAAACTCTTTGGACGTGCCTGGCTTACCACCGCACAATTTACGCCTAAAGGTTGGCTCCGTAGTAATCATGCTTCGAAACATAAACCAACCAAAACTGTGCAACGGTACGCGTTTGGTGGTTAGAAAATTGATGAACAATGTAATTTACGCTACGATAATGATAGGAAAATTCAAAGGTGAGGAAGTTCTCATTCCGAGGATACCGATGATCCCAACCGATATGCCGTTTGAATTTAAAAGACTTTAATTTCCGATACGTCTTGCATTTGCCATGACCATCAACAAATCACAAGGCCAATCCTTAAAAGTTTGTGGTTTAAATCTAGAACATTCATGTTTTTCCCATGGTCAATTATACGTGGCATGTTCACGGGTCGGAAGACCATCTGCGTTGTTTGTTTTTGCGCCTGATAATAAAACAAAAAATGTCGTGTATCACAAGGTACTTAAATGAAGAGCAACCTATGTACTAAAATACAGAAATAATTATGAATGATTGATGTAGAAATTTAATTTTTTTTGTATTTTTTCCAATAAAAAAAAAATCTGCTTATTTATTGACATTAAGGCGGAACAAAGTTCGCCGGGTCAGCTAGTATAATATAAAATATATAATGATCAAAAATGTAAAAAATAAATATTTTAAAACTAAAATACTGTACTAAATATCTATCACACATATTATAACAAAAACTGTGTAACCTATTAACCTACTAAAGTACAACATAACAAACAACTATATCAAGTTTTTAAACGTTGCCAATTATCACTGTCAGTCAAACAAAATTTTATTTTCATATTTTATAGGTAATATAAAATATATAATGATCAAAAATGTAAAAAATAAATATTTTAAAACTAAAATACTGTACTAAATATCTATCACACATATTATAACAAAAACTGTGTAACCTATTAACCTACTAAAGTACAACATAACAAACAACTATATCAAGTTTTTAAACGTTGCCAATTATCACTGTCAGTCAAACAAAATTTTATTTTCAATTAAAATTCAACAACAAACTTCTAGAAAACACCAAAAGAAATGACGAAATTAGCCGATAACGTAAACCCTCACGTTTACGAGAAAGGCTCCGAGCGGGAGATCACAACCGAAGATCAAAACGAAGATGTAGTAGATGACTTTGATGAACGAGAAATCTTCGATATGATTCGCAATATTAACGACCCTGAACATCCTTTGACCCTGGAAGAACTCCGTGTCTTAGAAGAGAAGAACATAGTTGTGAACAATAAGGAGAACACAGTGTTTGTTCATTTCACACCAACGATACCCCATTGCAGTATGGCTACACTGATAGGTTAGTTTAATGTATTTTCTCCCATTCTCGAGGGATTTAATGTTTTCCCGATATAAAAATAATGATCTGTGTGAAAAGTTCGTTGAGCTTTATATGTGTGATGGAGACACAAAGAATCTGAAGGTCAACAAATATAAAAGAAGTTTTATTAGATTTCTCAGTGGTTTATTTCGACATACTAAGGGGATACCGTAACAGTGCAAGGTCTCGTGAAGCATTTACGGCCAAAATTAATATACGGATCCTATCTAAAATCGCCAGATTGAAGTAGAATTTTAACATTACGTGTATTAAAATTACTGTGTAATCAATCCACGGATTTTCGATTGGGATTACATATTAATTTTCGCCGTTAGTGTAGTATCTCAGCTCACGACTCATAAACTTTGACACACTTATTACTTACTATAACCACAACCACTCTGTGGTAACTAGCTAGAGTAGTAGAACTCTTAGTGGAGAGTTTCCATGGGGAAGTACTACCCTTACCCATTTCCACCGTAAGGGGGCTGGTGAAATTACAGGCACATGAGACTTGTCAACTTAACATCTTAGGGTAGACCATACCTACGGGTAAAAGGCGACTTGACTCAACCACCATTTTTGACGAAAGTAGCATTTTTCTCAATGAATGATACTACTATGATGATGGCCCATGCACAAATTCATTGAAGCTTGCATTTAGTTTTAATATTTAACAGCTTCAATGTGGAATGTTAAGAGGTTTAGATGCAGTATCTGTTTTTGGGTTTTAACATTTTCAAATAGCTCTCCTGTAAAGTTTTCAAATGGTGCTTGAATCAAATCACCTTTTAACCGTTGCTATGCATGTCCACAGGCCAGTGGTATAAAAAAAAATCCTCAAGAGCTAACCCAGTCAGCTCAAAAAACTTAATTCTCATTTCAGGTCTTTCTATCCGCGTCCAGCTTCTCCGAGCGCTTCCCAGTCGTTTTAAAGTGACAGTACAAGTGTCTGAAGGTACACATGTCTCTGAGCATGCGGTGAACAAACAGTTAGCTGATAAGGAGAGAGTGGCCGCCGCACTTGAGAATAACAACTTAGTACAGATCATAAATCAGTGTATCTCTGTTTGATAATGGACTGTTTTGAATCTGTGATGTATTTGATTTGTTTAGGGCCGTGTATATATCATGTGGTGAATTGTCTTACCTATCTAGTGAGATTTGGCTTTTAGCGTTACCAATTTAGTTTTGGAAGCAAGTTTTTAAGAAGGTAAGAAATACAGCAAGATTACATTTTATACAACATGTTACAAAATACAGTGTAAAAATATGATGAATTATCAAAGCCAACAACCCTAGTAAGCAGATTATTTAACAGAAAGGCCTGCTTACCTATTTTACCTAATAATTGTCTACTTTAATAGTTTTTCTATTTTTCATTCATAAAAAACAGTTTTTTTATTTCTTTGGGGTATGTTATACAGCGTTACTACAGTTCTTAAATATTGTGAATGGACTCGTTATAAGGCCCCATTTAACCTCCTTTTGGATTTATGGGTCCTTATAACGAGTCGATTCACAATATTTAAGAAAGGTAGTAACAGTGTATAACAGTATTGTGTATTGAGGTAGCAAACATTTATGAATGAAAAATTGAATCCCTGATATGTCAGCTTACTAGGGTTGACAAAATTTTTGGCTTTGATAATTAATTATATTTTTTAAGGGGTATTTTGTAACAGTTGGACAGGGGTCCCCACGCGGCGCCACGAGCACCTAGCGGCCCTTTAAAAAGGAGTCTCATACCTCGCTTCTCCATACGTCACGTGATATATAGATGCCCCATTATTATTTTTATCAATATAGGAATATATAATATTAAAATATACATATAGGTATATATACCTAGATCTGATATTGTCTATGATAAAAATGACCCCATATTTCTTTATATAAATTCTAGCTGTTCCCCAGCAGTTTCACCCGCGTTTATCGATATCATATATAGGCCATAAACATCTAGGAAAAATTCTGCGTCGAATGGTAGCAGTCCCATCCCGATATGTTCAGTGGTTTTGAGGTTATGGTGCGTCAAAGGAACCCTATTTAAAAATGTTATGTCTCTAAGTAGGTAATAAGTTCTGTGGTATTTTTAATGTTTAAAGAAGAAATATACATTATGTTAATATCCAATAACATATTTTTCAAGTGACAAATTACCATCAGATAGACCGTCTGCTTGTTTGTCAGCTGAGGTGGCATAAAAAAAATAATTGGCATCTATTCTAAAGCCGCCCACCTTCCTGACGCCAATTGTCTTTGGGATTGTTTCTATTGACCACTCCATGCAAGATGCTCATACGACCAGCGCTGGCCCTATAGCCTTTGCCGATGGAGAGATTATCTTTCGACGCTCTTTAGTCTATGGTTTTTAATCACATCTATTGTATATCAGTTTAGTTAAATAAGTAAATTTTATTGCAATGATCAACATTTATTGTTGTTAAATCAAGAAGCTCTAAATATAACACTCGTGCTGCAACATAAGCATAGTTCCTACCGCTATGTAATTAGCTATTTATTTTGGCGCCTAGAGCGACCGCTCCTCTCGCTCTACCATAGGGCCGGCGCTGCTTACAACATTTTAGAGATGTGTTGGGGTGGTGGTCATTCGTTGCCGCCACCACACAGCCTATAAATAAACATAGTTGTCAATAAGAGTAAATATATAATTTCATATTGTTGTTATATTTATTTCAATACAACTAAGTACTTAATAAAAATAAGCTATTTTATTCCTTTTTATGTAGTAATTATGTTGCTTTTTATAGATTCTATTAATGGCTGGAGTGAGAAAGACAGTCGAGATAGAGAGATCTTTGTAATTTCATCATTGTAGTTAGCAAAATTCTAGTTGAGAATTATTAGAGTTATACTTCTTTCGTGTATCTATTTTTTTTTAAGTAAGTTAATAGGTTTGAGGTTACTTACCTATGAGTTCAATTACCTATTATTTTTTATAACGATAAATTCGTACATAATGTAACAATACATAAAGTAAATTTCTTTTATATAAACCAATTATCAATATGAAACTGTCCTGTATTAAAGATTGATCAAATGATCAAACACTAACCAGTGTATTGAACATACATACGAAAACATTCATCACATTCACATTGATTCATAAGTATGGATCTAACCACAAAGAGTATGTTATTTGATGCTGTACAATTATGACGTCACAACTTGCTATTTCATACAAAACTTCACACATTCGATTGTTGTGACATTTCATAAAGAGTTGCTGATTTGACATGTCAGTACACATCCCTATTGTCTTTATTTATTTTTTTGTTTTTTATACAAGCATAGGATAAAATATTTGGAGGTATTCTTAGTAATAACAAAGATGTATAATTTCTTACAAGCATACATAAGGGCACACATGTTTTTTTTTATTAGTTTTCTTTCTGCGGCATATAGAATAATTTTAATGTTTCTATATATTTGACACTCTTGTGTTAATTGAAAGTCCTCTTGGCTTTCTGCTCCGCTGCATCACTGGCATGTATAAATGTTCTCTTCAGTTTATTCTTCCTGCTCTCTCGATATTTGGCTGACACCTTTTGTGATAGTTTGGATATACGCTTCATTGTCTCTGGTGGGTATCTGAAAAATTGATACTTTTAAAAAACTGTCCCATGTGGTACCCACATGGGACAGTTTTTATAGGACAGGCTATATATCCATTCCATATCAGCTCTATCTATGTGCAAAGTTTCATCCAAATCGGGATGCTCCTTTCTGTGTGGAAGAGTAACATACATCCATACATTTATGGATGGATTTATATAAACTCACATAAATAAATTATTATTTTACTAGCTAACTTAGCTGCCCCCCGCGGTTTCACCCGCATTCCCTAGGGATGTAACATTTTTGTGGGATAAAAGGTATCCTATGTCACCTCTAACACCTCCAAGAATATGTGTACAAAGTTTCATGATGATTTGTAAAGTATTTTTGGCATTTAAAACCATTTATTCAGTTTAGGCCCTCGGAGGGCACTTATGAAGGTCAAATTTAAAGTTACTGATCTACATGAAAGTGTAAAAAACAGACTTACACATTTATAATATTAAAAGATATCAGGACAACAGTTTCTGGTGGCCATAGTACAAGTAGTTCACTCTCTAATTTGGGATCAGATAACGATGTCCCAGGACATTTATACTGTGGAGATCTATCATTTGAGTGCAAATTGTTTGTCACCTTAAGACTTTTGGATTTTCTTTTTTATTGCATCCCATAATTATTAAGTGCAGTCACACAAAATAGTTGTTCATTGTAGTAAAGACAGAAAACAACTAAGTATTAAGGACAAAAAAGAAAAATTATTGTATTCTGTGTCTACCTTACAATATTATTACAGTGTAAACTCTTTATAACGAAACTCAAGGGACTGAGCATTTTTTGTCGTTATAGAGAGTTATCGTTATATGGAGTGAAGAAAAAAAAACAAAACAAAGTGAACAAACCAACCAACTTGGGCTCACTTCAACGTTATAGGGAGTTTATCGTTATAAAGGATAACGTTATAAAGAGTTTACACTGTATTATTTATTTATCATGCAGGCAGTTGATTCAACTGTTAAGTGCCTATAGTCGTTCCCTTTGAGATGCTTGTCGAGTTTTTGAATTGATTTACATATTGGGCTGTTACAACGTCTTCTGGGAGCTGTTCCACGCATTGACCACTCTTGTTTAAGGAATATTTGTGAGGGTTGTTGTTTGAGACACTAGACAGTCAAACCTTAGTGATTTACGGTCAAAATTTATATATGATCTCGATCTAAAATCGCAAGATCGAAGTAGAATTTTGACATTACGTGTATTAAAATTACTGTCAAAAGGTTCATCAATCCATGGATTTTCGATCGGGATTGCATATTAATTTTCGCTGTTAGAGAGATTAAGGCCATTATTTTAGAATTTCATGTAATCGGTTGAAATGTTAAATAAAAAAAACATACGCACCTACAACCCAAAAACTCGATATTTGTGAACAGTTGAGCTAAGGTGACCAGCTCAGCCTCTTCGAAGTCATCTTTATGCTCCTCCATGAAGTTGCGCCGCACTTCCCACTGCTCGTCGGATTCGTGTTCCGATCTTAGTGAGTCTATGTCCATTTCTGGTTTCATACTCTGAAATTGCACATGATGACGATTTGCTCAAGTTGACATGATGGAAAATCACCAGCATAAATATCCTAACCTCTAGAGACCTTTGATTGTGACTAATTATAAGTAAGAGGTAAAATAAGTACTTACTTCTTCAATAAACTATTAAAAACACTTTTTATCATGTGTTATTTCTCAATGGAACACAAATGATTTGTTTGTATTGGTCTTGACGTTTCGAAATGTTTTCCATTTCACGCACCTATTGCGTTTAAATACTCAATGCGATGAGATTTTTAAAGATATTTAACGTTTATATAATAAGTATACCGTATAAATAATAAATAAATATTGTCGATAATTTATCACATACGGCCAATTGATCCTAAACTAAGCAGTAACTAAGTCTGATAATTTTTTTTTATATAGTGCTATGTGACTGAATAAATTCAATCAAAATTATATGCGTAGTCAGAATCGTAAATAGGTGGTAAAAGTATTGCCGTGTAAGAAATCACAAATTTAATAAAAATACTTGTAATTTTTTTTATAATTTCCTTTTGTCCGTGATACTCAGACCGTGACTTTGTATTTCTTGGGTTCGACTCCCAGAACAACCGTTTGTGTGAATATACACTTCTGGAAGTGTAGTCTAATTACACAGCAATGTGCTAAAATAGTGGTATGTCTAATAAAACCCAAATATCTTGTAACTAATTCAGCTGGATTTCCTTCTTTCCTTAGTCCCAAACTGAGTTTCCTTGTTTGGGACTGGACAAAGAAAATGATCCAGCGGAATTACTAGACCTTTTTTATTTTGTATTATCTTATAATGAATTTCCGCATGGCCCGAGAAAATTAGTTATTTGGGATCAGTTAACCTGGTGAAGCTAAAAATTTTATTCGAAATAAGTATCAATGTATATAAAGAGAAGTTTTATAGTACCGTTTGGTATCGTTTGATAAGCTGATTAAGCCATTCACTTTGTTCGTACCGATCAGAATGGCAAATGAACAAAGTCTGAATAAGCGAGAATTTATATCAAAATAGTACAATAGCCTTCATCGCTGGCCACCCAGTATTGACATATTTACGATAAAACCCGACCAAATGAAAGTGTCTTCTATGTTCAACTGAAGGCTAGATGTACCTTTTGTAGAAATAAACTTTCAAAATATGTCGCATTGTTATCAAATCAAGTTTTACTGTTGAACAAGTAATCCATCATTTTTTTATGTTTTGAAGGTATCTGTAAATAAAATACAGTAAAAATGACGTGAAACTCAAAAAAAGTGTCGACGTTCGTCGGTACACAACGTTACAGGTAATTTTTCACCTAAATCATTACATTTCATACTTTCTTTGTTTCCACATCGTAAATGCATTAAACACTTAATTATTGCCCTTCAAAGGTGATTTAACATCAATTGGTGAGATCTTTGCCGCCTAAACTCGATCTTGAAGCTGGATAAGTGTTTTCAAAATGGCTTTCTCTATACGAAAAATGTTATCGAATATTACATATTTTTCGAAACCTGGGGAGGAAGGTTTTCAACCTCATAACGAGTTATCGGTTCGAAAAAGAGGTCACATGACTAATGGATCAGATGAAGGTTCCAGTATCATCGATTTTGAACGCACAGAACCAGATTCCACCTCAAGATGTGCCAACAGCTTGAAGCTCCCAGATTCCGTGAAGAAGTTTGCCGCTAATAAAGGCTCTTTATCAGATACAGATCTCCTTCCTGTCAATGTTGAAGTAAAAAAGGATAAGCGCAAAAAGAAAATTAAATTAGATGTTAAAAAAGCAAGTCAGTCTTTAAATGAAAACATTAATAACATCGATGATGATAGTTCAAATGCAGAAAATACTCCAAAACATGTCTTACTTGATTGTCAAACTGCAGATGTATTTAGTGAACGGTTCAAAACATTAAATTTCAGTCAATCGTTTGATATCTCCGATGCCATGTCCGAATCATCGTATGAAGTGGAAGATATTGATATAGAGTCCTTGTCGGAGCAATCGGACACTGAAGTTTCCGAAGAAGAGAAGCCACAAGTAAAAATGTGCCGTAAAGTTGAATCACCACTTGATATCCAGCTAGTACCGTCAACATCACCAGAGTCTTTCGGTGATGTTGAGCAAGACAGGAATGAGGAAGAGCGGGTCACTTTACTTTCAAACTACCAAATGAAATTGGAAAAGACTGAATCCTTTCTCAAGAAACTGCTTACAGAATTCGAGTTCCACATTGAGGTATCGAAAATCTTTTATTCAAAGTCAATAGTGACTGCTCATCCCGGTACAGACATATCAAACATACCAAATATGCTTGGGGAAGTGGCATATATGGATAACATCAATCGAGGCACAAGCCCAGCTGGTTCCTGGAACATAATCACTGAGAAAGAAGACACTGCAACAAAATACAAACTGAAAAATAAATTATTATCTATGAAACAATCTATTGATTTATTTGTAAATGAACACTTGCAAGAGGATGAACCTAAAAAGAGATTACTGTCACAAAACCGCAGTCTCACCTTCGATATGCACAAAGGAAAACGTCAGCACAAACAAGCGCACATGTCTTACAAAAAGAAAATGAAACACTTTGACTTCCCTGATCTACGGGAAGCCATGATTAACCTGTTTTCTGAAACCGATAGCGACTTATCAGCCATAACAAAGTCACATGATATTGATGAATCAGATTCTAAATGTATCTGCTCCTGTCATTGCAATTCAACTCCGACCGAAACCGATTCAGGCTTGCTATTGAAAGCAGACACATCGGATCAGTCAATTACATCCTCGATTGGAAACTTCAGCCTGGATTCGTCGACTTTATCAGCTTACTCCGAGTCTTTAGACCTGATTGTGAGTTACAATAGCTTCCAAGACACAAGTCTGTACACCACAATGCTTCAAAAAGCTGCTATCGAACGCATCACTTTCTACGTTCAAGTCCACAGCATTCAACTCAAATGTGAGTCGATGGACAAGGATTATGAATCGAAGAACATAATTTTATTCCATTGCCCGTCTTGCAATATAACAGAGAATGAAGAAAATGGATTACTGAAACATATATTGAGTCAACAACATTGTGAAAAAATACATTTTCAATACAAGAGAGCCTATATCATGAAATGTATGTTGAAAGGGAAAGAAATTCATCCGAGCAGTGTTTTGAATCCAATGAAAATGTATCGAGATGATAATAAAATTGTTTGCTTCGGCGACGCAATGTATGCATGCTCGCTGTGTTTTGAAAATTTGATTGTTGGCGAGTCTATTTTAATGGCGCATTGCTCAAACGAAGAGCATATCGATAAGAGAGAGAAGTTGTTTGAGATGTTAGAGTAAGTTTGCATGCTGCATGATATAAAGGGTTGTCACTCAATTAAAATGACTGGAATTTACTTAACTTTCTTCAGAATTTGGTACATAGATTCCTTCGCAGTTAGTTAATTTCTTTTTTAAGACTCACCGCCTCGCATCGTCTGTCTGCGCTATTGCTTTGTTTTCTGTTAGAGTTCTTTGTTGTTTTTCTTTTTGCTCGGCTCTTAAGGGTCGTAAAACTTCCTGAGGTATAGGGCCTTAAATGCAAAACGATTTTTTTTTCTACTATCTAGTGAGTGCTTGCGTTTTCTTCCCGCGCAATTTTGACTAAACGTATTGAGGTGAACTTATTCTATTTCTATGCATAGTATGGTTTATTATTTTCCTGGCCCATTCTATCGTAAACTTCGCATTTGAAGAAAATTGATTAAAAAAAAAAATTTTAGTAAACGAACCTGTAAATAATGTGACAACCCACTTTGATTTAAAGTTTGAATTGCGAAATGTATGAATAACTACTTTTTTTACACACCGAATTAATTAATATTTTATATATATAAATACGTAATTGAATAGTGTTCTAATAAGTCAATTTAAAAAAAAAATGCTGGCATTTTGAGGATTTTACACATAGATACCACATTGAATGTTCATACGATTTCGAAGGTTTTGACATCTGTTTTTTTATTGTTTACACTCTAACTATTTGTCTATTGTCTTTATTCTATTTAAATTTATTATGTCCTTTTTTCTTGTAAATAAAAAAAGCGACTTTTATATTGTGTCTTAAAGTTAGTTAGCATAAGATTGTTTTTAGGTGCTCATTGATTCACTGCCAATTTCCTTAAGGTGCAACTTTTGATGTGTTCAGTTAGTAGTTTGCTTATGAATCTGTATCAACAGATTTAAAAGTTTAGTTTAAAAAGTGAAACTATACATTATTAAAAAAACAATTGATAAATTTCCTAAACCTAAACAAGGTTATTTTGAATTTAAACTTGGAATCAAATTAAAAATAAAAAGTAATATAACTATTTCCAGCCTGTGTTCCATAAAGTGTTTATTTTTAACTGTAATACAGTTTTTTAAGCAAACGTCTGGTATATACAGTTCTTATAAAATAAGTGAAAGAAATAAATAATTAGGACCTTAAAATGTATAGTTATCAAATGAAAACCATTTTTTACCTCAATCACTTTGATTTTTAAAAAAACAGGGTTTAGAAATTTGATTCATTCATTTAAGCTTAACTAGTACCTACATAGATCTGATAAGTGTAACTTAGAAATTTATTTACTAAATTAGACCATTAATCATTTTTTATAATTTTTTGTTTATCTTACATTTTCGATCTGTCATCCATGTCAATTTTGTGTTTAACACATTCTAAGTGGAAATTAAAATAAGAAAACGAATCAATCACAAAATCAAGTATTACTTTTTTATTTATTCTTTTTTAAACTACAGGGAAATTAGGATCTGTATTTAATTGATCTGTATTCTTGCTGTGCTCTTGTAAGCGAATTTATTTATATGTTAAAAATTTGCTAATGATCGTGTATAGTTCATCATTTGCTGACATATTTGTTAGATTATTGATGTTATTCTAATGGCAGGTTATAATCAACTTTGATTTTTCTTTTTACTTATTTTTTACTGACTTGTTTACTGTTTCTATTTCTGACTAATTGATTAATTAAGTTAGTTAATATTAGTTTATATAATAGTTGTATTTAGTTAACAAATAAAAATTATACACTGATCTCAAAAGCCTCAAAAACTCAAGACTGATTGTTCGAAGCCATTGTTTCAAAAATAAAAAGTTAAAATGAAATAGTTTCGAAGGGAGTCAGATATTTGGTTTTTTTTTTCTTATTCAACTGTTCTGTGATACGTAGCGATGTTAGAAACTTTTTGGATACATTTTTAACGAGTAGTGGACATTTTTTGTCAAATTCTTGAAAATCTACATATGTGATATATTTTTTCATTTGATTATCTATTAAAAAAATGCAATACAATGTAATTAATTGAAAACTGAATATTTGACTGGCTGCCTGACTGTTTTGACATTTATACAAAGTTTTTTAACCGCCTGTGCTAAGTTAGTCGTAGTTTTAGTTTTAAATAAACATTTATTGATATTAGTCTTCGGTAATTGAACAATAGTTAATGATTAATAAGTAGTATGCAATTGTTCTTAATATTTCTTCTAAAACTTAATATGAATAGAAGAAAAAAGAATATAACTTGGTTAATGGTTAATACTATGAAAAACGTAATATTGTTAAGGTATAACCTACATTGTAAGTTTTATTTTTTAGCCAATTTTTTTTGTATTACTTCTATCTATGCAAAACATAACACAAGACCAATAAAATTAGTGTTTTTTTTTTTATATTATTAATGCATAGATTATGAACTTTGGCATTTAAACTAAAATTTAATAAATCTCCAGATTTTTTAGCCAATTTTATTTAAATTTGGTTTGAAGATTTCAAATAAAATACAAAAAATTATTGACTCAAGAACGAGAAAATTAATTAACCTTTTTTTTAATAATAATTTTTAAAACATACATAGATTATAAATGTTGGATCCAAACCTTAACATAAACAAATATTACTATCCTATCATATTCCTGATACAGTAAAAAAAAAACATTAACAATTTTTTTTAGACCATTTTATTTGAAATATTCAAACTACAAAATACAAAAAATTATTGTGTCAAGACCAAGAAAATTAGTAATCTTTTTTTAATATTAAAAATATACCTAGGGGCCATTCATAAAATACGTCACGCTACAATCAACTTATTTTAACCTCCTCCCCCCCTATTCTCACGCCGTGTCACACTTTCTGTGACCCCCCCCTGTAAATATTTCGGCACACAACTAAACCCCCTGAATATAATAAATTTCAATAATTCTATGTATCAGAAGTCCACCGAAATTATTTATTGAAAAAATATTAATTTAAAATGTTTTAATGGACGGCGAACGTCACGTAGATCCCCCGACCCTCCTTGTCACATCTTGTCACACTCAGCAAGACCCCTCCCCCCTTGTATGCGAACGTATTTTATGAATGTCCCCCTAGATGATAAATCGTGGCATTCAAACTTAGCCTTCAGCATTTCAATTCGAATATTTACTCAATAACTTTAAGTTAGGCTTAACTTAGCATTAATTGCGCTAACTATTTAAAATTGACAGAGGGAAGCGCTAAATTCGTAAAAAAAATCTTACTTAAATCCCAAGACATTCTTCACACATGGTAACCTGATCTCAAGTTAAGCAGAGTGTACTGCTTGTAGTATGGCTACCAGGTAACTGATATACTACATTTACCACTTTTTAAAATACATACTTATATAGATATTTACACTCAGACACAGAACAAACAGACATGTTCATGCACACAAATGTTTGTTCTGGATGGGAATCGAACCCGCGACCTTCGGCTTGGCAGTCAGGGTCTCTAACCACCAAGCCAGCTGGCCTGTCAATACGCAACCAGAAAAGTGTCACGCAGATAGAATGAGGTATCTCCGAGTGGTCGACGTAAAAGTTCAAGAACAAAAAAAGGTTCTTTGTTTTTGTATAAAAATAATAAAAAACCTATAATATTCAATTAAACACATCACTTCTTTTTATAATGGCAATATATGTTTTTATTTCAAACAATTCCGCCATTTAAAAAAAGTTAACTAAAATAATGCTGGACATAATTTGAATATGAAATTAGTAAAATTATTTTTGCTTTGTCGATTAAAAAGGTTAATTGTCGATAATTAACAATGAAAAACAAATTATTCAGCATCTGCTACCCTCTGTCTGTTAGCCCCGGGAGACGCTAATGGCCATACAATAATATTATAAGTAATCATAATTTAACAAGCCATTTAGCGTCTTCGTATTTAACACGTAATTTAAGCGGTAAAAATAATAAAAAAAAAAAACAAAAAAAAACTGTAACTTTTTTTATGAAATTGGAGGATGGACACAATAAAATGATCACGAAAACTTTTATCGGATTAAAAAAATAAACGCACAGCCTGTAAGGTATTTATCAATTCAAAATGCCAATGTCCAATTTATGAAACTCCATTTGACGTTTATTAATGTCATAAAATAAACGTTATTGCTTTTTAATTAAGTCTCATCTATTCATAATTGGTTATTTCCATGGTGATATAAACCTTAATAGCAAAGAGGTTAAATATTTCCATTCATTCTTTTAAGTCGAAAGAGGTTTCTTATATTGGACAATCTTTAAGTGTTTTATAGTGTCCTTACTCAGCTATATTGGCAAATACCGTCTTTGTAATGGAATGAGGCTCAAATAAATTAAAAAAAAACCCCTTTTATAAATACTGAAACAAAACCTACCCTTCTGTGATTCTAACTGTTGATATACCTACGAAAAAAAAACTAAAAAAACCGAAATTATTGTTAAAATAGTTTGTAATGTACTAAAATAATATTGTTTATGTGACGACTTTTACTAACTTTGATTTTTATATGTACTTACTAGTTTAAGTTCTCTATTTTTAAATATGTACTTAGTTTGATTTGTACAAAATATTATGTAGTGGCGTTAAACTTTTAGATTTAAACTTTTATCAATCTCGACTCTTCGTTTTCTTTTTACTCTGACTGATGTATTAAAATACTTTTTTCTAAAATTTACTTATACTTTGTCGTCACATAAAATCTTTGGGTAATACAAAAATCTGTGATCCAGGAATCGTGTTCATATCATATATGCTTTTACTAATTGTAGATACAAAGGTTTTTTTTTTTTAAATCCATTTTTCCGTGACATAAAAATATGGATCTTTTTTTTTTTAAACAAGATATAGATTTTGCTACCAAACTCCTTTATTGTTATAAGCCGTCTGTAATTTTGTTTTATTGAATTTTGTCAGCAAAATTTTTCCATCTTTGTGTCTACTATTTGTAATCGCATAGCTGTTATCATTTGACTGTTAAACTTTCGGATAAAGAAACTGGTTTTGGACTGAATAAAATTGTACTGTTTGGATATTGTTGTATTTTTTATTTCACTTTTTTAAGTATTCTACTTTTTACCTGATATTAACTATAGATGCGTTGTCCACGGTCAGAAATTGCAACATAAATTGCTGGTTTTTTTTAACGATGTTCCTTATAGGGCGTTGTGAAAGGGGGCTAGACGGAAAAAAATCATACGAAAAGTTGTAACGACACTTTTTTTCGAAATTCAAATGATATGGTTTTGTATTGGGTTTGTTTTTTTCATAATTTATTTAAAGGCTACATACAACATGTTTAAAATTCTGTTCCATTTATAAATTAGTATAATTAGTAATTATTAGCACAGTCTCGATCTTTTATTGAAGACCTAATACTAAAGACGAGAGATTGCAAGTTTTTCTCTACACTGGACCTAAACTCAGCGTTTTGGTCAATTCCAATGCGTATCTTCGTTCCATCCGGGTGTCCCTTGACACCTCTCAAGTTTTTTTTAAGCTATTGCATAGCTTCTATCGCGGGCCTTGAGCGTGGAGACCGAATCCTGAAATTCCGTAACGAAAAAAAACCTAACACACCAAGAATATTCCGACTCTGAGTTTTTAACAAATTAAAAAGGTTTCCTGATAATTTCGGCACTATGGAGGTAAATTGGTTTAATGATGTTTTGAATTCACAAACTTATTGCACACGATGTTCTATATTCAATTTACTTTATCCTCTATCTAGAGGATAAAAACGGCTATTGCACTCAGATATCGAAGATCAAAATATATGTTTCTTATTTCAGTTACCATAAACCTATAGTTTCAATGATAAATATTCCTGAAGAACCGACATGTATTGAAAGATAATAAAAATATTTTGAACAATATTAACATCTCATTTATTTAATAAAAGAAAAAAAAATGTTTTTTTATCGGTCACCACGCTCAAAGTTTAACTTGAATTAATATCAAAGAAAAAAAAACAAATAAAAAAAATACTGCATAAATAAAATTAATATATAATTATAATTGCATAAGTTGATAAAAAATGCTATGCAATAGCTTTACCGCGGCAGTCTCCGAGTGCCACACGTCTTTTTTTATTTTAATGTGTTGTTAGGCAAACAAGCAGACGTATCGCCTGATGGTAAGCGATTATCGCCGCCCATGGACATCCGCAACACCATAGGAGCCACAAGTGCGTTACCGGCTTTTTTAAAAGAAGTACGCTCTTTTCTTGAAGGTTTGGAGGTCATATCAATCCGGAAATACCGCAGGCGACAGCTGGTAATTGACCTTATTCCATTTAGTTGCGCTCCAACCACAGTTGCGACGGTTTGCACGGCGCATGCTGCACTCAATATTGACATAACTAATGATGAGCATTCATCTCTCTCTAACAATGGTTACGCTGTTTCTGAAAGGCATCATGTCGTGAAATGATGTGTCTATATTTATAATACCTACTGAAATAATTAATCCTACAAATATTAGTCTTTTTCACGATTGAATCGAGTTTTGATAATAGGCTTACTTCTAACTACTTAAGGTCATCAACAAATGAAGTCATCCGTCAGAGAACCAAAGTTATCGAAATAGCTCAAGGGATTAGCCATCTGTACCTCTACCATGAGTTGCTATCGAAACTTACTTTAGTCACTAGCAAGTAAACTACTATCGATACAGTATTTCTCGATAGCAACTGTCAAATTTGTGACTCATGGTACCGAATTTCTATAGCAAAGGCTAAAAAACGTTACTCGCTAGTGTTTACATTTCGATAGGTTTTTTACCGATCGACTCGTACTATCGATTTTAATTCTTAAGGCTAGTGGCGCTGTACAGATTTGCCATAGAAATGTTTTACGCCGTCGGTAGCGAGTACGTACGTTAATAACTCATGGCAAAGGCACTGAAGTGGCAGTGGGCTGGTCACATCTGTCGTACACCCGATAACCGTTGGGTAGCGTCTTCTAAACTTGCGGCACGCTATGATGGCCATTTTGACGTTTAACACTGACAAAGAAAAATAACCTTTATTCCATCAGACATAAGGTACATCTATTGATCCAACAGCTAATTGTATGATGATGGAAATCAACCTTATTCCAAAGCAATAGTTTCTTTTCCTATGACAATCTCAAACATCAAAACGGCCATCATAGCGTGACGGTTGCATATAATGGAGGCCACGGCTCGGTAAACGTAGTATAGGGCGCCGTCCAGCTAGATGGAGCGATAATATACGCAAGCTGGCTGGCAGCGGTTGGAAACAAAGAGCTGAAGATCGAGCTCAGTGGCGTGCCATAGGTGAGGCCTATGTCCAGCAGTGGAGGAAGATAGGCTGATGATGACTAGGTCATGTACATACAATGTCAATCTGATGCTGCGGTAGTCGCAGTGTTTATTATTATTAATATGCAATCAGTAAATGATGAGAGATGTGAGATCAAATTGCCTGGTCATTAAATTCATAGGAAAAAGGGTATAAAGGATTTTTGGGGGTACCCATGGGCGCCGGGAGGGATTTCTTATTTTATGGCAGGTTTGGGATTGACCTCGATCTCATCCGATGGTAAGTGAAGATGATGACGGGCCAGCTGCCTTGGTTAGAGACCCTGGCTGCCCCGCCGCAGGTCGTGGGTTCGATTCCCACCCAGGAAAAACATTTGTGTGCATGAACATGTCTGTTTGTTGTGTTTGGATGTATGATAACTATACAGGAATATTTTTTAAGCAATGCACAAAAAATGTTGGTGGTTCAGTATCAGTAACAGAACACATTTCCATTATTTGTTTAATTTTTTTTTACTTTAAAATCAACAAACAATGGACACTATCTATTCATAATAATATCAAAGGGCGCACGCGGCGGTAGAGCCAGCTGTTGCCAAGGCCACGGCCGGGGTGGGCGCCCGGCCCGAGCGACAGAGTAGCCATAATATAAATTTTAAAGTCTATATCTTTCGGCAACTTTATTTTTTTGTACTAAAACTTACCAAAATAAAAAAATTAATTTGTCAAAGTTTGCGCACTGAATAAAAAATATACCTGTATAAGTAAGTATTTAAAAAAAGTAGTATATCAGTTATCTAGTTTCCACGTTGTGTTTGGATCTATGATAACTATATAAGTAAGTCTTTAAAAAAAGTAGTATATCAGTTATCTGGTTTCCATAGTACAAGCTCTGCTTAGTTTGGGATCAGATGGCTAGGTGTAAAGAATGTCCCGGAATATTATTTACTCACTACAAAACACATGTGTACTTTATTTATAGAGTTAAAGAAGTATACAGGTACACAGTTGATCTGCACAGGTAGTTCTAATATTGATAATATTACAAAAACTTTCTTGTAAAGTACTCTGGTACTGATAATGAAGGTAGATGGTTAGGATAGGAACTAGAAATTATTTTTTGTTTAAATTTAGAAAGAAATAAAATGAAAAAACATTTATTTAAGGCAATTAGCAATGACCGTTTACCATCAGACGGGCCGTCAGCTTGTTTGCTGCCTTAGTAGTATAAAAAAAAGAAAAAAAAAATATTAAAAAAATAAAATAAAATAACTAAAAAATGAAAACATAATTATTGCCATAAAATGGTCCCAACTCAGCATGATGCTGGTTGTTAGTCAGTGCTGATTTACTTTTACTAGCATTTCATTTACTGGGCTTTGTGGGTGGTTAACAAACAATTAAGGTGGAAATTCATGGGGGAGGCCTATGTTAAGCCAGGCGAGGTCGCAGCCTTAAATTTTGGAGGGGGTCACTAATAATAATACAATATGCTTTTATTCATTTTGCAATTTTTTATTTGACATGTACTATTGGGGAGGGGGTCATGTACCATGTGACCCTCCCCCTCGGACCGCACCTTTGTTCAGCAGTGGACATCCCTGGGCTGATATACAAGAAATTAAATGAAATATTTATTCAAATAGGCCTTCACAGGCACTATGTCAAGTCTACAATGTTCAGACTCTTAACACCGGTTCAAGATGTTAAATAATCCCATTGTACAGGTCGGATTATCCACTAGACAGTGTAGGTAACTGCCTAGAGGCCCCAGCATGGTTAATCCAGCCCTGCCATTCTATTCTCTACATTACTCCCTCTGAAAATTACATCAATTTCAGGTATATAGTTTTTCTATTAAAATATAGAATAGTGTCCCCCGGGGTTTCACCCACATTCCTGAGGGATGTAACATTTTCCCGGTACAAAAAGTATCCTATGTTACTTCTAATACCTCCAAGAATATGTGTACAAAATTTCATCATGATCGGTTAAGTAGTTTTCGCATGAAAGTGTAATAAACAAACTTACATTCATATTTATATTATTTGCAGGGATTTACACATTTACAACCAAAAATTTTATAAAACAATAGATTTGAGTATCTTATGTTACAATATGGATTTAGTGGAAAAAAATTCAAAAATTCATTTAGAAATATTTATTTCATTAATTTCATTCAATACATTCATACATGGTCTTTGAAATGGTGATTTGTGCATTTCAATTAAATCTCCAAATATAGATGCATCTACACTCCGCCCTAAAGATTTTTCAGCTTGTAAAAACGTTAGAAAGAGACGCCCATAGTGCCTTTCTGTCACACAATATTGACCAATGTCTTTTAGTTTCCCCAATATGTAATTCTGTACAAGATCTGATTTCAAACAGTCTTTGTAAGCCAAGTAAATTGTAAAAATGTTGTGAATGAAGTTGCAGTATGGTAAATCAATTTGGACAATGTTAGAAATGAAATCTGTCTTGTCTTGTTCATTCAAAGTCATAACGAAGTCCTGTAGTAGTTTATTAGGAACTTCTAAATCTTGCAAAAGATCAATTATTAAGTTTTTGAATTTCGCATGAGTTTTTGCTTGTATTAATAAATCTAGGCTGTACAGTGTTTGCTCTCGTTTTATAAAAGCGGGAATGAAATATTTAAAAAAGTTATCAATGAACGAATCGTTTATATCGTTCTTATTCAATATATTTGTACATAATTTCTCTAAACAATTGGTTGAGATGCGCTCTGCGATCGTAATAAGCAA
Organism: Habrosyne pyritoides; assembly: GCA_907165245.1. Taxonomy (NCBI): domain Eukaryota; kingdom Metazoa; phylum Arthropoda; class Insecta; order Lepidoptera; family Drepanidae; genus Habrosyne; species Habrosyne pyritoides. The sequence continues at coordinate 5,506,667 of OU015615.1, forward strand.
TTTATTATTTTTTTCACATTCTTCAATGATATAGTCTATTTTTAATAGAGTATCCGCTTCTATCGTGTCGAAGAAGTCTTCGTATGTCTCTGAAACTTCTCCAGAATCAGCTTTTTCAACAATTTCTTCAGGTTTTTGAATTGTTTTTACGTTAACATTAGAAGTTATGAAATCTTGTTTACTGTCTCTTTTAAAATGACGTAGCCATTTGTTGTTTGCCTCTGGCGATGCAGCAGCTATGCAGTCTCGTAGTTTTTCTTCAGATGTCGGGGAAAATACCCATATTATATGAGACATTTCTGATTAAAGTATTTACATTTTGCCGCAGGCGATGTTCTCTTCAATAATATAGTGTCAGTCAGCGCCAATCAGTAACTGACAAGAATAAACCACAGATGTAGAAGTGTGTTATCAATGTTGCTACATTAGGCTAAGATTATAATCGATAGATTCTATTATTCGTAAGATAATAAGAATATTATTTTTATTATAAGTATAACAAATATCCATAACTTGTTGATTTTTATTAGGAACAAGTAAGAGTAATCCCATTCATAACCTTTTTTGTTTTATATTATATGTTGGAGTTAAATGTTTTGTTTTGTAACAATGAATTTCTATCTTTTGTTCAAAGTTGCTGTAATCGCCAGTCATAAAAAAACAAGAACAATAGGGGTGAATGAAAAGATAGACCTGCATATTTCTTTTATGCTAACTAAGATCTTTTATTTGGAATTCACAAAAGAATTATTAGTTAAAGTACAGCAGTTTATATTAAAATAATAATAGTATTTCTTATGACTAACAAGAAACTCTTTTAACTTATTTATCACATGGTTCTTATTGTAAACTAATTGTTATAAGATACAATAATAAATCACTTGTTGCTTAGTAAATTACATTAGAAATAAAAATATCACATTAATAATATGGTTTGCATACCTGTTAATTACAATTATGTCTATTTAAATTCTTAAATTAGTGATGTAGGACATCAATATTACAACTCATCGATAGATACTACAAATTCAAAATCGAATTCGTCCGTTTTGACAGCTCCGAGTCAAAGAAAAATCAACCATATCACTTCACAATAAGATTCGTCAGCAACAAATGAATCAACAGCAAGAAAATAAAGTTTTCTATAAAAGCTTTTTGACAAAAACGGGCCTATCGAATTGTAATGGCTTTAACTTACGTTTATTTTAACTTATTTATATAATAGAATTGGTCTCACTTTTGAATATTGCTTTTATATTCTTAATCTTAAAATATAAACTAAAGTATGCCTTTATTTTAAAAATTATTTACCTAAACTAATATTAAAGAGATACAACCGATTTTGTATGTTTGTTTATACGTCAAGGGCCATATCCAACGTTATTTGACAGTTTCTAGCACTATATAAATGACACATTAGCCCAGCTGGACATCGGCTTTGTTATAATGCGTGTGAAACCATAGGATGGAAGCTAGTTAATTATATATTCACAGCTGTAAAGTGTCATTTGGTCGTGGTATAACAAACATAGATCGTTCTTGAAGATTGAATTGCAACGCAATCATTTCATTGATAACCTTTTCCAACGCTGATAAACACAAATTTTTGTAAGGCGTGCAATGTTTGTCAACAACTTTTTTCAAAGCTCGAAACCTTACATTTCCACCTGAAATTTTTTCTATTAACGAAAGTAAAAGACGTCCATAGTTCTTATTATATATACAATAATAACCATGCCTTTCCAAATGATTGAAAATGAATTGATAAATAGATTCATCCATCTCACAGTCTTTAAATGCTAAATAGATTGCTGTCAAGTTATTAGAGAACTCGTAAGGGGTAAGTTGATGTTCAATTATAGATTTTAAAAAGTCATTTCTGACTTGATCATTTGCATTTTGGACGTAATCGTGTAGTATAATGCTTTTAACTTGTGTGTCTTTTAAAAGTAACAGAATAAGTTTCTTGAACATCTCTGGGTATGCTTTTTTAGCTCTCAGCAGTATGTCTAATGTGAACCAGGAATAGGCACGTCTCAAATATATTGGAATGAATATATCGTAAAAGGAGGTGACGAACTGGATATCGATATCTTTAGCCGTGAACACATGCTTGCATATTGCATCTACAGTTTTTCCCGAGAGGAATTGAGCGAGTCTCATGAGTATGTATGGGTTTTTGAGACATAGTTCCACCATAAAGTTAAAATGAGGTAGGGGATCTTCTCGTATAGCTCGTTGGAACAATAGTTCATCTTCTTGTGGAAGGGAAAACACTATTTGATATGTCTCAGTTTCACAGAGTTCACACGTTAAAAAGTTGCGGTTCCATATTGTGTCGTTGCGTAAGTAATTTAAATTTATAATCCGGTGTCCGATTCTGAGGAACCAGTTTTCTTTATTTGGTGCAATTGTTTCAATGCAATAATTGTCAACTTCACTTTCCATTAACTTTGTCATATCGAAATCTGTTGATTGTGACATGATATTAGGTATATCAATATTAACGATATGCACAGTAAGTTAACACTTGGGAAGAATTTCTCGTATTCTTTGAACACTATTTATGTTATTACTTAACACTAGTGGAATCACACTGCCTTTACACAATTTCAAATAATACTACAAGTACACTATTCTATAATACTTATAGATGTTTGCTCGCCAAAAATTGTAATGGTACTAGTTCATAATTATTTGTTAGCGATGAAAACGGCAACAAAAAACGTTGCTTCAGGTAAGAGACTATTGCTTTCTCTTTTTTACAACGTACTTGTTTTCAATTGCTATTGTTTACACGTGTTAATTTTCTGGCAAAAGCCATTACTGCAATTATCAAAGGATTAACTGATTACTAAATTGTTAATAGAGCTTTTACTTATAAGTTATTATTAACTAATTGGTTATGGATAATTAAAAAGAGTATAAATATGGTATTCGGCGTCAGAGCGAGAAATTGGATATTAGTTTATTATTCTTATTACTAATAGATAATTGCAAGAAACATGTACCTACTTGTTTTTCCGTTCAAAATTAAGTTCATTGTAGATACAATTATATATCTTTCTTGCACAACTGTAGGCGAAGCTCTAATCTTATTAATGAATCTTAATTCTTTCGTTACTAAATCATGTCAGAACAGCTGAATGGAACTGATCAGATTTTGCTTTATATCCTAGAAATATTTTACATCCCTCAGGAACGCGGCAGTAAAGCGGGGTACTAGTGACTAAATATAAGGGTAATCGATTACAAACAATAATACTTACACGTATAATTATAGTTAAAGGGATGAAATGGTCTTGCCAATTCAAATAGGTTTTTAGCATATTGCATGAAATTAAATCCTAAAAACATTCCAAATCTGATTATTTTGAAATTTCAATGTTTGTGGTTCACTTTTGTTCAGATTTAGAATAGAATGTCATTAATAGATTAGTCAACACAATCGATAGACTAAACTCGTAGCTGCTGTAGTTGATACTGGTAACATTATTTGAAAGTTAGGTAGATTAAAGTGCGTTGAAATTGCTCGAAAGCATCTACACTTTATAATAATAATTTTATATTTAAAAGATAGTTATGAAAAGTATTTTATTTCTATTACCGATAGTTATATCCTTCCACAAATAAATGCATCAGTTATTCATTCTGTTGAATCAGTCACATCACTGTCAGGCAATCCATTCAGTATGTTCAGTCAGTTCAGTTTAAAAAAATATTGGTTAGTTGCATTTTTGTTGTTGTAGGAAGTGTGTGTGTTTTTAATTTTAATTTAATTTTCGTAAATAAATTTTATTACATACGTACGAATTATTTCTTTATTTCATCCAGCATATGGGGAATCGGTGAGTGTGGATTTATATTGTATATTATAGTAGATAAGTGCTTTATTATAACATTTTTACCCACATTAAGAGTAAATAATGTTGTTTATGAATAATTTATTTTCCTGGACTTCGTCAACTCCCGGTAATTATTTTTGATAAGAAATGTGAATAAGCGATAACTATTGAATATTGGTTACCATTAATTATTGTATATAGGTATAATATTTTTTGTTTAATAAGAATGTGCCTAGACTAATCATTCCTGCAATTGATTGTGCATACTAATATATATTATGCATTGTTAAAGACCTATTTAGGTATAATCTCTCCTCATACCCAATTTTTTTTTCTGCAATGATTTAATTAGTCTGTTTAAATTGAAATAAATTGTTTATGGTTGGTTATATGTAGTAAGTTCTAAAAAATATATTTTTTTGACTGTTGGAGTCTTAGGTAATTATAAATCATACTAAAATAAATTTTATGATAATGTTTTAAAATATTAATATGTAAGAATGTATTCTTGGAAACCATGTGTGTAAATAAAGAAATAAATAGTGGAGTATATTAATTTAATATTAGTAGGTAACTATATGAATTTCATAGAACAATACATCTTCTGCTAAATACAGGACTTATCTGGAAAGTCTTATAACATTATATATTAGAAAATACTGTTCTTTTTAATACAAAAATTAAGATACCGGTCACCATATATAGTTTATTTTATATTCCCTTTTTTATTTCAACATAGAATTGCTTGTCAAGCTTTTTATCCAAAGGAGGTATTATAACATCTATTGCTTAATAATAAAGAAAAAATAAAAATATTTTATTTATTGTTTTTTTTTACTGATGATGGAAACAACAAAATAATAAAGCAACTACTGATATGATTAGTGTTATTGGTATAACCGTTTTCATTATTAATATAAATAAATAATGAAGGGGTTAAACATCACGTTCAAATATTTCGTTACATAGATAATAAATAATACAGACTAAGCTAATAAAACGTTTAAAAAAGGTCCCATACTATAGCTGTAAAGGGCCTTTCCACGGCTTTAGACGGCCTACTAGCTGTCCCCCGCGGTTTCACCCGCCTTTATCGATATCATATATTGTCTAACCATCTACAGGAAAATCGACGTCGAATGGTAGCAGTCCCTTCCCGATATGTTCAGTAGTTTTGAGGAGATGGTGCGTCAAAGGAACCCTATTTTGCTTATAAATATACTAGCTGTCCCCCGCGGTTTCACCCGCGTTTATCAATATTATATATTGTCTAATCATCTACGAAAAATTTCGCGTCGAATGGTAGCAGTCCTGATATGGTCAGTAGTTTTGAGGTGGTCGTGCGTCAAAGAAACCCTATTTTCCTTATATATGTACATACATTATAGAAGATATAAGTTTCTTTTAACAAAAGCATATTATGGTACTTGACTATTTTGTGTTTGACAATTTAAATACAGTACCTGGATGGCCGAGCATTGCTCGGGATTTCTTTACAAACGTGACTACCGTATTCTCTTTTTAAAGTACCGTCATATATACCTAGATACGAATTAGATGCGATAATAAAGGGCTCCCAATAACAGTATTTCTCACAAAATATGTAACTTGAAAACCTTACCTTCTAATGACATACAATGTCAGTTTTTTGCCTAAAAACACGGATAAAACGACATTTTCTGAAAATGAATCCTAACTAGATCGATTTAACGCCCCCGAAACCTCCTGCATACTAAATGTCATGAAAATCGTTGGAGCCGTTTCCGAGATCCAAATTTCAGAAAATGTCGTTTTATCCGTGTTTTTAGGCAATGAAAACTGACATTGTATATTATATACGAGAATTGCTCGTTTAAAGGTATTAAATTAGATTAGATACATATAGCAGATTATAAAAAAGATTTTTTTTGCATTATTTAAAAAAATTGCCAATTGTGTAGCGAACGTTTCCTTCAGTTGGACGAGTAATCGCTGGAACAGCAAACATATATAATAACTATCTGCCCGGACAGACGTCGTTCTGTCAAAATAAGTCCATATAAAAATGCAGGAACTCGCTCACAGCGCCACCTACCGGGTCCAATTGTGAATCTAAACCATCCAGGGCGCCACCCAAACGCATACAAAAAAAATTCATTAAAATCAGTCCAGCCGTTTAGGAGGAGTCTGTCAACACACGTACAAAAGAATTATATGTAAAGACTAGCTGTCCCCAGTACAGTATCCTATGTTACTTCTAATAAGTACCTCCAAGAATATGTGTACAAACTTTCATGATGATCGGTCAAGTAGTTATCGCGTGAAAGCGTGACAAACAATCTTACATTCACATTTATAATATTAGTAGGGAAGTAGGTATATACTTACAGTAAAGAGAATCATATATGTTAACAAATATACTATAGCCACACAACCAGGATTTGAAATAAAAGTAGGCAGCCATGCCGGCGTTCCCGCGTTAATTTGACATACATACGTTTTTATAAAGATTCCATGACGCCCGGCTCAAGTTCCTAGTTCATACAGCCTAGTGTGGCATACATTTTATTTATCTGCCTATTTGTGTTGTGGTTTACTTTAACTGTTAGTCCATCGGTCGTGGGTTTGATTCCGATCCGACACTAGAGTCTAGATATTTTTGAAGTGAAACTCCTTATAGGGCTTTAAAATTCTGATCACCTCTACCTTGAGTTGCTATCGAAACTTACTATAGTCACTAGCGAGTAAACTACTATCGATACAGTATTTCTCGATAGCAACTGTCAAATTTGTACATGGTACCGAATTTCTGTAGCAAAGGCTAAAAAACGTTACTCGCTAGTGTTTACATTTCGATAGGTTTTTTACCTATCGACTCGTACTATCGATTTTAGATCTTTACGTGACCGCTAGTGGCGCTGTACAGATTTGCCATAGAAATGTTTTACGCCGTCGCTAACGAGTACGTACGTTAAAAACTCATGGTAAAGGCACTGCAACCTTTTTGGTGTGACGGAAAATATCTTTATGTATATTTTCTACTTATATGGGATAATTAAATAGCACCTGGATGGCCGAGCTTTGCTCGGGTTTTCTTTACTAATGTGACTACTGCCGGATTCTCTTTTTTAAAGCACTGTCATATATACCTAGATACGAATTAGATGCGATCATGAAGGGCGTATCTTTAAGTGTAAGTGTTTTACCTCTAATGGTATTGTAGCAGTTTTCGTTGCCTAAAAACACGGATAAAACGATGTTTTCTAATGACTCCTAGCTAGATCGATTTATTGCCCCCGAAACCCCCTGCATACTAAATTTCATGAAAATCGTTGGAGCCGTTTCCGAGATCCTAATTATATATTAGGTTAGGGAAAAAGTCTTTTCGCATTATAGTATGTATGAACTTGTAATAAAATCTCTTTGGCTATACTATTTGTATCTGGCTGGTTTTGGTATCATTGAAAGTTTAAATTTTAAAGAACATAATTCCAAATTCAAATTAGGAAAATGTGTGATTTGCATTTGCTTTTCGTACCGCCAAGATGAGTGAATCTTATGAAGAAATTCGATTCATTTTAAATTTTTACTACAAAAAAGGTAAAAATGCAATGCGCAACACTAGAGCCATCGCCAATGCGCTGTCGACCCTGAGACGTGAAGTTGTTAAGTTTCATGTGCCTGTAATGTCACCGGCCGCACCTTTCTAACCGAAACACAGTAATACAAGTGCTCTGCTTCACGGCAGAAATGGGTAAGGTGGTAGTACTTCCCCGGAAGAACTCTGCACTGAGAGCTACTCAAAAACAAGCCTCTAATACATCTATCTACCTTCATAATATATAGCTGTCCCCCGCGGTTTTACCCGCGTTCCCGAGGGATATCACATTTTCCCGGGATAAAACTAGCCTATATGTTATTCCAAGATATGCTCTATCTATGTGCCAAGTTTCATCTATATCCGTTTAGTAGTTTTTGCGTGAAAGAGTAACAAACATCATCATCATCATCAGCCTATCTCCGTCCACTGCTGGACATAGGCCTCACCTATGACACGCCACTGAGCTCGATCTTCAGCTCTTTGTTTCCAACCGCTACCAGCCAGCTTGCGTATATCATCGCTCCATCTCGCTGGAGGGCGCCCTACACTACGTTTACCGAGGGTGGTCTCCACTCTAGAACACGTCTACCCCAACGGACCAGTGTCCAGCCCACTGCCACTTCAGCGTGTTAATCCTTTGATGTCGATAGTAATTATGTAATAAAACAAAATTGGAAATCCCACTGTTGGGCACGATGTAATAATATATAACATACTTACATACAAATCTTTTCTCTTTATAATATTAGTATTAGATATAGTTATGTATAGTTCAAATAAGGTTATTAGGAAAAGCAAAAAATTGGAAATGTTGCTCCGAAAATTGGAGAATAAATGCTAGTGCTCCTCCTATAGAATATATGTGTGAACCCACGATAGTACTAGCTTTAACGATCATTACTTACCCATGGCGAGCTTATAAATAAATATTCCGGAACATTCTTTACACGTGGCCATCTGATCCCAAACTAAGCAGAGCTTGTACTATGGAAGCTGAAATAGTACTATAATTTTAATACATTGAGTACCTACTTATATAGATAAATACTAGCTGTCCCCCGCGGTTTCACCCGCGTTTATCGATATCATATATAGCCTATAACCATCTAGGAAAAATTCCGCGTCGAATGGTAGCAGTCCCATCCCGATATGTTCAGTAGTTTTGAGGTGATGGTGCGGCAAAGGAACCCTATTGCTTATATACAGGCTGTTACAAAACTACCCGTAAAGCCGAAAGGAGGTTAAATGGGGCCTTATAACGAGTCCATTCACAATATTTAAGAACCGTAGTAACGCTGTATAACTACCCCAATAAAATAAAAATAAAGTTTTTTATGAATGAAAAATAGAAAAACTATTAAAGTAGACAATTATTAGGTACGTAGGCCTTTCTGTTGAATAATCTGGTTCCCTGACATGACAGCTTACTAGGGTTGTTGGCTTTGACAATTAATTATATTTTGCGGGGTATTTTGTAACACGTTGTATAGATTTACACCCAGACACAGAACAAACACACATGTACACACAAATGTTTGTCCTGGGTGGGAATCGAACAACCTGCTGCGTAGCAGTCAAGGTTTTAACCAAGCCAGCTGGTCTGTCAAGTAAGGGTATGGAAAAATACAATCTTGACAATGAAAAGTTATGGTTGATTTATCTTAATTACATTGTTACAGTTACTGTGACTAAACAAATCACGATAGTGTTGCATAATTTGTTATTTTACTCTTGTGATAGTGTAAGTAGAACTAAAGTGGTTATGCAATTATGTATTGAAAGGCAATATTTATTGTAGATTATAATTATTGATAACCATCCTTGATAATTAGGGTACCTTATGGACAGAAACCCGGCACGTAAGTAGTAGACCTGTTAGTGTAGAGTTCGTCCGGGGAAGTACTGCCACCTTACCCATTTCTGCCGTGAAGCAGTAGTGCACTTGTATTACTGTTTCGGTTAGAAAGGTGCGGCCGGTGACATTACAGGCACATGGGACTTAACAACTTCACATTTCAGGGTCGACAACGCATTGGCGATGCCTCTAGTGTTGCAAATGTCCATAGGCAGCGGTGACCACTTACCATTAGTCTGCTTGTTTGCCAGCCCAAAAAAAAAATATATATATAAATATGTTAAATATGTCGTGTGTTCGATTCTCACACAGCAGTGCTATTCACAAACCTTAACTGGCCGAGTGACTCAAAAGGACACGCGAATAGCGTCTATTTGCAGAGTCGTGAGAGAGACAGGGAATAGACAGTGCCTGAATTCATCGTCGATTTTAATGGCAGAATATCATAGAGTACAGACATTTGTGTGCATGAACATGTCTGTTTGTTCTGTGTCTGGATGTAAATATTGGGTAAATAACAGGTTGTTGCTTGTTGCTCTGACTGATTGGTGCCGTTTAGCTGTATGATTTACTAGTATGGTATGATATCACACTGGCTGTCCGACCGCCTGACGCGTCGGTCTGCCTGACTAAGTTTGTGTAAAATTGTCATTTTTGTTTCCTGTTTTTATTTTCATATTGTGTTCGTGTCTGAGGTTCGTGATGTCATGGACGTAGGCTCCGACTGAAAACCAGCGCGAGGGCTATTTTTAATAGCCTTAGCTTTTTCCTGAGTCGGGACCTATTCCTGGCATCACTCAGCATTGCTACATTTTTAAAACGTTTGGTGTATTGTTTGTTTTTCAATTATTATTTTGTTTTTTTTTTTTAATGTAATGTAATGTAATGTTGTGTGTTGCCACGAATAAACGTATTTTCTTTTTTTCTTTCTTTCTTAAATATCTATTTATGTATGTTTTTAGAAAAAATAGTATATGTAGTATATCAGTTATCTACTTTCCATAGTACAAGCTCTGCTTAGTTTGGGATCAGATGGCCGTGTGTAAAGAATGTCCCGGGATATGTTATTTATATTTGTAATAAATATCCTGGGACAATAAATAAATATCTTGGGACATTCTTTTACACACGGTCATCTGGTCCCAAACTAAGCAGAGCTTGTGCTATGGAAACCAGTCCGTGGCTGCTGGGTACGCGGACGAATGCCTCGGCGCCCCCGTATACCCAGCCAGCAGCGACAGATAGGAACACTGTGGGGTTTTAGTCAGTAGGAGTCTGACATAACCCGGCCGCTCCCCCTGGAGCCGCCGGGTATCTGATGGAGGATTTCCCCCAAAAAAAAAAAAAAGGGTCGAGGAATTTTCGAGGAAACATCATAGAATATGGGTGTAAGTACCCTGCCACCGTACCGCTACGGTATTTAACGTCATTACCAATTAACCTTTTATTAGGCGCGCCAATAAACTAACATTGTTAGTCGCGTGGGCAGTTACCAAATTGATAGGTATGAAATTAGAAACTAGACCTAGAACTAGGGGACTAGAGAGTTCGGAAGCTAGCAAGAAATTCCGGTTGACAGCGTTAATAGGTATAAAAATAACTTAACTTCAAGATCACTTGGGGTCGCGGCGACCCCGCGCGCCTAATTAAAGGCTAAGCTGCCACTGCTCGAGTTTCCCTTGTTATCCCTTACCAAGCGTGACATCTTAATGACTTGATTAGTAATCACTTGTTTAATTGGTTTATAATTAGGTTACCACTTAACCACACTTATGATTAAGTGAATGATGTCAACAAATGTGTGTAACTGTGAAAGAAAGTGCCTCGCATGTAGGTGCTTTGAAATATTTATTTTTCAAGTTCTTTGATTTGATTATAATTGCAACAGTTTCTGAGGGTAGATGTATGGTTGTTTGTTGGTGTTTGAAGCTAAAACGTGTTAACGGATTTGGATGCAATTTGGCATATAAATAACCTAGATTAATACGTAGGATACTTTTCATCTTCGGAAAATTTTATATTCTTCGGGAATTTGTGTTTTAAAGTCTTGTAAAATTTAGATATCATAAATGGGAATGTTTCTGAGGAGAGGAGGAAACTCTCGGTTAACGGATTTGGATGAAATTTGGCATTTAAATAGCTTAGTACCTGGATGGCCGAGCATTGCTCGGGATTTCTTTACTAACGTGACTTCTACCGTATTCTCTTTTTGAAAGTACTGTCATATATACCTAGATACGAATGAGATGCGATAATAAAGGGCTCCCAATAACAGTATTACTCACAAAAGATGTAACTTGAAAATCTTACCTTCTAATGACATTATAGCAGTTTTCATTGCCTAAAAACACGGATAAAACGAAATTTACTGAAAATGAATCCTAGCTAGATCGATTTAACGCCCCCGAAACCCCATGCATGCTAAATTTCATGAAAATCGTTGGAGCCGTTTCCGAGATCCAATATATATATACAAAATAATAAATATCCAGGGACATTCTTTACACACGGCCATCTGATCCCAAACTAAGCAGAGCTTGTACTATGGAAGCCAGATAACTGATATACTACATATACTACTTTTTTTTTCTAAATATATACTTATATAGATATTGACACCCAGACACAGAACAAACAGACATATTCATGCACACAAATGTTTGTCCTGGGTGGGAATCGAACCCGCGACCTTCGGTTTGGCAGTCAGAGTCGCTAACCACCAAGCCAACTGGCCTGCTCGTTTAAAGGTATTAGATAGATAGATAGATAACCTAGATTAAAACATAGGATAATTTTTAATCTGATATAATGTGACCGAGGACAGCTATATAGTTATTAAGGAGGATGTTTGATAGAATGTTTGTATTGATGTTTGTTGCTCTTTCACGCAAAGATTTAACAGATTTGGATGGAACTTGGCACATGTATAGTTTATAATCTGGATTAAAACATATTATACTGTTTATCCCGGGAAAAGATAATATCTTACGGGAATGTATGTGAAAATTTTGTAAGGTTTTGTACAATGCAAGTAGAATTTGTATCGCTTTGCACCTGTATGTATTATGACTCCTTTGGGCGCGATTTTGACCCACTTTAAACGGTCAGATTTCATTCAAACTTTGTAGATTTATCAAGGACCGATGACAATTTAATATTTAAAACAGTTACACCCGTTATCCTTACTAGGATAATCAGGATTAGCGATTAAACTAAAAAAAATAAAAAAAATAATACTTTAAAACACGCTTTTGTATTAAAATCAACAAAAAAATAGAGAATAAATTTGAATTAAGAAGTGTAATTAAGAAAAAAATGAATTTTATTGTAAAAAAAGCGTGGGGGCTTTTTAAGATATTATTTTGACCATTTTTTTTACTAATTGTTTAAGTGGAGTACCAATTAAGAGAGTTGAAGCATTTAAATACCTGGGGCATTATGTTACCGAGGACCTTAAGGATCAGATGGACATTGAACGTGAACGCAGGGCATTGGCCGCTAGATGTAATATGTTGGCTCACAGGTTTACTCGATGTAGTAAGGAAGCTGAAATTACACTGTTTAAAGCATACCGTCAAACCTTCTACACGAGTGGCCTGTGGACTAATTATACGCTGAAGGCGCTCAGTGCCCTGAGAGTTCAATATAATAATGGCTTCAGGATTCTGTTGGGACTACCAAGATATTGTAGTGCCTCCAATATGTTCGCTCAGGCTGGAACTGATGACTTCTACGCCATCATCCGTAAAAAGAGCGCTTCTATAATAACAAGGATGCGGTCTAGTTCCAACAGTGTCCTGAAGACTTTATCGAGTAAATTTGACACGCCTTTGTTAAAGCGTGCTGTAGACCTGATTGTGTGTGGAAACTGTAAATAGATAATAAGTAATTTTACTCGCCTTATTTTATTTGTTACTAACATAGATTTTAAGAATATATTGTAATACTAACAAGTGGGCCTTAGTAGTCACAATAAAGAACTATTATTATTATTATAATTAGGTTCTTTTGTAACAACAGGAATATTTTTCAAGCAATGCGCAAAAAAATTTGGTGGTTCAGTATCAGTAACAGAACATTTACATTATTTGTTTAATTTTTTTTTGTATTTTTTTTTCGTCTTTAAAATCAACAAACAATGGACACTATCTATTCATAATAATATCAAAGGGCGCACGCGGCGGTAGAGCCAGCTGTTGCCAAGGCCACGGCCGGGGTGGGCGCCCGACCCGAGCAGAGTAGCCAAAGTATCAATTTTAAAGACTATATCTTTCGTTAACGATAACTTTATTTTTTGGTACTAAATCTTATCAAAAGAAATTCTCGAGTTTGGCTCTTACACCCTTACGCGGACAATTCCGGCGAGCGCTAGGGGCTCTCAGCCGAAAGTACATTTAGATTTTAAGCAACAAGCACACTGAGGGTGCCCCCTGTGGGGCTCGGACCTCGGGCTCAGGGCGTTGCGTGGGGGGTCAAAAGACTTTACATTATCTGATTTATTTATTAGTGGTTCTTTATTTCAGTACAAAAAACAACAACAATGAATTTTTAGAGGGAGCGCGGCTAACGTCCACGCCGGCGAGGACGGTATCTAGGCTGATGGCCTTGTGGGTGTGTAGTATCGCGAGCTGAAGATTCGGCTGCAGCTGTTTGAGCTTTGGTGATTTCGTCGTCAGACTCGGCGAGGGCGTGCCTCGGTCTGCGAACGCGACTGATACGGGACGGAGTGTAGGACGCGGCCTTTATTATTAGGGGATTACTGTGGTTTATTGCAGAATCGAAATGGGGCTCATTTGATTTGTTTTCGAGTCCTATACATTACGTTTGGTAATGATGGTCTACAGCAGTAGTACAGGATTAGTATTAGCGTAGTTAGCGAAAGAGACATACCATAGAGCCTGCGACGAAACATCCTCGATTTTTTTTTCTATTTTTTTTTTCTTTGAAGGGACGAAGGTGTTAACCTCAGATGGCTCTTACACCCTTACGCGGACAATTCCGGCGAGCGCTAGGGGCTCTCAGCCGAAAGTACATTTAGATTTTCAGCAACAATCACACTGAGGGTACCCCCTGTGGGGCTCGGACCTCGGGCTCAGGGCGTTGCGTGGGGGGGGAGGGGGGTCAAAAGACTTTACATTATCTGATTTACTTATTAGTGGTTCTTTATTTCAAAACAAAAAACAACAACAATGAATTATTAGAGGGAGCGCGGCTAACGCCCACGCCGGCGAGGACGGTATCTAGGCTGATGGCCTTGTGGGTGTGTAGTATCGCGAGCTGAAGATTCGGCTGCAGCTGTCTGAGCTTTGGTGATTTCATCGTCAGACTCGGCGAGGGCGTGCCTCGGTCTGCGAACGCGACTGATACAGGACGGAGTGTAGGACGCGGCAGAATTGCAATGGAAATGGCGGCGAGAAGCCCCTTTGATAAATTGCCTGATGGTCGGCAATCGTAAATCCATGGAGTTGGAGATTTCGCATGTACCACGGGGCGCCCGTGGCTCTGCGCATGAATTTATTTTGGAGGACTTGAAGTGAATGGATCCGCTTGGGGGCGGCGTGTGCAAAAGTTACACACGCGTACGTCATGATGGGCCGTATACACGCGGTATACAGTCTAAGCTTGCTTTTTAGGGCGAGTTTAGAACGTGAGTTGATGAGGAAGTGAAGCCTGCCTAACACAAAGTTGGCGCGCTTACGCATCGTGTCTATGTGAGGGCCGAAGGAAAGTCTTTCATCCAGAATGACGCCTAAATATTTGGCTTGCCTCTCCCAAGGGATGGAAACATCCTCGAGTTAGTGTCATTTTCCTCACAGAATCGAGCCCCGGCTAATACAAATCTCGACGCACTGAGGCCTCGGAGAGCTTGCCTCTCACGTGTTTACTTAGTTAGCAAAAGAGACAGGGCATAGAGCCCGTGACAAAACATCCTCGTGCTAGTGTCGTGTGTTTACCTTACAGAATCGAGCCCTTGGTCTATAGTATGGTTTTAATTATTTCTTTCTTAATTACAGGTAGAAATGTTGACAAAACTACTGCTCCTGTCAGCAGTGGGTATAATCTGCGCCAGTATTGAAGAACCGTATGGATATGAGGTATGTGTATTGCAAGAAAAATCGTGTATCTTATATTTTTTATTGTGGCAACAAAATACTTTTTTAGAACTTATTGTTGCCAGTGTCAAATGATTTTGTTTCTATGTGTAAGGGATAAATGTACAAGTTGTTCCCCGTGGTTTCAGTGCCTTTACTATGAGTTTTTAACGTACGTACTCGCTAGCGACGGCGTCAAACATTTCTATGGACACTGTGTACAGCGCCACTAGCGGTCACGTAAAGAACTAAAATCGATAGTACGAGTCGATAGGTAAAAAACCTATCGAAATGTAAACACTAGCGAGTAACGTTTTTTAGCCTTTGCTATAGAAATTCGGTACCATGAGTCACAAATTTGACAGTTGCTATCGAGAAATACTGTATCGATAGTAGTTTACTCGCTAGTGACTAAAGTAAGTTTCGATAGCAACTCATGGTAGAGGTACAGCTGTGCTTTCGTTAGTGGTAGAAAGGATATGTATTCTGTCCATAAAATATGTACATATATGCAAAAAGTCCTCGCGCTTTTACCCCGTTTTTAACTAAGCTTTGTTTCTCACTTTTTTTATTTGTGGCTTCAGCGGAGTCCTTAAGGTATGTTATATTTTCTCGGTAAAATAAGTATATAGAATATTTTATATAAATATAAAATAACCATATGTAATAATATGTGTTATTTCAGTTTTATATTTAATATTATAAATGTGAATGTAAATTTGTTACGCTTTCACGCGATAACTACTTAACCGATCATCATGAAACTTTGTACACATATTCTTGAAGGTATTAGAAGTAACATAGGATTATTTTAGTGCCGGAAAAATGTTACATCCCTCGGGAACGTGGGTGAAACCGCGGGGGACAGCTAGTAACTATATATGTGTCAATTTCCATCCAAATCTGATTACTAGTTTTTGCATGAAAGAGTAACAAACGTCTGTACGTCAACTCTCACAAACTTTCGCATTTTTGTATTCCCGCGTTCCCGAGGGTTCTTACATTTTCCCGAGATAAAAAGTATCCTATTTCCAGGTTATTAACTAAATATGAGACAAGTTTCATCCAAATCCGCTCAGTAATTTTAGCGTGAAAGTAAAAGAGGTGAGATGAAATAAAAATATTTAAGGCCATCCTAAACCAGTTCGTAAGGTTTTTTTTCACGGAGAAGAACCGGCAATAAACTCGACAAATTAAGAAATATCATTGAACTTACTTTTAACTTGGTTACACTTTGGGGAAAAATTTGCTATAGAATTTAGACCAGCCCCCTTATTCAGCTAATACAAACTTCGTCGGCGAGCCGCTTCGCGGAGGCCTCGGAGAGCTTACCTCTCACGTGATTAGTATAGGCGTAGTTGGCGAAAGAGACAGAGCACGGAGGCCGCGACGAAACATCCTCGAGCTAGTTTCATTTTATTTACAGAATTGATCCTGTACGCTCTGTCTCTTTCGCTTTCTTTGCAATCACTTGAGAGGGAAGCTCTCCGAGGCCTTCATGCGGCAGCTGGCCGACGAAGTTTGTATTAGCTGAATAAGGGGGCAGTTAATAATTCATAAGCCAACTCCACAGCAGCATGAGCAGCATGCGTGACGTCATTTTATGGCTTTTGTATTAAAAAGTGTTTTTGTAACTGACGTAATGACCTGTTCTGTAGAAAAGGCAATGGACTTGAATAACATAAATAAAGACTACGAATAACTTGTAGATAACCTTTGCTTTGAGATAACATGTATTATTTGTTTATTAGAGATAGCTGTCCCCCGCGTTTTACTCGTGTTCCCGAGGGATATCACATTTTTCCGGGATAAAAAGTAGCCTATATGTTATTCCAGGATATGCTCTATCTATGTGCCTATGTTCATCTATATCCGTTTAGTAGTTTTTGCGTGAAAGAGTAACAAACATACAAATCTTTCCTCTTTATAATATTAGTATAGATAGTATAGATTGAATGAACGCTGCTCGATTGTATTCGACTTTCCTAAACCAGAAATTGTAGGCACATGAGACTTGACAACTTCACGTCTCAGCGACAACGCATTGGCGATGCCCCTAGTGTTGCAAATGTTCATAGGCGGCGGTGACCACTTACCATCAGGTGGACCGTCTGCTTGTTTGTCGGCCCATCTATCTATATATATATATATTATATAAAAATGAATGTTTGTCTGTACGTCCTTTTTACCACTTGGGCCGACAAAAAACGGTCCACTTGATGGTAAGTGGTCACCGCCGCCTATGGACATTTGCAATACTAGGGGCATCGCAGGGCGCAGCTATATGCTTCCTATTTTCTACTCCTACGTGATCTTTTGTTATTCTAGAACAGCTAGACATCAAATTTAAAACCTAGATTAGATTTGCACAGAATGAAGAACTGTCAATTGTCAATGTTATCGTAAAGAGTTGTTTATCTTAAAAACATAGTATTTGTATATCATAATATTAGTATTTATGTACAAAAAAGTGATAAACTTTATCAATACTAGGAATGAGTATAAACTTGTTATTTCTCCTTATAGAGTTCAAAAAGTGGACTAAGATTTAAAAAGAAGTAGAGCTCTTAGTGCAGAGTTCGGGAAAGTACTACCTTACCCATTTCCGCCATGAAGCAGAGCACTTGTATTACTGTTTCCGTTGGAAAGGTGAGGCCGGTGACATTACAGGCACGTGAGACTTAACTTCTCAGGGACGATAACTTGTACAAAAATAATAATTGGTGAGTTTATTGCCACCTCTTCTCAGTAAATGCAACCTTCCGAACCGTTAGAGTCTGACCATTCATAAGTGCTTATTAGAATAAATATATTTTCATCCCATCTTTTCGAAAAGGATAACCTTAAATGCACCCAAAGGTGGTGTTTTCTATAAGAAACCTTTAGCGGGCAGTAATGTGTTTTTAATCCTCTTTATAAGTGCGCCGCAATTATCTTTGCCGCGCACTTTTTGAATTTGTAACATCTTAGTGTTCAGCGCCAAAGAAATCGCGCGCAAATATTGTTTGAATAATGACTGGTTGGTACGACGGCCCGTAGTCGCGCCGCCGGCTGAATAGAAAAACAATCTCTTTTCTAATAAAACTGTAACAATACATTTTCATAATTGCAAAAATGTAAATATAAGTTTTTAGTTGTTTTATTATTAATAATAATCATAATAATATAATAATAATAATAGCCTTTATTAACAATCTTATAAGTTACAATTAATTTATTTCTACTTAATACTACAAATTAAATTAGTTTAGGTTGTACTTAAATAATATTTCTGTTAGACACCGGTTTCTTGATTGTCTTGCTTTTCAGCATAGGCCTCCCCAAGTATTGTCCACAACGATCTATCCTTTGCTTTTCTCGTCCAGGTCGTTCCTGTTTTATTATTAGATACTATTTAATTTCAATTTAGTTGTTACTCTATGTTTTATTAAATAATAATATTACAATAAAATATGAGGCGCATTTTCTCATAGATGGTGATGAAAAGTTGAGTGTGTCACTCGGGTGCAAAATATATTTTTGACTCGGGCGACGTACTCTAGAGTACTCACTTCGCTCTGGATTCAAAAAACGCCCTCGCCGCAAAAATATTATTTTGCTCCCTTATGATACAATCTACAATTAAATTAATCTTTTTTTCTTTATTACACATCGTATCGCGATACCAATAAGAAAAATGAATACAGTTTTTTGACACACCAATTCGTGTATTTGATTGTGACGTGCCAGTGGGCTCGGTGTTGAGAGACCCTGACTGCAAGCCGCGGGTCGTGGGTTCTTCACACCCAGTACAAACATTTGTGTGCATGAACATGTCTGTTTGTTCTGTGTCTGGGTGTAAATATCTATATAAGTATGTGTTTAATAAGTAGTATATCTATACTTCACTACATAGTATAAAACAAAGTCGCTGTCTATGTCCCTATATCCCTATGTATGCTTAAATCTTTAAAACTACGCAACGGATTTTGATGCGGTTTTTTTTAATAGATAGAGTGATTGAAGAGGAAGGTTTTTATGTATAATACATGTGACATCCCACGGGAACGCGGGTAAAACCGCGGGGGACAGCTAGTAATATTATAAAGTTGATGAGTTTGTTTGTTTGAACGCGCTAATCTCAGGAACCGCCTGTCCGATTTGCAAAATTCTTTCAGTGTTGGATAGTGTATTTATCGAGGAAGGCTATAGGCTATACTATATTAAAAAAAAAATAGGGATCCTTACTAAAAGTCCAATAATGTAACCCAAAGTATAATAATATTATAAAGAGAAAAGATTTGTATGTAAGTACGTTTGTTACTCTTTCAGGCAAAAACTACTAAACGGATATGGCTGAAACTTGGCACATAGATAGAGCCCGAGAAAATGTGATATCCCTCGGGAACGCGGGTAAAACCGCGGGGGACAGCTAGTGTATATCAGTTATCTGGTTTCCATAGTACAAGCTCTGCTTAGTTTGAGATCAGATGGCCGTGTGTAAAGAATGTCCCGGGATATTTATTTTGATTATAGATTAGTAATAGTTTTTTATGTTTTTTTCCAGAATTGTCCACAAACTGATCCAGGAGTTCTAAACGTGCATATAGTAGCTCACACTCACGACGATGTCGGCTGGCTGAAGACTGTGGACCAGTATTACTATGGAAGTAAGTACATGTACTAGTAACTAGCCGTCCCCCGCGGTTTCGCTCGCGTTTATCAAGATCATAGCCTTATAGAATCTTCGTAGATGGTTATACTATGCGGAGCGAGGTATGAGACTCCTCTTTTTAAAAGGGAAGATCTTCCGCCAAGCATCTCAGTCTATCATGAATATTGACTTGAATTATAAAAAAAAAAAATATCTGGTAACTAATTCCGCTACATCTCCTTCTCTGTTAAGTCCCAAATAAGGAAACTCAACAGAGATCGCACGTGTTTCGCTTCTACACGAAGCATCTTCGGGACGTATTAGACCCGCTGTCATTGACTCGACGCACTAGCACCACAGACGTGTTACCTCGCCGACCGTTTGAGTTTCCTTGTTTGGGACTTGACAGAGGAGATCCAGCGGAATTAGTTACTAAATATTTGTTTTTTTTTATAATGTTATAAGGGATTTCCGCAAGGCCACGCCTTACGGCGAAAATTAATATACAATCCCAATCGAAAATTCCATAGATTGATGAACCTTTTGACAGTAATTTTAATACACGTAATGTCAAAATTCTACTTCAATCTTGCGATTTTAGATCGGGATCGTATATTAATGTTGGCCGTTAGTCAATTAGTTTTTAATGTAAACATTAGCACCGCTGTGATTTGAAACTTGATGATTCAAAAAAGCGACACTAAAAACTCAAACATTTATGGTAGAGAGAGAGAGAGAGAATGAGATCGGGAGGTTTCACTTCTACCGCGTGTGAACTGTTTTTTACAGATTTTTCAGAAGACATTCCTTAATTTCCAGGCCGCAATGATATTCAGAAGGCTGGGGTGCAATATATCCTGGATTCAGTTGTCAAAGAGCTATGGGATGACCCAAAGAGAAAGTATGTACATCTTTATACCGCTGAATTCCCTAAAACACGGCTGAATCGAATTTGATGATTTTTGAAGTGAAAACTTCTTTAGGCGCGTTAGGCATTTTGAGATTGGAAAAAGCAATTGATCTTGCGACACTGTTACCGACACCTCTGTGTAAAGTTAATTTTATTTTTATTTATAGTTTCTTTCTTTGCGGTTCAAAAGGTACAGTCCTGGGACAAACGGATGTAGAGCACAGCCATAGGAATAGTCTCGTTGTCAAATTTGGGGGTTCAGAATAAATAGATAAAAAGCTTAGCCTATGTCACACTCTATACTATGGGCTATGTGTGTGCCAAATTTCAGCATGTTGGGTTCAGTCGTTTAGCCATAAAATAAATATCCTGGGACATTCTTTTACACACGGCCATCTGATCCCAAACTAAGCAGAGCTTGTACTATGGAAACCAGATAACTGATATACTACATATACTACTTTTTTTTCTAAATACATACTTATATAGATATTTACACCGTCACTACTCACTTTTGCTTTAGTAAACCTTTTGCCATGCCATAACGGTATCTCCATGTCCTGTACGCCAAGCTCGAAAATCGATATAAATACCGGTATCAATAAAAGTAATGATTTAATATGTTTATTTAGTACTAGCTGACCCGACAGACGTTGTCCTGTCTTAACTATGAATATTGGATTCGAATCTTTCGATTGAATCGACTGTGAAATGTGCACTTAATTATATAGAAGTAGTAAATGAATTATTTTATTAATATAATTCCGACCCATGCCTCTATTTTGAACGATATTTGCGGCGCGCATTCTGTCAATCGCATCAACTGTTAAAAGACTGTCAATAATGTCAAACAGGTTACATTAAAAAAGTTTATATTGTCAAAATTGTCATATTGTTTTCTTAGATTTTCAAAATTTTCGCGCAACTTTCTTAATTTTTTCGTTCATAAGAACCTTCTCCTGACAATAACAAACAAGGAAAAAAGAATTAGCGAAATCGGTCCAGCCGTCCATGCGTGATGCCGTGACCAAGGGAAATAGGGATTCATTTTTATATACGAGTATATAGATTGTTGTGTGAGCTGTTTATTGCCGAGTATAGACGACAATGGCACGCTTGAGCATGTCGTGTGTAGCCGACATTGGCGTTGAAGATTTTTTGTCAGATCATACTCGACATTGCATCTTCTCTCTCCTCTTCAAGGTTCATTTACGTGGAGACAGCGTTCTTCTGGAAGTGGTGGGTGCTCCAACCAGCTTTAATACAGCAGAAGGTGCAGACCCTCGTGAGGGAAGGCAGGCTGCAGTTCGTTGGGGGAGCTTGGAGCATGAACGACGAAGCCGCGAGTCATTACCAGAGCACCATCGACCAATTCACTTGGGGCTTGAGGTGAGATAGAAACAATAATTTGATAAATAAACTAGCTGTCCCCTGCGGTTTCACCCGCGTTTATCGATATCATATATGGCCTTTAACCATCTAGAAAAAAATCCGCGTCGAATGGCAGCAGTCCCATCTCGATATGTTCAGTACTTTTGAGGTGGATAAAGGAACCTTATTTTGTTTATATTTATAGAAAATAAATATCCGGAAACATTCTTTACTCTGTGGCTCTCCCAAACTAAGGAGAGCTTTTACTATGGAAACCAGAAAATTGATATACTACTTTTGTAATATAGGACAGAGGCGTGGTCTTTTACTGCTGGCCCTATAAATAAGCTCAAAGTCACAGCGAGTCGAATGGGCTATGCTCGAAATTTCTCTACGCGACAGGGTTCAAAACAAGGACATTCGCAGAAAAACGGAAGATATGGACATACCTCGTAGATTCAGTGGGATTCAGATGGGGAAGAATGGTTTTCGAGTGGCGACCACACACAGGAAAGCGTCGAATGGGACGACCACGATCAAGTGGACCGATGACTTCGAAGTGGAGTCGCTGGAAGCCGCTGGATACAGGCGATTCAGGACCCCTCGATGTGGGAATCCAAAGGGAGGCCTATATTCAGCAGTGGATAACCCTGGGTTGATATGATGATAATAATACATGTTAGTATTCTAGCACTTACTTCTGGCTAGAAGGGGGCTGGTACATGTGCAGCTGACGGAACACAGATCTACTTGAGGCTGGTAGCAGCCAGGCGGCCGCTAAGTACCCTACCGTGCTATAGTTTCCTTCTCCGAAAGTTCAAGGATTTTGATACCTATATTATAGTTTATACTTTGTTTTTTCCAGTAAAATTCGCGAAACCTTCGGCGAAAGGGCTCTCCCACGCGTGGGCTGGCAAATCGATCCCTTTGGACATTCTCGAGAATTGGCATCCCTCCTATCAGCTATGGGCTACGATGGACTTTTCTTAGGCCGAATTGATTATCAAGATAAAAGCGCTAGATTATCAGGCAAAAACATGGAGGTGGTTTGGAGAGGGGATGATGACTTAGGTAAGAAATATCAGCTCTGCAATGTTGTATAATAACTGTCTCATAGCGCTATACAATCACATTGCTAAAATATGCAGAGATTGCTGAGATATACGAGGATTAGAATGAAGTTTTTTTCCGCCATTTTAATTATAAGGATTGATAAGTTTTTAAAGAAATATCAGCTCTACAATATTGTAACTACTTTCTCACCACTTAAAACAATAACACTGCTGAAATATGCAGAGATTGCTGAGATACACGCGGATTTAATCCAATTAGATTACTAAATTTCCGTCGGCCATTTTGTAAAATGTTCAATCTATATTACTCCTTTGACAAAAATGTTGACTGCACCTTTCTAACGATCTTCCTTCTCGCTCCCACAGGTAACTCATCCGATATCTTCACAGGAGTTCTGTATAATACGTATTCTCCTCCACCTGGGTTCTGTTTCGATGTTCTATGTAATGATGAACCCATAATTGATGATCCCGATTCACCCATGTACAATGCTGACGAAAAGGTATGTCTACGATTTCACTTGCTTTCGTAAGGATCAAGTTGTCTTGAAGTGTATCTTGTTTTACCATTTTTTTATCTATGCCCAATTTAAGACACATAACAAAAATTCCAAAAGCGGTCATTTAAAGACTGACTAGCTGTCCCCCGCGGTTTCACCCGCGTTCCCGAGGGATGTAACATTTTCCCAGCACAAAAAGTATCCTATGTTACTTCTAATACCTCCAAGAATATGTGTACAAAGTTTCATGATGAACAGTTTTAAGTATTTTTCGCGTGAAAGCGTAACAAACAAACTTACATTCACATTTATAATATTTTTAGGGACGTCTAAAAGCAATTTTTTACTGAAATTTTGACATTTATTTTGAAATTACAGAATCAATTTTATTTATTGGTCAAGATTTTTTTAAAGTTTGACATTTATATTAATTGTTTATTTATTCATGGGCATGGGTTATTACATCAATTAAAACTAGATTACAAAAAGGATATATGTAATTGCACAACCTTTTTAGGCGTCACAGCATGTGCTTAAAAGGTAACATAAACTATACAAGAAGAAAATATAACACGTTTGTAAATCAGTAAAAAAAAGTATTTAAAAATAAAACAAATCTTAAGTCAGTTTAACATTGATTAAACAAGTAAACAATTTTGAAATTACAGAATCAATATTATTAAAAACTATTACCGATAAGGTAAATATTTTTGAAAAGTGTTAGTGATCAAAAATTTGCTTCTTTCTGACGGCAAAGATTCGTCCTGAATTTTATTAAATGTAGCTTCAGTTACTCTTTATTACATCAGCTATCTGCCAGTCGAAATTAACCGTTTAGATTAGCCGAATCAAACAGACAGAAAAAAACAAAAAAGGAAGTGTTTTTGTTATTAAAACCTTTGTTGTAAAAATATATTATTTAATTAAATTTTATTTATTTGAATAGTACACTTGAAAATCCTTCAAATTTGTGACATTTTAGAACTACTAAGGAAGTTAACTTAAGAATAGTTAAAAAAAAAATTGAATCTTGGTACATAAACCTGTGTTATCTCTACATGGTATAAAACAAAGTCGCTTTCTCTGTCCCTATGTCCCTATGTATGCTTAAATCTCTAAAACTACGCAACGGATTTTGATGCGGTTTTAATAGATAGAGTGATTGAAGAGGAAGGTTTTTATATATAATACATGTGACATCCCACGGGAACGCGGGTAAAAAATCCGCGGGGGACAGATAACATTTGAAATCTTCCTAGTTGCGAAACACCTAAAATATAGCCATAATCCTTTCTGACATATCCCCATCGGTGTTTGACATCCACCTATGAAGCGAAGACCAGGATCACTCTCAAAATAACTTACCCATGATTAATTTAAATAAATAAATACAGGGAATTCGTTACACAATATGATCTTCCAAATTAAACAGTATACTGCTTGTACTATGGCCACTAGATAACTGATATACTACTTTTAAAATACATATTTAAAAATAAATAAATATCCTGAGACATTCTTTACACACGGCTATCTGGGGCTCGATTTAAGGAAAATTACAGTAACTCGAGGATGTTTTGTCGCGGCCTCCGTGCTCTGTCTCTTTCGCTAACTACGCTAATACTAATCACGTGAGAGGTAAGCTCTCCGAGGCCGTGAAGCTGCTCGCCGACGATGTGTGTATTAGCTGAATAAGGGGGCTGATACAAAACTAACCAGAACATGTACTATGGAAACCAGATAACTGATATACTACATAAACTACTTTGTAAATGCATTCTTATATAGATATTTACAACCAGACACAGAACAGACATGTTCATGCACACAGATGTTGGTCCTGGGTGGGAATCTAACCCGCGACCTTCGGCTTGGCAGTCAGGGTTTCCTCTTACGAAACTGGCTGTACTAGCGGTCCTTTTTCCGAGCTAAAGATAGCCTATATGTTATTACAGGATATGGTCTGTCTATGTGCCAAGTTTCATCCAAATCTAATTGGTAGTTTTTGGGTGAGAATAACAAACATACATACATACATACATCTATCCTCAAAAAGTATTGCATTTATAGTATTAGTAGAATTAAAAACACTAAGTACTACAATATTAGTAATCTATCTATTTTCTACCTGTATATATAAAAGGAGAACCTGACTGACATATCAAGGCAGGGCCTAAACTATAAGGGTTAGAAACTTGAAATTTTGCACAGGGGTTCCTTTTATAACGTAGGGGAGCACTATGAAAGGATTTTTGAAAATTCTCCCCCTAAGGGGGTAAAACGGGGGTGCAAAGTTTGTATTGAACAACGTGTTGTCGGTCTGAGCAACATAAAACTAAACGCGGGTGAAACCGCGGGGTTCCAAGTCTGGTTATAAAGCTCTGCTTAATTTAGAACAATCTAGGGGAGTGTAAAAAAAAGTCCCAGGCTTTTCAATAACTATGAAATTACAAATTTTAAATGCCGTCTCTAAAATATTAAATTATTCTTCACACAAAGGTACAAAAATTCCTCGACATATCTCGAAATATGTCTAAAGCATATACGACAAATAATATATTAGTGACGATGGGCGAAGACTTCCAATACCAAGACGCATGGATGTGGTACAAGAACCTAGATAAACTTATAAAGTAAGTGCGCATGAGTATCATATGCACCTTGCATGTAACTTGCATGGGACGTCTTATAAACTTCATAGGTCGTCTTACAATTAAAAAAGCAATGATATCTCAGTTGGTAGTATGGGTAAAATAATGCCTTAGATCAAAGTACGAATAAATAATTGCCAATTTAAACAAACAAGCACGAACTTCTATCTTAAGCGAATCGTCATCGTATTGAATGCGCCAAAAATGTGGTTTGTATTGAAAATTGACCATCGCGCATATATTCACGTTGCGCGATGTACAATTTCCCATTGCCTTAGTTTTTGGCGCACTCGATGCGATGACGTTACGCTTACGATTGATGTTCGTGGTTAGGGCACAGAATATTAGCGGGAAACATATAGATCTAGTTGTGCAGCTCACCACTAGTGCGGTGCGTAGCCGGTAGATGTGACACATGATCGATTTATTACAAAATCGATTAATAGTAGTGTCGTTGAATGCTGTTAGAGTCGTGCGCTCGCATCTAACAATGAGTTTGAAGTTTCGGTGAAGGAATATAGCCCATGTCGGTGGAGCGAGATTGTCTTGTGATTACTAGAAAAATAGTTTTGATTTCGTCACTCAAGAAGTTTATCTAGGTTCTTCTACCATATTAGAAAGAAACTAAATATAATTAAACCTTCAACGGATTTAAATGCTTTATTTGGGACAGGATAATCGTGTGTGAAGATTGTCCTAGGATATTTATATGCTTCTATAAAGGGTCTTTAGTAACCTATACAAAGATGGAAGTATGAAACCTATCAAGCTGATTGGCGAAGTAGTTAAATACCCTGACAGTAAACAGTATCAAATATTATCTCTAAACCTTTAAAAAAATCATGCCGATGTTAAGATTTAACTTAAATTGGGATTTGGAAAAAAATATCTAAGAATATTCTACTTAGGTATAACAAAAAATGTAAACAAAATTGTCTCTATAATTTCAATAATTCTTCACGCATAGGTACAAAAATTCCTCGACATATCTCGAAATATGTCTAAAGCGTACTTGACAAATAATATATTAGTGACGATGGGCGACGACTTCCAATACCAAGACGCATCGATGTGGTACAAGAACCTAGATACACTTATAAAGTAAGTGTGCGCATAAGTGTTATATGCACCATGCATGCTGTAACTTGCATGGGACGTCTTATAGTTTTGTGTGCGTCTTATGTCTTGTTGATGTACTTGCTTTCCGTGCCGTTTCTGAGGCCTTAGCACGAACATGTATCGTAAGCGTATCGTCATCGTATCGACTGCGGCAAAAAGCTGGTTTAATTGAAAATTTAACACTGCGTATACCGTGACCATGCGCTATGTTCAATTTCCCATTGCATTGGTTTTTGGACCTCGATACGATGACGATACGGTTACGATAAATGTTCGTACTTTGGACACTGAAGGATCTAACATGGCCTCTGTCACTTGGGAATAGTGTATGTTTAAAATGGTGAAGCAGTTGGTCATTAAATTCGCTCTTTTAAGTATTAGTGTAGATGTGCAGTGTCGTGGTGGTGGAGTGGTATAAAATTCAGCTAGAGATTCGATTACCTTTGGGTAACGTAGTATTAACGTTATGGAGCGAGGTATAAGACTCGCTAAGGCTAGGTGATCATGCCTGGGGACCGCGGTCCAACTGTTGATATTGGATGCTTGTATATATGTCAGATCCTGAGAGAATCTTTATAGTGCGATGTAGGATTCTCGCGCGTTTCTACTCGTTCATTGATGTCGCCACATCACTGTAGTGCGGGCGGTGAAGGATTGTAGGCGTGTTCATAGATGTCGCCACAACGTTTATATGTTTGGAAATGCTTTTCTACGGCCCCAAAAGATGTTCATCACATGTTATGTTGGGTCTCAAGATATTGGGTAGAATATGTGTCACATTCTGTCTCTCATACTCAGTAAAAAATAACCAGCGCAAGTTGTGTGTGAAATGGAATATTTAATATGTTTTTTTATAGTAGCAAAATATTATTAAATAGAACTCAAGCTGTCAGTTTTGATTATATCACTCAAAAAGTTTATCTGTGTTCTTATACCATGAATATCGTGTGTATCTTTAAAAGTCGAACCTTCATACACTCTTATAAGCGTAGGTGCAAAATGCCTGTAGAAAAACTGGCAGACGTTCCACCTGGTAAGTGGACACCGGCTATAGACATTAGCAACACCAGGGCCATCGGCGATTGCCTTGGTGTTGTTAGTTAGGTGTAGGGGTGCCATCCGTCCGGAATTTCCCGAATTTGTCCTAGTTTAAAGGATATCCGGAGAGCGTCCGGATGGGGATTTCAAAAAGTGTCCGCTAACACTTTACGTTAGGGAATCCCAATAAAAAAAAATATACGGAATCATGAACCGCATCCAAGGCCAATTGGCTTGGTGGTTAGCGACCCTGACTGCCAAGTCGAAGGTCGCGGGTTCGATTCCCACCCAGGACAAACATTTGTGTGCATGAACATGTCTGTTTGTTCTGTGTCTGGGTGTAAATATCTATATAAGTATGTATTTAGAAAAAAATATATATATCAGTTATCTGGTTTCCATAGTACAGGCTCTGCTTAGTTTGGGATCAGATGGCAGTGTGTAAAAGAATGTCCCAGGATATTTATTATTATTTAATTAAAATGTAAATAATAAGTGTAAAAAAAATTTTTTAGTCCCGTCCGGGAAAAATCCCAATTTCACGTAAATGTCCGGGGTCTTTAAGTTTTTGTCCGGTCAGCAATTTAGGTTATGCCAGGTCTAGTTAGATGGAACGTCTGGCTGTCTTTCGGCCATCTTGGCATAAAAAAAAAGTTGTGGATTAATAAAAAAAACTTGAAACTCCGCTCTCCCTTTAGGTCACTGATTTTCTTAACATAGTTTCAAATATGGCTTCCGATTATAAAACAAATAACACATTGGTAACAATGGGTAGTGACTTTTATTATCAAAACGCTGGGACGTGGTATCTTAATTTGGATAGATTGATAAAGTAAGTGTTCTTTCTTTTTCATTTACAATATCTTAAGGGGATATCCATAAATTACGTCACAATTTAGGATTAGGGGGGCGAAGTGTGACATCGTGTGACAATGGAATTGGTTGCTTAAAATAAATATGAAAAAAGTAAAATTTCTTAATAATTGATTTCGTGAAAGATTTTAAATAGAAATATGTAAATAAATTTATGTGCCGTTTTAATTTAATAAATTACAAACACTTGTGACTAGGATCATTGGCGTATCTGCCCAACATCCTGGTGCGGGCACTAGACCATATTGGGGAGGGCTCGGCCCGCCCTCCCTCCCCCCTGTATACGCCTATAACTAGGATAGGTAAAATTAAATCCATCGACACAAGGTGGTTATATTTTAATACAGGTAATTTGATTTGGTGTTGCCTTAATTAAATACAGTGTAAACTCTTTATAACGAAACTCAAGGGACTGAGCATTTTTTGTCGTTATAGAGAATTATCGTTATATGGAGTGAACAAAAAAAAACAAAACAAAGTAAACAAACCAACCAACTTGGGCTCACTTCAACGTTATAGGGAGTTTATCGTTATAAAGGATAACGTTATAAAGAGTTTACACTGTACGAGTTAATAAGTAAATTATTTTGGAAGAGTCGTTTTAACTTAATAATTTCAAAATTTGTCACAACTGTAACTAGGAAAGGGTGGGAAATAAGAAATTCTTGTGACGTATTTTATGGATTACCCTTGCGATTTGGGTTTTAAATAAAATTATTTGTGTGGATTTTTTCATTACCGCTTTATTAATATGGGAGGCTACTGCACTACGAAGAAGTCCCCTCTTTTTTGAATACCTAAAATAGGAAAATGTCCTGCATTAAAGATAAATGATCAAACACTAACCAGTGTATTGAACATCCAAAAATATGCGAAAACATTAAATATGATCAAAATTAAATCATTAATCTGATTTTTAAGTACAGTTCTAATCACAAAGAGTATGTTATTTGATGCTGTGTAATTATGACTTCACAACTTGCTATTTCATACAAAACTCCATACATTCAATCGTTTTGACATTTCATAAAGAGTTGCTGATTTGATATGTCAGGACACATCCCTATTGTCGCCACATGTGAGAGTGTGTGACTTGTAGGCTTTCGATGTGTCATACCTATCGCAATCGAGTAAGAGATTAAATACCATCTTCATATATTGGGCGCCTGCGTTGTTTTTTTTGTGTAAAATTGTGTATTGTTCCGAAAATCATTAGCCATGTCCCCAATATATTACAGGGACATGAGACTTAACAACTTCATGTCTCAGGGTCGACAACGCATTGGCGATGCCCGTAGTGTTGCAAATGTCCATAGGCGGCGGTGACCACATACCATCAGGTGGACCGTCCGCTTGTTTGTCGGCCTTGTGGTATAAAAAAGAAATATTTTTTTTTTATAAGAAGTTGATAAAAGCGATAGGCATTGAAAGAAACCTCATATACTTTGTATCATTTTCAGGCCACACGCCAAAAATTAGAGCAATAGAAGCAATAGTTTAGCCACAGGATATTTCTAAAGATTTTTCTTAGATAAAACACGATGTATCTTCCCTAGCAGCTGACCAAGAACATTGGCATAGCTACCTAGAGTCATTCACCTTAAAATGACAAAATTCACGCGACGATGCCGCTCTTCTTCATAAGTTCCCAATACAAACAAGGCGCTACGCTATGCGATGTTGCCATTCCGATACGCAGGTCAGAGGACATTTTTGCAAAGGATGTTTAAGTTTTACTTTGACTATTCAGCTATTTAATTTCTTTGAAAAATGTTTTTTCGTATTTTTCACGTAAACTTTTTTTTTTAGTATCAAATTAATCGTAAGCACGTATAGTATATGTGGTTTCATTTAATGCCTCTCGCTTTTATCAACGTTGTATATAGATGTACTATACATGCACACATCCGTTCTCACAAATTTTCGCATATATAATATAACTAGGTGTCAACCTCGTTCCCAAGGGATGCTTAGTTTTCCCGGCATAAAATAATCGTTTGTGTTAACCTAAACTACAAACTGTCTTAGCGACAAGTTTCGTCACAATCCGATATCTAGTTTTTGGGTGAAAGAGTAACAAACATACATTCATCACCACAAATTATCGCATTTATAATATTAGCCGTCTTCACACCCGTGTTCCCGAGGGATATAACATTTTCCCGGGACAAAAAAATCATATGTGTTCCATTATATAAACTATATGTACCAAGTTCCATATATATTAATATGTACGCACCTAAGAAGTTATAGGCGAGAAAAACTGCACTAAAAGCATTTTTACTATTCAGTCGTGAAATTGTAGTGTCCAAACTCTTTGCACCTGTCTGTAGCAAGGAATAACAATTGTTGACGTTGTTAGGTTATTATTGACAATAACATCATTACTCACTCATTGACACTGACAGTTGCGATTTGTGCGATGTTCCGGAGAGACCGTTATCAGCTAACTTCATCCTGTTACTTTTGTGTTACAGTGATACGCGCGTATCTTAAAATTTCCCTCTTATAATTTTTTTCTTAATGCGCCTAAAGAGGTATAACCACAAAGTTTATAACACATTACAGGTGAATGTTTTTATTGATTATGTAAGCAAACAGTCGTTGCATTTCCGTACAAATAATACAATTTTGACAATGGGCGGTGATTTCACATATCAAGATGCATCGATGTGGTATTTTAATTTGGATAAACTTATTAAGTAAGTTATATTATAATTTGAACGCTGGTTTCGGATCTTGCTTTAGTTTATTTTTAATTTTCGTTATTCTTTTTAATTTAGGTTTTTAATTAGCATGCTTGCATGAGTCTGATTTCTATATTTTGCATGTTCGTAAGTAGCGTTGGATAAGGTATGAAAAACCGAAAAATTTCAAATGAAAACAAAGTTCTGTTTTCATTTAAAAGGCTTGTTTGTATTTTGTGCTTTTTGTTCTTTAACAATAACATTTATTTTTGATTAACACATCAGTAACCATAGACTAAAATGTACGTTTTGACAGCTAAGAATGCCGAAGGAAAAATAACGTTAATGCTTTTAGAATAAGGTTGTTGATTGAATGGTTGATTACAATAATCGCCACCGAACTTTGTGTTTCTGGAAAAACGTTATCGTTGCCTAGCAACGGGCCTGTATGAAGATCCATAGCGACTAGTATATGTGATGATGCAAATGAACCTTATCATCAAAGCTTAAGGTTCATTTTCCTATGAAATTCTTAGCTCCAAAAACATGTTATATTGTTAACTCTATAACTCAATAAATTCTATGCAGGTAATGTATTTAAAAAAAATCGGGTTTGAATATTATTTTTGGTTGTATTTATTTCTTTTTATTTTTCAGAATTGGTAACCTGAAATCGGCTAAGGACAACCTCAATATGAAATTGTTTTATTCAACTCCGAATTGTTATTTGAAAGCTGTGAAAGAAGCAAAGTAAGTTTTTTTTAATAAGTTACATTTAGTCATAAATATCAGCTGTCCAATGTTCTACAACAACTGTCTCGCAGCGCATTACAATCACATTGCTGAAATATGCAGAGATTGCTGAGATACAGATGGATTAGAATTAAGTTTCTTCCCGCCATTTTATCTTTAAGGCAGCTGATTTAATTTTGTTAGAAATATCAGCTCCGCAATGTTGTACAATAACTGTCTCACAGCGCAACATATTCGCATTGCTGAAATATGCAGAGATTGCTGAGATACATTTGGATTAGAGATGGTCTCACGGTGGAGCTAGTGCCTATATCAGTGCTGGTCCCGCTGGTAGCTATGTGAGAAATATTAGCTCCACAATGTTGTACAACAACTGTCTCACAGCGCAATACAATCGCATTGCTGAAATATGCAGAGTTTGCTGAGATATACCATAGACGGATTATAATAGTTACCATCCGCCATTTTTTCCATAGACAGATTTTAAAGTTTTACTTTTTAATCTATGTTTTCGTCAAATCACTTTCAGTCCAACTTTACCAACGAAACAAGATGATTTCTTTCCTTACGCGAGCGACCCCAATTCGTACTGGACCGGATATTTCACATCCCGACCTACTACTAAATATTTTGAAAGAGAAGGCAACAATTATTTACAGGTAAGTGTATTAAATTGTTCTTTTTTACATATTTTTAATTATTGTTTCACTATCACTTAAACTTGCGGCACGCTATGATGGCCGTTTTGACATCTAACAATGACAAAGATAAATAACCTTTATTCCATCAGACATAGGGTGCATCTATTGATCCAACAGCTATCTGTATGATGATGGAAATCAATCTTATTCCAAAGCGATACAGTTTCTTTTCCTATGACAATCTGAAATGTCAAAACGGCCATCATAGCGTGCCGGTAGTATAGTAGATTAAAACTTCGATTTGTCCCATCGAAACTGCACGTAGGGTCTCTGAAGACGTTTTCTCATACGTCACTCGACTCCAACTCGACTGAGGATACCTTAAGCATTTTCTAGAGGAATCCTCAAAATTGGTATTCTATGTTATAACTTGAGCAAAACTCGAGCAATCCTGACAGGTCTAGTCGAGGTGACATGTCATTAATTACGTCATTTTATCATACATAAAAAAAAATTAAGAGCTTCAGTAACTATTTACAAGAAATAAACTTCCTTAAGGTTGGTCCCGACGTACCTTGAAGTAGACAGTTGTTTCCTCACCTCGAGTGAGGGAAGGCGTCGAGTGGAGGAGTTTTTTTGCAACTATGAATACTTATTTCTTTAAGTGAGGTTGAGTGGAGTTGAGGAATTTTCGAGGAAACGTCTTAGAATATAGGTGTTAGTCTCGAAATTTATTATTACTGTACTTAGGCGTACTTGATGATGTACTGTTAAATATAAGAAATTCCCGAAATTACAGGTGAGAAAAACTGCACTAAAAGCATTTTTTACTATTAAGTCGTGAAATTGTAGTGTCCAAACTATTTTCACCTGTCTGTAGCAACGAATAACAATTTTGACGTTAGGTTATTATTGACAATAACATCATTACTCACTTATTGACACTGACGGTTGCGATTTGTCTGATGTTCCGGAGAGACCGTTATCCGTTTGTGTTACAGTGATGCGAGCGCATCTTAAAATTTCACTCTCATCATTTTTTCATAACGCGCCTAAAGAAGTATAACTTCAAATTATGTTCTCAGATGATAAAACAATTACAAGTATTGGCTGGATTGCTGAAACACAATGTGTTTGTGTTAAATGAGCTGAAAAGTGCTATGGGTAAGACTTATTATTTCATTTATTTTTGGTGTGACGCCGGCCCTATTATTGCCGGTGGAGCGAGACTGTCTTTCGGCGCCCTTTAGTCGACGGTTTTAAATCACATAAATTGTATTTCAGTTTAGTTAAATAAATAACTTTTCTTGCAAAAATCAATATTTATTGAAATTACACCAAGAAGCACTGAATATAACACTCGTGCATCAACATAAGCATAGTTCCTATCGCTATGTAATTAGCTATTTAAGGCGCCCTTTGCTACCTGGCGCCTAGAGCGACCGCTCCTCTGACTCAACCCCAGGCACGATATGGGTTCTGGCGATACAATAATCTGTTGCCATCGTGCTAATCTCATTATGGAGTCAGGAGGTGTGATTGGGATTGAGGAGTGGGACTCTTTAGGGGGCATCCATTAATTACGTGAGGTGATTTTGGCGATTTTTCGACCCCCCCACACCCATGCGTCAGATGTCATGACATTTTGCTTGACCCCCTCTCCCCGCCCCTAATCTCATGTGAGATTTGATATTATCATAAGTATACGATTTAGATTTAGATGTGAAAAAATGTTACTACTATATATAACCCTCTTCTAGCAATTTAACACTGTTTCTTGCAAATAAAAAAATTACGTGATATTTGCCGAGAGCAGAGGCGGACTTAGGGGGTGGCGAACAGGGCAATCGCCTGGGCCTCGCGCAACCCAAGCAAATAAAAATAAATATGGATTTAAAATTTTATTTATTTGTACAACTTTAGCATTTCTCGTCAAACATGACAAATACCTAAACCAAACAACCAGACTTACTTTCGCATCACATACTTTTCACGAAGGACAAAGGGCCTCGCAATGACCTGCCGCCCGGAGCCTCGCAATGCGTAAGGTCGCCGCTGACAGAGAGATAGAGTGACAAACCACAGGTCACTCTAAACATTGACATTTCAACTCGCCGATACGTTTATCTATTTTTATCATAATTGCCAAGGGCAAACTCAGGTTTTCCAATGTTAATAACTATCTAGCTATTTGATCTCCTATACAGGAATAATGCAGCATCACGACGCTATAACTGGCACAGAAAAGCAGCACGTTACTCATGATTATGAGAGAATACTTAACCAGGCGATTGATGATGGCAACATTATTGCTAGACAAGCGTTCAAGTAAGTTTTGTTCGAATTTCAAAATCAGAGGTTTTCAGACTTTTTTTCTTCTAGGAAGCTGTCATGTCAGGGTACCAGATTATTGAACAGAAAGGACCTAATAATTGTCTACTTTAAAAGATTTTCTATTTTTCATTCATAAAATTCAGTTTTTTAATTATTTTTGGGTATGTAATTCAGTGTTACAACGGTTCTTAAATATTGTGAATGGACCCGTTATAAGGCCTCATTTAACCTCCTTTCGGCTTTACGGGTAGTTTTGTAACATCTCTATATTTACACCAAGACACAGAACAAACAGACATGTTCATGCACACAAATGTTTGTCCTGGCGCTCAGGGTCTCTAACCATCAAAGCAAGTGGCCCAGCAATAAAAGACTAAGGAACAGTCCTTGATTTTAATAATCCTTATTAACTAATCATGCAATATTGAACTCTATGTTGTAGTAAATTCATGCAAAACGACACGGTGAAGCCTCCAATATTCGCCTTCGATAGATGTCACCTGAACGAATCGAGCTGTCATACTTCTGAGAACAGCGAGAGGTTTGTGGTGAGTAAGAAACTATCACTATACTAGCTGTTAATGTTACTCGCATTCCCGAGGGATGTCACTTTTTCCCGGGATAAAAATATGCCTAATAATAGCCTATATGTTATTCCAGGATATCCTCTGTCTTAGTGCCAAGTTTCATCCAAATCTGTCCGGTAGTTCTTGCTTGAAAGAGTAACAAACACTTTCACATTTATAATATTAGTAGGAATCATCCGCCATTTTTCCTACATATCATTATTTGTTATGCAAAATGGCTGACACCCATGGCTAAAATATTAGCTCCACAATGTTGTACTACAACTGTCTCACAGCGCAATACAATCACATTGCTGAAATATGCAGAGATTGCTGAGATACAAGTAGATTAAAATTTGGTATCTTAGAATCCGCCATTGCAGACAAGACATAAATATTACCAGCGCAGAGACGATTAAATTATACATTTTTTTAACAGGTAACAGTTTATAATTCTCTTGGATGGTACAGAGAGGAACCGATTAAAATACCAGTCTTAGAAGGCACATATGAAGTATACGCTCCAAATGGTAAGTATTTAGTATACTAAACTATTTAGTCTGATGATGTCATGGAGAAATGAACTCTATTGCTTACGAAATATGGCGTATCTATTTTTCAGTTTATTGGATAGTTCCTGCATAACTTTCATGAAGGAAAGGCTTCATTTACAGCCATTGCTTTAGTTTTGAACCTAGAGTTTTTTAGTAGTTTTGATAGCTAATGAAGTCATAGCAAAATCATCGTTATTACCTTTAACATAAGGTATAACTATTGATCCAATGGTCAATCGTATGAGGCTGGTGAACCTAATGATAAACACCATAGGGTTTATTTTTCCATAATTCTTAACTGTCGAAGCGGGCCAATTAGACCCCGACATCTTCAGTACCTATTTACTATTGACGTTTGAGAATGTACCCTATTTGATCTCGAAATAAGACTTCAATTTACCTATCAAACAAAAGCGATTTCAGGAAGCAATAGAGTTCATTTTTCCATGACTTATTTGGCGGATTTTTAGATAATAATAACCTTTGATTTCAGGAGACAAAATTGATTCTCAACTAGTAGATTTACCCAAGCAAATAATAGATATACCAACCCGCCAATCCAATGCTACCCATGAAATAGTCTTTATTGCATACCTACATCCTTTGAGCTACAAATCATATTATATAAAAAAAATAACAAGAACCAAAAGAGAAATCAAACCATTGTTTTACGGAGACCTTGATTACTACAAACGCGTTGAATATAAAAGCGATGTAGAGACGAGAAACCTAGAAGATGAACTCAAACAAATCGGTAGATATCAAGATTATTTCCAAAAAGCATTTAAAGATAGGAGTGCTAAATCAGTGAATAGAGAAAGAGATGTAGATGTAATTAAAGTTAAAAATGATTATGTAGTCAAAGTGAGAGATGTAGAGACTCCAAATAAATACTTGGGTCTTGATGATGATGAAATGAGGATGCTGTCTGATGATCCAATGGTCATTCAGAGGTATGATGATGAAATTTATATTGAAAATCAGGTAAGTTTTGTTTTTGTACGAAATAACTGAAAATTTCCGACGCTAAGTTGTTCTCTAATCATAATAGCTCAGACAACGGATGGAATTCTTCAATGAGCTTGATCTTTCTGTGAAGAAGACTAGGTGGTAAGGTGGTAAGGACTTAGCAGCCTGCTACCAGCGTGTTCCGTGTGTTCCGCCAGCTGCACTTGCACCAGTTCCCTTCTAGGCAGAAGAGTGCACCACTAGAGGACCATCACTAACCACGGTGTAATCCCAGACTAACTTTTGTGTGCATAAAAAATAATAATGTAAATCTAGGTACCATAGAACAAGCTCTGCTTAGTTCGGAATCAGATAACCGTGTGTTAAAATGATTCTTTCCATTCCAGCATTACAAACTCAGGATAGACAACTCATCTGGTGAAATAACAAACATAATACTGCCGGACGGCAATGTGATAAATTTCACTATACATTACTTTTACTATCCCGCTTGTTCTGGCAATAATGAACAAGCACAAAATAGAGCTTCTGGAGCATATATATTCCGTCCAAAAGGCACGATACCAACTGAGTTAACTTTTAAGAAGCTGCCAGGAGCCACAGGGTCGGTCGTCAAAGAAAATAGAGTGGAAATGCCAAACGCTCTTAGCGTAGTCAGGGTGTATGATAGGCTAGATTTTATAGAAAACGAATGGGTGATTGGACCCATACCAATTGATGATGACATCGGCAAGGAATATATAGTTAGATACGTGTCTGATATAGTGAATAATGGTGAATTTTATACGGATTCAAACGGTAGACAATTGCTGAAGAGAAAGTTAAATGAGAGACCCCAATGGAATGTGACTTT
This sequence comes from Habrosyne pyritoides, assembly GCA_907165245.1. Lineage (NCBI taxonomy): Eukaryota > Metazoa > Arthropoda > Insecta > Lepidoptera > Drepanidae > Habrosyne > Habrosyne pyritoides. Next base: position 5,545,564 of record OU015615.1, read on the forward strand.
GGCAGAACCGGTCGGCGGAAATTACTACCCTGTTACAAATGAGATTTTCATAGAAAATGATGAAAATAAGTTAGTTGTTCTAACAGATAGATCGCAAGGAGGCACTTCTTTAGTGGAAGGTAATATAGAATTAATGTTGCATCGGAGATTGTTGTATGATGATGCATTTGGCGTTGGTGAGGCGCTAAATGAAGTGGCCAATGGTGTAGGTTTGGTAGTTAGAGGAAAGCACAGAATAATTCTATCTCCCTCTAAAGGTGATAGTGGGAAAGAAAGGAAACATGTTCTAGAAATGCATGCGCAACCAATAGTATTTGTTTCTGATGCAACAGATATTGATTATCAAAATTGGTTGGGGTTGAAAAACGGGTATTCTTGGTTGAAGAAGGAACTGCCTGCAGGTGTACATTTGTTAACCGTTGAACCTTTAGAATCAGATATTTTGCTTCGTCTTGAAAATTATTTGGAGAAATCACAAAATTCAACTGTAGAAATAGATTTATCAACGATTTTAAAGAATATCAAAATTAAATCTGTTAAAGAATTGTCTCTATCTGGTACTGACTTGAGGAGTGATAAGTGGATTTTGCAGAAGGAAGAAGAGTTTGTGAGGAGTTTTAATGAAGATTATGGTAAATTTGGTGATAAGAAAGTGGCTGGAGTGGATGATGAAGTGAATGATGATGGATTAAAGATCAAAATCAGAGCTAAAGACATCAGAACATTTAAAGTAGAATATGATTACGTTGATTTGTGATTTTTCTTGAAGCCGTGTGCCTAAAATAGATAATAAATACAACTATAGCGAAATCAAATGCTAATTTTATAACTAGAATTATTTTGCCATGATTTATTTTTACTGTTTCGAAGCCAAATAAATGTTTTTTCTCGTAATTGTCTTTTTATTGCACCTTTACATATAGAACCACTAGCGGAAGGTAACTTGCACTTGGTTAAACTGCACTAAATGCATTTGTCTTTACTATTCAGTCGTGCAATTGATTTTTGTAGTGTCCAAACTCTTTGCACCTGTCTGTAGCAACGAATAACAATTGTTGACGGTGTTAGGTTATTATTGACAATAACATCATTACTCACTCATTGACACTGACTGTTGCGATTTGTGCGATGTTCCGAAGAGACCGTTATCAGCTAACTTCAGAGTGTCGGTTATTAGTGACGGTGTACGCATCGTAAAAATTTACTCTCATCATTTTCCCTAACGCGCCAAAAGAAGTATTACTTCAAAAGTACCTACTAAAGTTACCTATGGCTCCTTTCCTTATCACCTATGGCTCCTTTCCTTCACTTTGGAAACGAGCTCAAATTATACCTATTCCAAAAAATAATAATCCTTCCAGTCTCTCAGAATATCGACCGATCTCTATCCTTCCTTTTCTCTCTAAAGTATTGGAACGGCTGATACATCATCAGCTGAGTACTCATGTTTCGAGAAACAATCTTCTTAATCCTTTCCAATCTGGCTTCCGTCCTGGGCATAGCACCGTTACAACACTAGTAAAGATTACTGATGACATTCGTTTGGGTATGGATAAAAAGCATCTCACTATTCTTACATTACTAGATTTTAGTAATGCCTTTAATACAGTGGATTTTGACATTCTGCTTGCTATATTGTGCTCTCTTAACATATCTCCAACGGTAATTGACTGGTTTCGTAGTTACTTGTATGGGCGCCAGCAACGTATTTGCATCGATGAGACCTTCTCTTCATGGTGTGGAACTACTGCTGGTGTACCGCAAGGTGGCGTCTTGTCTCCGCTTCTTTTCTCAATATTTATATCTCAAATAACTCAAAAAATTTCCTCTCTCTACCACCTTTATGCAGATGATCTCCAAATTTACAGACAAACATCGTTTGATATGCTTCCTAGTGCAATCCAATGCGTTAATGAAGATCTGGATCACATTTCTGATTGGAGTAGGCGTTTTGGTCTCATAATAAATCCCTCAAAAACTAAAGCTATTATTATAGCCAGCAAATATTTTATCTCGAGGATATGTTGGGACCAGTTACCTGCTGTTGTTTTTGATGGAGTAAAAATTTCCTATAGCGATACTGTAAAAAATCTAGGAATTTGAATTTTAAAATTTTAAATATTTTTGATCGCACTTTGTCCTGGGCCCCGCAAGTTGCGGAGGTCAGTAGGAAGGTGTTTGCTTCTGCTGGGTCCTTAAGACGCTTACGTAATTTCCTTCCCTTTGACACCAAAGTTGCTCTTGCCAAGTCTCTTCTTCTTCCTATCCTTGACTACGCTGATACCTGCTACCTTGATCTCACCGAAGAGCTATTGAACAAACTTGAGCGCCTCCAGAATTTCTGTATACGGTTTATATTTGGTTTGCGCAAGTATGACCACGTCTCTCAATTTCGCAATCAACTCAAGTGGCTCCCTATCCGCCTTCGCCGGAATACTCACATACTGTCACTACTGTACACTGTACTCTTCAACCCAAAATCCCCAAATTACCTAAAGGAACGCTTCGAGTACTGCACTTCACAGCACCATCTTCTTCGTAGTTCCACAGTACTTAACCTTCAAACTCCCCCCCACACTTCTCACACTTATTCTCAGTCTTTCACTGTCCAAGCTGTCCGCCTTTGGAATTCTCTGCCTCAGACTATTAGACGAGCCCAGACATTAGATTCCTTTAAGTCTCTTCTTATCTCCCACTATCTCTCTTTATAAACTCCGTCATTGTTTGATTTTTCCTGTTATTTTTTTTTATGTAATCTCTTTTATTTATTTTAATACAAATAATATATATTATATATGTATTTTTATTTAATTTTATTATAAATTTTATTAAATTTTATTGTAAATTTATTTTATAAACAATAAAGATATTTTTTCAATGACATTTTTTGTTGTCAATATTTCGACCTTGACATCGCCATTTCGATCTTGACTATTTTAAATTGGCTTTAATGAATATGTTAAAATGAATGCATGTTTAAACAATGTAGAGACTTGTTTCACCTCAATCTAACCACGGTATGTGTTGGTCACATACAGTCGTGCACACACTTCTGGCTAGAAGGGAGCTGGTGCAAGTGCAGCTGCCGGAACACATCGGTAGGCGCGCAGAAGGTTTACTTGGGGGTGGTAGCCTGGCGTTCACTAAGTACCCCACCACCGTGCTATGGGCAGGAGTCTAGAGCCTACTGGATTAGTTGTGGTCTGAAATGCCAAAACCCCGTGTCTATTTGCTTCCTATCAAGTATTCTTCTTGCATATTATACAGCCAATTGCTTAGCAGAAGTTCCCTTCAATTCGACGACAAATTCCTGTCAATATAAATAACATAATCATAAGGACCTGGATGGCCGAACATTGCTTGGGATTTCTTTACTTACGTGACTTCTACCGTGTTCTCTTTTTAAAGCACTGTCATATATACCTAGATACGAATTAGATGCGATAATAAAAGGCTCCCAATAACAGTATTTCTCACAAAAGATGTAACTTGAAAAATTTACCTTCTAATGACATTGTAGCAGTTTTCACTGCCTAAAACACGGATAAAACGACATTTTTAAAAAATGAATCCTAGCTAGATCGATTTAACGACCCCGTAACCCACTGCATACTAAATTTCATGAAAATCATTGGAGCCGTTTCCGAGATCATTATTATATATGTATATAGAAGAATTGCTCGTTTAAAGGTATTAGATAGATAAATAGCTAATTTAGTTGCCAAAAATAAATACATTCAGAAACGTTTTCATTTATTTCATCGTTTTCCAAAAAGCCCAAGGCGTATATTTAAGTCTCATAAATAAATATACATTTACATTTAAATACCGACATATTTAAAGCCGACAACAAACGTTCTAATCTGCTGTGGTTTCAAAACGATTCCAGAATCAATATTAACATCTTCAACAGGCTTCAATAATTCATCATCACTTAATTCCACCTTGTTAGAAGCCACACCATAGTATTCGTTGAAATTCGTAACAAATTTTTCGCTTTTCTTCCATTGCAGTGGCACGTAGTCTTTTAGCCAGATATTTCCTGCCAGTGTCGTTTCATTCAACCATAAAATTTCAATATTAACGAAAAGATCACGTATAAAAACTTTTCTAACCCCACTTTTAACAACATCTGATTTCTCTAAGTAATTTTCGAATCTCATGAGCAGGCCATCGTTGTTCCACTGTTCAATTGTCAATATATGGACCCCAAGTGGTAATTTGACTCTAATGCCTGAATATTCATTGTAAAATCGCGTCCATTCCCTTGCCGCGTCAGTGTTTCCATAAGGATTGCGCCCAGAGACTAATATTTTTGGTATCAATTCGATTTCTTTGGCGAATTTCTTTTCGAAGATCCTATTTGGTCTATAGTCGGCCTTGGAAAGGTACAAATAGTGTGTGCCTCGGACAACAATTCCCTTGTTGCCTTCAGTTTCGTTGAGATATATTAACATTTGAGTTTCGTCAGTAAGTATTCTTCTATGGACAAGCAGGTCTATTTGTCCATCGTTTAATGAACCGCCGGCTTGAGCTCTATCGTTGAAAATTGAAAATCTCCTATTCGTATTTAAATCTTCAATGTATATTTTCGATGTTACTGGATAGAAGTTACCTGTAACCATTTCAATTTATCATGGGTATTACTATAATAAATGCGATAAAAGTTTGTTACACTTTCAACAAAATCTACTTGATGAATTTGGATGAAACTTGGCAGATGTATAGTTTATAACCTGGATTAAAACATAGGCTTATTATCCAAGGACAATGTATACCGCGCACCGAGTGGACACGAGCATTACCGAAGGGAGTTGGCGTCAGGTAGGCAGCCGCCCAAACCACTTTTTGGTCTCTTGCAATAGACAACGGACAAAATTTACATAAAGTATAGTTTAAACGAAATTAGCTGTCCCAGCGGTTCCACCCGCGTTCCCGAGGAAAGTAACATTTTCCCGAGACAAATGCATCCTATGTAATCTAGGCTTTTAACTATCTACATGCCAAGTTTCATCTTTTATAATTTTTTTTATTTCGGACGAGATTGCGATTGACCTCAATCACACCTGATGGTAAGTGAAGATGAGGCCGAAGATGGAGCTCGCTTTCCCGTTAGAAGCATATTCACTCTTTTTTTAAAGAGGCCCAAGTTGTAAGTTTCTGGGAACACAGACGAGGGGACAGAATTAAAATCTTTAGCTGTGCGCATGAGGAAGGAAGCTGCAAAGCGCTTCGTGCGAATTGGTGGTATGTCTACAACATAAGGGTGGAAACTTTCCCCACGCCTAGTAGTCCGATGACGAAAAGGTGATGGATCATCTAAATCCGATTAGAAGGTATCCGTGAAAGAGTAACAAAAATCCAAACAACCTCGCAGTCTTTCACATTTACAATATTAGTAGAATTAAAGAACAAACTTTTCATACCCGAAATTTTATCCAGCTTCGAAGGTTGGTATGTAGGCCTTACATTCCTTATTCGTTTAATAGTCTGTCTCCCATTGGAATCAGTGAAGAAAACTCCATAGTTTTGCAAATCCGTTGAATATCTTAAAAATACTTCTTTACCCACTTCATCTCCTATGGGTATTGGTCCAACTACCCAATCTATTTCAATATATGGCTTGTCTTCGTAAATTCTAGCAACAAAAGACGCATAATCCGCCAGTTTGTATTGAACCTCTTCGACAACACCTGTTTTGTAAACTTTGACGTCATAGTAATCTCTTATTATCTCTGGATTAGGGTCCATCGGTCTAAAGAAGTAAGCCCCAGGTTTTACTCGTTCTGTGTTTTCCGGTCCTAGTTTATCCGGGTCGTCTGATGCGTAGAAATAGAAATCTATGTTAAGCGACATTTTCACTGCATTTGAAAGTTCGATATTGGTAATCTTGCGTTGCTTGTCCAAATTTAACTTAACGTACTGAAAAGATTCAATTATTTTCTTTATATGAGCCGAAAAACAGCCAGACGGTTCACCTGATGGTAAGTGGTCACCGCCTATGGACATTAGCAACACCAGGAGCATCGCCGCGTTGTAGTTGAGATGTGAAGTTAAGTCTCATGTGCCTGTAACGTCACCGATATGGACATGTTTGAGGAGAGATGAATAAAAGTGAGCGGATATATAGGTAGAGGAAGGCTAAAGAGAGAGTAGATTGTGAAAAAGATGATATGTGTAAGAAAGGTGTAAATGCCAAGAAGACGGACAGTAGGCCTGGATTTAGAAAGCATATGCGATGCTCTAATTCAACTGATTGGGAACTAAGCTGGCACAAGCATACACAAAGATAAAGAAATCTGTTTAGTTTAGGCTCTTAGAAGGATTCTTAATAATATTCAAGGTACTGGAGTTACCACCAGCCCGGAAGACAGTCTTGAAGCGGTAAGAAAGAACAGTTTTGCTAAAGTTCCATGTATAATGTACATTTTACTTTGCGCCTTCTTTTTTGATTACTTATTGTTACCTGACCTTTTACGTTACTTTACTACATAGTATAAAACAAAGACGCTTTCTCTGTCCCTATATCCCTATGTATGCTTAAATCTTTAAAACTACGCAATGGATTTTGATGCGGTTTTTTTAATAGATAGAGTGATTGAAGAGGAAGGTTTTTATGATACATGTGACATCCCACGGGAACGTTTGTTATAACATAATTTCCATTAATTTGTGATATGCGATTTTCAAAATCAATATATCAATAAGGATAATAAGTTCCTTTGACGCACCATCACCTCCAAACTACTGAACATATCGGGATGGGACTGCTACCATTCGACGCGGAATTCTTCCTAGATGGTTATAGGCTATATATGATATCAATAAACGCGGGTGAAACCAGGACGGCTGGTAAATAAATAAATAAATATCCTGGCACATTATTTACACACGGCCATCTGATCCCCAACTAAGCAGAGCTTGTACTATGGAAACCAGATAACTGATATACCACATATACTACTTTTTTTTCTAAATACATACTTATATAGATATTTACACCCAGACACAGAACAAACAGACATGTTCATACACACAAATGTTTATCCTGGGTGGGAATCGAACGCACGACCTTAGGTTTGTCAGATTCGCTAACCACCAAGCCAACTGGCCTGTCAAAAAAATACTAATGAGGAAGTAATTCAAGAAACTGCATCTTACCTTATTCTTAATAAACGAATCTCGAGATTCCTTGTAAAAATATTCACCGTCATTGACTCCATCATATATCCCATATCGATCTAATATCTCACTTCTTGAAGCATCTTTTTTCTTTTCATTATCATAATTATCCATTTTGCGATAATTAACAGTGACATCCTCAATGAAGTCATTGTTTGTGCCACTTTCCGTTGTCACAACTTCGTGTTCAGTCGTCAGTTGTTCGTCAATATTGTCCGCTACTGTTGCGTTGTCGAACAACACTTTTGAAAACGCTTTGTGCTCTGATTTCGAACTGTCAAAATATTCATCCTCTGGCGGCATATTATCTAATAATGAATCTTCATCTATTCTCAAGTTATTCGTTTGTTTCGAGAAGTACTTCGCTTTTTTATTCTTGTTCAGTTTCTTTATAATAGACCTCTGGAATCGTTTTCTGTCTCTCTGTAGTAAGTACGATCTGTAGCCCATTGGAGGTAGATTTTCAGCTAGGAAGGTTAGCTCATGGTCTGAAGGACGGGACCTTTCCGGTAGTTTGAGGATGGGATCGGGTACTTTTAATATTGATGTTTTTATCTTTTTCCCTGAAAAAACATGTAATATTCGCACCCCAGGTTAATAAGTGGTAGGTATACATTCTTCAGAAAAATCGTCAGAAGATTCTGTTCTCTATCGGCGAAAATTAATATGCAATCCCGATCGAAAATCCATGGATTGATGAACCTTTTGACAGTAATTTTAATACACGTAATGTCAATTCAATCTTGCGATTTTAGATCGGGATCGTATATTAATTCTGGCCGTAGATTTGTTACTTTTAAATAAGTTATAGTTTAGCTATACAGTGAACCCGCGGTAATCCGACAAACGTTTTGCAGGGCAGTGTCGGACTATCGAATTTGTCGGACTATAGAGTACTGCTTAAGAGACCCGAAATTTATTTATTTAAAATTACAGATAAAAATGATTAGATACTATCTAAAGATTTGCCTAAATAATATTTGTGTACCTAAATTCAAATGGAAATATTGAATTAAACAGTGGTTATTTACCAGGAACATTTATTGCTTGTGTCAAAGAAACTTGAACACTCAAAGAACAACACTCAAATATCGAATAGATTACAAACACTTTGCATTTATACTGTGCCAGTATATACCCAAATGCATATGGCCTCCAACAAATTCAACAGTGATAGGCATGTCGGATTACAGGGGGTGCCGCATTAGACAGGGGCCGTATTAGCGGGGGTCCACTGTATATAGACTTGTGCACGGCTACAATCTTATTGTAGTACCTATTTGGACATGTGAGAAGGTTTGCTGGAGTTAATAGGGCAAGTGGTCACCGCCGCCCATGGACATTTTTAACATCAGGGGCATCGCCGATGCGCCGACGCTGAGACGTGAAGTTTAGTATGTGCCTGTAATGTCGCGTTGGGACTTGACTTTTTAGAGTAGTAGAGCTCTTAGTGCAGAGTTCGTCCGCGGAAGTACTACCACCTTACCCATTTCCGCTGTGAAGGAGTAGTGCAATTGTATTACTGTGTTTCGGTTAGAAAGGTGCGGCCGGTGACATTACAGGCACATGAGACTTGACAACTTCACGTCTCAGGGTCGACAACGCATTGGCGATGCCCCTAGTGTTGCAAATGTCCATAGGCAGCGGTGACCACTTACCATCAGGTGGACCGTCCGCTTGTTTGTCGTTTGAATGGGGTCTTATAATGGACGTGAAGAATTTATAATGGACGATTTTATAATGGAAGTGAAGAATTTATTTTACTGATATTTTAAATTCGATAGTTAGTAGCGATGATCTTTTATGTAAAAGCTGGATTTGGATGAAACTTGGCAAATATGTAGTTTATAACCTGGAGTAACACAGGATACTTTCAATCCAGAGAAAATTAATCCACCCTCGGGAACACGAGTGAAACTGCGGGGGACAGCTAGCATTATACCTCTTACCTTTCGGATCATAAACTGTATACTTCGCATAATGAATTGGCAACCTGACTGGCAAGGTCACTGGCCATGATAGAACATTGTATATTATAATCTGAAATGAAAACAATAGTTATTATTGAAATACGGTGTTAGCGAATACTACCAAACTCATATGTAGGGTGTAAGCGACTGAAGTGTATACCGATGACCGCGTGAACTTTACACCGCGTACCGAGTGGACACGAGCATTCCCGAAGAGGGCTGGCGTCAAGATGGCTGCTGACTACCAAATCTCTTGTAATATTAAAAATATCAAATGGACAGAAGCTTACGTATTGCGCTGACCTTTAAAAGTTTTCATAGATAGTTACACACATACAGAAACTATAAAAGAGCAAACGAGTTTATACACTTTTTTAAATTAGTGTTACGAATTTTCGATCAGGTCACGTGTCTTGACGCGAGTTTAAGATTTTATACCCATCCCAAGAAAAGTGCTCAACGCCGCTAAAGAAGTTTTCACTTCAAAAATATACCATTACCCATTAATAAGATAAAATAGACCAACTACTAATTAGATTTGAATTACCAAAAAACCAAGACAACAAAAAAGCACACATTGGTTAATCACAAAACCTATTTCTAAACGGCTAGTTTGCGTTCAAGAAAAAAGACATCAGTTGACGGTTTGTCTACTACCAAACTTACAACTGTTGCTTTAATAATATCAGGTTATATTTTGGTACTTACATAAGAATACGACGAATCCGTGCTCCAACAGCTGGACTGATTAAAAATACATCTGTAATAAACCACGTCCTTTTGACAGTTTCGAAGTTTACTGAAAATGATATTCACGTTCAAAAGAACCCATTTCCACCGTGAAGCAGTACTGCACTTACTTTTTAGGTTAGAAAGGTGCGGCCGGTGACATTACAGGCACATGAGACTTAACTTCACGTGTTTCTTCAGTGAAAACAACTATCTTAACCAACATTAGAGTCAGACTATTATACTTACAGGTGTTACAAAACTACACGTAAGCCGAAAGGAGGTTAAATGGGGCCTTAGAACGAGTCCATTCACAATATTTAAGAACCGTAGTAACGCTGTATAACATACTCCAAAAAATTTTAAAAACTATTATAGTTGACAATTATTAGGTACGTAGGCCTTTCTGTCAAATAATTTGGTTCCCTGACATGACAGCTTACTAGGGTTGTTGGCTTTGATAATTAATTATATTTTACGGGAGATTTTTAATGATGGTAAGTGGTCACCGCCTATCGACATTTACAACACCAGGAGCATCGCCGCGTTGTCGCTGAGACGTGAAGTTAAGACTCCTGTGCCTGTAATGTCACCGGCCGCACCTTTCTAACCGAAACATAGTAACAAAAGTGCACTACTGCTTCACGGCGTGAGTAAGGGGGTACTACTTTTACGGACGAACTTTGCACTGAGAGTACTTCTTCAATATTTCATTTCTGTAGGTCTGCTACTCACTTGAGACCCATTCTCAGGACGACGGTCGACTTTTGTATGGCTTTATACATTCTTTGTGTATAGTATTTCTTAACATCAGCGGTCATTGCACCTGTGATGATATTATGATCTTGCATTACACCTGTAATGGTAAAAGTGGATCTAAAGCAGGTATTGTAACCAAGGGCTCGTTTCTGTAAGGAAAATGACACTAACTCGAGGATGTTTCGTCGCGGTCTCCGAGCTCTGTCTTTCGCTAACTACGCTAATACTAATCACGTGAGAGATAAGCTCTCCGAGGCCTCCTTGAAGCGGCTCGCCGACGAAGTTTGTATTAGCTGAATAAGGGGGCTGACATCTAGATATCCTACATCTATCTATCTTCTAAAATAAGCAAAATAGGGTTCCTTTGACGCACCATCACCTCAAAACCACTGAACATATCGGGATGGGACTGCTACCATTCGACGCGGAGTTTGTCGTAGACGGTTTTGGCTATATATGTATATGGCTTCAAGAAGGGTGTGATGAGATTGTTGCAGGGTCGGCAACGTGATGCCCACGGTGTTGCAAGCGTCCATAGGCTGCGGTGACCGTTTACCATCAGACGGGCCGTCAGCTTGTTTCCTACCTTAGTAGTATAAAAAAAAGGCTTATTATTTACCACTATGCCTCATTGGAAAGGCGGTCAGAGACTCTGAATGTCACGCCTGACACACGCATGACACGCCGCAGGTCGCGGGTTCAATTCCCAACTCAGGAAATATATTTGTGTGCATGAACATGTCTGTTTGTTCTGTGTTTGGGTGTATTATGCAAAAAGTAGTTTATGTAGTATATCAGTTATCTAGTTTCAAGCTCTTCTTAGTTTGGGATCAGCCCCTTTATTCAGCTAATACAAACTTCGTCGGCGAGCCGCTTCACGGAGGCCTCGGAGAGCTTATCTCTCACGTGATTAGTAGTATTAGCGTAGTTAGCGACAGAGACAGAGCACGGAGGCCGCGACAAAACATCCTCGAGTTAGTGTCATTTTCCTTACAGAATCGAGCCCCAGACGTAAAGGCCGTGAGTAAAGATGTCCCAGGATATTTATTTATTTATCTGACGTACCATTTACCCAGAATATTTCTTCGAACATCCCGTCGTTGTTAAATATGTTAGATAGAGCTTGTATTTGTTTCGCCATCTAAAATATACAATTATTATTTAGTTTTCAGGGGGATATGGAACGTAGGTGGGGTAGGCTAGGGTTACCAGATACAAAAGTTAACTTCCCGTCAGAATACCAGAGGTTTCAGTAAATTTCCTGACACTTTTTCGAAATATTTTGTTTTAAATTATGAACATTATATTTATATTATGTATTTTAAGTGTTCAACATGTGTAAGACAAACCTTCGACTAAGAAGAAACAACAAGAAACACTTTTAATATTTTTTTTATGCATCGAATCTATGAATAAAAGAAATATTAAAAGTGTTTCCTGCTGTTTCTTCTTTGTCGAAGGTTTACTTCCGAACCGGTGGTAGCTTCAGTAACCTTCATAAGTGCTTCTAGGGTGAAAATATATAGCGGTTTCACCCGCGCTCCCGAGGGATGTAACATTTTCCCGGCACAAAGCGTATCCGATGTTATTCTAATACCTCCAAGAATATGTGTACAAAGTTTCATGATGATCGGTCAAGTAGTTATCGCGTGAAAGCGTAACAAACAAACTTACATTCACATTTATAACCTTAGTAGGGATGTCTTAGAAGATTGTCTTTTTTTCTTTAAGTTATAATTTAAGAAGAAGAGATCGTTCGTATAAAAACTAGTATGACATCCTGACTTTAATAACGAATCGATTGACACCTAATTCAATCAAAATCTGCTCAGTAGTGCAAGCTTTGCGGTAAAACAAACGTAAATACTAGTTTTATAACTAGTAGAGCTCTTAGTGCAGAGTTCGTCCGGGGAAGTACTACATTACCCATTTCCACCGTGAAGCAGTAGTGCACTTGTATTACTGTTTCGGTTAGAAAGGTGCGGCCGGCGACATTACAGGCACATGAGACATGACTTCACGTCTCAGCGACAACAGACGCCCCTGGTGTTGCTAATGTCTACAGGCGGTGACCACTTACCATCAGATGGACCGTGCGCCTGTTTGTCGGGTAAATCGAAGAAATTTATAAATACCTTACCTGCATGAATACATGGCCTTCTCTAACCATATATTTGATAGTAGGTCGAGAAGTATACATGCCTACTGCGTACGTATCGGCATTGTACGCAAAAGGGAAGAAATCGTCCTGTTTCGTAGATAGACTGGGACTGCAACGTACAGAGAACCAATATAAAGTATTCAATAAATAAATATCCCCAGGACATTCTTCACACTTGGTTACCTGATCCCAAATTAAGCAGAGTGTACTGCTTGTACTATGGCTACCAGCCCCCTTATTCAGCTAATACAAACTTCGGCGAGCCGCTTCACGAAGGCCACGGAGAGCTTACCTCTCACGTGATTAGTATTAGCGTAGTTAGCGAAAGAGACAGAGCACGGAGGCCGCGACGAACATCCTCGAGTTAGTGTCATTTTCCTTACAGAATCAAGCTCCTGATAACTGATACACTAATTTTTAAACATGGGATCAGATGGCCGTGTAACGAATGTCCCAGGATATTTATTTTTATTATTAATGCGAAAATCTACACGTTTTTGTAAGTACCCCTGTATTTTTTACTCGACTACACCGAAGCAAATAGGTTATGATTTTGACCAGTGTCTATGAATGTCCATCTATTCCCTCATTAACTTCTAAACTACTTATTTTAGTTCTACAAAAGAGGTATTTGTTGTTATAGCAGACATAGTAGTACATACTCTGTGACAATTTCAACAGTCTACCTACTAAGGTTCATGAGATACAGCCTGATAGACAGACGGATAGGGGAGATTTCCTAGGGTCACGTTGGCACCCTTTAGTGTAGGGAAATACACACTTGCCTTTCGTAATGAACAGCTTTCAAGTAACACGCTGGCGTGGAATAGTATAGAGTTATATTTGCTCTTGTTTTTGCACCCAATTCATTAACAGAACTGAAAATAATTAAAACAAACACTTTAATAAAATTATGTAGTTTAGATAGGAGTAGAGTTCGTTCGGGGAAGTACTACCACCTTACCCATTTCCGCCGTGAAGCAGTAGTGCACTTGTATTACTGTGTTTCGGTTAGAAACGCGGCCGGTGACATTACAGGCACATGAGACTTATCTTCACATCTCAGCGACAACGCGGCGATGCCCTGGTGTTGCTAATGTTTATAGCCGGTGACCACTTACCATCAGGTGGACCGTCTGCTTGTTTCTGAACTCAAGTCGCATAAAAAATCGCTCTTATACTAGCGACCCGCTCCGGCTTCACTCAGGTGCAATGTAGAGACTAATACATATAAACCTTCCTCTTCAATCACTATCTATTAAAAAAAACCGCATCAAAATCCGTTGCGTAGTTTTAAAGATTTAAGCATACATAGGGATATAGGGACAGAAAGCGACTTTGTTTGTAGTGATTTGACACCCTGACACAGAACAAAGAGACATGACACAAATGTTTGTCCTGGGAATCGAACTCGCGACCAGTTTCTTGGCAGTCAGGGTCGCTAACCACTAAGCCAACTGGCCTGTTAAACGCTTACACTCAAAAGGACTTACTTGATCAATGTGTCGATGTTCGCAAACCACGTCCCGGCATCATAATATCCGAAGCGATGTCCCATCATAACAATCAGGTGCTGAGTGCCGTAGTTCGGGGCTTGTCGCTCCTTCATGGACTTTATAAATGCCTTCGCCTGTGTATAAAGTCACCACAATTTTACAGGACAAATTAGAATGTCATACAAAAATGGATCTTGTTCGTTTCTTATAATACCTACCAACCTATATATGTACGTACCCTTTCATCAACGTTTTTGAAAATTGAATCCGACGTGACAAGTAAGGGGTCGGTACACAATGAGGAAAAACAAAACCCAGGGGGAGTCCAGTACCCATCGAATAGTTTGTGCGTGTATATATCTGAATCAGCGCCTGAGAACAAAAACTTATTTCACTAAAGAGTTTTCGTAAATAACTTCTTGCTTATAATATACTAGCTGTCCCCGCGGTTTCACCCGCGTTTGTTGACATCATATATAGCCTATAACCATCTAGGAAAATCCCATTGCGATATGTTCAGTAGTTTTGAGGTGATGGTGCGTCAAAGGAACCCTTTTTTCCTTGTATACTCGTATATGTATATAGATGGAAGACTAGCTGTGACAGACAACAAAGTGATAAGGGCTCCTTATTCCTTTATAGGTATGTAATCCTAAAATGGCGGATGGTAACTGTATTCTAATCCCTCTTTATCTCAGCAATCTCTGCGTATTTCAGCAATGTGATTGTAATGCGCTTTGAGATAGTTGTTGTACAACATTGTGGAGCTGATATATCAACAATGTAATAAAACTTGTAATTAAAATGGCGGATGGTAGCATAATCTTAATCCATCTGTATCTCAGCAATCTCTGCATATTTCAGTAATGCTATTGTATTGCGCTGTGAGACAGTTGTTGTACAACATTGTGGAGCAGATATTTTATCTGTGAAACCAATATTTTCTTAATTTTTTGAACAAATAAGGTCTTGTAGGAAAGTGGCGGGACGAAACTTAATTCTAATCCCTATGTATCTCAGCAATCTCTGCATATTTCAGCAATGTGATTGTATTGCGCTGTGAGACAGTTATTATACAACATTGTGGAGCTGATATTTCTAATTAAATGTTAGATTAACATACCCAAATCATCGCTTCCCCTCCAAACAAACTCCATAGATTTTGTCTGCATACGAGTCAGTTCGTCTTCTAAACTAATTGGATTTATAAAATGGCCGTCAAAGCCCATCTGTGCCATCAGAGAAGCAAATTCTCTAGAGTGACCGAAGACATCAGCTTGCCAAGTAACTAGTGGTCTTCCACATTCCAGGAAAGTCGAATTTAGTTTTCTGTAATCAAGATTTAAGATAATGGGAGGGCTTTGAAATTCTGATCCTCAACCTTTTTGTGTGACGAAAAATAAATGAATGATAAACACATTCAGGGGGGCAATTCCACTTACATATTATGCACCGAACCATTACCATATCACAACCAAACGTCAAATTTGATTGTTAATCGCATTGTACTAAACACACCAATCGGACAACCAGATCGAACTGCGGTTGTGTTTCGGTAATGATTCACATTCGTTCGAAAGATTACGTCAAAATGTATGTTTGTTTCGGTTGTAGTGCGTAGGAATAGGTACCATATTTATGTAATGTCAAATTTCAATTTGACATTAATCGTAACCATACCATTGCCGAACCAAACGTGTTACTCGAACGTTGCATTTAGTGGAATTGGGCCCCTATGCTATTCAAAAGTGTTTGATGAATAATTGAAATGTGGGAACATTGTAATACAAAAGTTTCACTTCTATCGTGTCTACGACACACCTGTTTTTTTGGGATTTTAAAAGATACTTTACAACAAAAGGGATTATAATATAATATATCTGATTATTTAGAGGATTCAATTTAGTATTTTTATTGTGAAATTATGTTAAAATTGTTTATTACAAGTGCACTACTCCTTCACGGCGGAAATGGGTATACTGTACCGTATAATGGTAGTACTTCCCCGGACGATTTTTGCACTAAAGCATAAAGTACACAAAAATGGTGTTTGATGCTGGCGTGGAAAGGGTATCTTGCCGTTGTATTTAAATTTTATACTAAACCCAATATAAATAAAACTCGATTTTGAACACACTGTATTCTGGGTCTGACTTCGGGCGCGCCATTATATTCTGAGTGTTCAAAATTACGCGAAGTTACAACGCCAGCGCCAGAGACAATTTCTGTGTACTTTGCGCCTAGTTCTACTACCATTAAAATGTGTAAATTACCTCAAAGCGTAAGTATACTGGTCAATAATCCCGTGGTAGCTTGTGGTAGCTTCGTCGCTCATGCTCCACCCGCCTCCGACGAAGTACAGTCGACCCTGTCTGAGCAGCTCGTATACCATGCGCCTGACTGTGTTAGAAATTGTTTTACTATCGAAGAGGCGATTAGTGTGGTTCCCAAACGAGACACACATTTCTGTTCATTAACTCTTTTTTTTATGTCTCTTTCAAAGTAAGTATATTTTCAAGTACGAAATGTGACCCCAGAAATGGGATGTGTCCTGTATTAAAGATAAATGATCAAACACTAACCAGTGTATTGAACATCCAAAAAATATACGAAAACATTAAATATGATCAAAGTTAAATCATTCATGTGATTTTTCAGTACCGATCTAATCATAAAGAGTATGTTATTTGATGCTGTACAATTATGACGTCACAACTTGCTGTTTCATACAAAATCTATAGAATAGAATAGAATAGAACAAAATTTTATGGTCAATTTAGTAATTTATTAACTACAGAATCTACCCTTATCGGGCATACAATAGAAGTCGGATACAAATTTAAATTATGTCACAATAAAATATACAGACATTCAATAATAATAAGTACATTTTTCATAAATAATGATCCTAAATAATGATGATGATACATTCGATCGTTTTGACATTTCATAAAGAATTGCTGATTTGACATGTCAGGACACATCCCTAATGGGAAGAGACGTAAAGGAAGACAGGTAAAAAGAAGGTATGTCGTCACACACGATAGAAGTGAAACTTTAGTGTTACAGGGAAACATTTTAATTATCCATCAATCACTTTTGAATAGCATACATTGCGTTTATCATTCATTTATTTTTCGTCACACAAAAAGGTTGCGGATCAGAAATTCAGAGCCGGGAGGGCTTTGAAGAAGTTTCACTTTAACAACAACACAAAGTTTAGTATCAGACAGATGTCCGTGAGTCAGAAGAGATAAAAGTACTATGAACGTCTATCGTAAGCATATCGAGTGCGCCATAAGCATACATACACACACACACACACACCCATATACACACGCACACACACATACCGTTTCACTATATACCACAAATATATTCATGTCTTTATATAATTTTGTATGATATAATTAAGTACTGAATACAGTATGGATGTGACTGCATTCAATAAAACTAGGTTAAAAAATCAAAATTTAAATCCATCTTTGTCTGTAAGTATTGGTATAATATATATATATATTATGTAAAATTTTAGTGACTAAGAGCTGTGGATTTTGTTGTTTAAATAAATAAACCAATGCAATGGGAAATTGAACATCGCCCAACGTCACGGTATGCGCGGTGTTCTATTTTTCATATATATCAGCTTTTTGGCGCACTCGATACGGTGACGATACGCTTGCAATAAAAGCTTGTGCTTAAGCCTCAGGATTATATCTTGCGTTAAGTTAGACAGAAAATTCGGGAAAACCTCACCTGTACCATCTCGATTTGCCCACCAATGGAACAAATATGGTGTATCAAACAGCGTGAATCTGAAACATTGTATGAATGAGGTATCTGTCTTTTAAATGCGCTCCATACTTTCGTCGAGATGTCTCTGGACTCGCCAAAAGAGGACGAGAAAATGAAATGAAATATTTTATTCAAATAGGCCTTCACAGGCACTTATGAATGGTCAGACTCTAACACCGGTTCGGTAGGTTGCTTTTACTGAGAAGAGCCGGCAATAAACTCAGCAATTACTCTTTTCAAAATAAGATTTTGAACATAAAGATGTATCCTACTGGAGCGAGCGCTACACCCAAGCGTTGCCATCATAAAAATAATCGTTTGTGTTGTAAAAGGCCTTTCGTGCTAAAACAGTCTTAATTCTTTCATAAAATTTTTGTAAAGGCAAGTCTCTCTCAGAATGTTCAAATGTTCTTGCGTATGTAAGACAACAGGCCCTGTTCCGAAGACGGGATTGTGGAGGGAGTTTTTCGATCTCAGCTCTTTGATTCAAGCACAAAATAGAGTGGAGGAGCAGGCGTGAACTTGGGAAAATCCATTGTAAGATTATACACAAACCAATATCTAGTAACTTATTCCGCTGGATCTTCTATTCTGTCAAGTCTCAAACATGGAAACTCAACAGGAAATCTGATTAGTTACTAGATAATTGTTTTGTCATAATCTCTATACTCTCGTATTTGGTTTCTTGTGTAATTTTGGCAGGAATGTTAAGCGCTTTTCTCTTAATCTAAGTTGAAGACTTGGTAATGACTATGGGTGGGAAATTGATGTCTGGTATACACGACAATGCTTGGGTGTTGCGCTCGCTCCAGCAGGACACATCTTTATGTACAAAATCCTATTTTGAAAAGAGTAATTGCCGAGTTTATAGTCGGCTCTTCTCAGTAAAAGCAACCTTCCGAACCGGTGTTAGAGTCTGCCATTCATAAGTGCCTGTGAAGGCCTATTTGAATAAATATTTCACTACATATTCTAATAGACACACCGCACACATCCATCGTGCCCACCGCAGGCTGTTGGACCGATTCGAAATTCTAGGGGACCTAAATAACTTCACTCAAGATTAAAGAAACTTTAATTTTTGACGTTCTTTAACGGCGTTGTGCTTTTCTTTGGATGGGTATAAAATATTAAGCTCAGGTCAGGACACGTGATCTGTACCTCTACCATGACTTGCTATCGAAACTTACTTTAGTCACTAGCGAATAAACTACTATCGATACAGTATTTCTCGATAGCAACTGTCAAATTTGTGACTCATGGTACCGAATTTCTATAGCAAAGGCTAAAAAACGTTACTCGCTAGTGTTTACATTTCGATAGGTTTTTTACCTATCGAGTCGTACTATCGATTTTAGTTCTTTAGGTGACCGCTAGTGGCGCTGTACACATTTGCCATAGAAATGATTTACGCCGTCGATAGCGAGTACGAACGTTAAAAAGTCGTGATAAAAATGCACAACGTTTATGTACAAGTTTTCACTTCTGCCGGCACTCCCGGAGTGCAACCCGGAGTTTTTTTTGTAGATGGATACAATGGCCCTTCTGGGCGAGCGATTTGTTATGCAATACACTAGGTAAATAAACTAAATTTACTAACTTCCTGTCACTCTTCCCCCATAATTCAGTAATTGTATTATCCAATATTCTCTTCATATTGTCCATACGTGTGAAATTGAATATATTTCCTGAAAGGAATAATCAATTTTAATTTCAACTTCAGAACTTTATTCTCGTAGAATATGTATAGTATTAAAGATAATTTGAGATAATTTAGTAGTAGAGCTCTTAGTGCAGAGTTCGTCCGGGGAAGTACTACCTTACCCATTTCCGTGAAGCAGTAGTGCACTTGTATTACTGTTCGGTTAGAAAGGTGCGGCCGGTGACATTACATGCACATGAGACTTAACTTCACGTCTGGTCGACTGGCGATGCTTTGATGTTGCAACTGTCTATATGCGGCGGTGACCACTTACCATCGGGTGGGCAGTATGCCTGTTTGTCGGTTAATGTGCACTATCTAAGCGTATGTGACGCTTAAAGAAAAATATTTAATATAATAACAAAAACCTAAAAACTAATATGCTATTGTAAATTCTAATAGCATGAGTTGTGTGACACATAGTGATTTATAAGATTTCTCAATTTTTTATGTTAATTTTGACATAATAAGGGGATACCGTAACAGAGCAAGGTCTCGTGAAGCATTTAGTGTAACTCAGAGTAATCAAGTGCTATTTCACAAGATATGGGTAAAAAACCTTCAAGTGTCACAACTCATCCTAAAAACCTTCAAGTGTCACAACTCATCCTATATGAAAAAGATTGTAAAACTCAATGTGGTCATAAAAAATTACTTAATACTTACTCTACCTTAAGTTACATTAGTGAAGGTAATATGGTATCAGTATGTATCTGTATTTTGTGAGTATTTCTTATTTGTATTTTTTGTGTGTGTTCGTGTATGTGTATGTATGTGTATGTGTGTGTGTGTTTTTGTAATACTTACCGGTGTAATGTTCGTAGAACGACCGGCTGTATCCCAGTTCTCCGTGTGTATGTGGAATAATATGTATATTTAGAAAGTCGTCCCTTACTGGCGGACAAGCCTGTGGGAAGACAATATTCGACGATTAATCAAGAATGCCATTAGGAAATGAACTCTATTGTTTTACTATTAGATTCTTCTGCATTATTATACAATAATTGGGTCTCATTTCAAAAGCAATAAGGTAAATTTTTGTATGATATTGTTAATTTCTTTGAGATTTCTTCGGGGTTGATCGGAGTTGCTCGGGTGGGCCGATTCATCTTGAAAATGAAGCTTCTATTTTTAATTTCTATTTGCAATTAATGATACATTCGCTCGTACTCGAGCGTGGGCAAATACTTTCTTGCCAGTTCTTCTCATTTGAACTGATAATAAAGAAAATAAACACATATTTTTCTTTTTAATCTGCCTTTTCTTGCCATTCTTTTTTTTAAGTGATAACTTCTTTAGGCGCGTTGGGCATTTTTGTGATGGGAAAAAACAATTCTCAAAAGAAATCGCCACACTGTACCTTACCTGTGCCTTATATACCGACAATTCTGTATATAAGTGTCTAAGTACATACATTGGCCCCGTTTACACGAGATTTGAGTTTGGGTTGAAATACATTGATAATATTACTAAATATATCATAAACATACATTGATGTATATATTACGTATGTACAGCATAGATATATTTTTATCTTCTGTAGAATTTTCCGGACTGCCACTTTTTTCTTTTTTTAGGTTAGGTATGACTGTATTGTCATTGATCTCAATCGCAATTTAAAATACTTAATTTATTATTTATTAATTAATAAGAAATGTATAGCACTTACCATGTACCCACATGACTCGCCATCGGCCCTTGAGGGCGTCAGTAAATCCAATACATCTTTATCTATTGTCCACACACATGTCACAATTGAAATTATCAAAATTATTTCTTCCATCTCTCTTTTATTTCTGATTATATTTTTCAAATGAACATTGTAGTTATTGACAAAATCCCGATTCTGTTTCGAATTAAACTAAACATATTAAACTATAAACATCTCTTTCTTTTCACTCTCACTCTCTTCTCACACACATACTTTTGACACTTAATATTTATATATATTTTTAAACGGCTTTGAAATTCTAACCCGCAATCTTTTTGTGCGACGAAAAATAAATGAATGATAAACACAATGTATGCTATTCAAAAGTGATTGATGAATAATTTAAATGTTTCCCTGTTATACTAAAGTTTCACTTCTATCGTGTCTTTATGATACCCAGGTTTTTGTGGTACATTTCAATTGCCATTAATATTCTTTTTTCTTTTCTTTTTTCAGCATAAGCAGTTATAAACAGAGTGAAGTGTGCTGGGTTGGTTACCGGTAATTCTTTAATTCTATTTTCTATTTGCTTTTTACAACTAATTGAAGTACTTAAAAACACTGTATAAGTTTATTCCATACTCATGTTTGTCTATATATTATAATAATTTAAAAAAATACGCTGTAACGAAACGGAAATTTTTATTTCCTTTTTTATTAATTTTGTTTCCTACTCTAATAATTTGTGGCGCTCAATTTATAATTCTTCCACTTACTACAGTAGCGCCACCTTAATTTGTTCCCTTTCTACGGACACTTTTTAGTACACTGAGATGGTTCTCCTTATCTTCTATAGGTTTTTTAAGAACTCACTATAACTCATGATTCAATGACATAGTATCACATCACATTCACATCTGACAGGTCATTTCTTTACTGAAGTAATTGTAAAAGTATTCAATCGATTCATTATTGTTTTTAATAACATCCGCTGATAAATAAGTTGTTGTTTTGTAAACAGCCATGTTTATTTCTTAAGCTGGATTGTATTTAAGATATTAGTTTAGCTGCGGGTTTTCTTGCGATCTATTAATCTAGTGGCAACAAGAGACTTATATCTTTACCTTTGTTTCTTAGTTGTTTCAATTATAAGGCATACTCGCTTTGGGGGCTTTGCTTGGAGCGCGTGGCGCACTCGTATCGCTCACTCGCCTACAATATGGCCGCGATGGCTTTGTTACTTCAAGTTTACGACAAGTTTGTTACTTTACGCAAAAACTACCCAACGGATTTGGATGAAACTTGGCACACATATAGATTATACCCTGGAATAACATATAGGAAACTCTTTGGGCAGGAAAAATGTTACATTCCTTGGGAACGCGGACGAAATTGCAGGGGGACAGCTAGTGCGTCATACTTGTGAGGGATGTTACAATTTTCCGGGATAAAAAGTAGCCTATATGTTATTTCAGGATATGCTCTATCTATGTGCTATCTAAGTTTCATCCAAATCTGTTTGACAGTTTTTGCGTAAAAGAGTAACAAACAAACATTCGCATTTATAATATTAGTAGGGTTTTACAGCTACATTTTACATCTAATGATAACATGTATACTATACGCAGAGGTCTCAGAATATATTTTTTTTTATGCCACTTGGGCCGACAAACAAGCAGACGGTCCACCTGATGGTAAGTGGTCACCGCCGCCTGTGGACATTTGCAACACTAGGGGCATCGCCAATGCGTTGTCGCCCCTGAGACGTGAAGTTATTAAGTCTCATGTGCCTGTAATTTCAAATGGGACCAATCCATCGAAGATTCTTAAGTTCCAAAGTGACATAGGTTAAGCATTGTGTATTTACATATATTGACTCCCATTATCCCTAGGTAGGACGAAAGTCTTTAACGAGTGCGCCCTACCTGTTATTACTTACGGAGCCGAGACGTGGACCCTGGCGGTGCGACTGGTTCACCAACTCAAAGTCGCTCAGCAAGCTATGGAGAGAGCTATGCTCGGAGTCTCTCTGAAGGATCGTATTCGAAATGAAGTCATCCGTCAGAGAACCAAAGTTATCGACATAGCTCAAAAGATTAGCAAGCTGAAGTGGCAGTGGGCTGGTCACATCTGCTGTAGAACCGATAACCGTTGGGGTATACGTGTTTTAGAGTGGAGACCACCCTCGGTAAACGTAGTGTAGGGCGCCCTCCAGCTAGACGGAGCGATGATATACGCAAGCTGGCTGGCAGCGGTTGGAAAGAAAGAGCTGAAGATCGAGCTCAGTGGCGTGCCATATGTGAGGGCTATATCCAGCAGTGGACGGAGATAGGCTGATGATGATGATGACGAAGTCTTAGCAAAGACACACATTCCACCTCATATATTTAATGTCGCCGTCTCTCTCGCACGTTAGCAATCCCAGGCAACAGGTGATCATTTCTAAACGAATTTCTACCTTCGTCCATCCCCGACATCGAACGTAGAACCTCTAGGTTTCAAGCCAAACTTTTTTGCTAGGCAATTCATTATACAACGTGTTACAAAATAGGGAACCAGATTATTTGACAGAAAGGCCTGCGTACCTATTTTACCTAATAATTGTCTACTTTAATAGTTTTTCTATTTTTCATTCATAAAAATCTGTTTTTGTTTTTTTGGGGTATGTTATACGGCGTTACGACGGTTCTTAAATATTGTGAATGGACTCGTTATAAGGCCTCATTTAACCTCCTTTCGGCTTTACGGGTAGTTTTGTAGCAGCCTGTATAAACAATTAGGTAATAAAATAAAACACAATTTATTGTAACAAAATAGTATATTTTATTTATATTGTCCATATTAATATAGAAAATCTATTTTACCATAAACAGACATACATTTTGTTAAATACATCGTTTATTGTCTATTAAAATGTCATTATTATCTATATACAGTATGACTGGTGAGATATTTACGGATGTGATAGTTGCTGATATATGATGAAAAAAAAATAACATTAAAAATAAATATTAAATTACTTCTTAGTAAACAGTACACCGAGAGTCCCGTATTTACCTGCGCAATACTTGGATACGCGCAGCCCGCTATCAACACAGAATACATAGGTACGTACACTGTACAGCTGTTGCCTACCTACATCAAAACCTCTCCCCATGTATGATCCGTTTTCCCTTCATACTTTAATCCTGGCTTAGGACAGGCAAAAATACCTAGGTAATCACTAATTCGTTGACTAAATAAAGTGTAGAATGTAGACAATAGAATTTGAGACAAGGTTCAAGGTTCTTGAACTTTTCCTCATGTACAAGCATCATACCTATGTACAAGCGCGTGCCGCACGTGACTAGATCAACTTAAACAACAAACACCGCGGCGTGTTTAGAGAGTATAATATCCACATTTCACTAATTTTTAGATAAATTTTGGTCAAAAATTAAGCACCGAGAATCGAGTACCGAGTACTCTCCATAAGTATTGAAGGTATCTCACCAGTCACCCTGTATATGTAAGCAAAATAGTGTTCCCTTGACGCACCATCACCTCAAAACTACTGAACATATCGGGATGGGACTGCTAACATTCGACGCGGTTTCCTAGATGGTTGTAGGCTATATGATATCGATAAACGCGGGCAAAACCGGGGGTACAGCTAGTTAATATATAGAATTACAATTTATTAAATATTTCGCTATTTAATTTTTAAATATTTCATAGAAAAGTATATTATGAAGTGTTTTTTTAAACTTAATCCTAAACTATTGTCCCTTTATTTAATAATAATAATAAATAAGTGCCAGTAAACCATATTAATTATAATAAATGATGATGGTAGAAAGTAAAAAAAAATATCTTAAAAATTAAATGTACCAAAAAAAAAAAAAATTGGTAAAATAAATTATAATCTGACTTCAGGCTATTTTATTTTATTCAAATTATGACAAACATTTCAAACTTTATTGTTATAGTACATATCAAATACCATGACTTGTGACACACGGTGTTTTATAAGTTTTCTCAATGGTTTATGTTTATTTCGACGTAATAAGGGGATACCGTAACAGAGCAAGGTCTCGTGAAGCATTTAGTGTAGTATCTCAGAGTAATCAAGTGCTATTTCACAAGATATGGGTAAAAAACCTTCAAGTGTCACAAATCTTTCTTAAATCCTTTAACTGTCACAACATTTCTAAATACCTTTAACTGTCACAAGATTTCTAAAATCCTTTAACTGTCACAACATTTCTAAAATCCTTTAACTGTCACAACATTTCTAAATACCTTTAACTGTCACAACTCATCCTATGTGAAATAGATTATAGCAGTTATAACTTGCGAGACAGTAAATAAAGAAACTTTCTACCATCATCGATATAAAAAAAAAGTACGAATGTAAAAAAACAACCATTTATTATGTTTCAAATGTCTCTGAGAACACAGACTTTGTGATATAATAGTGTTGTCAAACAATCGATAAAATATTTATAGAGCCAATATGTTACGATTTATGTAAATCGATATTTTTGAAGTAATACTTCTTATTGGCTTTGAAATTCTGATCCGATACCTTTTTGTGTGACGAACAATAAATGAATGATAAACACAATGTATGCTATTCAAAAGTGATTGATGAATAATTAAAATGTTTCCCTGTAATACGAAAGTTTCACTTCTATCGTGTCTTTACGACACGCCCTGCCTTTATTTTCATTTACATATTAGAACGCCGTTAAAACCGCGTGGGACATCTAGTTGCAAGTACAAATAGATTTTTACTTGTGCCATTATATTTTATACGTAACTTATGGACTCATCGAATTGTGACAACACTTTCAAATTAACATTTACAACATCTTCCTAATCATATAGTTTAATATACCGCCATTTCTGAAGTAGGTTAAGTCTACTTCAGTATCAAAACGCACCTTCACTTGGAATGATTGACCGTTGCTCACCTGTGGAGGGAAAAAGGAGTATGCATATTATTATTGAAATACCTGCAAACAGAGACCGGCTCCGAATTCTCTCGGATTCAATTTTGACGCCTATTTCATGATATATTGCTGGTTCGGTGCGCGAATAGTGGGGCAACTGTTGTAACGCGCCAATGTAAAACGAAATCTAAAAATGTGAAATTGTAGACAAAATACTTCAGAATACCACACTTAGTCACAGGGGAGTCATGCAGTCAATAACCTCTAAGGAAATCTCGCGCCTTTTTTTCAAATAAGTCGTGCCTTATTAAGCAATTTTTTTGACATCCTATTTGCAAAATATCGTTGAAAGCCGTATTTATAAATGACTATGTACAAATTGGTCTTGGGATATACTACGCGTGGTCACCAAGGGGGGGAGGGGGGTAAAAATTGTAAAAGAATGGGTCACGAAGTATGAGTACGTTCCCTAACATTGCATGTGGTGTTATCTTATTAGTTATTATGACACTTAACCTATGGAGTGTAGAAGTAAAGAAGGACCATCTCAGTGTACTAAAAAGTGTCCCTTGAAAGGGAACAAATTAAGGTGGCGCTGCTGTAGCAAGTGGAAGAATTTTAAATAGAGCGCCACAAATTATTAGAGTAGGATACAAAATTAATAAAAAAGGAAAGAAACATCCGTTTTTTTACAGCGCATTTTTTCAAATTATTATAATATATAGACAAACATGAGTATGGAATAATTATACAGTGTTTTTAAGTACCCCAATTAATTGTAAATAGCAAATAGAAAAGAGTATTAAAGAATTACCGGAAACCAACCCAGCACACTTCACTCTGTTCATATCATTTCCACTTGCTACACTAGCGCTATTTCGGTGAGAATTCGAAACCTAATTTGCTGTTTACAAGTGGACACTTTTTCGACTAATCCCCCATACAAGATGGTCCTCCTTTACTTCTACACTCCATAACTTAACCTTATAAATAAATGAATGACAGAATTAATTATTGGCTGAATTATGAAATTCGTACCTGCACTGTAGTCAAGTCACCAGGTGCGATATTGTCCGGGAGTGTGACGCTGAATGTCTCTGTCCCGGTGAGGGCGAGGCTCTCAGAGTTCTGGCCCTCGAGGAACTGCAGAGGCACAATACCCATGCCTACTAAGTTCGAACGGTGGATGCGTTCGAATGACTCGGCTATCACTGCTTTTATACCCTGGAGAAATATATATTTTTTTTTTCATACTACTATGGTAGCAAACAAGTTGACGGCCCGTCTGATGGTAAACGGTCACTGCAGCCTTTGAACGCTTGCAACACCGTGGGTATCACGCGTTGCCGACCCTGCAACAATCTCTTCACACCCTTCTAGAAGAACCCCACGCTGTACTCCCTTGGGAAAACCACGGCGGGGAGTTCATTCCACAGCTTAAGCGTGCGCGGCAGAAAGCTCCTTTGGAATCGCACCGTGCGAGACCAGTTTGGTTCCAATTTGTGAGGATGAACTCCCCGTCGATGGCGAGAGGTGCGATGATAAAAAGTGGGCATCAAGCCCACGGCTACTCAAACAATTAATATAAATATTATACAAATATCCTGAGACATTTTTTAAATGGTGATATAGAATTCAAAACCATTTATTCAGTTTAGATCAGAGACACTTATGAAGGTCAAAACGTAAAGTTACTGACGCTATCCCTGATTTGGAAGTCAGGCTTCAACTGAGAAGAACCGGCAAGAAACTCAGCAATGTAACATTTTAATAATTTTTATCTGACTTTTTGGCTATTTTATTTTTAACATTTATACAGTACTTAATATGGCAAACAATCTAAAACAAAAAGGAAATAACAGGTAACCCTAAGCAACCTTAACATACATTTTCTTTTTAATTCTTTCTGTCTTAGTGGTCAGTGTCACTGACCACCTTTCCCCTTTTTTTTTTCATAAAAAAAACAGCGCTTAGTTCCTGTTGTTGGTTGCGATACGATAAAACAGATCTACTTTGACAAAGACTACACCCATATTCTAAGACGTTTCCTCATACGTCACTCGACTCCAACTCGACTGAGGATAACTTAAGCATTTTCTCGACGAATTCTCAAAATTGGTATTCTAAGTTATAACTTGAACAAAACTCGAGCAATCCGACTGATGTCGAGTCGAAGTGGAGTCGAGGTAACATGTCATAAGTTACGTCACTCTATTATATATAATATTATTCAAATAAAATAATGAACTTCGGTAACTGTTTACAAGAAATATACTTCCTTAAGTTTGGTCCTGATGTACCTTGAAGTAGACAGTTGTTTCCCCACCTCGAGTGAGGGAAGGCGTCGAGTGGAGGAGATTTTTCGCAACTATTAATTTGAGTGAGGTTGAGTGGAGTCGAGGAATTTTCGAGGAAACGTCTTAGAATATGGGTAGTCCTACATTTCTCCGGACATTGGTTATAAAGTCATTACTAAAATATTGGTATTATAATGCATAACACGTGTGACGGCAAGAGTTAAAAATGATTAGAGGAACAGGGGCTTGATTCTGTAAGGAAAATGACACTAACTCGAGGATGGCTCTCCGAGGCCTCCGTGAAGCGGCTCGCCGACGAAGTTTTTGTATTAGCTGAAAGGGGGCAGAAATGGGAAGTTAGCATAGGTCATTGTTAAAA
Source organism: Habrosyne pyritoides (assembly GCA_907165245.1). Lineage (NCBI taxonomy): Eukaryota > Metazoa > Arthropoda > Insecta > Lepidoptera > Drepanidae > Habrosyne > Habrosyne pyritoides. The sequence continues at coordinate 5,574,619 of OU015615.1, forward strand.
TATACTCACAAGTAAATATGGTCCTTTTGCGGCCCAATCCCGACTGGACCCTGAGCCGTAGTCCTTCCCCACTATCGCTATTAGAGGCACCCCTTCTTCAGCGTACCTGGTGAAAGACAAATATATACATTGTTACATCATTTTCTTCTTTCTATCATCAATAGTCTTCGCAGCGCACGCGTTGTAAGGATTTTTTTAGGTCATACACTCCCACCCCATCTCATACATTTATCACCTCCCATACACTCCCATTACATCTAATACATTTATCACCTCCCATACTCTTCCACCACATCTCGTACATTTATAATTTCCCATACGCTCCCATCACATCTAATACATTTATCACCTCCCATACAGTCCCACCACATCTCATACATTTATCACCTCCCATACACTCCCATCACATCTCATACATTTATCACCTCCCATACTCTCCCACCACATCTCGTACATTTATCACGTCCCATACACTCCCACCACAATTTACACATTTATTACCTTCCATACACTCCCACCAAATCTCATGCATTTATCATCTCCCATACCTCCCATATCTCAAACATTTTTATGTTTCTACCAACCTTTCAGCAGCGACGAATATGTCCATGACATCACCGCTCGGGTGATGAGTGGTCCTGGGTCCGGCGGTTGGGGACATCTTGTTGATAAGCCGAATGTTCGCGAACGTGCCCCGGGACATGATAGCATCGTTGCCCCGACGGGAGCCGTAAGAGTTGAACTCTCGGGGGGTGAGCCTGGAAAGGGTGGGTAGAATAAGTATTAAGTCATTTTTTATGACCACATTGAGTTTTACAATCTTTTTCATATAGGATGAGTTGTGACACTTGAAGGTTTTTTACTCATACCTTGTGAAGTAGCACTTGATTACTCTGAGATACTACACTAAATGCTTCACGAGACCTTGCTCTGTTACGGTATCCCCTTATTATGTCGAAATAAACATAAACTATTGAGAAATCTTATAAAACACCATGAAATGAAATGAAATGAAAATGAAAATATTTTTATTCAAATAGGCCTTTACAAGCACTTATGAATAGTCTGACTCTAATACCGGTTCGGAAGGTTGTTTTTTACTGAGAAGAGCCGGCAATAAACTCAGCAATTACTCTTTTAAAAAAAAAAACAAACTTAGATTTATTACATAAAATATTATTTAGTCTCATTGACAATACATGTGTGTTATGGCAATATTGCAGAATTATTTAACAATAATATAATATTATAAATATCTAATGAAAAAAAAATACAAACAAACTAAAGCCGACCAGCCCCCACAAGCAGCACCTGTTCACAAGTATGACGCATGTGGCAGCCATCGCCCTCCTCGCCATATTGTAGGGAAGTGAGCGACCCGCCACACGACGCCGCCACAAGCAAAGGCATTAAAGCGAGCATGACTAACTTAAGTTTGAAGCACATCAAAAAAAAAAAATTATGAATTTTAGAATACACACAAAGTGTTATCACTGTGACCATAACATGTTCAAAGTTATAGATAAATTTACATTGCATTCAAATAAAAAATAAAAAATAAATCATACCATACAACAATACATTTACAACCAGGCACTATTATCATTTAAATATTCATTTATGTTGTAATAAGCCTTTTTTACCAATACAGCTTTAATATGATCCTTAAATTTTTGCAAGGACAAATCTAAAGTCGATGCAGGGATTTTGTTATAGAAGCGCGCACCTTGTCCCAGAAATGAACCTTGTACTTTTTGCAGTCGATAAGCAGAGGTCACGAGTTTGTGCTTATTTCTAGTATTTATTGAGTGCATATCACATTTTTTAGCAAAATGACTAATGTTTCGATGGACAAATAATATGTTTGCATAAATGTACTGTGATGCAACTGTAAGTATTCCTATTTCTGCAAACTTATCTCTAAGGGAAGTTCGAGAACCCCAATTATACATAGCTCGCACCGCCCGCTTTTGTGTCACCATGTGTCACCCAACTTCGTCGACTTCTCAACCTCTTCACGCCTGGCAAGTATATTATTACCGCCGTGAAGCAGTAGTGCACTTGTATTACTGTTTCGGTTAGAAAGTTACACCGGTGACATTACAGGCACATGAGACTTAACTTCACGTCACAGCGACAACAGCGACGCCCCTAGTGTTGCAAATGTTTATAGGTTGTGACCACTTACCATCAGGTGGACCGTGTGCTTGTTTATCGCCTCATGTGGTATAAATAAAATGGTGTCTAAATGACTTACCCTCTAGCGGCTAGGAAGCGTGCGGCGGGAGAATTCCTCGCTATGGAGCCGGCCGGGGATATGTGGTCTGTGGTCACCGAGTCGCCAAGCAGCAAAAGACACCGTGCATTCTCAATGCTTTTGATTTCTTGGAGTTCCTAAAAATATATTGGTATTTAAATAAATATATTGGTATTTAAATAAATATATTGGTATTTAAATAAATATATTGGTATTTAAATAAATATCCCGGGACATCAGACCATCTGATCCCAAACTAAGCAGAGCTTGTACTATGGAAACCAGATAACTGATATACTACATATACTACTATTTTTTTTCTAAATACATACTTATATAGATATTTACACCCAGGCACAGAACAAACAGACATGTTCATGCACACAAATGATTGTCCTGGGAATCGAACCCGTGACCTTCGGCTGGCAGACAGAGTCGCTAACCACCAAGTTAACTGGCCTGTGAAAAATTGGATCACCATAGGAGGCTATGAGAGATGAGAAAGAGAGAGATAGAAGAGAGAGAGGGAGAGAAGAGAAATGATTAGGTATATGAGTAATGGTAGGGGCTCAATATATTAGAAACCTTAACTTACCCTGGTCATGCCATCAAAGAAGGGTGGTCTCTTAATGTAAGTAGAGTTGGGGTCCCAACCATATAGCTTCCCTTGGGGCACGTCCAGGGCTTGCCATGATGGAGATCCCAGCTCAATTCTCTCGTACACCTGTAAGAAATAATCTTTAATTAGGCCTAGATATTGATACTCTCACACTATTTTCACTTTATTCTTTTTTTATTTACTGTTACCGGCAAATCAGTTGCCAGTAATAATACATTTCGAGTCTAATTTGATTTACTACAAAATATCTGTCATCACAGGAATCCCAATGCGTTAGTGTTGCCTTACATCTAAACCATAACAATATCACTACATAGTATAAAACAAAGTCGCTTTCTCTGTCCCTATATCCCTATGTATGGTTAAATCTTTAAAACTACGCAACGGATTTTGATGCGGTTTTTTTAATAGATAGAGTGATTGAAGAGGAAGGTTTTTATGTATAATACATGTGACATCCCACGGGAACGCGGGTAAAACCGCGGGGGACAGCTAGTAAATAAATAAATAAACAAGATCTAATAAAATCGATAATAATTGAACTTTGTACATTACATGGGCCGGGCGGATGTGGCCAAACCAACGCAATGGAAGATGGAACATCGCGCAACGTCTCGGTATGCGCCGTTTCCGAGATCCTACAAGAATTGAAGGTATTGGATAGATAAATCGGGCTCTCCGAGCGTTTCTGAACGTACTTACCTCCTTGAACATTCCAGGGATGACGTATTTGTCTTCAACCTCTTGGATTTCCTTCCTAGTGGGCCAGATGTCTCTAAGGAATACCGAAGAACCGTCGGCGCGCTTACCTGTATGAAATGAAACGAAATATTTATTCAAATAGGCCTTCACAGGCACTTATGAATGGTCAGACTCTAACACCGGTTCGGAAGGGTGTTCTACTGAGAAGAGCCGGCAATAAACACAGCAATTACTCTTTTCAAAATAAGATTTTGTACATAAAGATGTGTCCTGCTGGAGCGAGCGGTACACCCAAGCATTTTCGTCATTAAAATAATCAAATAAATTGTGTTGTAGAAAGCCTTTTGGACTGAGCGAACTTTAAGCAGTTTCTCGAGAAATCCTCAAAATTGGTATTCTAAGTTATAACTTGAGCAAAACTCGAGCAACCCTGCCTAAGGTCGAGTAGAAGATGAGTCGAGGTAACATGTCATTAATTGCCTCACATCGAGTAAGGGAAGGCGTCGAGTGGAGGAGATTTTTGCAACTATTTTCAATATTTAATAATTTCTTTGACTGAGGTTGAGTGGAGTCGAGGAATTTTCGAGGAAACGTCTTAGAATATAGGTGTTAGAGTATGTTGAAAATGTAACTATACAGTACTAGTCTATTCATCTAATTACGGATTTACTTTATGCACATTTGAAACCGTATATAAATATCTAAAAATAATATGAATATATATATTTTTAAGTAGTAGAGCTCTTATTGCAGAGTTCGTCCGGGGAAGTACTACCTTACCCATTTCCGCCGTGAAGCAGTAGTGCAATTGTATTACTGTGTTTCGGTTAGAAAGGTAAGGGGGCCGGTGAAATTACAGGCACATGAGACTTAACAACTTCACGTCTCAGGGTCGACAATGCATTGACGATGCTCCTAGTGTTGCAAATGTCCATAGGCGGCGGTGACCACTTACCATCAGGTGGACCGTCTGCTTGTTTGTCGGCCAAAGTGGCATAAAAAAAAAAAAATAATAATAATAATTCGTGACTATCACGAAGGTGATAATGAAAAACATGATAATGTAAAGACGATAGTGACAAATTGATAATAAAAAGCATGATAGTGATAAACATGATAGTGACATGAAAAATAATGATATATGTTTTTATTCGCATAGTGTAGCCTATATCACCCGGTCGATAATTACGAATCGATTGACATATCATTCATCAATATCTGCTCAGTACTCACTACAGTGGATCATTTGTAAATACAAACATACATACATAGATCTTTCTTTTGGCTTTGCCGTAGTTAGGTAAAATATAGCGACAGTGGTCATAATGACAAATATGATAATTACAAAGAGGATAATGGCGAGGATGATAATGACGAAGATGATAATGACAAAAGAAACTCACCCAACGGCTGCACTTCAAAGTCGATATCGACCGTAGCGGCGAGCGCGTACGCGATGACGAGGAGCGGCGAGGCGAGGTAGTTGGCGCGAGTGTTGGGGTGGATGCGGCCCTCGAAGTTGCGGTTGCCTGACAGCACACCGCAGCAGACCAGCTCGTTCTGTCAGACGCAGAGTAATAAAATATATAAGTATGTATTTAGAAAAAAAAATGTTAGTTTGGGCCCAGATGGCCGTGTGTAAATAATGTCCCTGAGACCCTAACAGCCACGCCGCAGATCGTGGTTTCGATTCTCACCGGATAAACAAATTTCTGTATTAAGTATTAAAACGGTAAAGTAATATTTGAAAATAAGACCAGATGGCCGTGTGTAAATAATGTCCCAGGATATTTTTTATTTTTAATAATAATATATCCCGGGACATTCTTTACACACGGCCATCTGATCCCAAACTAAGCAGAGCTTGTACTATGGAAGCCAGATAACTGATATGCTACATACATACTTAATATAGAAATTTGTTTATCGCGTGAGAATCGAAACAACGATCTGTGCCTTTACCATGAGTTTTTAACGTACGCACTCGCTAGCGACGGCGTAAAACATTTCTATGGCAAATGTGTACAGCGCCACTAGCGGTCACGTAAAGAACTAAAATCGATAGTACGAGTCGATAGGTAAAAAAACCTATCGAAATGTAAACACTAGCGAGTAACGTTTTTTAGCCTTTGCTATAGAAATTCGGTACCATGAGTCACAAATTTGACAGTTGATATCGAGAAATACTGTATCGATAGTAGTTTACTCGCCAGTGACTAAAGTAAGTTTCGATAGCAACTCATGGTAGAGGTACTGCGGCGTGGCTGTTACGGTCTCAAGCAAACTGGATGTCAAGCGATTTGTATCAGCATGTCTACTAGACATGGCGATCTGAGAATTGATTTTTTGGACCAAAGATATCGATTTTTAAAATCGATTTATAATCCTGAATCGATACAGTGAATCGATATTGCATTTGAAAATTGTGTTTTGATTAAATCTATCTTGATAAGAACAATATAGTTATTTAATCTTGGTCACGACCTTACCTTCTCGATAGTGTTGGCTATATTATCATCAATAGGGCCAGAGTTGCCAATGCATGTCATACAGCCGTACCCTACAATGTCGAATCCGAGCTTCTCCAGGTACGGAACCACGCCTGACTCCTGGAATAAAATTATTTATAACAATTTTAGTCAATTAAGATCAATTTCACCATGAAGCCCGCGAAACCGCTGGAAAAAAGGTAGAGTTATTATTTAATATATAACAATTGATAAAATGAAAGTGTTTGTTAGAATATCAAAATGACAGCTCCCAGTTCCAGTTAGTCCAAAAATTACGGGACCAATTTTGACAAAACTTACACTGGCAACATATAACAAGGTACCGCGCAAAATAATTAAAACACATAAAATTGTGAACAAAATCAGATTTTTAAGATACACAATACATTTTATCCGGGGAAAGTGTGACATCCCTCGGGAGCGCGGGTGAATCCCCACTTACCCTCAAATAGTAAGTGACTACTCCAGAGCCAGGAGAGAGAGAAGTCTTGATGTATGGAAGGACGCTCAGCCCGTTTTCCACTGCTTTCTTCGCCAGAAGACCTGATAACAGATAGTCCGCATCAACATCAGGGCACCAGTCTCTTCAAAAGAGTTAAAATAGTTTATTTTGTACCACAGGGGTTGACAAACAAGCAGACGGTTCATCTGATGGTAAGTGGTCCCCGCCTACAGACATTTGCAACACCAGGGACATCGCCGCGTTGTCGCTGAGTGCAAAAGCCGTTTTTATCCTCTAGAGAGATACATTAAATTGAATTTAGAACATCGTTAAACCTATTTACTTCTACCTCCATGGTGCCAAATTTATCATACAACCTATTTAATTTGTTAAAAACTCCAACTCGGAACCTTCAAGGTGTACTTTTTTTTAATTTGCTTCGCGCGCGCCATTTGCTTTTTTTTACATTTAGTCATTTCCTCGCTGAGGTGGGATGAAAAGTTACGTGTTGCACTCGAGTGCCCTTCGCTTGCTCGGTCATCAAAATTGAGCACGCGGTTAAAAAGCAACTTTGCACTCTTGCATAACAAATAATTATTTTACGGGGTATTTTGTAACACGTTGTTTAATAATCTGAATATACAGTAATCTTACCAGCCCCCAACATCACGCTCGGGTTCGAAGTGTTCGTGCAGGAGGTGATGGCGGCGATGATGACAGACCCGTGGTTGATGGTGTACGTCGCGCCATCACTGTACGTGAAACTGCCTGATGCTGACAGCTGTTCCGGAGACAGCCCATAACCTTTGAACCCAACCTGGTGAAGAAAGAACAATAAACAGATGAAGGCGACGATAGTTCAAGTAGCAAAGCGCCAAAATAAATAGCTAATTACATTCCGCAGGTTTGCTCGGTGTATTAAAATTATTTCCAAACGTTTTACACCTGCAGCCTGTGGGTCATTCCAGCAGATCCTACAGTGCCCGACGCGTCCAGTATAATAATGGTTTGAGGATGTTGCTGGGGCTATCTCGTTACTGCAGCGCATCAGGGATGTTTGCTGAGGCCAATACTAGTTGTTTTAGAGCAATCATAAGGAACAGAGTGGCCTCTCTGAGGCGTCGCGTGCGTGACAGTACTAGCAGCCTCCTCAAAACTATATTGTGGAGATGCGACTGCCCAGTTGTGAGGCACTGGAACGCCATACACATGGCGTCCAGGGTCGCACTAATTTTCTGTCAAGTAACACCCCTAGTTTATAAGCAATTACATGTGCTTACTGACTAAATATGGATGCGTTGTCCGAATTAAATGATTTATTATTATAGCAGTAGGAACTATGCTTATGTTGCAGCACGAGTGTTATATTTAGAGCCTCTTGATTTAACAACAATAAATGTTGATTATTGCAATAAAATTTACTTATTTAACTAAACTGAAATACAATTTATGTGATTTAAAACCATCGACTATAGGCGCCGAGAGACAGTCTCGCTCCACCGGCAAGGGCTGTAGGGCCGGCGCTGAACCCTGGCACAGAGAAAACACACAAATGTTTGTCCTGGATGGGAATGAAACCTGCAACCTGTACCTCTACCATGAGTTGCTATCGAAACTTACTTTAGTCAGTAGCGAGTAAACTACTATCGATACAGTATTTCTCGATAGCAACTGTCAAATTTGTGACTCATGGTACCGAATTTCTATAGCAAAGGCTAAAAATGTTACTCGCTAGTGTTTACATTTCGATAGGTTTTTTTACCTATCGACTCGTACTATCGATTTTAGTTCTTTACGTGACCGCTAGTGGCGCTGTACACATTTGCCATAGAAATGTTTTACGCCGTCGCTAGCGAGTACGTACGTTAAAAACTCATGGTAAAGGCACTGTAGCATGGTAGCAGGGTAACTAATCATCACTTAGTGGAAGAAGTCAGTATTGACGTATTACCATGTTATAGGAAAATTTCCTCTTTTCCTTAAGAAATAAGGTTGATCTATTGATCCTATTGTATACTGTATGGTAACGTTATAAGGTACATTTTCCGATGACATTGTTAAACGATAAAAAGGACTCAAGTAAGCGAAACCACAAACAATTGTACCGGTGGTTGCCTAACGAACGAAATTCGACCGTAATACTATATATTTTTAGTTTGAATTTTAATGAGGTTTTGGAACGAAGTTCCTTATCGCGCGTTGTGAAAGGGGGCTAGACGGAAAAAAATCATACGAAAAGTTGTAACGACACTTTTTTCATATTGTTACGTTCGAAATTTAAATGATATGGTTTATTATTGGGTTTGTATTTTTCATAATTTATTTAAAGGCTACATACAACATGTTTAAAATTCTGTTCCATTTATATATTAGTATAATTAGTAATTATTAGCACAGTCTTGATCTTTTATTGAAGACCTAATACTAAAGACGAGAGATTGCAAGTTTTTCTCAACACTGGACCTAAACTCAGCGTTTTGGTCAATTCCAATGCGTATCTTCGTTCCATCCGGGTGTCCCTTGACATCTCTCAAGTTTTTATTTTTGTATTTTCTCTTTGGCATTGGCTGTATGAGCGTAAGCTGTATATTGTAAACTATGTGTGTGTGTCAAACGTACGGTAGTGTGTGTAATGTATTATATATTTTAATTAATTTAATGTGTTTGTAACAATAAATATTTATAAATTTAAGCTTTCTGCACTCCTTCTCCATATAAACTTGAACTATGTCAAATCTCACAGACCTCCGTTCGCACAATTTTCTAAAAAGGCGGTCAAAAGTTTTCGCTTCACGTATTGATATTATAAATGTAAATGTAAGTTTTGTTACGCTTTTACGCGAAAACTGCTTAACCGATCACCATGAAACTTTGTACACATATTGTTGGAGGTATTAGAAGTAACATAGGACACTTTTCGTGCAGGAAAAAGTTACATCCCTCGGGAACGCGGGTGAAACCGCGGGGGAAAGCTAGTATAGCTATATCTACAAAAGGAGAAGCTAACTGACATATCAACGCAGGGCATAAACTATAAGGGTTAGAAACTTGAAATTTTGCACAGGGTTTCCTTTTATAACGTAGGGGAGCACTAAAAAAGGATTTTTGAAAATTCATCCCCTAAGGGGGTAAAACTGGGGTGCAAAGTTTGTATGGAACAACGTGTTTTTTGGCCTTAGCAACTTCAATCTGAGACAGCTAGTAGATGTGTATAACTTGACATACTTTCTAAACTATAAGGGTTAGAAACTTGAAATTTTGCACAGGGGTTCCTTTTATAACACAGGAGAGCACTAAGAAAGGATTTTTGAAAATTTATCCCCTAAGGGGGTAAAACTGAGGAGCAAAGTTTGTATGGAACAACGTGTTTTGTTGGCCTTAGCAACTTCAATCTGAGACAGCTAGTAGATGTGTAAAACATGACATACTTTCTAAACCATGTACAAATTATAAGGAAGAGATTTCACTAAATAATCACATACCTATAATGAATCTTATTCGGTCACAATTAGAGCTACATTAGCAAATGTTCAATTAATTTTTGCTGAGTAAGAAATTAAAAGACCTTGCGAAGTTAGCTGAAAAATAATACTATACTGATTTTATTGGTTTGCTTGTTTCGTTTATTATTTATATAGGTTTTTTTTATACCACATGGGCCGATAAACAAGCAGACGGTCCACCTAATGGTAAGTGGTCACCGCTGCCTATGGACATTTTTAGAGTAGTAGAGCTCTTAGTGCAGAGTTCGTCCGGGGAAGTACTACCACCTTACCCATTTCTGCCGTGAAGCAGTAGTGCACTTGTGTTACTGTGTTTCGGTTAGAAAGGTGCGGCCGGTGACATTACAGGCACATGAGACTTAACAACTTCACGTCTCAGGGTCGACAACGCATTGGCGATGCTCCTAGTGTTGCAAATGTCCATAGGCGGCGGTGACCACTTACCATCAGGTGGACCGTCTGCTTGTTTGTCGGCCCAAGGGGCATAAAAAAAAAAAAAAAAACATTTGCAACACTAGGGGCATCGCTAATGCGTTGTCGCTGAGACGTGAATATAAGTCTCATGTGCCTGTAATGTCACCGGCCGCACCTTTCTAACCGAAACACAGTAATACAAGTGCACTACTGCTTCACGGCGGAAATGGCGTCGGGTTTACCCGCGTTCCCGGGGGAACTTACATTTTCCCGGGATTAATAGTTGCCTATGTGTTATTTCAAGGCATGCTTTATATTTTTGACGGGCCAGTTAGCTAGGTGGTTAGAGTTACAAATATTATAAATACTACAGTTTGTATGTATGGATGTTCGTTACTCTTTCACGCTAAAACTACTGGACAGATTTGGATGAAATTTGGCACATATATAGAAAATTCCCTGGAATAACTTTTTGTGCCAGGAAAATGTTACATCTCTTGGAAACGCGGGTAAAACCGCGACAGCTAGTCTACACTAATATTATAAAGAGGAAAGATTTGTATTTTTGTATGTAACGAATAAACTTAAAAACTACTGGACCGATTTTAAAAATTCTTTTTCCGTCTGAAAGCTACATTATCACTGAATAACATAGGCCATATTATATTTTCAAATATGTTAGGGATCCTTACTAAAACTCCAATAATGTAACTCAAGGTGTAAAAAAAATACCTAAAAATTCCTTACATCGCGCTGCGAAAACTATTGATGATAGAAAGAACAAAATAATGTGACATCCCTCGGGAACGCGGGTGAAACCGCGGGGCACAGCTAGTAATAAATAAAAGGATTAAAAATAAATATTGTATTAAACCGATATATTTAAGCTTAATGTAAACAAAATAATTAAGATGAAGAGGAGCAAAATATTTATGAGTCAAATCTGTTTTGCTTTTTCCCTAGAAAAACAACGGGTTGCACTCCGGGAGTGCCGGCAGTAGAGAAAACTTGAACATTAACGTTGTGCATTTATACCGTCTTACGAATTTTCGATTAGGTCATGTCGCGAGTTTAACATTTTATACCGATCCAGAAAAGTGGTCAACGCCGCTACAGAAGGTTTCACTGAAAAGCCCCATTTATTTCATAAATTAATTTTTTTACTGACAAATTCTTTAGGCGCGGGCATTTTTGAGATGGAAAGAAACAATCTCGCGACACTGTTACCGTTACCGACACCTCTGTATATTACTATCTACATATATTGGCCCCGTTTACACGAGAGCTGAGTTTGGGTTGAAGTACATTGATAATGTGACTATATTTAATATAAACATATATTATGTTGTGTATATACGTCTAACATAGATGTATATTTTCACTTGTGTCGGCACCCAGAGTGCCACTATTTTGAGTTGTTTTTTTGTCGCGTATTAGTTTTTTGTCATCTCAAAAAATGTCCGACGTGCCTTAAGAAAACCACTTCAAAATACCCTATAATCACTACATAGTATAAAACAAAGTCGCTTTCTCTGTCCCTATATCCTTATGTATGCTTAAATCTTTAAAACTACGCAACGGATTTTGATGCGGTTTTAATAGATAGAGTGGTTGAAGAGGAAGGTTTTTATGTATAATACATGTGACATCCCGCGGGGGACAGCTAGTAATAATAATAAATAAAATTCGTTTATTTTTCTCCCACTCGTAAAAAATACAACTTTTTTTTTGTTATAAACAGGTGGGTACATTTAGTTGTGGGAGACAGGAGCCCAAACTAGGTTACCCTGTGCTATGAGCTTCCTGGCTCCTCTTGGTAAGAAGAAGTTACAATTGAGTAATATATTCATGTAAAAAAAGAGAAAAAAGAAAAGACGTTACATTTTTACTGTTATTTAAAGAAAGTACCTAGATGGCGGAGCTTTCCTCAGGATTTCTTTACTAATGTGACTACTGCCGTATTCTCTTTTTAAAACACTGTCATATATACCTAGATACGTATTAGATGCGATCATAAAAGGCGTACCTTAAAGTGTAAGTGTTACCTTCGTATTCTAATGGTATTGAAGCAGTTTTCATTGCCTAAAAACACGGACAAAACGACGTTTTCTAAAAATGAAACCTAGCTAGATAGATTTATCGCCCCCGATAACCCCTGCATACTAAATTTCATGAAAATCGTTGGAGCCGTTTCTGAGATCCTAATTATATACAAGAAAGGTATTAGATAAATACAGTCGGTTAACAAAAGGAATATAAAAATAGTTATTATATTATTTCCTATGTAGCTTCAGTAACTTTAAATTTGACCTTCATAAGTGCCCTCCGAAGGCCTAAACTGAATAAATTTATACTACTATTACTATTTTTTTAGAGTAGTAGAGCTCTTAGTGCAGAGTTCGTCCGGGGAAGTACTCCTTACCTATTTCCGCCGTGAAGCAGTAGTGCAATTGTATTACTGTGTTAGAAAGGTAAGGGGGCCGGTGAAATTACAGGCACATGAGACTTAACAACTTCGCGTCTCAGGGTCGACAACGCATTGGCAATGCTCCTAGTGTTGCAAATGTCCATAGGCGGCGGTGACCACTTACCATCAGGTGGACCATCTGCTTGTTTGTGGCCCAAGTGGGATAAAAAAAAATGGTTTTGAATTTTGAATTTTATGAATGGGAACTGATGATTAGACATTGTTTTAAAATCAGTCTGACTTTAATTCTATTTATTAGTTAAAGAAATCATTAACAAAATAACAAACAAAGCACATACAATATATATATACATACAATATATATATACATACAATCAAGGAAATGTGTTGAAGGTTGCTGATACTTCACATTTCTTTCGAATATAAACATCATTTTCTCCATGATTCGATTTCAGTTGATTTATTATTGTGTTCAGTTATTTTGTAGCAGTTGTTATTACCTAAGGTAAGATATTTGGCTTTATAGTTTAACTAGCTGTCCCCCGCGGTTTTTACCGCGTTCCCGTGGGATGTCACATGTATTATACATAAAAACCTTCCTCTTCAATCACTCTATCTATTAAAAAAAATTGCATCAAAATCCGTGGAGTAGTTTTAAAGATTTAAGCATACATAGGGATATAGGGACAGAGAAAGCGACTGTGTTTTATACTATGTAGTGATTTCATACTTTCTACTAATATTATAATTGCAAAAGTGTGTGTATTCATGTTTGTTACTCTTTCACGCCAAAACTACCAAACGGATTTAGATGCAACTTGGCACATAGATAGAGCATATCCTGGAATAACATATAGGGTCATTTTTATCCCGGGACAACGTGACATCCCTCGGGAACGCGGGTAATACAGCTTCATCTATATATTAATACGTGAAGTGAAGCTTGGACCCTTCCTTTTTAATAAAATTGCGTGAATGCGTCCACCTGATGGTAAGTGGTCACCGCTGCCTATGGACATTTGCAACACTAGGGGCATCGCCAATGCGTTGTCGACCCTGAGACGTGAAGTTGTTAAGTCTCATGTGCCTATAATTTCACCGGCCCCCTTACCTTTCTAACCGAAACACAGTAACACAAGTGCACTACTGCTTCACGGCGGAAATGGGTAAGGTGGTAGTACTTCCCCGGACGAACTCTGCACTAAGAGCTCTACTACACTATTTCATACACTTAAAGTTTTTATGGAGAAAAGTGGAAAAGCAATTTTTTTTAATAATATTACTTTAATTTCATTAAAATAAACATTACACACACTACCATACGTTTGCCACACACACATACACCCTTGAACATATAATGCCGTATTTGTGACACCCTCCAAGCTGACGTAACAGAAGAAAATTCAAAAAAGTTATATGCAAAGTTCAAACTTAAATTATATAGAACTAACTGTCCCCCGCGGTTTCACCCGCGTTCCCGAGGGATGTAACATTTTCCCGGCACAAAAAGTATCCTATGTTACTTCTAATACCTCCAAGAATATGTGTACAAAGTTTCATGATGATCGGTTAAGTAGTTTTCGCGTGGAAGCGTAACAAACAAACTTACATTCACATTTATAATATTAGTAGGGATAATGGTCAAATTGCGATCGTTAGGCGACTAAAAGTCCATCAGAAATGTACCTATAATTATTTTAATGTTCTGTTTGCTTGTAAGTAGAGATGTACTCGTATATTGAGTAGTAGAGCTCTTAGTGCAGAGTTAGAGAGTTAGAAAGGTGCGGCCGGTGACATTACAGGCACATGAGACTTAACTTCACGTCTCAGCGACAACGCAGCGATGCCCCTGGTGTTGCAAATGTCCATAGGCGTGACCACTTACCATCAGGTAGACCGTCTGTCTGTTTGTCAGTCCATTTGTCACCAAAATAATAAAGTAATTAGGGGACAGGTAACAATTATAATGATGTAAAAAATTAATTAATTAAATAGAAATTTTAAATACACTTAACTAAGTATTTTATAATGAACTAAGTTGGCAGGTCATTAGATAAATGATGTTGTAAAAAATTGCTTTATTATGTTGAAATTACAAAACAATATATGAATATGCTCGCGCCAATAATGGCTAAAGGGGGAAGCAGTTCTAAGACTGATTTTAGCTGAGAAGAACAAGTTCCAACGTGACATGTGGTGATCATTGTCACCGTCAAATGTATATTTGAAATTAGAAACTATTTTCAATACGCTTTTATTAGCTTCAGACGTATGTTAGTATGTAACGGAATCTTTGAACATGATTTTGACCCCCTTCAAGACGTCGGATTAACTCGAAATTTGGCATACTTGTTAAGGACCGATGACAATTCAATGTTTTAAATAGTTTGACTTGTTATCCTTACTAGGATGATCAGAATTAGCGGTTTAATTAAAAAAATAAAAATAAATAATAGTTTAAAAAAACTAAAAAACACGGTTTTATAGAAAATCCAACGAAAAAATAGAAAATAAATTTGAATTAAGAATAGTGTAAATAGGAAAAAAAAACATTATTTTATTGTAAAAAAAAAAGCGTGGGGTGCTTTTTAAGGTATTATCAAAATGATAATCCTTCTCATATCTGTCAATTAAATATTTATAACTATTGACACCATGCACCCCGCGCTTTTTTACAATATTTTTTATTTTTATATTTACACTATTCTTGATTCAAATTTTTTATCTATTTTTTTGTTGGATTTTCTATAATTTGTCTGTAAATTAAATCATCTGTTTGTTACTCCAATCGGGAGGGCCTCCTGTACCCTTACTCTACCCAGGGCCGTATTTAACGTTTTAGAGGCCCTGGGTACTTAGCTAATACCTTTAAACGAGCAATTCTTGTATATACACGTACATATATATGATTAGGATCTCGGAAACGGCTCTAATGATTTTCATGAAATTTAGTATTCAAGGGGTTTCGGGGGCGATAAATCGATTTGTTAATTTTTAGAAAACGTCCTTTTATCCGTGTTTTTAGGCAATGAAAACTGCTACAATGTCATTAGAAGGTAAGGTTTTCAAGTTACATCTTTTGTGAGAAATACTGTTATTGGGAGCCCTTTATTATCGCATCTAATTCGTATCTACACTTCTCACAAAAATTAAGGGAGCAGAAAAAAAATCGCCCTCGGAAAGCACTTATGAAGGTCAAATTTAAAGTTACTGAAGCCACTACCGGTTCGGAAGTTAGCCTTCAACTGAGAAGTACCGGCAAGAAACTCAGCAATTTTTTTATATGAATCTTACCTATTCTGACTTTTTGGCTATTTTATTATCTCAATATTATGTTTCTATATTTAACATTTGCAAAATCCCTACTAATATTATAAATGTGAATGTAAGTTTGTTTGTCACGCTTTCACTTGAAAACTACTTAACCGATCATCATGAAACTTTGTACACATATTGTTGGAGGTATTAGAAGTAACATAGCATACTTTTTGTGCCGGGAAAATGTTACATCCCTCGGGAACGCGGGGGACAGCTAGTACTTAATATAGGTAACATTAAAAAACAAAAAAGAAATAACAAGACTACAAAATAGAAAATAACAATAATTACTTACAACCTAAAATCAAATTAGAGGTGCAGTGTGCATTCTCTCCGTAACTTTACTAAGGGGCCCCAAAGATCGCGGGGCCCTGGGCTCCTAGCTAGAGTGCCTAATAGGTAAAAAGGCCCTTACTGTACCCTAATCGTATTTACATCAGCACCCACCACATTGCAAGTCGGTTATCGTTAACAAACGATAACGAACCGCAGAATTGATAGATGTTCAAATATATACCTAAATTGTATGTACAAATAGGTATATAATACAGGTTGATTTTATTCGTGTATCTGGGGGATATAAAAATTCCCGGGGTAGAAAAAAAAAATCTTAATACACGGAAATATATTATATTTTTTTTTTTATACCACATGGGCCGACAAAGAAGCACACGGTCCACCTGATGGTAAGTGATCACCGTCGTCTATGGACATTTGCAACACTAGGGGCATCGCCAATGCGTTGTCGCTGAGTCGTGAAGTTAAGTCTCATGTGCCTGTAATGTCACCGGCCGCACCTTTCAAACCGAAACAGTAATACAAGTGCACTATTGCTTCACTTAAATGGGTAGGGTGGTAGTACTTCCCCGGACGAACTCTAAAGTGATGAACTCAAACTAAGCAGAGCTTGTACTATGGAATCCAGATAACTGATAAACTACATACATATTTCTAAATACATAGATGCACACAAATGTTTGTCCTGATTGGGAATCGAACCCAAGACCCGTGGCATCCAGGGTCTCTTATAAAAGTAAAATTTTATCTAATCTGAATTAATGGCTGTTTTATTATTAAAAAAAAATCTTCAGTGGAACTGTCTCATTCATAAGCCATCTACCTACCTCTTTGAGGATAATTCAAGTCATAATAACCGTGTAGATATGCCATGTCAGATATTCCAATCGCCATATTGTAGGCAAGTGAGCGACACGAGCGCGCCACACGAAGCCGCGATGCGAGCGTGACTTAAACTTTGATATAAATAATACCGCAATAAAATCACCCTGTACATTAAAACAATATAATAGACAAACCACAGATTCGATAACTGTATGATATACGCGTATATAATTGAAAAATGTATCATTTTGTTATAAAATTCTCATGGCTGTCAGTTTATCACTAAAACTAAAATGATGGAATTTTGATAAAAAAAAACAATGGACAGAAATTTGTTAAAAAAATATAGAAAATTAAATATATATATGTCATGTATTACGCAGTGGTAAGTTAAATAGATAACCTCCTTTCTTATCGGTTAAGAAGGTAAGTAAATATATTATAATATCCTTTCTTAAATCATACGAACAAACAAATCATGCAGTAAAACTAACCAGCGAAAGTTTGTGTTTTAGTGTGTTACTTAACTCTGAAACGGCTGATGATGATGTAGTTTGTCCCACAAATGACAATTTTCTGGAGCAAATAGCCCTTCACAGGCACTTATGAATGATCAGACTCTACCACCGGTTCGGAAGGTTGTTCTACTGAGAAGAGCCGGCAATAAACTCAGCAATTATTTTTGCTATAGAATAATATGATAACGAATTGACTCAGGCGTTTCCTTGCGGAAATCTATTATAATATTATACAAAAACTAATTCCGCTGGATCTCCTCTGTCAAGTCCCAAACATGCTTCGTGTAGAAGCGAACGTGTCGATTTCCTGTTGAGTTTCCTTGTTTGAGACTTGACAGAGGAGAACCAGTGGAATTAGTTACTAGATATTTGTTTTTTTATAATCTAATATGCCTAAAGAATGTTGGAGCAATAAATGTGATCATGGTCGCCTGCACGATCATCATCAGGGAGGTGCCTCCGCATCCAAATATTAAATACTTATTATTTAAACTAAATAACTTATGTAATAGATTTTATTATATAATAGTACATCATTATGATATTCATAGGTGATATACAATTAGGCACGCACGCCTTTACTAATATGATATAGGTCAATGATGGGAGACGCGAGACGAAAAGGCCTGGGCTCGATTCTGTAAGGAAAATGACACTAACTCGAGGATGTTTCGTCGCGGCCTCCGTGCTCTCTTTCGCTAACTACGCCAATACTACTAATCACGTGAGAGGTAAGCTCTTCGAGGCCTCCGTGAAGCGGCTCGCTCAAGATGTTAGTATTAGCTGAATAAGGGGACTGATCATAAAGTTCATAGGAAAATGGTATCAAGGATTTTTTCCATATTAGCGCCATGACTGTAATTAGCTACGGAGCTATTAAAGATGACTTCGAGCCCAAGCAGTTAGCAGAACACCCAGCCAGGAGTACCCCAAAGTACCCTACAATTACCTTACAGCCAGACCATTTGGTGATTCAGCTTATGAAGTCAATTATCTCTCATAAAGCTTATTCACTAAATAGTTTGGTTGTATTACATCGATTGAAGATTAAACAGCCAGACGGTCTATCTGATGGTAAGTGGCCACCGCCGCCTATAGCGTATGACATTTGCAACACTGAGACGTGAAGTTAAGTCTCATGTGCCTGTAATGTCACCGGCCGCACCTTTCTAACCGAAACAGTAATCCGAACAAGTGCACTACTGCTTCACGGCGGAAATGGGTAAGGTGGTAATACCTCGAACGAATTGGGAGCTACTTAAATTATTAAAATGAAAACATTTTTATTCAAATAGGCCATTACAAGCACTTATGAATAGTCTGACTCTAACACCGGTTCGGAAGGTTGTTCTACTGAGAAGAGCCGGCAATAAACTCAGCAATTACTCTTTTTAAAAACGAACCTAGATTTATTACATAAAATTTATTTAGTCTCACTGACAATACCTGTGTGTTGCAGAAGTGAAGAATTATTGAACAATTTGTTGTAATTTAGAATGCCTGTTTTGATAATTAAAAATAAGATAGAATAAAAAAAAACTGTTTTATTCAATGGTTAATTATATGATGTTGCTGATGACCCTAATAATATACGACATAGAGTTGAATTTTGAAGAATTTTGTGCATTTTTTCATCACAATTATAAACTACTACCTGTCCCCCGGCTTCACCCGCGTTTAATTTAATTTGTTCTTTCTATCATCAATAGTTTACGCAGCGCACGCGATGTAAGGATTAATTTACACCTTGGGTTACATTATTGGAGTTTTATTAAGGATCCCTAATTATTTTGAAAATATAATATAGCCTATGTCACCCGGGGATAATGTAGCTTCACAACGGTGAATGAATTTTTGAATAGTCCAGTAGTTTTTAAGTTTATTCGTTACATACAAAAATACAAAAAAATCCTCTTCATTACAATATTAATATACGAGTATATTAGTGTAGAGTAGGTGTAGATTAGGTAGTTCCCGAGGGATGTCACATTTTCCCGGGATAAAAAACCTATATGTTATTCCAGGATATGCTCTATCCATGTGCTAAGTTTCATCCGAATCTGTCTGGTGACTTTTTCCGTGAAAGAGTAACAAACATTCGCATTTATAATTAGTTAGTATAATTAGCAATTAGTAAGATGATAATTGAAATATTGCACTCTTACTTATTTTATGTTTAATTGTTACTTTTAAATAAATACAGATCAAAATCAATGACTTTTTTATTTCACTACTAGCTTTATTTATAACGTTTCACCCGCGTTTATCGATATCATTCAGCCTATAACCATCTAGGAAATATTCCGCGTCGAATGGTAGCAGTCCCATCCCGATATGTTCAGTAGTTTTGAGGTGATGGTGCGTCAAAGGAACCTTATTTTTCCTATATATTTTTAGATATCACTACATAGTATAAAACAAAGTCACTTCCCGCTGTCTGTCTGTCCCTATGTATGCTTAGATCTTTAAAACTACGCAACGGATTTTGATGCGGTTTTTTTTTAAAGATAGAGTGATTCAAGAAGAAGGTTTTTATATATAATACATGTGACATCCCACGGGAACGCGGGTAAAACCGCGGGGGACAGCTATTTTAAAATAAAAATAAAAAAAAACAACGGGCTACACTCCGGGAGTGCCGGCAGAAGTGAAAACTTGAACATTAACGTTGTGCATTTTTACCGTCTTACGAATTTTCGATCAGGTCACGTGTTGGCGCGAGTTTAACATTTTATACCGATCAAGAAAAGTGCTCAACGCCGCTAAAGAAGTTTTCACTTGAAAAAACTTCAAACTATGCATTGTCCTTAAGAATTTACAGATTTTAGTTTGAATAAGTTTTTACTATCAATGAATACCATCAGATATTAAACTAAGCAGAACTTCTAATGAACCAGATAACTAATATACCACTTAAACGACTATTTCATACTAGTAGACACATCCAAACACATAACAGACATGTTCTAGACAGAAGTTTGTCCTGGCAACCGAACAAAACTGACCAGCAACCTGTGACTTCGAATTCCTGATATCAGTTTTGCAATTCTTTGTTTTATATACCACCTGATTTTAAGTGGTCACCGCCGCCTATGGACATATGCAACACTAGGGCCATCGCCGCGTTGTCGACCCTGAGACCCTTGTTAAGTCTACTACTCAAACTACTGTACCAAACTGTTTATCAAAACAATTGCAACACCAGGGGCATCGCCGCGTTGTCGCTGAGACGTGAAGTTAAGTCTCATGTGCCTGTGATGTCACCGGCCGCACCTTTCTAACCGAAACAGTAATACAAGTGCACTACTGCTTCAGGGCGGAAATGGGTAAGGTAGTACTTCCCCAGACGAACTCTGCAATAAGAGCTATACTACTCAAAATACTATACTAAACTTTTTCAAGAAACATAAACACTGCACAAAACAAATTTCAGAAACACTTTTTTTCAATGCAGTAATATGAAAGTAATAATGGCTAATTACTTATTGCTAATTATTTGATCATCCCTTCATTAGGTAACAGGTAAACCTTCCCCTTTTGTATAAATAGCCAAGATTTGTAATGTTATGTATCAGTTCGAATTTAAACATTCAGTGAGTGAGACAATTGTAATAAATTAAACATTTAAATAAAATTAATAAAAAAAATTTGGAGTAGAAGAGTTCTTAGTGCAGTTCGGGGAAACTACCTTACTCTATTCCGCCGTGAAGTAGAGCACTTGTATTACTGTTTCGGTTAGAAAGGTGCGGCCGGTGACATTACAGGCACGTGAGACTTAATTTCACGTCTCAGCGACCACGCAGCGATGCCCCTATTGTTGCAAATGTCCATAGGGGGTGACAACTAACCATCAGGTGGACCGTCTACTTGTTTGGCCGCCATGTCGTATAAAAAAGGTACGACATTTTTATATTGGATAGTGAATTCGAACATTAATAAGTGTTTCTCTCCAAGCTAAAAGCCTTAACCAGATAAAAATATCAGCCAAAACAGTGGCTTATTGTTGAGTACAACAAATTGCCATGGAGCAGATGTTAGACAAAAAAAAATTGATTAAGCACAGTAAGTTTTTGTTTGAAGTTGAGTTTGACCACAAAATTGTGGTAAGTAATGTAACCAAAGGGAACTAGTCTCTATCAGTAGTTATCACTGACTCAGTAAATATGTTTATCATTCTATCACTGGGTGTGTGATGATTCTTGATATGCGACAATATTCAAGTATTTTTTTAACTCATTTAACGTATTAAAATGTCGTGTAAAGAAGGAAATATAATTTAGTCTTCCACAACAGAATTTGTTTTATAATTATTATAATTACTCTATATAGCTGTCTTGCTCAACAGTTGTCACATTCTAAGTAGATATGTTTACATTCTATCACTGGGTTTGTGATGACTACTGAAACATGGCAAAAAATCGTCTTTTTTCTTTTGTGCAAATTAATGAATATGGCTGTCTTGCTCAACAGTTGTCACATTCTAAGTAGATATGTTTACATTCTATCACTGGGTTTGTGATGACTACTGAAACATGGCAAAAAATCGTCTTTTTTCTTTTGTGCAAATTAATGAATATGGCTGTCTTGCTCAGTAGTTGCCACATTCTCAGGAGATATGCTTACATTCTATCACTGGAACATGGCAAAAAATCGTCTTTTTTCTTTTGTGCAAATTAATGAATATGGCTGTCTTGCTCAGTAGTTGCCATATTCTCAGGAGATATGTTTACATTCTATCACTGGGTTTGTGATGACTACTGAAAAATGACAATAAATCTACTCATATGGATTCCTTTGTGCAAATTAACAAATATGGCTGTCTTGCTTAATAGTTGCCACATTCTCAGTAGATATGTTTGCATTCTATCACTGGGTTTGTGATGACTATTGAAAAATGGCAATAAATATACTCATTTTGTTTGTGTTGTGCAAATTAATGAAAACTTCTGTCTTGCTCAATAGTTGCCACATTCTCAGGAGATATGTTTACATTCTATCACTGGGTTTGTGATAGCTACTGAAAATGGCAATAAATAAACCCATTATGTTTCTTTTGTGCAAATTAACGAATATGTCTTGCTCAATAGTTGTCACATTCTAAGTAGATATGTTTACATTCTATCACTGGGTTTGTGATGACTACTGAAACATGGCAAAAAATCGTCTTTTTTCTTTTGTGCAAATTAATGAATATGGCTGTCTCGCTCAGTAGTTGCCACATTCTCAGGAGATATGTTTACATTCTATCACTGGGTTTGTGAAAGCTACAGAAAATGGCAATTAATCCACTTGTTCTTCTGCTTCTGTTCGGATTATAAATAAACGTATCTTGTTCAATAGTTGCCACATTCTTATTTATTATGTTTACATTCTATCACTGGGTTTGTGATGACTACTGAAACATGGCAAAAAATCGTCTTTTTTCTTTTGTGCAAATTAACAAATATGGCTTGCTTAATAGTTGCCTCATTCTCAGTAGATATGTTTGCATTCTATCACTGGGTTTGTGATAGCTACTGAAAATGGCAATAAATATACCCATTATGTTTCTTTTGTGCAAATTAACGAATATGTCTTGCTCAACAGTTGTCACATTCTAAGTAGATATGTTTACATTCTATCACTGGGTTTGTGATGACTACTGAAACATGGCAAAAAATCTACTCAACGTGTTTCTTTGGCGTAATAAATAAATATGCTTTGTCTTGCTCAATAGTTGCCACATTCACAGGAGATATGTTTACATTCTATCACTGGGTTTGTGATGACTACTGAAACATGGCAAAAAATCGTCTTTGTTTTTGTTTAGTGCAAATTAATGAATATGGCTGTCTTGCTCAGTAGTTGCCACATTCTCAGTAGATATGTTTACATTCTATCACTGGGTTTGTGATGACTACTGAAACATGGCAAAAAATCGTCTTTTTTCTTTTTATTTTGTGCAAATTAATGAATATGGCTGTCTCGCTCAGTAGTTGCCACATTCTCAGGAGATATGTTTACATTCTATCACTGGGTTTGTGATAGCTACTGAAAATGGCAATAAATAAACCCATTATGTTTCTTTTGTGCAAATTAACGAATATGTCTTGCTCAATAGTTGTCACATTCTAAGAAGATATGTTTACATTCTATCACTGGGTTTGTGATGACTACTGAAACATGGCAAAAAATCGTCTTTTTTCTTTTGTGCAAATTAATGAATATGGCTGTCTCGCTCAGTAGTTGCCACATTCTCAGGAGATATGTTTACATTCTATCACTGGGTTTGTGATGTCTACTGAAACATGGCAAAAAATCGTCTTTTTTCTTTTGTGCAAATTAATGAATATGGCTGTCTCGCTCAGTAGTTGCCACATTCTCAGGAGATATGTTTACATTCTATCACTGGGTTTGTGATAGCTACTGAAAATGGCAATAAATATACCCATTATGTTTCTTTTGTGCAAATTAACGAATATGTCTTGCTCAACAGTTGTCACATTCTAAGTAGATATGTTTACATTCTATCACTGGGTTTGTGATGACTACTGAAACATGGCAAAAAATCGTCTTTTTTCTTTTGTGCAAATTTATGAAAACACCTGCATTGCTCAATAGTTGCCACATTCTCAGTAGATATGTTTACATTCTATCACTGGGTTTGTGATGACTTCTGAAACATGTCAAAAAATCGTCTTTTTTCTTATGTGCAAATTAATGAATATGGCTGCCTTGTTCAGTAGTTGCCACATTCTCAGTAGATATGCTTACATTCTATCACTGGGTTTGTGTGAAAGCTACTGAAAATGGCAATTAATCCACTTGTTCTTCTGCTTCTGTTCGGATTATAAATAAACGTGTCTTGCTCAATAGTTGCCACATTCTCATTTGATATGTTAACATTCTATCACTGGGTTTGTGATGACTACTGAAAAACTTTTGTCATAATACACTTTCACGTATCAACTAATGATTTCCTAATTAGTTACTTAGGTAATTATTTAATTATCCACTTGTGAGGTGTCAGGTGAATAATATCTCTACTTCCTTAAGTATAAATGGTCAAGGGCATTATCAAAATGCATTAGTTACATTTTGGCTGTTTTAGGATTAACACATGTAAGCGAAAGAAGTGTTTGAGTGAAATAGTTCCAAAAACCAAGTCCTTTTTCTCAGGTGGTATTTATCATAACTTGTCTCTATCAGTAGTTATCACAGACTCAGTAGATATGTTTTTCATTCTATCACTGGGTGTGTGATGATTTGTGATAGGTGACAACATTATTTAATATTATTTCTGTAAGAATTTTTTGTGCAAATTTATGAATATAACTGTCATGCTCAACAGTTGCCATATTCTCAGTTGATATGTTTATATTCTATCACTGGGTTTGTGATGACTACTGAAACATGGCAATACATCTACTGAAAACGTTAGCAAATATAAACTATAATAGATGTAATACATGCTCATTTTATTTTAATAAGGAATAAAACTGCATGGTCAATAGTTGCAACATTCTCAGCAGATATGTTTACATTCTATCACTGGGATTGGTATGACTATTGAAACATGGCAATATATTTTAATAATAATCCATTAATTATTTAGAGGATGATCAGATAACAGGCGCATATCATCCGAAAAACTAATCTTTAGACTAACATATCTTTTTATTATCACATATTTATATGTATATTTGTCTTTGTAAGTAGTTGTCATTTACTTAGTAGATATGTTTTTCGTTCTATCACTGGGTTCCTGATAACTACTGACATTGACATCGAACATCGTAACAATTAAACCCGCCGGAATACTTCGTCTGTACAAGTGGTTATCACTTTCTCAGTAGATATGTTGATCATTCTATCACTGGGAATGTGATGTCAATCAGTATAGGACCGATATCCTCAGAGTTTAAACTAAACTTTACCAGAAGGAGAAGGTTTGTAACGAATTTGTTTCATATATGTCTCGCCATGGTCAATAGTTCCCACATTCTCAGTAGTTATGTTAACATGCTATCACTGGGTTTGTAATGACTACTAAAACACAGCAATACATCAACATATTCTGTTTATATTGTGCAAATGGATGAATATAACTGTCTTCCTCAATAGTCGCCACACTCTCAGTAGATACGTTTACATTCTATCACTGGGTTTGTGATGACTACTGAAAAATGACAATAAATCTACTCATATGGATTCCTTTGTGCAAATTAACAAATATGGCTGTCTTGCTTAATAGTTGCCACATTCTCAGTAGATATGTTTGCATTCTATCACTGGGTTTGTGATGACTATTGAAAAATGGCAACAATTTTTAATTATTCCTTTTGTTACATCACCAATCAACTAATGATTTCCTAATTGCTTACTTAGGTAATTATTTAATTATCCACTTGTGAGGTGTCAGGAGAATAATGTCACTTCTTCCGTATAAATGGTCGAGGGCATTATCAAAATGCATTAGTTACATTTTAGCTGTTTTACGATTAACATGTAACAGAAAGAAGTGTATGGGTGAAATAGTTTCAAAAAGCAAGTCCTTTTTCTTTGTTAAAGCTTTGACCACAACCTACTTGTGATAAGTAATGTTACCAAAGGGAACTAGTCCCTATCAGTAGTTATCACTGACTCAGTAGATATATTTATCATTCTATCACTGGGTGTGTGATGATTCTTGATATGCGACAACATTCAAGTATTTTTTTTTAACTCATTTAACGTATCAAAATATCGTGTAAAGAAGGAAATATAATTTAGTCTTCCACAACAGAATTTGTTTTATAATTACTCTATATAGCTGTCTTGCTCAACAGTTGTCACATTCTAAGTAGATATGTTTACATTCTATCACTGGGTTTGTGATGACTACTGAAACATGGCAAAAAATCGTCTTTTTTCTTTTGTGCAAATTAATGAATATGGCTGTCTTGCTCAACAGTTGTCACATTCTAAGTAGATATGTTTACATTCTATCACTGGGTTTGTGATGACTACTGAAACATGGCAAAAATCGTCTTTTTTCTTTTGTGCAAATTAATGAATATGGCTGTCTTGCTCAGTAGTTGCCATATTCTCAGGAGATATGTTTACATTCTATCACTGGGTTTGTGATGACTACTGAAAAATGACAATAAATCTACTCATATGGATTCCTTTGTGCAAATTAACAAATATGGCTGTCTTGCTTAATAGTTGCCACATTCTCAGTAGATATGTTTGCATTCTATCACTGGGTTTGTGATGACTACTGAAACATGGCAAAAAGTCGTCCTTTTTTCTTTTGTGCAAATTAATGAAAACTTCTGTCTTGCTCAATAGTTGCAACAATCTCAGGAGATATGTTTACATTCTATCACTGGGTTTGTGATGACTACTGAAACATGGCAAAAAATCGTCTTTTTTCTTATGTGCAAATTAATGAATATGGCTGCCTTGTTCAGTAGTTGCCACATTCTCAGTAGATATGCTTACATTCTATCACTGGGTTTGTGTGAAAGCTACTGAAAATGGCAATTAATCCACTTGTTCTTCTGCTTCTGTTCGGATTATAAATAAACGTGTCTTGCTCAATAGTTGCCACATTCTCATTTGATATGTTAACATTCTATCACTGGGTTTGTGATGACTACTCAAAAACTTTTGTCATAATACACTTTCACGTATCAACTAATGATTTCCTAATTAGTTACTTAGGTAATTATTTAATTATCCACTTGTGAGGTGTCAGGTGAATAATATCTCTACTTCCTTAAGTATAAATGGTCAAGAGCATTATCAAAATGCATTAGTTACATTTTGGCTGTTTTAGGATTAACACATGTAAGCGAAAGAAGTGTTTGAGTGAAATAGTTCCAAAAACCAAGTCCTTTTTCTCAGGTGGTATTTATCATAACTTGTCTCTATCAGTAGTTATCACAGACTCAGTAGATATGTTTTTCATTCTATCACTGGGTGTGTGATGATTTGTGATAGGTGACAACATTATTTAATATTATTTCTGTAAGAATTTTTTGTGCAAATTTATGAATATAACTGTCTTGCTCAACAGTTGCCATATTCTCAGTTGATATGTTTATATTCTATCACTGGGTTTGTGATGACTATTGAAACATGGCAATATATTTTAATAATAATCCATTAATTATTTAGAGGATGATCAGATAACAGGCGCATATCATCCGAAAAACTAATCTTTAGACTAACATATCTTTTTATTATCACATATTTATATGTATATTTGTCTTTGTAAGTAGTTGTCATTTACTTAGTAGATATGTTTTTCGTTCTATCACTGGGTTCCTGATAACTACTGACATTGACATCGAACATCGTAACAATTAAACCCGCCGGAATACTTCGTCTGTACAAGTGGTTATCACTTTCTCAGTAGATATGTTGATCATTCTATCACTGGGAATGTGATGTCAATCAGTATAGGACCGATATCCTCAGAGTTTAAACTAAACTTTACCAGAAGGAGAAGGTTTGTAACGAATTTGTTTCATATTAAGTATAGGTTAACCGAACATTTCTATGAAGAACTTTAATGTCTCGCCATGGTCAATAGTTCCCACATTCTCAGTAGTTATGTTAACATGCTATCACTGGGTTTGTAATGACTACTAAAACACAGCAATACATCAACATATTCTGTTTATATTGTGCAAATGGATGAATATAACTGTCTTCCTCAATAGTCGCCACACTCTCAGTAGATACGTTTACATTCTATCACTGGGTTTGTGATGACTACTGAAAAATAGCAGTACATCTTCTAATTATGTTTAATTAATGACCAAATAAATATAGCTGTCTAAACTCAATAGTTACCACTTCCTCAGTCGATATGTTTGACATTCTATCACTGGGTGTGTGATGACTTGTGATATGTGACAACAATGCATTCTTGAACTTATTTCTTATGTATTCAAACTATAAAATAGTGTCTTTTAATTTTTGATCTAATGTGTATAGTTGTCTTTATAAGTAGCTGTCATTTACTTAGTAGATATGTTTTGGGTTCCTGATAACTACTGACATTGACATCGAACATCATACACGTATCAGTAAAACCCGCCACAATACTTTGCCCATACAAGTGGTTATCACTTTCTCAGTAGATATGTTGATTATTCTATCACTGGGAATGTGATGTCAATCAGTATAGGGCAGTGATCATCTTAATTTTAAGTATGTTTTATGGGATTTGTGAAGATCAAGGTGTTCATTGTAGAAAAAATTGTTTCTGAACATTTCAATGTTGTAAGAACTTTAATGTCTGGCCTAAGCTCAATAGTTGCCTCATTCTCAGTAGATATGTCATACATTCTATCACTGGGTATGTGATGACTACTGAAACATGGCAATAAATCTACCCGTTATAGTTCATTTGTGTAAATATTGAATAACTCTGTCTTGCTCAATAGTTGCCACATTCTCAGTAGATATGTTAACATTCAATCACTGGGTTTGTGATTACTTCTGAAAAATGGCAATAAATCTACTAGTTATACTTCATTTGTGTAAATATTGAATAACACTGTCTTGCTCAATAGTTGCCACATTCTCAGTAGATATGTTAACATTCTATACAAATTCAGTTATGTCATTATATAACCATCCTTAATTAATTAGGGGATGATAGGAGCATATCATCCCTAATTACCTTGATATAAATAGCCGAGAATGGTATCGAAATGCATCATTTTAATTTTACCAGTTCAACGATTAACACGTGATAAAGTTATCTATAGACTTACATAAACTTTTATAGAAGAAACTTTGAAGAACTAGAAGAAAGTATTGGTTAGATAATGGTAACGATTGAAATGTCTCGTCCTACTCAGTAGTTGCCACAATCTCAGTAGATATGTTAACTATGTTATGACGGAAAAACGGCAATACATCAACATATTGTTTATATTGTGCAAATGGATGAATATAACTGTATTGCTCAATAGTCGCCACATTCTCAGTAGATACGTTTACATTCTATCACTGGGTACGTGATGGCTACTGAAAAATGGCAAAAAAATCCACTTTTAATATTTTCTGTTTATTAAAGAATAAATCTGTCTTGCTCAACAGTTGTCACATCCTCAGATACGTTTACATTCTATCACTGGGTTTGTGATGACTTCTGAAATATGACAATATTTTTTTATACTATTGCTCATTTTGTCTTGATCACACTTTCAAAAAACTACAGTAATTTGTTTATTAGCTCGTGTAATTATTTAATCATCACAGTATTAAGTAATGTGTGCTAATGACTTAAATATTAATAGCCAGGACAGGTATTGAAATTCATCAATATAATTTTAGTAGTGCAAGGGAGTAGATCAAAGTATGCATCAACGAAAGAAACGACCTTATCCTTAAGAGCTACTTTGTGTTTATCAGCAGTTGTCACTGACTCAGTAATTCTATCACTAGGTGTGTGATGACTTGTGATATGTGACAGCAATGCATTCTTGAACTTATTTCTTACGTATTTAAACTACAAAATGGTGTTTCTTTTTATTGTCGATCTAATGTGCATAATTGTCATTATAAGTAGTTGTCATTTACTTAATAGATATGTTTTTCGTTCTATCACTGGGTTTCTGATAACTAATGACATTGACATCAAACATCGTACACGTATCAGTAATTCTCGCCGGAATATTTTGCCTATACAAGTGGTTATCACTTTCTCAGTAGATATGTTGATCATTCTATCACTGGGAATGTGATGTCAATCAGTATAGGACAGAGATCATCGTAATTTAAACTAAGCGAATTGGTTTCATATTAAGTACAGGTGTACTAAACACTTCAATGTCGTAAGAACTCTCATGTCTCGCCCACGGTCAATAGTTGCCTCATCCTCAGTAGATATGTCATACATTCTATCACTGGGTTTGTGATGACTATTGAAACATGGCAATATATTTTAATAATAATCCATTAATTAATTAGGGGATGATTAGGTAACAGGTGCATATCA
Source organism: Habrosyne pyritoides (assembly GCA_907165245.1). Taxonomy (NCBI): domain Eukaryota; kingdom Metazoa; phylum Arthropoda; class Insecta; order Lepidoptera; family Drepanidae; genus Habrosyne; species Habrosyne pyritoides. The sequence goes on from OU015615.1 coordinate 5,605,434, forward strand.
TCCGGAATTACCTTAATCGGAGCGGAGAGTGGTATCGAAATGCAACAGTTTAATTTTACCAGTTCAACGATTAACACGTGATAAAGTTATCTTTAGACTTACATAAACTTTTATTGAAGTTTTTCTTTGCGTGCGCCATGTGAGGGAAAGTAAGTATTGGTTAGCTAATCGTCACGATTGTAGTGTCTCGTCCTGCTCAGTAGTTGCCACATTCTCAGTAGATATGTTTACATTCAATCACTGGGTTTGTGATTACTTCTGAAAAATGGCAATAAATCTACTCGTTATACTTCATTTGTGTAAATATTGAATAACACTGTCTTGCTCAATAGTTGCCACATTCTCAGTAAATATGTTAACATTCTATCACTGGGTTTGTGATGACTACTGAAAAATGGCAAAAAAATCGACTATTAATATTTTGTGTTTATTAAATAATAAATCTGTCTTGCTCAACAGTTAGCACATTCTCAGTTGATATGTTTACATTCTATCACTGGGTTTGTGATGACTTCTGAAAAATGGCAATAAATCTACTCGTTATACTTCATTTGTGTAAATATTGAATAACACTGTCTTGCTCAATAGTTGCCTCATTCTCAGTAGATATGTTAACATTCTATCACTGTGTTTGTGATGACTACTGAAAACTGGCAAAAAAATCGACTATTAATATTTTGTGTTTATTAAATAATAAATCTGTCTTGCTCAACAGTTGGCACATCCTCAGATACGTTTACATTCTATCACTGGGTTTGTGATGACTTCTGAAAAATGGCAATAAATCTACTCGTTATACTTCATTTATGTAAATATTGAATAACACTGTCTTGCTCAATAGTTGCCACATTCTCAGTAGATATGTTTACATTCTATCACTGGGTTTGTGATGACTACTGAAAAATGGCAAAAAAATCGACTATTAATATTTTGTGTTTATTAAATAATAAATCTGTCTTGCTCAACAGTTGGCACATTCTCAGTTGATATGTTTACATTCTATCACTGGGTTTGTGATGACTTCTGAAAAATGGCAATAAATCTACTCGTTATAGTTCATTTGTGTAAATATTGAATAACACTGTCTTGCTCAATAGTTGCCACATTCTCAGTAGATATGTTTGACATTCTATCACTGGGTTTGTGATGACTTCTGAAAAATGGCAATAAATCTACTCGTTATACTTCATTTACGTAAATATTGAATAACACTGTCTTGCTCAATAGTTGCCACACTCTCAGTAGATATGTTAACATTCTATCACTGGGTTTGTGATAACTTCTGAAAAATGGCAATAAATCTACTCGTTATACCTACTTCATTTGTGTAAATATTGAATAACACTGTCTTGCTTAATAGTTGCCACATTCTCAGTAGATATGTTAACATTCTATCACTGGGTTTGTGATAACTTCTGAAAAATGGCAATAAATCTACTCGTTATACCTACTTCATTTGTGTAAATATTGAATAACACTGTCTTGCTTAATAGTTGCCACATTCTCAGTAGATATTGTTAACATTCTATCACTGGGTTTGTGATAACTTCTGAAAAATGGCAATAAATCTACTCGTTATACCTACTTCATTTGTGTAAATATTGAATAACATTGTCTTGCTCAATAGTTGCCACATTCTCAGTAGATATGTTTGACATTCTATCACTGGGTTTGTGATTACTTCTGAAAAATGGCAAATAAATCGACTATTAATATTTTGTGTTTATTAAATAATAAATCTGTCTTGCTCAACAGTTGGCACATTCTCAGTAGATATGTTTGACATTCTATCACTGGGTTTGTGATGACTTCTGAAAAATGGCAATAAATCTACTCGTTATACTTCATTTGTGTAAATATTGAATAACACTGTCTTGCTCAATAGTTGCCACATTCTCAGTAGATATGTTTGACATTCTATCACTGGGTTTGTGATGACTTCTGAAAAATGGCAATAAATCTACTCGTTATACTTCAGTTGTGTAAATATTGAATAACACTGTCTTGCTCAATAGTTGCCACATTCTCAGAGGATATGTTTGACATTCTATCACTGGGTTTGTGATGACTACTGAAAAATGGCAAAAAAATCGACTATTAATATTTTGTGTTTATTAAATAATAAATCTGTCTTGCTCAACAGTTGGCACATGCTCAGTTGATATGTTTACATTATATCACTGGGTTTGTGATGACTTCTGAAAAATGGCAATAAATCTACTCGTTATAGTTCATTTGTGTAAATATTGAATAACACTGTCTTGCTCAATAGTTGCCACATTCTCAGAGGATATGTTTGACATTCTATCACTGGGTTTGTGATGACTACTGAAAAATGGCAATAAATCTACTCGTTATACTTCATTTGTGTAAATATTGAATAACACTGCCTTGCTCAATAGTTGCCACATTCTCAGAGGATATGTTTGACATTCTATCACTGGGTTTGTGAGGACTACTGAAAAATGGCAAAAAAATCGACTTTTAATATTTTGTGTTTATTAAATAATAAATCTGTCTTGCTCAACAGTTGGCACATTCTCAGTAGATATGTTTACATTCTATCACTGGGTTTGTGATGACTTCTGAAAAATGGCAATAAATCTACTCGTTATACTTAATTTGTGTAAATATTGAATAACACTGTCTTGCTCAATAGTTGCCACATTCTCAGTAGATATGTTAACATTCTATCACTGGGTTTGAGGTGCCTACTGAAACATGACAATCATGTTTTATACTATTCCTCATTTTCATTTGATCACACTTTCATAAAACTACAGTAATTTCTTTATTAGCTCGTGTAATTATTTAATCATCCCAAAATTAAGTAACGTGTGCAAATATTGACTTTAATATAACCCAGGAGAGGTATTGAAATTCTACAATTTAATTATAGAAGATCAAGAGAGTAGATCAACGTAAGAAACGACCTTATCCTCAAGAGTAGAGACTTACTAATTTGTATTTATCAATAGTTGCCACTGACTCAGTAGATATGTTTTTAATTCTATCACTGGGTGTGTGATGACTTGTGATATGTGGCAACAATGCATTCTTGAACATAGTTATTATGTATTAAAACTACCAAAAGTGTGATTATTTGATTATTTTCGATCCAATGAGCATAATTGTATTTATAAGTAGTTGTCATTTACTTAGTAGATATGTTTTTCGTTCTATCACTGGGTTTCTGATAACTAGTGACATTGACATCGAACATCATACACGTATCAGTAAAACCCGCCACAATACTTTGGCTATACAAGTGGTTATCACTTTCTCAGTAGATATGTTGATCATTCTATCACTGGGAGTGTGATGTCAATTAGTATAGGGCAGTGATCATCTTAATTTTGTAAGAACTTTTGCGTCTGGCCTAAGTTTAATAGTTGCCTCATCCTCAGTAGATATGTCATACATTCTATCACTGGGTATGTGATGACTACTGAAAGATGGCAACACATCTACTCATTTTATTTGAATAAGGAATAAAACTGCATGCTCAATAGTTGCCACATTCTCAGTAGATACGTTTACCTATCACTGGGCTTGTGATGACTACTGAAAAACGGCACAACGCAAATCAATGGAGCGGTTTCATCCGCTTTCTCGACGGATGTTAAAATTTCCCAGTGTAAACTAGGTATTCTATGTTATTTTCAGTTGATGGCCGACTTCAGAACCGGTGTTAAAAACATTCAAGCCTTCATAAGTGCCTTTAGCGGGCCTGTTTTATTATTTAAAGCAAAAATAATACAAATACTTTGCTCATACAAGTGGTTATCACTATGTCAGTAGATATGTTAAACATTCTATCACTGGGAATGTAATGACTATCAGTATGGGGCAATGATCTTGTTAGATTTTAATTATATATACGTATAGTTATTTAGTTAGTAATCCCCAAGTGTACGCGTTATATTTATATCATTATAAACTAGCTGCGACCTGCGGCTTTGCCCGCTTTCAATCCTGGTTATAAACCTTCATCTTGAATTACTCTATCTATTGCTGAAAACTGCATTAAAATCCGTTGCATGGTTTACGATTCCATAAAGGACATACAGACATTTATTTTTGGTTTATTTTTATATACAGACTGCTACAAAACTACCCGTACAGGCCAAAGGAGGTTAAATGGGGCCTTATAACGAGTCCATTCACAACATTTAAGAGCCGTAGAAACGCTATATAACATACCCCAAAAAAAAAACTGTTTTTTATGAATGAAAAATAGAAAAACTATTAAAGTTGCAATTATTAGGTAAAATAGGTACGTAGGCCTTTCTGCTAAATAATCTGGTTCCCCGACATGACAGCTTACTAGGGTTGTTGGCTTTGATAATTAATTAAATGTTTACAAGGTATTTTATAACACGTTGTATATATAAAATGCTCTGTTTTAAACAAATAGGAATCAATGAGTCTAATATTAGTATTCATCACAGATTCAGTAGATATACTTAACATTCTATCACTGGGTGTGTGATGACTGGTGATGTAAATATCCCTGGACATTCTTCACACGCTGGCATCTGATCCCAAAGTAAGCTTAGCTTGTACTATGGAAACCAGATAACTGATATACTACATTTTTTTCTAAATACATACTTATATACATATTTACACCCAGACACAGAACAAACAGAAATGTTCATGCACACATATGTTGGTAATGGGTGGGAATCGACCCCGCGACCTTCGCTTTGGCAGTCAGAGTCGCTAGCCACTAAGCCAACGGGCAGTTGGCTTGGTGATTAGAGACCCTGTTGGATTACGCTCACTAGGCGACTACTACTTTCATAAAAAAGTGTACAAAGTGAAACTTTTATTAGATCGTCTCAAACTCTTTGGTCTGTGTGTTGCATGTCGCGTGACGGTCGGCCGCGGAGTAGGGATAAAGTGAAAGGCGCTCGCCAGAGCAGCCAAGGCCAATATTAGTTGGAGATTTAGTCTACTTTTATCATTTCCTATTATCATTCCAATTTTCCAAGTGTAAAATTAAGATTGATAAAGCGATTTTTATACCCTTAGTGGAATGTTATTCCAAAAATTTTTAGTTAAATGTCTATAATGTGAAAAAAAGTTTCACTTTTACCGTGGTTTCATAAAACCAAACAATCTAATTTCTTCACGTATTAATTTAGTGGTGATTATCATACCTTACTACGGAGACACTCTTGGAAGTCCTTCTTCATGACGGACACGGAGACGCGGTCTTGAGGTCTTTTGGGTCCACTCACTGAGGTCTCCACCGTTGATAAATCCAGTTCTACCACCTGGAATTTTTATGTACAAATTTTAAATAATTGACTCAGGTGTGGCCTTGCGGGAATCCATTATAAGATTATACAAAAACAAATATCTAGTGACAACTTTCTGTCCGGCGGTCGGCGAGGTAACACGTCTGTGGTGCTAGTGCGTCGACTCAGTGACAGCGGGTCTAATACGTCCTGAAGATGCTTCGTGTAGAAGCGAAACGTGTCGATTTCCTGTTGAGTTTCCTTGTTTGGGACTTGACAGAGGAGATCCAGCGGAATTAGTTACTAGATATTTGTTTTTGTATAATATTCGGTTCAGAATTTCAACGCCATAAAATATGTATATATTTTATGGCGTTGAAATTCTGAACCGCAACCTTGTGACGAAAAATAAATGAATGATAAACGGTTCACCTGATGGTAAGTGGTCACCGCCTATAGACATTAGCAACACCAGGCGCATCGCCGCGTTGTCGCTGAGACGTGAAGTTATGTCTCATGTGCCTGTAATGTCACCGGCCGCACCTTTCTAACCGAAACAGTAATACATGTGCACTACTGCTTCACGGTAGAGATGGGTAAGGTGGGAGTACTTCCCCGGACGAACTCTGCACTAAGAGCTCTACTACTCTAAGTTTTGGTCTTTTAATGTGAGACCGTCTGCCGGTTTGTCGGCTAATGTGATATTAAAAAAAGTAATAAATCCATCCAAACTTTGTCATTGATAATAGAAATAAGATTAAAAAGTTACTAGAGACATATGTTGCGTAATTAAATGAAATATTTTATTCAAATAGGCCTTCACAGGCACTTATGAATGGTCAGACTCTAACACCGGTTCGGAAGGTTGTTCTACTGAGAAGAGCCGGCAATAAACTCAGCAATTACTCTTTTGAAAATAAGGTGAAATATGGGTAACGATACCTTTGCCTACCTCTATATGGGGATAATAAATATCCTGGGACATTCTTTACTCACGGCCATCTGATCCCAAACTAAGCAGAGCTTGTACTATGGAAACCAGATAACTGATATACTACATATACTACTTTTTTTTTTCTAAATACATACATATATAGATATTTACACCCAGACACAGAACAAACAGACATGTTCATGCACACAAATGTTTGTCCTGGGTGGGAATCGAACCCGCGACCTTCGGTTTGGCAGTCAGAGCGCTAACCACCAAGCCAACTGGCCTGTCATGTAATGGTCGTGAAAATTGAAATACGTACTTCAGAGAACACAGGGTCTTCTTGCGGGTTGTTGTAGTCTCGGAACTGTTTCGTGGCGCGAAGGTATCCTTCGATAATATCAATTTTCTCGCGGGAACGATCTGAAAATTTCATATTAGATTTTGTTAGAAATCATTTAAACTAACTAGATTTTCGTAAACTTACTTCACGCCGAAATAGAAATATTATCTATTTTTGAAGATTTCTTCTTTAGGCGCGTTATGAAAAAATTATGAGTGTGAAATTTTAAGATGCGCGCGCATCAGTGTAACACAAAAGTAACAGGTTGAAGTTAGCTGATAACGGTATCTCCGGAACATCGCACAAATCGCAACTGTCAGTGTCAATGAGTGAGTAATGATGTTATTGTCAATAATAACCTAACAACGTCAACAATTGTTATTCCTTGCTACAGACAGGTGCAAAGAGTTTGGACACTACAATTTCACGACTGAATAGTAAAAAAATATTTTAGTGCAGTTTTTCTCACCTTTAATTTCTGGTTTAACTTGTTTTTTTTTTTTTGAAGGAACGAAGGTCATTAGCCTCTGATGACTCTTACACCCTTTCACGGAAAATTCCGGCGAGGGCAGAGGGCTCTCAGAAAAATACTTAAGATTCTAGGCAACTGAAGGTGCCCCCTGTTGGGCTCGGACCTCGAGCTCAGGGCGTTGGGTGGGGGGTCTCAAAGACTTTAGCCCTCCTCGAGCGCGGCTAACGTTCACGCCGAGGAGGGCGGTATCTAGGCTGATGGCCTGTCGCTCCACTAGCAACAACAAGCAATACTCACTTGTCTGTGTCAGGTACTGCAGCGAGCGTCGGTCGACGGGGAAGTGCGCCACGGTGGCACCAAACTCAGGGCACATGTTGGCCACGGTCGCCCTGTCAGCTATACTGAGGGCAGAGACACCCTCGCCGAAGAACTCCACGAATTTACCGACCACGCCCAGGGAGCGGAGGTGCTGGAAGATTTAAAAAGATAATATTTTTAACCCCCCCACCTCGGAAAAACTATTTTTGATCCTCGATATCTGAGTGAAAAAGCCGTAAATTGAATTTAGAACATCGTGTGCACTAAGTTTGTGAAGTCAAATCATTAAACCTACTTACTTATACCTCCATGGTGCTGAATTAAACATACAACCGTTGTTTGTTAAAAGCTACGACCCGGAACCTTCTTGGTGTATTTTTTTTAAATTAGGGAATTTACCCATACTACGTGACCCATTCAGGGGGGGGAGGGAGGTCTTCAGAATACCACGCTTAGTCACAGGGGAGTCATGTAGTCAATAACCTCTAAGGAAATCTCGCGCCTTTTAGCTTTATTCAAATATGGCGTGCCTTATTAAGCCATATTTTTTTGTTATTCTATTTGCGAAATATCGTTGAAAGCCGTATTTATAAATTACTATGTACAAATTAGTCGTGGCATATACTACGCGTGGTCACCAAGGGGGGGGAGGGGGGTAAAGATTGTATAAGAATGGGTCACGTAGTATGAGTAAGTTCCCTTAGCTTTCCGCGAGCCATTTTCTTTTGCATTTAGTAATTTCCTCGCTGAGCTAGGATGAAAAGTTACGTGTTGCACTCGAGTGCAAAGATTTTTCACCTCGTGCTCTTCTGATTCCCTCGCTGACGCTCAGGATTAAAATTTTAGAATCCTTCTCTTGCTCGGTCATCAAAATTGAGCACGCGGTTAAAAAGCAACTTTGCGCTCTTGTATAGCAAATAACTATTTAGTGTTTGTGTCAATATACCTGCTCATTAAAAAGTATATGCTTTAAAAAAAAAAATTAACAATTATTGGAAAAAAACCTGGTTTTTCACGGTACTGCCACTTGCAGATAGCTGTTATAAGACGTAACTTAGACTAATTTTACCACGGGAATATGTTACCTCCCTGGGAAACGGAATACAGCTACAACACCTACCACAAGAGACACACCGTCCACCTGATGGTAAGTGGTCACCGCCTTTGGTCATTAGCAACACCAGGGGCGTCGCTGTGATGTCGCTGAGACGTGAAGTTAAGTCTCATGTGCCTGTAATGTCACCGGCCGCACCTTTCTAACCGAAACAGTAATACAAGTGCACTACTGCTTCACGGCGGAAATGGGTAAGGTGGTATTTCCCCGGACAAACTCTGCACTAAGAGCTCATTAGGCATGAAGTGACTATTTTAGTGCAGAGTTCGCCGGGAAAGTACCACTTTACCCATGTGACCCACGTGAGACTTAACTTCAGGTCTCTCTCAGTATCACGGTTTCGGCTCATGTGGTATAAAAAAACACACACACACAAAAAAACGTCGAGTAACATTTAATTCCGTACTTTAAAACTTTGGTTTAGAATTATAATTTCATTTGTATTTATGTTTGAAAAGTTTTATTGACGTTTTATTTTAATTATTGTATATTATATATTTGTGCATTGATGTGTGGGATAATATTTGTAATTAATGGGTGCAAATTACCTGAATAAAAACACTAACTTAGGTTTGAATTCCCCATTAACCAGGTTTTTTAGATTATATAATGACCTTTCTAAGTCAGTTGGATGTGATAGTTTTGGCGATGGATTGCACGTTTTTAGAAGGCTTATCTTTGATCATTTTCATTCGGAGATTCATTGAAGGTATTGTTGCCCTCGGAGAGTGTTTGAATGTCAATGATTATAATATTGACCATCGATTTTTTGTTCAAATTTTAAAATTACATTTTATTTGGTTTAGTTCAAAGAGCGTATATTTTTATTGTTACTTATTAATTATTTAATATTACTTTTGATTGAGTTTTATTTCATTTGTAATTTTTAATAGATAGGTAATAATTAGTTATTATTACTTGTGTATGTTGTGTTTGCCTATAAGTGGATGTGCATCAAGTCTACTATTTTTGTTTGAAATATGTGTATGTGTATCATCTGTTGGCAACCCTAATAAATAAATAAATAAATGAAATTTATTATTATTATTACAACTTAGAATTACCTTGGTTATTGTGAGGACTAGGTCCGTAGAAGTAACTAGAGGGTTCAATTCTCCCACCAGCTTGTACCCCACCACTTTGGGGAGCAGCATGCTGATAGCTTGTCCCAACATCACCGCTTCTGCTTCGATACCTGGTTGGGTTTTGGATGAAGAATTAAATAATTGACGGACCAGTAGGCTTGGTGGTTAGAGACTGCCAAACCTAAAGTCGCGAGTTCAATTCCCGCCCAGGACAAACATTTGTGGGCATGAACATGTCTGTTTGTTCTGTGTCTGGGTGTACATATCTATATACGTTTTTATTTAGAAAAATAAAAAAGTATGTTGTATATCAGTTATCTGGTTTCCATAGTACAAGCTCTGCTTAGTTTGGGATCAGATGGCCGCGTGTAGAGAATGTCCCGGGATATTTATTATTTATTTCCTGGGTTAACTATTTGACTCAGGCGTGACCTTGCGGAAATCCATTGTAAGGTTATGCGGCGGGGTAACACGTCTGTGGTGCTAGTGCGTCGACTCAGTGACAGCGGGTCTAATACGCCCTGAAGATGCTTCGTGTAGAAGCGAAACACGTGGCGATAGCCTGTTGAGTTTCCTTGTTTGGGATGTGGCGACATCTATGTACCCGCCTACAATCCTTCACCGTCCGCACTACAGTGATGTGGCGACATCTATCAACGAGTAGAAACACGCGAGAATCCTACATCGCACTATCAAGATTCTCTCAGGATTTGACATATATACAAGCATCCAACATCAACAGTTGGACCGCGGTCCCCACGCGGCGACATGATCACCTAGCGGCGGAAGATCTTCCCTTTTAAATGGAGGAGTACCAGCGGAATTAGTTACTAGATTTTTGTTTTTGTATTATCTTATAATGGATTTTCGCAAGGTCACGCCTGAGTCGAGTTGTTCCTTTCTAGTTTTGTTTTTCTGTATACATGTTTTGAGTTACAACCCAGCTCTAAATGTACTTATTATGCTGAGTTTATTGCCGGCTCTTCTCAATAGAATTACCTTCCGAACCGGTGTTAGAGTCTGACCATTCATAAGTACAAGCACACGGTCCACCTGATGGTAAGTGGTCACCGCCGCCTATGGACATTTGCAACACTAGGGGCATCGCCGCGTTGTCGCTGAGACGTGAAGTTAAGTCTCATGTGCCTGTAATTTCACCGGCCCCCTTAAAATTATTATTTTCTACTTACCACCAACTCCCCATCCAACGACTCCAAGGCCGTTGATCATTGTTGTGTGACTGTCCGTCCCAACCACAGAGTCAGGGTGGAGTAACTCTCCTGTGAACACCACACGAGCTAGGTACTCCAAGTTGACCTGGAAGGACGAGGTTAAATAGATTAAAAATATATATGACTTAGACAGGCGACTTTTCTATATAAGTATGTATTTAAAAAGTAGTAACTCGTATGTATGTACCGTAGTACATTACATATCGTCGTTGCGACTTTAAGACCTCTTATGTGTCACTTTTGGCAAAATCACTTTTTTACGCCAGCCTTTTTCACCTTTACAAAAAAAAATGTTAAGCACCAACTTTTTATTGGGAAGCACATTGTAGATCTTGAAATTGGTAAACAAATGCGGATTAAATCATGGTATACACATGAAAGTTTTTGCATTCGATAGAGTATCAAAAGGTAAAAAAGGCTAGCATAAAAAAGTGATTTTGCCAAAAGTGACACATAAGAGGTCTTAAAGTCGCAACGACGATATACAGATTAGAAAGATGACAGGCGACATTACAGGCACAACTTCACGTCTCAGCGACAACGCAGTGATGCCCTGGTGTTGCTAATGTCCAGGCGGTGACCACTTACCATCAGGTGGACAGTCTGCTTGTATTTCGGCCAATGTGTTTCAAAAAAACACCAGTACATACCAACCTACTACTTATAGTGATGAAATATGGTCGAATATCATACCTGATGCACAATTCCTGAGCCAGGTGGAACGATCAACATGTTGTCAAAAGCTTGGGCGCCCCACTGAAATCGCAACATATTTAATTAGTTATTGTTAATAAATGACAGGCAGGTTTATCGACTCTGATTGCCACTCCGTATGTTGGGGTTCGATTCCCACCCAGGACAAACATTTCGCACCCTCAGAACGATAGGGGGTTAACTCAAAAAATCACTTTTGTAACATCTCTGATTGGGTCACTCTCGCACTGAGCGGGGAGGGTGGGTCCCGGTGTTAAAGAGGCTGAAGTAGCGGTATGCTTATTCTATCATTAAACTGACTATGTTTTACTATTCATCGGATAGAGCGTACTTTGTTTAGTCTCTCTATGATCGTGACTCGATTTCGCAAGTTAAGTCCTTATCGTACTGAGGGTGCGATTTGTGTGCATGAACATGTCTGTTTGTTCTATGTTTGGGTGTAAATATCTATATAAGTATGTATTTAGAAAAATAAAGAAGTAGTATATATAGTATTCCACAATTATTATTATAGCATTACACAATCAGCCTGCTGATCCCTAACGTAGCAGAGCTTGTACTATGGAAACCAGATAACTGATATACAACCTTTTGTTTTCTTAATACACATTACACCCAGACCATAACAAACAGACATGCATCCAAATGTTTGTCCTGGGTGGGAATCGAACCCACGACCTGCAATACATTCCAAATTGCAAAACCTCTATAGCTCATCATTATATAATCTATTGTCGAACATTTTTTTGTCCTATCATTAATACTCTTCGCAGCGTATGCGATGAAAGACATATTTATGACTAATTTTTTTACACCTTCGGTGGTTTCAGGACTTTCTAAAGATTTCTATAGTAATCTAGTAGTAAATATAGCCTATGTTACTCAGTGATAATGTAGCTTTCTAATGTAAAAAAGAATTATTAAAATCGGTCCAGTACTTTTTGAGTTTATTCGTTACATACAAAAATACAAATCTTTCCTCTTTATAATATTAGTGTAGATTTATTTTTCGAGTAGTAGAGCTCTTAGTGCAGAGTTCGTCCGGGGAAGTACTACCACCTTACCCATTTCCACCGTGAAGCAGAGCACTTGTATTACTGTTTCGGTTAGAAAGGTGCGGCCGGTGACATTACATGCACGTGAGACTTAACTTCACGTCTCAGGGACAACGCGGCGATGCGCCTGGTGTTGCTAATGTCCATAGGCGGCGGTGACCACAGTTTGTCGGCCCAAGTGGTATAAAAAAGATGTGTAAAGTGCGATGTCATTTTTACCTTCAAGAACTGGAATCTCTCCATATTCCTTTCGAATTCCAACTCTTGATTCTTGTTCAATGCGTCTGGTCTGAAAAATATTATGAAATGTTCTTTCTCTCTATATATTATAAGCAAAATAGGGTTCCTTTGACGCACCGTCACTTCAAAACTACTGAACATATCGGGATGGGACTGCTACCATTCGACACGGAATATTTCGTAGATGGTTATAGGCCATATATGAATGAAATCAAATATTTTATTCAAATAGGCCTTCACAGGCACTTATGAATGGTCAGACTCTAACACCGGTTCGGAAGGTTGTTCTACTGAGAAGAGCCGGCAATAAACTCAGCAATTACTCTTTTCAAAATAAGATTATGTACATAATGATGTGTCCTGCTGGAGCGAGCGGTACACCCAAGCATTCATCATCATCATCATCAGGCTATCTCCGTCCACTGCTGGACATAGCCCTCACCTATGGCACGCCACTGAGCTCGATCTCCAGCTCTTTGTTTCCAACCGCTGCCAGCCAGCTTGCGTATATCATCGCTCCATCTAGCTGGAGGGCGCCCTACACTACGTTTACCGAGCCGTGTATTGTCGTGATTAAAATAATCGTTTGTGTTGTAGAAAACCTTTTGTACTAAAACAGTCTTAATTCTTTCCTAAAATTTTCGTAAAGGCAAATTTAAAATTTCAGCAGGGATTTTATTATAGATGCGTGCACTAAGTCCTAAGACCTTGCACTTTTTGCAGTCTATATGCAGAAGTGACAAGTTTATCCTTATTTCTAGTATTGATGGAGTGCATATCACTCTTTTTGACATATAGACTAATATTTTGATGTAAAAATATTATGTTCGCATAAATATACTGCGATGCAACTGTGAGGATGTCAATTTGTTTAAACTTTTCTCTGAGGGAAGCTCGAGAACTCAAATTATTAATGGTAATATGATATCGATAAACGCGGTCGAAACCGCGGGGGAAAGCTAGTACTTAATAAATTAAACAAAATTAAACTTCTGAATAGAGGAGGCCTATGTTCAGCAGTGGATATCCCTGGGCTGATATAATGATGATGGTGATGATGTTAATGATGATGATGAAACTCCTGAATAAGTCTGGTACTCACGCTCTAGCGAAGTCAACTTGTACAGAATGATCGATGACCAGGTCAGCTGGGCATATAGGGTTGATCTTCTGAGGGTCACCTCCCAGGTCCTTGACAGCATCGCGCATCGCAGCGAAGTCCACCACTGCCGGAACACCTGTGAGATCCTGGAATATAGAAATGGAAATTTTATTTAAGAAGGAAGAAGATGAAATTACTGGCACATGAGACTTAACAACTTCACGTTTCAGGGCTCACAACGCATTGGCGATGCCCCTGGTGTTGCAAATGTCCATAGGCCGCGGTGACCACTTACCATCAGGTGGACCGTCCGCTTGTTTGTCGGCAAGTGGTAAAAAAAGGACGTACAGACAAACATTCATTTTTATATAATATATATAGATAGATGGGCCGACAAACAAGCAGGCGGTCCACCTGATGGTAAAAGGCAACACCAGGGGCATCGCCAATGCGTTGGCGCTGAGACGTGAAGTTGTCAAGTCTCATGTGCCTACAATTTCTGGTTTAGGTTAAGGCCCAAGTCGTATAAAAAAAAGATGAAAATAAATTTATTTATGGCAATTTAAATATACATTACACAAAAAAAAACCTAATTAAAATTAAACACGGTAACATGGTTCATTCAGATCTGCCACAAACAGCATTGTGCATTTAACCGACTTGCCAGTTGGCTTGGTGGTTAGCTTCCAGGGGCTCGATTCTGTAAGGAAAATGCCACTAACTCGACGATGTTTCGTCGCGGCCTCTATGCTGTCCCTGTCGCTAACTACGCTAATACGTGATCCTGTTCGCTCTGTCTCTTTCGCTTTCTATGCAATCACGTGAGAGGTAAGCTTTTCGAGGCCTCCGTGAAGCGGCTCGCCGACGATGTTTGTGTTAGCTGGGTAAGGGGGCTGACTGCCAAGTCGCAGGACGCGGGTTCGATTGCCACCCAGGACAAACATTCGTGTGCATGAACATGTCTGTTTGTTCTGTGTCTGGATGTCAATATCTATATAAGTATGTATTTAAAAAAGATGTGTAGTACAAGCTCTGCTTATTTTGTGATCAGATGGCCGTGTAAAGAATGTCCCGGGATATTTATTTATTTACTAGCTACGCACTGCGGGTTTGCCCGCTTACAATCCTGGTGAAAACTGCATTAAAATACGTTGCATAGTTTACGATTCTATAAGGGGCATACAGACAAACATTCATTTGTTTATATATGTTATTGCAATAAGGTTCAATTTTGTTTGGCGAGATGAATCAAACTGCTTTGATTTGTGGTCTTTACGGGTGTTTAATTGCAACAACTCGAGTAGTAGAGCTCTTAGTGCAGACTTCGTCCGGGGAAGTACTACCACCTTACCCATTTCTGCCGTGAAGCAGTAATGCACTTGTATTACTGTTTCGGTTAGAAAGGTGCGGCCGGTGACATTACAGGCACATGAGACTTAACAACTTCACATCTCAGGGTCGACAACGCATTGGCGATGCCCCTAGTGTTGCAAATGTCCATAGGCGGCGGTGACCACTTACCATCAGATGGACCGTCCGCTTGTTTGTCGGCCCACGTGGTATAAAAAAATAAAAAAATAACTAACTAAACAAGAATAATGAATAACAGACATAGGTGGTATAGCTACCTACTATGTATATAATATTAACTCCAACAATATATATAAACGAATACACGCGTAATACTTGAATATCTTTAGGTAGTAAACGTTTCATGATTCAATCTAGGGATCTAGTTATATAGGTCAGTGATCAATTGATGGCCATTTATTCAATTTATAGTGCAGTAAGAATGATTTTGTCAGTCGAAATTGAAGGTGTCATAGACAGAATTTTGAAGTAGTGGCTAGACACAAAGTTTGCTATAGTAGTTTGAATTCAAAATTCAAAACCATTTATTCAGTTTAGGCCTTCGGAGTGCACTTATGAAGGTCAAATTTAAAGTTACTGAAGCTACAACCGGTTCGGAAGTCAGCCTTCAACTGAGAAGAACCGGCAAGGAACTCAGCATGGTTACATTCTTTTTTATTTGTTATATAAATTTTTATCTATTCTGACTTTTTGGCTATTTTATAATTTCAATTTTACATAATTTTATATTTAACAATTACAAAATACTTATTATATGTGACATTAAAAAACAAAACAAAAAAAAAAGGAGCGCTCTTAGTGCAGAGCTCGTCCGGGGAAGTACTACCACCTTACACATTTCCGCCGTGAAGCAGTAGTGCACTTGTATTAGTCTCTGCATAGATATTTTAAGCTACTCATCGTATTTAAGTGGTGATAGTGATTCAAGTGGAAGGTTTATAAAATGAAATATTTATTCGAATAGGCCTTCACAGGCACTTATGAATGGTCAGACTCTAACACCGGTTCGGAAGGTTGCTTTTACTGAGAAGAGCCGGCAATAAACTGGTTAAATAATCTGGTTCCATGATATGACAGCTTACTAGGGTTGTTGGCTTTGATCATTAATTATATTTTAACGGGGTATTTTGTTACACGTTGTATATAATAACAAAGATAATTAGTTTACCTGTAAGATAACACGAGCAGGTTTAAACGCGACTTCAACACCACCTTCGAGGAGCTGGTTGTTCTCCCAATCCAGGACATTCTGGACATCCTTCTCCAAAACTTGGAAGTTGTCGCAGTTCCTAACGCAAGACTCCAGGAGGACGCGCACGGAGAAGGGCAGACGATCTGCAAAATAATAAGCCACTTACTAAATACTTGATGTATCGATCCTGTTGGCTTGGTAGGGGGAGTCTGGCTGCCACGCCACATGGTGTGGGCTCGACCCTTACCAGGGGATCGATTCTGTAAGGAAAATGACACTAACTCTAGGATGTTTCGTCGCAGCCTTCGTGCTCTGTCTGTCGCTAACTACGCTAATACTAATCACGTGAGAGGTAAGCTCTCCGAGGCCTCCGTGAAGCGGCGCGCCGACGAAGTTTGTATTAGCTGAATAAAGGGGCTGGACAAAACATTGGTGTACATGAACATGTCTGTTTGTTCTGTGTGTAAATATCTATATAACTATGTGATTGAAGACATTAAGTACCTATATCAGTTATCTGGTTTCCATAGTACAAGCTCTGCTTAGTTTGGGATCAGATGGCCGTGTGTAAAGAATGTCCCGGGATATTTATTGACACTAACAATAGAAAATTAGAGCTCTTAGTAGTACTACAACCACTCACGCCGTGAAGCAGTAGTGCATTTGTATTACTGTTTCGGTTAGAAAGGCGCGGCCGGTGACATTACAGGCACGTGAGACTTAACTTCACGTCTCAGCGACAACGCGGCGATGCCCCTGATGTTGCATGTCCAGGCGGTGACCACTTACCATCAGAAGGCATTTAAAGGGTTTCGAAAATTACAAAATAACTCCGGGTTGCACTCCGGCAGTGCCGGCAGAAGTGAAAACTTGAACACTAACGTTGTGCATTTTTACCGTCTTACGAATTTTCGATCAGGTCACGTGTCCTGACGTGAGTTTAACATTTTATACCCATCCCAAGAAAAGTGCTCAACGCCGCTAAAGAAGTTTTCACTTCAACAACTTCTCGTTTCAACAACAGGCGTCATTGTTCGACTTTTTATAAGCCTCTGAACTCATTGACTCTCTGACACACATCTCCTCATAATCGAAGTCCCGGGTGAAACTGCGGGGCACAGCTATTGTTGCCAGGCGTCCGGATAAAGCCGGACATATTTAGGTTGTTTGCTTGCGTGTCCGGCCAAAACAAACGGTTTCCGACTCGTCCAGCTTATTTTACGCTTTTTACATTCCACGAGCTGGTAATAATCAAAGAAGTTTGATTTAACTTTTTTTTTGTCGTACCTATTAATACTGCGACACAAAATCCTCAATAATAGGGTAAAAACGAGGGTGTCCGGATTTTTTACACAAGTGTCCGGCCAAGTGAAAAGTCTGTCCGGCTTTTAGGTTTGGCGACCTGGCAACTCTAAGCACGCCAGTTTATAATATTAGTAGGTTTGTCTCATACATCACATCTCACTTTATCATTGTGTGATAACATGTACTAGTTTATTTATCGTACAAAACATTGTTACATAAACAACTGGGCGAGATTATATACTTATTATTGTTATTTAAAGGCCTTGACTTCGTGGTTGTTGGGCAGAAGTTCGATTTATATTTTTAACTAGCTGTCCCCCGCGGTTTTCCCGCCGCTTATCGACATCATATATATATAGCCTATAATCATTTTGGAAAAATTCCGCGTCGAATGGTAGCAGTCCCATCCCGATGTGTTCAGTAGTTTTGAGGTGATGGTGCGTCAAAGGTACACTATTTTGCTTATCACTACATATTATAAAACAAAGTCGCTTTCTCTGTCCCTATATCCCTATGTATGCTTAAATCTTTAAAACTACGCAACGGATCTTGATGCGGTTTTTTTTTAATAGATAGAGTGATTGAAGATGAAGGTTTTATGTATAATACATGTGACATCCCACGGGAACGCGGGTAAAACCGCGGGGGACAGCTAGTACATATATACAAGACTAGCGAATACCCGGCGTGTGCTACTACGCATAAAATACACTTCGTTTATTTGTTGAAAAAAAGGAGATATAGTTGATTTATTAACATTTTAACTTTTCAAAGATTTAGAGGCATTCCACACGATGTTACAGCTAGTGCAATTTCATTTTTCGATCGAATTTCAGTCAATATCAAAGCAGACGGTCCACCTGCTGGCGCCTATAGACCTTTGCTATACCAGGGCATCGCCGCGTTGTCGCTGAGACGTGAAGTTAAGTCTCATGTGCCTGTAATTTCACCGGCCGCACTTTTCTAACCGAAACAGTAATACAAGTGCACTACTGCTTCACGGCGGAAATGGGTAAGGTGGTAGTACTTCCCCGGACGAACTCTGCACTAAGAGCTCTACTACTATAAAACACAAAATTTGATCTCTAGATTTGTGAGGTGATAATCGATTCACTATTTATTATTTTTTATTAGTTATCAGATTACTTATCATTATCAATATGAATTAAAAATTAAGAAGTTACGTAGTCTATACATAATGTTACATAACTACCCGTAAAGCCGAAAGGAGGTTAAATGGGGCCTTATAACGAGTTCACAATATTTAAGAACCGTAGTAACGCTGTATAACATACCGCAAAAAAAAACTGATTTTTATGAATGAAAAATAGAAAAACTATTAAAGTAGACAATTATTAGGTAAAATAGGTACGTAGGCCTTACTGTTGAATAATCTGGTTCCCTGAGATGACAGCTTACTAGGGTTGTTGGCTTTGAGAATAAATTATATTTTTACGGGATATTTTGTAACACGTTGTATATTGGTATATAAGCAAAATAAGAGTTTCTCTGACGCACCATCATCTCAAAACTACTAAACATATCGGGATGGGACTGCTACCATTCGACGCGGAATTTTTCCTAGATGGTTATAGGCTGTATATGATATCGATAATCGCGAGTGAAACCGCGGGGTCAGCACACTTTGCGCTCACAAATGATTTCCGGCCGGCTTAGCTTAGTTAGCGACCCTGACTCCCAAACCGAAGGTCGCGGGTTCGATTCCCACCCAGGACAAACATTTGTGTGCATGAACATGTCTGTTTGTTCTGTGTCTGGGTGTAAATATCTATACACGTATGTATATATCTGGTTTCCATAGTACAAGCTCTGCGTAGTTTGGGATCAGGTGGCCGTGTGTAAAGAATGTCCCGGGATATTTATTAGTTATTTGTAATTCAAAAAAAAAATTCAAAATTCAAAACCATTTATTCAGTTTAGGCCTTCGGAGGGCACTTATGAAGGTCAAATTTAAAGTTACTGAAGCTACAACCGGTTTGGAAGTCAGCCTTCAACTGAGAAGAACCGGCAAGAAACTCAGCAAGGTTACATTCTTTTTATTTGTTATATAAATTTTTATCTATTCTGACTTTTTGGCTATTTTATAATTTCAATTTTACATAATTTTATATTTAACAATTACAAAATACTTATTATAGGTAACATTAATAAAAACAAAACAAAAAAAAATATGACAAGACTACAAAATAGAAAATAACAATAATTAGGTACTTACAACTTAAACAAGAGATTTAGAGGTGCACTGTGCAGAGAGCAGCTATTTCCATACATTTTTATCTTCAATATAATGATCTACCTTGTAATACGCTTCTTCTTTCAAAACTTTCCTAATATAATTTTTAAATTTATGATCAGACATTTTGGTTATTGAAAGCGGTATCTTATTATAAAATCGAACACAATTACCAAGAAATGACTTGTTAACTTTAGTTAGTCTAAAGTATGGAACAACTAACTTCTCCCTTTGTCTTGTATTTATACTATGAATATCTAATTTTGCCTCAAACATTCCTATGTTTCTACGTATAAACATTATATTTTCATAAATATATAGTGAAGGTAATGTCATTATATTTATTTCCCTAAATAAATCTCTTAATGATTCACGGGGACCCATACTGTAAATTGCACGAATTGCTCTTTTTTGTATAATAAATATTGATTCTATATCCGCTGCTGCTCCCCAAAACAAAATACCATAGGACAAGAGGCTATGAAAATATGCAAAATAAACTAATTTGGCCGTCTCAACATTCGTCAATTGTTTAATTTTCCTAACAGCAAAAGCAGCCGAACTTAACTTAGCAGCTAGAGTATCAACCTGAGGTCCCCATTGCAATTTATTGTCTAATGTAAGACCCAAAAATACCGTTTTATTTACAAGATCAATATGGCTCCCATCTATTATTATTTGGCTATCTACTTGTGCTACATTTGGTAAAGAAAACCTTAAGCATTTAGTTTTCTTTGAATTTAGTAATAGATTATTTGTAGCAAACCACCCACAGACAATTGACATAGTATGATTAACTTTAGTTAGTTAGTTAGTAATCTATAATATTTTTTAATTTTATTATTTTTATTCATCTAGTCCCTTCTCAAAGAGAATAATAATATTTCCCATACACTAATTTAATAGTATATATTAAGGAACCACAAGCCTCAGCTCAAAACAACGAGCAGAGCAAGCAAGAGCAACAATCTAAAGAGATTTTATGATAAATTATTTAAAGATAATATTCGATTAAGATAGTATACCATATAGATTAACATCATTCCGCGCTTGCTCAGCTCGTTGTTTTGAGCTGAGGCTTGTGATTCCTTAATATTTATTATAGCATTTGTGGCGACATCTATGAACACGCCTACAATCCTTCACCGCACGCACCACAGTGATGTGGCGACATTTATCAACGAGAAGAAACAGGTGAGAATCCTACATCGCGGCAGGATCACCTAGCCTGGCGGAAGATCTTCCCTTTTTAATGGAGGAGTCTCATACCTCGCTCCTCCATACATTTCTTTCTTTTCTTAAATTGCATACAAAATTAATAACATAAAAATTTAATTATGTTGCTACTTACCATATTTCGGTCCGAACGAAGAAAGGTCGTAGTATTTGTATGTCTTGCCATTTATGTCGATGGATTTCAGCAAACCATCGTAGGGATTGGGAGCTGTAAGAAAAGAAAACACGGTTTTCATTCAAAAATAGGTAGACAGAGACGTTTAACAACCATTCATAAATCAATGAATGTTTGTTTGTTTGTATGGGAGCCTCCTTAAATATTTATTTTATCGGCAACAGAAATACATCATCTGTGCAAATTTCAAATGTCTAACTATCACGGTTTATGAGATACAGCCTGGTGACAGACGGTACTACCTATGCTTAGACATGTGTTATTCAGCTCTGAACCGGTTCAACAGATCACATCACACGTACTTGAACTGTCGAGCTGCAGCACAAGAGCAAACTAAACAGCTCACGGCTCACTTATTGTTTAACAGCCTGTATACAATCTGTGATCTATTCTGTCATATTGAGTCGTTGTCGAACTGCGGCGCGGCAGCGGCGTAGAGACTGTGATCGGTCTGCAATACTCAAGTTGGTCTGTGCACTGGTTCGCAGCTATAGCTCACAAACGTGAGCCGTGAGCTGAACCGCAGCTCACGCATTTTACGCATGTCTACAAACTAATATTTTGTAAACCAATAATGTCTTCAGTAAAACAGAATACGGTACTACAAAGTCAGTACTACAAACGGAGTCGGCCTTTGCTTACTTCATCGGAATAAGGCGCGATGTTAAAGGTAAAACTAACTGAAGCAGAGTTCTCTGACTAGAGTTGGGTAGCTCCTGAACGAGAGATATAAATGAACTAGCTCTTTTATTTCGATCTGGCTCACATTCGTTCAGTTGTTACTTCAACAGCACAATTGGCTCTTTGACTCATTACATGTCGGTGCAGCCGACGCAACGTCCGACTGTGCCCGATCTTTCCCGATCACCGCCGAACAGAAAAATAATTATTACGTACACACACTCGTTCACTAAGTGTGTACACGCTAAATTAAGTCTAATAAATTACAGAAATAAAGTAGAAGATACCTTGGCGCATTAACTCTTGTGGCGACTAACATAGTTTTGTTTGTGTTCAGGTAAACAAACACCCACACTTGTGTTAGTTGTTTTGAAGCAATTATAGCTATTTTGAAAGCGAGTATTTAAATTATATAATATACTAGCTGCCCGGACAGACGTCGTTCTGTCGAAATAAGTCCATACAAAAATGCAGGAATTCGCTCGCAGCGCCACCTACCGGGTCCAATTGTGAATCTAAACCATCCAGGGCACCACCCAAACGCAAACAAAAAAAAACATTCCAATCGGTCCAGCCGTATTAAAAAAGAAGAAATAATTGAATTTCACGGTATTTCGTTTACTACAAAATAAATTTAATTTATACATTAGCCTCAATAACACGTGGTAATCATGATATTGAATTGTAGCTTATATGACACGTTCGTAGATTTACCATAGCAGCGCCATCTATTGATGACTTACTCAACCCAGTCGAAAGGTATCGACATCTCTTAGAATCATTTGGAGTTAACAGATAATTGTGACTGTCAAATAATAACAGACAAATAATTAGCAATAAATTAAAATTGCGACTATAATTTGAGATTTAAACTATCCTATCTCTCAAGTTGGATCGAACTGCACATGGTGTGCGAATTTTATTATAATCGGTTAAGTGGTTTAGGAGTCCATTGAGGACAAACATTGTGACACGAGATTTATATATATTAAGATAATAATTTTTTAGAGTAGTAGAGCTCTTAGGGCAGAGTTCGTCCGGGGAAGTACTACCACCATACCCATTTCCGCCGTGAAGCAGTAGTGCAATTGTATTACAGTGTTTCGGTTAGAAAGGTAAGGGGGCCGGTGAAATTACAGGCACATGAGACTTAACAACTTCACGTCTCAGGGTCGACAACGCATTGGCGATGCTCCTAGTGTTGCAAATGTCCATAGGCGACGGTGACCACTTACCATCAGGTGGACCGTCTGCTTGTTTGTCGGCCCAAGTGGCATAAAAAAAAAATAATAATGAATTGCGATCCATATCTACTATCGCAACTAATAATATTTATATTTTTTTTATAAATAAATATACTTCATATTGTCGAGCAAAACCTTACCTACTCTCGCGTAGGGGAGAGGTGGGGTCTCGACAAATATCACGAAATATTTTTTGCTGCAAGAAACTGTAAAATTACCCGAATACTGGGAAACGAAGTAAAAAAACAGTTATCCACTAAATATGCATGAACCACATGAAAAGTTTATGCTTGCGGTTATACGAACGGAACAAACTAGCAGTAACTAATCTCACGCGAGATTAAGAGGGGGTCGCACACAAATCGCCAAAATTACCTCACGTAATTAATGGATGCCCCCTAGGCTATATATGATATCGATATACGCAGGTAGAACCGTGGGGGATAGCTAGTTCTTACTGAAGTCAATAATCTTTTAAAAACATGCCCATGTATGGGCAACCTTTGACATGTTGAGGGCCAAACTGTACGTGCAAATACGTTCGCGGGCCGCGTTTAAAAGTTCTTTGTGCATTTACTACTGCAGTACTTAGTGAGTATAAGTACCTAATGTAATAGTTTTTTAATTGATTTTTTTCAAAATGTCTCGCGGGCCGGGTCATATCTTACAACGGGCCGGTTGTTGCTCATGTTTGCGGACGGATGGCAGACGATAATTGTGGAATGCTTGAGGTATTGTGAGGCGCTACAGTGACAGGTTTAGATTTTTTTGTAAATTTATTGATCTCATTTATTGTTATCCTTTTTTAGTAGATATGTGTTATTAGTGTTATTGGTGAAAACCGTTCTAATTGTTAAAATAAATAAACAAATGGTCTAGACATTACAAATAGTTCTCCGCCGCGTGTCTATTTGCCTGGTCGTTTGCGATACACTCGACATAGGCTATAATATATTTTTTTTTAAATAAGGGTCCCTTAGAACTTCAATAATGTAACCCAAGGTGTAAAAATAGACAAAAAAATCCATACATCGTGCGCGCTGCGAAAACTATTAATGATAGAAAGAACAAAACAATGTAAAAGCGCTCGGGAATGCGGGTGAAACCGCGGGGGACAGCTAGTGATCAATTTAAATTGTGTTACATGGTAAGTGCATCACATCAACGATTGCATCACTGCTTACCATCAGGTGGGATCGCAGTCAAGCACTAGTTTATATTATAAAAAAAAAAAAAGAATGATTTGAATTTTTTACACGCTTTATATTAGCTTCACCTGTATGTACGTATGTATGTATGTATGTATGTAACCGACCCCTTTGAGCTCGATTTTGTCCTACTTTGAACGATCAGATTTAATTCAAACTTTGCACACCTGTCAAAGATCGATGACAATGCAATAATCCGATCAAAGCATCCGATTATCCTATTTAAATTCGCCAGGATTAATTAATTTCTTTCCGCATACTTTGCATGCGAGTAAGAGAGATAGAGCTAGTGCGCGAACTACGCGTGCGTGCAGTTCCAGACTTACTCTCTCGGGTACTCAAAATGCTTTTATTAAAAAATGAAAAATAAATAATAGTTTAAAAAAACTAGAAAACACGCTTTATATAGAAAACCAAAGTAAAAAACAGAAAATAAATTTTAATAAATATATAATTAAGAATAATGTAATTTTTTTTTAATAAATATAAGTTATTAATAGCTTGAATAAGAAAACAAATGTTTTCGAGTTTTTTTTAACTATTATTTTTATATAATTACAAGGCCGTAACACACGATTCAAAAACGTATTGAAAAGCATCCGAGGAACAACTGATATACAATATTAAATATAGATAACTGTCCTCCGAGTTTTCACAATTTCCCGGGATAAACAGTAACCTATATGCTATTCCAGGATATGCTCTATCTACGTACCAAGTTTCATCCAAATCCGTTTGCTAGTTTTTGTGAGAAAGAGTAACAAACGTCAATAAATCCTAACGAATTTCGCATTTATAACATATTACTGTCCCCCGCGGTTTTACCCACGTTCCCGAGGGATGTCACGTTTTCCCGGGATAAAAAGTAGCCTATATGTTATTCCAGTATATGCTCTATCTACGTGCCAAGTTTCATCCATATCCGTATGGTAGTTTTTGCGTGAAAGAGTAACAAACATCCATACACTTTATAATATTAGAAGGATTAGCTGTCCCCCAAGGTTACCTACGTTCCCAAGACATGTCATCTTTTCCCGGGATAAAATTAGCTTATATGCTATTCCAGGATATGCTCTATCTATGTGCCAAGTTGCAGCTATATCCGTTTGGTAGTTTTTGCGTGAAAGAGTAACAAACATCAATAAATCATCAACAACTATATTATATAAATTTATAATATTATTAATAAATAAAATAAATAAATATCCTGGGACATTCTTTACACACGGCCATCTGATCCCAAACTAAGCAGAGCTTGTACTATGGAAACCAGATAACTGATATACTATATATACTACTTTTTTTTTTTTCTAAATACATACTTATATAGATATTTACACCCAGACACAGAACAAACAGACATGTTCATGCACACAAATGTTTGTCCTGGGTGGGAATCGAACCCGCGACCTTCGGTTTGGCAGTCAGAGCGTTAACCACCAAGCCAACTGGCCTGCCTAAAATTAAGACAGCTGTCCCCCGCAGTTTCACCCACGTTCCCAAAAGATGTTATTTCCCCGTTATTAAGTCTATGAGTGAGATGTTTGGAGCTTTTTTATAACAAATTGGCTCAAATCTTATTTAAACACAATGTTACACGACATTATGGCAAAGCATGAAGGACTTTGGTTCAAAATTCAAAACCATTTATTCAGTTTAGGCCCTCGGAAGGCACTTATGAAGGTCAAATTTAAAGTTACTGAAGCTACAACCGGTTCGGAAGTCAGCCTTCAACTGAGAAGAACCGGCAAGAAACTCAGCAAGGTTACATTCTCTCTCATTTTTTATATAAATTTTATCTATTCTGACTTTTTGGCTATTTTATAATTTCAATTTTACATAATTTATATTTAACAATTACAAAGTACTTATTATAGGTAACATTAAAAAAAAAACAAGACTACAAAATAGAAAATAACAATAATTAGGTACTTACAACTTAAACAAGAAAATTAGAGGACGTAACATTTATGTATATAAACGTTTCTGGCAAATAAATAAATATGTCTATAACTATGAGCTATTCTAGACTATAATCTATGTGCTAAATTGCGTAACAAAAATGAATCCAATCAAACTTTTGATATATTAGAAGTATTAGACTAATACTGTTAGTATGACGTATAGCCGGGAAGTACATAAAAAAAAGTAAAAAATCAATAATATTTACCAGTAAAACTGAAATTGTTAATAAGGTAGTACTGAAGTAGTATACTGTATACCCTATTCCCTATTGGATTCTGTTACTGTTTTGATTAAAAAGGCATATTACCTAGGAAGTACTATGCCTTTGTTAGGTTATAATAGGTAATATTAACCGTGACAGAGATGTATCTCTGGACAGTTATCTCAAAAATACGCGGTGAAACCGCGGGCAAAAGCTAGTAATTAAGACAGTTAAGTTTGTCTGGATGTCTGTGACAAAAATTTTGCTGCGAGGGGTATATATCCGAACGTTGAGAACCTAACCATAGTGCGATGTAGGAATTTAACAACGCCATCTATTGAACGATGGCGGAGATTTTTTTCCTTCGTAAATTATTATTAGACTTGAATTTTCTTTTTAGATAACATTTTAATTATCTATATTTTCTTAATTTTATTTTTTTGCTGTATATCTTATGCATTGAAATGGTGCTATTTACCTACCTATATTTGTTTTAAAACCTACTTACTCATTACAATACATCAATATCAAATCTTAACAATGTAATCCATGGGAAAAAGCGAAATATTCCAAACTCAAATCTTCGGTTTACTGGGAATTCTCAGCCATGTATTTGAACTAAGTATGTATGATTTTTTGGATATAAAATCATTTATTTTTATTTTTAAGATGAGTTCTTTTATTTTAAACACAAATAGCCGGCTTAAACATTCTTTGATCTCATTGGAGGGAATATCCGATGCGGGAGACGGCAAAAATCATCACCATATGTTACTTTGGAACTCAAAATATCTTCGATTGAATTTGGGTTTCAATACAACCTCTTACTACCTCTTCGGAGGTGTATGTAGACATGTGAAGTAAGGCGTATTTTTTAATTGAAACTTCTTATGGCTTTGAAATTCTGACCCGCAACCTTTTTCTGTCGATATAAATGAATGAACACAATGTATGCTATTCAAAAGTGATTGATGAATAATTCAAATGTTTCCCTATAATACTAAAGTTCACTTCTATCGTGTTTTTACGACAAACCCAGTTTTTTTTTTACTATTAATGTGGCAAACACGTTGAATGCATTACGCGTAATATTAACCGACCATGTTACGTATAACCCGACCAAATCAAACATCTGTCAGCCATGACGCGTGGGGCGTTCGGTCGAACTCGGTCAGTGTCGTTTAGATACGTGTAGCTCATTCTTATGAATTACTCTATTAGTGCGACTGAAAGAGACTGAGGCGCGCCCCCAGTCGCGTTCGAAGTCCTGAAGTAACTATTAAATAATCTATGGTACTGATAATGCAGATAAATATATTATGCAAATTCAAAGATAACATAACCAAAATCACAATCTTTGTACGTAACGTAATACAATAGATTTTTCAATATGTATGGTATTTATGGTTATCTATATATATAAAAATGAATCCCTATTTCCCTTGGTCACGGCATCACGCACGGACGGCTGAACCGATTTCGCTATTTCTTTTTTTGTTGTGTTTGTTATTGTCAGGAGATGGTTCTTATGAACGAAAAAATTAAGAAAATTGCGCGGAACATTACAAAATTTAAGAAAACGTAACGACCATATTAACTTTTCTAATGTAATCTTACCGCTTTTGACAATATAAACTCTTATAATGTAATCTTATGGTGTTTGACATAAATGTCAGTCGATGGACAATATCTTTTAAAACAGAGAAATTATATTGATAAAATAATTAATTTATTATTACTTAGTGCACATTTTGAGAGAAGTGTGTGTTCATCACAGTAAGATCAGAGTAATCATGCCTTATAGTAAAAGTTCAATTATTGTGTATCTTAAACCATTAGATTCATAAATTTTGGATTTTTTTTATTATTCATACCAGTTCGAATTTAATATCCATATTTATAACAGGACAATGACTGTCGGGTCAACTATCGAATATAATAATTATAGTACTATAATTTTAAATATATAGATTTCATTTTGATAAATGTAAATTCCGGTAAATTTGCTTGGCTTTACACGTGGTATAAAAAAAAAGATTAAATAAAAATTATAATTATTATTACAATGTTTGCACAAATGTGTGATGGCTTTAGTATTGATGCAATACTCCTTACCGCGTTACTTATTATGTCGTAACGATATCGAATCCCATATCACATCACAAAAAATTTGGTCGACTAACAGGTAGACGTCCCCTGATGGTAAGTGGTCACCGTCTGTGGACATAAGCAACACCAGGGCATCGCTGCGTTGTCGCTGAGACGTGAAGTTAAGTCTCATGTGCCTGTAATGTCACCGGCCGCACCTTTCCAACCGAAACAGTAATACAAGTGCACTAATGCTTCAAGACGGAAATGGGTATAGTGGAAGTACTTCCTCGGACGAAAGCTGCACTATGAGCTCTACTACTTGTGTCTAAAATATATTAAGTACGTTAAAACTGTACTCTAACATATTCTCTATCTCCAAAATCTTCTTTTACAATACTAATAGGGAACTGTCCTGTATTAAAGATAAATTATCAAACACTAACCAGTGTATTGAACATCCAAAAATATACGAAAGCATTAAATATGATATATAATAGGTTGGGGAAAAAGTTCCTTCGCATTTTTTAAGAAAATTCAAAACATTTTTAATATAGTTTATTTACATTTAACTAAAGTATGTAGGTACCATTTTGTTCGATAACTTTTTGCCATCTTGTAGGTAGGGACATGATCCCATTACTATAGAAATTTTGGGACTTCTGATCAAAATACTGCGACAAGTGGTTTTGACAGTCCTCTCGTGATGTTAACCACACTGCCTAAAGAATTCTGAAGAGACCGAAACAGGTGGAAATCTGAAGGTGCAAGGTCAGGACTATACGGCGGATGCATTAATACCTCCCAGCCAAACTCTCTTAATTTTTGCTGAGTGGCTAAAGATGTGTGATGTCTAGCGTTATCATGATGAAAACCCACACCCCTTCTGTTGATTAATTCCGGCCGCTTTCTCTCAACTTCTTGCTTTAATCTCATCAGTTGTTCGCAGTAGAGTTCAGAATCAATGGTCCTGCCTGGTGGTAACAGCTCATAATGAATAATGCCCTTCCAATCCCACCACACACACAGCATCACCTTGTTGCGAGTTAACCCGGGTTTCGCCACAGTCTGTGAAGCCTGACCGGCCTTTGACCACGACCTTTTTCGCACGTTCTTGTCGTACGTGATCCACTTTTCATCACCAGTTATCAGCTTCTTCAAAAATGGTTCGGTTTCATGATGTCGTAATAAAGAATCACAAATGAGTACACGGTTCATTAGGTTTCTTTCAGTGAGATCGTGAGGTACCCAAAAATGGAGCGTTTTGTGTACCCAGTTTTTTTCAAATGCGCCAAAACTGTTTTGTGGTCAATTCCCAGTCTACTGATATGCTGATCTTGCTCCACTTTTTCAAAAATGGCATCCATTTTATCTGTAATAGGGCGACCAGAGCGACGTGCATCTTTGACATCAAAATTTCCGGATTGAAAACGCTTAAACCAAATTTGTGCTACTCTCACAGACACTGCACTAGGTCCATAAACATCGCAAATTTTTTTCGCGGCTTGCGTTGCATTTTTACCTTTTTTGTAGTAAAATTTTAAAATGAATCGAATTTCTTCATTAGATTGCAAATCACACTTTTTCCTAATTTGAATTTGGAATTATGTTCTTTAAAATTTAAACTTTCAATGATACCAAAACCAGCCAGATACAAATAGTATAGCCAGAGATTTTATTACAAGTTCATACATACTATAATGCGGAAAGACTTTTTCCCAAACCTAATATATATGTCAGGACACATCTCTATTGTTACGAACCGAACTTATTTGCATCACCTTTTTAATAAACACTAGCGAGTAACGTTTTTTAGCCTTTGCTATAGAAATTCGGTACCATTAGTCACAAATTTGACAGTTGCTATCGAGAAATACTGTATCGATAGTAGTTTACTCGCTAGTGAAAAAAGTAAGTTTCGATAGCAACTCATGGTAGAGGTACAGGAAACTGGTGTAAACGTTAGATTATGTCCCACAAATTCTACTTCCTACAGTTCCTACTAAAATTGTAAATGCGAAACGAAAGTTTGTACGGATGTTTGTCACACTTTCAATGAAAAACAACCGAACAGATTTAGATGAAACTTTGCCCATAGATAGAGTAAACATATAGACTAGCTATTAAACTAAATATGTGCCATGTTTCATACTCAAAAGCTTTCGCATTTATAATATTACTAGCTGTCCCCCGCGGTTTCACCCGCGTTCCGGAGGTCTGTAATACGGGAACTGTCAAACGCGCGCAGTTAAAATTGGTGTAATTCTTATAATTTTCGGAATTTCTGAATAATAATATGCATGTATTATACCTAATAATAATAAAACTATAATATATAATAAAACCTTCCTCTT
Source organism: Habrosyne pyritoides (assembly GCA_907165245.1). Lineage (NCBI taxonomy): Eukaryota > Metazoa > Arthropoda > Insecta > Lepidoptera > Drepanidae > Habrosyne > Habrosyne pyritoides. The sequence continues at coordinate 5,636,564 of OU015615.1, forward strand.
CAATCACTCTATCTATTAAAAAAAACCGCATCAAAATCCGTTGCGTAGTTTTAAAGATTTAAGCATACATAGGGATATAGGGACAGAGAAAGCGACTTTGTTTTATAAGTACTATGTAGTGATTAGGTCCTTCCTACTAATAATCTTAGCTTAAAAAATCTTACTTCGCGCCTCAGATTCTTGAAGAGACAGGCAGAGGTACTGAGATCTACCGTGGATATATTTCAAGTACCAACGTGACTTGGTGAACATCTCATCTCTCTCACAGATTATCTACCAATTGTATAAATTTCTGGCAAAGAGGGGGATCCTCAGTGCAGTTGGTTAACTAACTCTCGACTGAGAGCAGCACCGGCCCTGGGGTACAGCGAGAGCGGTCGCTCTAGACGCCAGGTGCAAAAGGTAAATAGCTAATTACATAGCGGTAGGAACTATGCTTATGTTGAAGCACAACTGTTATATTTAGAGCGTCTTGATTTAATTTTTGTGATTTAATACCATCGACTAAAGGGGGCCTTGCGCTCACTCGCCAGATTGCCCGCGTAAGAGTGTAAAAGCTATCCTAAGCTATAACATCCTACGTTCATAATAAAAGCGTATTTCAAATCTAATTTAATTTTAAAGTTACTGAAACTACCACCCGTTCGGAAGTTAGTCTTCAACTGAGAAGCCGGCATGAAACTCTGAAAACATTTTTAATTTTTTTATCCTTTGCAAATAAAAAAGTATTTACTGATTTTTTTTTATCTTGCTGTTCATAGTCTTAAAAAAATGCAATGAATCCTATTCAGAACAATATATTAATGAAAAAAGGTTTAATATGTGCAGAGATCTAAAAAGTTTGAGTTTATATTCAAAATATTGCAACTTCTTCTTATATTCTTCAAGAAGGGTGTGAAGAGATTTTTGCAGGGTCGGCAACGCGCGAGTGATACCCACGGTGTTGCAAGCGTCCATAGGCTGCGGTGACCGTTTACCATCAGACGGGCCGTCAGCTTGTTTGCTGCCTTAGTAGTATAAAAAAAAAAAAAAAAAAAAAAACTTCAGTGAAAAAGTCAGTATTCATTTTAATTTTAAATCTTATTTTATTAATTCTATGATTTTATTTCAATGGTCCCACATCCTGGTCATCAGAAACAGAAGTTTTGAACTTGACCTTACAATCAGAAAGATAACTTTTATGCTTTTAATAATACTTAGTACTATTTATATATTTTATGATTAATATTACAATATTTTTATCGAGAAATGTGTCCACCTTTATTGATAATTGTAATGCATACTCAGGCATCAACAGAATATCAATGTTGTTGGTGAAAATTCAACGTTAGGTTGAGTTGAAGCCTTTTTCTTTTCATGACACACAGATAAACAATCATCATTATTTATTTGTGTGTTTTTGGGAGATAATAAACGTTTTTTCATAAGTATTTAAAAAAGTAGAAAAATAAATATATCTAAACATTATTGTACAAACTTAATATTGTTGTATTTTGTCTGAAAGGCATAGTAGCTAGCTTATATCAATTCTGAAATTTCCTATTTTTTATGGTAAAAAAATGTTATCAAAAAAAAAAACAAATCACCTTTTATTTTTTTATCAAGCCAGCATCTTATTGGAATTTTATCAGATAAGAATTGTACTACTTATCAGCTATAGATATATACGCATGTAGTTTTATTTTTATTTAAAACTATTATGTATGTTTGTTACCCACTTAATATTCTGGGTATGCATGACCTTTAGACACTTTAAAGTAGCTAACAAAAAATTTAACGTAAACAAATGTATTTGAATTAATAATTACAGGTACAAAGGTTATTAGAATTAATGAATATTAGAAATAAACATCTTTGAGGGGCGCCACGCGCGTTTGACAGCGCTGTTCTAGTTTATGCAATAAATAAATAACCAAAAATCTACATAGATCCCAATTCATTACCATTAAATTTTATTGGGTTCGCCACGATTCAACGCAGTGTTGAAATCACCTGTTTTCAAATTTCGAATGCAAAAAAAAATACTCACCCGCCATGGTAGTAACACGAAAAGTCACGTAGTACTATAGAGTACGACGAACCACAACAACCTCCTTCGAAATAAATCGACAATTCACGAATATCACAAACAATATCGCGATTCACGTCAAATCCTACGAAAATAACCAAACAGCTCAACTTGCTCTTGTTGCTCGCTCGCTCGACTATACAAGTGACAGCCAACAATACAAATATTAAATCTGACAATTCTGACATACAATATAATGTAGGGATGGGCAATTGGGCGGCGACCATCAATGTTATGCTAAAACTATTGTGTAATTTTTATAAACATAAATGAAATTATCGTTTTTCAAAAATTTGACCTGCTTTATTACTTGGTTTCCGAGCAGTGGTTTCTTCCGCATTCCCAAGGGCTCAAATGTATCCCGAGATAATATTACTTTTTTTTTTATTTTAAATTCTAATTGTGATTCCGGAAATAACATGCACACAAACTCCCAAAATTCGTATTCTTCATAATATTAGCGTAGATTTCATTTCTTTTTCTTGCATTTTTATTGCATTTCCGCCTTTTTTTTACTTATGTGGTGCTTTTTAATTTTGACACTGAGTTCGCATCACAGTCACTATCAATCATCAAAACGGAAAAATATAATTCTTTGATCTGTGGTTATCACGGGTCGTTCTGTGATGTCATTGCCACTATCATATTTTGAAAAAAAAAAGTTTTTTTTTCCTTTATTTCATTATTTTTGATTTAATTAATATTAAAACCGAATACAATAAATAGAATTGTATATATATGTTCAGCCACTTATCCTTTTGTGGCCTGTTAAAATATAAAAACAATTTAACTGTTTTTTTATTTGCATAATTCAAAGCGTGTGTAAAAACATCGATAATTTTTCAACTTTGCCCATCCCTTCTCATAAGCATAGTACAAAAAGACAATCACAGCAATGTTAAGAAACTCCCAGCTGACTGAATGGGTTAGTATGGCATTTTATTTGGTTGACCGATTTTGTAGAGCAGTGGCTGTCAAACTTACGGCCCACAAACCCCTTTATAAATCCCATAAGACTGCCAACTCTTTTAGCAAATAAAAATATAAATAGCTAGAATGCTCGATGCTCGATTCTGTAAGGAAAATGACACTAACTCGAGGATGTTTCGTCGCGGCCGCCGTGCTCTGTCTCTTTCGCTAACTACGCTAATACTAATCACGTGAGAGATAAGCTCTCCGAGGCCTCCGTGAAGCGGCTCGCCGACGAAGTTTGTATTAGCTGAATAAGGGTGCTGGTTATATATTTTAACAGTGCGGTGCAAACAATAGGATATATGTATATTTTTATACACATATATGGTGATGTTGTATTGGCTTGATTTCCCTTATTGTGTCAACATTAACTTGTCATACATTTAAAGACAGGTGTACTGAAATTATATACACATATGAGTTATTATACTGCTGGTGTATTATCACTACATAGTAGTATAAAACAATGTCGCTTTCTCTGTCCCTATGTCCCAATATCCCTGTGTATGCTTAAATCTTTAAAACTATGAAACGGATTTTGATGCGGTTTTTTTAATAGTTTGTGATTGAAGAGGAAGGTTTTTATGTATAACACATGTAACATCCCACGGGAACGCGGGTAAAACCGCGGGGGACAGCTAGTTATTAATAAAAAGGGTGTAGTGTAAAGAAACGATAGAAGTAAAACTTTTCTATTACAGGTTAACATTTTAATTATTCATTAATCACTTTTGAATAGCACAGATTGTGTTTATCATTCATTTATTTTTCGTCACACAAAAAGGTTGCGGTTCAGAATTTCATTGCCTCAAATTAATTTCAATAATAAAAAGGAGCAATTTTTGTCACTTCAGGTCTATAACGTCAATTTTGTCGTTAACCTCCTACGACCAACTAACTTAGGGGTACGCGTACCAGTTTGAGAAGCGCTGCTCTGAAGTAAGGACTATTTGGTAAGTAAGTCTGAGGCATTAGTTACAGTGTGACCAACTCATCTGTTCAGTTGACGGTCGTGAGTATAAATGTTCTATGGTTGACGGCGTCTAGTTGTGAACTGTCACTTTAATATTAATTGCCTTGGTTTCAATTTTAATTACCATAAAATAAATATGTTGGCCGCACTGTACACACAAGCTTATTCTCTTCGAAGTGTTGCCAACAGTGTTTGTAAAATACGCAAAATATTTAAAATCACAGCAGATAAACCCGCTACTGCTTCTCCCCTTCTTGAAAAATTTACAAAATGATGGTAAAAATCACATAAAAAAGAGAACGGATGTACAGTTCTGAAGGTGACAGAAGTATCTGACCTTACGCGGATAAAAATAGTGTCATAGTTTTATTTTACTTATGAGAGAAGAGATGAGACAAACAATAAAAAAATTAAACTATATCGATGAAAATAAAATCTTTTAAATTGATAGCACAGTCAGTTCGTCCAACCCAACTTCATAATTTTTATAATGCAACCTTTACCATGAGTAGGTTGAACTAACTGATCGTCATTCATATAGACACGCCTTAACAATAATGCTAACAATCTCAACAAAAATAGCTACGAAACGAAGAGGTAATCGGAACGCGGCTCAAAAAAAAATTGAAAAAATCCGTTGCCGTGACTTTGTTTTCATGTTTATTGTTTTGTAATATCTAATTTATTTGTAAATAAATAAACAAAATGACGACGTTCGATTTGAATGCATTTAATTCGGTGTTGAGTGAAAACAGTCGTACATCCAGTGGTGTAGATTATTCTGGAAAATCTTTAAAATTGGACACCGAAAATGATGGTTGGATTTTTACTATTTTGTCATTTTAATTTAAGTTTTTTTGAGGTTTTACTTTTCTTGTAGAGCTATCTAAAGTGGTTTGAATCATCTGCATTACCACAGCTAATCAAAATGAATGTTTTTAAGGTTATCCAATAGTTAAAAAAGGTTCGACTATACCTAATCTTTCAACTTACAAGCTTCGCCAATGAAAGTATGTAATTTGAAATTGGAATGAGCCATAAACATTGCCTATAAATTCTTCCGGGACAGTTTAGCTGTCTGTCGTATAACAGAATGAATAAAAAAGTATTTGAAAAAATATATGAAAATCATAACGTAACCTCACAAAAATGGTGATTTTTTTATTGCAAATTTTTAAGTTAGAAAGAGAATACAATAAATATCCCCTGTTACCAGTTTCTCTTGTCAATGGCATATATATGCTTTTTGCTCAGTTCTTACAGCCAGCCATCTTACAAAATAATGGTTTAAAAAATCCTGTAACATTTTTTCTACAAACTTCCATCTCACCCCTAACTAAGCAAAGCTTCTGCTGTGTTAACCAGATTACTGATATACTACTTTTAATTACATACCTATAAGATACAAAAAACAGATATCTAGTAACTAATTCCGCTGGATCTCCTCTGTCAAGTCCCAAACAAGGAAACTCAACAGATAACCTTCCTCTTATCCTACTTCCAACTGGTATTTTAAAAGTGCAATGTTGTATGTATGGATTTGTTCCTCTCGCAAAAACTACCATATAGGTTTGGATGAAACTTGGCACATGTTGAAAATGCCCTGGAATAACACATAGGATAATTTTTGTGCCTGGTACATCTCTCGGGAATGCGGGTGAAACTGCAGAGGACTGCTAGTATCTTATTATCTTACAATGGATTCCTGCAAAGTGACGCCAGAGTCTGTTAGTTACATGTATATAAACAATAATAAATTTATTCACATAAATAAACTTACACAATTTAAATTCAGTCTCCGACTTCTGCGCTAGGCATACATACCTGTGTTACAGAAGCCAGTGCCCTTTCTTACTAAAACATACTCAATCTTAAATTGATGTAAATAAAAGTAAATTTATTCAATATACAAATGATTCTGTGTATGATGGGGTGTGTCTATGCATGTATGTGGAGTAGATGTGTGTGTGAATGTATGTGTAGTGTGTGTATTAGGGTGGTCCTTATTCCTAAGAAAAATAAAGTTTTTCTTTAATTTTGCGGGGCACCACGTAATTTGATTATATACCATAAGAAAGTAATTCAGTAATTTCTTTGATTTTTTTTAAGTGACATTTAGAGGTCGCTACCAAGGTTTAAATTTTAAATAAAAACTCGAAATCTGTATTTGTTAGAATATTTTATTTGTATAAATAAGACATAAAAAATATTACAAAATTATTGTTGCTGTTATAAATTAAGATGTTATGTTGATATTTGAATCATACATTACATACAAGGGTTAACTTGTTAGTATTAGAGTATTTTTTCCTATACCCTTTTACCAACAAAAGTTAAGAATGTCCCAGAAAAAAAAAACAAAATATTGCTTTTGTTCTTCATTACTTGTAATTAATTTATTATATTTTTCCATACAATTTAAGCGAGTTTTACTTGCGTGGAAAATGTGATATAAACACCAAAATGAAACATTAATGAAACCATCATTTGAGATGTTTTGTAAAAATTTTGACAGCTGATAGCGACCTCTAAATCTTAACAAAAAAAAAATAAAAAAAAACTTATTTCATATTTAGAGGTATATAATCAAATGAGAAAGTGCCCCGGGGATAATTTAAAAGTCCAAAAATAAGGACCACCCTAGTGTGGATGTGATAAACTGCCCTGATATAGAACAAACACATGTTCATGGACACAAATACTTCTGGGAATCAAACTAACAAACTGTTTGGTAGACAGCGTACTGGATAAACAGACTAACAATACTTACATTTAATAATTTTTATTTTGTTTTTTTTTTTTATATTTCAATTTAATTTTTGTAAATTTTCGTCTATTTATATTTTTGGATGCTGTGTTCTCTAATCGGAGGAACTCACCACCTCACATTCACTGTGTGTTATAATGGAATGTTAGCGTGTATCTTTTGTTGGAGATCCATCTATTTCAATAAATAAACAATGCAAATGGTATCACAAAGAGATTCATATATTTTTAAACTAAATATTATTGTAGCACCCAGTCCATCACAAGCTATTAACTTCTCAATTTCATGATTCCAGCGAAACAAATCGTCAATGCAATCAACACATGCCCGTATTTACAATATCTCACCCTCACGGGAAACACACTGGGAGTTGAAGCTGCCAGAGCGATTGCAAAGGCATTGGAACAGCATCCGGAGCTGAAGATAGCAAGGTTCTCCGATATGTTCACTGGGAGGATGAAGACGGAGATTCCTCCGGCTTTGGTAATGAATGTTTCATGTCTAATTAATAACTATGTGAAAGACAACCTAAAAAATAAATAAATCATGCACCATCTAAATCAAACACTGCACATCAGGAGCCGTCTATTAATCACGTGAGGCAAACGCGTGAGCCAGATTCTCTGTGTAGTCCGCGAAAATGATCTTCAACAAAGCACAGTGCCAACAACTGACTTGCAAGATGCTTATCCAGTTGTTAGTGTTGAAGAAACATTTAGGGGGGGGGGGTTGCTTAAACCTCACCACGTATCACCAAGAGGGAGGGAGGGGTTAAAAAATGAAATATTTGTTAAAAAAGGCCTTCCACAGGCTTATGAATAGTCAGACTCTAACAATGCTAATAACATTACGTGATTAATGGACAGCCAGTCACTAAGTAAAAGAGTGGTCTGGAATTGGAACCGACTACCGGACGAAGTAGGTAGTATCTGCTACTTCAATTAACTCATTTAAAACAAATTAGACAATTGGACATGAACTTAATATCTTCAAAAGTGAACTATAAACTGCGAAGTGACTTTCAACACTGTGTGATATAGAAACATCAGCTACCAAGCTGCTTGTCTATAAATAAATAATTAATAAAACGAGTGAAGACCACGGCTCGGTAAACGTAGTGTAGGGCGCCCTCCAGCTAGATGGAGCGATGATATACGCAAGCTGGCTGGCAGCGGTTGGAAACAAAGAGCTGAAGATCGAGCTCAGTGGCGTGCCATAGGTGAGGCGTATGTCCAGCAGTGGACGGAGATAGGCTGATGATGATGAACCTAAATAAAAGATTTTTTATATTTCCAAAGCCTATTTGAAATGAGGTATGTTTTTACGTACCTATTGGAGAAAATTTAGTTTGTTTGTATTTTCTTTTATAATAAAAATAAATAAAATATATATACGAGTATATGGATATATATTTTTGTTCAATAATTCTTCACTTTTGCGATAACACAGGTATTGTCAGTGAGACATAAATATTAGGTTTGGGAAAAAGTCTTTTCGCATTATAGTATGTATGAAGTTGTAATAAAATCTCTTTGGCTATACTATTTGTATCTGGCTGGTTTTGGTATCATTGAAAGCTTAAATTTTAAAGAACATAATTCCAAATTCAAATTAGGAAAATATGTGATTTGCATTTGTTTTTCGTACCGCCAAGATGAGTGAATCTAATGAAGAAATTCGATTCATTTTAAAATTTTACTACAAAAAACTGATGAGATTAAAGCAAGAAGTTGAGAGAAAGCGGCCGGAATAAATCAACAGAAGGGGTGTGGTTTTTCATCATGATAACGCTAGACCTCACACATATTTAGCCACTAAGCCAAAATTAAGAGAGTTTGGCTGGGAGGTATTAATGCATCCGCCGTATAGTCCTGACCTTGCACCTTCAGATTTCCACCTGTTTCGGTCTCTGCAGAATTCTTTAGGCAGTGTCAGGTTAACATCACGAGAGGATTGTCAAAACCACTTGTCGCCGTATTTTGATCAGAAGTCCCAAAATTTCTATAGCAATGGGATCATGTCCCTACCTACAAGATGGCAAAAAGTTATCGAACAAAATGGTACCTACATACTTTAGTTAAATGTAAATAAACTATATTAAAAATGTTTTGAATGTTCTTAAAAAATGCGAAGGAACTTTTTCCCCAACCTTTTATATATAAATTGTAATTATGTAATAAATCTAAGTTCGTTTTTAAAAAGAGTAATTGCTGAGTTTATTGCCGGCTCTTCTCAGTAGAACAACCTTCCGAACCGGTGTTAGAGTCAGACTATTCATAAGTGCTTGTAAAGGCAAGGCCTATTTGAATAAAAATGTTTTTAATTTTAATTTTACTTGTTGAGATATTTTTGTATTATAGGGAAACATTTTAATTATTCATCAATCACTTTTGAATAGCATACATTGTGTTTATCATTAATTTACTTTCCGTCACACAAATGGTTGCGAGTCAGAATTTTAAATTCCTGCGAGATCTAATAAAAATGTTTCCCCGTTATACAAAAGTTTCACTTATATCGTGTCTTTACACATACTGTGTTTTTTGTAGGATTTCATAAGAAGGTAGTAAAGAATACTTTATATCAAAAGGCATTTTATAATACAGTGGACTCCGTTTATAATGACATCGAAGGGAATTCACAACACAATTCGCTTAGTATGACAAACACGTCATACTAAGCGGACGTCATACAAAGCATTTTTGTAAACCAACCTTATTAACCACCAATATTGCTATCAACAAATCGTGATAATAATTCTTAAGTCGTTTATGCCTTTTTTGCGGTAGGTAATGGTTCTTCCTCGACTTCCTCTTCTCCATCAGTTTCGAGTTGTTCCTTATCATTAATGTTCTGTACGATATTTTCATCGGTGGGTTCTTCAGATGTGAGGAGAGCGCTATCGATGTCAACATAATCTTCCCACGTTTCCGGTGCTGCTAAGATGCTTTACGACGTTGAGATGTATTTTTTTTTACATAGGATATCACTAAAAACAATGCGCGACGTTCAACTGAGATTCAAAACAAAAACTAGCCACGTGTCGAACGTCGTCGGGAATAAAGAACATTGCTAAAGGTGTGAAGAATCATGTCGGTCACTAAAAACGGACAAAAATTAGAAAAATAGGTCATAATAAGCGACATGTCACTGTAAGCGAAGTCATTATATCCGAGTTTGTTACAGAGAATTTTATATGAAAACCAAACTTCGTTGTTTAATTACGTCATAATAGGCGGTTGGTCAATATAGCCGGAGTCATAATAAACGGATTCTACTGTATATCTGATTATTAAGTGTATGATAACCCTTGACAATGAATTGTTCGCCTGACAAGCTATTAATAATAAATAATAATAATAAAAATTAATTTATTCAGGCAACACAGAAACCCAATATTGTTAGTAAGGTCTTAAACTATGTTTTTTTTTTTAACAATTAGAACGGTTTTCACCAATAACGCTGATTACACATATCTACAAAAAAAAGGATAACAATAAATGAGATGAATAAATTTACAAAATCTAAACCTGTCACTGTAGCGCCTCACAATACCTCAAGCATTCCACAAGTATCGTCTGCCATCCGTCCGCAAACAGATCACATTCAGGTTTCTTGCTCAGTAGTGTTAAATATAGCCAAACTTCGAGGTACAGGAGACTTTGAACGCGAATTAAAAAATTTATGACTTCGAAGGCGACGAAAGTTGTCAGGTGTCTACTAACGGGAAAGCGAGCTCCATCTTCGGCCTCATCTTCACTTACCATCAGGTGAGATTGAAGTCAATCGCAATCCCGTTTGAAATAAAAAAAAAAAAAAGAAAAGGTTTTGCGTTTAGGTTTTCAGTTTGAGCGGTACATAAAAACTATAATATGAAGACAATATTTGTTTTCGTCCTCTGCGTGACTTTCAACATCAAACTTTCAATTAAGTATTTTTTTTTTGTGAAATTTACTTTTTTCCTTCACTTCAATGAAAATAGCTTATTATTCCAATTAACCAAATCTATATTGTTCCATACTTTAGACTAACTAAAGTAAACAAGTCATTTCTTGGTAATTGTGTTCGATTTTATAATAAGATACCGCTCTCAGTAACCAAAATGTCTGATCATAAATTTAAAAATTATATTAGGAAAGTTTTGAAAGAAAAAGCGTATTACAGTATTATATTGAAGATAAAAATGTATGGAAATAGCTACTCTCTGCACAGTGCACCTCTAATTTTCTTGTTTTAGTTGTAAGTAATTATTGTCATTTTCTATTTTGTAGGCTTGTTAGTTCTTTTTTTTTGTTTTTGAATGTTACCTTTATTAAGTATTTTGTAATTGTTAAATATAAAAATATGTAAAATTGATGTTATAAAATAGCCAAAAAGTCAGAATAGATAAAATTTATATAAAAATAATTTAATAAAAATAAAAAAGAATGTAACCTTGCTGAGTTTCTTGCCGGTTCTTCACCTCTCTTCGGCCTTCAGTTGAAGGGTGACTTCCGAACCGGTAGTAGCTTCAGTTACTTTAAATTTGACCTTCATAAGTGCCTTCCGAGGGCCTAAACTGAATAAATGGTTTTGAATTTTGAATTTTTTTGACCTGTAATTTCGTCTACAGAGCGCCCTGGGTGATGGTATGATCACAGCAGGAGCTCGTCTCAGCGTGCTGGACCTCAGTGACAACGCATTTGGGCCAATCGGTGTCGAGGGACTCGCTAAGTTGCTGCAGAGCGACGTCTGTAGTGAACTAGAGGTATGATGTACACTTATAAACAATTCTTTCTGTCAAGTAGCCGATAAACAGATGGTCTTTGTGATGGTAATGGCTGCCACTTATGAATTGAATATATTTTATTCTAATGGGGCTACAAGCCGGATTAGGCAAGCGCGGGGCCCGTAGCAAATTCTGTCGGAGGGCCTATGGGTTCTTAAGTATAATGTGGTGTAAGAAACAATCGGTGGTGGGCGGTCTTAGACACGCGGGGCCCGTAGCAATTGCTACTCTTGCTACGTGGTTAAACCGGGACTGGCTACAAGCACTAATGGTCAGAATTTAACAATATTTTAATGGACATTAGCACCAGTGGCATCCTGAAACGAAGTTCTCTTCTCTCTGTAATAATTTGCCAAGTACAGTAATGCCCCCTTTAACACGGTACTCTTATAACGCATTTTAATATTACGCGATTTCAATAACCCGTATAACACGGGCATTCCCCCATGTAACACAGGAATGTCCACATTATATTTCTGTACTGTGAAATTTCTAATTATTTGTACAGTTCATAATTAGTTTGATTTTAGTAAAACTTACATATTTCGTTCATAATATAGTTATATGGGATCGCAGATGTTGTAGGAGTATTAACTCCTACAACGCAGAACCAATCTACCGTGTTATAAGGGGGGATAACTGTACTTAAATAAATAAAAAAAATAGCCTTCATTGTTGAACTAATTTTTACAATGATTTTTCTTAGAAATATGTTTACTGTATAACAGTTTTTTTTTTTTTAAATAAAATTAGGTATCGGTAAACGGTCGTTTCTACGTTGCAGCTTGTCTTTCGACATAGGCCTCTTCTAAAGATTTCCAATCTATTATATCTTTCGCTATGCGGGTCCATATTGGACCTGCTATTTTTCTGATGTCGTCTTCCCATCTTCTAGTTTGTCTGCCTCTATTTTTTTTTGCTATCTCGTGGTTGCCATTCAGTTATTAGTCTCGTCCATTTCTCTGAGAAATGGATGAACTTAATTTGGTTTAATTATTGAGATAAGTTGGCAAGACTTTAAAAAATATGTTGTGTAATTAAAAAAGTAAAACAGTGTTGAACTAATCCAGCCTCATATGCCACTTACAGGAGCTGCGTTTAAACAACAATGGTTTGGGCATCACCGGTGGGAAGCTGTTAGCTAAAGCCCTCTCAGCCCAGCCGAGGAAGCTCAGAGTCTTCATCGCTGGCAGGAACAGACTGGAGAATGATGGGGCTACGGCGCTGGCCAAAGTGTTTCAGGTATATTATATGTATGACAGGCCAGTTGGCTTGGTGGTTACTGACAAACTGCTAAGTCACAGGTACTGGGTTTGTTTCCTGGACAAACATTTGTGTGCATGTACATGTCTGTTTGTTCTGTGTCTGCGTGTACCTCTATATATCGACGGGTAAAAGGCGACTTGACTCAATCGCCATTTTAGACGAAAGTAACATTTTTCTCAATGTATTATACTACTATGATGATGGCCCATGCACAAGTTCGTTGAAGCTTGCATTTAGTTTTAATATTCAACAGCTTCGATGTGGAATGTTAAGAAGTTTAGATGCAGTATCTGTTTTTGAGTTTTAACATTTTCAAACAGCTCTCCTGTAAAGTTTTCAAAATGGCGCTTGAATCAAGTAGCCTTTTAACCGTCGAATATTAAGGAACCACAAGCCTCAGTTCAAAACAACGAGCTGCAGGCCTACCATCAACTTTTACTTAGCCATTCAATTCCGATGCAATTCAGTTTAGGTGCCTAAACTGAATCGCTATGATTCGTACCATGAAGTGCCTTTTGCTGACTGGCGTTTGAATTGCTCACGGAGGAATGAACGAACGAAATTTGTCTCTGGTCCGCGGTGAGAAAGAGATAACACTATACCGTCGTTGCATAAGTCTGTCTCTTTTACTCGAACCATGATGTGTTGCGTTTCGAAACCTAGTTGATATGATTTAGCGGTTTCTATGTGTAAAAATAACAACAAATATATTTTAAAATTGCGCTATTGAGCATCAAATTAAATACCACTAAGGCTTTTTTAGTACTAAACTACTAATTAGTACTAATAAATAATAGTAATTTATATAATTTTTTACATTACAAATTAAAGGTTTGTTTAGTGTTGTTGTAAAAATAAATTGATTATCATGTTGATGAGTGGAGGTGCGCTCTAAACTCGTCTCTGTCGATTTGACAGAAGGCGGTTGTTATTGCTGAGATTTGTTTTGAAAGTATCTCTAACTATTATTGAAAGAAAATTACGTGTTATTTTTAGTAGATATTTATTTTATTTATAAATGTTTTTAACGGTTCACTGACTTAAAATAATTGGTAATACGAATAAGGGCGCAAGTATCCTTGTGTAGTTTGTTTAATAATGTTATATTTTCATAATGTAAACTTACAAACTGCTTTATCTCAAACGCGTACCTAACTTAAGTACCAATGTATTTTAAGTGGTATTTTTTACAGTGATGAATCGCGTCGAAGAGTAACGTTCGGTCAACTTGAGCAGCTTTGGTATCCTCAGTTCATCACACAGTTCTTATACCAATTGTTTAGACAACCGATATCTCTTTATGAATTCTGCATCTTCCAAATAAAAGGGGTCCGATCGTTACCGTGTTAGACGTCTTTTTTGTCGCCTTGTTGTGTTTATTTCATTATCATTTTCCATAAATTCAAAAAGGACTAATTCGTCAGACATCTACAATAAAAAATGCTCTACAAATCACTTGATTACATTAACACATAAGAAACACAAAATATTCAACTGAAATACCTTGAATTACGTATATTTTCACTATTTTTTAAAAGTTATTAACAAAACGATTCACTTCACGCCAAGAAAGAAGCAACTTTTATTGGATCGCTTAATTTGACACTTAAACTATCCAATTTAGGTTGATATGTCACCTCATGGTACGAAAAATGAACGAATGAAAACAGTTTGCCATCCAATTGCAGACTTGATTTGGCGTCAACCTAAACTGGATCGCGTTAATGACGTCGTGGTATGTAATAGCGGGGCAGTTTATTTTAGGTCGTCAATTGAATCGCAATAAGAGTTCATAGTAGGCCTGCTGAGCAAGCGCGGAAAGATGTTAATTTTTAAAAACACAATACAATTAATCTTGAAATAATTTATCGTAGAATCTTCAAAGAGTACGGACTAAGAGTCCGTAGAAAATGTAAAAAGAAATAAATAAAAAAAAAAACTGTCGAATATATAAGGAAAATAGTGTTCCTTTGACGCACCATCACCACAAAACTACTGAACATATCGGGATGGGACTGCTACCATTCGACGCGGATATTTTCCTAGATGGTAATAGGCTATATATGATCACGATAAACGAGGGTAAAATCTGTGAATAACAATCAGTTTTCATATCAAGTAGTTTAAAATACATTTTTTTTTATATTATACCACTCAGGCGAAGCCGGCTAGTTTGTAACAATATACATAATACCCTGTATTTATCTATGGTATGATGAGCTTGCCATATTGAATAATAACTTAAATTGATATTTTCTAGGGCATGGGCACACTGGAAGAGGTAGCGATGCCACAGAACGGTATATACCACGTGGGTATATCAGCTTTGTCCAACGCGTTCGCACACAATCCTCAGTTGAGAGCTCTGAATCTCAATGACAACACTATTGCCGCTAGGGGAGCTGAAGCCATAGCTGGGGCGCTGCCTAGGTGAGTTTTGTGGTAACTTGTGGTAGCATGTGGTAACTTGTGGTAGCATGTGGTAACTATTCGTACGTAAATATCTAGCAACTAATTCCGCTGGATCTCCTCTGTCAAGTCCTAAAGGAAACTCACCAGGAAATAGACTCGTTCGCTTCTACACGAAGCATCTTCAGGACGTATTAGACCGCTGTCACTGAGTCGACGCTCTAGCACCACAGACGTGTTACCTCGCCGACCAGAAAGTAATTTTGTTATAAGAGTAGTAGAGCTCTTAGTGCAGAGTTTGTCCGGGGAAGTACTACCACCTTACCCATTTCTGCCGTGAAGCAGTAGTGCACTTGTATTACTGTTTCGGTTAGAAAGGTGCGGCCGGTGACATTACAGGCACATGAGACTTAACAACTTCACGTCTCAGGGCCGACTGGCGATGCTTTGATGTTGCATTGCAACTGTCCATCAGGTGGACTGTCTGCTTGTTTGTCGGCCCGAGTGGTATAAAAAAGAACAGCATAGTAATCTGGTTCCGATATTACAAGCTCTGCTTAGTTAGTAATATACGGGAACCATACGGGAAGCATGTCCCGGGTAATTGGGATGTGTCCTGTATTAAAGATAAATGATCAAACACTAACCAGTGTATTGAACATCCAAAAATATACGGAAACATTAAATATGATCAAAATTAAATCATTAATGTGATTTTTCAGTACCGATCTAATCATAAAGAGTATGTTATTTGATGCTGTACAATTATGACGTCACAACTTGCTATTTCATACAAAACTCCATACATTCGATCGTTTTGACATTTCATAAAGAATTGCTGATTTGACATGTCAGGACACATCCCTAATTTTAAGTGATGAAAATTTTATCAAGAAAATTACTTTAATATGAAATATTTTATTACAGATTAAAAAACTTGAAATCCATAAATTTCGGAGACTGTCTACTGAAAAGTAAGGGTGCTAAAGCGCTGGCGAAGGCTATCAGAGACAATTCAATACGCTTAGAGGTAATTTTCATTATTTATTTTACATATGAATATCTATATGTGTATGTATTTAGAAAAATAAAAAAGTACAGTGGACCCCCGCTAATACGGCCCCTGTCTAATCCGGCACCCCCTGTAATCCGACATGCCTATCACTGTTGAATTTGTTGGAGGCCATATGCATTTGGGTATATACTGGCACAGTATAAATGCAAAGTGTTTGTAATCTATTCGATATTTGAGTGTTTAAGTGTCTTTGACACAAGCAATAAATGTTCCTGGTAAATAACCACTGTTTAATTCAATATTTCTATTTGAATTTAGGTACACAAATATTATTTAGGCAAATCTTTAGAAAGTATGTAATCATTTTTATCTGTAATTTTAAATAAATAAATTTCGGGACTCTTAAACAGTACTCTATAGTCCGACAAATTCGATAGTCCGACACTGCCCTGCAAAACGTTTGTCGGATTACCGCGGGTTCACTGTAGTATATGTAGTATATCAGTTATCTGGTTTCCATAGTACAAGCTCTGCTTAGTTTGGGATCAGATGGCCGTGTGTTAAAGAATGTCCCAGGATATTTTTTTATTTATTTATATAGAACTGCTCACACCTCAGAGCAGGTGCACCCGCATACCAGCATGAACCACTTTCCTCTGTCCAAAGGGCTCGCATTGTACGATCTCAAACTTCAGCTTCCAGAGAATTACTCACTCAGTGACACTGACAGTTGCGATTTGTGCGATGTTCCGGAGAGACCGTTATCAGCTAACTTCAACCTGTTACTTTTGTGTTACACTGATGCGCGCGCATCTTAAAATTTCACACTCATAATTTTTACAAAATGTGCCTATGGATGTTTAAATTCAAAAAAGAATGAGAGATGAGAATGAGTTTGGTAGTTTTATGAAAGTCTTACTTCTACTGAAATGAAAATATATTTATTCAAATAGGCCTTCACAAGCTCTTTTTTTTATTTATTTATTTATTCGGTTTACCAACGTATATTACACAATTTCTTATAGTTAAAATCACAATTGAAATAAGCATGATCATAGTGCAAATACAATTAAAGGCAAACACAGCATGCTATTAAAACAAATTAAATTAGTGCAGCGTGGGAACAAAAGGTAAGTAAACAATTTAGTAATTACAGATTTTTATCATACTAAACTTAAAAGAAATATTTCGAAATAGTTCGGAAGGTTGTTTTTTACTGAGAAGAGCCGGCAATAAACTCAGCAATTACGTTTTTAAAAACGATCTAAGATTTACGGAGGAGCGAGGTATGAGACTCCTCCATTTAAAAGGGAAGATCTTCCGCCGCTAGGTGATCATGTCGCCGCGTGGGGACCGCGGTCCGACTGTTGATGTTGGATGCTTGTATATATATCAAATCCTGAGAGAATCTCGATAGCGCGATGTAGGATTCTCGCGTGTTTCTACTCGTTGATAGATGTCGCCACATCACTGTAGTGCGGGCGGTGAAGGATTGTAGGCGTGTTCATAGATGTCGCCACAGATTTTTTGTTTACCACTTGGACCGACTAACAAGCAGACGGTCCACCTGATGGTAAGTGGTCACCGCCGCCTATGGACATTTGCAACACTAGGGGCATCGCCAATGCGTTGTCGACCCTGAGTCGTGAAGTTAAGTCTCATGTGCCTGTAATGTCACCGGCCGCACCTTTCTAACCGAAACACAGTAATACAAGTGCACTACTTCACGGCGGAATAGAGTAAGGTGGTAGTACCTACTTCCCCGGACGAACTCTGCACTAAGAGCGTAGAGCTCAAAAAAAAAATTACAAAATATTTATTTAATTTGTAATTTTTTTATTTTTTTCAGAGCGTCGACCTGAGTCACAATGAGATAGGTCGCGATGCGTGCATGGAGGTTGTGGACGCGCTCACTGTACTACCAGATACTAAGGACACGCTGAGTAGGCTGGTGCTTGCCGGTGAGTGAACCCTCTAGTTTGGGTTCCGTAATCAAATTGCGAATTATGAAACCTTATGCTATCTACCTATTTCAGTTCCCGGGATAATAGACTATGTTACACTACATATCGGCTATGTGTGTGAAATATTTTAGCAAAATTGGTACAGTCGTTTCGCCATGGAAGCGTAACAAAACCTTTTTTTTGCAAGTATAGTATGTTTTAAATAAAAAGTCTAAATGTTTATCACAGCTAATATTATTACAAGTTCACAAACTTCGCAAAAATACGATAACTGCATTTCACCAATATAAAGTATTATTTTAGTTCACAGTTTTACTGACTATAGCTGCCTTGATATTAATTTCCTGGAACATTCTTTACACACGGCCATCTGATCCCAAACTAAGCAGAGCTTGTACCATGGAAACCAGATGACTGATATACTACATATACTAATTTTATTTTTTCTAAATACTTATATAGATATTTACACCCAGACACAGAACAAACAGACATGTTCATGCACACAAATGTTTTTCCTGGGTGGGAATCGAACTCACCACCACCAGTGCGGCTATTAGGGTCTATAACTAAGCCAACTGCCTTAGCCATAGCACAAACTGACTAATTTGATTTGACCGTTATTCGAAGCTTATATGAAATGAAATGAATTATTTATTCAAATAGGCCTTCACAGGCACTTATGAATGGTCAGACTCTAACACCGGTTCGGAAGGTTGTTCTACTGAGAAGAGCCGGCAATAAACTCGGCAATTACTCTTTTCAAAATAGGATTTTGTACATAAAGATGTGTCCTTCTGGAGCGAGCGGTACACCCAAGCATTAGCATATAGCTGTACTGTAGCTGTGCCAATACATCTATCTTATTCTACCCTATAGCTCTTTCCTTTTTTCTACCACTTCCTGGTAGCGGGGCGAGATGTGAGGTTGTCCGAAACATTTACATTTTTCATTGCGTCAACATAACCAGGCAGAAATTATCTATAAGGGAACGTACCCATACTACGTGACCAATTTTATCAGATTTTCTCCCCTCCTCTCCCCCTTTAGTTTTCACGTAGTAATTCAGTTATGATTTTTAATCATTTCACAGGTAAAAAGTGAAAGTTCTATTTCCGGTATACAATAGTAGTCTTTGGTCAGCGCCACCAACTGTGAGTTTGAAAAGCGCTAAACTCTGCGCGCTATATTCGAATATAGGTCGGCCTGAGCCACCCCCCCGGTCCTTTGACTGACCGTAGTATTTTAAAGACCTCCCCCCCCCCCCCCATACAGGTCACGTAGTATGACGTAGAGTTAAAAAGCATAGTAACGCAATTGGTACCTTCAGTAACTTTAAATTTGACCTTCATAAGTGTCTTCCGATGGCCTAAACTGAATAAATGGTTTTGAATTTGTATTTATTTGTGTTTTGTTTCGATTACAGGCAACAGTTTAGGCGGCACAGCGAACAAAAAGACGATGAGAGACAAACTTGGCGCCGCCGCGGAGCTGAGCGATGGGGAGGGAAGCGATGATGAGTGTGAGTACTTCATTAGTACACCTGAAGTTATCTGTAGGGTCTATCACAAAAAAAATCATCAATTTATTATCAAATTATTATATTTAAGGAAATTAGGGTTCTTTTGACGCACCATCACCTCAAAACTACTGAACATACCATATCGTGAAGGGACAGCTACCATTCGACGCGGAATTTTTCCTAGATGGTTATTCTTAGTAAAATTTTAAATCCGAAAGTAAATTTGTCTGTATAAGATACTAACCTAATCACTAAAACAACTTTTTCTTTACAGTTGTAACAGATTCCGAAGAAGAAGAGCATTCAGATGAGGATGCATCAGCGGATAATTCAGAAGACAGCGCCACAGAAGACGCGCAACATCTTGACACAGTCGTTAACTTCGCCAGTGATGTCACCCTTGATACGTCAGGTGAGAAATATCAGCTCCACAATGTTGTACAACAACTGTCTCACAGCGCAATACAATCACATTGCTGAAATATGCAGAGATTGTTGAGATACAGTTGGATTAGGATCATGTTACCATCCGCCATTTTGTTTAGAAGATTTAAGATATTGTTGAAATATCAGCTCCACAATGTTGTACAACAACTGTCTCACAGCGCAATACAATCACATTGCTGAAATATGCAGAGATTGCTGAGATACAGATGGATTAGGATCATGTTACCATCCGCCATTTTGTTAAGAAGATTTAAGATATTGTTGAAATATCAGCTCCACAATGTTGTACAACAACTGTCTCACAATGCAATACAATCGCATTGCTGAAATATGCAGAGATTGCTGAGATACAGATGGATTAGAGATGGTCTTACGGTGGAGCTAATGCCTATATCAGTGCTGGTCCCGCTGGTCGCTATGTGTGAAATATCAGCTCTTCAATATTATACAACAACTGTCTCACAACGCAATACAATCGCATTGCTGAAATATGCAGAGATTGCTGAGATACAGATGGATTAGAGATGGTCTTACGGTGGAGCTAATGCCTATATCAGTGCTGGTCGCTATGTGTGAAATACCAGCTCTACAATATTATACAACAACTGTCTCACAGCGCAATACAATCGCATTGCTGAAATATGCAGAGATTGCTGAGATAGGGGGGGATTAGAAATAAGTATAAATATGACGGGCGAAAATTAATATGCAATCCCGATCGAAAATCCATGGATTGATGAACCTTTTGACAGTAATTTTAATACACGTAATGTCAAAATTCTACTTCAATCTTGCGATTTTAGATCGGGATTGCATATTAATTGTCGCCGATAGAGGCACTGAGTGGTACGCCACCGTGGTGAGTTAGATTTCCACCGAAGACCACGAAACAATAGTAACGAATATTTTTTAAATTATTTTAATACAAAAACATATTTATTTTATAAATTTTACTTTATGCTTCGAAAGTAGTCCCTATGGCAAGTTGTTCTGCCGCGGGAAAACAACCAGCTAAATTTCACGGAGTATATTCAGATCGTAACATATCTGTTATCTAGTTTCCAGTAGTACATTAGTAGTTTGGGATCTGCCCTTATTATTATTGAACAGAGAAAATAAAACCATTGAGGTTTACAAGAGGACAAGAGGAATGACTTATTCAACATTCAGTCCGATTCAGATACCAAATTACTGTTTTCTTCGAGGTAGGTATGTTACATAGTTACAAGTACCTACTTCATCACATACCATATTTGTTATTATAATAGGGAACTGTCCTGTATTTATCAATATGTATACTGTCCTGTATTAAAGATAAATGATCAAACTAACAAGTGTATTGAACATCCAAAAATATACGAAAGCATCAAATATGATCAAAATTAAATCATTAATTTGATTTTTCAGTACCGATCTAATCATAAAGAGTATGTTATTTGATGCTGTACAATTATGGAGTCACAACTTGCTATTTCATACAAAACTCCATACATTCGATCGTTTTGACATTCCATAAAGAATCGCTGATTTGACATGTCAGAACACATCTCTATTGACTTGGTGAGGGTTGTGCTTGACCCCCGTGTGTGAGATGTCCCAGTTAAAATATGTTTATTAAACGATATTGTTTATTTTACAGGAGTGGAAGAAATCCAAACGGACGTTGGGAAATTCCTTGAAGATCCAACGTTAGAGAATCTAAACAAATTAGGACCCAATGCGGTGGAGATCATAGATGCACATTTACAGGTAACTTTTTTTTATACTACTAAGGTAGCAAACAAGCTGACAGCCCGTCTGATGGTAAACGGTCACCACAGCCTATGGACGCTTGCAACACCGTGGGCATCACGTTGCCGACCCTGCAACAATCTCTTCACACCCTTCTAGAAGAACCCCATGCTGTACTCCCTTGGGAAAACCACGGCGGGGAGCTCATTCCACAGCTTAAGCGTGCGCGGAAGGAAGCTCTTTTGGAATCGCACGATCCGAGACCAGTTTAATAATAATTATTATTCTTCACTACTGGTATTATTCCAAAGCATTTACACCACAGCTTAAAATTACGAGATCTTTAAGAAACTTTATACAGAGTGACTGGTGAGATATCTTCGATACTTATGGAGAGTACTCGGTACTCGATTTAAAATTAGGTGCTTAATTCTTGACCAAAATTTCTCTAAAAATAAGTGAAATGTGGATATTATACTCTCTAAACACGGTGCGGCCGCGTAGGATGTTGTGTGCTACTACATCCTCGACTTCTTTATAACTCCTGGGGTTAGTCGAAGCCTTATTAAATAATAATAAAAAGAACAGCCATGTTGAACAAAAATCAATTTTGATCTGCGAATTTTATATTTGATAGACACTTTGATAAATACATAATTATATGTATACAATACTCTTTCCCGCGGTTTCACCCGCGTTTTTCGATATCATATATAGCCTATAACCATCTAGGAAAAATTCCGCGTCGAATGGTAGCAGTCCCATCCCGATATGTTCAGTAGTTTTGAGGTGATGGTGCGTCAGAGAAACTCTATTTTCCTTATATCTATAGATAAACAATAATGATTACAGTGAAATGTATCTCTACTAATATTATAAATGTAATGTAAACTTGTTTGTTACGCTTTCACGCGAAAACTACTTAACCGATCATCATGAAACTTTGTACACATATTGTTGAAGGTATTAGAAGTAACATAGGATACTTTTTGTGCTCAAAAATGTTACATTCCTCGGGAACGCGGGTGAAACCGCGGGGGACAGCTAGTGTAGATAATAATGTGTCTACAATCAATGTAAATTAAAACCTCACTATATATGACAGGCCAGTTGGCTTGGTGGTTAACGCTCTGACTGCCAAACCGAAGGTCGCGGGTTCGATTCCCACCCAGGACAAACATTTGTGTGCATGAACATGTCTGTTTGTTCTGTGTCTGGGTGTAAATATCTATATAAGTATGTATATAGAAAAAAAAGTAGTATATGTAGTATATCAGTTATCTGGTTTCCATAGTACAAGCTCTGCTTAGTTTGGGATCGGATGGCCGCGTGTAAAGAATGTCCCGGGATATTTATTTATTTATCTCTTTTCCACAGTCAATAAAGAACCCATCAGACCTGATCTCCGCCTACGTGGACGCGACGTTCTGCGTGTCGGGGCTCTCCGAGAGCAGCTCGGCGGCCCGCAGCCTGGCGCAGCGCATGTTCGGGCTGCTGCTGCAGCGCGCCGGCCAGCAGCACGCGGCCTCGTGGCTCCTCGCCGACGCCATGCTGAGGGGGCTCGGACTCATCAAGGTAATATACCTAGCTGGTCTAAATCACTACATAGTATAAAACTAAAGTCGCTTTCTCTGTCCCTATATCCCTATGTATGGTTAAATCTTTAAAACTACGCAACGGATTTTGATGCGGTTTTTTTTAATAGATAGATTGATTGAAGAGGAAGGTTTTTATGTATCATACACGTGACATCCCACGGGAACGCGGGTAAAACCGCGGGGGACGGCTAGTAAATAAATAAATAAAATATTTTATTTCTCACCACAGACACAATAATAAAATTACAAATTTAGAACTTAATTATACAACGTTTATAAAAGCGATAGGCATTAAATGAAACCTCATATACTTTGTATCATTTTCAGGTCACACACCTAAAATCAGAGCAATAGAAGCAATAGTTTAGCCACAGGATATTTTTAAAGATTTTTCTTAGATAAAACACGACGTATCTTCCCTAGCGGCTGACCAAGAACATTGGCATAGCTACCTAGAGTCATTCACCTTAAAATGACAAAATTCACGCGACGATGCCGCTCTTCATCATAAGTTCCCAATACAAACAAGGCGCTACGCTATGCGATGTTGCCATTCCTATACGCAGGTCAGAGGACATTTTTGCAAAGGATGTTTAAGTTTTACTTTGACTATTCAGCTATTTAATTTCTTTGAAAAAAGTTTTTTCGTATTTTTCACGTAAACTTTTTTTTATTAGTTTCAAATTAATCGTAAGCACGTATAGAATATGTGGTTTCATTTAATGCCTCTCGCTTTTATCAACGTTGTATAAAATTAACAATAAATAATTATATTCTAAGTAGTCTAGTGTGGTGGCAGCGGATAGTAGCACCAAATATGGACTCTATCCTCTGAACTAGGCAGGAGCCTATATCTCAGAGGATAGCGTTCGACCACGATACATTCAAAAGTGCCGCTTTAAAATGTGTGTCACTGATGTAGAGGGGCTCCCTCTTATGAAGGCTACATTATTCCTGTATTAGTATACCATGTTTTATATCCTACTAATATACTATATACATACGAGTATATAGTACATACATATACATATCGACGGTAAAAAGGCGACTTGATTCAAGCGCCATTTTGAAAACTTTACAGGAGAGCTATTTGAAAATGTTAAAACCCAAAAACAGATACTGCATCTAAACTCCTTAACATTCCACATCGAAGCTGTTGAATATTAAAACTAAATGGAAGCTTCAACGAATTTGTGCATGGGCCATCTTCATAGTACATAGTATAATTCATTGAGAAACATGTTACTTTCGTCAAAAATGGCGGTTCAGTCAAGCTCACTCACATATGCAGTATATATAATACTGCATATGATCAGTGATATACGAGTATATAGTATATATAATTTATATTATATACTACTCGTATATATTCTATATATGACAGGCCAGTTGGCTTGGTGGTTAACGCTCTGACTGCCAAACCGAAGGTCGCGGGTTCGATTCCCACCCAGGACAAACATTTGTGTGCATGAACATGTCTGTTTGTTCTGTGTCTGGGTGTAAATATCTATATAAGTATGTATTTAGAAAAAAAAAAAGAAAAAAAAAAGTAGTATATGTAATATATCAGTTGTCTGGTTTCCATAGTCCAAGCTCTGCTTAGTTTGGGACCAGATGGCCGCGTGTAAAGAATGTCCTGGGATATTTATTTATTATTATTATTATTCTAAGTAAATAACAAAAAAAAAAACAGGTATGGGCAACCTTTGACATGTTGAGGGCCAAACTTTAGCGTGCAAATACGTTCGTTCGCGGGCCGCGTTTAAAAGTACTTAGTGCATTTACTACTGCAGTACTTAGTGAGTATAAGTACCAATGTAATATTTTTTTAATTGGGTTTTTAAAATGTCTCGCGGGCCGGTTGTTGCCCATATAAGTACTGAACACATAGTGTAAAACAAAGTCGCTTTTTCTGTCCCTATATCCCTACGTCCCTATGTATGCTTAAATCTTTAAAACTACGCAAGGAAGGTTTTTATGTATAATACATGTAACATCCCACGGGAACTCGGGTAAAACCACGGGGGACAGCTAGTATACTATAAATGCGATAGTTTGTATACCCCTATCTATTGCTGAATACTGCATTAAAATCTGTTCAATAATTACATAGTTCAAAAGATCTAAGCTTACCAACACCGAACGTGTAAAGACGCGGTAATAATGTATGCATTCCCTAATTTATTAAATTGTCCCATACAGTCGGAGAACAAATCCACCCCCCGCTACTCGACCCCTGCTTGCTTCTCGGCGCTGGGGGCGGCGGTGGAGAGCCCGCAGTTCCCCCGCCCGCTATCAGAGACGCTGCGTTTCTTCGTCTCCTCTAAGCTGCCAGGCATGGCGCGTCGCGACAGAGATGTCGTCGAGAAATATCCTGTTTTATATCAGTAAATTATGATTGAATGTGTGTGTTGTGTTTTATTTCGTTGGGGATGATGTTGGCTAGTTTGTAGCACTATTGGGGATAATGTTGGCTAGTTAGTCAAACTATTCGGGGTAATGTTGGCTATTTAGTCAAACTATTCGGGGTAATGTTGGCTATTTAGTCAAACTATTCGGGGTAATGTTGGCTAGTTAGTCAAACTATTCGGGGTAATGTTGGCTAGTTAGTCAAACTATTCGGGGTAATGTTGGCTAGTTAGTCAAACTATTCGGGGTAATGTTGGCTATTTAGTGGAACTTCTGGGTTAAACGTTGCAGTTGGCTAGTTAGTAGCACTGTTGGGGATAATGTTGGCCAGTTAATCGAAGTATTGGGATAATGTTGGCTAGTTAGTGGAACTTCTGGGTTAAACGTTGCAGGTGGCTAGTCAGTACCACAATTGGGGTAAAGTTGGTTAGTTAAAAGAACTGTTTATTTATTAAATATGACACATCAACAGTACACATATTAAGAATTTTATAATGAAGTAATGTAACAGTAATCTAATATGTCCAGCATTTACCACATTTGGAACGAATATAAGATTGTAAAATTTCAGGTAAAGAAAAAAAGAAAAATTAGTTATAGACACACCACCAATTCGCACGAAGCGCTTTGCAGCTTCCTTCCTCATGCGCACAGCTAATGATTGGAATTCTCTCCCCTCGTCTGTGTTCCCAGATACATACAACTTGTGGCTCTTTAAGAAAAGTGTAAATAGGCTACTAACGGGAAAGCGAGCTCCATCTTCGGCCTTATCTTCACTTACCATCAGGTGAGATTGAGGCCAATCGCTATCCCGTAAGTAATAAAAAACTAAATAAATGGCTTTTTTTATAAGGCGACAACAGAACAACGGTAAAAGTAAAAGCTATATACAATTCAGTTGTTTTGAAATGATTGATTGAACTATTGACAATAATGTTCGACAGTTGGCTGGGTTATTGAGACCCCGACTCCCACACCATAGTATATGGGTATGATTCCCACCGGAGACAATAATTTTTATGGATGAACATAGGTATTTAAAAAGCACTATGTAGTATATCAGTTAGTTAATTTGGGATCAGACAACTGTGGATAACAGATTTTTGTTTATTATATGAATGCTTTCTATTAAGTGAATCTCCTGGAAAATATTAGTTGGTGGAACTATTGGGGTGCCTAAATGTCTAGTAAAAAAAATTGTTCCCTTTTCACAATATGGCGAGGTTTTTATTTTTCGGGTCAGGCTGTATATCTGGTTAAAATCAAACAATTGATATGAGAAAAGAAATTAAAAGGCCATCAACTAAAGAGCAGAAAAAACAGACGCATCGTATACCTGGATATAATTATCTTTATACTTACAAATATGTATTCATTAAAGCGTATATGTCATCAGTTGTCAGATTTCCATTAGGCATGGAAATGATTGCTACTTTTATTTCATTTAATGAAAAATTTTTTTTTCATCGTGATTTCACCTGTGAAATTTCACAGCCAATGATTTTGTTTCGCAATGCTCTAATGTCACTCTTGGCCGTGCGACCCGTTCGTAGCGACAATCAGTATATGTTTTGCTCTTTCTAACACGACTGGGTTAGAAAGACGCTATTTCTTTCTGACGTCGTCGTGAGTCATCGGTGAAATACGATGATATCCGAATGATCTGCGGTGTGCGATGTATCATGTAGGCAAAGTAGCAGAGTGATTTTTAACAGACGACGTCAAGGCAGGTAGCAGGTGCGACATACGAAAAAGTATTTCATATGATTTTTCACAAACTACTTGTGAATCATGCCTTGCCTAGTTTCCATAGTACAAGTTCTGCTTAGTTTGGGATCAGATGGCCGTGTGTGAAGAATGTCCTAGGCTGAAAAAAAAAAATTGATTTATTTAATACCTATTTCAAGATCTTGTCGATGATTACAATAGCAGTCTTTATGAACGCAAACTAAACTGTCAAGCTGTCAATGTCAATAACAACAGTAAACATAACCTCAAAACCTGTATTATCAACAAAAAGTTATTTTAAATAATTAAAAAGTAAATGTTAAGTCGGAAACACAGAGTTACTTGCTACTTGCTAACTTTAAGGTATAGATAAAAGGTAAGTTAACTAAACAAATACTTTTCTAAGTAAGTTTTAATTTTCAACATCTAAAAATCTAGTCTAGAGGCCTAATGCTAGCTCATGAGTAAGCTGGTGGCATTCCTGGTGCCTATTCACGTCACTGCATGATTTTATGGATGGTATATTACAGGCACATGAGACTTAACAACTTCAAGTCCCAGCGACAACGCATCTGGTGTTGCAAATGTCTATAGGCGGCGGTGACCACTAACCATCAGGTGAACCGTCAGCTTTGTCTGCTTAATTGACACCATCTCGGTGCTGGAGTGGTATATAGCGCACTATGGTCCGTTTTAAAGGCTAAGTACGGAGGAAGCCCTGTATAATTAACTATAGTTAGCATGCCAACTAAGCAAACAGTTCACCTAATATTAGATATATTATTTGCTTGTATGATGGCCCATGTGGTATAAAAATCAATACAAACAAATGGACATGTTCATGCACAATAATGTTTGTCCTAGGTGGGAATCGAACCCACTGTAATGTATAACTCCACATCAACATTCAAACTATCATTGTACATTGAGGGACTGGAATAACTTGCCTGCTGCGGTCTTCCCGTGAAATTATAATTTGGGGGTCTTCAAGGCTAGAGTGAATAGGCTCTTAATAAACTAGTGCGTCTCAACATCATTGCATCACTGCTTGCCATCAGGTGGGATTGCAGTCAAGCACTAAATTATATTAAAAATTTTATAAAAAAAAAATATACTATCAATTCTAACTTTTAATTTAAATTTTCAATTCTATTACAGAAACAAAATGGCTGACACATTAAAAATAAACCTTCAATTTGGAGGAGGAGCCGAATTATTATTTGACAAGATTAAGAAGAGAGAAGTTGAATTGCCAGCACTAAAAAAATATTTTCCAGATAGCCGGATTGAAAAATGGACATTGAAAGAATTCCTAATATGGATCAAAGATAATTTATTAAGAGAGAGACAAGAATTATTTTTACAGGTACCCATATTTATTTAACTTAATCTTAATAATAAATGTTGTTACGAACCAAACTTATTTGCATCGCCTTTTTGGATTTTCTTTTTTCTTCTAAATTCTAAAACTACCTACAGTCGGTGGCACTAGAAAAGTTCACTGGTTTTTTCACATTACCTTGTTAATTGATTTGAAATAAACTGGCTTCAATCCAGCGCCCTCTTTCATCTCGTATATTTACGATGATGTTAGATGATTTAATGATTCTTCTTGTTGCAGGGTGACTCAGTAAGACCTGGTATACTCGTACTAGTAAACGATGCGGACTGGGAACTGATGGGCGAATTAGATTATGAAATACAACAGAATGATTCTATTATGTTTATTTCTACATTACATGGTGGATAAATAGTTTTTTTAAATAAAATTTAAATTTTCTGCTTGTGTTTGTTATTTATTTTTCTGACTCTTTTTTGAGCTGTTAATGCAGAGTTCGTCTGGGGAAGTATTACCTTACCCATTCCCACCGTGAAGCAGTAGTGCACTCGTATTACTGTTTCGGTTAGAAACGCGGCCGGTGACATTACAGGCACATGAGACTGTGGCGATATCTATAAAGACGCCCACAATACTTCACCGCCCGCACTACAGTGATGTGGCGACATCTAGGAACGAGTAGAAACACGCGAGAAACCTACATCGCCCTATCAAGATTCTCTCAGGATTTGACATATATACAAGCATCCAACATCAACAGTTGGACCGCCTGCTGGTTTGTCGGCCGAGGTGGTATAACATATATAGAATTATAACGACTGTGTGTTACATGTGTGGAACTAACTAGCAGGGTTTGACGACCCATATGATATGAAAAAAACCTAGCGATGACCTGGGGCTCGATTCTGTAAGGAAAATGACACTAACTCGAAGATATTTCGTCGCGGCCTCTATGTTCTGTCTCTGTCTAACTACGCTAATACTACTAATCACGTAAGAGGTAAGCTCTCCGAGGCCTACGTGAAGCGTCTTGCCAAAGAAGTTTGTATTAGCTGAATAAGGGGGCAGTTTGCTTTAAAAGTACTCTCTTAAATATATACAACTTAAACGATTATTTTAATGACGACAATGCTTGGGTTTAGCGCTCGCTCCAGCAGGACAGATCTTTATGTACAAAATTTTATTTTGAAAAGTATAATTGCTGAGTTTATTGCCGGTTTTTCTCAGTAAAAGCAACCTTCCGAACCGGTGTTAGAGTCTGACCATTCATAAGTGCCTGTGAAGGGCTATTTGAATAAAATATATAATTGAAATTTGTCGTCAATTTAATAATGTATGGTTCCTGCCTACTAAGTACCTCATGTAACGTATGAATCAGGTATCTAGAAATTATGTAGTACTAGCTGTCCCCCGCGGTTTCACCCGCGTTCCCGAGGGATGTAACATTTTCCCGACACAAAAAGTATCCTATGTTACTTCTAATACCTCCAAGAATATGTGTACAAAGTTTCATGAGGATCGGTTAAGTAGTTTTCGCGTGAAAGCGTAACAAACAAACTTACATTCACATTTATAATATTAGTAGGGATTGCCTATGTATTTAAAAAAAGTAGTATGTGAGTTATCTGACTGCCTCGCCGTAGGTCACAGGTTCGATTCCCACCCAGGACAAACATTTGTGTGCATAAACATGTCTGTTTGTTCTGTGTCTGGATGTAAATATCTATATTGGTATCCATTTAAAAATACGTATATGTGGTATCAGTTATCTGGTTTCCATAGTACAAGCTGTGCTTAGTTTGGGATCAGATGGCCGTGTGTAAAGAATGTCCAGGGATATTTATCACCACATAGTATAAAACAAAGTCGCTTTCTCTGTCCCTATATCCCCATGTACGCTAAAATCTTTAAAACTACGCAACGGATTTTGATGCGGTCATTTTTTTCATTTTCATTATTAACTTCAAATACCTTCCCAAAAATATTTTTGATTTTGTTTTTTTTTTATCTAATTTATATTACTTTTAAGGTTTCGTACCCAAAAGGGTGCCAACAGGACCCTAACACTGAATTCGGCTGTCCGACTATCAGACACTTGACATTTTCAGACAGTGTGTCTATGGTAGTGTGCACCGCTATTACCACAAATAATAAATATATCAAAAAAAAAACTTAAGGCTCCGGTGATATGGTCCTCTTCGTTTAATTTTTTTTCTAAATAGGTACATATATAGATATTGACATCCACAGATAGAAAAACATTCACACATGTTCATGCATACAAATATTTTTCCTAGTTGACAATTTTACCCACAATCTGTGGCGTGGTCTCTAACAACCAAGCCATCTGGCTCTAAAAAATGTATCAATTAAAATATTACACAGTACTTCGACGGTTCTGCTCACCCCCTAAAAGCTGCACCGTTAAGATAAGGTTACATAATGAAATGAGGGGCTCGCTCGACTGGCGCCGCGCACCGGTTTTACCCGTAATTGGCTTAACTATGTGACTTTGATGTGCCTCGATTGATGTCATGAAACAACAGGGCTGGATTTGTTTTTTTTTATTATTATTTCTTTTTACACTTTCTACGGATTCATGTCTAACACCCATATTCCTCGACTCCACTCAACCTCACTCCAAGATATTAGTATTCATATGTAGTTGCAAAAAATCTCCTCCGCTCGACGCCTTCCCTCACTCGAGGTGAGGAAACAACTGTCTACTTCAAGTTACGTCGGGACCAACCTTAAGGAAGTTTATTGCATGTAAATAGTTACTGAAGCTCATTATTTTATTTGATTAATATTTTATCTATAATAGAATGACATTACTAATGACATGTTACAGTTCGATTCGACATTGGTCGTTTTTTAAATTTTGATACCTCGAGAAAATGCTTCTTTCGTAAGATAACTTTTTTTAGCTGTATATTTTTGGAATATAAGTATTAACTAGCTACCGTCTCACGGTTTTACCCGCATTTTGATTAAGACATAAAATTACTCTCGCTTTCCCATCCTTCCAAGATACTTATAATTAACTATAGATAGCATACAATTTATATTTTCACAAAATTTCATCAAGAGCCGTTGAGCCTTGAAAATGTGACAAACAAACCATCAAGTAAATGGCTTATTTTTTTTTAATAACCCTGTATCCAGCCCTGGGCCTTGTCAGTCATTTTAAAATGTAAAAGCGATGGCTCCCCAGTCTTTGGCACCCTTGTTTGTAAGGTACAGTCGTTCACAGCAGAGATTTTATTGAATAAAAATGTTCATTTTAAACCAACAAAATTATGCGCATATATTATTAGTCTGACCGGTATTTTGTGTAACACTAGCTTTTCCCTGAATGATGTGATATTTTCCCGGAATAAAAAATAGCTTTTATATTGTAAGCAATATATTTTTTAATTTTTTTTTTGTTTTTAGATTTTTTGACGTGAGTGCTAAGGTATCTTAATAATTAAAAGGAATAGGAACGGTGAACTCCGGATCTCTAGTTTCTAAGCCAAGAATGACACCATTCGATAAACAAAAAATGTAGTATGTTTTCTTAATTTATTATTTGTACTATTGGGTGGAAAATCATGCAGACGGCCCACCTGATGGTAAGTGGTCATCCCTTATGGACATTTGCAACACTAGGGGCATCGCTGTTGTCGCTGAGTGAGTGAAGTTAAGTCTCATATGCCTGTAATGTCACCGGCCGCACCTTTCTAAACGAAATGGGTAAGGTGGTAGTACTGCCCCGGACAAACTCTGCACTAAGAGTTCTACTACTCGAACATTTTTTTTTATTAAAAAGTAGAAAATTGACATGCTTACCCACGCGACTGTACCGACAGTACACTCAGCACCACAAATGAGTTGCATATAGGTTTGAGATTTAATCCCTGCCCGATATCATTACGGTGACGTGACATTTGGGGGCGGCACAGCTCTTTATTGTGTTACCATTTGAAATAATAACACAGTAGTGCGTGGTGCGATGGTTTATTATGTCTTTTTAATGGAATTTAAGGGTTTTTTATAGATGGATTAAAAGGCAAGAAAGTTTTTTAAGTGCATAATGCAGTTCCCCGCGGTTTCACCCGCGTTTATCGATATCATATAGAGCCTATATCAACGAAAAATTCCACTTCGAATGGTGGCAGTCCCATCCCGATATGTTCAGTAGATTTGAGGTGATGGCGCTTCAAAGGAACTCTATTTTCCCTATATCTATACTAGCTGTTCCCCGCGGTTTCATCCGCGTTTAACGATATCATATAGCCTATAACCACCTAGGAAAAATATCGCGTCAAATGGTAGCAGTCCCGTCCCGATATGTTCAGTAGTTTTGAGGTGATGGTGCGTCAAAGGAACACTATTTTCCTCATACATATATAGATGCTAGATATATTTCTTCTGTCATTGTAGCCACTAAAGAGTGCCACTGTCCACCTCCTCTCCATCATCGGACCCTCGCTACCAAACTTATCAAATCTGATTTATTGGCAAACAGGGGCTCGATTCTGTAAGGAAAATGACACTAACTCGAGGATGTTTCGGCGCGGCCTCCGTGCTCTGTCTCTGTCGCTAACTACGCTAATACTAATCACGTGAGAGATAAGCTCTCCGAGGCCTCTGTGAAGCGGCTCGCCGACGAAGGTTGTATTAGCTGAAAAAGGGGGCTGATAGAGATGAAGATAAAAAAGCAAGTACATATTAGAATAAGTTTTTAATTTGCTTCCAAGTTTTAAGTTTTATGTTAATTTGAATAAAAGGCTATCATTATTATCTTTGTTTTTTTTCTCGGTTTCTTACTACGGTAGCCGGTAATTAACAATAACTACGGGCTATCAGCCAAGTAAATATTGCGTTGTAGTGAATCAATGTGATAATATCGTCCGACTGCAGACATTTTCGAACGATACGGCATGTATTTAGTATTGCATAGAGTAGTAGAGCTTTTAGTGTAGAGTTCGTCCGGGGAAGTACTACCACCTTACCCATTTCCGCCGTGAAGCAGTAGTGCAATTGTATTACTGTGTTTTGGTTAGAAAGGTAAGGGGGCAGTGAAATTACAGGCACACGTTTAATCGTATTGTACTAAACACACCAACGATCGAACTGCGGTTGTGTTTCGGTAATGGTTCACATTCGTTCGAAAGATTACGTCAAAATGTATGTTTGTTTCGGTTGTAGTGCGTAGGAATACCATATTTATGATATGTCAAACTTCAATTTGACATTAATCGTAACCATACCATTGCCGAACCAAACGTGCTACTCGAACGTTGCATTTAGTGGAATTGGGCCCTTGGTATAATGCCAGTAGTGGACAATACCGGCACAATATAAACTTTATTTTATTTCCATATTCTAGTTACTTCGTCTTTCAATTCTGTGTACATATTTTCTTTTTTTCTTAGTTTTGAGGTACCATTTTGACCATCACGGGCCTAAGATCAAGGTCAAGATTGGAGGTAGATATAGATGTATTTTTAGGCGTCTGCAAAAACTCTAACTATTCTGCACGTATTTAGAATCACTGCCTTCTGCAGGTACATAAACGGTAGTATTATAAGTAACACCTGGATCTTTGTTGTCCGATAAATAAATAAATAATTATCATTTGTGTCTTGGAATTTAATTATGCGTCATGAAAGGAACATAGGAAAACCCCTAGCGTAGTGCAATCTTTAATTGAAGGCTTTCGGCGTACTCACGCTTCGTGTAACTTCGTGAGTGTTCGGCAAAGTTCGTTGCGATATCGATTGTTGGTGGAGTTAAGTTGTTTGATACTTAAACTTACACGTTTACATGTCAATGAAAACTAAACATTATTTCTTTTGTATTAAGGTGCATCTAAAGATCGAATAGTTTAAATTATAAATTTTGAAGTCAAACTTCTTATGGGCTTTGAAATTATGATCCGCAACCTTTTTGTGTGACGAAAAATAAATGAATGATAAACACAATGTATGCTATTCAACAGTGATTGATGAATAATTAAAATGTTTCCCTGCAATACTAAAGTTTCAATTCTATCGTGTCTTTACGACACATACTGTTTTATAATATCCTGACAAACATGTAGACAGTCCACCTGAGGGTAAGTGGTCACCGCATGGACATTTGCAACACTATGGGCATCGCCGCGTTGTCGCTGAGACGTGAAGTTAAGTCTCACGTGCCTGTAATGTCACCGGCCGCACCTTTCTAACCGAAACAGTAATACAAGTGCACTACTGCTACACGGCGGAAATGGGTAATGTCTACCACATCCTACCTACTTTTGAAATTGTTACTATTATTATTTAAACAGGCAAAGACAAAGTAGTTAAGTACCATTTTCTTTTGTTTGTGAATCAGTCTTTAGTATTATCAATTGGATAATGCAAATTCATAAAAAAGTATATGTTTTCTTAAAATTTTCTGTAATGTTATAGTTATTATTCAAAATTCAAAACCATTTATTCAGTTTAGGCCCTCGGAGGTACTTATGAAGGTCAAATTTAAAGTTACTGAAGCTACTACTGGTTAAGAAAGTCAGCTTTCAACTGAGAAGAACCGGCAAGAACCTTGGCAAGGTTACTTTTTTTTTTGGCAATTATAAAAAATATTTAATATAGGTAACACAAAACCAAAAAAAGAATTTAGTTGTAATATGTGTAATGTTTGTAATAATTACTTACAACCTAAACAAGCAAATTAGAGGTGCACTGTGCAGAGAGTAGCTAATTCCATTATAATTGCACTATAAAAAAATTTTTTTTTTATCAAGTATCAAAATTACACGCTACCTCACATTCAAACATATATCTGTCTCACTTGCACTTTCATAGCACATATTTTAATACCATAGAGATGAGATTTTAGAATTTAGTCTACATAGAAAATAGGGTACCTTTGACGCACCGTCACCTCAAAACTACTGAACATATCGGGATGGGACTGCTACCATTCGACGCGGAATTTATCCTAGATGGTTATAGGCTATATATGATATCGATAACCGCGGGTGAAACCGCGGGGGACAGCTAGTATAGATATAGGGGAAACATATCGGGATGGGACTGCTACCATTTGACGCGGAATTTTTCGCAGTTATAGACTATATTATATGATATCGATAAACGCGGGTGAAACCGCGGGGGACAGCTAGTCAATATATACTCACTTAACTTAGGTACATACTTTGTTAGCCGCTAGATTGACTACGACCCTCAATTAGATCTGCCCCGATCTACCCACGGGTAGTCGCCTGTTCCGGGCAGCCCGACAGTAAGTCACTACATAGTATAAAACAAAGTCGCTTTCTCTGTCCCTATATCCCTATGTATGCTTAAATCTTTAAAACTACGTAACGGATTTTGATGCGGTTTTTTTAATAGAGTGAATTACAGAGTGATTGAAGAGGAAGGATTTTATGTATGATACATGTGACATCCCACGGGAACGCGGGTAAAACCGCGGGGGACAGCTAGTAATTAATAAATCAAAAACTACTGTACCGATTTTAATAATTCTTTCACTATTAGAAAGGTGCTTTATCCAGTAACATAGGCTATGTTACCATCCCTGGATATGACTTGCATGATCTCCATACATCAACAATCATTGCATGACCATCTGCAATGATGAACCTTTCAAAACCCTTATAAGTTCTATCTTAGCACCCAAATAGGAATTTAAATAAATAGCTAGACATTCTTTACACACGGCCATCTGATCCCAACCTAAGTAGAGCTTGTACTATGGAAACCAGATAACTGATATACTACATATACTACTTTTTTTTCTAAATACATACTTATATAGATATTTACACCCAGACACAGAACAAACAGACATGTTCATGCACACAAATGTTTGTACTGGGCGGGAATCGTACCCGCGACCTTCGACTTGGCAGTCAGGGTCGCTAACCACCAAGCCAACTGGCCTGGTGTGTTATGTTATAGTAGTTTAAGTAACCTTAAAGTTTAAATAAGACCTTCATAAGTGCTCTCCGCGGGCCTAAACTGAATAAACGGTTTTGAATTTAGTTTTTACGATAAGTGGACTGCTATGCCGTAGCACAATTGCTACGAGCGATATTTTCGTAGCGCTACCTCGTAGCTTCGTAGCACTAATAGATCTACTAACTTTTGCAAAGGTTTTGTTACAAAACAGTTTACGTAGTCATGGATTTATAGACCGCCTTCTAGTCATTGTTTGAAATGTGACTTTATTTACTTGACCATTCAGAGTGTTTTAGTTTAATTAGGTTAAAAGAATAATAGAAATTGAATAAAATCCTACTAATATTATAAACTAGCTGTCTCCTGCGGTTTTACCCACGTTCCCGAGGGAATTAACTTTTTCCCGGGATAAAAAGTAACCTGTATGTTATTCCAGGATATGCTCTATCTATATGCCAAGTTACATACAAATACGTTCAGTAGTTTTGGCGTGGAAGAGGAACAAACATCCACTTAAACAAAATTTCGCGTTTATAATATCATAGATGTGAAAATTTGTGACTATGGTTTGTTCCTTTTTCACGCTAAAACTACTGAACGGATTTGTATGAAACTTGGCACATAGATAGAGCATATATTGGAGTACATATAAGAAAATGTATCATACCCCGGGAACGTGTCATTTATAAACTAAACAAAAGCTGGTAAAATCTAAAATCATTTTGACAGTCAAGAGTGTTATTGAAAAATCAACCCTTTGTCATTATAATAAGGACCTTCAGCGTCATCGTACAATTAACTATTAGATCAATAGATAGACCTTATATCTCAATCAATAAAAACGATTTTTCAATAACATTAAACTGTCAGAAAGGACCTTTCAAATCTCACCAACTTTGTAGTTCATAAATTACAAACATTTAAAACAACGCCATCTAGCGGCAGCAATTATTAAATGCTTTCGTTTACTAGTCACTGCCGCTAGATGGCGTTGTATTACCTGACCTTACATCAATTTGTTTTTTTTAATTAAATACAAAATAGGATACAATAAATAATTTTATATTATCTATAAATATCAATACTGTATTTATTATCAATACATATGTCATTTGAAAAGGATATTCGTGTAAAAGGAAACGCTAGCAGTGCGTCTCTATCGCACAGGATGTCTCTGTCTTGCGTGATGGGAGAGACATGGAGTCAGTAATGAAATGGAGGGCCCATTTCTGTAATGCATTTATAGATTTATTATAACTTTTTTTTTTATAAATGTTCGGTATATAAAGTTAGAAAGTAAAAAAAAAATTGCTTAGTCTCTTCCCGGTTCTTCTCAGGATTATGGTGACTTCGCACCGGTAGTTACTTCAGTACTTTCCCTCTTCATAACTGATTTAGGATTTAAATAAAAATATACAATTTAATTACTATGTTTTGGAATTATATTTATCTAAATAGAATATAGTTTTATAATAAAGAATCATGCACTTCTTAGTTACATTTAAAAAACAATTTTTAATTAACAAAAATCAATATATAAAAAAACACAATATTAATAATACAAAAGAAATAGCGGACAACAAAAAAATGACAAAATTAGCTACTCTATCAAGATTAAATAAAACTACAAAATTTTCTCCATGATTACTTATTACTCGCAATTCTAACAGAAAAATAGACTATTCCTGACCTTTTTTTGTTAATCTTCATAAGTACGTACAATTCCCTTATCCCAAAACTGCCACGTCCACAGATAACCAAAAATTACCTCCCTGTCTGCAATATTGAACAGTCTTTCAGTGTAGGTTGTATGACCAGAGACACCGCACGCGTTCTCCCGCTAAAAACCTGAAGATAACTGAAAAAAAAAAAACATAAAAACCTTCGATAATATAAAAAAAACACAAATTGAATTGTTCAAATGCAAACTTTTCAGTGAATTTATTAGTTTTGGTGCGTTATTCGTGTATTTGAACGAACACTTGAAATCGACCAAGATGGCTGTATGATATAGTGAAAGACGTTTTGGATATTCAGTGGTGTCTCCAGTGTTCTGGTAAGGTACACTAGTTTCTTTTTTAATTACAATTTTCATTTAAAATTCTTTCATAAGAGATATAACTGTAATGAAAAACTGTGTCTAAAACGAAATGCATCAAAGGAGGTAAAATTTGATTTATATATCGCTAGCTGTTCGCTGCGGTTTTAGCCGCGTTTATCTATATCATATATTGTCTATAATCTAGGAAAAATTCCGCGTCAAATGGTAGCAGTCCCATCCCGATATGTTCAGTAGTTTTGAGGTGATGGTGCGTCAAAGAACGCAATTTTTTTAAACATATATAGAAGATTTATTGAATAGCAAGGAATATTTTTCTTACACGGTTATCTGTTCCCAAAAAAAGCTTGTACAAAAGATACTAGATAACTGATATACTACATCATTTGTACTACCTTGTATACACCCAGACGCAGAACAAACAGACATGTTCATGCACACAAATGTTCTAGCTAGGAAATTAACCTATGCCCTGTAGCGTGATAGTTAAGGTCTATAACTGCCAAGCCAAGGTCATAAACAATGTGTACAAGGCTTCTTTTAAATAATGTTTATATATATTACAAGCTGTCCCCCGCGGTTTCAACCGCGTTTATCGATGCCTATAATCAACTAGGAAGAATTCCGCGTCGAATAGTAGCAGTCCCATCCCGATATGTTCAGTAGTTTTGAGGTGATGGTACACCCCGTAAGTAAATATATTTAATGTTGTAGTAGAGTTCTTTAGTGCAGAGTTCGTCCGAAGTACTACCACAATACCCATTTCCACCGTGAAGTAGAAATGCACTTGTATTACTGTTTCGGTTAGAAAGGTGCGGCCGGTGACATTACAGGCACACGAGACTTAACTTCACGTCTCAGCGACAACGCGGCGATGCGCCTGGTGTTGCTAATGTTCATAGGCGGTGACCACTTACCATCAGATGGACCGTCTGTCTGTTTGTCGGTCTACTTGAAATTGTTGTCATTTAATTTCCTGAAGAATCTTACGTTTTCTGGAGATTCATAGTATGTTATATGTTATTCTAGGACACGCTCTGTTTATATGCCAAGTTTCATACAAATCAGTTTAGTAATTTTTGCGTGAAACAGTAACAAACTTTAGCATTAATTAAACCGTCCTGACGGTTTGTTTGTCATTAAATAATATACAGGTGTTACAAAACTACCCGTAAAGCCGAAAGGAGGTTAAATGAGGCCTTATAACGAGTCCATTCACAATATTTAAGAACCGCTGTAACGCTGTATAATATACCCCTAATAATAAAACTGATTTTTATGAATTAAACATAGAAAAACTATTAAAGTAGACAATTATAAGGTAAAATAGGTACGTAGGCCTTTCAGTTAAATAATCTGGTTCCCTGACATGACAGCTTACTAGGGTTGTTGGCTTTGATCATTAATTATATTTTTACGGGGTATTTTGTAACGTTATATATCGCGGGAAAAAAATTGTTATTTCGGAAACGCGAGTTAAACCCCAGAAGCTAGTTAATTAACTTCGTAACTCATAGGGAGGTTTAGAACCATAAACAACAAAGAAATCGAAATTAAAAATACATTTTTATGTAAGCCCTCATTTGCATGGACTATAGTATATAAATAATAATTATAAATATCCCGGGACATTCTTTACACACGGCCATCTGATCCCAAACTAAGCAGAGCTTGTACTATGGAAACCAGATTACTGATATACTACATATACTACTCCTTTTTTCTAAATACATACTTAAATAGATATTTACACCCAGACA
This sequence comes from Habrosyne pyritoides, assembly GCA_907165245.1. Lineage (NCBI taxonomy): Eukaryota > Metazoa > Arthropoda > Insecta > Lepidoptera > Drepanidae > Habrosyne > Habrosyne pyritoides. The sequence continues at coordinate 5,677,314 of OU015615.1, forward strand.
CAGAACAAACAGACATGTTCATGCACACAAATGTTTGTCCTGGGTGGGAATCGAACCCGCGACCTACGGCAGTCAGAGCGCTAACCACAAAGCCAATCCTGTTGATATAATATACATAGATCAGTTTTGACCATAACATACATACACACGCACACACACATACCGTTCACTATATACCACACATATATTCTTATTAACTATTAAGTACTGAATACAGTATGGATGTGATTGCATTAAATAAAACTAGGTTAAAAAATCAAAATTTTAATCCATAATTGGCTGTAAGTATTGGTATACCTACATGTAAAATTTTAGTGACTAATAGCTGTGGATTATGTTGTTGAAATAAATAAATTAATTAATAAATAATCTCACCACGGTAAGTGGTGGTCGCCTACAGTGGTGCACACACTCCTGGCTAGAAGGGTGCTGGTGCAAGTGCAGCTGCCGGAACACATCGGTAGGCGCGCGGCAGAATTTATACGAAACCTCAACTTCGTGACTAAATAGTTAGTCTTTTCACCATCTATACATATACGGCCTTAAATACAAATTGATGTGGTCAGGTATTTATCGACCACCTTAATTTTACTGTCAAAAATGTGACATTTAAGAACGTGACAATTTCAAAAGATTTCTTAATTTTGCGTTGACTGACAAACAGGCAGTCTGCTTGTTTGTCAGCCGAAGGGGTAAACAAAAAAAAAACTTCCAACTTCGCCAACTTTGAAATACGCCTAATGTGTATCCAGCGCTGGCAATGGGTTAGGCGGTAGTACTTCCCCGCAACTCTGCACTAAGAGCTGTATTTGATGGTGTTTGACGTAATGAAATACGTCTGGTAGAGCTAAAAACGAAAGTGTCAATCGCCTAAAAGCAACCAGAGGGGTAGGAATAAAATTAGCATCTTTTGTTGGGGATCGAATAATTACATAAGAAATGTTTTAACGTGAAAGTCTGTCAGGAAATTGTGAGGGAGATGGCATCTGATGATACTACCCTGGAAACCAAATTCAGATTTACCGACAGTAATAATTAAGGCTAAATTGGTTTAGAAGTTCGCAAATTAAGGGATAAAAAGTGCCCCATATATACAACGTGTTACAAAATACCCCGTAAAAATATAATTAATTATCAAAGCCAACAACCCTAGTAAGCTGTCATGTCAGAGAACCAGATTATTTAACAGAAAGGCCTACGTACCTATTTTGCCTAATAATTGTCTACTTTAATAGTTTTTCTGACCAAAATACGATGCACTGTCATTAAGAACAAAAAACAATCGTGTTGATTTCTTGTTTTAGCTCTGACACATAAGTTTTTCCGAAAAAATATTTTAGTAAATTTTTTCTTGCAAAAAACTGACGTAAGATGACACACGTGAAAAGTGCCCAATCGCTTTTAAAATATTTTTAAATGGTTAATATTGAGCTCAGTGTGTGAAAGGTGCTCAAAAGCAGTGCTATACATTGGACACAAGCGTTTTCTAAGCCCTACAACAGTTCTCACTAATAAAAGAAAAATATTTAAGCATGAAATTGCAATGACAAAAACGAAAGCAATCCAGGGGCCAAAACATGACTAAAAAGGGATTGTGATCTATATATCAATGCGAGCGCATAGCTATGATGGAGCTGTATTTTGGATTATTTAAATTATAACATCAAAATCAGCTGTGTTTGATTATTAAATCGACGTGACAAGACGGCTGTTATTCGGTCACCATTGGAATCGCAACTCTCAATACAAACTTCATCACCTTGGTGACCAGCTGACATTGACATTTTTTTTAGTGATTGTGTTTATCTTTATATTTCTATATGTTTTAGCAATATTTTTTGTTGTTATTGGTGTTAAAAGTTTTCGTATATGCCGCAGTCATCAGATGGCTTAGGGCCCGATGTTGGCTGCCAGTGCACCGTCTCTACACTGGTTCGTTGTCCTCAATGCTTAGAGCCACGTTACTTCAAAGGACAGAGAGGTCTTAATATTCACATTGGCAAATCACATAAAAATTTTAATCATTCGAGCCTCTCACCCACTTTTACAAATCATGAAAACAGTAACCAAATTAATAACCAAAATCCCACTCAGCATGTTTCCTTTTGGCAGTCACTTAGTGAACTAAAATGTAATATACCGCTTATCAAACGTATACCCCGCGGAGCACGCATCTGCGTTGCCCAATGCTTAAATCAAAGTATTAGAAAAGTTGTAGACGAAAACTCCAAACATGCTTGGGAACAACTCCTCACCTTCTCCTACCACGTCCTACATGTGGACTCGAAATGTACGGGTTCATTGACAAAAAACATAAAAAATAACTGTTTCAGAAAGCAGACCCATTTTTCCACCGCCAAAAAAAGTACAAAGCAGAATAATATTATAAAAAAAATTGAGAACAAGGTCAACGATGGTGATATTAAGGGAGCTGCCCATCTACTCTTCTCCAATGATGTGATCGCCCCTGACTCCCCTGAAACACTTTCGGCACTAAATTCTAAACATCCACCATCACCAGCAACACTTCACCTACCACCTCTAGATCAGAGCGACCATATGAAAATTAGCGAAAAAGATGTTTTATCAGCAATAATGTCATTCAAGAACGGTTCTGCTGGTGGCCTTGATGGCATCACACCACAGCATTTTAAAGACATGATATGCAATGCCACTGGCGATACCGGTAAGGCCCTTTTGAACAATATGGCAGCGTTAATCAACATAATGCTCGCAGGGTCGGTTAATCCAGAAATAAGTCATATCCTATATGGCGCCAATCTTTGCGCACTTAAAAAGAAAGATGGCGGTATCAGACCTATTGCCGTCGGTACGACTCTGCGACGTATAGCTTCCAAAATATGCTGTAAGTACATCCTTCCTGGTCTATCCAAAAAATTCCAGCCCACTCAATTAGGTTTTGGTAGCAGAGGGGGTTGTGAAGCCGCTGTCCATGCACTTAGAACCAACATATTGAACAACGGAAGTGAAGTTGTGCTAAAGGTGGATGTACAGAATGCTTTTAACTCTGTTGACAGGACAGCTATGCTCAGTGAAATTAAAAAATATACACCTGAAATTTTTAATTATCTATATCAATGCTACAGTACTCCTTCAACCTTAGTTTATAAAAATAATCTCCTCCATTCAGCAGTTGGCTGTCAACAGGGTGATCCCCTTGGACCAGCTATTTTCAGCCTCGCTATTCATCCCATAATTTCATCATTAAAATCTAAATTAAATATTTGGTATTTAGACGATGGTACCCTAGGAGGCGACGTGGCCTCGGTGCTACGGGACGTTGATACACTCATCTCTCACTTCAACACCATTGGCCTTCAATTAAATTTTTCGAAATGTGAATTATTCATTTCAGACACCATACCAAACAACACTACACATTCCATTGTCAATGATTTCAATATGATCTGCCCAAACATTAAAATCCTGGGCAAAGAGAGTCTTCGCCTCCTAGGAGCACCCATTTTAGATGAGTCCATCCCACCATTTTTAAATGAACAAACTTTAAAATTTAACGAAATTACCGATCGTCTTTTAAAAATCAATTCTCATATAGCCTTCACCATAATTCGCTTTTGTGTGTTCGTTCCAAAATTCACATATGTCATTAGATGTAGTCCTCTATGGAAATTTGATAACCTTTTAACCCCCATTGATAATTTCATTCAGAAAACCATGATCCAAATTCTAAATTGTCCATTAAATGACAGAACTTGGTGCCAGGCATCATTACCCATACGGTTCGGCGGCCTGGGCATCAGAAAAATTTCCAGTGTTTCCCTTCCGGCATTTTTGTCCTCGACTTACAGTATTTCAGACCTATTTAGCAAAATTATCTCTCCGTCACTTAAAGACGCTGAGATATCTTGTTCAGTCGAGGCTAAAAATGCCTGGATCACAGCTTGTTCAGGGGAAAGCATTCCCCTATATCCAAAAGTCCAAAGACAGTGGGACGAGCCGCTTTGCAAGGCAGTACAGCAAGATTTACTTAACACGAGTTCTAACCTTTCAGAACGCGCTCGTCTCCTTGCAGTTTCAGAGCGGGAGTCAGGGTACTGGCTACAAGCTTTACCATCCACCAACATCGGTACCTTACTAGACAATACCTCATTCTCTCTAGCCATCTGTCTACGCCTGGGTACCTATACGAATGAGCCCCATCGCTGTCTATGCGGTAATGACGTGGATCGACTAGGTTACCATGGTCTGTCATGTCGCCGCAGCGCTGGCCGCCTATCGAGACTACCGGTAGATACCGTTGCACAATCCCACCTAGAGTCAACTTCCAAGGCGGCGGGTGCGGCAGCGACTGCCGCTGAGAGCTCGAAGCGGCGGAAATATGCGACCATCGGCGATGGTTACATATTTGCACCGTTTGGAGTAGAAACGCTTGGGCCATGGGGACCAGAGGCGCGTAAATTATTCAAAGACCTTTCGACGCGCCTCATCGAGTCATCCGGTGACCAGAGGGCTGGCTCGTATTTTGGTCAGAGAATAAGCTTAGCCATACAAAGAGGAAAAGTAGCCAGCCTTCTGGGCACTTTACCCATAGACAGCTCCAATAATTTAAATTCAGTTTTTTATTTATAGGTTATTGCTTTACTTATAAGTTATTTTTAAGTAGTTTAGTATTTATTAATTAAATTAAATTTATAGTTTTTCTATTTTCCATTCATAAAAATCAGTTTTTTTTTGGGGTATGTTATACAGCGTTACTACGGTTTTTAAATATTGTGAATGGACTCGTTATAAGGCCCCATTTAACCTCCTTTCGGCTTTACGGGTAGTTTTGTAACAGCCTGTATATTGAAATTATGTATTAATTTTTTTTGATCATACATTTTTTTAAATAATAATCTAAAATAGAAAATATATATATAGATATAATTTCAAATAGATAGAGCATATATTGTCTTAAACCTCGCCACGTACTACTATATACTGACAGGTACAACCATAAAGTTATGAATTCGAATTTAAATCAAATTCAATCCCTACTAATATTATAAATGCGATACGCAAAATCTACTAAACCGATCATCATGAAAATTTGTACACATATTCTTGGAGGTATTAGAAGTAACATTAGATATTTTTTTGTTCCGGGAAAATGTTATATCCCTCGGGAACGCGGGCGAAACCGGGATAGGTAGTTTTAACCGCGGGAGGCAGCAGCAGTACATATTTTAGTACTTTTCCTGAAATAAATCTCTTACCTTTACGACTGTAAATTAAATATTAATTATTAATAATAATCCTTTATTTTCACGTGGGATTATTACAACTCCCATCAGCTGTTTGAGTTTCAAATAATTATATAAGCATCGGTAGTACATTAACAACAATTTGTCGATAAATAAGACGCGTTGTCCACCTTCAGTGATGGCAACAGAAAATGCTGGTAATTGACTTAATTCCTCCTTGAAGCACACTACAGGGGCTAGATTCTGTAAGGAAAATACCACTAACTCGAAGATGTTGCGTCGCGGCCTCCGTGCTCTGTCTCTTTCTCTAGCTACGCTAATACTAATCACGTGCGAGATAAGCTCTCAGAGGCCTCCGTGAAGCGGCTCGCCGATGAAGTTTGTATTAGCTGAATAAGGGGGCTGATTACGATTAATTTTTCTGTGATTTTTTTTTATTTTTTGTCCACATTGGCCGACAAACAAGCAGATGGTCATTTTTAAATGTCAAAAAGTAGTACTAGGGGATGTATTAGAAGTTTGTGCAGGGTTCGTCCAGGGAAGTACTACCGGCGAACCAATTTATAGCATAGCCGTGAAGCAGTAATGCACTTGTTTTGTTTAATTACTGTTTCGGTTAGTAAGGTGCGGCCGGCGACATTACAGGCACATGAGACTTAACTTCACGTCTCAGCGACAACGCATCGGCGATGTCCCTGGTATTGCTAATGTCAATTGTCAGCAGTGACCACTGACCATCAGGCGTACGTCTGGTAGTTTGTTGGCCCATGCGGAATGAAGTGAAACTTTAGTATTACAGGGAAACATTTTAATTATTCATCAATCACTTTCGAATACCATACATTGTGTTTATCATTCATTTATTTTTCGTCACACAAAAGGTTTCGGATCAGAGATTCAAAGTAACGATGTATAATCAATTCTCTTTAACATTTTCAATTTATTTATTTATTTTTTAGCTTTATTAACTTTAAATTTGACCTTCATAAGTGCCTTCCGAGGGCCTAAATTGAATAAATGGTTGTGAATTTTGAATTAGGGTTGCCGACAGATCATACACAATAAAAAAACAAAGATACAAAATTTCAAATAAGAAACATACAGAAATAACTATTACTAACAATTTCCTATATATTAAAAATGACCATAATGAAGAAAAAAATTACTAATAAAATTCAATCAAAAGTAAAAGTAGACAAAGTTAAAAAATCCCTACTAATATTATAAATGTGAATGTAAGTTTGTTTGTTACGCTTTCACGCGAAAACAACTTAACCGATCATCATGAAACTTTGTACAAATATTCTTGGAGGTATTAGAAGTAACATAGGATACTTTTTGTGTCGGGAAAATGTGACATCCCTCGGGAACGCGGGTGAAACCGCAGGGGACAGCTAGTATTAATATAAAACTAAAATACAACGTAAGTAAGCGTTTATTTTCTTTCCCTTTTTTCGCCTGTATAAAATTTTTGCTCTGTTATTGAGAGCATGTGGTTGGTGTGTCTATATTATTTATTATTGTTGGCAACTCATTAAATATACATTATCGGTACAAAAGAGCTGGCAACACAAGGGGGTTGGGAATTCGGCAAAGTGTCCTCCACGTATTTCATTTCTCTATGAAAGGATTAGATGTTTTCTTTTGGAAAGTGTTGAAATACTTTGTATTCGATGTACATACCGGTTTGTTCCGGCAGCTGCACTTGTACCTGCCCCCTTATTCAGCTAATACAAACTTCGTCGGCGAGCCGCTTCACGGAGGCCTCGGAGAGCTTACCTCACACGTGATTAGTAGTATTAGCGTAGTTAGCGACAGACTTTTTTAGATTAAGAGAGCTTTTAGTGGAGAGTTCGTCCGGGGAAGTACTACCACCTTACCCATTTATGCTGTGAAGCAGTAGTGCACTTGTATTACTGTGTTTCGGTTAGAAAGGTAAGGGGGTCGGTGTTGCAAATGTCCATAAGCGGCGGTGACCACTTACCACCAGGTGGACCGTCTGCTTGTTTGTCGGCCCAAGTGGTATAAAAAAAAAAGACACAGAGCACGGAGGCCGCGACGAAACATCCTCGAGTTAGTGTCATTTTCCTCCCAGAATCGTGCTCCAGGTGCATCTCTTCTAGGCAGGAGTGTGTGTGCCACTGTCGGGGACCAGCGCTTCCTTGGTGAGGTTGTGGTTGTAGCTTCTAAACGGTTTCAGTATTTCCCGGGGAACGCTTGTATCATATTTTACTGGTATTCGTTGAGGTATTGGGTTGTAAAGTGGTAACAGGCAGATAAACTCTCAATCAAGTTTTATTAATATTATAAACTAGCTGACCCGGCAGACGTTGTTCTGTCTTCAATGAATATTTCATTCTAATTGGTATCATTAATAAAAAAAAACATAGTGTTTATACTTCATGACAATTAAACATTTAATATTAGGCGTGATGGCGCTCTGAACTAACCGTGATGAACAAACACTTCTTTAAAAACTCACTGTACATTATAATACAAATTTCGATTTAATTGACCGCGAAATGTTCACTAAGAAATTATAAATTAATTTATTTTATCAATATAATTCTAAACCTCGATTTTGGATTTATTTATGTATCCCTTTACTTTTAAGTGTCTAGAAACTAGATTGTTAAGTCTAAAAGGTTCAAACAATTTCGTTTTTAAGAACACTTGCCCCAGACCCCATGGGGCAAGGATTTTTTCATTTGTAATTCAATTTGATGACGTAAATGCCTTTTCGAGCCCTTCAATAACCTTTTACTATGAAAATATTGATGTAGAGAATTGACTGGATGTGACATATTTTGGGGCAGGCGTTTTAGTTCGAATAAAAGTTATGATAAAAAAAAACTTCACTACATGGTATAAAACAAAGTCGCTTTCTCTGTCCCTATATCCCTGTGTCCCTATGTATGCTTACATCTTTAAAACTACGCAACGGATTTGGATGCGGTGTTTTTTAATAGATAGAGTGATTGAAGAGGAAGGTTTTTATGTATAATACATGTGACATCCCACGGGAACGCGGGTAAAATCGCGGGGGACAGCTAGTACACAATAAAATTTTACTTATTGGCTTTACAGTAAATTATATTAGCTTTTTCTTAGTCTAACATTATACTAAGTTCAAGGTCATATTATTATAAATAGTAAACTGTTATATTATTAACTATACAACGTGTTACAAAATACCCCGTAAAAATATAATTAATTATCAAAGCCAACAACCCTAGTAAGCTGTCATGTCACGGAACCAGATTATTTAACAGAAAGGCCTACGTACCTATTTTACCTAATAATTGTCTACTTTAATAGTTTTTCTATTTTTCATATATAAAAAACAAAATTTTTATTTTTTTTGGGGTATGTTATACAGCGTTACTACGGTTCTTAAACATTGTGAATGGACTCGTTATAAGGCCCCATTTAACCTCCTTTCGGCTTTACGGGTAGTTGTGTAACCTGTATATTTAAGATATACTCGATAACATTATTATTAAATATATTATACAGACGTACATAAAATTACACTAAATGACATGGTGGTGGGCTGATGGTAAGTGGTCACCGCATGGACATTTGCAACACCAGGGGCATCCCGCTTTGTTGCTGAGACGTGAAATTAAGTCTCACGTGCCTGTAATGTCACCGGCCGCACCTTTCTAACCGAAACAGTTATACAAGTTCTACTACTGCAATGTCCTAGGTAAGTCACGAAAAAATATCAGGTTTATTCTGGTTTTTGCACTTGAGTGTCAGTTCTCTTCTAGGCTTTAATAAATAAATATCCTGGGACATTCTTTACACACGTCCATCTGGTCCCAAACTAAGCAGAGCTTGTACTATGGAAACCAGATAGCTGATATACTACATATACTACTTTTTTTATAAATACATACTTACACAGATATTTACACCCAGACACAGAACAAACAGACATGTTCATGCACACAAATATTTGTCCTGGGTGGGAATGGAACCCGCGACTTGGATTTGGCAGTAAGTCGCTAACCACCAAGCCAACTGCCCTGTCGTTTAACAGCGAAAATTAATATGCAATCCCGATCGAAAATTCCATGGATTGATGAACCTTTTGACAGTAATTTTAATACACCTATTGTCAAAATTCTACTTCAATCTTGCGATTTTAGATCGGGATCGTATATTAATAATAATAATAATAAATTTTAATTTATTCACGTAATTTGCACCCATTAATTACAAATGTAATCTCACAAAACAATGCACAAATATATAAAATACAATAATTAAAATGAAATAACAATAAAACCATTATTTAATATTGGCCGTAATACAGGCACATTAAATGTAGTAAAAAACTAACAACAAACTACGCTCTATTAATCCAAAATACCACGTCCATTCCTTCCAGTGACTCTGCAAACATAATCTCAATGGATTTCGTACCCTCCTTTCCAAAACACAAAGTTCTATATGAAAAGGCAACTGTAAACACTTCGAGGGGTGAATTATGTTCATAATCCAATATAGTCAGGGTTTTTGTTATAATTTGCTTTCATAATTCATAGAGGGGCGGAGGGCTAGGGGTGGGGAGTGGGCGAGTTCCTCGATATAGGGTTGCGACATTTATTCGACTTTTTTTTATAAAAATTCAATTATATAATTTCGAGTAGTAGAGCTCTTAGTGCAGAGTTCGTCCGGGGAAGTACTACCACCTTACCCATTTCCGCCGTGAAGCAGTAGTGCACTTGTATTACTGTGTTTCGGTTAGAAAGGTAAGGGGGCCGGTGAAATTACAGGCACATGAGACTTAATAATTTCACGTCTCAGGGTCGACAACGCATTGGCGATGCCCAAAAAAAAGGTACAAACTCCGTCGGCGAGCCGCTTCACGGAGGCCTCGGAGAGCTTACCTCTCACGTGATTAGAAGTATTAGCGTAGTTAGCAAGAGACAGAGCACGGAGGCCGCGACGAAACATCCTCGAGTGTCATTTGTATCATGTATCCTTACGGAATCGAGCCCCAGCATACTTGACAGAGGAGATCCAGCGGAATTAGTTACTAGATATTTGTCTTTGTATTATCTTACAATGGATTTCCGCAAGGTCACGCCTGAGTCAATTAGTTAACATATAGCATATTTTTTTATTCCGGAAAATAGTTAATTCCCCCGGGAACGCGAGTGAACCTACAGACAGCTAGTTTATAACAAGTTTTGCAAACTGTAAAAGTTTACAGTAATATTTTACTGTATATAATAACCTCTCAAATTGTGTCTTTTTATATACTGAAACTAGCTGTCCCGCGCGGTTTTATCCGCGTTTCGGAAGGATGTAACATTGACTATATGATATTCCAGGATATGCTCTATCTATGTGCCAAGTTGCATCTAAATCCATTTAGCAGTTATTACGTAAAAGGGTAACAAACATACATACATACAAAATTTCGCATTTATAATACATATTAGGAGGCTTTGAATAATTTATGTCTACGGTGGGTCTACGAACTTGCTACGGCGCTACGAGCTACGAGTTTTACATAACCATGTGATGTAAATAGAAAAGCGTGATACATTTTTAGGATTCAAATTTCAAAAAAATCAAAACCATTTATTCAGTTTAGGCCCTCGGAAGGCACTTATGAAGGTCAGATTTAAAGTTACTGAAGCTACTACCGGTTCGGAAGTCAGCCTTCAACTGAGAAGAACAGGCAAGAAACACAGCAAGTTCTTTGTATAAATTTTATCTATTCTGACTATTTGGCTATTTTATTATATAAATTTTATTTGTTTTTATATTTAACATATATATGTACATGTGTGAAAAGCACATAATTAATATCACAGCACACAAACCATTGTGAATTTAACAGTGTTATGACAGACACAAAATCTCGACGGTTAAAAGGCGACTTGATCCAAACGCCATTTTGAAAACTTTACAGGAGAGCTATTTGAAAATGTTAAGACCCAAAAACATATACTGCATCTGAACTTCTTAACATTCCACATCGAAGCTGTTGAATATTAAAACTAAATGCAAGCTTCAATGAATTTGTGCATGGGCCATCATCATCACTACATAGTATGTTTTACGTATACTTTGTTTTAAAGTCGCTTTCTCTGTCCCTATATCCCTATGTATGCTTAAATCTTTAAAACTACGCAACGGATTTTGATGCGGTTTTTTTAACAGATAGAGTGATTGATGAGGAAGGTTTTTATGTATAATACATGTGACATCCCACGGGAACGTGGGTAAAACCGCGGGGGACAGCTAGTTCTAGTATAATTCATTGAGAAAAATGTTACTTTCGTCAAAAATGGCGGTCGCCTTTTAGTCGGTATGTTGAGTTGACAATAGTTATTTTGGATACAAGATAAATAATATCTATATATACAATATGTAACAAAAACCCTGTTGTTCCTTCTACCTACGTTTTAAGAATCGGTATACATACGTAATAAAGGAAGTCATTTATAATAAACTGTAAACACAAATAATTAAAATAAATATTTAATTATTAATATTTGTAATGTTATTCTGATATCTTACCTCTGCATGAAGCGATGACCCGAAATCACAAATAATAGGAAGAAGTTCTACCCGACCCGACAAAGAGAGTGGCCTCTCTTTGTCGGTGCCGCCGCGCCGCGCCGCGCCGGTTATCTACCTATTTTTTCTACACAAGTTCACGACTTTGTTACGGCTGTTGTTTATAACTTTAACGAATGAATCTTTGAAAATGTTGGTTTACACGATATTTTTATGCACAATTGATAATTGTTATAAGTACATTTAACACTTTTACATAAACAAAATAAAGTCCCCGCGTCTGTCACACAAAACCTTAAGTACCTACTTGCATTTTAATGTATTAATTTATTATAATGTCTACTAGACGGCCACGGAGATGCTGTTCAATATGACCACCTTGTACCTCGACACATTTGTTGCAACGCCTAATAATATTTTCACGTACGCTTTGTAAAATGATGCTATCGAACTTGATGTGGTCAAATGCTGCTACTATGCGTGAACGCATTTCGACCTGCGTATCACACGGTTTTTTAAACACCTGTTGCTTAACAGTACCCCAGAGGCAAACAATCGAAGGGCGTCAGATCAGGTGATCTTACGTAAACAAAACACAAGTCACTCACTAGGTCAACAATAACAACCGTTCGAAAGTAAGTTGCGCGGGAGACTGAGAAATTCGCTTATGATTCGCAGGGCGGCGGGTGGTGGGGTAAAGGGGTAGGAAGGCACGTGGCAGGGATACGAGGCACGTGCCTACGTTTTAGCGGCATCTTCTGTCGCATCAAAGAAAGCCGCCGAGCTCGTAGGCTATTTAGCGAAATAAAGATGTATTTGTAAAATCAGATAATCTAAACATTTTTTTGAATGTGTCAATTTTAATAGTTATTTGTATTTGACCTTTGTACAAGCCAATGTTTATAATTGTTGAATTCTAATATCATTAATGGTGTGCTTGTAGGTAATGTATAACATTCCTAAAAGGAATAACAGGGTTTTTGTTACATACTGTATAAAAATGAATCCCTATTTCCCTTGGTCACGGCATCACGCACGGACGGCTGGACCGATTTCGCTAATTCTTTTTTTGTTCTGTTTGTTATTGTCAGGAGATGGTTCTTATGAACGAAAAAATTAAGAAAGTTGCGCGGAAAATTAGAATACTTTACTAGCGCTTTTGACAATATAAACTTTTTTAATGTAACCTGTTTGACATTATTGACAGTCGTTTGACAGTTGGCGCGATTGACGGAATAGAATACGCGCTCCAAATATCGTTTTTAATAGAGGCATGGGTCAGAATTATATTAATAAAATAATTAATTTATAATTTCTTATTGCACATTTCACAGTCGATTCAATCGGAAGATTCGAATTCAATGTTTATTTTTAAGGCAGGACAACGTCTGTCGGGTCAGATAGTCTTTAATAAATTTGTATTTTTTACAGATTGTCACGTGGCCGGTAATTTATTGCAGTAAACTGAGGTTAGTCTTTATCTTCTATTAATTAAACTAGTGACACGCTATGATGGCTGTTTTGACGTTTCAGATTGTCATAGGAACTTCTTCAAATCATTTTATATAACGAAAAAATGTAAGAGCACTCATAAACGCGGGTCAAACCGCGAGGCAAGCTGCTACATGACTGATAACTGTATCCCGCGGTTTTACTCGCGTTCCCGAGGGATATCACGTTTTCCCGGGATAAAAAATTGCTTAAATGTTATTTCAGGATATGTTCTATATATGTGCCAAGTTGCATCTAAATCCGTTAAGTAGTTTTTGCGTGACAGAGTAACAAACATCAATACAATTTTTATCTATATTGTCATTTGGGAGTGCTCACTTGCACTTTCATCGCATTTGTCTTGATATTCATTTCTAGTTTTGTTTGTATGTATTATTACTTATTATGTGGTTACCTTTTGGTTGTAATTTGTATTGTGTATCCTAAATAAATAAATACACACAAATATTTCCGTTTTATAGTATTTACCGTATTTATTAGTATAGATAAACGGTTCAAGGCACAGAGCAAAGATGTGGTGTCAAATAAAAATTCCGCCCGCACCTGCTAACTATGATGAATGTGTGATATCGAAGCCCTAGAGTGATTTATATCGCACATTAGGGCAAATGTGTTTTTAACCGACTTTAGCAATAGGAGGGTCACATTTCTGACGCACGTTCTTTTTTTTTATTTTTTTTTTATACTATATGTGCTGACAAACAAGCTGACGGTGCTGATGGTAAGTGGTCACCGCTGCCTATGGACATTTGTAGCACTAGGGGCATCGCCAATGCGTTGTCGACCCTGAGACGTGAAGTTAAGTCTCATGTGCCTGTAATGTCGCCTTACCTTTCTAACCGAAACACAGTAATAAAAGTGCACTACTGCTTCACGGCAGAAATGGGTAAGGTGGCAGTACTTCCGCGGACGAACTCTGCACTAAGAGCTCTACTACACTAATATACACATATGTGCCGACGAACAAGCTGACGGTCCGTGACGGTGACGGTAAGTGATCCGACTATGGACATTTGGACATTTGACTTTACATATAAAAGGAGAAGCTGACTGACTGACTGACTGACTGACATATCAACGCAGGGCCTAAACTATAAGGGTTAGAGACTTGAAATTTTGCACAGGGGTTCCTTTTACAACGTAGGGGAGCACTGAGAAAGGATAGCAAAGTTTGCATAGAACAACGTGTTTTGTTGGTCTGAGCACCATCAAACTAAACGCGGGTGAAACCGCGGGGGACAGCTAATCACTATATAGTATAAAACAAAGTCGCTTTCTCTGTCCCTATATCCCTATGTATGCTTAAATCTTTAAAACTACGCAACGGATTTTGATGCGGTCTTTTTAATAGATAGAGTGATTGAAGAGGAAGGTTTTTATGTATAATACATGTGACATCCCACGGGAACGCGGGGGATAGCTAGTCGATAATAAATATAAAACGACCATGTTGAGATTGTAGTCAAAAACAAGCCCATATAAAGTATAACGAAATCATTACCTATTTTCCTAATTGCTAGTTCAGAAGTAATGAAAAAAACCTTAATTCTAATAAATTAATAGCTCCATTAATTTAAAGTTAATGATTAAAACGATACGTTGTCAAAATCTAACAAGTATGTAATTAATTATATGAAAATTATTTGATGAAAACACGCTACGTTGTCGGATATTGTAATTTGAACTTTAATTTTACACGATTTAAGGTTTAATTTATCTTATAGCTTGATGACAGAGTTTTAAGCCCGCTTTTAAACTTACAAATTTCAAAGAAAAAACGACCGTTTGACAGGAAAGAGTGTTATTAGAATATCATCTTTATTCCTTCAGTGATAAGGTTTATCTATTGATTTAATGGCAAATTCTATATTGACGCTGATGATCTTTATTATAACAACATAGAGTTGTTTATTCTATAACATTTTCAATGTCAAAAAGGACCAGAAGAAATAAAAACTTGAGAGGTGTCAAGGGACACCCGAATGGAACGAAGATACGCATTGGAATTGACCAAAACGCTGAGTTTAGGTCCAGTGTTGAGAAAAACTTGCAATCTCTCGTCTTTAGTATTAGGTCTTCAATAAAAGATCAAGACTGTGCTAATAATTACTAATTATACTAATTTATAAATGGAACAGAATTTTAAACATGTTGTATGTAGCCTTTAAATAAATTATGAAAAATAAAAACCCAATAATAAACCATATCATTTAAATTTCGACAAAAAGTGTCGTTACAACTTTTCGTGTGAATTTTTTCCGTCTAGCCCCCTTTCACAACGCGCGATAAGGAACTTCGTTCCAAAAGTAGAGCTCTTAGTGCAGAGTTCGTCCGGGGAAGTACTACCTTACCCATTTCCATGAAGCAGTAGTGCACTTGTATTAGTGTTTCGGTTAGAAAGGTGCGGCCGGAGACATTACAGGCACACGAGACTTAACTTCACGTCTCAGCGACAACGCGGCGATGCCCCTGGTGTTGCTAATGCTTATAGATGGTGATTATTTTCCAATAGGTGGATGGGAGAACCTAACCCACACCACAGGTCGCGGGTTCGATTCCCACCCAGGACAAACATTTGTGTGCATGAACATGTCTGTTTTTTCTGTGTCTGGTTGTAAATATCTACATTACTATGTATTTAAAAGAAAAAAACGGGTGGTACACGTATCTTTACCCAGCTACCCTATTTCTTTTTTCTATTTATTAAATTTTTTTTTTGTTACTAATAAATTATTTCCTGTAAACGTGAACTTATCCCTATCGTTAGGGATAGCTCGGTAGGGATATGTGTACCAACAGAAAAAAAGTAGTACAAGTAGTATATCAGTTATCTGGTTTCCATAGTACAAGCTCTGCTTTGTTTGGTATCAGGCCCCTTATTCAGCTAATACAAACTTCGTCGGCGAGCCGCTTCACGGAGGCCTCGGAGAGCTTACCTCTCACGTGATTAGTATTAGCGAAGTAAGCGACAGAGACAGAGCATAGAGGCCGCGACGCAACATCCTCGAGTTAGTGTAATTTTCTTACAGAATCGAGCCCCTCATGGCCGCATGTAAAGAATGTCCCAGGATATCTATTATTTACTCGACAACTCTGAGTCATCGTTCATATCACACCCCAGACTTAAATACCCCGTAGAAGTACCCCGTAAGGTACTCCCACGTGATTTTGAATGTCAATATTGTAATTATTAACAAAATGTCAAGAAGTTTTTTAAATGTCAAACTGAAATGTCACTTTGTACTTGTAATATTGTAATGTGCTCTCTAGATTTCTTATTTATGTACTAGCTGTCCCCCGCGGTTTCACCCGCGTTTATCTATATCATATATAGCCTATAACCATCTAGGAACATTTCCGCGTCGAATGGTAGCAGTCACATCCCGATATGTTCAGTATTTTGCTAATAGATTATTATTTGCTTTCGTCTCACGGCTTCACAAGATTTCCTGGAATTTTTAACTAAATTTATCTAATTATAAACAATGAAAAGGGGTCGTAATTTTCGGATTTTTGTTTTTGATATTGTTTTCATATGGTTTGACCGACAAACAAGCAGACGGTCAACCTGATGGTAAGTGGTCACTGCCTATGGACATTGGCAACACCAGCGGCATCGCCGCGTTGTCGCTGAGACATGAAGTTAAGTCTCATGTGCCTGTAATGTCACCGGCCGCAACTTTCTAACCGAAACAGTAATACAAGTGCACTACTGCTTCACGGCGTCGGTAAGGTAGTACTTCCCCGGACGAACTCTGCACCAAGAGTCTCTCTTGTACAGTAGTTAGCCCTTCGTGTTAGAGTTCTACATGTCCGCATTTTAAAATTACTCTGTAAATATGGAAAACAAATACCTGTATTGATAACAGAGCAATGAAATAAGTACATGTATCAGGAAAGCCCTTGTTTGGTGTGCACCCAGTTATTATTATTCAATGTATTATCGTGCAGGTAACGACGGGGTATGAGCTAGTATAATGGTTATGTGAAAAAAATTGACATGAAAAATGCTGAGTGAAAAAATGTGGAGTTAGGACAACTTTTAACGAGCATTTAACTTTGCCTTTGGAACTGGATTTTAGGAAAAATATAGTAACTTAATTCTAATATTAATTGACTGCTTGTTGATTGTTTTTGAAGTTATAATTCTTTAGGCGCGTTATGAAAAAATTATTAGAGTGAAATTTTAAGATGCGCGCGCAGTGATACACAAAAGTAACGGGTGAAGTAAGCTGATAACGGTCTCTCCGGAACATCGCACAAATCGCAACAGTCAGTGTCAATGAGTGAGTAATGATGTTATTGACAATAATAACCTAACAACGTCAACAATTTTTATTCTTTGCTACAGACAGCTGCAAAGAGTTTGGACACTACAATTTCACGACCGAATACAAAGTTTTTTTTTGGAACGAAGTTCCTTATCGCGCGTTGTGAAAGGGGGCTAGATGGAAAAAAATCATACGAAAAGTTGTAACGACACTTTTTTTCGAAATTCAAATGATATGGTTTATTATTTGGTTTGTTTTTTTCATAATTTATTTAAAGGCTACATACAACATGTTTAAAATTCTGTTCCATTTATAAATTAGTATGATTAGTAATTATTAGCACAGTCTTGATCTTTTATTGAAGACCTAATACTAAAGTCGAGAGATTGCAAGTTTTTCTCAACACTGGACCTAAACTCAGCGTTTTGGTCAATTCCAATGCGTATATTCGTTCCATCCGGGTGTCCCTTGACACCTCTCAAGTTATTTTTCTTTTTATTTCTGACGGGATTGCGATTGACCTCATTCTCACCTGATGGTAAGTGAAGATGGAGCTCGCTTTCCCGTTAGTAGCCTATAAACTCTTTTCTTAAAGAGCCCCAAGTTGTAAGTTTCTGGGAACACAGACGAGGGGAGTGAATTCCAATCTTTAGCTGTGCGCATGAGGAAGAAGTACTTCCGAAGCTACAGCGAACTCTGCACTAAAAGCTCTACTACTCCAATAACTATTTCACGTCTCAGCGACAACGCGACGACGGCGGTGACCACTTACCATCAGGTGGACCGACTGCTTGTTCATCGAGTTATCTATATATATAAAAATGAATTCCTATTTCCCTTGGTCACGGCATCACGCATGGACGGCTGGACCGATTTCACCAATTCTGTTTTTGTTTTGTTCGTTATTGTCAGGAGAAGGTTCACGTAAAAGAAAAAAATAAGAATGTTGCGCGGAAAATTTAAAAAATTCAGAAAACAACGACCATGTTAACTTTTCTAATGTAACCTTACCGCATTTGACAATATTATAAACTCTAATAATGTAACCTCATGGTGTTTGACATAAATGTCAGTCGTTTGACAATATCGTTTGCAACAGAGGCATGGGTCGGAATTATATTGGTAAATAATTAATTTATCATTACTTAGTGCACATTTCACAGTCGATTCAATCGGAATATTTATGAAATTTTTTTTAGAATTAATTAGAGAAGTGTGTGTTCATTACAGTTAGTTCAGAGCAATCACGCCTAATATAGTTAAATAATTAATTATACAGGACAACGTCTGCCGGGCAGCTAGTGTGATATAAAAAAGGCTTCAAAATTGTCCCAAGCCCACCCAGTATCGAGTAGCAGTAACAATAGCATGCTATGTCGGCTACAATCGCTACTTATAACTTACATGGGCGCCTACAACGTGCCAGTAATGGTCCATACATATTTAACGCGCTGGTTTGCTTGCAATGTTAATGGATGTCTATGCAAGTAAAAATGCCAGGAAAATGACACTCGAGGATGTTTCGTCGCGGCCTCCGTGCTGTCTCTCTTTCGCTAACTACGCTAATACTAATCACGTGAGAGGTAAGCTCTCCGAGGCCTCCGTGAAGCGGCTCGTCGACGAAGTTTGTATTAGCTGAATAAGGTGGCTGGTTTTTCGCCGCGTTTATCGATTTCATTGACTAGCATTTGTGCAATCACATGTTCTGACTATATACCAATTTTCATCAATAGTTGTGGAATATTTTTTCAAATAAAATTAATCTTAAAATTAAATTTAGCTGACCCGGCAAACGTTGTTTTGCCATATTTACATTATTACTATACATGAAAATTTCGGATCTGCGGATGGAACAGAATAATATAAAAATCGCGAAAAAACAGGGGTTAGTGATAGAAGGGTGGAAATTTGTCCAAAAAATAAAAATAAAATGTTAGGGGTGGACAACCCTTATCACTTAGGGGTATGAAAAACAGATAGTAACCGATTCTCAGACGTACTGAATATACATAAAAAAAATTCATAAAAATCGGTCAAGCCGTTTCGGAGGAGTATGGTAACTAACATTGTGACACGAGAATTTTATATGTAAGATAACATTACTACGTAATTAGACAAAAAAAAGAGAAAACAATTAAAACTATACTAGTAATGTGTGTTCAGTACAAGCAGTACAGTCTGTTTGAGAGTCAGATGGCCAAGTGTAAAGAATGTCCCAGGATATTGATGGGCCATTTGGCTTGATGGTTGGAGACCCTGACTGCCAAGTCGCAGCCCGTGGGTTCCATTCGCACCCAGGACAAACATTTGTGTGCATGAACATGTCTGTTTGTTCTGTGTCTGGATGTAAATATCTTGTATTTAAAAAGTAGTATATCTAGTATATCAGTTATCTGGTTCCCATAGTACAAGCTCTGCTTAGTTTGGGATCAGATGGCGGCGTGTAAAAAATGACAGGATTTTTTTTTTATTATATTAATGTGTTCGCCAATGGCTGTCATATTGTTGTTTTTTGTCGCATTTACAGACTTCGTAATTTTACATGACAGGAGACCCTGTCCCGGGACTTTTAAAATATCGAGCTTTCCCAAACCCTAGTGCACGGTACCGCCTTCAAGTCAGGACTTCAATTCCGAAAGGAAAAGAACAATTCAACGATGCTCTGCTCTCTATGGCTACTGCTATTACAACACCAGGGGCATCGCCGCGTTGTCGCTGAGACGTGAAGTTAAGTCTCACGTGCCTGTAATGTCACCGGCCGCACCTTTCTAACCGAAACAGGAAAGGGGTAAAGGGTCTCTTTCGCTAACTAAGCAAGCATGTGAGAGGTAAGATCGCCGAGACCCGGCAAAGTTTGTACTAGCTCGATAAAGCTACACTTTCCATGTTAAGATGGATTTCCTGTCCGAATTGAAATCCCTAAAAAAGGTTACTTAAGACTTTAAATACTTCGTCAGAATACTTTTGAGTCACAAAACTCTTGTTAAATATTTAAGAGGGAAATCGAAACCATTGGAAACTTTTTACTTACGCTTTTAATTATTCAATTTGAAGTGAAGTGAAAGATGAAAAGGCTGGTGGTGTGGTGGTTTGGTACTATCATGGTACGGGTCTCAGCTCGGTTTTTTATAGTGGGATATTTTTTTTGATACCACATGTGCCGACTAACAAGTACATGGTCCACCTGATGGTAAGTAGTCACCGCCACCTATGGACGTGAAGAGTGACAAAAAGAACCTGTGTGTGTACTTATGTACGCACGTAAGAAATTATAAGTGAGAAAAGCTGCACTAAAAGCATTTTTTACTATTCAGTCGTGAAATTGTAGTGTCCAAACTTTGCACCTGTCTGTAGCAACGAATAACAATTGGTGACGTTGTTAGGTTATTATTGACAATAACACCATTACTCACTCATTGACACTGACAGTTGCGATTTGTGCGATGTTCCGGAGAGACCGTTATCAGCTAACTTCATCCGTGAGAATTTTGTGTTACTCTGATGCGCGCGCATGTTAAAATTTCACTCTCATCATTTTTTCATAACGTGCCTAAAGAAGTATTACTTCAAAAAGACTAACAAACATCCATATGTACAAACATTTATAATATTGGTAGTAGTTCAATTTATTATCAATATACTTCAACCCAAACTCAACTCTCGTGTAAACGGGGCCAATATATTTAGATACTAATATACAGAGGTGTCGGTAACGGTAACAGTGTCGCGAGTTCAATTGTTTTTTCCCATCTCAAAAAATGCCCTAAAGAAGTTCTCACTTATTTTTTTATACGACTTGGGCCGACAAACAACCGTTCGGTCCACTTGATGGTAAGTGGTCACCGCCTATGGACGTTTGCAACACCAGGGGCATCGCCGCGTTGTCGCTGAGACGTGAAGTTAAGTCTCATGTGCCTGTAATGTCACCGGCCGCACTTTTCTAACCGAAACAGTAATACAAGTGCACTACTGCTTCACGGCGTGAGTAAGGTAGTACTTCCCCGGATGCATTAAGAGCTCTACTCTACTCTTTTTTAACAATAAAATATATTTTATGTTGCCAACGCTATATTAATACTAATATTATAAATGTAAATGTAAGTTTGTTTGTACGCTTTCACGCGAAAACTACTTAACCGATCATCATGAAACTTTGTACACATATTCTCGAAGGTTTTAGAAGTAACATAGGATACTTTTTGTGCTGGGAAAATGTTACATCCCTCTGGAACACGGGTGAAACCGCCGGGGACAGCTAGTTGTTTATTTGTCACTGCCTATACCGGTACATTGAGTTAAAGTACTTAAGAAACACATAACAAAGTTTCGCAAAGGGATGGCCAAACAAACTGATGCAAAATAAAGAAGCTGTAAGTCTAGAACCTTTTGAATTGTTTATTAAATGACTTATATATTAGTAATGGCGGGTCACTTCGCTTGATAGTTTGAGCACCTGACTTCCAGGACAATCGTCTAGGGTTAAATTCTGTCTTGGTGTAAATTCACAATTAAAAATGCGGAAGTTGTATGCATGGATGTTTGTAACTCTGTCACGCAAAAACTAATTGACAGATTTGGATGAAACTTGGCACATGTATAGTAAATGCCCTGGAATAACACATAGGATACTTTTTGTGTCGGGAAAATGCTACATCCCGGGAACGGGTGTAACCCCGGGGTCAGGTAGTCTATTTATATAAAAATGAATGTATGTCCTTTATAGAATCGTAAACGCAACGGATTTTAATGCAGTTTGTTATAGATAGCGTAATTCAAGGGGAAGGTATATAACCAGGATTGAAAGGGGGAAAGCCGCAGGGCGCAGCTAGTTTGAAATGAAACAGATTATTTTAATTATATTTTATTTATCATACATTCAGTCTCACATATTTATAACTTAATTAAAACTGTTTGTTATCTATACTAATATTAAAAAGAGGAAAGATTTGTATGTAAGTATTTTTGTTACTCTTTCAAGCAAAGAACTACTGAACGGATCTGGATGAAACTTGGCACACAGATAGAGCATATCCTAGAATAACATATAGGCTACTTTTTATCCCGGGAAAATGTGATATCCCTCGGGAACGCGGGTGAAACCGCGAGGGACAGTATAGTATAAAACGAAATCGCTTCCCGCTGTCTGTCTGTCCCTATGTATGCTTAGATCTTTAAAACTACGCAACGGATTTTGATGCGGCTTTTTTAATAGATAGAGTGATTCAAGAGGAAGGTTTTTATGTATAACACATGCATATTAT
This sequence comes from Habrosyne pyritoides, assembly GCA_907165245.1. NCBI lineage: Eukaryota > Metazoa > Arthropoda > Insecta > Lepidoptera > Drepanidae > Habrosyne > Habrosyne pyritoides. The sequence continues at coordinate 5,700,126 of OU015615.1, forward strand.
TATTGAGTAATGCGAGAATTTTAAAGTATTACAATTATTTTAACTGCGCGCGTTTGACAGTTCGCGTTTTACAGACCTCCGCGGGGGACAGCTATATATCTATAAAACTAACTTTGATTTCTAGCATAAGTAGTATATCAGTTATCTGGTATCCATAGTACAAGCTCTGCTTAGTTTGGGATCAGATGGCCGCGTGTAAAGAATGTCCCGGGATATTTATTATTATATTATGATTTGTTTTAATCATCGCACATTGCTTTCTGTCTACTTGGTGCATTACATTATGTTATTTTCTATCTACATGTATATTATAAGGAAAATAGAGTTCCTTTGACGCACCATCACCTTAAAACTACTGGACATATCGGGATGGGACTGCTACCATTCGACGCGGAATTTTTCCTAGATGGTTATAGGCTATATGATATCGATAAACGTGGGTGAAACCGCAGGGGACAGCCAGTATATTAATATAAAATTGTCGCCTATATAACTGTCTAGAAATTATTTTACATTTCCATAATGTTGTCTCTTTCATTTGTAGCTTTGTCGCAGTCAGTTTCTGATCGGAAGCTGTTTTATGCAAAATTGAACTTACAGATCAAAAGAGCTTTATTTCGACGGCAATACAGTTCATTATTCTATAGCATCTTTAAACTTTAATTTTTAGTTACAATCACACCCACATTTTTGACACCCACAATTGCAATACGTGGGCCAAAGTAAATTCAGTCTATTATTAACCAAAGCATTTTCGACATTATTAACAGTAGCATAAGGGTGTTCTTTGCTGTACACTCCTTTTATGACAATAGGTTCACCATATGTTTTTGAGACAGTATTTTTAGCTACTTCTTGCACTTGATTTGCGTTTAATTTTACATGGTTTTTGACAATTGGTATAAAATTTACTGCTTGAGCGTTGATAGTTTCAAGAACTATCTTTGCTCTTAAAATTAGCAGCTTTGAATACCATCCTTTTAAAGTTATGTTAGGATCTTCAGTTTTTATAATGAAATCATTGTCTTTTCTATTCGCTATGTATTCTGCGATTCCTATATTACCTATTGGTATGGTAGCATTTTCTAAGTTGAATGATAGATTTTTAATTGAATCTAATGGTTTTACACGTTTAATAACTTCTGTTTCTACAGTCTTTGCCAATTCATTAGCTATTTCGTTTGGTAGATTTAGTTTTTCAAGTATTTTATTATTTTGCTTCAATATTGATTTATCGTTTGCTTGTTTAGTGAATTCTGGACTTTGTAGCCACTGTACTGGGTTTGTATTACCTTGAGATAATATATTATTTGATTGTGAAGAAATATGTAAAGGTAAAATAGGTTTTGAATCAAACAACCGATTAAATGTAGGTGTATTTGATATTGAGCTCTGTGTTGGATAACTACAAGGGTTGAAATTCGATTGGCCGAATCTTTCAGATGGATTATTATGAATGTTAGATGCAGCAGTTTGAGCAGATTTTATTCTATTTGCTGAGTCGTTAGCAATTGCGATTTCTGGTATTGAAATAGGGTCTAAATTTGATTGAGCTGAAGATGACTGAGTCATTAAAAATGGAGATACTTTTGAAGGTGCAAAAGAAGGAATGAATGGGTTTTGAAATACATTATTGGCTAAAGGGTTACAAGTAATGGGGTTATTGAATAATGGTACTTGATGTATTGAAATAGGATTCATATTTGAGCGAACTGTTGATACCGGAGTTGATGCTGAAGTAAATTCAGTTGATGGATCAATAGATGACCTGAATTGTTTCATCAAAATATTTTCGGACGGGTTATTCAAATTAGGGCTAACTGATGTTGCAACAGGACTCAAGTTAGCTTGAGCTAACGACGGCTGGGTTACAGATGAAGACGGAAATACAGATTGATATGGATTAGTTGCATAAATCATAGGGCTATTAGAAATTGGACTATTATACCCTGGAATAGAGCTTAAAATTGGTAAATCAGGTGGAACTAATGTTGAAGAAGAAGTGAAGGCTGTAGGGGAGTTAGATGAATTATTTATTTGAAAATCACGGCCTGGAGATGTTAATTGTGAGCTGCTTAAGGTAGGAGCTAAGTTAAATGATGGAAATGCATTTTGGTTCGCTGGATCATTTGATAGTTTAGTAATGGAGGTTGGGGGTACGTTATCTAATGATGTCACTGGATAATTACTTCTATTTGGTGCTACAAGATGTGGTGTCATTTTATTTAAGTTGGAATATAATGAAACTGTATTAAACTGTGGAGAAATTGCAGATTTTGTAGATACTGGAGTTGATTTTCGATTAAAATTTGCAGTCGCTGGTAAATTTACATTTGGAAGTGATTTTATTGAAGTTATTGAAGAATTTGGTGTAAATGGTGCACGGTATGAGTTTTCTAGGTAATTTTTCAGTGGAGTTAAACTTGATTGTGGATAATAATTTGCTGGATTTAAAGGGACTGAATTAGTGAGAGTTGAAAATGCGATATTTGTGTCTGATGATGGTTGATTGTCAGAAGTTGTAAAAACAGGTAACGAAGAATCTTTGTATTGCTGTTTATCTAATGATCTTATAGACTGTTCAATATAATTTAATGGTGAGTTTGATCGTAAGTTTTGTATTGCATTTATAGATGCTGTGTTAAATAAAGGATTAAAGTTTGCTGAAGGAAATATTGGCCTCATAGGTTTTGGAGTAGGAATCTCCATAGTTTCTAAAGATGGCCGCTTCATGTTGAATGGTGACCACGTATTTGGACTTTGTGAATTGTACGATATAGGTGCATTTACTTGTGTATAAATGTTAGGTACAGATGGAAGTGATTGTAAAGGTAAGGTAGGAGTGTTCGATACATTGAGATCATTGTTATTTGGCATGTTGTTACAAGATAAAGAAGTTTGAGGAAAACTTACAGAATTGACTGGCGTAGAAAAATATGGAGGTGAGCTTGATGCTCTAAAATTTGTCACGCCTATAGGTCGTTCGTTAAAGTCAGTTGTTGCAGATGCTGGTTGAGATATAACTGGGTAAACTATTGTTGATGCTGGCTCAGTTAATATTGAAAATGGGTTTTGTAAAGTTTCCAAGTCTTGTTGATTCTCTAGAGAAGCAACACTTGGTTTTGCTAAACCTGCTGAAGTAAAAGACACTGGCTTGGTTAAAGGTAGAGAAAATTGTGGATATATGTTACTTGGTTCTTTAGTTATTGGGCTTGGTGTATTAGATATAAAGACCTGTGAAGTTTCGAAAGGAGTTTTGATTGCTGATTCATTTAAAGTTGGTGATTGATAAGATGTTGAAGAACTTAATGGTGCATTTGTTAAAGTTTCGAAAGGGTTATTTGAAATTGAAGAAGGTTTGAACGATTGATTAGAAATCACTGGTCTTGGTAGATTTGATAAAAGGTTCTGTAGAGTTCCAAAAGGAGGGGTTATCGTAGATTGTCCGTATACGTTAGTTGGTGATAGTTGTAAATCATTTATTAGCGGATTCATATTAGAAGTATTTAGTACATTAGGGGTTTGTAAATTCTGATAACGTTGTGTTGTAGGAATGTTTGTATTAGGCGGTTTTACGTGTGGTAGTTGTCGTGAATAAGTATTTACTTGTGGATAATTTAAGTATTTAACATCATAATCATTTGTTAACAATAAATTGTCTTCACTATTTGGAATAATACTAAAGCTTTTACTTTCTTGGGATAGAATTGGATTGTCATTTGATGGAGACATACCATATTTATTAAGATTTTTTATACTGTTTAGAAGATTGGTATTATCACTACTTTTAGGGATGTTAGCTACATCTATAATGTAAGGCCTATTACTTATTATTTTATCTTTATTGGCGTAATAGTTTGGATTTAATACTTTTTGCTGATTCGTTTTTATGTTATCTGTTTCTATATAAGCAGACGGCTGTAACTTCTGTTGTGATTCTGAAGTCGGACTCTTTTTTACATTATTTTCTGCAGTAGGATATAAAATTTTGATATCTTTGAATTGATCATTTGTAAAATCATATATTTTGGGAACATTTATACCAAAATATTCTGGTTTGGGATCACACGGCTTATTGTAGTAACTAAATACTTTTTTTGCATTGTTATTTAACTTTGCAGTTATTGGTGTGTACTGAGGATACATTGCCTTTGTTTCACAAGAAATATTTGCTATATTTGAAGCTATTTTGGGATTGCCTAGAGCCCTTCCATAATTAGCAATATTATCATTCAAATTAAGGTTAATTATTTTTGCTTTATCATCTATGTCAGAAATTTTACTGTTCTGATTGAATTGTGGTGAAATTGACTCACTTATTTGAGGGTAATATTGGATATGTGGTAATTTTGAACTATCTGTATTAATTGAGTTGAATTGAGGTACTATAGAATTGTCTATTTGGAATGGCGGCATTTCTTTATCTGTGTTAAATGTTTGGTCATTTGATATTGGTTTCATTAAGTTATTTATATCATTTGGTATATAATTTCTTAATAGTTTACTGTCTATAGGTAGAGCTTGAGTTAATTTTGATTCGTCAATATTTGGATACGAGACAGTATTATATTTTAGAGTCTGCGGAAGTAATTTCTTAAATCCACAATTCGGTGTGTTATTTGTAATATCTACCAATGTTTTTCTAGTATTAGGACCGAAATGACTACTCATAAATTGTGAGCTAGGTTCGATAAAAGACTCTCCAGTGTTTGAAATAGCGTTCATTTTAAAATAAGGAGTGTTATACCAATTTACTTTTGTTTCTAGCAATGCAGCTGGAATCCTTGAAGTGTATTCAGGCTTGATTTTATTTTCTAAATCTAATGCTTGGTATACATTTTCAATATTATTAGAAATCATTTCATTTAATTTATCGTTAGGTCTCATGGCATTTGCATTTGTAGTATAGTCTACTACTGGTTGTTGCTGACAATTTACTGATTCAATACCTCGTTGTACATAAGGTATTGATTGAGTAAGTAAGGTTTTATAGTTTTGTGCATTTGCGGGAAGTTTACTCTTTGGTCGCACCTGGGTCAAATCTTTGCTTACTGTGTTGCATTTGAAATTAGGACTAATGGGCTTTGTATTTGAGTTGAGATTAGATAAACATGGTGGTACATTAGCAAGATATGGCTTTTCTATTGCAGTTTCAATGTATGCATTATTATTATTAGTTTCTTTATTAAAATTGTTTACTTGTGGAGCAGCAGAATTAGTTTGATAATAGTTTTGTGTATCTTTTACTTTGTTTTTGAGTATTGCTAATTTCAATGCGTCTTTATTTAGTTTTGGGTAAGCAGTAGCATCTATGAAAGCAGTTTGATACGAATTTGGTGATATTAATGCAATGTTTTCTCTTTGACCAAGTGCTTGTTTCAAATTTGTATTATCTAATGGCTGATTATCATCCAGACACAATGTTGGAGTATCCCAACGATTTGCTTCACTAATAACAGTATTAATATTATTAAAAACTCTTTGATTGTTTTGTGTAAATACTTCTTTTGGAGCTGGGTATAGTTCATAAGAATTAGTAAGTGGTTTTAGACATTTTATGGCTGTTGGCGTAGTTTCTTTGACGTTTGAAATCGTATTGATATTACCGGCGTTAAAATTAGGGTTTAACTTTGATGGATCTTTAACTTTTAATCCAGTTTCTATATTATATTTATTGAAGGTTAAATATTTATCATTTATAGGCGAAGTATCAAACTTTGCTTGATTATTACCAATGATATTCTCTGTGTATTTATTTTCATTATTAGTATTGTCAGTATTTATGAAAAATGGATACATTTTTGGTAAGTTAAGACCCATATTGAAATTGTTGTTTTTATTAATGTCACATAGACCTACTTCAGCTGTTTTTAGATTAGATTTTTGGAACATAGGACTACTATATGTTGGTATTGCAAGATTGCTAGAAACACTTTGAGTGTATGGAATTGTATGGGCTTTATTGTTCAAAAAATCCGGATTCCATGTATTTAGCGCAGTACTAAGTTGATCCACGCTTGGTTTACTTGCAATATTATTGAATCCTACATCTAACTTAATGTTTGGTTTAATATCTGCAACATAACACGGCGTTAATTCAGATGGTGCTTGAAAATAAGTGCTCAAACGTCCACTAATCGGTTTAATTTGATCATTCCCATCAATAACATCATATTTATCGGTTGGTTTATTAAATTCATTAACTGCCTTGAGTTTTGGAACTTCATTTAATTCATCACTTGTAATATAATCTGTGGCTGGTTGTAGTTCATTAAATGCTTTATCTTTATTAACTTCTGAAGTTAAAATGAATCTATCATCAGGAATTGGTTGTTGTTCATTAGGCCATTCTTCAGTAGAAGTAAATGGATGGTTGACGCTTGGTGTGTCCATTTTACTTTTAATGATTGGGTATTTCTTAGTTATTGAGTTAGATTTGGCGTTTCTTTGGTCATAAAGTGGTCTAATATGATTGAATTCGACTACATCATTAGCATTTGGATGTAAATGTGACATAGTTGGTTTAATTATGTTGCTGCCAATGTTTGGACCAATATTCGATTTAGCTTGTGTGTCAAAACATAATGGTATAAATTTTTGCTTCATATCATTAAAAGCAGTTACTTTTTCTAATTCTTGGAAAGGGTTACTTAATAATTTAGGATTTGGTGTATTGATATTTCCATTTATGTCTTTATCTATTACTGGATTGAATTGTTTTAGAGGTTGCTCAACATTAAGTATATATTGCAGGTTATTTTTATTATGTATTGGTTGCAGAGCTGTTTGAATGTAATTTGTATTAAATATTGGTGGAGCCTGTATGTTTCTATTAGGGATTTTATTGGCAATACCTTTAGCTTCATTTATAATTGGTTGGCTAACTTTGTCATCAACGATTAGATTGTGTAATGAAGTTTTTGGAGTGGTTACTATATTGCACGGGTTTGTTGGCAAATTTGTACCTAATTTTCCTATAGAATAAGGGTTATAATCCACTTGCTTCCAAAGTGGTAGATCGTTTGCTTTGCTACAATCATACTTTACCGTTTCATATTGTGGTTTTATATTAAAAACATATTGTTTAACGGCTTTCCCTAAAGCGTTTGGATTGGTTTTAGAATTGATTGGATTCACGCTATTACACTTTATTGTCTCATGTTTTAATGGATGTATTGAAATGGGTATAGTGTTGATATTTGAATTTGGATTTTGAAACGACAAAGGATTTTGATCTTTATTGTCTGTATTAAGACTTGATAGTGGAGTTTGTAATAGAGGACCTCCAGCTATATTTGTACACATTATGTTATATTTATCATTTTCCTTTGCAATATTGTTTTGAGTGTTTATTGCTGTTTTAGGATTAAAATTAGCAATAACATTGTTTATTTCACAGATTTTGTTTCGAGCAGAATCATCTTTGGTTGCTACATTAGGTTGGTTATATATAACATTATTTACTTTTGGATTTGATATAGTATATGGTAAGAATGGATAATTTTGAACTAGTTTAGTTATTTTTGAGTTTATCCTATCATTATTTAGATTAGTTTGGACTATATTTGATGGTATGTAAGATTCAGAATCACTCAGTTTTAAATCTGTGCATATTATTTTAGGTTCATATTTGCTATTGTCCAATTTTATTAACTGAAGGTTATCATTTGCGTTATTTAATGTTGCATCTAGGTTTAACATACTATCGTTGTGAATATCTAAATATTTAGAATTAGTAATGAATTCTGGTTCTCCATTACCATCGCATGACTTATTATCATCAATGGTTAATAACTCATTAGCATTGTCTTCTTTTGTGTCTAAAACTAGCCGATTTGAATCTTCTGTATCAATATTAAAGTTGACTTTACTCCAATCTTTGATGTCTTCTTTTGTTTCTAACCCAGAAGGTTGTATATTCAAATATATAGGATTTTTATTGTTGATTTCTTCAGTTTCTTGAAAGTCCTCGATTTTTTCTTCATCACACAGTTTTAATGGTTCTTCTTCATTTTCTTCGATATCTTCATTCAAGAAGACATTTTCATCGAAATTTATATTGGTCGTATTATTATTGCCGCCATGGTTGAGGTATAAATGGAATGAAATAGGATCACTTTTTAAATTTGTTTCTTTTGGAACATGTACTTCAAACCTATTATTAACTTTATCAAATATTGATTCTAGTTTAATATATTTATCATTTAATTGATTGTTGTTGGTATGTTCAACTACTATGTAGCCTAATTCTTTATTTGAATTGCCTTCATTATTATTGTCTATACTCGGACTGAATCTTTCAAAAGCCGATGCTGATTGGTCAGCTTTCAAAACATTAAAACCTTTTTCCACGTTTGGTTCAATGAAATCATTTATGTACCAAGTATTACTTTCTTTGCTGTACATTTTAGAATAATTCATAGACAATATGAAATAGTGACTGTAATTAATAAGTTTCTTCTTTAAAATTTCAAGATCCGTCATTGAGCACCCCAAATAAATATAGTTAGGCTCTTTAAACTCGTAAAACATAACAAGAACTTCGTTACCTTGATCACTTTCTATTTCTTGCATTAGGTTGTATATTTCGTCGTCATTACCAGCTAGGCAGATTGTGTTTGTTGCTTCCAAATCTATTATATGCGGTTCATGTTCATGATCTTTTGGATTTTCTACTATATCAACAGGATTGGAAATTTCTTGAGTATCTTTAGATTTATCAACATCTCCTTGTATAGTATCTACATTCAATAGTTTAGGTAGCTCTTCATATTGATTAATAAGATTGAAATTATCCATATCTATTTGTGATGCTTGTTCATTTGTAACCAATGTTGGCGATTGTATTGTATTGGGAGTACATGTTGTCTCCAACTGTTGCCCAACATTTGTATCAAACATTTGATTCGGAGACTGATATTCCTGAAAATTTATAGACTAAAGTAGTTCCAATCCAATAGGCCCGTTTTCTGAAGAATTAACTTTATAGCTTTGGAATAAGGTTCATCAAACCTATAGAGTTGATTTTCCAAAGACATTCTAAGTTTTAACGGGCCGTTCAGATTGTGAGGAGTTTATTGTTTGCTGTCTCAAATTAATGTATATTGGTCCTTGAAGAGATTAGGCATAAGGAAGTAGCTCTTAGTGCAGAGCTCGCCCGGAGAAGTACTACCACGATACCTATTTCCATCGTGAAGCAGTAGTGCACTTGTTAGTGTGTTTCGGTTAGAAAGGTGCGGCCGGTGACATTACAGGCACATAAGACTTAACTTCACGTCTCAGCGAGAATGCAGCGATGCCCCTGGTGTTGCAAATGTCTTTAGGGGGTGAACACTTACCATCAGGTGGACCGTCTGCCTGTTTGTCACTTTGATCGAACAGTGTTAAGCTCGAATTTTAGATCTGAGGATGAGGTATAGTTGAAGGTTCTGTGTTCGAAATGGTCACCTAACTCCGGAATTGGTGGCGTGCGAGAGAGATGGCGATAATGTTCACCTCCTGTCGCGTTGGGACTTGAAATATCTGAGGTAGAATGTGGTTCTGCCTACCTCTTCAAGGATTATGGGTGAAATTTATCTTTCAAAATTTCTTTGTCTTCATATGAAGTAATTAACACTCGCATATCGCACCCTCAGTACGATAAGGGCTTACACTCAAATGGAGTCACGATCATAGAGAGACTAAACAAAGTACGCTCTATCCGATGAATAGTAAAACATAGTCCGATACTTCTGCCTCTTTAACACTCAGACCCACCCTCCCCGCTCAGTGCGAAAGTGAGTCACTTTATCAGAGATGTGCCAAAAGTGATTTTTTGAGTTAAGCCCCTATCGTTCTGAGGGTGCGATATGTTAATTGTTTTGTGTATATACCTCAAGATCATTTGATGATGATACTTCAGCAGTTCTTGGTTCAGTTGGTACTTTGTATCCATTTGGAATGCTCTGAGTGCTGCCATGGCTGATGATGCCGATGAAGACATCTGTAAACTTAATCAGTTCATTATACTACCTTCAAAAGTATGAGTCTATCTATCTATCTATCTATATATAAAAATGAACCTCTATTTCCCTTGGTCACGGCATCACGCATGAACGGCTGGACTTATTTCTTACACATGGCCAGATAATTCCAACTAAGCAAACGTACAAGAAAAGTGTTTTATTAGGCGTTTTGTTATCTAATTAATTAATTATATATAGTATATTTTCTAGAAGAATAGAGCTCTTACTGCAGAGTTCGTCTGGGGAAGAACTACCTTACACATTTCCACCGTGAAGCAGTAGTGCACTTGTATTACTATTACGGTTAGAAAGGCGCGGCCGGTGACATTACAGGCACATGAGACTTAACTTCACGTCTCAGGGTCGATAACGCAATGGTAAAATGAAATATTTATTCAAATAGCCCTTCACAGGCACTTATGAATGGTCAGACTCTAACTGCGGTTCGGAAGGTTGCTTTTACTGAGAAGAGCCGGCAATAAACTCAGCAATTACTCTTTTCAAAATAAGATTTTGTACATAAAGATGTGTCCTGCTGGAGCGAGCGCTACACCACAAGCATTGTCGTTATTAAAATAATCATTTGTGTTGTAGAAAGCCTTTTGTACTAAAACAGTCTTAATTCTTTCCTTAAATTTTTGTAAAGGCAAATTTAAATTTCAGCAGGGATTTTATTATAGATGCGTGCACTAAGTCCTAAAAATGAGCCTTGCACTTTTTGCAGTCTATATGCAGAAGTGACAAGTTTATCCTTATTTCTAGTATTGATGAAGTCCAATCACTCTTTTTGACGTGATGCCCCTGGTGTTGCAATTGTCCACAGGCTGCGGTGACCACTTACCATCAGGTGGACCGTCTACTTGTTGGTTGGCCAAAGTAGTATATAAATAGAAGTAAGAAGTCTCAAACTAAGCAAACATACAAGAAATGTGTTTTATTCGGTATTTGATTAAATATTCTACGGTAATACAGAGTCCTTTATGAGAAGAGCCGGCAATAAACTCAGCAATTACTCTTGTATAGGTTGACAGGCCAGTTGGCTTGGTGGTTAACGCTCTGACTGCCAAACCGAAGGTCACGGGTTCGATTCGCACCCAGGACAAACATTTGTGTGCATGAACATGTCTGTTTGTTCTGTGTCTGCGTGACAAAAAAAAGTAGTATATCAGTTATCCGGTTTCCATAGTACAAGCTCTGCTTAGTTTGGGACCAGATGGCCGTGTGTAAAGAATATCCCAGGATATTTATATATTTATTAAATTTAGGCGTCTTTTTATGTCTATGATTTAAATAAGACTATATTAACATCAGTCCCTCGCCCGTACAAATCCATTGACGAAATTAAACAATTTTTCAGAGAACCAAACTTTTTCCGTTGAATATTGAATTTTTCCTGTAATCAAATAGCTTTGACTCAGTAATCTATTTATTTGAGCTTGTTACGGGAGCGCTCAATATATTTTTAAAAACTTTTTGTGCAGTTTTTTTTTCTCTATGGCCGTACAAACGAAATGTTATGGCTTTTGGCGGCAACTGGCCAAGTGACGTTGCGTTTTAGTTTTACAATGATAATTATTTGTGTCAATTCGTGTTTTTTGAAGTGAAATTTCTTATGGGGCTTTGAAATTATGATCCGCAACCTTTTTGTGTGACGAAAGATAAATGAATGATAAACACAATGTATGCTATTCAAAACTGATTGATGAATAATTCAAATGTTTCCCTGTAACACTAAAGTTTCACTTCTATCGTGTATTTATGACACGCCTTGTTTTTGATAAATTATTTTGGTAGTGAATTATCCAATAAAATTATGAATGAAGGAGAAGTGAATTCAATGCGATTTCAAGTTATGTCAAACATACTAAAATGTTTTATTAATCCCGCCACAAATTTTACTAATCTGATTTTTACACGAATATTATGTTATATACTAGCTGTCGCCCGCGATTTTACCCGCGTTCCCATGGGATGTCACATGTATTATACATAAAAACCTTCCTCTTCATTCACTCTATCTATTAAAAAAAACCGCATCAAAATCCGTTGCGTACTTTAAGAATACATAGGGATATAGGGACAGAGAAAGCGACTTTGTTTTACACTATGTAGTGATGATTTGGGGGCAACACTTTTGCTTTTCATTGCAACAAAATGTAATATCAGTAAAAAAAAATTTCATTATTTTCCAAGCTTGGCGGTGTATTTTTTTTTCCTGGTCAGACCATACTTGATTTCTATACACATTTTCACAAATGCACATCATCATTTAGATTACGGAGTGTAGAAGTATAGGAGGACCATCTTAGTGTACTAAAAAGTGTCCGTTGAAAGGGAGCAAATTAAGGTGGCGCTGCTGTAGCAAGTGGAAGAATTTTAAATAGAGCGCCACAAATTGTTAAAGTTGGATACTGAATTAATAAAAAAGGAATGAAACATTTCCGTATTGTTACAGCGCATTTTTTTAATTTTTTATAATATGACAAACATGAGTATGGAATTAAATTATACAGTGTTTTTAAACACCCCAATTAATTGTAAATAGCAAATATAAAATAGTATTAAAGAATTACCGGAAACCCAGCACACTTCACTCTGTTCATATCATTTCCACTTGCTACACTAGCGCTATTTCGGTGAGAATTCGAAAACTAATTTGCTGTTTACAAGTGGACACTTTTTCGACTAATCCCCCATACAAGATGGTCCTCCTTTACTTCTACACTCCATAATTTTAAGTCATTATTTTCTAAACATGGCAAAGTATGTTTTTTTTCTGGTCAGACCATACTTGATTTCTATACTCTATGGACATCATTATTTGACAGTTTCACAAATGCACATCATCATTTAGATTTATAATAAAAGAAATCCTTTCTATAAAGTATTTTACGATGATATTTATCAACCCGCTTCGGTATTCCGATCGGCTTTTTACGTGGAGTTCCGATGAATTTAAATAGACAACTTTGTATTTTGTTCGTAGTGTATAAACTCTGGTGTAGGGTGGATATGTTATGGAGATATCAAAGACAATATTATTTTCATCTCCCCATCTCGGAAAGAGTTCGTTTGATAATAATAATAAATAAATAAATATCATGGGACGTTCTTTACACACGGCCATCTGATCCCAAACTAAGCAGAGCTTGTACTATGGAAACCAGATAACTGATGTACTACATATACTACTTTTTTTTCTAAATGCCTACGTATATAGATATTTACACCCAGACATATTGCAAACAGACATGTTCATGGACTGAAATGATTGTCCTGGGTGGGAATCGAACCCGCGGCCTTCGGTTTGGCAGACAGAGCGTTAACCACCAAGCCAACTAGCCTGTCTGATCTTCGGTATCTGAGTGCAAAAGCCGTGTTTATCCGCCAGAGGATAAAGTAAATTGAATCCAGAACATCATGTGCACTAAGTTTGTGAATTCAAAACATCATTAAACCTATTTACTTCTACCTCCATGGTGCCGAATTTATCATACAACTTTTTTTAATTTGTTGTAAACTCAGACTCGGAACCTTCTTGGTGCACTTTTTATTTTAATTGCTATGGGCGCGCCATATTCTTTTTTTCCATTTAGTCATTTCCCCGCTGAGGTGTGATGAAAAATTACGTGTTGCACTCTTATATAACAAATAACTATTAAGGTTTGACTTTATGATCGACCATAAAAACTTGGAGGAGGTGATATTAGCGCTTCTGTGATTAAAAGTGATTACTTGGAATCCGGAATAGATAGAGTGCGAGAGAGACGCCGATAATGCACACCATTTATCACGTTGGGACTTAAAAATATCTTGGATTGAATATAGGTCTCATAACGACATCATTGAGACCTCTCCCTTCCTCTTCAGTAATAATGAAATTGGGATACGTATGTGTTTATATAATTCTCAAATAAAGTACAAAAAAATGATGTCAATCAAAACTGAACCTTACTCCTTCACAATATGGTTTATCTGTACAATCAAATAGCAACGAACATGGTAGCGTTAAACGTTTAACGCAACCTTGTTGGAAGTCGCATTAGAAGTGTAACTTCAAAAAATACGGTAAAATAAACGTAAGGATTCAAGATTGAACAAAAATATTTGTTTTTTTTTTAATATGATATTTTACACTTATAATATACAGACAACATCACGTTGTCTCGTTTTCGAATCATAAGTTAGTCTGTTTAATTGTAAAGTTGTCGAGATTGTTCTGACAGTTCAGATTGTTATAGAAAAATGAACCCTATGACGTTACAATAAGAACTTTACCTTGGAAGCAATAAATATGATTTTTCTAGGATATTCTAGCTATCAAAACGGTACACAGAAGCTTCCTTAAAAACCTTATTCAAAAAATTTAAAAGACATGCTTATCTCTCCAGCCAGCGAACAGCATTTTCTGTTAATTATCCCTACTAAAATGTATTATAAATGTGAATGTAAGTTTGTTTGTTACGCTTTTACGCGAAAACTACTTAACCGATCATCATGAACCTTTGTACACATATTCTTGGAGGTATTAGAAGTAACATAAGATTTTTGTACCGGAAAATATCAAGTTCGAGAACGAGGGTGAAACCGCGTAGCACAGCTAGTCATAAATATCAAAGAAAAATAACTTGTCTATTAAAAAAGAAGTCCAACAACATTTATCTTGTCTATGGGCATGGTTCGTGAAAAGTCACTTATTTTACAAAAGCAACGACACCCTACGAAAGAGCGATAAAAGGTAAACACAAAATGGCGGCGTTTCGAGTAACAGCGAAAGAATAAAACGAATAATCTGCAATTGTAATGTGACAGGTAGGTCGTGGGTTTAATAGCTTAATACTTTATTTTTTAAGTCGGAATCGGAATCTGTTTTTGAGAGTATTTTCGTAGTACTTTGCATAAATTAACATGCATTTTTTCTTTAAGAACTGGTGAAAATGATGCTGCATGGCTTAATGGCGGAGTATTTAGAAGTAATATTACACAAAAACAAATATCTAGTAACTAATTCCGCTGGATCTGCTTCTCTGTCAAGTCCCAAAACAAGGAAACTCAACTGGAAATCACCGACATTTAATCTGGCGGTCGGACAGGTAATACGTCTGTGGTGCTAGTGCGGCGACTCAGTGACAGGGGGTCTAATACGTCCTGAAGATGCTTCGTGTAGAAGCGAAACACGGGGCGATTTCCTGTTGAGTTTCCTTGTTTGGGACTTGACAGAGAAACAGATCCAGCGGAATTAGTTACTAGATATTTGTTTTTGTATAATCTTACAATGGATTTCCGCAAGTTCACGCCTGAGTCTATTACTGATTTAGAACTACAATAGTTAGTATACATCTCACTGTATCTCATCAATCGGTGTATATTTTAGAAGAGCTCTTAGTTCAGAATTCGTCCGGGGTAGTAATACGACCATACCTATTGCCGGCGTGAAGCAGTAGTGCACTTGCATTACTGTGTTTCAGTTAGTAGAGTGAAATTACAGGCACATGAGACTTAACAAGTTCACGTCTCAGCGACAACGCATTGGCGATGCCCCTAGTGTTGCAAATGTCCATAGGCGACAGTACAATAATTATTGTAAATGTATCATAATCACATGAATTTTTCAATCGTCAATCCTAAGCGTACAACGTTGACAAAATAACAATAATTTTGATCGATAGCAATTTTCTATATAATTTTAAAATGTTCTATAATTTTTAATGAAAGGTACTGAAAGTACAATAATTTTAAGGCACTGGTACAATAATGATGTTTCACTCGTCTGCCAAAACT
This sequence comes from Habrosyne pyritoides, assembly GCA_907165245.1. Classification (NCBI taxonomy): domain Eukaryota; kingdom Metazoa; phylum Arthropoda; class Insecta; order Lepidoptera; family Drepanidae; genus Habrosyne; species Habrosyne pyritoides. The sequence continues at coordinate 5,715,911 of OU015615.1, forward strand.
GCATCGGGTGGACGGTCTGTCTGTTTGTCGCCCCAAAAGAGCCCTATCGTACCCACAGACAATTCTAGTAAATAAATAAATATCTTGGAATATTTTTTACACACGGCTATCTGATCCCAAATTAAGCAGAGCTTTTATTGCTTGTACTATGGGAACCAGATAACTGATACTCTGCCTTATGGAGTGTAGAAGTAAAGGAGGACCATCTCAGTGTACTAAAAAGTGTCCCTTGAAAGGGAACAAATTAAGGTGGCGCTACTGTGGCAAGTGGAAGAATTTTAAATAGAGCGCCACAAATTATTAGAGTAGGATAGAAAATTAATAAAAAAGGAAAGAAACATTTCCGTTTTGTTACAGCGCATATTTTATAATTATTATAATATATAGACAGATATGAGTATGGAATAAAATTATACAGTGATTTTAAGTACCCCAATTAATTGTAAATAGGAAAAAGAAAATAGTTTTAAAGAATTACCGGAAACCAACCCAGCACACTTCACTCTGTTCATATCATTTCCACTTGCTACACTAGCGCTATTTTGGTGAGAATTCGAAACCTAATTTGCTGTTTACAAGGGGACACTTCGACTAATCCCCCATACAAGATGGTCCTCCTTTACTTCTACACTCCATACTCTGCCTACACTTTTTTTTTTTCAGTACCTACCTTAATAGATATTTACACCCATAGACAAAATATTCTTAAGACTTAATTATTTAGAAATCTAAACTGATATCTAGTTATAATTGCCATGTTATACACATTAAATCAACAGTCCGTATTTTTATTTTTTTTACAAATAAGGTCTTGTAAGAAAAATGGCGGGTCGAAACTTATTCCTAATCTAACAGTATCCTTGGAATCGGTGAATATTTTAGCTTTTTTATTATATTGCGCTGTGAGACAGTTGTTGTACAACATTGTGGAGCTGATATTTCGCGTTTACAAGGAATTTTGTGTATATTTCGAAAGTCCAAGCGTTGTTTTAAATGATGAATTTTATTGGTCAAACAAAAAAATGGCGCTTAATTGTTCGGTCACACGCGAGGAAATATTAAAAGGGAATCACTTAATGGAAATTAGATTACTGAATATTAAGGAATGGCACAGTATTTGGCCAATTTTCCTTTCATAAAAGAACATGGCGTCTTTAGAAATATCAGCTCCACAATGTGGTACAACAATTGTCTCACAGCGCAATACAATCGCATTGCTGAAATGAACACCGATTGCAAAGATATTATTAGATTGAATAAATTTTCTCCCGCCATTTACTTACTAGACCTTATTTGTTACAAACATTAAGAAAATGTTTGTCTCATAGACAAAATATCAACTCCACAATGTTGCACAACAACTGTCTCATAGCGCAATACAAAAAAAGATCTGAAATATTCACCGATTGGAAAGGTACGATTGGATTCAAAATAAGTTTTCTTCCGCCATTTTCTTACAACATTTTAGTTTCATAGACAAAATATCAGCTCTACAATGTTGTACAACAACTGTCTCACAGCGCAATGCAATCACATTGCTGAAATATTTGCTGATTGCTGAGATATTCACCGATTGCTGAGATGATGACAGATTCAGAGTCCGCCATTACAGTAACACAAGAATATAAAAGATTTTCCGGAAAACTCCTAAGAAATGTACTCACATAATAGAATCTTGATCAGTTGTAATCTTCTAAACAATATCATTCTGGACGCAGTCAGTTGAGGAAATCAGTTTATACCCTGTAAAGTACAATATATAGGTAACTTTCGTAAAACAAAATGGCGGTAGAGAAAATAAAACCAAAATTATGCTTGAAAAAATTCTACTAAATGCGAAAGATTTTGGATAAATGTATGATTTTTACTCTGACGCAAAAACTACCGAACGGATTTGGATGAAACATGGCGCATAGATAAAGTACACCCTGGAATAACATATAGGTTACTTTCTATCCGGGGGAAATGTAACATCCCCCGGGAACAGGGAGGCGAAACTACGGTAGCTTACTTAAATTTACACCCATCTTCTTCTGCGGTTCCTTTGACGCACCATCACCTCAAAACTACTGAACATATCGGGATGGGATTGCTACCATTCGACGCGGATTTTCTAAACGGTTATAGGCTATATATGACATCGATAAATGCGAGTGAAACCACGGGGGACAGCTAATCTATACTAATATTGTAAAGAGGAAAGATTTGTTTGTTTGTTTGTAATGAATAGGCTCCGAAACTACTGGACCGATTTCAAAAATTCTTTCACCTTTGGAAAGCTACATTATCCCCGAGTAACATAGGCTATATTATATTTAAAAAAAAATTAGGGATCCTTACTAAAACTCCAATAATGTAAGGTCCAATAATGTCCATAAGGTGTAAAAAAATGACCTGAAAAATTCCTTACGTCGCGTGCGCTGCGAAAACTATTGATGATAGAATGAACAAAATAATAATGTAACATCCCTCGGCAACGCGGGTGAAACCGCGGGGGACAGCTAGTACACTATATACTCACTCAATTTAGGTACATAATTTGTGGTTACGGTCCAAATTGGCTGCCACTCTCAAGTTGACCTGTAGCCTACAGGTGTGTTCCAGCAGCTGCACTTATACCAGTTCTCTTCTAGGCAGAAGTGCACCTTCGGAGACCATCACTTACCGTGAGGTAGTGGTTACAAATCTATCAATAGAAAACATAAAGCTACTAACCTTCATGGTAGAAAAAATTAAAATGAATCTTCGTGAAAAGTACTTTTTCAAATGTTTTCATAACATTTCACGCTTTTATTCATCTTTAGTTCAGGCCTAATTTTTAATATCTACAATTGACATATTAAACTCGGTATTAGATAGGCATGGAAAAGGAAAATCGTGAGAATTCTTCACGCTTGACTGGTTTTTTTTACTGTATTTGAGTACAATCTCAGCACGGTAAATTATGGTGTCCCAAGATCATCTTTGTACATACTTGTTTGTTTCTGGGTGGTATTCAAAATAATACTTATTTGATAAGGCAACACAGAAACCCAATAGTGTTAGTATGATCTCAAACTAAGTTAGTTGGTATAGGTCGGCAATATTGCAGCTGATCTGTGAACCGGTTCGCAGTTCACGCATTTTGGTTGAGTTATGGGTAACTACTTGTCTATGCAGGAATAAATAGTAGGAGAGCTCTCAGTGCAGAGTTCGTCCGAAGTACTACCACAATACCCATCTCTACCGTGAAGCAGTAGTGCACTTGTATTACTGTTTCGGTTAGAAAGGTGCGGCCGGTGACATTACAGGCACATGAGATTTAACTTCACGTCTCAGCGACAGCGCGGCGATGCCCCTGGTGTTGCTAATGACCAAAGGCGGTGACCACTTACCATCAGGTGGACCATTTGATTATCGGCATACTTAAACGTAACGTGCGAGAGAGACAGCGACAATGCACATATCGCGTTGGGACTTGAAGTATCTGAGGTGGAATGTGGCTCTCATGGCTCTCATTACTGACACCTGTGCCTGCCTCTTCAGGTATAATGGGCGTGAAGATATAACAAAAACACACGGGTTTTAATTACTTAATGCAGATTCAGAAAATAATTTAAGATTTATTAATAAATAAGTATCATGGGACATTCTTTACACACGGCCATCTGGTCCCAAACTAAGCAGAGCTTGTACAATGGAAACCAGATAACTGATATAGGTACTAATATTATAAATGCTCCAAACGGATTTGGATGAAACTTGGCACATATATAGAAAATGCCCTGGAATAACAAATTGGATACTTTTTGTGCCGGGAAAATGTAACATCCCTCGGGAACGCGGGTGAAACCATGGGGGACAGCTAGTACTACATATATTAGTTTTAATTACATACTTATACAACGCGTTACAAAATACCCAGTAACAATATAATTAATTATTCAATGCCAACAACCCTAGTAAGCTGTCATGTCAGGGAACCAGATTATTTAACAGAAAGGCCTACGTACCTATTTTACCTAATAACTGTCTAATTTAATAGTTTTTGTATTTTTCATTCATTTAATTTTTTGGGGTATGTTAGGTTGTATATATGTTATGTATGTAGGTTAGGAATATTGTGAATGGACTCATTATAAGGCCTCATTTAACCTCCTTTCGGCTTAACGGGTAGTTTTGTAGCACCTGTATAGAGACACCCAGACACAGAACAAACAGACATGTTCATGCACACAAATGCTTGTCCTTCGTGGGAATAGATCCAAAGACCTGTGACATATATGTTATTCAAAATTCAAAATTCAAAATTCAAAACCATTTATTCAGTTTAGGCCTTCGGAGGGCACTTATGAAGGTCAAATTTAAAGTTACTGAAGCTACAACCGGTTCGGAAGTCAGCCTTCAACTGAGAAGAACCGGCAAGAAACTCAGCAAGGTTACATTCTTTTTTATTTGTTATATAAATTTTTATCTATTCTGACTTTTTGGCTATTTTATAATTTCAATTTTACATAATTTTATATTTAACAATTACAAAATACTTATTATAGGTAACATTAATAAAAACAAAACAACAAAAAAAAAATATGACAAGACTACAAAATAGAAAATAACAATAATTAGGTACTTACAACTTAAACAAGAGATTTAGAGGTGCACTGTGCAGAGAGCAGCTATTTCCATACATTTTTATCTTCAATATAATGAACTACCTTGTAATACGCTTTTTCTTTCAAAACTTTCCTAATATAATTTTTAAATTTATGATCAGACATTTTGGTTATTGAAAGCGGTATCTTATTATAAAATCGAACACAATTACCAAGAAATGACTTGTTAACTTTAGTTAGTCTAAAGTATGGAACAACTAACTTCTCCCTTTGTCTTGTATTTATACTATGAATATCTAATTTTGACTCAAACATTCCTATGTTTCTACGTATAAACATTATATTTTCATAAATATATAGTGAAGGTAATGTCATTATATTTATTTCCCTAAATAAATCTCTTAATGATTCACGGGGACCCATACTGTAAATTGCACGAATTGCTCTTTTTTGTATAATAAATATTGATTCTATATCCGCTGCTGCTCCCCAAAACAAAATACCATAGGACAAGAGGCTATGAAAATATGCAAAATAAACTAATTTGGCCGTCTCAACATTCGTCAATTGTTTAATTTTCCTAACAGCAAAAGCAGCCGAACTTAATTTAGCAGCTAGAGTATCAACCTGAGGTCCCTATTGCAATTTATTGTCTAATGTAAGACCCAAAAATACCGTTTTATTTACAAGATCAATATGGCTCCCATCTATTATTATTTGGCTATCTACTTGTGCTACATTTGGTAAAGAAAACCTTAAGCATTTAGTTTTCTCTGAATTTAGTAATAGATTATTTGTAGCAAACCACCCACAGACAATTGACATAGTATGATTAACTTTAGTTAGATCTTTGTCTTTTCTATTAACTTTAAAAATTAATGATGTATCATCAGCAAACAAGACAATATCTGTGAGGTCATTTACAACATATGGCAAATCATTTATATATACTAAAAACAAAAATGGACCTAAAATTGAACCCTGGGGTACCCCCATTTCGACTAAAGAGCCCTTGGATGTTGTGCCGGTAATCCCTACCTTTTGCTGGCGATTTGATAAATAAGATAAAACAAGATCAAGGATGTTATGCTCTATCTATGTGCAAAGTTTCATCCATATCCGTTTAGTAGTTTTTGCGTGAAAGAGTAACTAACATACAAATCTTTCCTCTTTATAATATTAGTATAGATATAGATGAGCCTATAAATATGCAGACGGTCTCTGATGGTAAGTGGTCACCGCCTGGACATTAGCAACACCAGGGGCATCGCCGCGTTATCGCTGCGACGTGAAGTTAAGTCTCATGTGCCTGTAATGTCACCGGCCGCACCTTCTAACCGAAACAGTAATACAAGTGCACTACTGCTTCACGGCGGAAATGGGTGAGGTGGTACTTCCCCAGACGAACTCTGCACTAAGAGCTGCCACTCAAACTTACTAAATGACTATGATTTTGCACTGAAAGCTTTGTGAGGTTCCAAAAAACTTTTTCCTCTGTATTTACTGTGATATTTTTCATTTTAACTTTGAAAAATTCGACGCTTAACTTTTAAATTGCGATAGTTTGTACTTGGATAATGAACTTGATTTCAAATGGGGTTATATTTACTCGTATACCACTGTTGTCTAGTTGTACTCGTTGTCCCCCGCGGTTTCACTCGCATTCTTATTACATTCCCTAAGTGCAGGAGCTCGAAGAATCGAGCGAAGTAAGGGAAATTAAATGGGACCACACGCGAAGCACCAGCTTTCAAATAAAAAAAGAATCATCAAAATCGCTACGCCCAGTCGAAAGTAATGAGGTAACAAACATAAAAAGTCGAATTGAGAACCTCCTCCTTTTTTGAAGTCGGTTAATGACACTAACTCGAGGATGTTTCGACGCGGCCTCTATGCTCTGTCTCTGTCGCTAACTACGCTAATACTACTAATTACGTGAGAGATAAGCTCTCCGAGGCCTCTGTGAAGCGGCTCGCTGACGAAGTTTGTATTAGCTGAATAAGGGGGCTGGTCTCCTACAGTGGTGCACACACTCTGGCTAGAAGGGAGCTGGCACAAGTGCAGCTGGCGGAGCCGGTAGGCGCGGCAGATCTACTTGAGGGTGGTAGCAGCCAGGCGGCCACTAAGTACGCTATCATCGTCATTAGACAAGACATTATATATGTACCAAATTTCCAATAGATAAAGTAAATTGACTGTTTACACGATCCTGTATGTATTCCATTGGTTTGCATTCGTTCTTACGGAACCACAATAAGTTTTAGATATCCAGTTTACAAATACAACGTGTTGCAAAACAACCGTAAAAATATAATTAATTAGCTATCCCCCGCGTTCCCGTGGGATGTCACATGTATTATACATAAAAACTTTCCTCTTCAGTCACCCTATCTATTAAAAAAAACCGCATCAAAATCCGTTGCGTAGTTTTAAAGATTTAATCATACATAGGGAAATAGGGACAGAGAAAGCGACTTTGTTCTATACTATGTAGTGATGATGTAGTGATTATCAAAGCCAACAACCCTAGTAAGCTGTCATGTCAGGGAACCAGATTATTTAACAGAAATGCCTACGTACCTATTTTACCTAATAATTTCATTGTCTAATTAAATAGTTTATCTATTTTTCATTCATAAAAGTCAGGGTTTTAATTTTTTTGGGGTATGTTATACAGCGTTACTACGGTTCTTAAATATTGTGAATGGGCTCGTTATAAGGCCTCATTTAACCTCCTTTCGGCTTTACAGGTAGTTTGGTAACATTCTGTATAATTTGTAAAATAAAAAATCTTTATTAGAAACTTTTTACAAGTATTTTTAATCGTAGTTTGAAAAGATTCAGTTTACAATAAGATATTATGAGAAAGTCTGATAAACAATTTCTTTAAACGGATTCTTGCTTTCTGTTTGAAATACAGAAACTTTATAGTACTTTGATGTTGGGTAGCATTGTCGTTTGATACCCTGTCAGCCACACCACGGGTCGTTGGTTCGATTCCCACCCAGGACAAACATTTGGGTGCATGAACATGTCGGTTTGTTCTGTCTGAGTGTAGCATACTTATCTATATAAGTAACTAGCTGTCCCCGGCGGTTTTACCCGCGTTCCCGAGGGATATCACATTTTCCCGGCACAAAAAGTATCCTATGTTACTAATACCTCCAGGATTTTTGAACGACATACTTGAACATGAAACAGACTGTATGGGATCAGATTTTTTGTTTTTTATACCATAATACTATCTTAATCGAGGTATAGACTAAATAGCTGTCCCCCGCGGTCTTACCCGAGGGATATCACATTTTCCCGGGATAAAAAGTAGCATATATGTTATTCCAGGATATGCTCTATCTATGAGCCAAGTTTCATCCACATCCGTTTAGGAGTTTTTGCGTGAAAGAGTAACAAACATATTTACATACAAATCTTTCCTCATTATAATATTAGTATAGATAGCTGTCTGCCCGCATTCCCGAGGGATGTAACATTTTCCCCAGACAAAAAGGAGCCTATATTTTTTCCAGGGTTCGTTCTATCTGTGCCAAATTTCATCAAAATCAGATCTTTAGTTTTGGCGTGAAAAAGTAACAAACTTTCGTAATTATAATATTAGAATGACTAGCTGTCCCCCGCGACTTCACCTGTGTTTCCAAGATAAAGTCTCATGTTCCACTCCACATCATAGACTATTTGTACGACAAATTTCAACAAGATCGTTTCAGTCGTGTAGCAATGAAATCGTAACAAAGATTTTCATTAATATTTGTAAGGTTACTTTATTTAAAAAAAGATATACAACGTGTTACAAAATACCCCGTAAAAATATAATTAATTATCCAAGCCAACAACCCTAGTAAGCTGTCATGTCAGGGAACCAGATTATTTAACAGAAAGGCCTACGTACCTATTTTACCTAATAATTGTCTACTTTAATAGTTTTCTATTTTTCATTCATAAAAATCAGTTTTTTTTTGGTACATTATTCAGCGTTACTACGGTTCTTAAATATTGTGAATGGACTCGTTATAAGGCCCCATTTAACCTCCTTTCGGCTTTACGGGTAGGTTTGTTGTTACAAACCTGTACACTAAATTGGTACTTCAGTTGTATTACATACATGTTTTAAATCTAAAATTTCAATGTGAATTTAAATATTAATTTCTCCACTCATGATCGAGTCCGCTACGGCTCCAGGAATTGAGAAGAGGCTGGTTAAAAAGCGTTTGCCGGATGGCCCTGGAGGTGAGGGGTTTGGCCCTGGTGGTGGGGGGTTTGGGCCTGGAGGTGGGGGGTATGGGCCTGGCGGTGGGGGGTTTGGTCCTGGAGGTGGCACCGGAGGCACTGGACACTGATCTGTAAGAAAAAACAGCAAAAATATTAACAATTCGGTTCTGGCGCTCGTCGGCAATTCGCGCGACTCACTCGCAACGCTCACTCGACTCGCGTGTAGTAACATCCTACTATTATAAAAGCGAATATATATGATGATTGATGTTCAGATGTTTGTTAGTTATTCAGGCAAAAACTACTGAACGGTTTTGGATGAAACTTGGCACATACATAGTTTATAACCTGGATTAACACATCACACATGTGACATCCCTCGGGAACGAGGGTGAAACCATGGAGAATACCTGGTTCTGCTTCCTTTAAATATTATAAATGTGAAAGTTTGTGAAAATGAAAGAAGGGATGGTAGGTTACTGACGTGTTCAACTGGCGTGACATCAGAGGATTAAGTACTAACATCTATCGTAAACGTATCGTCATCGTATCGAGTGCGTCAAAAACCAATGCAATGGGAAATTGAACATAGCGCAACGTCACAGTATGCGCGGTATTCAATTTTATAGACAAGCCAGCTTTTTGGGGCACTCGATACGATGACGATACGCTTTCGATAGATATATTCATACACTACATCTTCCCCCATATTTTCATTTCTTCTGTTCAGATCTATTAGCTGGACCACCAACCAAATTAAAATAGATGGCCATTCCAATAGCAAACAACGGCCTGTCTGATGGAAAACGGTCACCGCAGCCTTTTGATACCTACGACACCATGGATATCAATCGCACGTTGCCGAAATAAATATAATTCTTACAATTTTCCCAAGAAAATAAATTTACCGCGGTCACCATGACGTGTTCATTGATAGACGGCGTGACAACAACTGACTATTACATTCTATATTCAAACACTACAGCTGCCATTCATGTATCCCCTGGGAACGCCGTAATACCACGGGGGGAAGGTCATTTCCCTGCCCTTATTAAAATTTTGACCAATATCAATAAACTTAAAACAAGATCCATTCACAAAATCCTTACCACATTTAATAACCACGGTTAAGGGGTATGGACAGCAACCAGGTTGGCAAGGGTTACCCCCAATTGGTTGTTGGCTTGGGTAACTCCCCAAGGTCTGTTCTTGGCACGGGTAGGCGGCTGGCTGAGGGTACTGGCTATCGCAGCATGATGCGGGAACTTGACACGGCTGAGTCAACGGACATGGTATGCAGTAGAAGCAGTAGCCAGGTCTACCTGGAAGTAACCATTACTTTTTGTGTCTGTCATTACACTGTGAAACCCACGATGGTTTGTGTGATGTGATATTAATTTATGTGCTTTTCACACATTTATGAAGAAAAATAAAAAACTTGAGAGGTGTCAAGGGACACCCGGATGGAACGAAGATACGCATTGGAATTGACCAAAACGCTGAGTTTAGGTCCAGTGTTGAGAAAAACTTGCAATCTCTCGTCTTTAGTATTAGGTCTTCAATAAAAGATCAAGGCTGTGCTAATAATTACTAATTATACTAATTTATAAATGGAACAGAATTTTAAACATGTTGTATGTAGCCTTTAAATAAATTATGAAAAAACAAACCCAATAATAAACCATATCATTTGAATTTCGAAAAAAAGTGTCGTTAGTTTTCGTATGATTTTATTCCGTCTAGCCCCCTTTCACAACGCGCGATAAGGAACATCGATCCAAAAACTTTTGAAGAAGAGTGTATGAGTCGCTGGAAGTCGCTGGATAAAGGCGGCTCAAGACTGTTCGAGGTGGAAATCCAAGGGGGAGTATGTTCAGCAGACATCCCTGAGCTGATATGATGATGAAGAAGACCTATGAATATCCAGGAATATTTGGACCATCAAATTCCAAGAGACGGGCCAGGCTCAGTTAGAGACCCTGACTGCAGGACAAACATGTCTGTTTGTTCTGTGTCTGAGTGTAAATATCTATGCTTAGAAGAAAGTCGTATATCAGTTATTTAGTTTCCACAGTACAAGCTCTGCTTAGTTTGGGATCAGATGGCCGTGTGTAAAGAATGTCCCAGAAAATTTAATTTAATATAAATAAACTATTTTTTAAGCCGAAAAACAGGCAGACGGTCCACTAGTAAGTTGTCACCGCCTATGAACATTAGCAACACCAGGCGCATCGCTGCGTTGTCGCTGAGACGTGAAGTTAAGTCTCATGTGCCTGTAATGTCACCGGCCGCACCTTTCTAACCGAAACAGTAATACAAGTGCACTACTGCTTCACGGCGGCAATGGGTAAGGTGTTAGTACTTCCCCGGACGAAATCTGCACTTAGGGCTCTAATACTTAAAATTTGGAACAGCGTTGATAGATATAACCTGGATTACATTAAACGCGGGTGAAACCGCAGTGCGAAGGCTAGTCTATATATAAATAATAGGGGATGTTTGAGGCACTATCACCTCAAAACTACTGAACATATCGGGATGGGACTGCTACCATTCGACGCGGATTTTTTCCTAGATGGCTATATACGATATCGAAAAACGTGGGTGAAACCGCGGGGGATAGCTCGTTGTTGTATAAAAATGTTAAAGAATAAATACCATAGTACAAAGAGATTTTTGTTCTGTCAATTCAACTATATTAAGTTACTTAATTATATACTAGCTTACCAAGATGAATATAGGCTATATATCAATCGATAAACGCGGGTAAAACCGCGGGGACAGCTAGTTAAAAAATAAACTTACCAAATAGAATTAAAGTGGTTAAAATTAAAATATACATTATGACTCTCCAGTTACTTCATAACTAATGATTTTTTGTGCTCTCCCTCTTTATAAATATATTTCTATTTGTTCACTTTTGAAGGAATTTACACCTTTACATGTGTTAATAAATGCTATTTTGCAATAACAGCCGTGTATGATTGAGTTACAATTCAATGAAAATCAAATGTCAACAATATTTGAATGTAAGAAATTAATATTAAACAATTTTTGTTTCCACTCGTGTATTTCTTTTATCAGAAATATAACGTACTTAATACCTTATTCATTTAATTGAATGTATTTATAACACTAGCTGTCCCCCGCGGTTTCACCCGCGTTTATCGATACCATATATAGCCTATAACTGCGAAAAATTCCGCGTCGAATGGTAGCAGTCCCATCCCGATATGTTCAGTAGTTTTGAGGTGATGGTGCGTCAAAGGAACCCTATTTTGCGACAGCTCATTCCACAGTTTTGCTGTGCGAAGCAGATAAGTCCTAAGGAATAATTCTTCGGGTATTCGGGTGAAACCGTGGAGTACAACTAGTTAACTTACTAATTCCCTACGAATATTATAAATGTGAATGTAAGTTTGTTTGTTACGCTTTCACGCGAAAACTACTTAACCGATCATCATGAAACCTTGTACACATATTCTTGGAGGTATTAGAAGTAACATAGGATACTTTTTGTGCTGGGAAAATGTTAATCGTCAAAGTAAATTTTACAAATATAATATATTCGAACGTTAATAAGGATGCATGGTACTTGTGTCTCTCACACAGAAACTACATAACAGATTTGGATGAAACGTGGTAAATATACGTGTTACAAAATACAAGCCAACAACCCTAGTAAGCTGACATGTCAGGGAACCAGATTATTTAACAGAAAGGCCTACGTACCTATTTTACCTAATAATTGTCTACTTCAATAGTTTTTCTATTTTTCATTCCTAAAAATCAGTTTTTTAATTTTTTTGGGGTATGTTATACAGCGTTACTACGGTTCTTAAATATTGTGAATGGACTCGTTATAAGGCCCCATATAACCTCCTTTCGGCTTTACGGGTAGTTTGGTAACCTGTATAGTTTATATCCGGGAAAATGTAAGATATATCGGGAATGCGGGAAAACCACGGATAAAGCTAGTAAATATATATGGAAAAGAAATCTGTTGCAAAAATTGTATATATTTTATTCCCAAATTAATAATTTACAATATTATGCTGAAAGCAGGCGCGACAGACAGAGGGACGACATCGCACCAGAAGGGGTTTATTTCAATACGGATCCCTAAAAATGAAACGACAACCAAAATTATCAACTATATTCTAGGGCAATCCCTCCAGATATCATTTCGAATATCTGTCCGGGAAGCGAATTTTATCCTTGGGAAGCGTGGAGTAAGGTTGTAGGCAAAGACCAGGTGCCCTTGGCCATCCGAACCGAAGCCCACGCTTGGGCTTGGGCTAATTGGGCATGTCAAGAGACCTGAAATGATAAAAGTCGATTATTGCTTGGTTAAAAAAGTAGTAGAGCTCTTAGTGCAGAGTTCGTCCGGGAAGTACTACCACCTTACCCATTTCCGCCGTGAAGCAGTTGTGCATTTGTATTACTGTTTCGGTTAGAAAGGTGCGGCCGGTGACATTACAGGCACATGAGACTTAACTTCACGTCTCAGCGACAACGCGGCGATGCCCCTTGTGTTGAAAATATGGCGGGGGTGATCACTTTCCATCAGGTGGACCGTCTGCGTTTTTCTCTGTCTATCTGTTTGTTCTGGGTAGTCTCCGAAACGGCTGGACCAATTTAGATGGGACTTTCACTGGCAGACAGCTGATGTAGTAAGAAATAACTTAGGTATTTTATCCCGGGAAAATGTTACTTCCGAAACGCAGGTAGGAATGCCTAGTATAAATATCGAGCCTCCATCTTCGGCCTCATCTTCACTCACCATCAGGTGATATTGAGGCCAATCGCAATCCCGTCTGATATATAAAAAAAAAATAATATATACTAAATTTATATTCAAATACACTTATATACTACTAGCAGTCTCCCGCGGTTTCATCCGCGTTTATCAATATCATATATAGCTTATAACCATCTAAGAAAAAAACCACTGCAAATGGTAGCAGTCCCGTCCCGATATGTTCAGTAGTTTTGAGGTGATGGTGCGTCAAAGGAACCCTATTGTGTTTATATATAATATACTAGCTGTCCCCCGCGGTGTCACTCGCATTCCCGAGGGATGTAACATTTTCCCGGCACAAAAAGCATCCTATGTTACTTCTAATACCTCCAAGAATATGTGTACAAAGTTTCATGATGATCGGTTAAGAATTCATCGCGTGAAGGCGTTACAAACAAACTTACATTCACATTTATAATATTAGTAGGGATATATAGATTTCACACAGGTAAATTCATGCTTACAAATTGTCCTAATTGGGAATCGAACCAACTATCTGCAACGTGGCAGTCAGGGTATTAAACCGCATGCTAAACTTCATAATTAAAAGCAATATTAATGAAATAATTACCAATAGCGATTAGAATTGTCGTCAGAATCATTTTGATATCAACTTGCTATAAAATTTCTACTTCCCCTTTATATCTGCCGTCCAACCATAACAACTGACGGCAATCAATCGATAATCAACTCTGCTGTTATGTTTATAAGCGTTACGTTACAACGTTTGTGTATTTTCCAAAATATTTTTCAGATACACCTTCATGGGATATTACGGAAAAGTAAAAAAGTCATTGTTTTGTAAACTTAATTCGCTTTTTTAGAATGAGATGGTATATTAGTTGGTAGTGACGTCTAATGTTTGATGATAGAATATCTGTCCCCCGCGGTTTTACCCGCGTTCCCGAGGAATATCACATTTTCCCGGGATAAAAAGTAGCCTATATGTTATTCCAATAAATGCTCTATCTACGTGCCAAGTTTCATCCATATCCGTGTAGTGGTTTTTGCGTGAAAGGGAACAAATATTAGTAGAATAAATATCCCGGGACATTCTTCACACGCGGCAATCTGGTCCCAAACTTGCAGAGCTTGTACTATGGAAACCAGATAACTGATATACTACTTTTTAGAATACATTTTCTATGTATATAAAATTCTCGTGTCACAATGTTAGTTACCATACTCCTCCGAAACGGATTGACCGATTTTTGTGAAATTTTACGCATATTCGTTAGGTCTGAGAATCGGTTACTGTCTATTTTTCATACCCTTAAATGATAAGGGTTGGCCACCCCAAAATATCTTTTTATTTTTCAACAAAATATTTAATTTTCATTTTATCATGATTTAGCATTGAAAAATACATACAACATAAATTAATCACTCTTCTACGATCAACCCCCGTTTTTTAATCGCAAATTTTATATTATTCTGATTTTCATGCATAAAGTAAATATGGCAAAACAACGTTTGCCGGGACAGCTATTACTTATATAAATATTTACCAATACAATTGCGCGTGGTATCCCTCGAGTATTTTTTTTTTTTTTTTTTATGCCACTTGAATGTATGAAGCTTGGCTAGAACTGGTGGTCCTGGGTATCCTTAATATTGTAATTTTTTTTTTTATAAAAACTTGAGCGCCTTTGCCTGGATCTCACGGAAAGTAACAATGCATGTTTCGACATTTAGAAATGCTGTACACCGGATTTGGTAACGTGCTAGAGAGACGGCGATAATTCTCACCAGATGTCGCGTTAGGACTTGAAATATCTGAGGTGAAATGTGAGCCTCATTGCAAAGGGTTCTGCCTACACTCCTCTATATCAACACCAATATAATCTGACTTTCTGTTATTTCAGGTAAGTTTATTCAACTGTCCATAACATCATGTGGGTAAGTAATATTTTTAAATATTATTATCTTAGTCGGATTATATAAAACACAAACTGACCGGACAGACGAATTATATATATATAAAGATCTAATCTTGTTTTGACTTAAAGAGTTAGCTTCTGTTGACTTATACACCCTTAGATGGATAATCTGGCGAGCCCTAGGGCTCTCTACTGAGGGTAAACGAAGCAACTGCACTACCGGTAGGGCTAGGATCTCGAGGGCCTTCTTTTCCATTGGGCACTCTGGGCATTGTGCCCAGGGCCTCGATCCCAGGCCAGGCCACGATCCATGGAGCCCCCTAATTTGGAAGGAATGGAAGCCGTTGAACGGCCAGAGGTTACAGAGCACTCATGCGACAGAACGTATCGTCAGATCGGATCGGTGTGTCGATCTTGTCGTGTCAGTCTTAGTGGCCCCATTATCCTGGTGCCCAGGGTCTGCAATAGTTTAAAGACGGCCCTGAGGACATCTTAGGGCTTTGTGGGGGGCGTGGACTTACGAGAAATGATTATTTGGGCGTTAAAAGATGAGACGTCGAAGAGGACGATCTTGGAGCTGGCGGTTTTATTTTGTTGCGTCTGAAATCTAAGCCAGAACTTTTTGTCATCTCCTGCACCACAGTGATGTGGCGACTACAAAGGAATATACACGTGAGAATCCTGCATCGCGATATCGAAGTTTTCTCTGGATTTGACATATATACAAGCTTCCAACATTAACAGTTGGACCGCGGTCCCCACGCGGCGGCATGATCACCTAGCGGCGGAAGATCTTCCCTTTTAAATGGAGTCACACACCTCGCACATACTCGTATACCATTTCATACATATATGTTTAGTAGTTGTTTCGTTTCGTGTCTGATGAATATCCAAGGATATTTATTTATTAACACTTACCAGTTTCTAAAATGTGTTTCGGTAAGGTAAATTACTTAGCTTGATTATCTTCGCGTCCACTATGCTCTGTCACTCTCGTTTACTAAGCAATTATGTGAGAGATCCGCTCCTCCTTACCCTGCCGTCGTCGACACGACCTTTGTTATAGAGAATCTTTTGCTAATGAACCATATTCTGACAAAACTCAATATATGAGCAACTATAAAGCAAGAGGCTCTCAAACTTGTGGTACTATGGTATTAGATTAGCAGATTCTACTCTCACTGCCCCGCTACAGGGAATCGATTCTGTAAGGAAAATGACACTAACTCGAGGATGTTTCGTCGCGGCCTCCGTGCTCTGTCTCTTGCTAACTACGCTAATACTACTAATCACGTGAGAGGTAAGCTCTCCGAGGCCTCCGTGAAGCGGCTCGCCGACGAAGTTTGTATTAGCCGAATAAGGGGGCTGATTTCGATTCCAACCCAAAAAGCGCGTATGTGCAAGATCATATTTGTTTATTACTGTCAAATATTAGTCCCACAAAATATTTAGAAAAGCAAAAGTAGTATATGTAGTATAGCAACAGGGCCTTAGAGAGCTTACCTCTCACGTGATTGTGTAGTTAGCGAAAGAGACAGAGCAGAGCCGCGACGAAACAGTACAATCTCTGCTTAGTTTGGAATCAGGCCGCGTGTAAAACAATGTCTCAGAATATTTATTATTTTTTGACAGGCCAGTTGACTTGGAGGTTGCCCTGACTCCCAAACCGAAGGTCGCGAGTTCGACTCCCACCCAAGACAAACATATTTAGAAAAAAATAGTAGTATATGTAGTATATCAGTTATCTGGTCTCCATAGTACAAGCTCTGCTTAGTTTGGGATCAGATGGCCGTGTAAATAATGTCCCGGGATATTTATTATTTACTTGACTACTTTTATTTATATCATAACTAAAATAGTTTCTTCGTCATAAATAATGATAATAATAATTTATTGAAATCAATTTTTGTTCCTTAAACACTATTTATACACGCAAACATAATACAAACAAATTTGGTAGATAAATAAATTGTGTTTCATTGAACTCTGGTAACCAAAATAAGATTTAACTTGTGTTATGGGTATCAGCGCTCTCATATTTAAAATTAACTTTTATCTTAATTTATTTGGTATCAGGAGGTGGCGTTGGGTGTATAAATGGTTCATAATGTGTTCAGTATGAGGTTAATAAACTAGAAACCTAAGTAAATAGCATAGGGTTGTTTATTAAGTTAATAAGTTGTATGTTACAATTAAACTAATAATTATTATTCGAATAATTACTAACATAAACAAATATATACATAGAAAAATACAAAAGCACTTAAAATTACATTAGTTACTATATTATGTACACTAATAAAATTAAACCGAAAATTTTGCTAAAATAAAAGGTCCTCTAAATGCTCCATGGTGCCCATGACACTAGCGGCGTTGCCCCGTTGGATGGTTAAGCTTAGCATATGAATACAAAAATACTCAGCAGGAAGAGAACGTGACTAAAGTGTAGTAAGTTTGATGAGATCTTCTGTCTCACTATACATTTGAGTTTGTAGCCATTTTTTAGTTTTTAGTTTACATTCATTTTTTACTAATGATCACCTGTAGCCGGGGATTGGTAACGTGCGAGAGAGACGGCAATATTATAAATGCAAAAGTTTGTGATGGATGTTTGTCACTCTTTCACCCAAAACCGAAAGGATTAGAATGAAACTTGGCACATAGATACAGCCGGCGAGCCGCTTCACGGAAGCCTCGGAGAGCTTACCTCTCACGTGATTAGTATTAGCGTAGTTAGCGACAGAGACAGAGCACGGAGGCCGCGACGAAACATCCTCGAGTTAATGTTATGTTCCTTACAGAATCGAGCCCCTGGATTAACTTGCTGAGTTTCTTGCCGGTTCTTCTCAGTTGAAGGCTGACTTCTGAACCGGTAGTAGCTTCAGTAACTCTAAATTTGACTTTCATAAGTGCCCTCCGTGGGCCTAAACTGAATAAATGGTTTTGAATTTTGAATAACATATATGATACTTTTTGTGCCGGGAAAATGTTACATCCTTCGGGAACCCGGGTAAAACCGTGCTGGACAACTTGTATATAGATATATATTTGGGAAACACATTCATTTCTCAGTGTTTTACGAATTGTACATTTTTAATTAAAATTAAAAGGAAATATTTTTAGAGACATCCGTTACGGAGTTACAAGTGAACCTGAAATAATTGTGACAGAATAACAAAAGTTAATTAATAATTTTAGTATATATAGTGTTAGATGAAGGATTGGAGGCACAGACGATTTGGTAGAAGAAACAAACATGGCATCTGCTACAGCTTTTTTCATAGTCGGTAAGTACACTTACTACTTCTTTGATATCTTTGAAAATAATAGAAATTTTAATATTATACAAAAACAAATATCTAGTAACTAATTCCGCTGGATCTCCTCTGTCAAGTCCCAAACAAGGAAACTCAAAAGAAAATCGACACGTGTTTCGCTTCTACACGAAGCATCTTCAGGACGTATTGGACCCGCTGTCACTGAGTCGACGCACTAGCACCGCAGACGTTACACGGCCGGATAGAAACTTTCACTATCTTGAGTTTTTAATATGTTAGTAATATCTAGTAACTAATTCCGCTAGATCTCCTCTGTCAAGTCCAGTGAAAGTTTCTATCCGGCCGTGTAACGTCTGTGGCGCTAGTGCGTCGACTCAGTGACAGCGGGTTTAATACGTCCTGAAGATGCTTCGTGTAGAAGCGAAACACGGGGCGATTTCCTGTTGAGTTTCCTTGTTTGGGACTAGAGAAGGAGATCCAGCGGAATTAGTTACTAGATATTTGTTTTTGTATAATCTTACAATGGATTTCCGCAAGGCCACGCCTGAGTCTATTAGTCACGAAATATTGTTTATTCATGTAGGCTTTCACAGGCTCTTATAAATCTTTAAGACGTTTTTTTAATATGACACGTAATGATAATAAAACTTAAAAATTTCACTATGAAAATACTTAAGTGTACTATAGCTTGTCAGGCGTGCAATTCATTGCCAAAGGTTATTATCTTCTAAATAATCAGATATACTATAAAATCCGTTTTGATATAAAGTATTATTTACAACCTTTTTAAATGTATGCACGGGTGATTCTTGTATGTCTTTAGGTAGTTTTTTAAAGAAATTATTACTAGATTGTGTGTACCAAAAGCTGAAAATTCCAAAATCACTCTGTATGTTTGTGCGCTTATATCTTTTAAAATACGCAACAAATTTTGAAGCGTATTTCATTATCGTTTAGAATTTTTTTTCCACAAGTTTATCTGTAAAAAGATTTATATTATCTCGGGAATCATATTAGTTTCTTGCCGGTTCTTCTCAGTTGAAGGCTTTCTTGAGCCTAAACTGAATTAATGGCTTTGCATTTTGAATTTTAAATCTAGAAAACTTTAAACTAGTGCAACTCATGTTGAGTTGCACTAGTTTAAAGGTTGCATCACTGCTTACCATCAGGTGGGATCGCAGTCAAGCACTAGTTTATATTATTTAGAAAAAAAAGGATATATTCAGAATAATTCAGATATCCGTTCACGTACTTAAGTTAAGAGTTTACCTATGAAAATCTATTTTCCAGCACTTTTCTGCGCTTCCCACGCCAACCCACTGGGACAAACAACTGTATGCGAATCAGCCCAAAATCTTCTGCCAAGCGTCCTGCCAGGATATGGAGCGACAACCGTCTGTGAAACCTCCCCGAACCTGATCCCCTATAACCTTCCATACGCCCCCATGGGAACCGCCACAGTCTGCGAGACCTCACCCAACTTGTTAGGACTTGGAGGCCTTGGCCTAAACGCATACGGCCTCGGCTTAGGCCTTCCTTACGGAGGTGTTGGAGGAGCTACAACCGTTTGCGAAAGCACACCTAACCTCCTCGGCATGGGAGGTTTGGGAGGCCTTGGAGGCTACATGCCCGGTTTATCAGGTGGCTTCGGATTGGGATACCCGGGTGTAGGCCTCGGTTTACCCGGTTACGGATTAGGGTTGGGCCTGCCCGGTTTGGGAGCCACTACTGTTTGCGAGACTGCCCCTAACTACCTTGGGTTGGGTTACCCTGTAGGGGGATTCGTTGGTAATGTAAGTCCAGCTTCTACCACAGTTTGTGAATCTGGTCCAGCACTTGGGCCATATGGTCAGTTTGGACAGTTCGGACAGTACGGCCTCCCTTACGGACGTTTTTTATAAACAACCACTCTTCCTCTACGTCGTCAGATACTGATACGCGTATAGGAATTGGATGCAAGTCATTTATAAGTCGTAACTCTAAGTCTTTCAATAGTGACAGTTCGATGTCGTTTGGCTTATAAATGGCTAACGGATTTTGGTCTCATTGTCGTTTGTGATTTGGTTTGCGGTTATTTGATGTAATATTCCGGATATCCGTTTTTTTTTGGGTAATATGACCATTTAAATTAGGGTTTTAGATATCCAATGTGTAGTGCCTAATTTTTTAAAATAAAGTTTCCTAAACATAACAAAACCGATTTAAATTCGGCTTGCCAATTTCTAAGCAATAATTTCGGGTATCCACAGAACACGAGTGCAATATATGTTTTTGACATCTGTCAATTACCACGCCATTCTGTCCGGATCCGGGGATATCCTGAAATTCTTATCCGGTTTATTATCGAATACTCGCAGACCATATTTTAGTAGGCATATTAAAAAATACTTCAGATGTACTCTCTACAATAGTTACTAGTTTTTTTTAAATTTTCGTTGTTCTTTTTCAAAATTAAAACAAATCTTATTTTTAGTAATAGCACTAAATGTTCAGTAACCATCTTAAAACAAAAGATAGGCATTTAATTAAATATCTTATGGACAGAGAGTCGTCTGGATTGAAAAAAAATGTTTAAATAATTCAAAATTCTATATTTATTATTATATATGTACTTAATTGGTCAATAAATTATATTTATTATAAGATTTCTTTTTATTTAACCTCATTTATATTATTTGCATTTTATTTCCCCTTAATTAATTTTATAACCCAAAAACATAAGGTAGGTCTTAGAGCAGAGTTCGTTGTAAAAGTACTACCACCATACCCATTTCCGCCGTGAAGCAGTAGTGCACTTGTATTACTGTTTCGGTTGGAAAGGTGCGGCCGGTGACATTACAGGCACATGAGACTTAACTTCACGTCTCAGCGACAACGCGGCGATGCCCTGGTGTTGCTAATGTCCATAGACTGAGACAACATTACAAATACAAAATTCTGTCCTTTGTAATTTTTTAGTTGGTTTTTCTAAACGCTTTTCTTTAAAAGCATGTTTTTAAATTTTTTTAAACTATTTTTTTTTAGATAAACCGCTTATCCGGATTATCTTAGTAAGGATAACGGGTTTAACTGTTTTTATTATTGAACGTTTATCAGTCATTATTAAGCACGAGTGATACCCACGGTGTTGCAAGCGTCCATACGCTGCGGTGACCGTTTACCATCACACGGGCCGTCAGCTTGTTTGCTAAAAAAAAGGCTAAATTTCGATTTAATCCGACGTCTTGAAGGGGGTCCAAATCATGTTCAAATATTCCGTTACATGCTAACATACATACGTATGAAGATAAAAAAAAGCGTTATAAAAAAGCATATTGTATCAGTGACCCCTCCAAAATTTTAAGCTGCGACCGCGCCTCGATCGTGGGCAAACAAGAGACAGCAAGTAAAATAAAACAAAGAAATCAATTGTTGAATAAGACAACCGTACTATATTTCAACCGCGCACACATTTACAAACGTATTCTAAATATTATTAAACATAAATATATTATAATACAAAAAGTACATATATAATCAAAATCACAGAACAGTTAGGGTTGGAAAGGTAATTCAAAACACATGTAGGGTACACTTACAACACACAATTTATGTGTTTGAAACGAAACTACAATAATTTAATAAGCCATACTTTGAAAACTTCAGAATCTATTCAAATGGGCATTCAGCTAATACAAGCTTCAACCAAGGTTCAACAAGCCTCGGATAGTCAACCTCTCATTTGATCGCGTAATTAACGAAAGGGACAGAGCATAGCCAGAAACGTCTTCGAGCTAGATTATTTACCTTACAGAATCAAACCCTTAATTTGCTTTACTGTCAAACCCTTCTTTCAATACATTCCTGAGTTTGAGTTGCCATTTGAAAAGACCTTTTGTCGTCAAAAGGTGATCTAACTTAGTAACAAAGCCTCGGAAAGTGGATCTCTCATGTTATTATGTAGTTAATGAAAGAGAGAGAACTCGTGCTAATGTCACGTTAAGAAATCATGGCCAAAGACCTTAAGTGGATGAAACAAAAAATCCTTACAAATTCCAGATGTTTTTGGCGTATTCATAATCTCCCCTAGTATGTGAAGGTACAGGCAGCAATACACAGAACTCCCGTACCCTGACAGTGTAAGTGACATATTTACTAAACACCTGTTAACTTCATCATTTCATTTTATGGACAGTTCTTTACAGGTGTATTGTAAGTTCGGTTCAGTTCAGCTGTTTATACCGCTAAGTGTACCTTTATCAAACCCATTGACGATTCGAAAGCGGCTTCCATTTACCTTTCCAACCTCTTTTCGTATTCTATGTTTTTACTAGTAGGAACTGCAAGGGTCACATGGTGGGGGCGGGCACGGTATCGGACAAGGGGGCGGGCAGGGGGGCGCGCAAGGATCGTCAGGTTGTGGTTGATCCTGAGGACGCTGGTGACGGATGCAAGCGCAGCCTACAGTCCTGTAGCATGTCGGGGGATTGGCTCTGAAGCAGATGACTGGAGGAGCTGGGACGATGATCCTGGGGGGAGTGATCACTAAGGTGTCGGGGGTTGAAGGCTGGACGGGTCCTGGTTGTACCTGGAATTTAGATATTTAGGATTCTATAATGATCTATGATAGTTATTCGCTGACTTCAGACTGAAAGAAATAGATTAGATGGAAAGTTAAAAATAAATGTCCAGGGACATTCTTTACATACGGCCATCTCATCCTAAGTAAAACTTGACTTACTTTAATCGGGGGCTGCCTCGGAACTTCCACTGGTGGTGGCCGCACCACAATCGCTGGCGGCTGCGGTGGGTTCACGGGGGGAGGTCGCACGTAGATCGGTGGCGGTGTGGGGGGAGATATGACCGGTGGTCTGACGTATATCGGAGCAGGGGTAGGGGGCTGAACTGACGCTGGCCGCACCCATATCTGCGGTGGATTGGGCAGTTTGATCTGGCCCGGCCGAACCACTATCGGTGCTGGTTGGTGGAAGCGTATCGCACCTGGTTTTACTAAGAGGGAACCTGTAGAGGAAAGTCAATCATGTCAATTAAGGTTTAAGGAAGTATTTCGATTGGCAGTTGTTTCTTAACTGATGGAATTAGGCATGCATAAATGTTTTGTGATGATGTTCGAAGGTGGTGTATGTCTAGAAGGGAACTGGTACATGTGCAGCTGTCATAACAACCCGGTAGGTGCGCGGCAGATCTTATTGAGGTTGTTAGTTACTCAGGCGGGCACTTTAAAGTATCTATCATACACCGTCGAAGTAACACACTAACAGCGTTCTTAGTGCAGAGTTCGTCTGGAGTAGTACCCTTACCCATTTCCAACGTGCAGCTGTTTTACTGTGTTTCAGTTAGAATGGTCCGGCCGGTGGCATTACAGGCACATGAGACTTAACTTCACGTCTCAGCAACAACGCGACAGTGCCCCTGGTGTTGCATATATCCACTTACCATCAGATGGACCGTGTGCCTGTCTGCCACTAAATATCATGAAATAAATTAGATATGACTTACCAGCAGGTGCCTGTCCATAGATGTAGTTAACAGGAGGTGCACAAGGATTGCATGGGCTGATCTGTATTGCTGGAGCCTCGCAGGGGTCGCATGGGGGAGGGCTGCAGGGGTCCGGGCAGGGGTTGCATGGGTCCGGGTACTGAGGTTCGGGTACCGGCTGTCCTAGTACCCCGAGAATGAGAACTGGAAAGACGTATGATGATAAAAGTGTGGATGTTTGTCTGAATGCATTTTAGCATTTTGATGTTTTAAATCAATACTTTAAAGATCTACTTAGTAAAAACAACTTGAAATTAACGAATAAATAAAGCAATAATCTATATATATAAAAATGGATCCCTATTTCCCTTGGTCACGGCATCACGCGTGGACGGCTGGACCGATTTCGCTAATTCTTTTTCTTGTTGTGCTTGTTATTGTCAGGGAAAGGTTCTAATGAAAGAAAAAATTAAGAAAGAGGAGCGACCATATTAACTTTTCTAATGTAACCTTACCGCTTTTGACAATATAAACTTTTATAATGTAACCTGGGGTTTGACACAAATCTCAGTCGTGAGACATAATTGTCAAAACAATATCGTTTAAAACCGAGGCATGGGTCGGAATTATATTGATAAAATCACTAATTTATAATTTCTTAGTGCACTTTTCACGGTTGATTCAATCGGAAGAATCGAATGCAATTCATAGTTAAGACAGGTCAACGTCTGTCGGGTCAGCTAGTCTATGAATTTAGATTGTTAGAGCCGTCTATGGGTAAAGAGCCCAGAGGCTGGCTATGTTGCCTTTTTGTATGTCTAAGCTTGTTCTTGGATATTACTTTTGAAGACTTCTTACAGGAGGGCTTAGAAATTTTGATCCGCAACCTTTTTGTGTCACGAAAATAAATTCAAATATTTTTATTCAAATAGGCCTTTACAAGCACTTATGAATAGTCAGACTCTAACACCGGTTCGGAAGGTTGTTCTACTGAGAAGAGCCGCAATAAACTCAGCAATTACTCTTTTTTAATTAATGATAAACACAATCTATACTATTCAACAGTGATTGTAAATAATTAAAATGTTCCCCTGTAATACAAAAAAATCACCTCTATTATGTCTTAACGACATACCCTATTTATTTACAAGTCGCTTGGTACACTTCGGTTGAACACTGTGACTTGCTCAGCAGAATGGCAACCGAGTAATTCTGTTTAAGAGGAAATCTTAGTCCAATTGGCTTACAATCCTTTGTAAATATTAATGTTGGCTTATATATACACTACGGTAATTTAAATTAACAGTATCTAACTGTGTATTTGGTACAAAATAAACTTAAGTTTGAAATGCTTGTTGTACCCTGTAACCCCTGTAAACCTTGGACAAAATATTTGTCTTAATTTACATACATGTCTGTCAAAATTTTATTTCAATACAAGTACTAGATTCCCCTTGTACGATTTATTTATTTAACAGGCCAGTTGGCTTGGTGGTTAGCGATCTATTACACTACCGGCACGCTATGATGACCGTTTTGACGTTTCCGATTGTCATAGAAAAAGAAACTCTATTGCTTTGGAATAAGGTTGATTTCCATCATCATAGACTTAGCTGTTGGGTCAATAGATGCACCTTATGTCTGCAGGAATAAAGGTTATTTTTCTTTGTCATTGTTAAACGTCAAAACGGCCATCATAGCGTGCCGCAAGTTTAGGTATCTTTCCGGGGTTTCCTGAATTCCCGTAGGAACTAATGTGTTCCCGGATAATGACATAGCCTATGTATGTGTGAGCCGGCAATAAACTCAGCAATTAATCTTTTTAACAATGAACATAGATTAATTACATACATATTAAAATTCAAACTTTAGTTAAAGTATTAAAAACAAATATTCACGGCCCAGTGTTGCCAGTGTCGTGCCTTTACCTTTTAGGGAGTTAATCGAATTTTAAATGTAGAATAATTATATTTACCAGAAAACCATATGACAGTCCCCTTCGCCATTTTCCGATCGTCTGATAAAGATAGAAATAAACCTTTCATTTATATACGAGAAGTTTTAAAAATAATAAAACATAACCTAAAAATTATTAACAAAATTGCTTTTGTAAAATATTTCTACGCTCTCTCGCATTAAGGACTATTATAGAAAGTCACGTTTTGTAATGCGTTGTATATTACTATTTATAAATGCTTTTTTAATTTTATTGTTATAATATTATGAATAGGTTTTACTTGAGTGATATTCCTTAACGGTTTTGGAATTAAAAAATTTTACGGTGTTGCCGTTTCGAAAATATTTACTTTTAAATTGTAATAATGATTATTTTTAATCGGATATGGATGATAACTAAAGTATGTGACCTTTAAAAGATATTAAACTGTATTAAATGCAATATTAGGACCCTAATGCACCTGTAGGGTGGGACTGAAGAGTATACCCATGACTGCACTTTATACCCCGCACCGAGTGCACACGAACATTCCCGAAGACGGCTGGCGTCAGGTAGAAAAATACTACCACCCCAACTCATATGTGCCTTTACCATGAGTCTATAACGTACGTACACGCTACCGACGGCGTAAAACATTTCTATGGCAAATGTGTACAACGCCACTAGCGGTCACCTAAAGAACTAAAATCGATAGTACGAGTCGATAGGTAAAACCGATCGAAATGTAAACACTAGCGAGTAACGTTTTTTAGCCTTTGCTATGGAAATTCGGTACTATGAGTCACAAATTTGACAGTTGCTATCGAGAAATACTGTATCGATAGTAGTTTACTCGCTAGTGACTAAAGTAAGTTTCGATAGCAATTCATGGTAGAGGTATAGTAGGGTGTAAGCGACTAAACAATATACCGCTGATCACGTGCACTTTACAACGCGCACCGAGTGGACACGAACATTCCCGAAGGCGGCTGGCGTCAGACGGCTGACAATATTCTGATGAATATCTTGTAATATGAAATAGTCCCAAATCATTGAGGCAAAGAAATAAAGTACATTTTATTTTCATAAATATATCCTGGGACATTCTTTACACACGGCCATCTGGTCCCAAACTAAGCAGAGCTTGTACTATGGAAACCAGATAACTGATATACTACATATTATACAACTTTTTTTTCTAAATACATAATTATAAAGATATTTACACCCAGACACAGAACAAACAGACATGTTCATGCACACAAATGTTTGTCCTGGGTGGGAATCGAAGCAGCGACCTTCGGTTTGGCAGTCAGGGTCTCTAACCACCAAGCCAACTATATCACATATATATTTCACAAATGTAATATTAGACTGACGAGCTAGTTGACTTGGTTACAGACTGCCAGGCCACAGGTCAGGGTTTGATTGTCGGAATAAACATTTGTGTGCATTTTAGGAATAAAGTTTAAATACTATAATATATTTAGTAGAAAATAATCAGTTGTCTGGTGTCCATAGTACAAGCTCTGCTTAGTTTGTGATCAGGCCGTGTGTAAAGAATGTCCCGGGATATTTATTTATTAATTTATCTATATAAATGATGGCTAGTCAACATATAATTGCCATTCATTAATTTTTTCACAACTGTAGGCAGTCGGTATTTGCTTAAAGACGTTTCCCCGTCCTAAAACCCTTAGGAAAAGGGGATTGCAGCGTCTGTTGCTACAAAAAATTGCTGTTATTACAATTACGAAAATTTTATAATGTTTTAAATCGGTAAAAATTGTTCTCAGACTTCGGTAAAACTCTCAGAACTCGCAGAACTGTGACCTGTGTAACTCTTTACGTAAAGCCTTTGGATTTGGATGAAAGTCAGCACAACTATAGTTTATAATCTGGATTAAGACATAGAATACTTTTGAAATAGTATGTGTAGTATATCAGTTATCTGGTTTCCATAGTACAAGCTCTGCTTAGTTTGGGACCAGATGGCCGGGTAAAGAGTGTCCCAGGATATTTAAAAAAAAACTGGGAAAACGTTACATCTCTCGGAAACGCAGCTAAAATCGCGGGGGACAGGTAGAAATAATATAGCTTGATAGGTATCAATAGGGATGTGTCCTGACATGTCAAATCAGCAATTCTTTATGAAATGTCAAAACGATCGAATTTTGTATGAAATAGCAAGTTGTGACATTGTAATTGTACAGCATCAAATAACATACTCTTTATGATTAGATCGGTACTTACAAATCACATTAATGATTTAATTTTGATCATATTTAATGTTTTCGTATATTTTTGGATGTTCAATACACTGGTTAGTATTTGATCATTTATTTTAATACAGGACACATCCCAATTGTGGCAAATATAATTAGATTTCGATTTATGCTCTATCAATATGCTCCGTCACTGTATTTTATACTTTTGGTTTTTATTTAAATCCTTCATATAGGATTTCTGAATGTAACTAGCTATAACTAATTATAATATTTGGTCGCAGCATTGTTAATGATGATTCAAAGAGAATACAAATTACTGATTATTGATTTCTGACAACATTTATAATTATGAAATTTTCAATCACACTTAACCATAGACAAAATAACGTTTTGTTGTCAATTGAGTTTTGTTATTCCATGACAGATGCGTTTTCTCTTTGACGTTTTATTTCACGTCATATGGGAACGCGGTCGAACGGGATAAAACGTATCCTATGTCCGTCTCCTGGTTCTAAGCTACCTCCCCACCAATTTTTAGCCAAATCGGTTCAGCCGTTCTTGAGTTATAAATGGTGTAACTAACACGACTTTTTTTATATATATAAGATTCTAAAAGGGGGCTAAAATTGAAAAATTGTACTAAGAATGTTTTGAAAGAAAGAGCGTATTACAAGGTAGTTCATTATATTGAAGATAAAAATGTATGGAAATAGCTACTCTCTGCACAGTGCACCTCCAATTTGCTTGTTTAGGTTGTAAGTAATTATTGTCATTTTCTATTTTGTAGTCTTGTTATTTCTTTTTTTTGTTTTTTGTTTTGTTTTTGAATGTTAGCTTTATTAAGTATTTTGTAATTGTTAAATATAAAAATATGTAAAATTGATATTATAAAATAGCCAAAAAGTCAGAATAGATAAAAAAGAATTTAATAAAATAAAAAAGAATGTAACCTTGCTGAGTTGCTTGCCGGTTCTTCTCAGTTGAAGGCTGACTTTCGAACCGGTTGTAGTTTCAGTAACTTTAAATTGAAACTTCATATGTGAATTAATGGTTCTTTGACATGCCAGTTGGCTTCGTGGTTAGCGACTCTGACTGCCAAGCCGAAGGTCGCGGGTTCCATTCTCACCCAAGACAAACATTTGTGTTCATATATATATGTATGTACAGAACATAGTCTGGGTGTAAATATCTATATAAGTATGTGTTTAGAAAAAAAAGTAGTATATGTAGTATATCAGTTTTTTTTTTTTTTTTTTTTATGCCACTTGGGCCGACAAACAAGCAGACGGTCCACCTGATGGTAAGTGGTCACCGCCGCCTATGGACATTTGCAACACTAGGAGCATCGCCAATGCGTTGTCGACCCTGAGACGTGAAGTTGTTAAGTCTCATGTGCCTGTAATTTCACCGGCCCCCTTACCTTTCTAACCGAAACACAGTAATACAAGTGCACTACTGCTTCACGGCGGAAATGGGTAAGGTAGTACTTCCCCGGACGAACTCTGCAATAAGAGCTCTACTACTCTTATCTGGTATCCATAGTACAAGCTCTGCTTAGTTTGGGATCAGTTGGCCGTGTGTAAAGAATGTCCCGGGATATTTATTATTATTTGATTGCAGACGATATTTGGGAATGCTTGAGGTACTGTAAGACGCTAGAGTGAGATAACATTTGTATATTTATTGAAATCCTTTTATTTATTTATTTTATTTGGATGTCCAACAAAGAATAGACCTCACACCTGCTTCTTCAATTATAGAACATCACAGAAAGCACAAACAGGTAACATAGCAAAAAATTATAATTATAATTATAACAAAAATAAATAATAAAATTTCTAAATTCTTTTTTGTAGTTATTAGTTATGTTATTTGTGAAAACCGTTCTAATTTAGTTGGCCCAGTTTCTTTAGTGGTTAAATACCCTATGGCTGCTAAGCCACAGGTTGTGGGTTCGATTCCCACCCAAGACCAACATTTGTGTTTGTTCTGTGTCTGGGTGTAAATTTGATAAATAGGTATGTATCTAGATGAAAGATATACTATATACTATATCAGTTAAGCTTCCATGGTAGGTGTAAGCTCTGCTTAATTTGCTATCAAATGACCATGAGTTAAGAATGTCCCTATAAAAAAAAATCTAAATTTAATACCATTTATTCAGTTTAGGCCCTCGGTGGGCACTTATGAAGGTTAAATTTAAAGTTACTGAAGCTACAACCGGTTCGGAACTCAGCCTTCAACTGAGAAGAACCGGCAAGAAACTCAGAAGGTATTTTTTTTTTAAATATTTTTTATATACATTTTATCTATTCTGACTTTTTGGCTATTTTATTTACTCAATTTTATATAAAAAAGACAACTACTCTCTCCGAAGTCGGTTAAAAATAGATCACCGCACATCCCTCTTATGTAAGACACACATGAAGGTAGTCTGGTCACGAACTCAAACAGTTCGTTAGTTTCTGAGTTAGGAGAGGACAATCGTGCCGATATTTGCCTTTCGGTATGCGATATTACATTATTGACATTGTATTTATGTGTTAGAGTTGTAATTTAATAATATTTCCCTCTCTCTCCCTCATCCCTCCTTCTCTACATAGCTAAGTGGTTAATATGTAGGGCTCGATTTTGTAAGGAAAATGTCACTAACTCGAGGATGTTTCGTCGCGGCCTCCGTGCTCTGACTCTTTCACTAACTACGCTAATACTACTAATCACGTGAGAGGTAAGCTCTCCGGGGCCTCCGTGAAGCGGCTCGCCGACGATGATTAAATATAATACACTATCTGTCCCCCGCAGTTTCACCCGCGTTCCCGAGGGCTGTAACATCTTCTCGGAACAAAAAGTATCCTATGTGTTAATCCAAGGCATTTTCTATATATTTCGACGATATATATCATCGACGGGGAGTTCAGCCTCACACATTGGAACCAAACTGGTGTCGCACTGTGCGATTCCAAAGGAGCTTTCTGCCGCGTACGCTTAAGCTGTGGAGTACAGCATGGGGTCCTTCAAGAAGGGTGTGAAGAGATTTTTGCAGGGTCGGCAACGCGCGAGTACCCACGGTGTTGCAAGCGTCCATAGGCTGCGGTGACCGTTTACCATCAGACGGGCCGTCAGCTTGTTTGCTACCTTAGTAGTATAAAAAAAAATGTGCCAAGTATAATTCAAATTCGATAAGTAGTTTTGAAACACACAGACTACAGACTTTTGCATTTATAATAAATATCCTGGGACATTCTTTACACACGGCCATCTGATCCCAAACTAAGCAGAGCTTGTACTATGGAAACAGATAACTGATATACTACACATACTACTTTTCTCTGAATAAATACGGGCCTAAATTAATTGACTGGTCAGTTGGCTTGGTGGTTATAGACCCTGACCTCCACGCCGCAGGTCGTGGGTTCGATTCCCACCCAGGACAAACATTTATGTGCATGAACATGTCTCTTTGTTCTGTATCTGGCTGTAAATCTTAATATATATAAATCTCGTGTCACAATGTTTGTCCTCAATGGACTCCTAAACCACTTAACCGATTATAATAAAATTCGCACACCATGTGCAGTTCGATCCAACTTGAGAGATAGGATAGTTTAAATCTCAAATTATAGTCGCAATTTTAATTTATTGCTAATTATTTGTCTGTTATTATTTGACAGTCACAATTATCTGTTAACTCCAAATGATTCTAAGAGATGTCGATACCTTTCGACTGGGTTGAGTAAGTCATCAATAGATGGCGCTGCTATGGTAAATCTACGAACGTGTCATATAAGCTACAATTCAATATCATGATTACCACGTGTTATTGAGGCTAATGTATAAATTAAATTTATTTTGTAGTAAACGAAATACCGTGAAATTCAATTATTTCTTCTTTTTTAATACGGCTGGACCGATTGGAATGTTTTTTTTTGTTTGCGTTTGGGTGGTGCCCTGGATGGTTTAGATTCACAATTGGACCCGGTAGGTGGCGCTGCGAGCGAATTCCTGCATTTTTGTATGGACTTATTTCGACAGAACGACGTCTGTCCGGGCAGCTAGTATCTATATAAGTATGTTTTTAAAAAAGTAATATATGTAGTATATCAGTTATCTGGTTTCCATAGTACAAGCTCTGCTTAGTTTGGGATCAGATGGCCGTGTGTAAAGAATGTCCCGGGATATTTATTTATTATTTTATTTATACGCCAGTTGGCCCCCGCGGTTTTATCCGCGTTCCCGAGGGATAACACATTTTCCCGGGATAAAAAGTAGCCTATATGTCATTCCAGGATATGGTCTATCAATGTGCCAAGTTTCATCCATATCCGTTAAGTAGTTTTTGCGTGAAAGAGTAACAAACGTACTTACATACAAATCTTTCCTATTTATAATATTAGTAAAGATAGATAGCTGTTATATCATACTGTAACTTATAAGAGAGTGATTTTTTCTTTAATAAATTGAAAAATGTCGAAAAAACAACACAATTTATAAAATTGATATTATATAATTATACAGAAACATAATATAGATACATAACATATTATCCTAGAATTACATTTGCAAACACGCGAACACAATCAAAATAAGTACGGCCGTTGTGTAATGAAACATCGGAAATCAAAAAACAAGCCAGGTCAATAAATAAAATCAAATCGTCACGAGATCATTTAAGGGAAAAATTACATTAACTAAAACTTTTACATCAAGACTTCATTATAGCTTATTTGATGGTCATGCTGTGAGGGAGCGAGATAGATGCATCGTGCCTTCACAACCACGATTCTCTTACATTATCTTCAGCTGTCAAGCCTTTACAAGTTACTTTCCATAGACAAAACCAAAGAGAAACTATTGGAAGCACTGGCGACAATAGCGACACCAACGGTTCAAATCGGTACTAACAAATGTCATTTTATTCAATATGGCGGCGAGTAGTTCACAAAATCACCACTAAAGACGCCTATATGATCTTTAGCTTATTTATTAGTATCCATGGCAACCTGGGTCGTCTCATCAACAGCCAAATTGGAACTAGATGGGTTGGGAAAATATATCTGATGGTGAAGTACCCGGTTTAGTTATACATGGTGGATTAAGGGTATAAAATCTTCCCCTAAGGAGACTCTACCAGTATTATAGGCAGGATTAGGTTACTAGGGTACTCTGATGTAGATAAGGCGCTAAACTAAAATAAACCTTGATATATAAGTCTTATATGTCAATGTAAAGTGTTACATGCAAGCACAGGGATCAGGCATGGGCTCGTAAGACTGGCAAGGGTCACAAGGTTGGCAGGGGTCACCTCCCGATGGCTGGGGCATAACAAAGCCGGATCCTCCTGAGAATCCATTGCCTTCAGGGTAACCATTACCTCCAAAGCCACCATCAGGGCTCTGGCCTCGCGAACCGCTCTGCAGAGCTGAAGTTTGGATGCAAACCGTCGGCGGTTGAAGAGACGCAGGTCTCGGCTGCCTGACTACAATCTGAGGGGGAGTTATCGGTGCTGGTATTGGCTGAGTCACGGAAATCGGTGAAGGCTGAATGGGGTTAGGTCTTGGAGGTCTGACTACGACTGGGGGAGGCTGGATCGGCGCTAGTGGCGGAGGCCTGACCAATATTGTAGGGGGATTGATAGCAGGTAGGCGCGGTGGTCGTACAACGATTGGCCGAGGAGTCAATGGCGCTATTTGTGGTGGTTGCACGGTGATTGGAGGGGGTGTAATCGGGGGTAGAGCCTGCTGTCTGACTAATATAGGGGGTGGTTGGATGACTACGTCGGGAGACGGGGAGACATAGAAGGTTCCTCCTGGGACAGATATTTCCTGGAAGCCGATCTGGTTGAGCCGTTGCGGGATGCAGGACTTCAGCATTTGAACCTTGATTGGTCCATCACCGCAGGGAGCTGGAACAATACATTGAATCATCAGGATTTCCGACGTGAAGCAGAAGCGCACATGCATTACTGATTCAGTTAGAAAGCCGGGGACATTACAGGTACATGTGACTTAACTTCACGTCTCAGCGACAACGCAGCTATGTCCCTGGTGTTGCAAAGTCTATAGGTGGTGACCACTTACCATCAGGTGGACCGTCTGCCTTGACCATGGCTTTTTACTTCCTCGAACTCTCATCGCATAAATGTATACTTACTTGGTTGTTGCGCACAGGGGTCGCAAGGTGGCGGGCACGGCGGTGGGCATGGCGGCGGTGGGCAAGGAGGAGGGGGAGGCGGGCATGGTGGTGGTGGGCATGGGCATGGGCATGGGCATGGACACGGGTAGAACTGGGGCGACGGCGCCGCCGCAGCTGATGCTATCAAAGCTGTGGATAATGTCATAATTAGTGAACTCATACATTAAATCAGTTGTTGGTTTGTGAACTTAATATGTCGCGCTTATTATCCAAAGAGACAGATGTCTCAGTAAAAAGACCCCACTGAAGATATTCTAAGTCCCAACGCGACATGTGTTGCTCATTGGAACCTCCTCCAGCCCTTTCCTAATCATAAAAACCATTTTCTAAACAAAGGAACTTTGATATTGCCTTGCCAGACCTGTGAATCGAATCCAGGGGCTCGATTCTGTAAGGAAAATGACAGTAACTCGAGGATGTTTCGTCGCGGCCTCCGTGCTTTGTCTCTGTCGCTAACTACGCTAATACTAATCACGTGAGAGGTAAGCTCTCCGAGGTCTCCGTGAAGCGACTCGACATTTGTATTAGCTGAATAAGGGTGCAGGACGTTTAAGTTAGAAAAGAAAACCCTGGGACATTCTGACTCAAAGCCTGATCACAAACTAACCAGATTTTCCTTTAGTCGGATGACTGATATACTACATTTTCTATATACATACTCATATAGATACTAGCTGTCCCTCGCGGTTTCACCCGTGTTCTCGAGAGATATTACATACTAGCTGTCCCCCGCGTTCCCGAGGGATATCACATTTTCCCGGGATAAAAAGTAGCTTATATCTTATTCCAGGATATGCTCTATCTATGTGCCAAGTTTCATCCATACCCGTTAAGTAGTTTTTGCGTGAAAGAGTAACAAACATACTTACATACAAATCTTTCCTCTTATAATATTAATATAGATTCCCGGGACAAAAAGTAGAATAAGATATTATTATTAAATTACTTACCTATTATACCCAGTACAGTATGGCGCCCCATATCGACAGCAGTGTAAAAAACGTTTGTTTCCCCACAAATTTATACAAAATTAAAA
Organism: Habrosyne pyritoides; assembly: GCA_907165245.1. Taxonomy (NCBI): domain Eukaryota; kingdom Metazoa; phylum Arthropoda; class Insecta; order Lepidoptera; family Drepanidae; genus Habrosyne; species Habrosyne pyritoides. Next base: position 5,751,559 of record OU015615.1, read on the forward strand.
CAATATTTTCATTTGCCCGATTTACTACATCCACTTATTTGATATGCAATCAAAAGACCATTTATATACAGTTTATATTCAAATGATATCACGTAAGATTATGCGGATTTAAAAAAGAAAACATTGGGGCAGTTAATTTTAGTTTATTATAAAAAAATTACATAAGACCATTTTTAAATGAAAGTACAGTTATAAGGACATTTTAAGGTTGTATTTGAAATTCCAAAAAGAAGTGGCACTCCGGTAGTGCCGACAGAAGTGAAAACTGACATTAATAGATATTTTTATCCCCCCATTTCGCAAAGAGTATTTTTGATCTTCGATATCTGAGTGCAAAAGCCTTTTTAATCCGCTAGAGGATAAAGTAAATTGAATCCAGAACATCATGTGCACTAAGTTTGTGAATTCAAAACATCATTAAACCTATTTACTTCTACCTCCATGGTGCCGAATTTAACACACAACAATTTTTAATTTGTTAAAAACTCAGACTTGGAACCTTCTTGGTGTACTTTTTTTTATTTGCTTTTCGCGCGCCATTTTCTTTTTTCTTGCATTTAGTCATTTCCTCTGGGATCCAGCTGGGATGAAAACTAACGTGTTGCATTCGAGTGCAAAGATTCTTCGCCTCGTGCTTTTTTGATTCCAATTTGATTAAAATTTTAGAATCCTTCGCTTGCTCGGTCATCAAAATTGAGTACACGGTTAAAAACCAACTTTGCACTCTTGTATAACAAATAACTATTATCCATTTTGTACGTATATACACAATACATGTTTATATTATATACAAGATGTCCCAAAATTTAGCGTCAAGCCGAAAATGGGAAATAGGTACAGTCGTGATAGTTATTAGAAAAAATTATAAAAATCGAAGTCACTTTTCAAATTATAAGGAAAAAAATTAATCTCTAAAAGTGACTATTGTGTCTGTGATGATCTTTCAAGTCCTGTGACTATAAATATCAACTTCTTGTCTGTTTTTTTGCTGTGACGTAACCATGAAAAACCCTTCTATAAATTACAGTTAAAAGTTAAAACATAACTGCCACAGTTTTAAATAATATATTAGATTTTTGCCCAACATTGGTCTCAAAATAAATCACCCAACTTTAACAGACTGTACTGTAAAAAAATGTACTACACTATTTTGGCAATTAACTTTCAAAGATGGCGCGTTTAATCTGAATTCCAAAATGGTATGATACTTGGAAACAAAGAGCTGAAGATCGAGCTCAGTGGCGTGCCATAGGTGAGGCCTATGTCCAGCAGTGGACGGAGATAGGCTGATGATGATGATGATGATGATGATGATACTTGATTCTTGCTATTTCTTAATTGAGGAAAATAAATATTTTGTTAGTTTTAGGTGTATCATCACTACATAGTATAAAACAAAGTCGCTTTCTCTGTCCCTATATCCCTATGTATGCTTAAATCTTTAAAACTACGCAACGGATTTGGATGCGGGTTTTTTTAATAGATAGAGTGATTGAAGAGGATGGTTTTTATGTACGAGTATAATACATGTGACATCCCACGGGAACGCGGGTAAAACCGCGGGGGACAGCTATTTTAAATGATATTCAGTTGTTAGATTTCATCAGTTATGATAAAAATCAGAGTTACAAACTTATGTAACAAATGTTCGAACTGTTTGCCTCCAGCTGTAATGCACTACATCTCTTTAAAAAATATCGCGTAATAAGACGGGCGTATCTTCTTGGGTTTATGTATTCAGCTGCTTCTGCAATTCTATGGCGCAGGTCTTCGAAATCATAAAATTTTAAGCACCATTTTAATCTTCTGTTTCAGAACCAACTTTTAATAAAACCACCTTTTTGTTTTGTACCTACTGAAGAGTGTTGTTATCATAAAAAAAAAACTATTTTTAACATGCGAAGTCTTGTTTTCCTCAAATTCACAGGCACTTATGAATGGTCAGACTCTAACACCGGTTCAGAAGGTTGCTTTTACTGTGGTAGCCGAGGAATAAACTCAGCAATTACTCTTTTCAACACAACGTTGAATACATATGATGTGTCCTGCTGAAGCGAACGCTGCAGCATTGTCGTCATTAAAATAATCGTTTTGTTTAAAAGCTTGTTTGTAGTTTATACAGTGACGTTGCGCGATGTACAATTTCCCATTGCATTGGTTTTTGGCGCACTCGATACGATGACGATACGCTTGCGATAGATGTTCATGCTTAGGCCTCTGTATTAAAACAGTCTTCATTCTTTAGTGACATTTGTGAATGCTCTTATAGTAGAATACAAATAAATTTTAACAATCGTTTCTCGGAAATGTCAAACCATTTGGATGAAATTAAAAAAAATGTGTAATTCCAAAATAAGGTTTTATACAAAAAAAAACAATGTCATTCAAGCGATAACAATCGTTTCAATAAATGCACTTTATTACAAAAGCGATAGAGTTAATAATTCAATGACATAATTAAACGTCAAATCGGCCACCATTTAATAAAATAAATTAATTTATATTTTTTTTCACATATTATATGGTTGAATCCTGTTAATTTGTTATAATTATTATTGCCAGTGAAGTGTGAATTGATAAGGGTGTTGAAAATGTATATAACTGTACACACTCTGTGGTAATGGCACATCAATAGCAACGATGGGACTACACTCACTCTTGGTCTTGGGTAAGTACTGATTCATATAGTTTTTTTTTAAGTGAAAACTTTTTAGCGGCGTTGAGCACTTTTCTTGTGATGGGTATAAAATGTTAAACTCGCGTCATGACACGTAACCAGTGGCATAGCTACCGGAGGGCTAGACGGGGCAGTGCCCCGGGGCCCCTAAGCTCAGGGGGCCCCTCGGACTCTAACTTACAAACAGTGGCGTAGCTACTGGAGGGCTAGACGGCGAACCCCGGGGCCCCCAAGCTTCGGCCAGGGGACAAAATATTTTGAATAGTTTAGTTGGGGCCCTATTTAATTTTTCGCCCCAGCGCCTACGGTTACCTAGCTACGCCACTGCACGTGACATGCCCCTTATTCAGCTAATACAAAACGTCGTCAGCGAGCCGCTTCACGGAGGCCTCGGAGAGCTTACCTCTCACGTGATTAGTAGTATTAGCGTAGTTAGTGAAAGAGACAGAGCATGGAGGCCGCGGCGAAACATCCTCGAGTTATTGTCATTTTCCTTACAGAATCGAGCCTCTGATCGTAAATTCGTAGAGCGGGAAAAATGCACTTAATGTTCAATTTGTTTTATAAATAAATATCCTGGGACAATTTTCTCACACGGTCATCTGATCCAAAATAAGCAGAGCTCGTACTGCTTGTACCTTGATATCAATGTATGTAATAAAAGTTGTCTGTCAATTATCGGTACCAAGCAGTGCTTGTACTGAACTGTCATGCGTTCGAATCACATGCTTATTACAGAAAGTTTGTATATATTAAAGGAAGTATATGTGGTATATCAGTTATCTGGTTTCCATAGTACAAGCTCTGCTTAGATTGGTGTCAGATAGCCATTAATGGTGGGTGAAGAGAGACCCAGAAACTGTGTAAATAAAATATCTATAAATAGATATTTATTGTATTTAAAAATAAGAATAGTGTAAATAAGAAAAAACATGTATTTTATTGTTAAAAAAAGCGTGGGGTGCATGGTGTCAATAGTTATAAATATTTTATTGACAGATATGAGTAGAAGAATTATCATTTTGATAATATAATAGAAAGCACCCCACGCTTTTTTACAATAATTTTTTTTTCTTACTTACACTATTCTTAATTCAAATTTATTTTCTATTTTTTTTGTTGGATTTTCTATAAAAGCGAATTTTTTTAACTATTATTTTAATTTTTTTAGTTAAACCGCTAATCCTGATTATCCTAGTAAGGATAACTATGTAAAATATTAAATTGTCATCGGTCCTTAACAAGTATGCCAAATTTCGAGTTAATCCGACGTCTTGAAGGGGGTCAAAATCATGTTCAAAGATTCCGTTACATACTAACATACATACGTATGAAGCTAATAAAAGCGTTATAAATGAGGTACCATTTATGCTCTGCTTAGTTTAGGATCATGCCCTCAAATCTGTAAGGTAAATGATAATAACTCGAGGATGTTTCGTCGCGGCCTCTGTGCTCTGTCTCTGTCGCTAACTAGGCTAATAGTATAGTATGGAAATAGCTACTCTCTGCACAGTGCACCTCTAATTTTCTTGTTTTAGTTGTAAGTAATTATTGTCATTTTCTATTTTGTAGTCTTGTTATTTCTTTTTTTTTTGTTTTTGAATGTTACCTTTATTAAGTATTTTGTAATTGTTAAATATAAAAATTTGTAAAATTGATATTATAAAATAGCCAAAAAGTCAGAATAGATAAAAAATAATTTAATAAAATAAAAAAGAATGTAACCTTGCTGAGTTTCTTGCCGGTTATTCTCAGTTGAAGGCTGACTTCCGAACCGGTAGTAGATTCAGTAACTTTAAATTTGACCTCCATAAGTGCCTTCTGAGGGCATTAACTAAATAAATGGTTTTGAATTTTTGAATACTACAAATCACGTGAGAGATAAGCTCTCCGGGCCTCCGTCAAGCGGCTAGCTAAAGAAGTTTGTATTAGCTGAATAAGGGCAGGACGTGTGTAAAATTAACTCAGGATATTCACAATACAAACTTCAACAATTACAAGCACTAAGTCTAACCTCTAACTTTCATGGCCATTAGGGTATTGTGCTAGATTCCACCCCGAAACAATACATTTCATCCCTCGTCCAGCGTAACCTCACAATGGAACGACTGACATTTCTCTAGCGCGACCGCGTACTGTAAAGTTTGTGATATTGGACAACTTTGACCAACAGACTTTAACTTAAGTGGCGAAAATCATTTAGCATAAGTGTCTGATTTTTTTAGTAAAACTTTTTGTACTTTGCCAGATTATAACCTCTTTTAGTTTGACGGACCAGTTGGCGTGGTGGTTAGATACCCTGACTGCCACACCGAAGGTCGCGGCTTCGTTTCCCACTCAGGCAAACATTTGTGTGCATGAACATGTCTTTGTTCTGTATCTGGGTGTAAATATCTATATAAGTATGTATTTTAAAAGTAGTTTATGTAGTATATCAGTTACCTGGTAGCCATACTACAAACAGTACACTCTGCTTAACTTGGAATCAGGTAACCAGATGTGAAGAATGTCTTGTAATATTTATTTATTTATTTATTTATTCCTTCCTCTTTAACATCTCACCCATTTCCGTGAAGCAGTAGTGCACTCGTATTACTGTGTTTCGGTTATATTAGAAAGGTGCGGCCGGTGACATTACAGGCACGTGAGACTTAACAACTTCACGTGTGTGTCATGTGTTCTGTGAACTTTTATTTTCCCATATTCAAAAATAAATATTTTTGAAATACAAGTTATTTTCATGAGTTATAATAAAATGAGATATAAATGTTTGATTACTGTCTTTTTCACTTCTGCCGTATGGTCTTAAGCGCACACTCTTTTTTTATTATCTACTATCGAACCGCGGCTACATTGTAAATACTAATGTAAACTTAATAAGTATATAATAGTAATAATAATACATGTAAACTTTACTCTTGAATCCTTCTGTCCATTGAAGAAAACCGCATCAAAATTCGTTGCATAGTTGAAAAGATTTAAGCGTACATGCGGGATTATTAATCAATCACATTTGAATAGCATATATTGTGCTTATCATCGTTATTAAAAAAGTCTTTTAAAGGGCAATGTATACGTTTCTTTAATAAACTACCTAAAAACATACAAGAATTACCCGTGCATAAATTTAAAAAGGTGGTAAAGAATACTTTATATCAAAATCAAAAGGCATTTTATAGTATATCTGATTATTTAGAAGACAATAATCTTTGGCAATGAATTGCTCGCCTGACAAGGTACCCATTTAAGTATTTTTATTGTGAAATTATTAATAATATTGTTTGTAAGATAAAAAAAAACCACGTGAAGACGCTTTATAAGAGCCTGTGAAGGCCTACATGAATTAACAAAATTTCTATTACTATTAATTTATTTTTCGTCACACAAAAAGGTTGCTGTTCGGAATTTTAAAGCCGTCCCATAAAAAGTTTTACTTAAAAAATACCTTAAAAATGTTTCTTTTTTTATTTATTTATTGAAAGAAACAAACAGTCATACACAATAATGAATCAGCCTTATTTTAAACTTAAAACAGACCTATAGTTTCCTATGTTTTCATGAATTTATACTTATTCTTTTGAGCTCACATATTATAGTTCTTGCACGTGCAACACACACTTATACATACGTGCAAAAATAAAGAACACAAATAGATTTAAGGATTAATTAATATTAATTAATGTGCTACATAATAAATCTATACCTATATAAATAATAATATCCCGGGACATTCTTTACACACGGCCATCTGGTCCCAAACTAAGCAGAGCTTGTACTATGGAAACCAGATAACTGATATACTACATATACTACTTTTTTTTTAGATATTATTTAATTATCATGTTAACTATCGATATTATTTTTGCAGTTCTGATTGGGTACGCAACAGCTGCACCCTGGCGTTGCTATAGAGCGTGTGATGGTTCAACAATATGCATTGGAAACTCATGCCAACCGTCCATCGCTCCCCCGTCAATCTGCATCGGGAGGTCCATGCCCCCTTGCGTAGGCTCCACGACAGTCTACACCCCTGGTTGCCCATGCCCACCTCCACCTTGTCCACCCCCACCTTGCCCACCACCACCATGCCCACCGCCCCCCTGTGACATGCCCTGCCCATGCCCAGAACCACCTCCATGTCCACCGCCGTGCTATTAAAATGCCCTAACATTGAAATTTGGGCATAATTTCGGTTACTGTTTCGGCTAAAAATTGTGATGTAAATAAAATTATAAAGATGTCAATTTGGTTATTATATCTTTCATTTGGAATTTCCATTTGTGTTTTTTTTAATTTATTTAAACCTTTAATCCTTCTAAGAGCCTAAGGGTATGTTCATACAGACCGGCTCGGAAACCATCGGACGGCGTGAGTTGTACGCTTGAAACTGGCGGCAGCCGACGGCATCGAAGAGGAGGTCATTAAAAGAAGCCAGCTGGTTCCTCATATCATTTCACATTCACACAGTTTGCTCGCTATCATTCTCAATAATAAAAGAAATGACATGTAAAAATAAACATAATTACAATGAGTCAAAACTCTGTTTTAAACGTGAAATAAAATGCTCTCCTCTCCGAGCCGGTCTGTCTGAACGTGCGTTTCCACTGACGCAGAGCTTGGATCTCCAAGTTTGAAAGTGTTTGTTGAGTGGAGATTCTCCACTTCGCCCAACTTTTTATACATTATTTATTTGAAGTCCATAGTCCATACACAAACTATTCGATTCTTATATGACAGTATCTGGATGCCCGAACTTTGCTCGGTATTTTTTTTTTGGCAAATTACGTATAGTTTGCTTACTGGCTTAGTGTTGCTTAACAACGCCATCTACTGGAGTAACGACAGTTAAAAATGTCTGGAAGTAATTTTTTTCAGGTTATGTTTAAGTCAATTATCGATAAAGTTGATCATTGAAAACATGGATAAAACGACATTTTCTGAAAATGAATCCTAGCTAGATCGATTTATCGCCTCCGAAACCCCTGCATACTAAATTTCATGAAAATCGTTGGAGCCGTTTCTGAGATCCTAATTATATATGTATGTACTAGCTGTACCCCGCCACGCTTCGCTGTGGCACATTGATTGAATGGTTGAGAAATGAGAAACAAAACAAAGACGGTCGCGGATATGTGACTGATGCAAAAAATAGATAAAAACAATCCTTGATGCGGATTATATATCATGCTAAAATTTTAGTTCGATCGGTGCAGAACTTGTTGAGTTTTTGAAGCGTACACGAACCAACATAACAAGAATTGTTCGTTTCGAGGTATATAAATATAATATTATTATATATTATTATTATTATATATTAGTTTTGAATGATGAATGTTTTTGAGTCAATCACGGTAGAACGGCTGAATAGATTTGAATGAAATTTGGCACAAATATAGATTATAGTCTTGAATAGCAATAACACTTATCCCGGGACCATGTGATAGCCCTGGAACGCGGGGGACAGCTAGTTTAAATAAATAATAAATAAATAAATATCCCGGGACATTCTTTACACACGGCCATCTGATTCCAAACTAAGCAGAGCTTGTACTATGGAAACCAGATAACTGATATACTACATATACTACTTTTTTTTAATAAATACATAGTTATATAGATATTTACACCCAGACACAGAACAAACAGACATGTTCATGCACACAATTGTTTGTCCTGGGTGGGAATCGAACCCGCGACCTTCGGTTTGGCAGTCAGACTCGCTAACCACCAAGCCAACTGGCTGGGTGTAAATATCTATTTAAGTATGTATTTAGAGAATAAAAGTAGTATATGTAGTATATCTGTTATCTGGTTTCCATAGTACAAGCTCTGCTTAGTTTGGGACCAGATGGCCGCGTGTAAAGAATGTCCCAGGATATTTATTATTTATTCATTTACAGCATCGGCCATCTTAGGAGCCAGACCCCCCCCCTAGAAAAGTAGCCCTAGGGTATCTAGATACGCTAGTGTGACCACGTGCACTTGCTCCTCGCACTGATTGGTCAACAGAAGCAATTCCAAAAAGACTTGGCGTCAGACAGGCCGGCGGCCGTAAACAGTCTTCCAAATAACTTGTAACATGTAATGCATCGCATGCAAGTACTACCGCCTTACCCATTTCCGCCGTGAAGCAGTAGTGCACTTGTATTACTTTTGTAGTGTACTGTGTCGGTTAGAAAGGTGCGGCCGGTGACATTACAGGCACATGAGACTTAACAACTTCACGTCTCAGGGTCGACAATCCATTGGCGATGTGTTGTCCCTAGTGTTGCAAATGCAATGTGACCACTTACCATCAGATGGACCGTCTGGCCCAAGTAGTATAAAAAAAAAAACAAAATTAAATGTATTAAAAAAATATCCTTGCTGAGTTTCCTGCCGGTTCTTCTCAGTTGACGCCTGACTCCCAAACTGGTGGAATCTTCTGTAGCATTTCTAGGTTTTCACCCCCATGGGGGTTAGAATATCCCCAGGACATTCTTCAAACATGGTTACCTGATCCCAAGTTAAGCAGAGTGTACTGCTTGTAGTATGGCTACCAGGTGACTGATATACTACATATATTACTTTTTAAATACATACGTACGAGTATGTTTACACCCGTATAGTTTTTTATCCAATAAGCAAAATATCACCTCAAAACTACTGAACATATCGGGATGGGACTGCTACCATTCGACGCGGAATTTTTCCTAGATGGTTATAGGCTAGGAAAAATAGGCTGCTTTAGGAGGTAATCTCCGAAATTACTTATACGCTTTCAAAAACTCTTTGGCTGAAAGAAAGTTACACTATTCCCAAGTGATAAGGAGGAGCTTTCTGCCGCGCACGCTTAAGCTGTGGAATGAACTCCCCGCCGTGGTTTTCCCAAGGGAGTACAGCGTGGGGTTCTTCTAGAAGGATGTGAAGAGATTGTTGCAGGGCCGGCAACGGCGCGAGTTATGCCCACGGTGTTGCAAGCGTCCATAGGCTGCGGTGACCGTTTACCATCAGACCGGCCTTCAGCTTGTTTGCTACCTTAGTAGTATAAAATAAAGCTTATTTTAGGACATTATTTTACATAAAAATTTATGAAATTCAAAACCATTTATTAAGTTTTGACCCGCAGGGGGTACATATCTTTATATATAATTGTTTTGCCCCGCGATTTTACCCGCGTTCCCATGGGATGTCACATGTACTATACATAAAAACCTTCCTCTTCAATCACTCTATCTATTAAAAAAAGCCGCATCAAAATCCGTTGCGTAGTTTTAAAGATTTAAGCATACAGAGAAAGCGACATTGTTTTATACCATGTAGTGATTCTTCTGTACGTGTGTTGACAGTGAACTCCTAAACGGCTGGACCGATTTGAATGAATTTTTTGTATGCGTTTGGGTGGCGCTCAGGGTTGTTTACATTGACAATTGGACCCGGTTGGTGGCGCTGCGATCGAATTCCTGCATTTTTAAACCGACTTCTAATTGTATTGTATGGACTTATTAACTGTGTTGTATGAACTTATTTCGACAGGACAACGTCTGTCCGGACAACAAGTGATATATAAATTTAAAGTTACTGAAGCTACTAACGTTTCGGAAGTCTACCTTCAACTGAGAAGAACCGGCAAGAAACTCAGCAAGATTTTTTTTTTATTACCTATCCCTACTATTATTATAAATGTGAAAACTACTTAACCGATCATCATGAAACTTTGTACATAACATATAACATATTCTTGGAGGTATTAGAAGTAACATAGGATACTTTTTGTGCCGGGAAAATGTCTCTTCTCTCGGGAACGCGGGGGGCAGCTAGAAGGTATATTAAAACAAATGTCTATTATTTTAGTTAGTAATTTAATTCCGGAGTAGATAACTAAACAGTGACATGGGTATCTGCATGGGGTACGACATCATGGACATTAGGGCACACTGCTGGGGCTCCATGATCCCCTGGGGCACGGGAGCTGTGCTGGATATGCTCACTGAAAAGTAATTTATTTGTAAACAAGTGGGAAAATGACACTTACTCGAGGATGTTTCGCCGCGGCCTCCTTGCTCTGTCTCTTTCGCTTACTACGCTAATACTACTAACCACGTGAGAGGTAAGCTCTCCGAGGCCTCCGTGAAGCGGCTCACCGACGAAGTTTGTATTAGCTGAATAAGGGGGCTGTTAGCCCCTACCGTGTACCGCTTAGATGTTTACACGACAATAAATCTGGTTCCCTGACATGACAGACTAGGGTTGTTGGCTTTGATAATTGATTATATTTTTACGGGGCATCTTGTAACACGTTGTATACAAGACTAGTTGTCCCCCGCGGTTTCATCCGCATTCCGGAGGTCTGTAATGCGCGAAATGTTAAACGCAGTGAAAATAATCGCAGTTTTTTTTATTCTCTCCTTTTTTCTGCTAAAATATGCATGTATTATAAATATTAACCTTCCTCTTGAATCATTCTATCTATTGATGAAAATTGCATCAAAATCCGTTGCGTAGTTTTAATGATCTTAGCGCACAGACGGCGTGTGAACCCACGAGGCGATTGCTAGTAAATTAATATTAACAAATAACTTACCTAACATCATAACTATTAATAATATCTTCATTATGAGCTATTGTATCAACTAAACACTATCTCCTCGCGTTTTCTCTTTTTATATACATTTCTTTTATTTACATAGTAACGCCATTTTAAATGTTAAAATTCGAGATAAAACGTCAAAATAATATTATGTTTTAACAATAACAATTCCGTTATTTAAACACGCGACCATCTGGTCCCAAACTAAGCAGAGCTTGTACTATGGCAACCAGATAACTGATATAATACATATACTACCGTATTTTTCCAAATACACCCAATCCATGTTTCCATCCAACATGTTTATACTCGCAACTGTGAACCTGCAAGCCAACTGGCGCGTCAAACATACGTTAGTGAAATGAACGAGTAGATGTTCTTTAGTCAATGCCTCTCAGGGCATTATAGACGCCAAGATATTGGTGTCTCATAAGGAGACAGTTTTGTTGTAATTAAAGGCTTATTTATAATAAATACATTTAAGAAATAATAACCTGCTAAGTAGAAGTTGCACTTGCACCTGGGGTTCTGTACATTTCAAATTAAAACCATAATTTATGGTAGTAAGAATTAAAGTTACTGATGCTGCCGCCGGCGTCGGTTGGGAAATCAGCACCCTTATTCAGCTAATACAAACTTCGTCGGCGAGCCGCTTCACGGAGGCCTCGGAGAGCTTACCTCTCACGTGATTAGTAGTATTAGCGTAGTTAGCGGAAGACAGAGCTGGAGACCGCGACGAAACATCCGCGAGTTAGTGTAATTTTCCTTACAGAATCAAACCCCTGTTTTCACTTGAGAAGAACCGACAAGAAAGGACGCAAGCAAAAACTTTTTTGTACGTTGTAACCGTGCATTACTAATTCAGCATTTTACGCGTCAATAACAATTTGGAATTCACTTTAAATCAGCCCGCTTATTCAGTTAATACAAACTTTGTCGGCGAGCCGCTTCACGAACGCCTCGGAGAGCTTATCTCTCACGTGATTAGTATTAGCGTAGTAAGCGAAAGAGACAGAATTATTTTAATTGGTAGATAAGCAGTTAAAAATTGATTCGTAATCGTGAACCTCATCTAATTAAAATGTAAACTATAATTTTAAAAATATTTATCCGGAATTATGTGTCCGGAAAAAGACCAAATCTCACTTAAATGTCTGGCTTTTTTTAAGTTTTTGTCCGGCGTCGGCAATTTAGGTGATAGCAGCTAAAATTTGGGCTACCATTGAATGCGGAACCCAAAAAAGATGCTGAAGTAACACAAGGCTAAACCCAGCAAGGATTATAATTATCCACGCGCATTATATGTTTTCAAACATTGTAATTTTGTAATCATTGTTATTGATTCATGATTGTAATCTGTGAAGTTTTATGCTTTCAAATGGAGAGTGGGCGTTATTGACGTATGAAAAGAAAAAATTGAAACCTTATACTATGCAGGCTGTTACAAAACTACCCATAAAGCCGAAATGAGGTTAAATGTGGCCTTATAACGAGTCCATTCACAATATTTAAGAACCGTAGTAACGCTGTGTAATATAACCCAAAAAAAAATATTGATTTTTATGAATGAAAAATAGAAAAACTATTGAAGTTGACAATTATTAGGTAAAATAGGTACGTAGGCCTTTCCGTTAAATAATCTGGTTCCCTGACATGACAGCTTACTAGGGTTGTTGGCTTTGATAATTAATTATATTTTTACAGGGTATTTTGTAACACGTATAAGTCTTTAGGAATTGTCTGTACATCTTTTGTTGCAGGTCGCGGGTTCGATTCTCACCCTGGACAAACATTTGTGTGCATGAACATGTCTGTTTGTTCTGTGTCTGAGTGTAAATATCTATATAAGTATGTATTTAGAATAAACCAAGTATATCAGTTATCTGGTTTCCATAGCACAAGCTCTGCTTAGTTTGGGATCAGGGGCTCGATTCTGTACGGAAAATGACACTAACTCGAGGATGTTTCGTCGCGGCCTCCGAGCTGTCTCTTTCGCTAACTACGCTAATACTAAGCACGTGAGAGATAAGCTCTCCGAAGCTTCTGTGATGCTCGCCGACGAAGTTTGTATAAGCTGAATAAAGGGGCTGATGGCCGTGTGTGAAGAATGTCCCGGGATATTTATTTATTTATAAATTACCCTATATTCTCTTTTTCACTATTTTGAAAACATATGTGGCGACATCTATGTACACGCCGACAATCCTTCACGCCCGCACTACAGTAATGTGGCGACATCTATGAACGAGTAGAAACACGCGAGAATCCTACATCGCACTATCAAGATTCTCTCAGGATTTGACATATATACAAGCATCCAACATCAACAGTTGGACCGCGGTCCCCAGGCATGATCACCTAGCCTGGCGGAAAATCTTCCCTTTTCAATGGAGGAGTCTCATACCTCGCTCCTCCATACATACAAGCTAGTTTTCCATCCAAATGTGTAGGTTGTAAAAATGCAGCCAAACTTCACAGTAAAATTGCTTTTATGCATTATGTTTAAAGCCAAGCAGACAGTTTGAACCTAAAGCGGATTTACTCCAGCCATTTCGAAAGTTTGAGAGGGTGCATCTATAAACAACGTGGGGATCACGTATTTTATGCTGACATATGGATGGTAATAAACCTTTTTAGCGGTAAAGAGGTAGTATTCATTTTGAGGTAATATTTTAATTAACAACTTCATAAGTAATATAATAATAATTTATAAATATAATTTAGTAATAATTCATTATATTGAAGATAAAAATGTATGGAATTAGCTACTCTCTGCACAGTGCACCTCTTATTTTCTTGTTTAACTTGTAAGTAATATTGTTGTTTTCTATTTTGTAGTCTTGTTAATTCTTTTTTTTTTGTTTTGTTATTGAATGTTACCTATTTATTATATAAGTATTTTGTTATTGTTAAATATAAAATTGATATTATAAAATAGCCAAAAAGTCAGAATTGATAAAATTTATATAAAAAAATATTTAATAAAACATAAAAAAGAATGTAACCTTGCTGAGTTGCTTGCCGGTTCTTCAAAGTTGAAGGCTGACTTCCGAACCGGTTGTAGCTTCAGTAACTTTAAATTTGACCTTCATAAATGCCCTCCGAGGGCCTAAACTGAATAAATGGATTTGAATTTTTTGAATAGCTCTCCCCCGCGGTTTTACCTGCGTTTATCTATATTTTAGAGTTTTGAGGGTCTAGTTCGGTGAATCTCAATTTGTAGTCTTATTAGTGTAGTAAGCCCATATAATTTCTTTAACAAATAAATTGACCGTGATTGAAGTGCGTGAACCAGACTGGTACAAACTCTCGTAACATCGGACGATGGCGCTGACATCGTATGCATGTAGGAACTATACATAATAGGTACATATTATATTCATAATGTTATATCATGAGTCCTTACAGATATCATATATAGCCTATAACAATGTAGAAAAAATTCCGCGTCGAATGGTAGCAGTCCCATCCCGATATGTTCAGTAGTTTTGAGGTGATGGTGCGTCAAAGGAACCATATTCTTTTCCTTATAGATTTATTTGCATAAAATTATATATTTGTACATCATCTTCTTCGATCTTTCGTCACACAAAAAGGTTGCGGATCAGAATTTCAAAGCCCTCCCATATCCAGACACAAAACAGTGTGTTGGATGGGAACCCACGACTGATGGACTAACAGTTAAAGTATCAAACCACAACACAAACTGACAGATAAATAAAATGTATAAAACAAATAAAAATCTAAAATACATTTTATTTCACACGCTGGTAACATTGTGATTTTTTTGACGTTTAAAAATGTCAGAAAAATTTACCCTATTTGTTCCATCTGCATCGTTAACCAATTGACCATTGGATCAAAAGAACCTTCTTAGAATAATTATACTAGCTGTCCCCCGCGGTTTTACCCGCGTTCCCGTGGGATGTCACATGTATTATACATAAAAACCTTCCTCTTCAAGTTTTTAAGATTTAAGCATACATAGGGATATAGGGACAGAGAAAGCGACTTTGTTTTATACTATGTAGTACGATTAATTTGAAAGATTGCTTTGAAATTATGTTACAACTTAGCTCCGAAATGGTGGGAAATGAATTAAATTTGGCAGACAAAAAGCCTAAAATTTTACTCCTGGGGCTCGATTCTGTAAGGAAAATGACACTAACTCGAGGATGTTTCGTCGCGGCCTCCGTGCTCTGTCTCTTTGGCTAACTACGCTAATACTACTAATCACGTGAGAGGTAAGCTCTCCAAGGCCTCCGTGAAGCGGCTCGCCAACAAAGTTTTGTTGAAGAAATTGATATCTGAAGACGGAAGATTGAATACGTGGACCGGTATTGTATAGACAGAGATTGCTCAAGAAAAACGGCATCAGAATCCATTGCTTCACAAATCAAAGCGTTGCCTATTGGATTGTTCTTTTTCTCCAATACTTTCCTATTTGTTTTCGAGGGTGACAAAAGTTTCACAGGCAGAAATAAAATCTATTTCTATCCGGCGTATAGTTTGGAAATCGCTGACTTTGACACAATACACTTCCGTTTCCGTAGCCGACTTGTAGTGTTGGGGTAAGTCGATAAATGTGTCGAGTTTTATACGCTCACCATATTTAACAATTACGATAACATTAATGTTTATAAATAAATAAATAAAATAATTTTCCCTGGACATTCTTTACACACGGCCATCTGATCCCAAACTAAGCAGAGCTTGTACTATGGAGACCAGATAACTGATATACTATTTTTTATTTTTCTAAATAAATACTTATATATTTACAGAACAAACAGACATGTGAATCGAACACGTGATCTGCATCTTGGCAGCCTGGGACCACCAAGCCAACTGTCCTGTCAAATTGAAAGCTTGCAACCCTAATCGATATAACTCTTTTAAAAATTATTTTTAGCCAATGTCGAGTTATATTTAATGTTCCTATATCGTAATTTGGCACTTTTAGTCCTGTCTAGTAGAATAGGAACAGTATTAGTCAAAACTTTTTACTGGCTGTTTTAGGATCGACAACGCGCGAGTGACACCCACGGTGTTGCAAGCGTCCATAGGCTGCGGTGACCGTTTACCATCAGACGGGCCGGCAGCTTCTTTGCTACCTTAGTAGTATAAAAAAGAAGATCTTGACTTGATATGATCAATGCTACATAATATTCTTGTAAATGAAATAAGTACCTGACTATTACATAATCTGTAGCGAAATATGTTTGTCCTTTGTGCCTCGTAAAATAGGCAATAAAGGATTTTTATGGTCTTTATAAAACATATACAGGCTGCTACATAACTACCCGTAAAGCCGAAAGGGGGTTAAATGGGGCCTTATAACGAGTCCATTCACAATATTTAAGAACCGTAGTAACGCTATATAACATACCCTAAAAAATAAAAAAAAAATGAAAAATAGAAAAACTATTAAAGTAGAGAATAATTAGGTAAAATAGGTACGTAGGACTTTCTGTTAAATAATCTGGTTCCCTGACATGACAGCTTACTAGGGTTGTTGGCTTTGATAATTCATTATATTTTTACAGAGTATTCTGTTATTTGAAGAATAATAGCAGTACTCACTTTTCAAGCTATTTATTTTAAAATGTATAAATCTTTATTATTTACATTATTGTCGGAATAAAAAAAAATGTTAAAAAGACTATTTATAAACATAAAAAATCCTACTTATGTTATAAATGCGAAAGTTTGTATGTATGGATGTTTGTTACTCTTTCACGCAAAAACTACCAAACGGATTTTGATGAAACTTGGCACATATATAGAAAATGCCCTGGAATAACACGTAGGATACTTTTTGTGCCGGAAAAATGATACATCCATAAGGAACGCGGGTGAAACCGCGGGGGACAGCTAGTATATAATGTTTCTAGCTATATTCAAACCATGACAATTATGGCGTTATGCAAAAGAAAGAATATATCAAGGCTTAAGTGTTATTTTGAGCAAAATTAACAATCAAAAGACATACCGTGAAACATTTTTTTTTTCTTTTTTTTTTATACCACTTTCGCCGACTAACAAGCAGATGGTCCACCTGATGGTTAGTGGCCACCGCCGCCTATGGACATTTGCAACACTAGGGGCATCGCCAATGCGTTGTCGACCCTGAGACGTGAAGCTGTTAAGTCTCATGCGCCTGTAATGTCACCGGCCTTACCTTTCTAACCGAAACAGTAATACAAGTGCACTACTGCTTCACGGCGGAAATGGGTAAGGTGGTAGTACTTCCCCGGACGAACTCTGCACTAATATATATATATATGTAAAATATCGACAATTGTCAATGTTTTTATCAACAACACTATACCCAATAACTGGAATAAATTCTCTTCTAAATAGTAAAATAAAAAAAAACTATAATAAATTGATTGTCATAAAAAATAAGTTTTTATTAAAGACTAGCTTTCCCCGCGGTTTCATCCGCGTTCCCAAGGGATGTGACATTAAATAATTTTGTTTCGATCATCCATAGTTATCACAGCGCGCGCAATGTAAGGATTTTTTTGACACCTTGGGTTACATTATTGGAGTTTTAGTAAGGATCCCTAATTTCTTTCAAAATATGTCACCCGGGGATAGTGTAGCTTTACAACGGTGAATGCATTTTTGACATCGGTCCAGTAGTTTTTAAGTTTATTCGTTACATACAAAAATATAAATCTTTCCTCTTTATAAAATTACTAGCTGTCCCCCGCGGTTTCACCCGCGTTCCCGAGGGATGTAACATTTTTCCGGCATAAAAAGTATTCTATGTTACTTCTAATACCTCCAAGAATATGTGTACAAAGTTTCATGATGATCGGTTAAGTAGTTCTCGTGTGAAAGCGTGACAAACAAACTTACATTCACATTTATAATCTTGGTGTAGATCTACAAATTCACCAGTGAATTAAAGTGAAATAAAAATGAGTTCGTATATCTTCAAGAATTATCAGAAAACATGTAACCTTTTTTGATAGAACGGCCACCATTTAACTAAAATATACATTAAAATTCAAAATATAAAAAAAAAATTGTCTAATTTAAGCCAGCCTTAAACCAGCCAGTATTAAAACTTGGAATTTATTTTAAAGTAAAACCCTGACATCACTCCGTTTGACATTTTAGGTATCACAAATGTCAAGTGGAGTGCCAAAGCATTTTTCCAAAATAAATTGTTAATTTCATTTAACTCGACACTGGTGTAAAATAAGTCTGCGAAAAAGATTCGGTAGCCATACCTGCAAAAAACTAAAGAGAAGATGAAGAATAATATTAACGTTTATGTCTCTTTATGGTAGTTTTATATCCTTTAAATTTTCAATGAATTCGGCGCACTTATAGTGGACTGTAGAGCAATGACCCGGCTCTGAAAGCCGGCTCAGCTGGTGGAAGGCATAAGCTGACAGCGAGACTGACTTCGATATAATGTCAACGTTCTATCTAAATATAATAGCTGTCCCCCGTGGTTTTACCCGTGGGTTGTCACATCTATTATACATAAAAACCTTCCTCTTCAATCACTCTAGCTATTAAAAAAAACCGCATCGAAATCCGTTGTGTAGTTTTAAAGATTTAAGCATACATAGGGATATAGGGACAGAGAAAGCGACTTTGTTTTATACTATGTAGTGATGATGTATACCTCACCTAGCGACCGAAATTCGACCGTAATTCTATACAATTTAAGTTTAAACTTTATTGAGTTTTTTTTGTCAGAGTTTATAACCTCTATGATAATTGCATAGAACTTTTTTGAATTTCCTGTTTGACAGGTTATTTGATATGTATCAATCAATATTTATAAATTAAACCTTACTGCTTCTCCATATAAACTTAAACTATGTCAAATCTCACTCGCCTCCATGTCCGCAATATGCTTAAAAAGGGGCCAAAAGTTATCGCTTCACGTATTAATAAATAGATGTAAGTAAAATAGGTTTCCTTTGACGCACCATCACCTCAAAACTACTGAACATATCGGGATGGGACTGCTACCATTCGACGCGGGATTTTTCATAGATATAGGCTATATATGATATCGATATTTTTTTTCAGTTATTTACGCTGTTTGCTTCAAACGAGTGTTATGTATGATTTGTTGACAACTTCCCATTCTCTCGAACACATTACTTCTTTTCTATTAAATAAAGGTTTATTCTAAATGTTGTTTTTTCTTTAAATGATAACCCTTTCTGGTTTCCAAAAATATTGTTGAAATTCTTTTTTAGTACGTGATTGAAATGAAATATTTATTCAAATAGGCCTTCCCAGGCACTTATGAATGGTCAGACTCTAACACCGGTTCGGAAGGTTGTTCTACTGAGAAGAGCCGGCAAGAAACTCAGCAATTACTCTTTTCAAAATAAGATTTTGTACATAAAGATGTGTCCTGCTGGAGCGAGCGCTACACCCTAGCATTGTCTGTAGTTAACTTAGATTAACTGTAGTTGGTCTCTTATTTATAAGCTCAAACTATGTAAAAGTAAAAAGAATTAAGAATATAAAATAGAAGTTAGTCTAAAACCGCCAAATCTCTTAACTTCAACCACATCGCGCTAGAGCCAGAAAAATTTCAGGCATAATTTGCTTTCAGATGATCATAAAATTTTTATGACCTATTGTGCTTCAGGGGTCCGGAAAAGTCTGGTATTCTCCGCATCTAGCACTATTACTGTGCTAGGTTCTTGTTCCTTTCCCCATTTGGATTTACGGTCAGCAATATTGGATGCAGTTTGTTTAAAAGAACGCATTTTTAAAGACGAATGTGTCTAATTTTACTGGCCAAGTATTTATTGTTCGATTCCATGTACTAACTAGCTGTTCCCCACGGTTGCACCCGCGTTCTAGAGGAATGTTATATCTTCCCGGGCTTAAAAGTAGCCTACATGTTATTCTCGGACATGTTCTGTCCATGTTACCATATTATTTCGTCTATTTATATTTTTGGATGCTGTGGTCTCCTCTAATTGAAGGAACATGCCACCTCACATTCACTATGTGTTATAATGCTGTAATATTAACGTGTATTTGTTCGAGATACATACTCGTACATAAATTAAAAAAAAAAATGTGCCAAGTTTCATCGAAATTCATCTCGTTGTTTTTGCGTGACAGTAACAAACATTCATACATACAAACTTTCGCATTTATAATATTAGTTGGACTATCTGTGGTTTTAGTCGATTTTTGAAGTTTTTAATAAAAAAAAAATCAGTGACGTACTGAATCGATTGACTTCTTTTTGGATGAGGCAGTCGACCGGTTCCTCGCGATTAAACACTGGGGCTAACGCAGCATGAGCGTTACATACAATACAATTGTTCCTACCACATTAACAATATAAATGGTAAGTGGTCACCGCCGCCCATGGACATTTGCAACACCAGGGGCATCGCCAATGCATTATCGTCCCTTAGACTTCAAGTTGTTGATCTCACGCGCCTGTAATGTCACCGGCCGCACCTTTCTAACTGAAACACAGTAATACAAGTGCACTACTGCTTCACGGCGGAAATGGGTAAGAAGGTTCCTCATGGGCGGATGGTGGTGGTACTTCCCTGACGAACTCTGCACTAAGAGCTCTACTACTCTAAAAATAATGGCTGAATAAGGAGAATTATCTAATAAAAAAGTGTTCAAAATAAATATTAAACCAAGGCTTTGATAGTGTCATTTTCTCAACGGTGACATCATCAGAACTATAAAACTCATTTATTCAAAATGTGATCTATCTAAAAAAAAAGTTTTAAAAAGGAATAAATGTTGAAAAATCCGTGAAGCGGTCTCCTTCAGTTTTAATTAAAAGTTTTTCATGTCAATGCCTTATAAAAAGACGAGGTTCGCCTACTAAGGGGGGGGTGAGTTAAATGAATCGAAAAAAAGGCAAAAAGACTCGGCTCCAAGGTTTCAACTGAGTGAAGTGTTTTAAAAACTT
The DNA here is from genome assembly GCA_907165245.1 of Habrosyne pyritoides. Lineage (NCBI taxonomy): Eukaryota > Metazoa > Arthropoda > Insecta > Lepidoptera > Drepanidae > Habrosyne > Habrosyne pyritoides. Next base: position 5,772,745 of record OU015615.1, read on the forward strand.
CATTTAAAATAAAGTTTTATATGCTAAAGGTTTTGAATTAAAATAATGGAGTATTTTATTATATATTTCTGTGCGATTCTCACAATTTTAGAGCACGTATTTGAATTTAATTTCATTTTGAGCGCGTTTAACTTGGGCGACACATTTTTTATCTCTTTTTTAATTCTTGGGACTAAACGTATCCGCTGTTTTATTGCAAAACTGTGGAAGGACATATTTATGGAAATGTGGGGACCAGTGTAAAGAAGACAAGCTAGAGACAAGAAGACCTAGATGGGGCTGGAGGAGCCCTACCTTCAAAGAGGCAACTTCTACAAATTAATAAACGAAATGCATTAAAACAACAAGAATCTTAATTAATATGTAATTTAGATCATTATTATTATTGAATTAAACTTATCAACGTCTATTTTAACTTAATAATTATAAGTAATAATTAAAAAACCTACTCATTGAGAATTTCATTTACTTGTCTATGGAAAGTATTTGTGATACAATATTAGCATTTAGGCAAAAAGGCTAATCTTCAATATTACCCAAAAACACATAGGTTTTTTGGTGCTAGTCACACCATAAATTACTTATAAGTCACAATCCTAAGCTTTATAACAATTATACACATTTTCGCTGACTAACGACTCACGAGTCCACTCGTGAATTTCCGCCATGCTGGCCACAATCTGTCACTGTCCGAAGCCAGCCGCAAAAACTAAATGCATCAGCCGAATGATATGTGCGCCTGTTACAGCACTTGACTTATAAATATGTTTGAGCGCTAATGAGTGTGCGGCTGTTTTAACAGGCTTCTGAAATAAGTTTATTTTGTTTAATAATAAAAAAAATAGTTTGTTTTGTTTAATAATAAAAAAAACGGGTTGCACTCCGGGAGTGCCGGCGGTAATGGAAACTTAAACATTAACATTGTGCTTTTTTACCGTCTTATTAAATCGAAAATCTCGAATTTTCTATGAGTACCTCTACCATGAGTTGCTATCGAAACTTAATTTAGTCACTAGCGAGTAAACTACTATCGATACAGTATTTCTCGATAGCGACTGTCAAATTTGTGACTCATGGTACCGAATTTCTATAGCAAAGGCTAAAAAACGTTACTCGCTAGTGTTTACATTTCGATAGGTTTTTTACCTATCGACTCGTACTATCGATTTAGTTCTTTACGTGACCGCTAGTGGCGCTGTACACATTTGCCATAGAAATGTTTTACGCCGTCGCTAGCGAGAACGTACGTTAAAAACTCATGGTAAAGGCACTGGTCACGTGTCCTGACGCGAGTTTAAGATTTTATACCCAAGAAAAGTGCTCACCGCCGCTAAAGTAGTTTTCACTTCACTTCAAAAAAATGAGTCAATGGATTGTGTGAAGAAATAAATTTGGCATACAGATTCAAAACATTGTAGCTTCAGTAACTTTAAATTTGACCTTCATAAGTGCCCTCCGAAGGCCTAAACTGAATAAATGGTTTTGAATTTTGAATTTTGAAAAAAGATAGAACGCTTTTTTTTCTATAAGAATTGGACTCATTCTGAGAGCTGATAAATAGATTTAAATAAATCACTAATTAGTCTAATAGCCAGTTCGTACCTATTAAAAAGGCTGACCAGCCCCGTTATTCAGCTAATACAACTTCGTCGGCGAACCGCTTCACGGAGGCCTCGGAGAGCTAAGCTCTCTCGTGGTTAGTAGTATTAGCGAAAGAGACAGAGCATGGAGGCCGCGACCGTAATTTTTCTTACAGAATCGAGCCCCTGATGTCTATGACTAACGTGCTTAATGTACAGTTAAACTAATTCAGAAACTTTAAATTTTTATGTTTTAAGTAATTTTATTTAGTACTTCAAGTGTAAAATTGCCAAATATGACAGATTACAATAATTAAACATTGCTGAGTTTCTTATCAATTCTTCTCAGTAGAGAGCTTACTATTGAAGGGAAGAAGTAAGAGTAAATTTCATAATTTGTGTGCATGAACATGTCTGTTTGTTCTGTGTCTGGGTGAAAATATATAAGTATGTATTTAGAAAAAAAAGACAGTAGTATATCAGTTTCAGTTATCTAGTTTCCATAGTACAAGCTCTACTTAGTTTGGGATCAGATGGCCGTGTGTAAAGAATGTCCCAGGATATTTATTTATTAATTAAAATAGATTTCCACGAACTCCATTCCCACGCTCGCCTGGCTAATGACTCATTAATATTTTAAATGCCATAAACATGCAAAAATCGTTTGATACTTTTTAACCAAAAATATAACTTTATAATTTTCATTCTCAACTTTAATAGCGATTATTAGCATATTAAAACATTCTGATGAGTTTCTAAACAATTGGGCAGTCTTTAGGGATCCTTCATTAATAAATAGCTGTCCCTCGCGGTTTTACCCGCGTCCCCGTGGGATGTCACATGTATTATACATAAAAACCTCCTCTTCAATCACTCTATCTATTAAAAAAAGCCGCATCAAAATCCGTTTCGCAGTTTTAAAGATTAAAGCATACATAGAAATATAGGGACAGAGAGAGCGACTTTGTTTTATGCAATGTAGTGATAAAATATTAATGAAATAAAATAATGAGTTTCAGTAACTGTTTACAAGCAATAAGCTTCCTTAAGGTTGGTTCCGACGTACCTTGAAGCTGGCAGTTGTTTCCTCACCTCGAGTGAGAGATGTCAAGTCGAGTGGAGGAGATTTTTGCAACTATGAATTCTAATATCTTGGAGTGAGAACCGAAGGTCACGGGTTCGATTCCCACCCAGGACAAACATTTGTGTGCATAAACATGTCTGTTTGTTCTGTGTCTGAGTGTAAATATCTATATAAGTATGTATTTAGAAAAAAATAAGTAGTATATCAGTTATCTGGTTTCCTTAGTACAAGCTCTGCTTAGTTTGGGACCAGATGGTCGTGTAAAGAATGTTCGGTATATTTATTTAACTAACATGATTTGATTAAAGTTTAAAGCTTGTTTTAAAAATTGTTGGTCAGAAAATCACATGCCCCATATTCATTCCACGCGGCGCATCGAGGCCTTCGAGTGCGTACCTCTCGCGTGTTTTTATATTAGCAAAAGAGACAGAACATAGAGGCTGCGACGAAACATCCTCCAGCTAGTGTCAGTTTACCTTACAGAATGGCACCCCTGAAATTGCTTTTCTCTGAAATCATTGTTTTTAACAAAGTCATATTTTATTTTATTTGTTACAGATATTCGAAAGGATCGTAGGACAATAACAACTGGATCCAAAAAAGAGGTACTTATAATATAATATTTAAGTTTTTATTTAGTACTTTCATATTGTACAATTTATGAAATAAAGCAATATATATAACACATATTTAAATAATTAATAATTAATATCCCGGGACATTCTTTACACACGGCCATCTGATCCCAAACTAAGCAGAGCTTGTACTATGGAAACCAGATAACTGATATACTACATATACGATGCACTTTTTTTTTCTAAATTCATACGTATTTAGATATTTACAAACAGTTATGTTCATGCACATAAATGTTTGTCCTGGCTGGGAATCGAACCCGCGACCTACCGCTCATTCAGAGTCGCTAACCACCAAGACAACTCGTCATATAAACTCTATAACCAAAATTCTTAATAATAAAAACAAATGCAAATCACACATTTTCCTAATTTGAATTTGGAATTATGTTCGTTCGAATTTAAACTTTCAATGATACCAAAACCAGCCAGATACAAATAGTATAGCCAAAGAGATTTTATTACAAGTTCATACATACTATAATGCGAAAAGACTTTTTCCCCAACCTAATACGTAATAACCCACCCTAATCTTTCAAACGATAATAAATTATCACAACCAAAATGCATTATACCATTGCCTTGCCCATAACTTCTAATAAAAAAAAAGTTATACGTCAGAAAAATCAATAAGAATCCTCTATGGATTTGTAAGACCCTTGTAAAGGTATTTTTAGGGTTCGATCAAAGGATATAAATTATTTATTTTAGGGTGGTAACATTATTGAAAAAAGTTTTGCTATTTTTATTTTGTGGACTAATAGAAAACGGGTAGTAAAAGCCTCTGTTACTTCTGGATAAAAAAGCTATATATAGTATTTTTCAAATAGCACAAGTTGGATGCCACATGTTTAATAACATTTCTCAGTGGTTTATGTTTATTTCGACATAATAAGGGGATACCGTAACAGAGCAGTTTCATGAAGTGTAGTATCTCAGAGTAATCAAATGCTATTTCACAAGATATGGGTAAAAAACCTTCAACTGTCACTACTTAACAGATAACTGTAACAGATTACAATAGTTTTAATCAGATTTATTAAAGACTAGCTGTCCACGGTTTTACCCGCGTTCCCGTGGGATGTCACATGTATTATACATAAAAACCTTCATCTTCAATCACTCTATCTATAAAAAAAACCGCATCAAAATCCGTTGCGTAGTTTTAAAGATTTAAGCATATATAGGGATATAGGGCAGAGAAAGCGACTTCGTTTTATACTATGTAGTGATTATAAATTACAAATAATACAATACAATACTATATACTTTATTTGTAAAACACATAACAAGAGAAGAAGTGACATAAAGAGGTGAAAAACAGAAGTGTTTACAAAATAGGCGGTCTTATCGCTAAAGCGGTTTCTTCCAGACATCCTAGGGGTAGCAGGATACAGAAGAGGATAGCAGGTGTTGCACGTTCAGACATATGATATAGAAAAGACACAAAAAATGCCTACATCTATATATAACTTTAATGTTTTCAATATATATATCAAATTAAATACCAAAGTAAGCAGAGCTTGTACTATGGCAACTAGATAACTGATTTACTACTTTCTTTTTCTCCTAAATGCATACTTATATAGATATTGACACCTAGACACAAACCAAATATCTCAATTTGTATGTCTTGAGTGGGAATCAAATCAATGACATGTCGAGTGGCACCCAACTGTCCCAATGATCGATTGCTGACTTTATTGTCATCTCTTATCTGCATGTCGAGAATTGATGCTAAGTTCTTAGTACATTTAATTAGAACACATTTCTAAGCTTCAATGAAAACCAAACAAAAAAACAGCTATGTCGTAAGACACGATAGAAGTGAAACTTTGGTGTTACAGGGAAACATTTTAATTATTCATCAATCACTTTTGAATAGCATACATTGTGTTTATCGTTAATTTATTTTTCGTCAAAGAAAAAGGTTGCAGATTAGAATTTTAAAGCCTTTCCAAAAAGTTTCACTTCCAAAAGCTTTACAACAGTCAGCACAAGTTACGCAACAATAATGCGTTGGCAGAATCAAAAGCTTTGTTGACATGTTTACGCCATTGCACCCCTAGCTAATTCATTCATCTATTTAGTTGTCTCTAAAACGCTGTGGGAGAAGCACGTGTTTTCTATTTGTATTTACGTACATCTTTCGTGTTTTCGTAAATAAAAATAAAGCATAGACAAGTGTAATTCGGATTTTTTTTATAACTCTAGTGGCGTAGTGAAAGTTTTCGAACGAATTTTATTTGATTTTTTTCTGATAGTATTGTGTAGTGCTTTTATCTGAATATAAAAATACGGTTGATGTTTTGTTGAACATTTCTGGATTTTTGAACATTAAGTAAGTGTTTATCATTTTTAATATTGTGGTCGCCTAGCGATCAAAATTCGATCTTAACAATATATTTCTTAAGTTTGAATTTGATTGAGGTTTTTCGGAGTATAACCTCTTTGATTTATTGCATAGAGCTTTTTTTGAATTTTCTTCTATTACGTCAGCTCCGAGCGTGTACAAATATTTCATTATGTTTTTGAAATTTTACATTGTGTGTGTGTCAAATGTATGGTAGTGTGTGTATTGATTTTGAAGTGAAAATTCTTATAGGCAGGTTTTGAAATTCTTATCCGCAACCTTTGTGTGACGAAAAATAAATGAATGATAACACAATGTATGCTATTCAAAAGTGATTGATGAATAATTAAAATGTTTCCCTGTAATACAAAAGTTTCACTTCTATCGTGTGCCTCTACGACACGATCTGTTGTTTGATTAATTTTATTTATTTCTAATCTATCTATACTATAATCTATAATATAAAAAATGAATCCCTATTTCCCTTGGTCACGGCATCACGCACGGACGGCTGGACCGATTTTTCTAATTCTTTTTTTGATGTGTTTGTTATTGTCAGGAGAAGGTTCTTATGAACGAAAAAAATAAGAAAGATGTGCGGAAAATTTAAGAAATCTTTGTGAAAAATCGTATTGTAATGTACAGTGAGGTTTTTAAGAAGTGTTTTTTCATCACGGTTAGTTCAGAGCGCCATCGCACCTAATATTAAATGTTTAATTGTCAAGAATAATAAACACTATTTTCTTGGTATTTTGTTTTATTAATGATACCAATTTGAATTAAATATTCATTGAAGACACGACAACGTCTGCCGGGTCAGCTAGTAATAACATACATATAAAGAGGAAAGTTTTTTTTTTTTTTTTTTTTTTTATTAAATAATATAAACTAGTGCTTGACTGCGATCCCACCTGATGGTAAGAGCCTATTCACTCTAGCCTTGAAGACACCCAAGTTATAATTGCTCGGGAATTGTTTTTGCTTGCATTGAATAGGCTCCGAAACTACTGGACCGATTTGAAAAATTCTTTCAATGTTGTGAAGCTACATTATCCCCGGGTGACACAGGCTATATTCCATTTTCAAAATAATTTGGGATCCTTAATAAAACTCCAGTAATGTAACCCAAGGTGTAAAAAAAATCCTTACATCACGTGCGCTGCGAAAACTATTGATGATAGAAAGAATAGCCTAATGTAAACTCGAGAACGCGGGTGAAACCGCGGGGGACAGCTAGTTATTAAAAATATTAGGTTTTTACCCTCTATATTCCTTATAAACTTTAACTGCGCCTTCATACTCATAATTAATTTTTGTAAAAAAGTACAAACGTTTCAATTGATGTAGTTATTTATGATAGCGAGCGATAATGTAGGTCGCGACCTATATTATCGACTAATTTGTATAAAATAATATCACATGTCAATATTATTTTGATGGCAACATATTTTTTTTGCAGTTAATTTAAAAGTCATGGATAAGGAACTTACTAAATACTAATTTCGTCAATGGATTTATACGAGCAAGGAACCAATGTTTATAGAGTTGTTTAACCTAGGTTTAAAAATAGTAATTGCTGAGTTTATTGCCGGCTCTTCTCAGTAGAACAAACTTCCGAACCGTTATTAGAGTCAGACTATTCATGAGTGCTTGTAAATGCCTATTTTAATAAAAAAAAATACTTTCATTTTCACAAGTGACAGTTCGATGAAAAAAACCCGCCATTTTGTTTTTTTTTTACATTTGTTAGTAAGTTCATAAACCCTACTAATATTATAAATGCGAATGTTTGTATGTATGGATGTTTGTTTCTTTCACGCAAAAACTACCGGACAGATTTGGATGAAACTTGGCACATAGATAGAGCATATCCTGTAATAACATATAGGCAACTTTTTATACCGGGAAAATGTGATATACCTCAGAAACGCGGGTAAAGCCGTGGGAGACAGCTAAGTTGTTTCTAATAAAAACAAAATCCGAAGTTCGACATTTAAAAAAGTATTTCGTTCCACAAATGTTCATGAACATCAAAATAAAATGAATTTTCTGAAACGGCTTGACTGTTTTTGACGGGTCATGGACACATAACTCATATTATAAGGAGTAACTTATTATTCCGAGAAAATGTAACATTCCCCGGGAACGCGGGTGAAGCCGCGGGGGACAGCTAGTTTAACATATTTATTTTCCTCTATGCTGCGGAACAATAAGTGTCGACAGCACATCAGTTAAACATGACACTGGCAGAAATAACTAAGACCATAGACAATTGCCATTAAAGAAAAAAGAGAATATTTTCTGTCAATAAATCGGCACCTCACTAAAAAGTGACATTTATAAAGCCAAAATTTAACTTAACCAATAATAAAATTCTTCCGGCACATTAATCTCAACTTAAGTGTTAGACAAGAATGTCTAAGCGTCGCTAAGTTACAAAGTCAGACATTGTTTGAAACTTTCCTTTATTCTAACTTGTTTTTGGCGCGTCCCTCGAATTTTTAGCCTGTTATGTTGGTAGTAAGTTTTAGTTGCCAAAATTTGGTTAGAACAATGTGTAGTTGGTTTTATAATTGTTATTCTTTGACCGAATTGATTGGGTTACAGCCAATTGACATTCGGGGTTGTTCGGGGATGCTCGTGCAACCGATTGGATAATAAATTGGCGTCTATTTTTGAACAAACTTCTAAAATATGTGTAAGTATGTTCGTTGTTTTTACAAAAACTACTCATACGATTTTGATAGGGTTTTCGTTGTTTGAATGCATGTTTATCTGAGCAGGTTTAAATATATAGAATATTGTCCTATACTTACAAATGGGAGAGCAAATGACTAAAATATTATTTTAGTCTTTTGTGTATTTTTTTGCTCGTATGTAAGAACATGGATTTATGTAGATAGTGTTTCAATGTACAAGTAAGTAGCTGTCCCCCGCGGTCTCACTCGCGTTTATCAATAGCATATATAGCCTATAATAATCTAGTAAAAATTCCGCGTTGAATGGTAGCAGTCCCATCCCGATATGTTCAGTAGTTTTGAAGTGATGGTGCGTCAAAGGAACACTATTTTCATTATCATCCCATATGATAAATGTAAGTTTGTTTGTTACGCTTTCACGCGAAAACTACCTAACCGATCATCGTGAAACTTTGTACACATATTCTTGGAGATATTAGAAGTAACATAGGATTTTTGTGATGGGAAAATGTTACATCCCCCGAGAATGCGGGTGAAACCGCGGGGGACGGCTAGTATAAATATACATATATATAGAAATCTTATTCGTTGATTACTAAGGTCGGAGTGAAACTTTTTATGGGCTTTGAAATTCTAATCCGCAACCTTTTTGTGTGACGATAAATAAATGAATGATAAACACAATGTATGCTATTCAAAAGTGATTGATGAATAATTAAAATGTTTCCCTGTAACACTAAAGTTACGCTTCTATCGTGTCTTTATGACCCTGATTTTTGTTTAAACGGATTTGCATATAAATGGAATATAAACCTTTTGTCGTTATTTAATTGAATATAAATTTGATTGGTGGTTGGTGCAGTGCTTAGATACCCTACCTCCTACTTCATAGGACATTGCTACTTCTCTCGCAGCACCAACATTTCTAGACATGAAAACGTCAATTCATTTTGTCTATGGGTTTCTTTAATAACGTCACTTCTACCGTATTCTCTTTTTTAAATCACTGTCATATATACCTAGATACGAATTAGATGCGATAATAAAGGGCTCCCAATAACAGTATTTCTCACAAAAGATGTAACTAGAAAACCTTACCTTCAAATGACGTTGTAGCAGTTTTCATTGCCTAAAAACACGGATAAAACGACATTTTCTGAAAATGTATCCTAGCTAGATCGATTTATCGCCCCCGAAATTACTACCTGCATTAAATTTCATGAAAATCGTTGGAGCCGTTTCCGAGATCCTAATTATATATATATATATATATATATATTGAATTGCTAGTTTAAAGGTCTTAGAGTAGTAGAGCTCTTAGTGCAGAGTTCGTCCGGGGAAGTACTACCACCTTACCCATTTCCGCCGTGAAGCAGTAGTGCAATTGTATTACTGTGTTTCGGTTAGAAAGGTAAGGGGGCCGGTGAAATTACAGGCACATGAGACTTAACAACTTCACGTCTCAGGGTCGCAACGCATTGGCGATGCTCCTAGTGTTGCAAATGTCCATAGGCGGCGGTGACCACTTACCATCAGGTGGACCGTCTGCTTGTTTGTCGGCCCAAGTGGCATAAAAAAAAAAAAAAAAAAATGTATTAGATAGATAGATAATGACACTAGCTGTCCCCCGCAGTTTTACCTGCGTTTCCGAGGGATATCACAATTTCCCGGGAAATAAAGTAGCCTATATGCTATTCCAGGATATGCTCTATCTATGTGCCAAGTTTCATCCATATCCACTTAGTAGTTTTTGCGTGAAAGAGCAACAAACATACTTACATACAAACTTTCGCATTTATAATATTAGTAGGAAAGGATGTCCCTTTCCAACTTCTTCAAGAAACCCTTTTATATGTCAAATATCATGATGATCGGTATTAGTATACAGGTTACAAAACTCGTAAAGCCGAAAGGAGGTTAAATGGGCCTTATAACGAGTCCATTCACAATATTTAAGAACCGTAGTAACGCTGTATAACATACCCCAAATAAAAAAAAACAGATTTTTATGAATGAAAAATAGAACAACAATTATAAGTTAAAATAGGTACGTAGGCCTTTCTGTTAAATAATCTGGTTCCCTGACATGACAGCTTACTAGGGTTGTTGGCTTTGATAAATTAATTATATTTTTACATGGTATTTTGTAACACGTTGTATACTTTCATGTGCATTTTAATAAAAAGCTATTATTCTGACATTACAAATAGACACTTCAAATTCGTTAATTTCCACAGATAAACAATAATGTGTTGCTTCAATATGGTTATTATTGCTTTTCACAGTAATAGCCTGTGGTCAGATATCAGGCTTTCAGCAAAAATATCAAACAATACAGCTATTGCATACCTAATTTCATACGTAGACTTAGGGTTGCCAGTTTATTATGAAATATTGATTATTAGAGCTCTTAGTGCTGTGTTCGTTCCGGGGAAGTACTACCTTCCGCTGTGAAGCAGTAGTGCACTTGTATTACTGTTTCGGTTAGGAAGGTGCAGCGTGACATTACAGGCATATGAGACTTAACTTCACGTCTCAGCGACAACGCGGCGACGCCTCTGGTGTTGCAAATGTCTATACGGCGGTGACCACTTACCATCAGGTGGATCGTCCGCTTGTTTGTCGGCCAATGGTATAAAAACCCTGTGATTTTTAACTGGTTTTAGAAAATCGTTAAAGATCTTCGGGAAGGTTAGATAAATTTATGAAAGCAACTCAAGTAAAGCCGGGGCGGATCGCTAGTGTTAATATTTAGCTATAACTTCAGTGTCTTAAACCATACCAATTCAATCTCATCGTTAAAAAACCTGAACATTAACGTTGTCCATTTTTACCGGCATACGAATTTTCAATCACATGTTCTGACGCGAGTTTAACATTTTATACCCATCCCAAGAAAAGTGCTCAACGCCGCTAAAGAAGTTATCACTTCAAAAAGATTTAATTCAAATTAGAAATACTGGCTGGAAAGAAAAGGATTTTAATTATATTTTCGCTTGTGGCAACCCTGCGCGTCACCCACACGTTTGGCGGTATTGTGACGAGTAAATTTTCAATTTTCCCCAACCTCTGATCGAACTGAGGTCACTTAACTATCCAGATTGGATATTGGCTTGTATCCGTTGCCGGTCAAAATATTACAAGCTGATTGGGAATCAATCAAACAGACATGCAACCAAAACACTTTGTGTTTAAGTCCATAATCGTATTTGAGGTTTGAAGGATGATTCGGAAATGTTGGTCCCACTGATAAATATCTTCGATCAAAAATGGAATCTCATTACTGAACCTTCTATCTACCTCTTCGGGGATTATAGCGTGAATATATAAAGCTAAATATAATGATAAAAAAAACTTTACAAAAATCGAAATACAAATCGAGTAAGCCCCACAAAGTTACCAGCATAAAAAAACAAAGCCGGGCTCGTTATCAAAGAATTAGTCGAGTAATTAATTTCTCGCGCTCAACGAACTTCGCGGTGGCTATACATCAATGTCCAAGGTATCTGACGTGGGGATCTAGGACTGTGGGCTCTGCAGCCAAGTCAGGTTAACTTAGTAACGATTCTTTTATGTTTTTAGTTTAAAACTAGCTTTCGCACCGCGGTTTTGGCCGCATTATTTATAAAAAAAAATTCTATCCTTTAGGATAGAAAAAATTTTTGAGACAAGATATTACCTACTAAATGTTCCCCGCGGTTTCACCCGCGTTCCCGAGGGATGTACAATTTTTCCGGCACAAAAAGTATCCTATGTTACTTCTAATACCTCCAAGAATATGTGTACAAAGTTTCATGATGATCGATTTAGTTGTTTTCGCGTGAAAGCGTAACAAACAAACTAACATTCACATACTTTTTATCCCGGAAAAATGCAGCATCCCTCAATAACACGAGTAAAACCGCGGGGGACAGTAGAATAAAACGAATTATACAAACAAACCCATGTACATTCAATTAGAAACCGAGTTATTCTCAGGAGGGACATTTTTTCCACCCTTAACGCTGTATTCCGATCCCGTCTCCCCTCTCCCTTCTCCCCTCTCCCCCAAAGAGCCCCCCACATCCTGTCCTGTGACGTCTCGCTCCCCGCACGTGTTGCCCGTCCATCATTGTAACCAATAGTGTTGGGTGACCATTTCTAAATGATCTTTAGTATATTGGAGGACTTTTGTTTTAGTTTGTGGCACCTCTATGTTATTAAAAGGTGCGACACCTTTTAATAACACTGGATGGCAAGACTGCCACCGTATCTAGTAGAAATGTCACTCATGACGGAACGGTGAAAATATATAAAAGATCTCGGTTTTCCAATTTCAACCGACCACGCCTTACAGACTCGTGTGATCCAAAATAAATGGTGTATACGACAGGCCAGTTGGCTTGGTGGTTAGCGCTCTGACTGCCAAACCGAAGGTCGCGGGTTCGATTCCCACCCAGGACAAACATTTGTGTGCATGAACATGTCTGTTTGTTCTGTGTCTGGGTGTAAATATCTATATAAGTATGTATTTAGAAAAAAAAATAAGTATTATATGTAGTATATCAGTTATCTGGTTTCCATAGTACAAGCTCTGCTTAGTTTGGGACCAGATGGTCGTGTGTAAAGAATGTCCCGGTACTTTTATTCCTGGTGGTATTCCCAAAAGTTTTTTTTTGTGATTTTCGACCGCTAAGGTTATTTGTTATTCTGAGTTTAATTTGCATGTTGATGATAGATTTAAATTACTTATTACCCTACCTAGGCTAGATTGTAGTATAATAAGCGATACAATACTTGTTTAGTTTATCCTTTTTGCAAACTCCATCTTCGGCCTCATCTTCACTTACCATCAGGTGAGATTGTGGTCTATAGTAATTATGTGATAAATAAAAAATAAAAAAAAAATCCTGAAATATACAAAAAAAAATCTGTAAATTTTTTTATAAAATGGATCTACAGTTACAGTTCTAGCTAGAGTTCCAAACTTTTTGTACGAGAAGTGAAGCATATTCAGACCGAAGAATTAAAATGAACTTGTATGTGTTTGTTTGTAATTTTTAATCGACTTCAAAAAAGAGGATGTTCTCAATTTTAATGCAACTTTTTGGATAACTCCATCATGTATGACGGATTAGTGAAATTATTATTTCTTTTATTTTTTTGTTTTTGAATGTTACCTATATTAAGTATTTTGTAATTGTTAAATATAAAAATATGTAAAATTGATATTATAAAATAGCCAAAAACTCAGAATAGATAAAATATATATAGAAAAATTATTTAATAAAAGTGAAAAAAAATGTAACCTTCCTGAGTTTCTTGCCGGTTCTTCTCAGTTGAAGGCTGACTTCCGAACCGGTAGCTTGAGTAACTTTAAATTTGTCCTTCATAAGTGCCTTCCTAGGGCCTAAACTGAGTAAATGGTTTTGAATTTGAATTTCTCCCGAAAATCATTGCCGTACTACATTATACACTTTCGCATGATCAAAGTCTATAACAATGCGCACGCGCCGCGCTGCCGGTCGCGTGCCTGTCGCATATCCGACTTGTTAACCATCAGAGGGGGACGGGACTATCTATTTGTTTGCCATTATTAACTGCTGAGAGCTAGAGTTATATTTGAAATGCTCGCTTTATGTAATGAAATGAAATGAAAATATTTTTATTCAAATAGGCCTTTACAAGCACTTATGAATAGTCTGACTCTAACACGGGTTCGGAAGGTTGTTTTTTACTGAGAAGAATCGGCAATAAACTCAGCTTTTTAAATTACTCTTTTTAAAAAACGAACTTAGATTTATTACATAAAATTTATTTAGTCTCGCTGACAATACCTGTGAGTTATCGCAGAAGTGAAGAATTATTGAACAATAATATAAAATTATGAATATCTAATGTACGTATGTATTTATACTAAGACCCGCAAATCGTGCGCCCGTTCTAAGAATTTTTAAGTAAAAAAATATTTGACTTAGACTTGAGTAGTAGAGCTCTTAGTGCAGAGTTCCTCCAGAGAACCACCTTACCCATTTCCACCGTGAAGCAGTAGTGCATTTGTATTACTGTTTCGGTTAGAAAGGTGCGGCCGGTGACATTACAGGCGCATGAGACTTAACTTCACGTCTCAGCGACAATGCGGCGATGCCCCTAGTGTTGCTAATGTCCATAGGTGGCGGTGACCACTTACCATCAGGTGGACCGTGTGCTTGTTTGTCGGCCCCTGTGATACAAAAAAGTACAAAATCCGTCGGGTAGTTTTTGTGTGAAAGAGAAAAGAAATCATACATACGAGTACATCCTCGCTAACATTCACTTTTGTTATAACTATTAGTAAGAAGTAAGATTCGTTAAGACAACACGCGTATGTTGACCGAACGTTACTTCGCCGAATTGTTCGGCGTAAGAATGTGGTTTCGGTGTATTGTCTCTTTGAATTAATTTATTTACAAAGGTAAGGCGTTGTTATAACAGATATTTTGTGTTGCTATGCATATTTCGTCTCTAAATTCTAAACAATAAAGACTATTTCTGTCGGTATGTTTGTACGGTTATATCTTTTACACTACGCAGTAGATTTGATTAAATATTTGGCAAAATTTATCTTCTATATAAATATAAGGAAAATAGGTTTATTTTGACGCACCATCACCTCAAAACTACTGAACATATCGGGATGGGACTGCCACCATTCGACGCGGAATTTTTCCTAGATAGTTATAGGCTATATGATAACGATATCGCGGGTGAAACCGCGGGGGACAGCTAGCATAGTTATGTTTTGAGAAAAAAAATAATCGTAAAACTGAATATTAACTTCAACACACCTAATAAACAACCACAAATAGCATGTCTAACGCAAGGACTTATCAGTACTAATCTAGTGAAAATTATAAAAAAGATTTTTTCGATTTTTTATAAATTAGTTAAAAAAAAATTCTCATAAAAACACAAAATAAATTATAACTCTGCAGGGACCTTAAGGACCTCCCGTAGAACAACTTTTTGCAGCTGATGACCCCATCTGACTAGTTGCGTTTGATCCACGACTTTTTGACCAGCCTGTATTAGCTAGTAGCTAAGATAGATAGATAGCTGTAATATATATCGAAGGCTTCACTGTGAAGTAAAACGTGAATTAACCTTCATGATAAGACGTACGGAAAGGGGGATGAAATTAAATCTTCAGCTTGTAGGGCCACGGAATAAGTGGGGATTTAAAATAAATATCCCGGGACATTCTTAACACATCTTAAACCAAGCAGAGGTTGTACTATGAAAACCAGTGGCTCGATTCTGTAAGGAAAATGACAGTAACTCGAGGATGTTTCGTCGCGGCCGCCGTGCTTTGACTCGCTAACTACGCTAATACTAATCACGTGAGAGGTAAGCTCTCCGAGGTCTCCGTGAAGCGGCTCGCTGACGAAGCTTGTATTAGCTGAATATTGGCTGGGCACTGGCTTCAACCATAATGTATAAAAGCAATTTTTCTGTAAAGTTGCCTGCATTTTTGAAATCTACACATTTGGTAGGAAAACTAGCTTGTATGTTTTCAAAATAGTGAAAAAGTAAATTTATAAATAAATAAATATCCCGGGACATTTTTTACACACGGCCATCTGGTCCCAAACTAAGCAGAGCTTGTACTATGGAAACCAGATAACTGATATAATACACACTTTTTTATTTTTCTAAATAAATACATATATAGATATGTACACCCAGACACAGAACAAACAGACATGTTCATGCACACAAAGTATTGTAGTGGTTAGAGACCACAGATCGTGGGTTCGATTCCCACCTTCTACCCTGCTAATACCTATTATAAATGCGGGTGTTTGTTACTCTCACGCAAAACATACAAAATGGATTTTTATGCAACTTGGCACATAGATCCCTACTAATATTATAAATGTGAAAGTAAGTTTGTTACGATTTCACGCTAAAACTACTTAACCGATCATCATGAAACTTTGTACACATATTCTTGGAGGTATTAGAAGTGACATAGGATACTTTTGTGCCGGGAAAATGTTATATCCCTCAGAAATGCGAGTGTAACCGCGGGGGACAGCTAGTAAGGCCAATTGTATTGGTGGTTAGCGACCCTGACTGCCAAGTCGAAGGTCGCGGGTTCTATTCCCACCCAGTACAAACATTTGTCTGCATGAACATGTCTGTTTGTTCTGTGTTTGGGTGTAAATATCTATATATATATGTATGTATTTAGAAAAATAATGAGTAGTATATCAGTTATCTAGTTTGCATAGTACAAGCTCTGCTTAGTTTGGGATCAGATGGCCGCGTGTAAAGAATGTCCCGGGATATTTATTATTTATTATATCCTGTACGCGTATGAGAACGCTTTATTCGCAGCCCAGCCCTCAATAAGTAACATTCAAGTTATGTAAACGAACTCACGTCCAAATTACACGATTGTGTTAATCTATATACACACAAATTGTGTGCCCCTGGATAAATTGGATCTAAAGTTAAACCGTTTACTATAGCATTGATCTTAAACTAAGCAGAGCATTTTTTTTTTATGCCACTTGGGCCGACAAACAAGCAGACGGTCCACCTGATGGTAAGTGGCCACCTCCGCCTATGGACATTTGCAACACTAGGAGCATCGCCAATGCGTTGTCGACCCTGAGACGTGAAGTTGTTAAGTCTCATGTGCCTGTAATTTCACCGTAAATATTATATATTATATATATTATATTTGAGAAAGCAGATGACTGCAGTCTACGTGATGTAAAGTAGAACTGTAGTCCAAATGCGAGAACCGCTAGTGCCAGTACAACACTAGCCACCCTCACCCTGCCGGCCCGCAAGATGTTTCTTCACACCTCGTTTAGCTTGTAAAATTCAAAATTCAAAACCATTTATTCAGTTTAGGCCCTCGGAAGGCACTTATGAAGGTCAAATTTAATGTTACTAAAGTTACTACTGGTTCGGATATCAGCCTTCAACTGAGAAGAACCGGCAAGAAACTCAGCAAGGGTATCACGGGATACAAATGTTTCTTAGGGATGGTTCCATACGGGTGCATCTGCGGTACGTAAACTAGTATGTTACAAATAGACTAACTAAATAAAGATTAACTAGTGGATAAATAAATCACAATTACACAAACATAGAAACCGGTTGTGGTTATCTGTTTCAAATTGTTCATTTTAAACACATAGATGTATTTTCGTTTCGGAAACGCTGCGTTATTGAAATGAAAATGCCTTTATGCCAAATAGGCCTTTACAAGCACTTATGAATAGTCAGACTCTAACACCGGTTTGGAAGGTTGTTCTACTGAGAAGAGCCGGCAATAAACTTAGCAATTACTCTTTTTAAAAGCGAACTTAAATTTATCACATAACATTTATTTGGTCTCACTGACAATACCTATACGGTTCTTCTCAGTTGAAGTCTGCCTTTCAAATCGGTGGTAGCTCCAGTAACTTCTGCAGGCATAAACTGTTTTTTTTATTTGTTAACGGATTGCAAGCGGTTTGTTCTCTAATTAGTTTACAGCAATGTCACTATTTCTATGTCTGTTCGTGCGTTTTGTTCTTTAAAAATAATTGTTACGCCTTTTTATGTTGACGCAGATTTTTGGCAAATCTATTTCAATGTATACCTTTCTTAATGTGAAAATAAAACGACGCGCTCGCTTTTCAATGTATATTTAGGTGTGATTTTCCCTCCAAAAGTGACATGAATAAAAAAGAAATAATAAAAATGTTATGTGCCAGGAATTACTTTTACCGCTATTTAATGACAGTGAATAAAACCTTCTTGGAGTTTTAAATAGCGCCAACACTACTCAATAGATTTTCGTTCGGTTTTCACCATTAAATAGACATTTCCATCCGTAAGGGTTATGTCCTTATAATGTTAATTAAACTTGCGGCACGTTATGTTGGCCGTTTTGACATTTAACAATGACAAAGAAAAATAATGTTTATTCCTTCACACATAAGGTGCATCTATTGATCCAACAGCTAATTGTATGATGATGGAAATCAACCTTATTTCAAAGCAATACAGTTTCTTTTCCTATGACAATCTGAAACGTCAAAACGGCCATCATAGCGTGGCGGTAGTATAGGATGTTTGGATATATTTGACGATCGGTTGAACAGTATACAAGTTGATTCATTACAGCGCCATCTAGTAGCGAGTTTAAGTAAAATGGATAGCATATCAAAATTCATGGTGATCAGTAAGACGGCGTTGGAAATTATAAAGGAATATTTTTTATGCAATGCGCAAAAAAATTTTGGTGGTTCAGTAACAGAACACATTTCCATTATTTTTTTCCATTATTAGTTTAATTTTTTTTTTGTATTTTTTCAACAAACAATGGACACTATCTATTCATAATAATATCAAAAAGCGCACGCGGCGGTAGAGCCAGCTGTTGCCAAGGCCACGGCCGGGGTGGGCGCCCGACCCGAGCGACAGAGTAGCCATAATATCAATTTTAAAGTCCATATCTTTCGTTAACGATAACTTAATTTTTTTATACTAAAACTTATCAAAATAAAAAATAGATGTTTAATAAAACTCATTTAAGTTTAATTTGTCAAAGTTTGCGCACTGAATAAAAAATATTTCTGTATATTTCATACATCAACATTTTTCTCACGATATTTTGTGGGCAGAGTTCTTTGCATGTTATTTTTACATGTGAGTACCAACCGTGCTGGTCAGCTCTTTTATTATTTGCGAAAAGTTTTAATTAGCTTTCAGTGATTATGTTGTTTTAAATTATATTTAAGACCTTACTTGTGCTTGAAACGGTTTTCAAAAACATAAAAAAAATTACTTTGTCCTTTGTAATTAATATTAAAAACGCGAAAGTTTGTAAGGATGTATTTTTGTTACTCTTTCACGCAAAAACTATTAAACAGATTTGTATGAAACTTGGCACATAGATAGAGCATGCCCTGGAATAACATATATGCTATTTTTTACCTCAGTAATATGTAAAATCCTTGAGGAACACGGATGAAACCGCGGGGGACAGCTAGTATAAAAAAAGGCAAAAGCTTTTGGGGATGGACATTGGTTACTTTTTGATGTGAAGACAACTAAACGGATTTCGATGAAACTTGGCACATAGAGAGCATGCTCTGGAATAACATACGAGTATATGCTATTATTTTTCTAAGGAACATATAAAATTCCTCGGTAATGTGAATGAAACCGCGGAAAATAGTTGTTTGGAATAACATATGAATGACTTCTTATGGAACATGTAGAATTCTAAAACAGAAAGGTACAGCTAATTCACGGTAAAGTTACTGATGTTTTCATTGCTTTGCCAGATTTTTTTAGAGATTGGAGCCTCTGTCGTCTCTCACGAGACAGACATAAGTTTAAATTCAAATTCAAATATTTTTATTCAAATAGGCCTTTACAAGCATTTATGAATAGTCTGACTCTAACACCGGTTCGGAATATTGTTCTACTGAGAAGAGCCGGCAATAAACTCAGCAATTACTCTTTTTAAAACTGATCTTAGATTTATTACAAAATATTTATTTAGTCTCACTGACAATACCTGTGTGTTATCGCAGAAGTGAAAAATTATTAAACAAAAATAATGTGAATCTAATAATAAAAAATACATACAAACTAAAGCTGACCAGCCCCCACAAGCAGCACCTGTTCACAAGCATGACGCATGTGGCAGCCATCGCTCTCCTCGCCATACTGTAGTCTGTAGGGAAGTGAGTTTCGGTAGTAGTATTCATCCATACCTATCAGATAGTCTTCTGATCGACTCACTTCTGCCGCGTGTGAAATACACTTTTCTGAAGTAAAACCTTCTTTTTGTCGGCTTTGTACTTTTGATCCGCAACCTTTTTGTGTGTCGAAAAATAAATGAATGATAAACACAATGTATGCTATTCAAAAGTGATTGATGAATAATTAAATTGTTTATAAAACTTGTTTCTTGAAGTTATACTTCATTAGGCGCGTTATGAAAACATGATGAGAGTGAAATTTTTAGGCGCGTGCATCACTGTAACACAATTCTCACGGATGAAGTTAGCTGATAACGGTCTCTCCGGAACATCTCACAAATCGCAACTGTCAGTGTCAATGAGTGAGTAATTATGTTACTGTTATTAATAACTTAACAACGTCAAAATTGTTATTCGTTGCTACAGACAAGTGCAAAGAGTTTGGACACTACTCACGGCTGAATAGTAAGAAATGCTTTTAGTGCAGATTTTTTTAAATAAATAAATATCCCAAGACATTCTTCACAGATGGTTACCTGATCCCAAGTTAAGCAGAGTGTACTGCTTGTAGTATGGCTACCAGGTAACTGATATACTACATTTTAAAATACATACTTATATAGATAATTACACCCAGACACAGAACAAACAGACATGTTCATGCGCACAAATGTTTGTCCTGGGTGGGATCGAACCCGCGAGGTTCGTGCTGGCAGTCAGGGTCTCTAACCACTAGGCATGGAAATGATTGCTACTTTTATTTCATTTTCATTTAATGAAATTACTTATTTTTGTCACAGTGATGTGTGTTGTTCACAGCCAATGATTTAGTTTTCGCAATGCTCTAATGTCACTCTTGGCCGTGCGACCCGTTCGTAGCGACGATCAGTATATATTTTGCTCTTTCGAACACGACTGGGTTAGAAAGACGCTCTTTCTTACTGACGTCTTCGTGAACGCGATGTGATCAATGTATCATGTAGGCAAGGTAGGTAGCAGAAAAGTAGCAGAGTGATTTTTAAGAGTCGACGTCAAGGCCGGTAGCAGGTGTGACATGTGAAAAAGTATTTCATATGATTTTTCACATGCTATTTGTGAATCATGCCATGCCTACTAACCACCAAGCCAACTGGCCTATAACTATAACTTATCGGGCAAAGCAGTAACCCGCGTCGGTTTCCACTCCACCGTATGTTTACAAATATATAATTTGTAATTTATGGTCGTACGACACACCTGGCGTTGCGAACTCTTCCATGATGTATGCACGAATGATTGCTACGCTTTGCGCAGTGCCTCACTGAAAAGCCAGCCTGCATCCTGTCTCGCTTCCTCACTGAACTTCGAATTTATCTACACTACTATAACGTGTTGCAAAATACCCCGTAAAAATATAATTAATTATCACAACCAACAACCCTAGTAAGCTGTCATGTCAGGGAACCAGATTATTTAACAGAAAGGCCTACGTACCTATTTTACCTAATAATTGTCTACTTTTATAGTTTTCTTTTTTTTTTAGACAGGCCAGTTGGCTTGGTTAGAGACCCTGACTGCCAAACCGAAGGTCGCGGGTTCGATTCCCACCCAGGACAAACATTTGTGTGCATGAACATGTCTGTTTGTTCTGTGTCTGGGTGGAAATATAAGTATGTATTTAAAAAGTAGTATATGTAGTATATGTAGTATATCAGTTACCCGGTAGCCATAGTACAGGCAGTACACTCTGCTTAACTTGGGATCAGGTAACCGTGTGTGAAGAATTTCTTGGGATATTTATTTATTTCATTCTTAAATACCGTTTATTTTTATTTTTTTGGGGTATGCTATACAGCGTTACTACGGTTCTTAAATATTGTGAATGGACTCATATAATCCCTCATAATAAGGCCCCATTTAACCTCCTTTTGGGTTTACGGGTAGTTTTGTAACATCTGTTTTTGTATGTCCTTTTATAACTTAAGAATTATTGTGAGAGGTAAGCTCTCCGAGGCCTCCGTGAAGCGCCTCGCCGACGAAGTTTGTATTAGCTGAATAAGGGGGCTATATTAATATTTCGGGTCCATTCCGGATAAATTTAACATCCCTCTCTCACGGGTGAAACCGCGAGTTACAGCTAGTATATCAATAAATGTATGTTCATAATTTTCATTTAACCAACTAATAGATTCTCTATTATACCAGACCCACCCACCAACGGGCGCCATATTGGTTTAAATGTCAAATTAGTTGGTACCCAGCCCTCTCTTTGGCCTTTGACCCCCGAATTAGCGTTGTTCCCACGGGAGAGAGAGGGTTTCCATACGTAGAGACGGCACGACAATCGATACAAATAAAAATTTGTTGTCGTGACGTTTCTGTACATTCAAATTTTTTGGAAATATTATAATGAAATGAAATGAAAATCTTTTATATTCAAAACGTGTAAAATCACTACATAGTATAAAACAAAGTCGCTTTATCTGTCCCTATATCCCTTTGTATGCTTAAATCTTTAAATTTTAAAACTACGCAATAGATTTTGATGCGGTTTTTTTTAATAGATAGAGTGATTGAAGAGGAAGGTTTTTATGTGTAATACATGTGACATCCCACGGGAACGCGGGTAAAACCGCGGGGGACAGATATAAATAAATAAATGCTTAAAAACAAAAAAATAATAAAAGATAACTTAATAAGTACTTAATTGACTTAAAATTTCTCGTGTCGTATGTCGTTTGGGGTTGGTACTTAGCTACCCTCTGGCTCCACCCTAGCGACAATTCTTTGTACAGTGCACCCCTTTCCAGTTTATTGGTTTAACCGACTTAACTTTTAAAGTGTTCTGTTTCCATCAAGGGCCAAATTTTTATTCCATTATTATTTCATATATTTTAAGCTTAAATTTGTTTGTATTTTTTTATATCATTAATATAAATAAAATACCAAGGACTGTCTTTTATTCTTGACAATTAAACTTTTAATATTAGGCGTGATGGCGCTCTGAACTAACCGTGATGAACAATAACTTCTTAAAAAATTATTACAATACAATTTTCCGTTTGAATCGACTGTGAAATGTGAAGTAACTAAGTAATGATAAATTAATTATTTTATAACATAATTCCGACCCATGCCTCTGTTTTAAACGATATTGTCAAACGATTGACATTTATGTCAAACACCATAAGGTTACATTATAAGAGTTATTATCGTCAAAAGCGGTAAGGTTACATTAGAAAAGTTAATATGGACGTTATGTTTTCTTAAATTTTCTAATTTTCTGTGCATCATTCTTAATTTTTTCCTACATTAGAACCTTCTCCTGACAATAACAAACACAACAAAAAAAGAATTAGCGAAATCGGTCCACCCGTCCATGCGTGATGCCGTGACCAAGGGAAATAGGGATTCATTTTTATATACAGGGGTTACAAAACTACCCGTAAGAAGCCGAAAGAAGGTTAAATGGGGCCTTATAACGAGTCCATTCACAATATTCAAGAACCGTAGTAACGCTGTATAACATTTCAACAATTTCATACAACACAAAAAAATTAAAAACTGATTTTTATGAATGAAAAATAAAAAAACTATTAAAGTAGACAATTATTCGGTAAAATAGGTACGCAGGCCTTTCTGTCAAATAATCTGGTTCCCTGACATGACAGCTTACTAGGGTTGTTGGCTTTGATAATTAATTATATTTCTACGGGTTATTTTGTAACACGTTGTATATAGATTATTATTTGCATATCCCGCCGTCCGCCACAACCAGGGAACTGCAACCCCGCACGTTCCCAGGGTATTATGTAATTTGTTTTTAGGATTATACTGACAAATGTCTTCTACAGATTGCAGGATAAAGAAGGGTAATTTTCATTTTATTTCACGTACAAGCTTAATAGCTTATTTCAAACGATTCTGGTGTTAACATTAGTGAGAAGTGTTGAGAAGATCATAAGTGTAGTAAAAACTTGTATTTCTATTTTAATGGCTTGTTTTTTGATCATATATCTCAACATGGTTGGCTAAAATATTTACTCTAAGCCAAGGAGTTCGAAATATAACTATATACAGGTACTGTCAGTGCAGGATTAACGACGTAGCAAGAGTAGCAAATGCTACGGGCCCCGCGCAAAAGGGGGCCCCGCGTGTCTATGCCACCAACGATTGTTTTTTTCTACCACTTTATACTTAAGAACCCATAGCAGACCAAAGGCCCCTCGCCAGAATTTGCTACGAGCCCCGCGCCCGCTTAATGCGGCACTGGGTACTGTCAGTGACACTAAATAATCTAAGTTCGTTTTTTAAAAGAGTAATTGCTGAGTTTATTGCCGGCTCTTCTCAGTAGAACAACCTTCCGAACCGGTATTAGAGTCAGACTATTCATAAGTGCTTGTAAAGGCCTATTTGAATCAAAATATTTTCATATCATATTGAACGTTTATACCTTCATATATTTATATTTCTTACATGAGAAATAAAAAGAAAAAAACATATGCATAATTATACATTGTTTATTTATGCAAGAAAATACCTGACTTTGGTAACAAATCAGTTTTTGAGTTTATTTATCACAAACAAAAATACAATTATTTTGTCATTGCTATATTAGATTAGATGTTGATAAATATAGATACGTATTCTCATATAGACTTTCCTCTTGAATCATCCAGAGATTCTCCCAGGATTCGATATATATTGGCGGAAGATCTTCCCTTTTAAATGGACTAGTCTCATACCTCGCTCCTCCATAGCTTGTACTATGGAAACTAGATTAACTGACATACCAATTATACTGGAAGTTAAAGTTACTTTTATCGATATATGGCTGTCCCCCGCGGTTTCACCCGAGGAGGTCCGTAATACGCGAACTGTCAAACGCGCGCAGTTAAAATAGTTGTAATTCTCTAAAATTCTCGCATTTTCTAAATTATAATATGCATGTATTATACATAAAAAGCTTCCTCTTGAATCACTCTTTCTATTAAAAAAAACCGCATCAAAATCCGTTGCGTAGTTTTAAAGATTTAAGCATACATAGGGATATAGGGAAAGAGAAAGCGACTTTGTTTTATACTATGTAGTGATTAATTTTAAGCAGTTTATTATTTAGTTTTGAGTTTATTTTTTAAATGAATTATCATAAATATAAAACTTTTGGTTAAAATGTGTAAATAAAATAGTACATTATGGTACAAATGTGTAATGGTGGTGATTACCGCTGAGGCGCCAATGATTACAGCGAAAAAAAAATTTTTTTTTGGGTGAAAGTTTTATCTATTAAAAACGTTCAAGTTGCAATTATTTATTTAAATACGAGGTTGCATGAAATGAGCAAGCAATAGGCAGGTACATCAATTTTTCAAACATGAACTTTTTAGTTTTTTTTGTATCGAAACTTTTTTAAGAACAAAGCAACTTAACCAATAAAATAAAAAAAAAACTCCTATAACTCACTTGTAAATAATAGCAATGAAAAAGTCACGGTTTGATTACAGGTGTCATTATGTGTCTAATTACGGTGAAATTAGAGCCATATTATAAGCAAGTGTGTTGAAAAATATTTTACAAAAATCATAATGATCAGCCACTACATCCACGATCCCGCCTTCACTTCTGCAATCAATTTAAAATGCACTTCTCGGCTCTCACCCAATATGTACTTGCGTGTGTATTCGTTTGGAAATAGGGTTCGTTTAACATTCTTTCGAGGGAAAAACCGTGGCATTGCAATCGATTTGCACTTACAAATGAATTTGGTGGAATAATCCTTAGTTTAGGGTGAGTTGTACTTAGATGTGAATTGAATCAGAATCTACTTAGCGACTGGTTAAAAAAAAACGTCTAATAACTCAGAGATAGTAGTATAAAGTTTGGTTCATCATCAGCCTAACTCCGTCCACTGCTGGACATTGCCCTTAAGGCACGCCACTGAGCTCGATCTTCAGCTCTTTGTTTCCAACCGCTGCCAGCCAGCTTGCGTATATCATCGCTCCATCTAGCTGGAGGGCGCCCTACACTTATCGAGCCGTGGTCTCCACTCTAGAACACGTCTACCGCAACGGTTATCGGTTCTACGGCAGATGTGACCAGCCCACTGCCACTTCAGCTTGCTAATCCTTTGAACTATGTCGATAACTTTGGTTCTCTGACGGATGACTTCATTTCGAATACAATCCTTCAGAGAGACTCCGAGCAAAGTTTGGTTAGTTAGATTTAAATTGTGTCCGGGATAATTATATGTATCTAATCTAATACCTTTAAACGAGCAATTCTTGTATTCTTGTATGTAGGATCTCGGAAACGGCTCTAACAATTTTCATGAAATTTAGTATGCAGGGGGTTTCGGGGGCGTTAAATCGATCTAGCTAGGATTCATTTTCAGAAAACGTCGTTTTATCCATGTTTTTAGGCAATGAAAACTGCTACAATGTCATTAGAAGGTAAGGCTTTTTAAAGTTACATCTTTTGTGAGAAATACTGTTATTGGGAGCCCTTTATTATCGCATCTAATTCGTATCTAGGTATATATGACAGTGCTTTAAAACAGAGAATACGGTAAAAGTCACGTTAGTAAAGAAATCCCGAGCAATGCTCGGCCATCCAGGTACTATTATTAATATATAATAATTTAAATAAAATTTTATATTTCAACACAAAATTATAAATAATTAAAAAGAAATATGCCTACTTCCTTTTTTGAATCAGATTTTATTAACAACTAGCTGTCCCCCGCGGTTTTACCCGCGTTCCCGTGGGATGTCACATGTATTATACATAAAAACCTTCCTCTTCAATCACTCTATCTATTAAAAAAAACCGCATCAAAATCCGTTGCGTAGTTTTAAAGATTTAAGCATACATAGGGATATAGGGACAAAGAAAGCGACATTGTTTTATACTATGTAGTGATAATTCAAATAATATTTAATATGTATATACAAAAAAATTAGAAAAGAAATACGCCTGCTTCCTTTTTTTAATCAGATTTTATTCACAATTTAATCAACAGGCTCGTAAATTTCTGATTTGCAAGTTTTCAAACAAGGATTACGCTTTTATAGAAATTTACAAACAGACTTGTCGATGCACACAAATGTTTGTCGTGTGAAATCTGACATAATCCTAAAAACTGACAAGTCAAACATACCCTATTTCACCGCAACATTGCATGGTGAAAGAAAAATAAATAAACGTTCGCAATAACATGGCACCCTAATTTGTAGTTGAATGATCCGTTTAGTCGAAGGGGGATGGCTAAGGGCCAGCCCTGTGTGCTTTTAAAATATGTTAATTGATTTTAATAATAAGAAGGATTTATCGATATCATTATATAGCCTATCGCGCAATCACATGTTCTGACTATATTGCCAATTTATGACCAATTTACATCAAAATCAGTCAAATTGTTCATGAGTTCTGAAAGGTCATGCGTAAATATTATTTTTAATCTTAAAGTGTTTAATATTTAAAACTTTTATATTGTAAAACATTAAATAGTAGAAAAAAACGATTTGCAAAATCCTTTGTCGCACCATCACCTCCAAACTACTGAACATATCGGGATGGGACTGCTACCATTCGACGCGGAATTTTTCCTAGATGGTTAAAGGCTATATAAAATATGGTTCCTTTGCCACACCATCACCTCAAAACTACTGAACATATCGGGATGGGACTGCTACCATTCGACGCGGAATTTTTCCTAGATGGTTATAGGCTATATAAAATAGGGTTCCTTTGCCGCACCATCACCTCAAAACTACTGAACATATCGGGATGGGACTGCTACCATTCAACGCGGAATTTTTCCTAGATGGTTATAGGCTATATAAAATATGGTTCCTTTGACGCACCATCACCTCAAAACTACTGAACATATCGGGATGGGACTGCTACCATTCGACGCGGATTTTTTCACAGTTACATATATTATGATTATGTTGAGTTATTTTATTATATGATATCGAAAACGAGTGTGAAACCGCGGGGGCCAGCTAGTACTTATATAGATAGTTTACCTACCTTAAAGATTAGAAACTGGATGGCCGAGTTTTGCTCGGGGTTTCTTTACTTATGTAACTACTTTCTTTCTTTTTTTTTAAACTCTGTCATATATATCTAGATACGAATTAGATACTTTAATAAAGGACTCCCATTAACAGTTTTTTTAAAAAAGAAGGAACTTGAAATTATTTTACATTTACTAACGATATTGTAGCAGCTTTTCACTGCCTGAAAAAAACTTAAAAAATTACATTTAAAAGAAAACCTAGCTAAATCGATTTATCGCCCCCGAAACCCACTGCATACTAAATTTCATGAAAATCGTTGGAGCCGTTTCCGAGATTCAAATTATATATATATATAATACATAATTTTTATATATATAAAAATGGATCCCTATTTCCCTTGGTCACGGCATCACGCATGGACGGCTGGACCGATTTCGCTAATTCTTTTTTTGTTTGTTATTATCAGGTTCTTATGAAAGAAAAAATTAAGAAAGTTGCGTGGAAAAGGAGAACATTTAAGAAAACTTAACCACTTTACTAGCGCTTTTGACACTATAATTTTTTATTATTGTCAGTCGTATGACAGCTGGAGCGATTGACAGAATACGCGCTGCAAATATCGTTTAAAACAGAGGCAAGGGTCGGAATTATATTGATGAAATAATTAATTTCTTATTGCACAATTCACAGTCGATTCAATCGGAAGATTCGAATTCAATATTCATTGTTAAGACAACGTCTGTGGGGTCAGCTAGTAACATATGTACATGAATTGCTCGTTTAAAGGTATTAGATTCAAAAATGCTTGCAAAATAACATATAAAGCGATCGAATTGCCATAAAAATATTATTCGTTGTATTTTTTACCACCCTCCCCTTGCGTCGATTATTTCGAATGATTGAGCCCTCTCGGGCGTGTGAGGGCAAACTGCAGTCAGAGGGATCAGTGAGCAACTTAACGTTTAAATATTAAAGTTTGACGAGCCCGTTGACTTGTTGGTTGTACATGAATATGTCTGTTTGTTCTGTGTCTGGTTGTCTATTTAAGTATGTATTTAGAAAAATAAAAAAGTAGTATATGTAGTATAACAGTTATCTGGTTGCCATAGTACAAGCTCTGCTTAGCTTGATTAGCTGGTGACGGTGCGAATTTGGGAGTTTGCAATTACCTGAACAAAGCATTCATCATTTAAAAAGCACATTGTTGCGGGTTGATATAGACTGTGTAATAATTACGGGAAATATTAGATTCCTCAGGCATTCTTGGGAATTCCACATACATGCCTTGACGAGCCAGTTGGATTGGTGGTTAGAGACACTGACTGTCACGCGCAGGTCGTTTGTTCAATTCCCACCCAGGACAAACATTTGTGTGCATGAACATGTCTGTTCGTTCTGTGTGGCTGTATACAGACTGTTACAAAACTACCCATAAAGCCGAAAGGAGTTTAAATGGGGCCTTATAACGAGTCCATTCACAATATTTAAGAACCGTAGTAACGCTGTATAGCATACCCCAAAAAAAACTGATTTTTATGAATGGAAAATAGAAAAACTATTAAATTAGACAATTATTAGGTACGTAGGCCTTTCTGTTAAATAATCTGGTTCTCTGACATGACAGCTTACTAGGGTTGTACTAGGGCTTTGATAATTAATTATATTTTACGGGGTATTTTGTAACACGTTGTTATGTGTTTAAAAAAGTTAAATATGTAGTACATAATTTATCTGGTTTCCATAGTACAAGCTCTGGTTAGCTTGTCAGATGGCCGAGTGTAAAGAATGTCCCGGGATATTTTTTTCTTACGCTCCCACGAAACTGCTGCAAATCAGCCCCATTTTTGCGCAAGTGGTCTAGTGGCTCTTCTGTTTACTGAACCGATACAACACCAATCAGTAACATTTGGTTTGCGCATCTGTGCTTTTTTCACTCATTGCATTTTGTATCTATTTAATGTATTTGTTTTTGTTGAAATAAAAAGCCCAGGAATTCATTGTCAAATTAATAATCTCTACTAATATTATAACTGTGAATGTAAGTTCGTTTGTTACGCTTTCACGCGAAAGCTTCTTAACCGATAATCATGGAACTTTGTACACATATTCTTGGAGGTATTAGAAGTAACATAGGATACTTTTTGTGTCGGGAAAATGTGACATCCCTCGGGAACGTGAGTGAAACCGCGAGGGACAGGTAGTATTAAATAAAATACTGGTTTTGTGTCATTCAGAAAATAGCCAATTTTTTTGCACATGTTCTTGTATACATAATTATGTTTATATGATCCTGAAATGCCAAATTCGTTTTTGGTATCAAAATAATTATTAAAATTATCAATGGTTTTCCGTTCTAATTTATAAAATAGTTAATTATAGATATTTTCTTCAGTTTGTAACATTTTTGGTTCTTTATAAATCACTAAATTGTCGTATAATTGGAAGACGAAAGAAAAAAATCATTAAGAAATAAAAATCGTTATCCTACTTATGGAGGAGCGAGGTGTGAGACTCCTCCAATTAAAAGGGAAGATCTTCCGCCAAGCTAGGTGATCATGCCGCCGCGTGGGGACC
The DNA here is from genome assembly GCA_907165245.1 of Habrosyne pyritoides. Classification (NCBI taxonomy): domain Eukaryota; kingdom Metazoa; phylum Arthropoda; class Insecta; order Lepidoptera; family Drepanidae; genus Habrosyne; species Habrosyne pyritoides. The sequence continues at coordinate 5,803,405 of OU015615.1, forward strand.
GCGGTCCAACTGTTGATGTTGGATGCTTGTATATATGTCAAATCCTGAGAGAATCTTGATAGTGCGATGTAGGATTCTCGCGTGCTTATAATCGATCATAGATGTCGCCACATCACTGTAGTGCGGGCGGTGAAGGATTTGTAGGCGTGTTCATAGATGTCGCCACATACTAGTATTATGAACTAGGCATTCCTTTCGGTTTCGTCTGCTCCCGAGAGATGTTACATTTTCCTGTGATAAAAAGTATCCTATGTGCTAATCAATCTTATAAACCATCGATTTGCCAAGTTTCATCCAAATCTGTCAATCATTTTTTGCATAAAGTAACAAAAATCCATTTACGAAATCAAGAAGCTCTAAATATAACACTCGTGCTGCAACATAAGCATAGTTCCTGCCGCTATGTAATTAGCTGTTTATTTTGGCGCCTTTGCCTGGCGCCTAGAGCGACCGCTCTCACTCTACCCCAGGACTGGCGTTGAAAATAATGAGTAATCAACAACTGAAAATTAAAATAATAATAATTGATTTAATTATTTATTTATTTTGTATAAACTATAATAATAAGGCACGTGTAACTCAGCTCTGAACCGGTTCAACAGATCAGATCACACCTAATTGAACTGTTGAGCTGCGGCTCAAGAGGAAACTAAACGGCTCACGGCTCACTAATTATTTTACAGTCTGTATACAATCTGTGACCTATTCTCTCATATTGTGTAGTTGTCGAACTGCGGCGCGGCAGCGGCGTAGAGACTCTGTGATCGGTCCGGCTCACAAACGTGAGCCGTGAGCTGAACCGCAGCTCACGCATTTTGGTTGAGTTACCCATGTCTAATAATAATAGTAATCCTTACTATCTCTACTAATATTATAAATGTGAATGTAAGTTAGTTTGTTACGCTTTCACGTGAAAACTACTTAACCGGTCATCATGAAACTTTGTACACATATTCTTGTATGTATTAGAAGTAACATAGGATACTTTATGAGCTGGAAAAATGATACATCCCTCGGGAACGCGGGTGAAACCGCGGGGGACAGCTAGTAAATAATAATTATTCATTCACAGAGGTATTATACCAAATAAACTATGTTAGCTAAAACTTCTAAAGTAGTAGAGCTCTTAGTGCAGAGTTCGTCCGGGGAAGTACTACCACCTTACCCATTTCCGCCGTGAAGCTGTAGTGCACTTGTATTACTGTTTCGGTTAGAAAGGTGCGGCCGGTGACACTACAGGCACATGAGACTTAACTTCACGTCTCAGTGACAACGCGGCGATGCCCCTGGTGTTGCTAATGTCCATAGGCGGTGACCACACCATCAGGTGGATCGTCTGCTCGTTAGTCGGCCCAGGCCTTGTAAAAAAAATATGTATTAAGTATGTAAAATAACTGATCATTACTCAATAAGTTTAGTATTTATTATTACTGTCTTGCTAATTTTCATATCCTGCTAATATTATACATGCGAAAGTGTCTGTGTATAGATGTTTGTTACTCAAACACACAAACTACCGAACGAATTTGACTGAAACTTGGTACATATATAGAAAATACCCTGGAATAACACATAGGATACCTTTTGTGCCGGGAAAATGTTACATTCCTCGGGAACACGGAGAAACCGCAGGGGACAGCTAGTGTTAAACAACATTTCACTTTATATCGATTTGTGGCAATTATGTGCCTCGTTTCTTTTTGTAAACTTTTTTCGTGCGTTATTTTTCCCTTTGTCACAAATGACTTTGTTTCTTTTTTCTTCTTTATTCTTTTTTTTTTTTACTTTATTTGGGACAACAACAGTCTTAAACTATAAAAATTACATGGTTTGAACTTATACTAATGAGACCAATTCCCGCTATCCGCGTACTAAAATAGATTTTTTACCAATATAAGATATTGATAAAAAATTAACATGACACAAGTTTGAAGCAAACAACAAATATCTATGTTGTCCTCAGATGAGGCAGAGTGAGGCACGATCTCGGTGGTGCTTGGGGGGCTGAGGTGACGCGATGGAGGGGGCCTGGTTGATACTCGCCGCGCTGCTCGCCGCTGCGTACGCGCAGAATAACCGAAGTAAGTCGCACAGATATTTTTATAACACCTTCTCCGACAAACAGACGGTCCACCTGATGGTAAGTGGTCACTGTGTAAGGGGGGTGTTGGGGGCAGGTGACCCGTGGATGTTGGACCGATACCAAATTCTAGAATAACTTCACACAAGTTTAATAAAACTTTTGTTTTTTAATGTAACGCAAAGTCTGTTGTTACCTAGGTACATAACAACAAAAGGAATGTGTCCTGACATGTCAAATCAACAATTCTTTATGAAATGTCAAAACGATCGAATGTATGGAGTTTTGTATGAAATAGCAAGTTGTGACGTCATAATTGTACTGCATCAAATAACATACTCTTTATGATTATATCGCTACTTAAAAATCACATTAATGATTTAATTTTGATCATATTTGATGTTTTCGTATATTTTTGTATGTTCAATGCACTGGTTAGTCAATTATTATTTACCTTTAATTTTACCCGCGTTCCCGTGGGATGTCACATGTATTATACATAAAAACCTTCCTCTTCAATCACTCTATCTATAAAAAAAAACCGCATCAAAATACGTTGCGTGGTTTTAAATTTTAAAGATTTAAGCATACATAGGGATATAGGGACAGAGAAAGCGACTTTGTTTTATACTATGTAGTGATGATACAGGACAGTTCCCTATTGTCGATTCTGCTTGACCACATCGGCCATGGCATCTCAGGGGCCAGACCCTTTAAATATAGCTCTAGATATACCAATGTACGCAACAGACGGGTATGTACGCAGCCCGTGGTATAGGCATGGCATGATTCACAAGTAGCTTGTGAAAAATCATATGAAATACTTTTTCATATGTCACACCTGCTACCTGCCTTGACGTCGTCTGTTAAAACTCTGCTACTTTTCTGCTACCTTGCTTACATGATACATCGCACACCGCAGTTCATTCGGATATCATCGTATTTCCCCGGTGACTCACGACGACGTCAGAAAGAAACAGACAGTAACCCAGTCGTGTTAGAAAGAGCAAAATATATACTGATCGTCGCTACGAACGGGTCGCACGGCCAAGAGTGACATTAGAGCATTGCGAAAAAAAATCATTGACTGTGAAATTTCACAGGTGAAAACACTGTGACAAAAATAACTAATTTCATTAAATGAAAATGAAATAAAAGTAGCAATTATTTCCATGCGTACCGTCTACCGTGGTAACGTACTCTCAGCTGCAATGTGAGTGTCTGTGTGTGTGCGTGGGGGATCCTTTAAAGGACGTTAATCATGTAAAAAAGACAGTTCTGTAAGTAATGTGGCGTTCCATACGTGAGTCTCATACTGAAGAAATATGAATAACAAATGAGGACCGTTTCATATCTCCAGATTTGATATCTAAGAAGTTATGACTTTTTTATACCTATATTATTACATTTTGATTGCCAGGATCTTTGAGGGATGAACTGTGTTAAACTGATGGGAAATATGTATTTCTTTGGTGATTATTCACGCGGCCATCTTAAAATTCATAGCCATTTATTTAGTTTAGGCCCGCGGAGGGCCCTTATGAAGATCAAATTTAAAGTTAATGTTCTCTTTCTCAGCATTTGAGCCCTTACTAGGTATGGGAACCAGATAAATAATGAGTGAATAGAGCCTGACAGGAAAAAATATTGATTTCGGAGCAGCTTTTCGCTTTTTAGCAAGCTTCGTAGCTTTTGTATAACTTTACTTATGTGTTTTTGCAACAAAGTTTTAGACCTGGAGCTCGATTCTGTAAGGAAAATCACACTAACTCGAGGATGTTTCGTCGCGGCCTCCGTGCTCGGTATCTTTCGCTAACGACGCTAATACTACTAATCACGTGAGAGATAAACTCTCCGAGGCCTCCCTGAAGCGGTTCGCCGTCGAAGTTTGTATTAGCTGAATAAGGATGCAGCTCCCCCATCCGATCGAGCAGAAATTTTACACACTCAATTGTTTTTGTTGACATTGGACGAATCGCTAAGTGACGTCATTCTAAATCCAATATGGCGGACGTGATGAGATGGTCATTTATTAATTCATAAGCCACCTCCATGTCATGTGTGTCTAATGAAATGGTTTGCCGAGCAGCACACCTGACGTCAATTATATTTATTTTAGGACTATAAGAACCGATTTATTTTACATAGTTAAAGCAACAATCTCAGAATAGTAAGTGGTGGTCGCCTACAGTGGTGCACACGCTTCTGCCTAGAAAGGAGCTGGTACAAGTGCAGCTGCCGGAACACACTGGTAGGCGCGCGGCAGATCTACTTGAGGGTGGTAGCAGCCAGGCGGCTAAGGAACGTACCCATACTAGGAGGTCTTCAGAATACCACGCTTAGTCACAGGGGAGTCATGTAGTCAATAACCTCTAAGGTAATCTCGCGCCTTTTACCTTTATTCAAATATGGCGTGCCTTATTAAGCATTTTTTTTGTCATTCTATTTAAGAAAAAATTGTAAAAGAATGGGTACGTTCCTTAAGTAGGAATAGAACCATGGCCTGGTACCTTTGAGGTATCATCGCCTAGCTTCTACTACATCATTTCAGGTCTTAATACATATGTAAAAAGATTGAATTTATACCCAGATACAGAACAAATATGTTCATTCACATCATTCTCCTGGATGAAAATCGAATTCACAACAGCATACATACTATTTTCAAACAGAACACCAAATTACCGCCTCAGAGCCCAGACAGAAAGTAATTTGTACCAATAAAGTAGAAAATGAGTATGGCAACACTGAGGAAATCATAAAACGTTCTCCCTAAGTTCCGGTCCCGCCATTGCTCAATTTTGCCCATTAAGATGTCTGCTTCCGGCTACGCCTTTGTATATTTACTATTGCATTATTAAAGAAAATTCGTCATGAAAGGATATGGCAGCCGTGCTTCAAAACTTGCTCCTCTGCCAGGGTAAGGACCTATGTGACTCAACGTCGTGAAGTAAGACAGAGATAGACATATCAGCTCCACAATGTTGTACAACAACTGTCTCACAGCGCAATACAATCACATTGCTGAAATTTGCAGGGATTGCTGAGATACGTGCGGATTAGTATTTTCTACGCGCCATTCTATCTGAGACAGATGATAAAATTTTGTTACAAATATCAGCTCCACAATGTTGTACAATAGCTGTCTCGCAGAGAAATACAATCGCATTGCTAAAATGTATACCGATTGCTGAGATACGCATGGATATGAAAATAGTTTCGTCCGCCATTAAGCCCTTATTCAAAATTTATTGACATTGAATCAAGTTTAATTCGATTAATTTGTTTATTAGAATTTTTGCTTGGAACGGAAGCTCGATGATTTAAATCGATACAAAGACTCTTAGAATTTTCTTTTTTTTAATGGTTCAGAGTACAGGGTCAGATTAAATAAACAAAAACAAATTCATAGACAATAGCTTTGCACGGATGCAATAAACATGGCGGACGCCGGAAGTGGGAAGCAGTTACGTCATTTCCTGCAGTTACTTGCGTCTGTGGCTGTAATTGTTTAATCTTGTTTGTTTATCTTGCTGGGGGAAAACAAAGGGGTATATTTATTACACAGATTTGACCCCGGCTTCACCCGCATGGGGAATTTAATTTCGCAAAATATTTTACCCTAACTTCCAATTGACGGTTCAGTTGGCATTCCGACCCTGGAAAAATATTTGTGTCTATGAACATGTGTGTTTGGTCTGTGGTTAAGGTAAAATATAAAAAGTATTTATTTAAAAAAAAATCTCTCTTGTTTATCAGTTATTTGGTTTCCATAGTACAAGCTCTGCTTTATTCGGGATCAGAAGGTCGTGTGTGTTGAATGTTCAAGAAAATTCATTTACAACTACACTAATAATTGAAGTAAAACTTCTTATGGGCTTTGAAATTATGATCCGCAACCTTTTTGTGTGACGAAAAATAAATGAATGATAAACACAGTGTATGATATTCAAAAGTGATTGATGAATAATTAAAATGTTTCCCTGTAATACTAAAGTTTCACATTTTGGTTTTTTTGAAGTGAAAACTTCTGTAGCGGCGTTGATCACTTTTCTTGGGATGGGTATAAAATGTTAAACTCGCGTCAGGACACGTGACCTGATCGAAAATTCGTAAGACGGTAAAAATGCACAACGTTAATATTCAAGTTTTCACTTCTGCCGGCACTCCCGGAGTGCAACCCGTTGTTTGCTTGTAATATATAAACTATTCGACAAATTTTAACAATTCTTTCTATATTAGAATATTACAATATTATCTACTTTATCCATTAGTAACATAGGCGTATTATAGCCCCAGGATACATTAGAACCTCGAGATGGTGCTATTATTAATATCCAGGGTATGCTAAAAGAAAATATTCAATATCGACAAAGTATGGACCACAATTCATCAATATGTCAGGCACATCGTATTAATTCCAATTCAACCGTATAAAAGTTTTTATAATAAATCGTGTTTTAAAATAGTCCGCTGGGAAAACTTGGGCCATTTCTTTACTCCGTACAATAGTGAAGTGAAGATAGGAATAGGTGTCTTTTTTTTCTTCTGCAATATCGCTTTACAACTTCGAATTTACGGTAAGCTTCAGACACTTCTGGTTAGAAGGGAGCTGGTGCAAGTGCAGCTGTTGGAACACAACGGTAGGCGCGCGGCAGGTCTACTTGAGGGTGGTGGCAGCCAGGCGGCTTAGTACCTTTCCATCGTCCTATGGTTCTTCACCAGAAGTTTATTAACTTTATATGTTGTAGAAAAATTATTAACCATACCAATATCACTACAGTATAAAACCAAAGTCGCTTTCTCTGTCCCTATATCCCTAGTTAGGCTTGAATCTTTAAAACTACGCAACGGATTTTGATGCGGTTTTTTTTAATAGATAGAGTGATTGAAGAGGAAGGTTTTTATGTATAATACATGTGACATACCACGGGAACGCGGGTAAAACCGTGGACAGCTATAATATATGAAATTGAAGGTAGTGATTTCAAAATGAATACCAAAATTTTTGTGCAATATTATATGACCGATTTGATGATGATTTTTTGAATTTTTGTCTGTCTGTCTAAAAGCTTAAATAATACCTGGATTAATACTTAGCATAGATTTAGCTTACTTAGCAGACACAGAACAAACAGACATGTTCATGCACACAAATGTTTGTCCTGGGTGGGAATGGAACCCGCGACTAGCAGTCATATAACAAACCAACTGGCCTGTAGATAGATGGTAATATTGGCTTTACACATATTTAAATTCATATCTACAGAACCTGGAAGGTATCGAAATGGAACACTATTTGTTTTGAACCCTAAAATATACAATGAATTCAGTTGAGCCGTTTTGAAATCTATTCGAGACAAACTATTAGACAGTCTGACAAAAAATCTTATTAAATCTATTTATTTATAAGGAAAATATGATTCCTTTGACGCGCCATCACCTCAAAACTACTGAACATATCGTGATGGGACTGCTACCATTCGACGCGGATTTTTTCCTACATGGTTAAAGGTTATATATGATGTCGATAAACGCGATTGAAACCGCCGTAGCTAGTATATTTATATTTGCAGTACAAGCTCTGCTTCATTTGGAAGAACCGTGTGTGTAGAATGCCCCAAGATGCTAAGTTATTTTATTTATTCTACGATTCGATAACTAATTGCTTTCTTCTTCACAGACGATGGCCCTCGGTTCCTCTCTCGCGGCCACTCCTTCAGGACAGTTGTTGGAGACACATTGTTGCTTCCATGTCAAGTACAGAATTTGGGTGAGTACCTTCTTTTTATAAATTGGCAAAGGGGCCGTTCATAAATTACGTCATGCTAAATCAGCCTTTTCTGACCCCCTCCCCCCCTATATTTCGTCACAAAAACTACTCTAAACTAAACTAAACTAATTTAATTAAACTAACTAAAGAGCTCATAGCGCAGAGTTCGTCCGGGGAAGTACTACCACCTTGCCCATTTCTGCCGTGAAGCAGTAGTGCATTAGTATTACTGTGTTTCGGTAAGAAAGTTGCCGCCGGTGACATTACAGGCACATGAGATTTAACAACTTCACGTCTCAGGGTCGACAACGCATTGGCGATGCCCCTAGTGTTGCAAATTACCATAGGCGGCGGTGGCCACTTACCATCAGGTGGACCGTCCGCTTGTTTGTCGGCCCATGTGGCAAATAAAAAAACTTTTGCGATACACAGATATTTTCAGTGAGACGTAATAAATTTTATATTATATAATAAATCTAAGTTAGTTATCTTCATTTTCAAAAGAGTAATTGCTGAGTTTATTGCCGGCTCTTCTCAGTAGAACAACCTTCCGAACCGGTGTTAGAGTCAGACTATTCATAAGTGCTTGTAAAGGCCTATTTGAATAAAAATATTTTTATTTAAATCATCATTTATCAACTTCAACTTAAATTATCGTTGCCGTAATTATAAACTATTTATGTTGCAATTCTATAAAAAAAATACATAATTTTATAATCCTATTTTTAGAATGTGTAGATCTTATAACGAATTAGCCAGTCAAAACGATCAGTGCCTTTACCATGAGTTTTTAACGTACGTACTCGCTAGCGACTGCATAAAACATTTCTATGGCAAATATGTACAGCGCCACTAGCGGTCACCTAAAGAATTAAAATCGATAGTACGAGTCGATAGGTAAAAAACCTATCGAAATGTAAACACTAGCGAGTAACGTTTTTTAGCCTTTGCTATAGAAATTCGGTACCATGAGTCACAAATTTGACAGTTGCTATCGAGAAATACTGTATCGATAGTAGTTTACTCGCTAGTGACTAAAGTAAATTTCGATAGCAACTCATGGTAGAGGTACAGCTTGACATCTTTCAACCTCGACAACTTACGTACAAGAGGCTTATCCATAGTGTCCATAAGTAATTTCTTGTCTGGAATTGTACTGGAGTTATATTTAATTTTGTTGATTTGATTTGTTTTTCTTTCTTGTTTTATATTTAGTTTCTGTTTCTTTGTTTTTTGATGTTTTATCCTTTATTGTTTTTGTTATACGAACAATAATGTGTGTGCATGCTGTGTAAACATATTTAGCGTCATAGTCTAGTTTTTAAATGTTAATGTTATAAGTCTTAAGCCAAGATTCAACTATTACCTGTTTTGTTTACCTTATTAAATAAATTTAATTGCATTTGGTAACGATGGTCTGATGATAGCCAAGAATGATAAGGTAACTCTTCATTAGCCACTACTAAGCCCTTCGAGACCTCACTTTGATGTTTTGATGTACATATATAATACATTACATTTGATAAAGATCTATACCATGTTTTTTTACTGACTATAATCATTTTAATCATACAATTCCAGGTTCCCTCGTGCTGTTATGGCGCAGAGGGCCAGCGGTACTTACGGCGGCGAGCCTCATGGTGACCAGAGACGAGAGATTTCGTCTTGTCGATGGATACAATCTGCAGATCACAGATGTTGGGCCGCAGGTAAGTCTTCTAATAATAAACTACGAATAAAATGTGTACGGTGCACACGAGTAAAATAATTCGTTATGTCCTTCCAAATGTTATGTCCGTCTATTATGTATCTAGTATGGGTTTTATTCGGACTTTTCGGTGAGCGCAGAAGGCTATCGACCGAGGCTTCTAATATATTTTTGTTTACTAGATAAACTTTTTTAGAGATCCTTCTGTTGCCAATCGGTGCACGGTGTAAAGTGCACGCGGTCATCGGTATACTCTTCAGTCGCTCACGACACCCTACAGATGAGTTGGGGTGGTAGCATTTGTCTTCCTGACGCCAGCCGTCTTCGGGAATGCTCGTGTCCACTCGGTGCGCGGTGTAAAGTGCACGCGGTCATCGGTATACTCTTCAGTCGCTCACGACACCCTACAGATGAGTTGGGGTGGTAGTATTCGTTCCTATAAGACAGGATCCCTCAAAAATTAGTATGGTTATAGCTCGTTCATGATCGATATAATGCATTCCTACAAGGGAGGTTATTTATAAAGAGATTGGATATTACCATCAGGTGGACCGTCTGCTTGTTTGTCGGACCAAATGGTATAAAAAAAAAAAAAAAAGCTTTTCCACTTTAATATGCCGTGAAAGTGTGATGTGACAGGACTATTAGAGTTGTAGGCATGGCCATGGTACCCACAACGGTAGATTTGCGCTTTCTGTAGGAGCTGTCTATATGGTCAATTTCCAGTACAAAAAATCAACACTAATATTATAAAGAGAAAAGATTTGATTGTTTTTTTGTTTGCATTGAATAATTCTTTCAGTGTTGGGAAGCTACACTATCTTCGGTGAACATAGGCTATGTTACATTTTCAAAAAAGTCAGGGATCCATACTAAAACTCCAATAATGTAACTCAAGGTGTGAAATTACCAAAAAAAATTCTTACATCGCGTGCGCTGCGAAAAGTCTTGATGATAATAATAATAATAATTTATTGACTCATAGCTAAGTTAATACATGGGTTTGACAAATATATCTTAAACTAGGTTATAATTATTGTAGTTTAGCATCTGTTGCTGAGCTCGGCAAGAAGCCTGTATTACAGCATACAGCGCCAAAATCCCCAAGGACATGTCTTAGTTTTAAACTAGTCTTATCCATTAAAGTGCTGCACATTTTTTTAGATAGAAACAACAAAATAATTTAACATCCCTCGGGAACGCGGGTGAAACCGCGGGGAACAGTTATCATTAATACGTTCACTCTAGCACATTTTAATCTATTGTTCATAGCTCCATGTTTTTTCCTTGGTAATCTTTATACTATACATAATTATATGTTAATATCAATACTGATTTTAATCTGGATTACAAGCTTATTTATTCTGTTTATCCGACAACTTATTTGCGAAAACAAATACCGAATCAAGTTTATTATTGTTCCGAGATTAATAAATTATTAACTGGCAACTCCATGGTGATTATTTAAAAAATATGTCGGCCATTATTTTCACTGCTCATTTTTATGGGGCTTGTGTACAGTAAAATTTCGATGGGTTATTTATAATAAATTATCTTTTACGCAATTGTAGTACTTAAATCTGGTTACTATAGTAAACAATCAGATGGCCGAGAAATTTCCTAGTTTATTTCTGGCGAGGAAATGCTTTAGTTTTAATTCATTCAAGACAATTATGGCTCGCAGAAGTAGAAAGTTTATATGAGAATGGGCTTAGGAAGAATGGTCCTTAAGTAGTTGGAAATTGGATATACAGTGTAAACTCTTTATAACGAAACTCAAGGGACTGAGCATTTTTTGTCGTTATAGAGAGTTATCGTTATATGGAGTGAACAAAAAAAAACAAAACAAAGTGAACAAACCAACCAACTTGGGCTCACTTCAACGTTATAGGGAGTTTATCGTTATAAAGGATAACGTTATAAAGAGTTTACACTGTATTCTAGGCCGTAGCAGATACTCCAATATACAACTCTTTCAGCTGTACAAAAATGTACGCTAATGTGTTTAAACACGTTTCGAAATACACGGAAAAACAAAGATACTTTCCTCGCTATAATATTAGTGTAACATAAAAGGGTTTTTATTTACCACTTTCACACCCCATTTCGATTTATCGGGCCTTAGCGGCCAGTCTTCTCATCGCTTTATTACGAATATAGCGGTCATCCGGACGTCGTACCGGACGCGTCCGGTCGGACGGAGTTTCGGACGGTATCATAACAGATATGCATGTCTATTTAGAAGATATAAAGGTGACATTTAAAATATATCAGCGCTACAATTTTGTACAACAATTGTCTGACAGCGCAATACAATCATATTATTGAATTAAATACAATATTCTATGATTACATTTGGATTCGATTTTTAGAGCAGTAGAGCTCTTAGTGCAGAGTTCGTCCGGGGAAGTACTACTACCCATCTCCGCCGTGAAGCAGTAGTGCAATTGTATTACTGTGTTTCGGTTGGAAAGGTAAGGGGGCCGGTGAAATTACAGGCACATGAGACTTAACAACTTCACGTCTCAGGGTCGACAGCGCATTGGCGATGCCCCTAGTGTTGCAAATAGATCGGTGCCTAACAATATCAACTCTACATTGTTGTAAAACAACTATATTATAGCGCAATACAGACAAATTGAAGAAAAAATCACCAATACCTGAGATTAAATGTGGATTAGACATACATTTCTATTCGCTATTTTTCCTACGTTATAAAATTTTAATAAAAAGTGTGTGTGTACTTATGTACGCACGTCAGAAGTTATACCCGAAATTATTGGTGAGAAAAACTGCACTAAAAGCATTTTTTACTATTCAGTCGTGAAATTGTAGTGTCCAAACTCTTTGCATATGTCTGTAGCAACGAATAAAAATGTTTGACGTTGTTAGGTTATTATTGACAATAACATCATTACTCACTCATTGACACTGACAGTTACGATTTGTGCGATGTTCCGGAGAGACCGTTATCAGCTAACTTCATCCGTGAGAATTTAGTGTTACAGTGATGCGCGCACATCTTAAAATTTCGCTCTCATGATTTTTTCATAACGCGCCTAAAGAAGTATAACTTCAATATAGTTTTGAAACCAAAATATCAGCTCCACAATGTTCTACAACAACTGTCTCACAGCGCAATACATATAGAATGCTGAAACATAAGCCGATTGCTGCGATACTGTGGGATTAAAATAAATTGGTTTTAAAGGCTAATTGATCCGCCATTGGCTTTCCTTAAAGACAGTTTTCTTTCTATGAACCAAGTTCCGTAAGCTACAGCCCCTTGTGGATAAATTTATTATATAGCATGGCAACATTGTACTTATTTTGTTTTACCAATTTCCGCTCCATGGTTTCACCACATTTTTTTAGGCTATTCTAGTGCATGCTCTGCTGGGGGGGGGGGGGGGGTAAAAGAATGGGTCACATAGTATGGGTACGTTCCCTAAGCTCTGTTGAAAACGGCTGGACCGATGTGGTAATTCTTTTTTATGTTTGAGATAGCCGCAAATGGGTTCTTTAGGGAAAAAGAAATAGAAAAAACTCCGGAACATTGGAAAATTCAAAAGAAATTGAAAGTCCCTTTTTCAATAAGTTTGTTTTAACTCAAGACCTTAACCACGATCCGAAAACGCATTGCAATGCTGGGACTCGATTCCGTAAGGAAAATGACACTAGCTCGAGGATGTTTCGCCGCGGCCTCCGTGCTCTGTCTCTTTCGCTTACTACTCTAATACTACTAATCACGTGAGAGATAAGCTCTCTGAGGCCTCCGTGAAGCGGCTCGCCGACGAAGTTTGTATTAGCTGAATAAGGGAGCTGGATACAGCTGCAGAGCTTGATAAATATATAATAATGTCAAAAATGTTTTCGTTATTTATTTTCAATTTATATGGGTGTCGCAAACCAGCTATTTTTAATAGATTTCTGATTAGAACTATTTGTAACTTTGCAAGAACATGTAGATACCATAATGTTAAAGTTTTATATGTTGATGCAAGTCTCGATTCGGAATTTTTGGCGGGATTTGCAAAGTGACGTAAAGCTTTATTTTCGTTTTCTTGAAAATCAATTTAGTTGCCATACTTAAGACTAAAGAAAAAAAAATCTTCGTCGAACGCTACAAAGTAAATACTCGTCTGTAGATTAAATTTGTTTTGGTTAAAACTGTTTGTGATATGTGGGTTCAAAGAAAATTAATAAAAAATATTAAACACTAAAACTAATTTGCAAAACACCAAAATTTTATATTTTTTATGACTTAATTGGCAATATTACATAGAGTCTATCATTCGATCCGAAAAAATCTAATTATCGTTCCCAAAATGGCATAGTATATGGTGGCTACCTTATAAAACATTCCCATGTGTAAACCCAAAAATTCAAAATAATTGGTAAAAAAAAAACAAACTTGCGTACCCAATGAATCGTGATAACGTACGGAACAAAATGGCCGGCGGGAAAAAATTGCGCGCGAAATCGTAGCTCGGTGCTGCCACACATAAAAAATAACGAGCGGCAACCACCACAAAGGTTTTATGTGGCAATTATCATATTTCTTTGGACCAATTACCGTTTAGGGTGGGCTGTTTAGCATTTTTTGACGTTTGCTAGAAATTGTATTGTTATTTATTGTAATATTAAGTCGATTGGTGAGATAATAGCCGCCTTTTAAGGTTCTGTACTCTAATGGTTTGGATGGAAACCTATTTCGTGATGATTATTACCTCATTTATATTTTATTTAAGCTTTTAATTCTATAATGCATATATTCATTTATTTATGGATCTCCAACAAAAGATACACGCTAACATTGCATCATTATAACACTGTGAATGTGAGGTGGCGTGTTCCTTCAATTAGGAGAGTACAGCATCCAAAAATATAAATGGACGAAATGTTACAAAAATAAAATCAAATACAAAATCAAAATGAGTAAAAAAGAAATTACAGTAAGTGTTGATATAATAAATCATCGCCAAATTGCTTATGCAGTTGCGTATCCTATAGGTCGTGTCTTTTAAGGAATCCGTCGTAAAATAACAAATTACGAACTAGTTCCCTTCTATGCCTTCTTATTATGTACGCAACTTCTGCCGCATAACCGCTAACCAACGTGAGATATTCATAATAGAATATCTCTACCAAGAAGCAGTAGATCTCTTAGTGCATACTTGGTCCGAGGGAATACTACCACCTTACCCATTTCCGCCGTGAAGCAGTAGTGCACTTGTATAACTGTGTTTCGGTTAGAAAGTAACCGGTGACATTACAGGCATATTAGTCTTACCAACTTCACGTCTCAGGGTTGACAACGCATTGACTATGCACCTGATGTTGCAAGTGTCTATGGGCGGCAGTGCCCAGTTACCGTTAGGAGGACCATCTGCCAGTCTACGTGAAAAAAAAAATCAAAACGATAGCATTTAGCTATGATACCTTCACCATATTGTTGAGGAAAACGAAAGAAACAAAGAAACCTGGGGTTCGATTCTGTAAGGAATATGACACTAACTCGAGGATGTTTCGTCGCGGCCTCTATGCTCTGTCTCTGTCGCTTACTACGCTAATACTACTAATCACGTGAGAGGTAAGCTCTCCGAGGCCTCCGTGCAGCGTCTCGCCAACGAAGTTTGTATTAGCTGAATAAGGGGCCTGATAGACAGCTCATAACGAAGAACAGGCTGATAATTAATTGATAAAAAAAGTTCCTTACCAGTTTACGTCGCTATATCTGTCTTCCAGTTTTTTCTCTTATATACTTTACTTACTAGCTGTCCCCCGCTGTTTACCCGTAATCCTGAGGTCTATAATGCGCGAACTGTTAAACACCCACAACTTCTCAAAACGCTATTTTCATAGACAAAAAAAGTGCATACTCCTTACTACAACTTGGTGAATCACTCAATTACTTCTAAACGAAGTCATCTACTGACTTTCAAGCATCTTCCGAGACATTTAACTAAGATGGAGTTTAGTGATAACGGAGTAACTGGCGACTTAGTTTGAAACGTTGATTAACTCGAGGATTTGAACAGAGCCTCTTCATTAAGTAAACGTTCTTATAATCTGTTTCCCGGTCTTCGTCGTGGTTAAATACCTTTCGATCAATCCACAGATACATTATCAAATCTTTATTGCCATTCCAATCGGTGGGAACAATTTATCGAATGATATTTAATGAAATTTACTCTATGGTTGTCGGTGAGTCGTGTACCGATCGACTAAATCATTCGATATGGCAATTTTTATATAGTAAATGACAATATAGAAAATGTTCTATGTGACATAGATGACCCAAAATAGCTCTGAATTATTCCGAAACAATATTTGGTTTTTAAAGTATTGTAACTCAAAAGGAAAATAGGAACCCTTGTAGGATCACTTCGTTGTCTGTCTGTCTGTTTGTCAGTCCGCCTGTCTTACTGTCTACATCTATCTTCAGTTCTATCTACATCTTTTTATTTTTGTCTGTCTGCTGTGTGTCTGTCTAGTTATTTGATACACAAGTCTGCATCCCCTAGTGCTGTGAAAAAAGTTACATCCTTTTGCACTTGCAAGGGAAATCAACACCTAAAGGATACTCCCCTTTGACATAAAATCTGAATCATGAAATTTGGAAAGGAGCAATATTATAGTTATAGCAAAGTTTAAGGGAAATATTCGAAAACCGTAAATTTATTGTTAAATCAGAAAAAACAACCTCAGAACTAGAGTTCGACTAGCACTCGCACTTAGATGAATTTCTACTTTTGTAAATACATATTGATAAAAAAAACTAAAATAATACGTTTTTTACAGAAAATCCAACTAAAAAATAAAAATTTTTTTTTTTTAAATTTGAATTAAGAAAAAAAACTTTTTATTGTAAAAAAAGCGCGGAGTGCATGGTGTCAATAGTTATAAATATTTTATTGACAGATATGAGTAGAAGGATTATCATTTTGATAATATCTTAAAAAGCACCCTACGCTTTTTTTACAATAAAAAATATATTTTATTTTTTAGTTGGATTTTCTGTAAAAAGCGTATTTTTAGTGTTTTTAAACTATTACATATTTATTTTTCATTTTTTGGTCGAATTTTTTATTAAAGCGTATTTTTTAGTTTTTTTAAACTATTATTTATTTTAAGTCTGTAATCATCCGATAAATAAGTAAATCGAGTGCCTGGTGCCTTCCTTAGATGAGATAGGCGGTTCTCAGGTTCCCTCTCCGAAAATTTTATCATAAGCACAGTCGGTAACTTATCCGAGCAATAGGTGATCGGCGCGCCTGGTAGATTCCTTTATTGGTCTTGACGCAGACCTGCCGGGTCTCAGGAAAACAAAAATCGCTGATCCTGATTATCCTAGTAAGGATAACGGGTCAAAATGTTTAAAATATTGAATTGTCATCGGTCCTTAATAAGTATGCCGAATTTCGAGTTAATCCGACGTTTTGAAGGGGGTCAAAATCATGTTCAAAGATTCCGTTACATACTAACATACATACGTCTGAAGCTAATAAAAGCGTATTAATATCATGGTTTTAGTTTTGATTTAAATATACATCAGGATATCATGTAAATCTTATGATGTATTTTTTATAAATATTGCTACCCCAACTCACCTGTACGGTGTGAGCGACTAAAGAGTATACCGATGACCGCGTGCACTTTACACGGCGGACCGAGTGGACACGAACATTCCCGAAGAGGATAGCGTCAGGCAGGCGGCATGTAATGAACCTGATAGACAGCTCATGATTAAGAACAAACTGATAATTTATTGATAAAAAACGGTTCCTTACCACCTTTGCATGGATCACATAATTACTTGTCAAAAAAGCATAAAATATTTTCGAGTAGTAGAGCTCTTAGTGCAGAGTTCGTCCGGGGTAGTAGTACCACCTTACCCATTTCTGCCGTGAAGCAGTAGTGCACTTGTGTTACTGTGTTTCGGTTAGAAAGGTGCGGCTCATGTGCCTGTAATGCGTTGACATTAACAACTTCACGTCTCAAGGTCGACAACGCATTGGCGATGCCCCTGGTGTTGCAAATGTCCATAGGCGGCGGTGACCACTTACCATCTGGTGGACCGTCCGCATGTTTGTCGGCCCATGTGGTATAAAAAAAAAAAAAAAAACAAAGTCACTATATCTGTCTTCCAGTTTGTCCTCTTATATATTTTACTAGCTGTCCCCCGCTGTTTTACCCACAATCCTGAGGTCTGTAATGCGCTAACTGTTAAATGCGCACAATTAAAATAGTCGGCATTCTTTGAAATTCTCACCTTTTCTCCACTATAAGCGGACCATCTGCCTGTTTGTCGGCTACTAGACAAAAAATAATGTTAGTAGAGAAGAGAGAGATAAAAGAGTTTAAATCAATATAGTACCTGGATGCCCGGCAGCTTTGCTCGGTTTTTTTTTATTTTGGTAAATGATGTTAAGTTGATTATTGACTTATGCCGGGTTACTATACGAGTATACGATCCCGATCTAAAATCGCAAGATTGAAGTAGAATTTTGTGTATTAAAATTACATTCAAAAGGTTCATCAATCCATAGATTTTCGATCGGGATCGTATATACCCGGCATTAGTGTTGTTTAACAACGCCATCTACTGGAGTAGCTTTAATGTTGTTGTGTCGTTAAAACAGTTAAAAATGTCTGGAAGTAATTTTTTTCAGATTATGTTTAAGTCTATTATCGATTAAGTTGATCATTGAATATACGGATAAAACGACATTTTCTGAAAATGAATCCTAGCTAGATCGATTTATCGCCCCCGAAAACCCCTGCATACTAAATTTCATGAAAATCATTGGAGCCGTTTCCATGATCTTAATTATATATACAAGAATTGCTCGTTTAAAGGTATATTTATTTTCCATGTATCTATGTTTGTTCAATAATAAATTTAAAAAAAATTAAAATTCGCCACTGATTGGAAAAGTTCAACTATCGTTAAGCGACAGATACTACAAAGTACCCTAAAATCCGTTCCAGGACGCAGGCGACTACGTCTGCCAGATCTCCGACCGCGTAGCACGCGATCAAGTCCACACAGTTGAAGTGCTGGTGCCTCCGAGCGTGCGAGCGTCACCAGAGTCTCGCCACGCCGCTGCAAGGAGGGGCGGTGCTGCTGTGCTGGAGTGCAGAGCCAGCGGGAACCCTGTGCCTACTGTTACGTGGCAAAAACTGGTGAGTTGGTGACAAGAAACTTCAGCTGCTCATTTAAGTACTTTTAGCATATTCTTTCCTTTCTTCTTCTTTCTTTCCGTTCTTTCCTTTCTGTCCATTCTTTCCTTTCTTCCGTTTCTTTCTATTTGCTCCTCTCATTCCTTTGTGGGAGGATCAGGGTTATTACAATGCCAATCGTTATAGAAAAATGAAGCGAACTCGTTCTTAGCCAAAAAAAGTACATTGTTAGATTAAATTCAGAATCTCATACCTATTACAGCCAGTTTTCGCCCTTGCCTCGTAACTTTCCCTCTTATAATTCATTACATTCCGAAGTACTAAGGGCAACTAACGTAACACTCAGTCGGCCTCATTCCAGAACGAGTCGAACACAAGGTTGGGGGAAGGACCCCAGCTCCAGCTCTCCAGGTTGGAGAGGCACCACAGCGGCAGGTATGCGTGTACTGTCGACAACGCCGTGGGTCCGCCTCTGGTCACCGAGTTTCAGCTGCAGGTGTTATGTGAGTATTATTTCTTTTTTAATTCAAAAATTCAAAATTCAAAACCATTTATTCAGTTTAGACCCTCGGAAGGCACTTATGAAGGTCAAATTTAAAGTTACTGAAGCTACTAATCGTTCATGGGGTATTGGAATAAGAAGGAAGTTAAGATTGGCCGATTCGTCCTCTCGCTCGTCTCAAAAACATAAATGTATTATACAAAAATTAACAAGTATCGCAAGGTAGTTCTGCCGTAAAAGTAGTGAAATCAAATGAAAACCAACTGACTTGGTAATTCAGTACCTACCTATCAATGGGAGCAGCCTTAGAGTAGATGTAGACTTGAGATAGATAAAGACTAGTGATTGATTCAAATATTTATTGATTTGGCTGAATATGGTATTCACACCAAGTCTAGAAGGGAACTGGCTCTCAAACCAGCTATTAGAACACATCAGAGGTGCTTGGCTACTGATGAACTTGAGGGTGGTGGTATGATTTCCTCACGATGATTTCCTTTCCCGTAAACTCAAGCACATTCTAGCATTCGAATCCGTGATTATCACAGCATTCCATGTCACTACCAACTGAGTTCTCATCACCTCAAGCACGGATACACCGTTGTGGGCACGATGTGCATGCCCACACCCTAATAGACTTGTGACTTAACACTTCTACGGTTTATTGAGGTCGATATGCTGGTTATATCCATTGCCTTTATAATATAAAATGATCTTTGTAGGAATGAACTAAATCTATCATGAGCGAGTTGATACTCCGAATCAAACTTGGCCGATTTTCGGATGGCTGTGATTACAACCTTTCTTTTTGGGCTGGATCCGCGCCTGCGCCACCTTACATACCAGCACATCACAACGTGTAATCAAATTTTTTTTTCCGATGTTTTGGCCAGCATGGGATTTAGGTTGGTGGTTAGATCTGACTGCCACGCCACAGATGGTGGGTTCGATTCCCACCTAGGACAAACATTTACAAGGTCTGCTTAGTTTGGGATCAGATGGCCGTGTGTAATGTATTTTTTATTTATTATTGTGAATGTATTTTAGACCCACCAGAAATAACCGTGGAGCGGTCTTGGGTGCATACAGGAGAAGGGTTCAGAGCGGAATTACTCTGCACAGTTCTGGCTGATCCACCAGCAGAGGTAAGGCAGTATATCTAGATTAAGCCTAATCTATAAATTAAGCTAAATGATTTTTAGAGCAGGAGAGCTTTTAGTGCAGAGTTCGTCCGGGGAAGTACTACCACCTTACCCATTTCTGCCGTGAAGCAGTAGCACTTGTAGTTACTGTGTTTCGGTTAGAAAAATAAGGGGCCGGTGAAATTGCGCATGAGACTTAACAACTTCACGTTTCAGGGTCAACAACGCATTGGTGAAGCCCCTAGTATTGCAAATGTCCAAAGGCGGTGGTAACCACTTACCATCAGGTGGACCGTCTGCTTGTTTGTCGGCCCAGGTGGTATAAAAAAAATCAGTTGCAAGATTTGACCTAAATGACATATTCGTTCAGCTCCTGAAGAAGGCTTTACCCAAAATACTTTCTCATTGTTGTCTCTGGTTACAGGTCTCGTGGTACCAGAATTCGTTTCCACTGAGCGCTTCAGAGCGTGTCACAATGTCAGTTCGAGGCAACAACCATACCCTGCTCATTGCTAATGTTCAACCGGAGGATTTTGGCAATTATAGGTACGTAAATGTAAGCTTTCTGGAAGAAATTCCCTTAATGATGATGAAAACGAAATAATAATAAAAAAAAGAAACTTGTTCTTTTTTTGTTTATGACGGGACTACGATTGGCCAATATAATGATAAATTTATTTATTATATACTAGCGACCCGCGCCGGCTTCGCTCAGGTGCAATGTAGATATTAATACATATAAACCTTCCTCTTCAATCACTCTATCTATTAAAAAAAACCGCATCAAAATCCGTTGCGTAGTTTTAAAGATTTAAGCATACATAGGGATATAGGGACAGAGAAAGCGACTTTCTCCCAGAATACATACTATTTACATTATGAGAAATGAAATAACCTTAGCTATAGTATAGCTGAAATATGTAGCGGGAGACAGGAGTCCAAACTGAGTAGACCCCGTACACCGTCCCCGCCTCTCAAGATTTTAACAAATTAAATTTAATCTAGTCTATTATAATTTTAAAACAAATAAAGAAAACAATGTCAAACTAAAACACTATGCAAACAGTGTGTGTTTGTTGTATGTGTGTGTGCGTGTACGTGTCAGAGTGTGAGAGTGTGAGAGTGTGTATTTGTAGGTGGGTGAATGTTTAAAGCTACATAGTCGCTAAAATATTTTCCAATTACTTAATGGAATACCTATTCCATTAACCTTAAATATTTATTGATTAACATTTCTGTGCATAAACTTTTTGTTCTGTATGTGGGTGAAAAATAAAGAAGTATATAGTTAAGTTATCTGGTTTCCATAGTACAAGCTTCGCTTATCAGATGGACCCGTATAAAGAATGTCCAAGGTAGAGGTTATAAATATTAACATAAGCTGTCCCCCGCGGTTTTACCCGCGTTCCCGTGGGATGTCACATGTATTATACATAAAAACCTTTCTCTTCAATCACTCTATCTATTAAAAAAAACGCATCAAAATCCGTTGTGTTGTTTTAAAGATTTAAGCATACATAGGGATATAGGGACAGAGAAAGCGACTTTGTTTTATACTATGTAGTGATGTGTGTGGCGTGTGGTGTGTGTTCTGGCAGCTGCGTGGCAGACAACAGCCTGGGCCGCGCGCGGCTGCACGTGGAGGTGTCGGGGCGGCCCGGCGCCGCGCGCTTCACGTCGCCGCCGCTGGCGCGCGCGCCCGGCGTCTACACGCTCGCCTTCGCCGTCGACAGCTACCCGCCGCTGGACGAGCTGCGCCTGCTGTACCGGCAGCTCGCGGTACGTACCTGCATTGACGTATCTACGTATGGCCGATGTTATCAAGCAGAGTTGACAGAAATATACGACAAACCAGGTTACATTAAAAACAAAGCTTCGTTAATCTTGCGTGAAGTTGGGTATTCTAGAATTTCAAATCGGTCTAACATCCTAGATTGGGCACTAGGTCTCACTGGGGTGACGTATATTAAGAATTTGATCTTTCCTTACCTAAAGCTATCGACGTGGACCTAGAAAGGTTATAGCTCTTTGCGTAGACCATAGAGAGCAGAGGAGACTCCAGATCTCAGTGTCCCCCCAAATTTCGGCGCACCTCGTCCCTCCCTAACGCCAGCACTAGCCCAGAGTGGGCAGCTGGCAACACCCGACTGACCGGCCCACCTCGTTGCAGATCAACGAGTCGTTCCAGCAGCCGGGGCGCTGGCACGACGTGGTGATCCCGCCGCCGGCCGCGGGCGCCGCGCTCACGCACCGCGTCACGCACGAGCTGCGCGCGCTGCAGCCCGCCGCCGTGTACGAGGCCATCGTGCAGGCCAAGAACAGATACGGCTGGAACGAGGTACACTACACCTGCAGACTATTTTATTTATTGAAGTAAAACTTCTTCACTCACGCTCGACTTGGGGAGTAAGCTGGTGAATGCGTGATGAGAGCGTTACGAAAAGTGTGATCGGGGAAGGCGAACGGAAGTTGTGATGGAGATATAAGTTAGTGAAGATAGAAAGAGAGAGAGCTACGTTTCGTATATTAATGTAGAGGCAAGAGAGAGAGGTCTTTCTCTCATAGCCAGTTACGTTTTGTATATGTAATCAATAAATGCTATTTTAAACTATAATTTAGATTAAGTTTTACTTCAACCGCGCGTAAAGGTTACACGCACACATTTCTCCTTTTTTTACTTTTGTATATTACAGGGAAACATTTATTACTTAAACAATTATTCATCACTTTTGAATAGCATACATTGTATTGATCATTAATTTATTTTTCGTCACACTAAAAGGTTGCGGATCTGATTTCCAGAGCCATCCCATAAGAATTGTTACTTCAAAAAAAAGAGAATCACACGCTGTAGAAGTGAAACCATCAGAAAATTATCTTATTCCCTAGCAGGCTAAATCTAAATTAGTTCATCTCTTTAGTGCCGCTTTTTCGTTTGATCGAGTTTCAATTCACAACAGTGACAAAAAATATATTATATGTACGTTCTACACCCGAATTCTGCAACTCTCTCGGATTTATTGTAGAAGTATATTTCTTAATAGGTAGATTAATGGCTCGGTTCGTGACTAGTGTGGGACAAAAGACATAACGCTGTCAATGTAATAAAAATGGACTACAACTACGATTCCCAAAGTATAACACAATCGCCCTGCTGGCAGGCGAGGTCCGAAGGAGAGGGTCATAGATAAGGCTGCCATCCGTCCGGGTTTCCCCGGATTTGTCCTAGTTTAGAGGGTATCCGGAGAGAGTCCGAGTGAAACCCGTGAAGTTTTTATGTCGTGGACCGCTTCCAATTAAAATGTAAATTATAAGTGAAAAAAATATTATTTAGGCGAGTCCGGGAAAAAATTTAATTTCACCTAAATGTCCGGGCTTTTAAGTTTTTGTCCGGCCTTGGCAATTTAGGTGATGGCAACCCTAGTCATAGGGGACATGGCCCCCAAAATCATAAATGTCAAATTGAAAATCTTCTTAAAAATTTACAAAGTATTTCTTCTTATAAGCGGAGAGATCATTTTCTACGCAAGAGCGAGTAAATACTTGGTTGAGAGCAAACATATTAGAAGAGGAATAAAGTCTAATTGTATTATTTTTAGTGATCCCCTCCAAAATTTCAGGTTGTGACCGCGCCTGTCTGCTGGTGTCTATAATACAAGCTTTGATTACTTTGTGATCAGTTAAACATTTGAGAATGAAGTACTGCAGTGCTCGAGGATTGACTATACATCTAAACAGAGCTTATACATTTGAATAATAAGCTGGATATGGAAACTCCTTGATACACGTTGATATTCACGCTAAAATAATATTGACGATAAATTTTGTTTTTCCATTCAGGTCAGTGACATCTTCCAGTTCCACACCCTCGGAGGACCTCACACGGCTCACGCCGACGAACTAACACCAATGTTCGCGTCGGCAACAAAAACTCAAGTGACTCTCCACATCATGGCTGCCGCCTTATGCACCACACTTTCCTACGCCTGGTTGACTGAAACCGACAAATGAGGACGCCTTTTGAATCCCAACTGACATTCCGCGTTCCATTTCACGTCAGACGCAAGTTTTTTTTTATGTCGTAAAACGATCTGTTGATAACACCAAAGAGTTTCTTTGTAAGTAGTTTGAATAAGTGTTGTGATAGAGCCAGTATAGTTTGCGAGTGGTTTATTTTCAACGATCATATACTTAAGTAAATAAAAACAAGTAAAGGCTACTAGTATGTATCAATAGAAAATAGAAACAAAATTAATAATGAAAAAATGTTGATCGAAAAAGGTTTTCAATCGTTTTGTGAATCAATATTAGCGTTGACGCAGCCATTTAATATTTAAAACGATTAATAATCATAAACTTATGTCAAAACACATCGTATGCCGCAAACAACTGCTAATTTTAACTATATTTTGTTTCTTGTATATGTAGAACGGAACGCACAGTGAAGCCACACACAAATGAAAACATTTAAAACCAATCAAATAAAGGGGTAGATATTTCCATAGGTTTACCAGTATACAATAAGAAAAGACTACATTCTTAAAAATCCACCTCCTTTTTAAACATTATAGTATCTTCTAGTCAATAACATTGCCATTTCTATTTTTTAGCATAAAAAACACAAACCCAGCTTTTTAGTGGATTTTTTGTAAGAAATATTTTTTGTAACGAATATTGTCAACATCCATATTAATGAATTTATTATTATAATATAATAATAATTGTAGTAAGTAATAATTAATTATAAATTATTTAAGCAATAAACTGTGTTAGTGATAATGCTACATAGATTTTAAGTACATTATAGCAAAAAAAAATATTAAGTACCTTTATATTTTAACTTTGAAAACTACTACGTTATTGGTTATGATTAGTTTATTTTTAAAAGGAAGGCTAGTAACACTTATTTTTAACAATTTCAACCCATTTCACAATAAGCAGGGTATGGAGTGTAGAAGTAAAGGAGGACCATCTCAGTGTACTAAAAAGTGTCCCTTGAAAGGAAACAAATTAAGGTGGCGCTGCTGTAGCAAGTGGAAGAATTTTTAATAAAGCGCCACAAATTATTAGAGTACGATAGGAAATTAATGAAAAAGAAAAGAAACATTTCCGTTTTGTTACAGCGCATTTTTTATAATTATTATAATATATAGACAAATATGAGTATGGAATAAAATTATACAATGATTTTAAGTACCCCAATTAATTGTAAATAGGAAATAGAAAATAGTTTTAAAGAATTACCGGTAACCAACCCAGCACACTTCAGTCTGTTCATATTATTTCCACTTGCTACACTAGCGCTATTTCGGTGAGAAATCGAAACCTAATTTGCTGTTTACAAGTGGACACTTTTTCGACTAATCCCCCATACAAGATGGTCCTCCTTTACTTCTACACTCCATAGTTTCAACCTATTTCACAACAAAGAGGTTATAATATCAGGTCATTGAGTCTTGCAGTGGGCGAAAAACTCGGTATATAAAACTCAATATTCATTAAAATTGAATGGTACTGTGGTAATACCCCTCGTACGACAATCGCTTAACTTACTCTGTTGAGAGTCCTTAGCTACATTGAAACCAGGGGCTCGATTCTGTAAGTAAGATGACACTAACTCGAGGATGTTTCGTCCCGGCCTCCGTGCTCTGTCTCTTTCGCTAACTACGCTAATACTACTAATCACATGAGAGATAAGCTCTCCGAGGCCTCCTTGAAGCGGCTCGCCGACGAAGTTTGTTTTAGCTGAATAAGGGGGCAGAAAGCAATCAAAGACTTAAGAAGACCTTCAAGTACTTTAAAAAAAGGTGGGCACATAAATAAAAATAAAAATGCTTGTGTGTACTTATGTACGCACGTAAGAAATTATACTACTTTAGCGTAGTTAATAAAATAATTGCTAAATACATTTAAATGAGGAAAGGACGAATAGACAACTGACGAAAGTAAATATTACAAAAAAGTTAGAGAAAAAAAAAACTTTAATTAAAGCAAGTAAATTATGTGTTACATCGGCGCGCGCAACTTCGTCTCACGCAAAAAATACACTGAACGTTTTCCTAAACGCGCCAAAAGAAGTATAATTTCAAAATCTTGAGTTAACCGGTAAATGGTGTGACAAAAGCCATGGAATTAATACTGTACAAAGAAAAAACGTAGTGTGAAATCCATCGACATCTGAACAAATCAAAATTTTCAAAACACCTGTTAGATTTATCCTTAGTAATAAAAGATAAAATAAATGATTAAAGAAAGTAAAGAATTGTTGTATAAATATGTCTACAATAACCTACGCATCTGTGTACATTATGGATTCGTATGTACTTGTGTTTTAATGAACAACTATTTTGCTGCCGAACTCTCTTGCCTAGTTGTCTCTGAAATTGTAAATCTTTCGCTAAGTACCAGGTGTGCACTGGCAGCTTAGTTACCTACACGGCTTTGTACGTGCATCATCATCAGATACATGCAGACACAATCCAAAGGTCTATCATTTGTTAAAAATACATTACATTACGTATCTTTGTCTCCGTCTCACGTTCGCATTATCATCCCCGAACTACACGTAAACATTTCTAAACAAAGAATCGAGTTGCTAGTCGAGTTTTGTATCGACTATCAGGGCGATATGATCATTAAACTTGCGGCACGCTATGATGGCCGTTTTGGCGTTTAACAATGACAAAAAAAAATAACCTTTATTCCTTCAGACATAAGGTGCATCTATTGATCCAACAGCTAATTGTATGATGATGGAAATCAACCTTATTCTAAAGCAATACAGTTTCTTTTCCTATGACAATCTGAAACGTCAAAACGGCCATCATAGTGCCGGTAGTATAGTGCTGCCACCTGTTGATAAGTATTGCTAGCCTACCTTTATTGTGACGTAACTTTATGTGCAATATTAATTTAAATCATGGAAATTCAAAAGCAATATTTAAACACATCACTAGTTAATTTAAGGAAGGAAGAGTGTGTAAAAATTTTGTACATTTATTTACTTGAAAATTATATTATTTAAAACCTTTTTTTAAAGGATAATGCTAGTATTTTTAAAATATTATATAAAACACTGCCGAATAAAACAC
Organism: Habrosyne pyritoides; assembly: GCA_907165245.1. Classification (NCBI taxonomy): domain Eukaryota; kingdom Metazoa; phylum Arthropoda; class Insecta; order Lepidoptera; family Drepanidae; genus Habrosyne; species Habrosyne pyritoides. The sequence goes on from OU015615.1 coordinate 5,830,887, forward strand.
TTTTATAAAACTTTTTTTACTGTATATTAAGATGTTTCCTCTTTTTCTTCTTCATTATAATAAACATAACATTATATGATATAATATTGTATTTTACAAAATAATCGGCCATAAATTAAAACCTTTTTAAAGTGAACTAGTTGTAATTTTTTAGGAAAATTAATATATAAATATTATAGTTTGAGTGGAAAATTGTAAAAAATTCGATGGGCTGTAGAAATCGCCTTTTTATTTGACAAAAACTGAATCCTGTAAGTAGCAAATAAACGTGTAAGTTTATTATAAAAAAAATGCGTTTTTTTGTCAATTCTTGAATCCATAATTCGGATACGGTAACTATTAGCATGAACAAATGCTCAAAACTCCATAATATAAACAATTAATGAGCGGCATTTGTGTCGTACTCATAGAATCCTAATCCGTCATGGTGGGCCTGCCAGGACAGTCGGACCACTCATTCTACATTACTCGCCATCGATCTTAGGCAGGCGGAAAGGAAACGACGTCTATGCTTAGCAAAAAGGCTGTACGATGCGCTAGTTCATCATGCAGCTACTGACACATAAAAATCCGTGACGACTATACTACCGGCACGCTATGATGGCCGTTTTGACGTTTAAGATTGTCATAAGAAAAGAAAATCTATTGCTTTAGAATGAGGTGATTTCCATCATTATACAATTAGCTGTTGGATCATTAGATGCACCTTATCCTAGAAGGAAAAAGGTTATTTTTCTTTATCATTGTTAAACGTCAAAACGGCCAACATAGCGTGCCGTCAGTTTAGTATACTTTCATGTTTCATAGGTACCTACTTAGCTCGTTATCATACACTCTTAAACAGTCGCATAGCTTGCCTTACGGCGAAAGTTAATATGCAATCCCGATCGAAAATCCATGGATTGATGAACCTTTTGACAGTAATTATAATACATGTAATGTCAAAATTCTACTTCAATTCTGCGATTTTAGATCGGGATCGTATATTAATTTTGGCCGTAAGATGGTCCTTGTATTAAATTTTGGCCGTAAGATGGTCCTTGTATTAAATTTTGTTGGGGGCCCAAATTAAAGATTTAGAGGATTATGGATAATGATTAACAACTTATTGCTTACGTTTGGGGCCCCGGTAGCCCGGGGGCATCGTGTCAGTGATATGGTAGACACGGCGGTAGCTACGCCCTTGCTCTAAAAGCTCATTTATATTTTAAATTCATAAATAACGATTATCTTATAGGAAACGCAAGTATAAGGCTAAGATAGCCCTTTGAGAGTGAGGTCATAGCCTTTGAGAGGTCGAATGCCATGGCGAAAATCATGGGTTTAAATTCCTCTCTGAGCTAAATCTTTTGGTTTGATTTACACACTAACCTTACCTTTCCTCAAATTAAAGTTCATGTACCGTGTAGTGATTTAATTGATTTCAGAATAGCTGTCCCTTGGATTTCCGGGGTAAAATGTTGCTATGTCCTTCTTCTTTTCTATACTAATAGATATGTGTGTGCGAAATTTTAGCAAAATCGGTTCAGTCGTTTAGGCGTGAAAGTGTAATAAACCAAGAAATAATCAAAGTCAGTTTTACTCCGTGCAACTGGTTTCTATGAGAATTGACATATAAAAATACCTATAGGTACGTGGTACCCATTGACGAAGAATTCATATAAAACCATTTTAATTATACCTTAAATCAGTGCACAATTTTTGTAATCCGTTGATTAACATTTTTATTTCTCGGTTAGTGTAGATAAGGGTGAAAAACGGATCACAGGTTTATAATAATAGGCTGGGGAAAAAGTTTCTTCGCATTTTTTAAGAAAATTAAAAACATTTTTTAATAAAGTTTATTTACATTTAACTAAAGTATGTAGGTACCATTTTGTTCGACAACTTTTTGCCATCACTTTTTACCTACAAGGTAGGGACATGATCCCATTGCTATAGAAATTTTGGGACTTCTGATCAAAATACCGCATATACAAGTGGTTTTGGCAGTCCTCTCGTGATGTTAACCTGACACTGCCTAAAGAATTCTGAAGAGACCGAAACAGGTGGAAATCTGAAGGTCCAAGGTCAGGACTATACGGCGGATGCCGATATGCGGATTAATACCTCCCAGCCAAACTCACAACTCTCAACAGTGGTTAAATATGTGTGAGGTCTATCGTTATCATGATGAAAAACCATTCTGTTGATTAATTCCGGCCGATTTCTCTAAACTTCTTGCTTTAATCTCAGTTGTTCGCAGTATAGTTCAGAATCGATAGTCCTGCCTGGTGGTAACAGCTCATAATGAATAATGCCCTTCCGATCCCATCAGACACACAGCATCACCTTGTTGCGAGTTAACCCGGGTTTCGCCACAGTCTGTGAAGCCTGACCAGCCTTTGACCGCGACCTTTTTCGCACGTTCTTGTCGTACGTGATCCACTTTTCATCACCAGTTATCAGCTTCTTCAAAAATGGTTCGGTTTCATTACGTCGTAATAAAGAATCACAAATGAGTACACGGTTCATTAGATTTCATTCAGTGAGCTCATGAGGTCAATTCCCAGTTCTTCAGCTACGTCGTAACTACTGATATGCTGATCTTGCTCCACTTTTTCAAAAATGACATCCATTTTATCCGTAATAGGGCGACCAGAGCGACGTGCATCTTTGACATCAAAATTTCTGGATTGAAAACGCTTAAACCAAATTTGTGCTACTCTCACAGACACTGCACTGGGTCCATATACATCGCAAATTTTTTTCGCGACTTACGTTGCATTTTTACCTCTTTTGTAGTAAAATTTTAAAATGCATCTAATCGAAATGTTCTTTAGATTCACTCAGCTTGACGGTACGAAAAACCATTGAAAATCCCACATTTTCCTAATTTGAATTAGGAATTATGTTCATTAAAATTTTATAACAAAACCAGCCAGATACAAATAGTATAGCCAAAGGGATTTTATTACAAGTTCATACATACTATAATGCGAAAAGACTTTTTCCCCAACCTAATATTACACAAGGAATAAAATATCGTTACCCGGATTAAATAGCTATAAAAGCTGCTACCAACATTCAAAAACATCTTTGGAGGAGCGAGGTGTGAGACTCCTCCATTTAAAAGGGAAGATCTTCCGCCAGGCTAGGTGATCATGCCTGGGGACCGCGGTCCAACTGTTAATGTTGGATCCTTGTATATATGTCAAATCCTGAGAGAATCTTGATAGTGCGATGTAGGATTCTCGTGTGTTTCTACTCGTTCATAGATGTCACCACATCACTGTAGTCATCACTGTAGTGCGGGCGGTGAAGTATTTGTAGGCGCGTTCATAGATGTCGCCACATCACTCCCTTCCTAGACCAGAGGTCGATCTGTTGTTGCTGCATCATTGCTGATAGCTTGCAAGTGCCAGTGCTGTTCGGAAGTCTACGGTGAGTCGAGACTGAGCGGGATTGCTGCGATGGGTTGAGGCTTCCCACAGTAGTCCACGTGTGCAGAAACCGCCACGCCGGAGAGTGAAGAGTCAGCTGAGGTCCGGACGTGTGCTGCAGGTGAACTGTGGTGTGGGCGTTGAGTGCTGTCGCATGAAGTATGCCTTGCGGAACCAGGAAGCACGGTGAGTCGGCTGCGGTGGAACTGATTAAGGCGAAAAGCTGGCTTGCTGTGTGAATGCAGCTGAGCTTGAAGTGATGTGATGGGGGATCACGTCGGGGTCACCAATTTGGTGATACCACCAGGAATAAAAGATTAGCTCTTAATAAAAGTGGTATACACCATTTATTTTGGATCACACGAGTCTGTAAGGCGTGGTCGGTTGGAATTGGAAAAACCCTGATCTTTTATATATTTTATATTATCACCGTTCCGTCATGAGTGACATCTCTACTAGATACGGTGGCAGTCTTACCAACCAGTATTATAAAAAGGTGCGACCATGGAGGCGCCACACATCTACCGTTTAGTTTCTTTTTCGACCCGCTACTACTTTCCACCGCTATAAAGAATTTATACTATCACACGACATAAACCGATATTCGAAAAGAAGATAATTTTATTTAAAGTCTAAAAGCTGATCTGACTTGTAATTTTATTTATTTATCATAATCGCCTAATTCAATTAGTTACATCGAAATACAACACTAATTATTGTGCTTTCCATAGACTGGAATGAAAAGTGTTTAGAGTTCTACGTAGTCTATGCACCTTGTTGACATTTGAACTTTCGAGTGCCAAAAAAAATAGAAAGATTCAGAATAAGTATCTAAAATGTGTTCATTTCTCTCTGAAAATGAAGTGAAAATAGAATTATTAGCTTGTCGCGGCTGCCTCTCGACCAACGTGAAGTTATACAACATGTTTCAGTATAAACTAACTGATATTTACTCTGAAATTATTGGAGTTACAGTAAGAGCTTATTTATTATTAATTTTTTCCTTTATTTATGAAACAAAAACAACTCTTTCTTCACTTTGGGCTCGTTTTCACGCTCGCTTTTTACTAAGCCTGATATTGCTTTTGTTTTATTATTAATTCTATGATAAAATAAATGTGCGGTTTTTTTTCTCTTTATACTTAAAAAATTATGAGTAAAAAAGTTTCTATATTGGCACCCTTCTGTAGCCCTTTTCATGATTACAGGGTACGTCTAATCATATTTTTATATATAAATTTATTAGAGTAGTAGAAAAAATTCCATTCCGTCATAAATGCGGTGGCCACTTACCATCAGGTGAACCATCTGCTTGTTAACAGGCCCATGAAGCAAAAAAAAAAAATATCTTACTAACATTACAGCTGCAAAAGTTTGTGCGTATGGATGTTTGTTACTCTTTCAAGCAAAAACTACCAAATGGATATGGTTGAAGCTTCGCATATAGATAGAGTATCCTTGGAATAACATATAGGCTACTTTTTATCCTGGGAAAATGTTACATCCCTCGGGAACGCAGAAGAAACAATACAAATACTAGATATTTGTGTAAAGAATGTCAGAGGATATATATTATTGTGTCATTTTATATTCCAGGCCCAAGATTCAAGTCTACCACACCATCTGTGCCACATCTGCAGCACATTGCTCCTCAAATACTCAAGTTTCCGCATCCAATGTAGAAACTCGGAGAAATTACTTGATGAGGCGACGGTGAAGAATAAAGTGGTATGCATAATATCTCATCAACTAATCTCCCATTTTTATGTGTAACTCCTGTTTTATACCTAACTAGCCGTCCCCCGCGGTTTTACCCGCGTTCCCGTGGGATGTCACATGTATTATACATAAAAACCTTCCTCTTCAATCACTCTATCCATGAAAAAAAAACGCATCAAAATCTGTTGCGTAGTTTTAAAGATTTAAGCATACATAGGGATATAGGGAGAGAGAAAGTGACTTTGTTTTATACTATGTAGTAATTGTATAAGTAGTGAGGCGTGGCCTTACAGAATTCCATTGTAAGATTATACAACAACAAATATCTAGTAACTAATTCTGCTGGATCTCCTCTGTCAAGTCCCAAACAAGAAAAATCAACATGTGTTTTGCTTCTACACGAAGCATCTTCAGTATGTATTAGACCCGCTGTCACTGACTCGACGCACTAGCACCACAGACTTGTTACCTCGCCAAACAAATATCTTTCCAGAGATCCAGCTGAATTAGTTACTAGATATTTGTTTTGGTATAAACTTCCTGTTTTAATCTATAGTGTATGTTAATCTAGACAAGTTTCATTTACCAATGTCAAACGGTTTTATCCGAGGTTTTTCCAGAGTAGTAGAGCTCTTAGTGCAGAGTTCGTCCGGGGAAGTACTACCACCTTACCCATTTCCGCCATGAAGCAGTAGTGCACTTGTATTACTGTGTTTCGGTTAGAAAGGTAAGGGGGTCAGTGAAATTTCACATGAGACTTAACAACTTCACGTCTCAGGGTCGACAACGCATTGGCGATGCCCCTAGTATCGCAAATGTCCATAGGCAGCGGTGACCACTTACCATCAGGTGGACCGTCTGCTTGTTTGTCGGCCCAAGTGGAATAAAATTTCCATTTTCCCAGGATCTCAGGTATCTGATGCATTAATTTAGGTTATCAACTATCTATGTGCCAAGTTTCATACAAAGCTGTTTAGTAGTTTTGTGCGAAAGGGTAACAAACGTTGATCATGACAAAGTTTCAGATTTATTATATTAGTAGTATGTAGTAGTTGGCTCATGTCTTATTTTTTCAAAATAAGGACAGTTGTTCCGGAGATCCCTTTACAAATCTTAATAAATGTACTCTCCCTTTATAATATTAGTTAAAATATTTTTAATTACACACTTTTTATTAGCATCACCTGTATGTGTGTTTGTAACCGACTCCTTTGGGCGCGATTTTGACCCACTTTAAACGTCAGATTTTATTCAAACTTTGAAGATTTATCGAGGACCGATGACAATTCAATATTTAAAACAGTTACACCATTATCCTTACTAGGATCATCAGGATTAGTGATTTAACTAAAAAGTAAAAATTAATAATAGTTTAAAAAAAATTAAAAAGACGCCAAATTCAAATAAAAAATAGTTTTTTTTTTATATAAATTGTAATTAATAGTGTAAACGAGAAAAACTGTGTCTTTTTATGCTAGAGAAGATATTATCAAAATTATAATCCTTCTACTATTATTTGACAATTAAATATTTTTAACTATTGACACCATGTACCACAACACTTTTTTTTTACAATAAAACATTTTTTTTTCTTATTTACACTATTCTTAATTCCATTTTATTGAAATTTATTTTCTATTTTTTAGTAGATTTTTTTTTTAAAAGGACTATTTCTGAAAATTCAATTAATTGTTTGTATCTAAATCATATTAAAACTTCACGAATTTATTTAATTTTTTATTAATTTTTATTTTTTCAGATAACAACAGAAACAATCGACAGCTTAAACCGAAAACTAAAACAACACAAACTTCACAAATCACCAACTCAAACATCAGAATTCCTGCAAGATAATAACAAATATACATTTGAAATAGATATAGAACCAGCGGACGATATCAAAGGTGAAGTTAATGAAGAAATAAATGTGAAAAATGAACTGAGTGACTCTGATAGTGACAACAAAGTGATAGAAGAGGTGCTGTTAATTGATGAACCTGTAAAAAAACAAGAGTTTATAAGTAATAGAACTAGAAAAAAAACAAAACTAGACACAATTAGATATAGATCTATAAAACCTAAAGTCAGCCCTAAACCTATAGTCATTAAGAGTCAAAGTAAAACTGACAAAACAAGAGCTAAATCAAAAGAGACATTTAAAACGAAGGAAAAGAAAAAGTTGATGGTGAAAAGAAAAGTTTGTGATGATGAATTTAAAAGAAAAGGTAAGTCACATTTAAACAGCTTAGTGGATTCTCATGGGCTAGTTGGCTTGGAGGTTAAAGACCCTGACTCCCATGCCAGAGGTCTTGAGTTTCATTCCCACCCAGGACAAACATTTGTGCGCGAACAAGTCTGTTTGTTCTGTGCCTGTTTTTTTTTTTTGGGTATGTTATACAGCGTTGCTACGGTTCTTAAATATTATAAATGGACTCGTTATAAGGCCCCATTTAACCTCCTTTAGGCTTTACGCGTAGTTTTGTAACACCCTGTATAACTTCATTTACTTTTGAGAAATTTATCTCTCTACTAGCTTTCCGCCAACGGCTCCGGCCACGTGAACTACTCAGCAGTGGGAATAATAGCCTATAGCCTTCCTCAATAAATGAGCTATCTTACAGTGCAAGAATTTTTCAAATCGGACCAGCCCCCTAATTCAGCTAATACAAACTTCGTCGGCGAGCCGCTTCACGGATGCCTCGGAGAGCTTACCTCTCACATGATTAGTAGTATTAGCGTAGTTTTTTTTTTGTACTACTAATGTAGCAAACAAGATGACAGCCCGTCTGATGGTAAACGGTTACCGCAGCCTATGGACGCTTGCAATACCGTGGGCATCACTCGCGCGTTGCCGACCGTAGGCCGACGTAGTTAGCGAAAGAGACAAAGCACGGAGGCCGCGACGATAGATCCTCGAGTTAGTGTCATTTTCCTTACAGAATCGAGCCCCAGTACTCCCTAAGATTAGTGTGTTCAACCAAACAAACAAACTCAGTTCAGTTCAGCTGCATGATATTAGCATAGATTTAATATGTTTATAGGTAAGAAATTTGAAACAAAAGAAAATATGGCGGATTTTGAAAAAGTATACAACGTTGAAATACAAGTGCTAACACGTGACCAGCAAATGGACGATGTCAATGACAGAAAGAACTCTGTTAACTACCTGACTGGGCCGTACAGATGTGATCAATGCTACAAAGGTTATATGAACGAGGACAATTTAAAAAAACATTACAGTCTACAACATGATCCGGTAAGCCCTAATATCTAGTAAAAAAAATAAAAAATCTGGCACATTCTTTTACATGGCCATCTGATCCCATACTAAGCAGATCTTGTACTATGGTAACCAGATAACTATATGAAATAAATGGTAACAGAAGTACTACCAACATACCAATTTCCGCCGTGAAGCAGTAGTGCACTTGTATTAATGTTTTGGTTAGAAAGGTGCCGGTGACATTACAGGCACATGAGACTTAACTTCACGTCTCAGCGACAACGCGTCGGCGATGGTGGAATTGCAAATGCCATAGGCGGTGACCATTTACCATCAGGTGGACCGTCAGCCTCCTACACAGCTGTGTGTTTAAGTGTGTGTGGGGTTGTGAGTATGTGTCATAGCTTAAGGTACTATCTACAGATTTGGATTGTTCATTTCAGAGCAAAGGTGACGTCGTCTGTGAATTCTGTCGCTTCAGATATAAAGATAAGCGAAGTCTCACACAGCATCAAAAAAGTCACAGACTTAAATTCATCTGTAAGCAATGTAAATATGTCTCAAGAACCACGTAAGTAAAGGTTTACGTACTAGTTACTAGTAAGATGTGTGTGTATGTATTTATGTATGAGAAGGGGAGTGTGTTTGTGTGTGTGTATGACGCGGATGTGTATCGGGGAGGGGTTTGTGTGTATTTAAGTGTATGTGTGTCATCCTTAGTTTCTCAATCGCTGATCGGATTTAAATGGAATTTGGATACAGTCTATTATTTTTAGTTTATAAATATTTTACAATAAAAAATATACAATAAAATAAAGAAACAGCCATTGATTTTTATAATAAAATACATATAAAACAAATTTTACATTTGTTTTCAGTTACAACGCAAAAGAACACTACAAGATGCATAGCGGTCGCATGTATGATTGCAAATATTGTGGGAAAGCATACGAGTAAGTAAATGTAGTACTATACGTTTATTAGCTGTGTTTTGTGACAAGTAAGGCAACCCAGACGGTCCACCTGATAAGGATAACCCGGTAAGTGGTCACCGCCTATGGACATTTGCAACACCAGGGGCATCGCCGCGTTGTCGCTGAGACGTGAAGTTATGTCTCATGTGCCTGTAATGTCACCGGCTGCACCTTTCTAACCGCGCTAACACTAGTAACACAAGTGCACTACTGCTTCACGGCGGAAATGGGTAAGGAACGAAAACTTAGAGCATCATCTTTGTTTAAACACATTTAATGTGTAGATAAATAAATACAGTATTAAGATACCTCTTTACCAGTATTTGACGGTACAGTCTCCAAGCTCGGTGGTTAAAAAATCTAATTCAATTTTTAAAATAGTTTATTAGTTATCTGGTTTCCCTAATACAAGCTCCACTTATTTTGGGATCAGATGGCTGAGGGTAAAGAATGCCCTGGCATATTATCATCACCATCGCGACACGAATGTTTAAAATATTGTTCCATATGTTCATATAGGAAGTTGACCAGCTACCTGGGTCACATGCGAGTGCACCATCCAGACGAGCTGATGTGGTGTGAGGTGTGTGGGGAACCCTTCGTGGGGGAGTTTGGACTCAATGGACACAAGAAACGGGCACACAGAGACGTGAGTTGTGTCCAAGAAAGTTGTCATTTTTCTTTTTTTAAGTTAGTCTTTCACATAAGGTGCAATAAATAAATTGCTTTAATAAAGAATAATACTAGAAATTTACGTAAATAAATTTTATTGCTTATACCTGACAAGCTATATGAGTGTATATTTGTTGTGTAAAAACTATATTTTCTGTGAAGAGTTTATAATTTATGTTGAAAAAAACAAAAAAAAATTGCTAGAAAGTATATACGGTACACAAATCATTATTTTTATTGTTGTCTTTCTGTTATGGCTTATACCCGAAACGGCTGGACTGATTTCGGCAAAAAAATTACTGGCAGATAACTGATTTTATAAGGACTAACAAAGGCTACTTAATATCCCGAAAAAATTTACTCGGGAACGCGACTGAAACCGTGGGGCACAGCTAGTATTTCATAGAATCACAATAATAATTTCTATCCTCAGTTAAAACTCCCTCCATCATGTAAGTGTGAGCGATGCGACACACAGTTTATGAATGCGCCGGCCCTCGCGACACACGAGACCCTGCACGGAGACAATTGCCAAGACGCCACGTCGGTACCCTGTGTACACTGCGGCCAGTCTCGTGACACTCCGACACTGCTCAGGGTGCACATGCTCAAAGAACATATCATACGGAAGCCGTTTCATTGCGAGAAGGTATATAAACAGAAGCACACTTCTACACACAAACACACATTAATGACACACACAGATATCTACACAAAAACTAAGGATACACTAAATGGTACATTATTGTATGTGGAAACTTTACTGGCTTTTTTATTTTAACTAAATTAATCTAACCGTATGTATTAGTGTTTCTCAATAAATACACACATGAGTATACATACACACATCTACTTACATGAACACACACAGATACACATCAATTCACATGAACACACACACAAACACACACACCTTTGACATATGGAGTGACAATTCAAGAAATAAATAAATAATGTTACAGTGCAACAAATCATTTACCCGCGAGTCGTTATACAGCGCTCACTATAGAAGGATGCATGTCGAAGCTAAACTTCGCCCGCGGAAGGATACACCCTGTGTTTGCGAAGTTTGTGGAAAGACTTTACCCGTAAGTTATGTTTATTGATTCACTAGCTGTCCCCTACGGTTTTTTCGCGTTTGTCGATATCATATAGCCTATAACCATCTAGGAGAAAATCCGCGTCGGATGGTAGCAGTCCCATTTCGATATGTTCAGTAGTTTTGAGGTGATGGTGCGTCAAAAGAACCCTATTTTGCTTAAAATATATAGATAGACTAGTTACAGTCCTGCGGTTCCTATTGCGTTTCAAGAGTCTAATGTGTGAGAGGCCAGTTGGCTTTGTGGTTAGTCTCTGATTAAAAACGAATCCCTCTTCATCTCAGCAATGTCATTGTATTGCGCTATGAGATAATTGTTGTACAATATTGTAAAGCTGATATTTCTATCAACTATCGTATAGTTAAAATGGCGGAAAATAATGAAGTATAGAATGTTAATACTAATCTGCCAATATCTCAGCAATCTCTTTATATTTCAGCAATTTTATTGTATTGCGTTCCATTATCGTTATTTTACAATATTCTACAACTATTATTTTATTTCTCTATGGTTTTTACTAGCTTAAAAAATGGGCGGGAACTAAAAGCTAATCCTTCTGAATCTCATCAATCTTGGTATATTTCAGCAATTTCACTGTATTGGACTATGTGACAGTTATTTTAATATATTCTACAACTTTTATTTTTGCTTTATGGTATTTATATTTGTAAAATAAAATGGCGGTTCAGAACAAAACCCTAATCTCTCTAAATCTCAGCAATCTCTGTATATTTCAACAATTTTATTGTATTGTGCTGAGAAACAGTAATAATAGTATATTCTGGAATTATTATTTCATTAATTTTTACATTTTTAATCGAAATAAAAATGGCGGACTTTTTAAAACAAAATACTAATCTGTCTATATCTCAGCAATCTCTGCATATTTAAGCAATACGATTATATTGCGCTGTGAGACAGTTGTTGTACCACATTGTGGAGCTGATATTTCTACCACAATTCATTTTTTTTTATATTTTCAGAACAAATGTGTCCTTGCATATCACCAAAGAAATCATACTGGAGAGAGACCGTATCCATGTCTGCAGTGCCATAAGAGCTTTACGATGCATAAGTTGCTTCAGGTAAGTCAAGTAAGACAAACAGGCGGTCCACCTGATGGTAAGTGGTCACCGCCTTTGGTCATTAGCAACACCAGGGCATCGCCGCGCTGTCGCTGAGACGTTAAGTTAAGTCTCCTGTGCCTGTTATGTCACCGGCCGCACCTTTCTAACCGAAACAGAAATACAAGTGCACTACTGCTTCACGGCGGAAATGGGTAAGATAGTACTTCCCACGAACTTGGTTTTAAAAAGTATTAGAAAGTCTGTTTTCATGTCTCAGCGAAAACGCGACGATGCCCCTGGTGTTACAAATGTCCATAGTAGGTGACCACTTACCATCAGGTGGATCTGCCAACCTACTTTCATGAAAAAATTACTTTTTTTCTTGTATCTTTTATATATATTTTTTTTATTTCAGTCTCACATGAGAGTCCACACAACAGAGCGCCCTTATGTATGTAAACACTGCCCTAAAACTTTCAAAGGGCCGTCAGCATTGAGGGGACACGAACAGGTATGGATTATCTACTATCAAGCCACAGGTCGCTGGTTCGATTCCTAGCCAGAACATTTGTGTGCATGGACATGTCTGTTTGTTCCGTGTCTGGATGTGTCATTATATAAGTTCTATCACATTTTCCCGGGATAAAAAATAGCCTATATGTTATTCCAGGATATGCTCTATCTATGTGCCAAGTTTCATCCATATCCTTTTAGTAGTTTTTGCGTGAAAAAGTAACATATATATTATACATTTAAATCTTTCCTCTTTATAATATTAGTATAGATAGCTGTCCCGACAGACATTGTCCTGTCGAAATTAATCCATACAAAGGTTCCATAAAAAACAATGCAGGAATTCGATCGCAGCGCCACCTACCAGGTCCAATTGTGGCACTTTTTATAATTGCTTTAAGTATAATCGTGTACTAACCATCTTCAAATTATAAACTAGCTGTCCCCCGCGGTTTCACCCGCGTTCCCGAGGCATATCACATTATTTTGTTCTTTCTATCATCAATAGTTTTCGCAGCACACACGATTTAAGGAATTTTTTAGGTATTTTTTTTACACCTTGGGTTACATTATTGGAGTTTTAGTAATGATCCCAATTTAAAAAAAATATATAATATAGCCTATGTTACCCGGGAATAGTGTATATACCCAACGGTGTAAGAATATTTCGAATCAGTTCAGTAGTTTCGGAGCAAACAAACAAACAATCAAAACTTTCCTCTTAAAATATTAAGTATAGAAATATAGATGAAATAACTTTAACGTTATAAATCGTAAGAGGGGCATTCATTTATTATGTGAAGTGATTTTGGCCATATTTCGACTCCCCCACTCCCCTCAGTGAGATGTCATGAGATTTTGCTCGACCCCCTCTCCCCGCCCCTAATCTCACGTGAGATTTGATATTATCATAAGTACACGATTTAGATGTGAAAAAATATTACTACTGTACGTATATAACCCTCTTCTTGCAACTTAACACCGTTTTTTGCTAATAAAAAAATTACCCCTCCAACAGTATTTCTTCGTCTTTCTTATCTCAACAAATAACTGTTTTGAAGTATTTTAATTAATAATTTTTTCTCCACAGGTACATACCGGTGCTGCATCTAAATCTACTTCCAAAACAAATTAATTTATTTATTTATTGTTTTTGCTTATAAAAGAAAATGTACAAAATGTTAATAAAAGTAATATGTCAGTTGTACATTGGTTTTATTTTGGCCTATGGATTGATTTCATTGAGCTTCCAATCACGAAGGTGCTTTCATTTTAACAATAAGATCTCCCATCTCGCTTTAGAAGTGAAACTTGCAGGAAACTACCTATCTCGTTTTTTCGTAGGCCAAATCCTTTAGATGTATATGCGTCTCTTTTTCAATTCATCAAGTTCCATATCACAAAGGTGTAAAAGAAGTTTCGACTTGAAAAAATAAAAATTGAAGAGTTACCAATTTCCGCCGTGAAGCAATAGTGCACTTGTTTTACTGTTTCGGTTAGAAAGGTAGCCCGGTGACATTAATAATAAATATCCCGGGACATTCTTTACACGCGGCCATCTGATCCCAAACTAAGCAGAGCTTGTACTATGGAAACCAGATAACTGATAAACTACATACACTACTTTTTTTTTAATACATATTTAGATTTTTACACCCAGAAACAGAACAAACAAGACATGTTCATGCACACAAATTTTTGTCCTGGGTGGGAATCGAACCCCACCCTTCGGCTTGGCAGTCAGTCGCTAACCCACAAGCCAAAGACCTGTCAAATTACAGGCACATGAGACTCAACTTCACATTATGCAGTCTCAAGCTCGTTAGAAATAAAAATACCAACAGGAAATTCTTAATTTTTATTCCAAAATTATTTAAAACCATTAAATACATTACACAAAGCAGTATTTACAGACAATTGAATAACATAATCTCATATGTCTTCCAATAAAACATAACATGTTTATTTATGTATTATCGAATTAAAAAAATTATAAGTCACTAATACCCAGTACGGTGAAACGCAACGGCAACGCCTTATGAAATCATTAGTTTGAAACCGGTTTCATTCTATTTCCACACCGGTATCTAATGTACTCCAATGTGATGAAATAATTCACAATAATTTCAGTTTTGAGAACATGCATCTAAAAAACGTCTTGTTCAAATGATGAAGAAGATTCAGAGTTATCGGATAAATAGTAAAAAAGGAACAAGTACAGACATACATTCTACAAAATACCTTGTAAAAATATAACTAATTATCAAAGCCAACAACCCTAGTAAGCTGTCATGTCAGGGAACCAGATTAATTGACAGAAAGGTCTACGTACCTATTTTACCTAATAATTGTCTATTTTAATAGTTTTTCTATTTTTCATTCATGAAATTCAGTTTTCTTATTTATTTTTTGTTGGGTATGTTATACAGTGTTAAATCTTAAATATTGTGAATGGGCTCGTTATAAGGCCCCATTTAACCTTTCGGCTTTACGGGTAGTTTTGTAATACATTGGAGCCCCGGTAATCCGGCCCCTGTCTAATCCGGCTCCCCCTGTAATCCGACTTGCCAATCATTGTTGAATGTAGGTACACAAACATTATTTTAGCAAATTTTCACTAAACTTGCGGCAAACTATGAAAAACTGAAATGTCAAAACGGTCATCATAGCCGGTAGTATGTTATAATTTTGATCTGTAATTTGTCGGGATAGAAGGTTCTCTTTTGAAACAAAATCCCGACTATAGGGGGTCTCAGGCAGTACCCTATAGTCCGACACTGCCCTGCAAAACGTTTGTCGGATTACCGGGGCTCCACTGTACCTGTATATAATATGATATATTATGTTACCACCAGTTACTGGCGTATGAATAAGCTAAAATTTGGTATACTTATATAATTTTAAATAGGTAATTTAAAAATTCGAGTAAAATTCCATTAATTCACTCTTTATTATTTCTTTTACTTCTATAGGGAGCGGGCATTTTTAAATGAACTGTTTTAACATGCAATTTCATAGAGTTCGATTGTGAGAAGGCTTTGCCGCAGTGTGGGCATTGGTACGGCTTGGCCCCGCTGTGTACCTGAAAATTAAAAAATAAAAGTTGACAACTGAGTCCGAGAAAAAAGCACTTTTTGGCGGGAACTTGCAAAATGTGAGCAATAATATAAAAGGTATTTAAATATAAAATAGGTATTTTGTATTTTCATTTTAAATACAAGTATTTCAAATAAGTCGCATCTCTGGTAATAAAATATTTATAATGACGTAATATTTTACTCACTCGATCGTGTCTGTTCAAAGCCGCTTTGTGTTTGAAAGCTTTCGGACAATGCGTACATTTGTATGGCCGCTCTCCTGTATGTGTCCGAATGTGAATCTAAAAGTAAAATACTTTTAAAATATACTGTACTTTATTAAGGTAATAAATATTATCTCCACAATGTTGTACAACAACTGTCTCACAGTGCAACACAATCGCATTGCTGAAATATGCAGAGATTGCTGAGATATAGATGGATTAGGATTATGTTACCATCCGCCATTTTATTTACAAGTTTTTTATACTGTTGAAATATCAGCTCCACAATGTTGTACAACAACTGTCTCACAGCGCAATACAATCACATTGCTGAACGATGCAGAGATTGCTGAGATACGATCGGATTCAAATATCCGCAATTGCAGTTTACAAGGTACGTTCTTTTTAGTTATTTGTTGGTAATCGTTCATGACAGTTTTAAGTTCTTTTTTTTTTCAAGAAAAATAATTGAAATTGACTTGAAGAATTACTTAGGAATATTCTGGAGCCATTATTTTCAATATTTTAATTAAAAATACAATCGCGGATTCGTTTAAAATAACTAATCCACCTATATCTCAGCAATCTCTGCATATTTCAGCAATGGGATTGTATAGCGCTATGAGACAGTTGTTGTACAATATTGTGGAGCTGATATTTCAACAATATAATAAATCTTTTAAACAAAATGGCGGATGGTAGCATTTCCTAATCCATCTGTATCTCAGCAATCTCTGCATATTTCAGCAATACGATTGTATTGCGCTGTGAGACAGTTGTTGTACAACATTGTGGAGCTGATATTTCTAGGTACCTGTAGTCTCTGGTAGACGCTGAAACTTTTAGGGCACTGCGTACAGTTGTACGGCTTCTCACCCGTATGTGTGCGTTGATGGTACACCAGCGACGCCTTCGACTGTACAACAATAATATATTCATAATATTACCAGCTCAAAGAAATGACAGCTTCAGTATAAATTAAAAAATATTTAAAAAAGTAACTGATAATAGTAATAGACAAATAATGGCTCTAGATGTACAGGGCTGTTAATAACGAGTCCATTCACAATATTTAAGAACCGTAGTAACACTGTATAACTACCCCAAAAAAATAAAAAGACTGATTTTTATGAATGCAAAATAGAAAAACTATTAAAGTAGACAATTATTAGGTAAAATAGGTGCGTAGGCCTTTCTGTAAAATAATCTGGTTCCCTGACATGACAGCTTATTAGGGTTGTTGGCTTTGATAATTAATTATATTTTTACGGGGTATTTTGTAACACGTTGTATAAGATAGACAAGTATTTATTTATTTATTTATTTAGCAATTAGAACGGTTTTGACCTATAACACTAATTACACATATCTACTAAAAAGGATAACAATAAATGAGATGAATAAATTTACAAAAACTAAACCTGTCACTGTAGCGCCTCACAATACCTCAAGTATTCCACAAGTATCGTCTGCCATCCGTCCGCAAACAGATCACATTCAGGTTTCTTACTCAGTAGTGTTAAATATAGCTAAACTTCGAGGTACAGGAGACACTGAACGCGACAGTACGACATGTATGTAAATTGTATCTAAATACTGTAGGATATTCTAATCACTACATAGTATAAAACAAAGTCGCTTTCTCTGTCCCTATATCCCTATGTATGCTTAAATCTTTAAAACTACACAACGGATTTTGATGCGGTTTTTTTTAATTTGATAATGCACGTATCATCTCATCATCATTGTTTTTGCACATTTGACTTCAATACTTTTTCTTACTAATTAATATACAGTTATACTATTTATTTCCCTTCCTAACCATATTTCATACATTCAAGCAGGAAACATAAAGTCAACCTTGACTCGCTATGGTAGAAATAGGTACCTAGTCAGTGTTGGTATGATTAGTGTTAATAGATAGCGATTGAAGAGGAAGGTTTATATGTATAATACACGAGACATCCCACGGGAACGCGGGTAAAACCGCGGGGGACAGCTAGTAAATAAATAAATAAAAACCAATTTGCGATACTGACTTGCATCATGGCAGACTAACCTGATAACAGTAACTTCGAGTACCCTTCTAGGATCTAAATTAATCAAAATATACTCACAATACATTTCTTCCCACATATTTCACACACAACCACTGCTTTCTTATTCATATCCGATCTCTTATACTTATGTTTGACTCCCAAGTGGACTCTTTGATTGTGAATAGCAAAAGATCGCTCGTGAACGAAATTTCTGTCACACTGAAAAAAATAAAGGTTTGTGAAAAAAATAACATTTGTGTGCATGTGCATGTCTGTTTGTTCTATGTCTATAAAAATATGTATTAACAAAGCAATATATCAGTTATCTGGTCACCATAGCACAAGTTCTGCTTAATTTGGGATTAGATTACTAAGTGTGGAGGTGAAGGAGTGTGTGGAATTGTGAAAAGGTGTGTGGTATTGTGAAATAGTGTGTGGATGAGGTGAAGAGTATCTGGGCATGTGAAGTAGTGTGTGGAGAGGTAAATAAAGAGGTGGGTGGAGTGACGGAAAAGTATGTGGAGAGGTGAAGAGGTGTGTTAGGTATGTGAGAAGTTGAGAAGATGTGTGGAGGAGTAAATAAGTGTGTGATGTGTAGTTATTAAAAATAAAAACTAACCAGTTCACACCTCGCCGCGATACGATTCTGATGACTCTTGGCATGTTTATTAAATTCTTCACTACATGAGAAACCCAGACCGCATATCAAGCAGGGCCTGAAAAACATATAAAAATGATTACACTCATCATCGTTGAAAAATAAGAGAGATTTGAAATAAGTCAGTCATGTACCTGTGTACATGAGACTTAGCAACTTCGTCTCAGCGACAACTCGGCGATGCCCCTGGTGTTGTAAATGCCCATAAGGGGTGACCACTTACCTTAATTTAGTATCACAGACATCATCCTGCGCTAAACTGGAATGTTGCTTCAACGCGTCCATACTTTTGAATTGCACACCACAAAGCAAGCACTGATGTTCGAATTTTAGTTTTGTTTTCTATAAAAAATAAATGCGCATACAGTAATATCCCTTTACTAATTATTAGTAATACTCTTGCAGGAATGCATGAAGTTACCACCGGTAAAGTTAGGTTTCATCTGAGAAGAACCGGTAAGGTTTTTATTTATATGTACTAAAAACTAAAAACTTTGTATTTTTATAATTAATCTATTGACTTTTTTTTTCTATGTTTAACTAAATTTTAATATTTAATACAAACACATCATTTAATACATCCTGGGACATTATTTACTTTAAAATAAAAATACAAAATAAAAGCGAACATTACACGCGTAATTACTGTGTATAGTGTGTGTGTGTATGTGTGTACGTATGTGTGTGTGTGTATGTGTGTGTGTGTGTGTGTGTGTGTGTGTGTGTGTGTGTGTGTGTGTATGTGTGTGTGTGTGTGTGAGTGTGTGTGTGTGTGTGAGTGTTGGTGTGTGTGCTTGTGTGTGTGCTTATACATATGTATGTGGCCATTAGTATTTCAAAAAACAATAATTACCTCAATATTCCTATGAGCTTTCTTCCTATGCATATTAAGTCCATTTTCCCCTATAAATGATTCCCCGCACACTTCACAACTGTGCGTCGAGGGATGTTGAAGCCTGACATGAGTGAAGTAACTCGTCGACTTAGAAAACGTAGCGCTACAAATCTTACATTCAAACTTGAAGCCGCTGTGCCATTTTGAATGCTCCTTTGCTCTATGGTTAGACTTGGTTACGTGATCGCAGATTTTGCATATAAATTTCCTTTCATGGGATATTATTTTGTGGGCCCTTAAGGACCGGCGCTCGGGCCAGCGGGTCAGGCATATGTCGCAGGTGTGCGGACCGCTTTTCTGTAAGGTAGAAACTTTATCTATACTAGTTAAAATTATAAAGAGGAAAGATTTGTAGGTGTGATGTTTGTTACTCTAAGATTATATTGTATTGCATTATAAGTACATAATCGTATTTTATAAAAAAAAATGGATGGAAAATATAAAAAAAACACTGAATATCGACAACATGATGGTAAGTGGTCACCGCAGCCTATGGACATTTGCAACACCAGGGCGTCGCCAATGCGTTGTCGACCCTGAGGCGTGAAATTGTTAAGTCTCATGCGCCTGTAATGTCACCGGCCTCACCTTTTTAACCAAAAGACAGTAATACATGAGTACTGCTAGGTGGAAATGGGTAAGGTAGTACTTCCCCGGACAGACTCTGCAATAATAGCTCTACTACTCAAAAAATGTAAGTATTGTAACTAATCAAATGTTCAATAATTCTTCACTTTTGCCATAACACACAGGTATTGTCAGTGAGACTAAATAAATCTAAGTTCGTTTTTTAAAAAGAGTAATTGCTGAGTTTATTGCCGGCTCTTCTCAGTAGAACAACCGTCCGAACCGGTGTTAGAGTCAGACTATTCATAAGTGCTTGTAAAGGCCTATTTGAATAAAATTATTTTCATTTTCTAATAAATAAGGGTATGTACTCACTATATCATGCCTCAACATATGATTTTGGTACGTCCCATCCGTAATGAAACCTTTAAAACACTTCTGACATTTGTAAAAGGAATTCTGATAATTGTATGTTTCCTTTCTCGATTGCACCTCTTCTAATTGCTGTTCCTTCGTCAAAATAACCACTTCTATATCATCACCATTGACATTATCAACTAACTCTGTGACATTACAATCTGAGTCATTATTCTGTGAGCAATTGAGTTCAAATTCACTATTCTCAATTTTGACTAAACTCTTTCTTTTCCGTTTCTTTTTCTTCTTAACTTTATTCGACAGCGGTTCTTCATCACTGTAATCAATCTCTTGTTTTATCTCTACATTGTCAATGGATGTGTCGTCTATGGATATGTTGTCTTTGGTATCGAATTCCTCTTCCTTTATCTCTATTTCTATGTCTGTTTGGGGACACTCTGTTATTTCTAATGGAGATACAGAGTAGTATGTCAACTGATGTGAGGTTCTGTCTATGTTACGAATGTAATCTGTTGTGAGCTGAAATGAGAAATAATTGAGTCATTACACTAGACATGGGTAACTCAATCAAAATGCGTGAGCTGCGGTTTAGCTCACGGCTCACGTTTGTGAACCGGAGCTGCGAACCGGTTCACAGATCAGCTCAGATATTGCCGACCGATCACAAAGTCTCTACGCCGCTGCCGCCCCGCAGTTCGGCGACTCAACATGAAAAAATAGATCACAAATTCTATACAGATTGTAAAATAATAAGTGAGCCGTGAGGTGTTGAGTTTGCTCTTGAGCCGCAGCTTGACAGTTCAAGTAGGTTCGATCTGATCTGTTGGACAGGTTCAGAGCTCAGTCACACATGCCTACATTACACACATAGTATCGAGTGCGCTAGAAAGCGAGTTTGTATGTAAAATTGTCCATCGCGCATACCGTGACGTTGCGCGATGTTCAATCTCCCATTGCATTAGTTTTTAGCGCACTCGATACGATAACGGTACGCGTGCGATAGATGTTCATGCTTAGGTCATCTGAGGCCTTAGTACGAACATATAGGCTATATATGATATCGATAAACGCGAAAAAACCGTAGGGGATAGCTAGTTCATCTATATATACAATAACTAATATAGGGTTCCTTTGACGCACCATCACCTCAAAACTACTGAACATATCGGGATGGGACTGCCACCATTCGACGCGGATGATTTCCTAGATGGTTATAAGCTATGACAGCTAGTTTAATCCCTACTAATATTATAAATGTGATTGTAAGTTTGATTATTGCGCTTTCACGCAAAAAACTACTTAACCGATCATCATGAAACTTTCTACACATATTCTCGGAGGTATTAGAAGTAACATAGGATACTTTTTGTGCCGGGAAAATGTTGCACCCCTCGGGAATGCGGGTGAAACTGCGGGGGACAGCTAGTCAAGATATGATAACAAATGTGGTCTAATTTCAGATACACAGCTGGGAGCGTCCACAAATGTGTACGATATGTGGTGAGATGTTCACTTCTACCACAAGCATCAATACAATGTTATAATAAGTAATTTTACTTACCTTATTTTATTTGTTACTAACATTGATTTTAAGAATATATTGTAATACTAACAAGTGGGCCTTAGTAGTCACAATAAAGAACTCTTATTATTATTAATACACACACGAATAAAACCATTTCGATTAACTTACCATATAATTATTTTTCAAGGCAGTTTGCAGCAATTCTTGGGTTTTGAAACATATTTTCTTGAAAAGAACATACTTTTGCAACAGCCTGATGCAGTGACTACAGAAATGCTTTGGTAAGTCATCCATTAGGTGTACCTGTGAACGTAATGCTGATACAGTATCATCCTTACTTGTGGGGTTTATGAATTTTATTTCTTTGCAGAACAATGCCAGACTATGGTTGTGGAATGCTCCTTTTTTCGATGGTCCACCTGATAGTAAGTGGTCACCGCCGCCTATGGACATTTGCAACACTAGGGGCATCGCCAATGCGTTGTCGACCCTGAGATGTGAAGTTGTTAAGTCTCATGTGCCTGTAATGTCACCGGCCGCAGCTTTCTAACCGAAACACAGTAATACAAGTGCACTACTGCTACACGGCGGAAATGGGTAAGGTGGTAGTACTTCCCCGGACGAACTCTGCACTGTGAGCTCTACTACTCGAAAATAACCTTCGTTATGATCAAGTCCTTTGTAGTTTGCTTTGTCTAACACCCATATTCTAAGCCGCTTCCTTATACGTCACTCGACTCCAACTCGACTGAGGAAACCTTAAGCATTTTCTCAAGAAATCGTCAAAATTGGTAGTCTAAAAACTTGAGCAAAACTCTGATTGAGGTCCAGTTCAAGTGGAATCAAGGTAACATGTCATTAATTACGTCATTCTATTATAGATAAACTATTAATGAAATAATATAATGAGCTTCAGTAACTGTTTACAAGCAATAAACTTCCTTAAGGTTGGTCCCGACGTACCTTGAAGTAGACAGTTGTTTCGTCACCTCGAATGAAGGATGGCGTCGAGTAAAGGATATTTTTTGCAACTTTTGAATACTAATCACTACATAGTATAAAACAAAGTCGCTTTCTCTGTCCCTATATCCCTATGCACACTTAAATCTTTAAAACTACGCAACGGATTTTGATGCGGTTTTTTTTATAGATAGAGTGATTGAAGATGTAGGTTTTTATGTATAATACATGTGGGGGACAGCTAGTATATACTATAATGGAGTGAAGTTGAGTGGAGTCAAGGTATTTTCGAGGAAACGTCTTAGAATATGGGTGGAAGTCCATGGTTATTATTTTAAGGCTGTTTCGTAAAATTCAAATGCTAATTTTATTTGAATAAGTTTAATATTCTTGTGGTATTGTGAGACGCTAGTGACAGATTTAGTTTTTGTAAATTTATTGATCTCATTTATTGTTATCCTTTTTAGTAGATATGTGTAATTAAACTTGCCGCACGCTATGATGGCCGTTTTGACGTTTAACAATGACAAAGAATAATAATCTTTATTCCTTCAGACATATGGTGCATCTATTGATCCGACAGCTAATTGTATGATGATGGAAATCAAACTTATTCCAAAGCAATACAGTTTCTTTTCCTATGACAATATGAAACGTCAAAACGGCCATCATTGCGTGCCGGTAGTATAGTGTTATTGGTGAAGACCGTTCTAATTGAAATAAATAAATGAACAATTTAAGTTCAACCTATAATATATTCATTGTAGCTCTAGTGCAGTTTGTCCAGGGAAGTACTACCACCATACCCACTTCTGCTGTGAAGCAGTTTATTATTAAAGCTTTATTATTCCACTTAACTATAAGTTAATAGCTTTGTTATGTGGCCCCCCTAAGGGTAAAAGCCTCCTCCATTTTTTTCCACCTTTCTCTATCTATGGCCGTACGCATCCAGCTTTTTCCAGCTGTATTTATTAAATTATCTGCCCATCTTTTCTTCTGTCTTCTCACGTTTCTTTTGCCTTTTGGGCCTTTTGTGAAGCAGTAGTGGACTTGTATTACTTTGTTGATGTTAGAGTACCTCGAGATGCCAACAGTCAAAGCAGAAGTTAACAACTACTGCACAAAGTATATGGAAAGACTCAACAAGCACACTAACGTTTTGGCTAAAGATCTGCTGAATGACCAAAGCACAACAAAACGCCTTAAGAGATGAGATATCCTCTCACTTGACCAGAGGAATTACGCAGTTCATCAACAGTAATTAGGGCAATTCAATGGAATGGCTCCTAAATCTCCTCTTCCCAGAACACATCTGATAATGGCTGAAGAGCCAATGGCAGATAAAAAGAGAAAAAAAAAAGTGTTAGAAAGGTTAGGGGTAAGGTGAAATTACAGGCCTATGAGGCTTAACTTCACTCATCAATTGCAGTATATCAGTTATCTGGTTGCCTAGCACAAGCTCTGCTTAGTTTGGGATCAGATGGCTGAAGAATGTCCTAGGCTAATATTAATATTATATTATTGTTCAATAATTCTCCACTTTTGCGATAACACACAGGTATTGTCAGTGAGACTAAATAGAGTTTATGTAATAAATCTAAGTTGTTTTTTTTTTTAAAAGAGTAATTGCTGAGTTTATTGCCGGCTCTTCTCAGTAAAAAACAACCTTCTGAACCGGTGTTAGAGTCAGACTATTCATAAGTGCTTGTATATATTATATTTTCATTTAATTTAATTCATATTCTTTCCTCATTCATCATTGATTTGAAACATTATTTTTTATGAAAAATACAATTAAAACAAAACCTCTAATTTACAGAATGGTTACCCTATCTTAATACATGGATAAAAATTCAAAATTAAATTCATTTATTACCAGCATTCCTAAAACGATATTCCATTCAAAATTCAAAACCATTTATTCAGTTTAGGCCCTCGGAGGGCACTTACGAAGGTCAAATTTAAAGTTACTGAAGCTACAACCCAATTATTCCAGAATCAAAGTTTCCTATGTAACATAACATCCATACGTCCTCACGCACATTTACATTAATTATAATAGGAAGGATAAGTAAGGCATTCACAGTATTGAAGCTGAGGTAATAATCTCTATATTAGAACTGATAAATGATGTAAATAAACAATAAATCCTTACTTGATTTCCAGTTAGCTCCTCATATGAATTTTTTAAGCGGTACTCGTATAAATCATATAAGTTAACGTCTGTAGCGAGACAAGCGCGGCAAGCTAATAATTCCGTCATCATAAACGTCGTTATGGATATAAAATATGATTTTTATTGATAAATTTATATGTATATCCAATTCAAGACCAAAACAATAAACTTTTTTGTCTGGACTGACAGTAATATGTAAATGTTGACAGATAATATAAAAACTGGTTCAGGACTATTTATACTATTGTTAGTTTTACTACATTACGTATGGTCAATATAAAAATTAAACAATTTTACTTCTACTTCTGAACTATAAAAAAATATTTAAAAAGCTAATTTATTGACTTCTTCTTATTCAGTAGCGTAACTTTATTATGGATACAAAATTTATGCAATAACAATATTATAACAAATAAGCACGAACAATCATATCGATAAACCATACGTATATTTGAAAAGAAGTACATTGAATGGAACACGTTTAAGGATGTCAATGTACCAACATACAGATAAGAATAAACTCTATACTCTGTGGTCATGTAGTGCTTGAACGACAATTGTATGACAATAACAAAATATTTTATTATACATAGCTGTCCACCGCGGTTTGACCCGCGTTCCCGAGGAATGTAACATTTTCCCGGCACAAAAAGTAACCTATGTTACTTCTAATACCTCCAAAAATATGTGTACAAAGATTCATGATGATCGGTTACGTAGTTTTCACGTGAAAGCGTAACAAACAAACTTACATTCACATTTATAATATTATATTAGTAGGGATAAATATCCCAAGACATTCTTTACACACGGCCATCTAATTCTAAACAAAGCAGAGCTTGTACTATGGAAACTAGATAACTGATATGTTTAATATTTCACCCGTGTTCCCGACGTATGTTACATTATTTTGTTCTTTCTATCTCATTTTATTTCAAAATTATTTTCGCAGCGCACGTGACGTAAGGAATTTTAAGTTAATTTCTATACACCTTGGGTTACATTATTGGAGTTTTAGTAAGGATCCCTAATTTATTTGAAAATATAAAATTGCTTATATCACCCGGGGATAGTGCAGCTTAACAACCGTGAAAGAATTTTCAAATCGGTCCAGTAGTTTCGGAGCCTATTCAGTGCAAACAAACAAACAACCAAATCTTTCTTCTTTATATATATTATTTTTTTGTAGACAATTATATGTTCTGCAAAGACGTAGTACATTATTTTGTTCTATAATCAATAGGTTCGCAGCGCACGCGATGTAAGAAAGTTTTTTTGTAATATTTTCACATCTTGGGATACATTATTGGAGTTTTAGTATGGATCCCAATTTTTTTTTAAATTTATTTAGCCCATGTTCACCGGAGATAGTGGAGCTTCCCAACAGTGAAAGAATTTTTCAAATCGGTCAAGTAGTTTCGGAGCCTATTCAATGCAAACAATAGAACAATCAAATCTCTCCTCTTTAAATATTATTATTAATATTAGTGTAGATTATACTTACAAAATTTATTAAAATAATATTTGGACTGTAATACATTTTTTAATGTTTACACACTTAAACTATACATTTTTGAAAAAGGTATACCTAATATTGGGCAATCATTAAATACAAAATGCCTAACAATTTTACTGAAATTTTAATTTAAACTATGCTTATTTAAACAACTCTAAAATTTATTTCTCTATATAAATAATAGTGTAGATGAAGTCATACAAATAACAATCGATTCACATCACCAATTACTCATACATCCCTACTCTCATACATCACAGCGCATCACTATTGCGACGCACACGCGGCACAGACCGAATAATAAAAAAAATGTCATGGCGTCGAAAGGCGACATAGAAAATTAAAACATTATCATTCTGTATCTCAGCGGATCGAGAGGATATATTGAATTGCTAATCTGTGCTGTAAAAACCGGCAATATGAGTGAAAATGATACATTTTACTGTTCGTTTGTTAGTATACATTACATAATCTGTGAATGTGGTGAAACTTTTCCAACAGAAGAAGCATTACGGGGGCATTTAGATAAAGAACATCCACACAAAAAGGAGAGGAAGGAATACAAATGCGGGGTGGTGAGTGGACAGCTTATTTTAGCTTGTTGTTGGTACATCACTACTATATATGATGAATTTGCTTATTTTCATTATGTATATGTTCCTTATTCCTGAAATGAACTATTTCACCTGCGCAGGAGTAAAATTACGAAGAATTTTGCACATAAAGGCATATTCATAGAAATTTCACGACTTTAAGTCATGGCTTAAAAAAGCTGTATCCAACATTGTGTGTTTGCTTTTGATTACACGCCTGTCCTTGCTAAACTAATAAAGTCACCAATTACTCTAATTGGTCAGCATATTGTACTCTAAAGTGCATGTATGAGTTGCAACTAATTTCATTGTGCATGTAATGATACTGGCCCTTATTGTTATGACAGTCTTCCCATTTTAATTTAAGCAATTTCATATT
Organism: Habrosyne pyritoides; assembly: GCA_907165245.1. NCBI lineage: Eukaryota > Metazoa > Arthropoda > Insecta > Lepidoptera > Drepanidae > Habrosyne > Habrosyne pyritoides. The sequence continues at coordinate 5,858,564 of OU015615.1, forward strand.
TAGAATTAAATACAAAATCTTCAAATTAATGTTTATTATCAGAATATAAGTTTAAAAACAATAATGTCATAATAGTTTGTATAAATGCCAGTCTATAATAAATAAATATCCTGTGACATTCTTTTCAAACTGCCATCTGACCCAGATGACTGATATACTACATATACAATTTTTTTGTCTAAATATATATTTATTTAATTTACACCCAGACACAGTATAAACAGACATGTTCATGCACACAAATGTTTGTCCTGGGTGGGAATCAAACCCAAAACCTTTGGCTTGGCAGTCAGAGTTGCTAACCATCGAGCCAACTGGCCTTTCTATCACATGAAAGATAAGAAAAAAAAAATCCTTGATGTCTATCAGTTCAATGGCACAGAAGTTGATGAACCACCTCCCTCACAAAAAGCATACAGTCCACCTGATGATAAGTGATCACCGCCACCTATGTTCATTTGCAACACCAAGGGCATTGCTAATGTGTTGCGGTCTCTGAGGCATAAAGTTGTTAAGTCTCATTAAACAGTAATACAAGTGCACTACTGCTTCACGGTTGAAATGGGTGAGGTGGTACGTCCCAGGCCGAAATATACACTAAGAGCTCATAAAATTTCTGGAGACCACTACCAATCCCGAGCTTTATTAATAATATCTTAACAAAGACATAATATTTCCAGTGCCAGAAAATATACTCTACAGAGTCGGCCTGCATCGATCACTACGAAGAGTCCCACTTGGACTTGAAGGACTACAAAGATGAAGGCGACGAGGATGAATGCCAGGATGCTAACAGCATTGTTGAAGCTGAGCTCCAAGAGTATGAGAAACCGTTGATTCCGAAGAAGAAACCGCAGTACTACAGCAATGAAAGGATGATTGTGTGCGAAATATGCGGTAGGAGATATGCTGTAAGTAATTTTTTGACTGTTTAAGGAAAGTGCTAATGAATCATACTAATATTATAAATGCGAATGTTTGTTACTCTTTCACGTAAGGACACGGCACATGGATAGAGCTTCATCACTACATAGTATAAAACAAAGTCGCTTTCTCTGTCCCTATATCCCTATGTATGGGTTCAAACTGCCCAAAACAAAAATTTTTCTTTATAACTCGCTAGTGCGAAGTCAATTAGAGTATGCTTGTACTGTTTGGAACCCATTCTATAGTGTCCACTCCCAGCGAATTGAGAGTATTCAACGAACATTCACAAGAAGTCTTGCTTTCTGCGAATCAGATTTTTCACACCGAAGTCCTTACAGTCGAAGATTGGCACATTTCAATATGCATTCCTTGTATGATCGACGAATACTACATGATGTCATGTTTTTATACAAAATAATGAATGGTTTCATTGACTGTGGCGACATTCTCTCGTGTGTGTCTCTAGCTGTTCCATATAATATGCCTCGAAAGCCAATAAATCAAATATTCCGTATCCCACAGTGTAGAACCAATTTAGGCTTGCAATCACCTATAGTGCGGATATGTGGGAAGTACAACTCCATTGTCCATAAATACACACAAATTGATATTTTTCACGATGGTTTGATGAGGTTCAAGCGTGAGGTGCTGGATACATTCCGTTGATATTAAAATTTTAATTATTATATTTTTGTTTAGTTTTAGTTTTGTAATTTCCATATTTTCTTTTTTTTACTTTATATAAAATTTATCTTTTTGGTATTTATCATTTAACTGTTATATAGTAAACACTGTTCTTTGTGAATGCTGTGTTCGCCTGTAATTGGCATAGGCATCGGAACTAAAAATTTGCAATGTATAAATATTATGTCTAAATGTGTGTGCTGTTGGCGTCCCATATATAATAAATAAATAATAAATAAATAAATAAATAAAATCTTTAAAACTACGCAACGGATTGTGATGCGTTTTTTTTTAATAATTAGAGTGATTGAAGAGGAAGGTTTTTATGTATAATACATGTGACATCCCACGGGAACGCGGGTAAAACCGCGGGGCTAGTATTAGATAAGGAAAATATTGTTCCTTTGACGCACCATCACCTCAAAACTACTGAACATATCGGGATAGGACTGCTACCATTGGACGTGGAAGGTAAAGTCACCCTTTAATAATATATTTTCTATTAGTATCTATATTATTCTTTACAGTCGACCGCAGCGTTGAGATACCATCAGCGCGTACACACGGGCGAGCGACCCTACGCCTGCACCATGTGCCCCAAAGCATTCACCATGCCCCTGTTCCTACAGGTAAACTACAATTCTAGACGATACATTAATTTTGGGTCCAAAAGAACACCTTTGTCAATTATTTATTTATTTAACCAACAAGACACACACTAATACATAAAAAAAAAATAGATATGACAATGTTCATCATGCATTAAAAAAGAACAAACAACAGTGCCCTAAGCACGAACATCTAAAGTAAGCAATGCGAAACACGTGTCTTTTCGGCTTATTTTAATAATATTTAATAAATATCCCGGGACATTCTTTATACGCGGCCATCTGATCCCAAACTAAGCAGAGCTTGTACTATGGAAACCAGATAACTGATATACTACATATACTACTATTTTTTCTAAATACATACTTATATAGATATTTACACCCAGGCACAGAACAAACAGACATGTTCATGCACACAAATGTTTGTTCTGGATGGGAATCGAACCTGCGACCTTCGGCTCAGCAGTCAGGGTCGCTAACCACTAAGCCAACTGGCCTGTCATTTTAAAGTAAACATTTATTTGTACATTGTTGTGATTTGAAACTGGATCTAACGAAAAAGCGACTCTGAAATGAGACAAATATATACATCTATAGGATTTTGCTTAAGAGAGAAAGACAAAGTTAGTTTTCTGAAGGTTTCACTCCGACCGCGTGTGAACTGCACACATTTTTTAAGTTAAACTCCTTTTGGTGTAGTGTGTATTAGCTTAGTATTGTGAAACGAAGAAGAGACAATCAATCCTCTCCCCCTCTCCCCCCTCTCTCCCCGTCTCTCACCCCCTCTCCCACTCTCTCCCTCTCTGTCCCGCTCCCCTTCTCTCCCCCCTCTTTCTCCCTCTCCCCCTCTCTCCCTCCTCTCAATCCCTCTACTTCTCTTCCCACCCCCTCTCCCTCGCTACCCATCTCCTTCTCTCTCTTTCCCCCTCTCCCTCACCCTCTCTGTTTACCAAAGAATGCAAAGTATCACTTCTACTGCGTGTGAACTCATACTCGACTTAGCAAACGAACTAGCTTTCGTCCCGCGGCTTCACCCGCCTTCCCGAGGGATTTGATGTATAGACAGATTATAACATTAATTTCAGATTCACATACGAACTCATACCGGGGAGCGACCATACCAGTGCCAGCTCTGCCCGAAGGCTTTCAGCAACAAAGCAGCTCTGTTAAGACATGATCGGGTGAGGAGACACATTTGCTTTATCCCCTCAACTTATTTAGAGGTCTTAAAAGGCAGATAAACAGACGGTCCACCTGATAGTAAGTGGTCACCGCCTATGGACATTAGCAACACCAGGGGCATCGCCGCGTTGTCGCTGAGACGTGAAGTTAAGTCTCTTGTGCCTGTAATGTCACCGGCCGCACCTTTCTAACCGAAACAGTAATACAAGTGCACTACTGCTTCACTACAGAAATGGGTAAGGTGGTAATATAATGGGTAATATATGGGGCTAATAATTCTAAAATTAAGTATATATAGGTTAAATGATATCAATAAACGCGAGTAAAACTGCGGGAACAAACTAGTAAATAAACAAACAGCTAGACTAGTAGAGCTCATAGTGCAGAGTTCGTCCGGGGAAGTACTACCGCCTTACCCATTTCCGCCGTGAAGCAGTAGTGCACTTGTATCGTGATGTAGGATTCTCGCGTGTTTCTACTCGTTCATAGATGTCCCCACATCACTGTAGTGCGGGCGATGAAGGATTGTAGGCGTGTTCATAGATGTCGCCACACCCCTATCGTTCTGAGGGTGCGATATAATATTAGTATAAATAATAAATAACTCCCAAGACATTCTTCACACATGGTTACCAGATCCCAAGTTAAGCAGAGTGTACTGCTTGTAGTATGGCTACCAGGTGACTTATATACTACATATACTACTTTTTAAATACATACTTACATAAAGATATTTACACCCAAACACAGAACAAACAGACATGTTCATGCACACAAATGTTTGTACTGGGTGGGAATCGAACCCGCGAACCTTCGGTTTGGCAGTCAGCGTCTCTAACCACCAAGCCAACTGACCTGTCAAATGAATAACCTGGTTTAAGACATGGAATACTTTTTACACCGAGAAAATGTCATATCCCACGGGAATGACAGTAAAATTAGGGGGACAGCTAGTCACTACATAGTATAAAACAAAGTCGCTTTCTCTGTCTCTATATCCCTATGTATGGTTAAATCTTTAAAACTACGCAACGGATTTTGATGTGGTTTATAATAGATAGAGTGATTGAAGAGGAAGGTTTTTATGTATAATACATGTGACATCCCACGGCAATGGCAGTAAAACCGCGGGGGACAGCTAGTAAATAATAAATTGTATTTTTCTTTCAGGTCCACACTGGGGCAAAGCCATACGGATGTCCACAATGTGGGAAATGCTTTACACAATCAAATTCAATGAAGTTACACGTAAACACAGTACATCTGAAAATGCCAGCACCATACAAGAGTAAAAACCGTAAACAGAAAGCAAGAGAGAGAGAGTTACTAAGAAAGTCTATGTACAAAGTCATCGATAAAGGTGAGGTTGTCAGGATGAATAGTTTACAGGATGGAATGGATCCAGATCTAGGATTAGTCAAGGATGAGGTCCAGATGTATGAGGAGGTAGCGGAGTCTGAGATTTTATATGACAATGAAATTGATGATAAGGAAGTCACTTATGAGGTTGTTTATCAGGATTGATGTCTAATTATTACATTTTGTAAAAGGGTTGCATGGTCCTTAAAGCACTTGTCTGTGGAGCGAGATTGTCTTTGACTCTATAGTCGATGGTTTAACTCTTTCGCGAGCATTGGCAAAATAATTGTCAAAACACTTTTAGATTCTTTAGTTTATGATCTGAGATTGTGATCATATTATAATATGTAATTGAAACTGGGCATGGCTTTGCCAGTTATGAAGTTACAAACAGGCATTGGCAGAGATATTGCCGTAGCCCATATAAAGGGGGGGGGGGGGGAAGGAAGTGGGGGGAAATTATTTAGTATTGCTTTAAAAATGTTATTTCAAAATGTTCTGAATATATAAAATCAAAATTGGATGTGTAAGAAGTATTGCCCGCGAAAGAGTTAATCAAAATTGTACTTCAGTTTAGTTAAATAACTTTGCAATAAATTTATTGAAGTTAAATCAATAATATATATAACACTGGTGTTTCAACATAAGCATAGTTCCTACCGCTGTGTAATTTGCTATTTATTTTGCCCTTTGCCACTTGGCGCCAAAAGAGAACGCTCTTGCTCTATCTCAAAGCTCGGGAGCTTGTAATGCATGAAATATTATTAAACTTTTGAACGCCAATGTCGGCTACACTTGACAATAAACAACTCACACACTATACAATACTAAATACACATATTAAATCATTACTTTTATGTGTTTCATTGATACTGGTATTTATATCGATATTTGGTCTTGTACAAGACATATAGATGCCGTTCAAAAGGTCAATAAATAACAGAATATTGTATTTTTTTACGTGACATCGTCTAATAAATCGATGCATGCTGCATGCACGAAAAATTGTCCCGTTACGCTTATTGTCCCGTTACGCTCATTGTCCCGTTACGCTCATTGTACAAGGTTAATTATTCTTGCATTTTAAAATAATCTGATACATATTTGAATTAATGAGAGCAAATAAAAGTAAATTTATCAGTTTTTGTGGTTTGAAGTATAAGGACGATAACTATGTACGACTATATTGCTATTTTGATCATAAATAAAAAAAAAAAGTTAAATTGTAGATTTCATTTCACTCCTTTATATCCGTACAAAATAGTGATAATTAAATAAAAATGATTCAATTTTATTCATAAAAATATGGAATAATTTCATCAATGTTTTGTTATGACGTTGTCACGTTAAACTATTGTCCGTAAACCGACATTACAGACAACCATATTTTTACAATATATATTGGACATTAGTTTCTGTCTATGTGTCTGCTTGGACATCATCATATGAACAGTTTTGATGTGTATTGACGCTTGTGGTAGAAGTGATCTCACCACATATCGTACACATTTGTGGACGCTCCCAGTTTATCTGAAATTAGACCACATTTGTTATCAAATCAAATTTTTACACGACTAGCTGTCGAATGGAGATGCCGTTATGGCATGGCGTTCAAAAGGTTATAGTTTTTCGGTCGGTCCTGTCGTGTGGTCTTGGTGAATGAACTGTGGATATTATCGAATTTTTATTCTATTTGTACTATGCAACACTTAAACAAGGCTACTAAAAAAGCAGTGTATGTAGTGACTTGCAAGTTTATAACTAACTAGCTATACCCTGCCACGCTTCGCTGGCACATTGTGATTGAATGGTTGAGAAATGAGAAACAAAACAAAGACGGTCGCGGATATGTGACTGATGCAAAAATAGATAAAAGTAATCCTTGATGCGGATTATATATCATGCTACAATTTCAGCTCGATCGGTGCAGAACTTGTTGAGTTTTTGAAGCGTACGCAAACCAACATAACATTTGTATATATATATATATATAGATAGACTCAGGCGTGACCTTGCGAAAATCCATTGTAAGATTATACAAAAACAAATATCTAGTAACTAATTCCGCTGGAGCTCCTTCTCTGTCAAGTCCCAAACAAGGAAACTCAACAGGAAATCGCCACGTCTGTGGTGCTAGTGCGTCGAGTCAGTGACAGTGGGCGGATTAACCACGTAGCAAGGTAGCAATTGCTACGGGCCCCATGTGACTAAGGCCTCCGTCTGAGCGTAATTTTTGAGTGAAACTTATTACGACGTTATATTGAATTTAACCTTGCACAACCTTTTTTTTTACCTTCTACTGAAAGTCATATATTATTGGCCTCGATAGTTTGCTACGGGCCCCACAGTTGCTTAATCCTGCACTGACAGTGGGTCTGATACGTCCTGCCCCCTTATTCAGCTAATACAAACGTCGTCAGCGAGCCGCTTCACGGAAGCCTCGGAAAGCTTACCTCTCACGTGATTAGTAGTATTAGCGTAGTTAGAGACAGAGCATAGAAACCGCGACGAAAGATCCTTAGTTAGTGTCATTTTCCATACAGACTCGAGCCATTGAACATGCTTCGTGTAGAAGCGAAACACGTGTCGATTTCCTGTTGAGTTTCCTTGTTTGGGACTTGACAGAGAAGTACCAGCGGAATAAGTTACTAGATATTTGTTTTTGTATAATCTTACAAAATTATATATTTATTAAATATAGGTACCCTTTAGAATTATATATATAAGATAATGTCTGATATTTTCGTGATTCTGACGACACAGTCAGTCAAACACAATTGAGTTTCTCTGTAATAAAAGATTTATTGGTTATTATATATTACATGAAATAAAAGTGTGTATTTAGTCACTACATAAGAAAAACTTACATACCTGTAATAAAAGAAACGACGTTTAATGTTATTATTAACTGTCTGTTCCTACATCACAATAGCAATATTATAAATTATTGTTTTCTCATAACAATTACGAGATGCTAATAGGTTACCATTTCATAGCTCACATACTTCATTTGTTATGTCACTGCGATTAAAGAAAATTAGATATTTTTCTTAACATATATACAGCATTTTTTAATGTACCGCAAATAATTACTTAACTCTCTCAATTATAGTGGTTAGTGTCACTATACTACCGGCACGCTATGATGGCCGTTTTGACGTTTCAGATTGTCATAGGAAAATAAACTGTATTGCTTTGGAATAAGATTGATTTCCATCATCATACAAGTAGCTATTGGATCAATAGATGCACCTTATGTCTGAAGGAATAAAGGTTATTTTTCTTTGTCACTGTTAAACGTCAAAATGGCCATCATAATATTATTTATTATTTAATTGTCAAAATTTTTAAAAGAAGGGGGCATACATTAATTACATGAGGTGATTTTAGTAATTTTTCAAATACGTCACTCACACCTACTATAAATAAATAGGCCACTACATAGTATAAAACAAAGTCGCTTTCTCTGTCCCTATATCCCTATGTATGCTTAAATCTTTAAAACTACGCAACGGATTTTGATGCGGTTTTTTTAATAGATAGAGTGATTGAAGAGGAAGGTTTTTATGTATAATACATGTGACATCCCACGGGAACGCGGGTAAAACTGCGGGGTACAGCTAGTAATATTATTAATGTGAATGTAAGTTTGTTTGTTACGCTTTCACGCGAATACTAATTAACCGATCATCATGACACTTTGTACACATATTCTTGGAGGTATTAGAGGAACATAGGATACTTTTTGTGCCGGGAAAATGTTACATCCCTCGGGAACGCGGGGGACAGCTAGTATCTATATAAGTATGTATTTAGAGAAATAAATATTAATATATGTATTATATCAGTTATCTAGTTTCCATAGGTCAGATGGCCGCGAGTAAAGAATGCCCCAGGATATTATATCGTATATTTTAGTCCGGGAAAATGTAACTTCCCTCGGGAACGCGTGGGTAAGTCATTTAAACCGTAGAAAAGCTAGTATTTTTAACCTCCAAGATACAATCTATCTCTGTACACAATTTCAAACGCTCTAGTTAAGTTTATTCAATAGTGGTACCTCAATTGTGTGTGTATAATTTAAGTTGTATATCAGAATGTTATTATTATTTATGTTATGTATAATAAAGCTTATCAAGTAATAAAACCAGTATTTTATTTAATTATCTATATTTCCCTTAGAAATTACAGACACAAGCAATGCGCTTGTATAACTGTTTCGGTTAGAAAGGTGCGGCCGGTGTAGTGTACCTTTATCCGCCAATGTCGGCTACACTCGCCACGCACCGCGTGCCCCTGTGCGCCATTGTCGTCTATACTCAGACAATAAACAGCTCGCACAACAATATTAAATAAACTTATTAAATCATTACTTTTATGTGTTCTATTAAGACAGGTATTTATATCGATTTTTGGACTTAGCGTACAAGGCCTCGATTCTGTAAGGAAAATTACACTCGAGGATATTTCGTCGCGGCCTCCGTGCTCTGTCTCTTTCGCTAACTACGCTAATACTACTAAACTTGCGGCACGCTATGATGGCCGTTTTGACGTTTAACAATGACAAAGAAAAATAACCTTTATTCCTTCACACAAAAGGTGCATCTATTGAACCAACAGCTAATTGTATGATGATAGAAATCAAACTTATTCCAAAGCAATACAGTTTCTTTTCCAATGACAATCTGAAACGTCAAAACGGCCATCATAGCGTGCCGGTAGTACAATCACGTGAGAGATAAGCTCTCCGAGGCCTCCGTGAAGCGGCTCGCCGACGAAGTTTGTATTAGCTGAATAAGGGCTGGATATGGAGATGCCGTTCAAAAGGTTAATAATACACAAAATACTTTTATTTTTACAATATTTATTGGCCATTTAGTTTCTATCTAAATATTTGTCTGCATAGGCATCATCATATGAACAGTTCTGATGTGTGTATTGACGCTTGTGGTAGAAGTGAACATCTCACCACATATCGTACACATTTGTGGACACTCCCAGCTGTGTATCTGAAGTTAGACCACATCTAAATTTATTAATTACACATCTAGCTGTCCCCGCATTCGCGAGGGATGTAACATTTTCCCGACACAAAAAGTATCCCATGTTACTTCTAATACCTCCAAGAATATGTGTACAAAGTTTAATGATGATCGGTTAAGTAGTTTTCGCGGGTAAAAGTAACAAAGATAATATTATAATATTAGTAGGATCTAGGAAAAATTCCGCGTCGAATGGTAGCAGTCCCATCCCGATATGTTCAGTAGTTTTGAGGTGATGGTGCCTCAAAGGAACCCCATTTTTCCTTATAAATATGTATGTAGATAGAATAGGGTTGCCAACAGATAATAAAAAATCAAATTAAATGAGCAAGCTCGTCTATTTACAAAAGCAAACATCATACAAATCCTACTAACATTATAAATGCGAATGTTTTGTATGTATGGATGTTTGTGACTCTTACCAAACGGATTTGGATGAAACTCGGCACATATTTTTTATTTTATTGGTACAGAAACTGACAACAGATTGAGTATTACTTATAAACCTAGATAATTAATATAATATACATCTGTAGTCCAATTATAACTGTAAACAGCATCTAATAAGCATAACATAATAACAATAAACTATTATATTAGTTGAAAGAACAAATTTTTAAAATTTATAAAAATAGATAATGAAATACACAAAATAATAATAATAATTTTATTAGGGTAATTACATTAAATTAAATATAAAAATCTATTCTCTACGCAAATAATTCCTAAAAACATTAAGACTATCATTAAAAACATCAACTTGAGAGCATGTCATTATATTGACTGCACATATACAACGTTGATAAAAGTGAAAGGCATTAAATGACACCACTTATACTATACGTGCTTATGATAAATTTAAAACTAATAAAAAAAGTTTACATGAAAAATACGAAAAAACTTTTTTCAAAGAAATTAAATAGCTGAATAGTCAATGTAAAACTTAAACATCCTTTACAAAAATGTCCTCTGACCTGCGTATCGGAATGGCAACATCGCATAGCGTAACGCCTTGTTTGTATTGGGAACTTATGATGAAGAGCGGCATCGTCGCGTGAATTTTGTCATTTTAAGGTGAATGACCCTAGGTAGCTATGCCAATGTTCTTGGTCAGCTGCTAGGGAAGATACGTCGTGTTTTATCTCAGAAAAATCTTTAAAAATATCCTGTGGCTAAACTATTGCTTCTATTGCTCTGATTTTTGGTGTGTGACCTGAAAATGATATGAGGTTTCATTTAAGGCCTATCGCGTTTATCAACGTTGTATAGAAAATGCCCTGGAACACATAGTATACTTTTTGTGCCGGGAAAAGTTACATCCCTCGAGAGCGCGGGTAAAACCGCGGGGGATAGCTAGTCTTAAACAATATATTTCTTATGTCAAACAGGCAAACGGTTCACCGATGGCAATATGGTGTTTGTACTAATGTCCATAGGCGGGACCACTTACCATCAGAACCATCTGGCTATTCGTTGAACTACTTGGGATACTTTTTTTTTATAAATAATATGGAGTGTAGAAGTAAAGGAGGACCATCTCAGTGTACTAAAAAGTCTCCGTTGAAAGGGAACAAATTAGGCGCTGCTGTAGCAAGTGGGATAATTTTAAATAGAGCGCCACACATTATTAGAGTAGGATACTAAATTATTTAAAAAAGGAAAGAAACATTTCCGTTTTGTTACAGTGCATTTTTTTAAATTATTTATAATTATGTATAACATATAGACAAACATGAGTATGGAATAAAATTATATAGTGTTAAGTTCCCCAATTAATTGTAAATAGAAAATAGTATTAAAGAATAGGGAATATGCACGTGAATCCAAAATGAACAATATATTTTTATTTGTAATCTTTATAGCTAAAAAAACATACTGAAATATTTATTTTTAAAATTTATCATAATTTAATAGTGAAATTTAATCATTAAAATGTGGCTTTTTCGAGATTCCCTCGTAAATTTCCAAAACGCAACGCTATTGGTGGACCATAACGTGACGTCACATTACACTCGACATTTTCTGGCATCAAGTTGTTTGTATTGTTTCTGGTGATTATTTGTTTTGTTTCTCAGTTATTTCATAATAAGTTATTACTTTTCTGTGTTAAAGTATTATATCCTTGTAAAGAAAGACTTAACACAATGACTGAAACCAGTTTTGTCAAAGGACAATCAGATAAACTTCCTAAAATAAACGCGTTTATGATGATGATGCATCGATCGCATCTAATTCGAATTTTACGTCTGGTGAATTCAGAGGAGTAAAAGCTGCGAGGTAAATAAGTTATATATATGTAATAAATGATCCATTTCATGATTTTGTAAATATAATTTAAGCATAACCTAAAATATGCGACTATAAATAATTTTATTATTTGTATGACAGATCTGAACGAGAATCATATGGAGAATCAGCCATTGGATATGTGCAAGTAAAACGAGAGAAAGATATATGCGCTGTAAAGGCTAAAATAACACCAGAGCATAGTGTCCGTCAAAAATGTTAAAATGTAACAGCTACTTGCAATGAGACTGAGGAACATATTCTGTCTGTGCAATGTGAAGATTGTGCAGCACATTTAGGTAAGTTACTGCTATGAAACAGTGATTTTAATCTGATTAAGTAACAGAAACAATCTAGTCCAGTTTTATATGTACCTATGTGTAACTTTTTGTCATCATAATAATAACCAAGATTATTTTGTTTTACCTAGGTGGCTGTAAGCATGCCATTGCTTTCTTAGCATGGCTTCACAGACGAAGCGAAGATCCACCATCCACAAGTGTGGAATGCTATTGGAACAAAGCTAAATTATCTACAGTTGGCTCAAGCTTAAAATAAATAAAAGCTAAGGAGATTACTTCATTACAGAAGATACATATTGATCCAAAAAGGCCACAAAGTGTGAGTTTTCTATCTATTTTGAAAAATTACAGTCATGATGTGAATGACATGGACAATCAACTTATGAAATATTTCAAAGAACCAACTCATTTGGAAAAATTGTCCATCCATTATCTAAGGAGTAGGATGCCAAGCATGCCATCAAATACTCAAGAATTCATAGAATTTTGTGAACAGAACATGGATATGAGGTCATGTGAAGAAGCTGCACTTGCAACTATCAACCAAAAGTGATAGTCCTCTGTGGTATGAACTTCAATATGCTTGTATAACTGCTTCAAAAGCTCATGAAGCTGCCCAATGTAAAACAATGCAAAGTACTTTAACTGAAACAATAATGGAGGCAACAAAATTAAAGGACACAGAAGCAATGAAAAGCAGTAGACATCTGGAAAACCAAGTGTTGAAAAGGGTTGAACAAATAAAAAAAATGAAAATTAAAAAATGTGGTATAAAATTAAACTCTAAATACTCTATTATGGGTGCTTCACCTGATGGAGTAACTGAAGAATATGTTATAGAAGGGAAATGAATGCCCTTAAACAAACAAAGCAATGAGCCAATACATCAAAGTCAACCAAGTGTCTTTAAAATATAAAGCGCAAGTTCAGCTTCAAATGCATTTTTGCAGTTGCAGCAAGTGATTTTGAGAGAACCACAAATATTAATATAATAGAAGTGAAGTATGATAAGGAGTTCTGTGAAAATATATTGAAAAAATGCACACTATTTTGGTGTAATACTATTTTCCCAATGTTGTACAAATAAAACACATTTAGTTATAATAAATTACTTTTTTATTAACACACCTGTAAAGTTATTAATCTGCAAGCTATTATTATTACTTCATCCGGCAGTAACATATTGAACTCCCTTAGTCTGCCTATAACATATTCTACATGAATTCTTAAAGCTGCCATTTGCTTTGATTGTTTAACATTATTTTTAGTACTTGGAGTAGACTGGGAAACTGAGGGTGGTCTAACCAAGGTACAGTTTTTGTTTTCTACCAGGCGTGCCAAATCTTTAAAAGTCCTGTCTGCCATAACTGCTTCTTATTATGTCTGTTGCCCGGCTGCTATACCCATCAGAAATCTCACATTTCTGATTGTGTCCCTTTGTTCTAATACCATTATTTAGTATTGCATATACTTTTTCTGTATCCTTTTCAAGCTGAAACCCTGTAACAATAGAAAGAAAAATACTCTTACTCTAATAAGTTACATGTTTTCATTCATAGGTATTAAAATACTATAGGTATTACTTTTATGGGTGAATAATTTTAATGTTTTAGATATTGAGGATATCTTCAAGCACTTTTCTTAAACTAGGTTATGTGTTCGTCGAGGTTTGTAAATAAAACATGTACGAGTATGTGCAGGTAATTATGTAAAAATGATTCTTAAATATATTTTATGACTTTTCTGATGTCCTTACTTACATTAAAATGATCTTCACAACAGTATAATCAGCTCAAACACGATACGTTGTCTCTTCTCATCGCCTTGCACCACTTTTTTCCTAAAACTTGCATCTTTCGGCATAAGGAAATATACTTTGTAAGGTGCAGTTTTGATATTATTTTCACATATAGGAACGACACAATATTTATAATAACCTTATGTGTCTTTTTCCATGGTACTAAGTTGATTTTATCGCTCACTTTTTTAATTTTCAGTAAGTTTATGAACCAAACACTTCGTTGTTGACATTGTCCAAGTGTAACCTGACGTCACAGAATAAACGCGCCAAAATGGTCCCGTTTAAGTTGCCCGAAAATGATAGTGATTTTAATATTTTTTTTTTAGCTTAATGGCTTATATTTTGGATGTGTTATATTTATCTTTGGTAATGTAATAACTAGTAGAAACGTTTAAAAAAAAAAAAAAATACATGCATATTCCCTATTACCGGAAACCGACCCAGCACACTTCACTCTGTTCATATCATCTCCACTTGCTACACTAGCGCTGTTTCGGTGAGAATTCGAAAACTAATTTGCTGTTTACAAGGGGACACTTTTTCGACTAATCCCCCATACAAGATGGTCCTCCTTTACTTCTACACTCCATATTAAATAAGTAATTAAGGAGGTTAAAAAATAAACTGTATTGTTTGTGTTTTATAAAATTTGTTTTTATCTTGAAACCTTTCTGGCATTCCTTGCACTGGTATGTTCGCTTGACTGTTTGACTGCATGTGTGTATCTGTAACAGATTTAAACTATATATTATAGTAAACCTGTTTCACCCGCGTTCCTGAGGGATGTTATATTTTGCCATATAAGTTATAACATCAACTCTCTGCTAGAGAAAGTCCCGTCAAAATAGAGATTAGCCGGAACAAAAAACAAAAAGTTTTAGTTTAGTTTAGGCATGTGTAACTCAGCTCTGAACCGGTTCAACAGATCAGATCACACCTATTTGAACTGTTGAGCTGCGGCTCAAGAGCAAACTAAACAGCTCACGGCTCACTTATTATTTTACAGTCTGTATACAATCTGTGATCTATTCAGTCATATTGTGTCGTTGTCGAACTGCGGCGCGGTTGCGGCGCATAGACTCTGTGATCGGTCTGCAATACTTGAGCTGATCTGTGAACCGGTTCGCAGCTCTGGCTCACAAACATGAGCCGTGAGCTGAACTGCAGCTCATGAATTTTGGTTGAGTTACCCATGTCTACTGCGGTTTAAACCCTGCTCCTGAGAGATGTTACAGATTCTTAAAAATCCTATTAAAAAGCCTAAGTTACTTCTTATAACATCAAAGTTAAAACTATTTATACAGTTTAGGCCCGCAGAGGGCACTTACAAAGGTCAAATTTAAAGTTACTGAAGCTACCACCGGTTCGAAATATGCCTTCAACTGAGAAGAATCGGGAAGAAACTCAGTAAGGTTACTATTTTTTTTTGCTTTTATAATTTTTTAAATAGATTTTATCTATTCTGACTTTTTGACTATTTTATTATATATATTTAACAATTACAAAATACTTAGGTAACATTCAAAAACAAAAATGAATAACAAGACTGCAAAATAGAAAATAACAATAATACCTAACAACCTAAACAAGCTAATTAGAGGTGCACTGTGCAAAGAGTAGCTATTTCCATTCATTTTTACAAAAAGCTTAGAGCTATCAGCCTCTTAAAATTCCACGTAAAACAAAATATGGAGTTGTACAATAATTATTCTTTTGGTTTTTCATATTCAAACAGGCTCACATTTTAATTATTTATTTAAATAGATATTTGAAATTTAAAATAAATTCTGAAAGAATGATTTCTAATGCAAAATTTGGTGATATGTCCGAGCTTTATTTGGACATGGTGATATTTTATTTTTATATTACTAAATGTGCCTTTTATGGGCCAAATGTACAAAAATGGCCAGTATCCTATATAATAGGTACATTTATTTTACAGGAAAAAATAAAGTTGTCAGGAATATACTTCAGTAAAAAAATGTATAACTAGCAGCGCCATCTATTATATTTTTTCGGCTGTTGATTATTATATGCTGTAGAACCGATAACCATTGGGGTAGACGGGTTCTAGAGTGGAGACCACGGCTCGGTAAACGTAGTGTAGCCCTCCAGCTAGATGGAGCGATGATATACGCGCGAAGGAATAAATACATTAATACATACATCTTCGTAAACTTTTTAATAAGTCGTGTAAGTTTTATAGGCAGTAGACGAAGCAATTCTTTCTCGAAGGAGGTAAGGTTACATATACATAGCTAAAAACACTTGAACACCTTTTTAAGCTTATCACTCGTGAATACGCTTACATCAATCGGTTCTCCCTCATGTCGTATAGTCGTACGTCCGTAGCAAGACATCCCCGACGCAACGAATGCATCTCCAGTTCTTTTATATTAGAAACAATATTATCAACGCATGTTTTTGTTATTCAGTTCAAAAATGTTTATTTGTTTTGATTAACTTTTTAGAAGTTCATCAAACGCATTAAAAAAAACCACAGATTGCTATATGCTTGAGTGTAGTATGTACTGCAATCAATCACGCAGTAGACAATGCAACGCAAAAAAGCAAAGATTATGCAATTCAAATAAGATAAAATCATCGCCTCGCAACTCGACTCCAATCCAATCGGTTATTTAACTCCATATATATCGATATTCGATATTTATTTTAGAGTGTCGAATTCGTATCAATTCCAATATATTTTTTAACGTAAATCTGATTTCGTGTATACTGTTACTACATACTTCTTGCAAGCTCCTCACCCATCTATAACTTTGAAAGATCCCGCCACAATTAAATGCAATATAACAGTAACACTATTAGCTGCGTTTACGAAAATACTAATAATATTAAACAATCAGTGTGAGACGTATACAACGTTAATAAAAGCGAGAGGCATTAAATGAAACCTCATATACTTTTTATCATTTTCAGGACACACACCAAAAATCAGAGCAATAGAAGCAATACTCTAGCCACAGGATATTTTTAAAGATTTATCTTAGAGAAAACACGATGTATCTTCCTTAGCAGCTGACCAAGTACATAGGCATAGCTACCTAGAGTCATTCACCTTAATAAAACAAGTTTTTAAATATAATGTATTATCCCGCCATGAATGCTGGATAAAAGTTTCCTATTATGCCTAATAGATAGCGTAACGATCGAACAGTGGATAACATCAGCCAATAATAAGTATTTTTCTGATATACATTTAATATGATTGGTTAATTTTAAATTTCCCGCCTTACCAATAACTAAGTGAATTCTCAAGTTTATATTAGATACTTGACTGAAAAACTGTATTTAAAAATAATTTGTTTAATAATTGCCAGAATTTCATTTATATAAAATTATTTCAGTGATTCTCTTTTAAATTAAAGCTTTGAGATGACAATTATATCTGATTTTATTCAAAATACAATAATTTTACGGCCCTGATACGATAATAATTTTTCACGGGTCTGCCAACACTGAGTGCTGCTAATAGCAATTATTCTGCCTATCTTTATAAATTGATAGTAGTTATTTTCAAATAGCAACAATTGTAACAAATGTCAAAAGTTCAAAAGAAATAGTTCATGAACACTATTTATTTCATTTTATGTGAATAAATATGTTCCAAGAGATTTTTATAACAGAAATAACAACATCTGAGTTGCTAGTGTGTCGAGGATGTCTCGCTACGGACATACGACTGCACGACATGCGCCAGAATCGACTGACGGAGGCCTATTCTACACTTTTAAGCACTGCTGTAAGTATTTATTATTTACTAGCAGTCCTCCGCGGTTTCACTCCCGTACCCGAGCGACGTAACATTTTTCCGGCACAAAGAGTGTCCTATGTGTTAATCCAGGGCCTTTTCTATATATTTGCCAAGTTTCATCCAAATCTGTCCAGTAGTTTTTGCGTGAAAGAGTAACAAACATATTTATTTACATACAAAAAATTGCATTTATACTTATTAATTTAATATTTACCTTTCCACATTTGCAAGTCTTGTCTTCACGAAGCTTTATCTTCAAACAGCCAGCCAGACATTCCGCCAGTTTCAGGGGACACTGTCTAAAATAATTTATTTATAGACGAGCAGCTTGGTAGCTGATGTGTCTATTTCACACAGTGTTGAAAGTCACTTGGCACTTTATAGTTCACTTTTGAAGATATTTAGTCCTTGTCCAATTGTCTGATTTGTTTTTAAATGAGTTAATTGAAGTAGCAGATACTACTTCTACAGCAGTCGGTTCCAATTCCGGACCACTCTGTTACTTAGAACATGATGTGCGGTGTTGGATTTAGATGGTGCACGATTTATTTTGTTCTGATGCCAATACTTGTAATGATAAACCATTAGACATGGGAGCTGCCATTATAAAAAGAAGTGAAGTAAAGCTCAACTCTTTCTGTCACATATATTAAGCTTGTAAAATGCATAATAATACCAATATTTTAGTAATGACTTTATGACCGGTGTGCGAAGAAATGTAGTACTCAGTGTTTGTCATCAAAGACTGGTACTATCATGTAAGTGCAACCAACAACTGAAAGAAAGCACTGTTTTTAATTAAACACATCTGGAAAAGGTGGTGAGTGACACTGACCACTGTGAAGGACAGAGTTAAAACAACATCAATGACTTACAACACTCACAAATATTCCCTAAACAACAGAGTGGTCAAAGCATGGAACAAACTCCCAGAAGACGTTGTAACAGCTCAAAATGTTAATCAATTCAAAAACCGACTTGACAACCATCTCAAAGAGAACAACAGGATATAGGCACTACATAGTATAAAACAAAGTTGCTTTCGCTGTCTCTATATCCCTATGTATGCTTAAATCATTAAAACTACGCAACGGAATTTAATATGGTTTTTATTAATAGATAGAGTGATTGAAGAGGAACGTTTTTATATATAATACATGTGACATCCCACGGGAATGCGGGTAAGACCACAGGGGACAGCTAGTAAATAAATAAATATAATATTAAGTAGTACTTGATGGTAAGTGGTCACCGCCTATGGACATTCGAAGCTAGTGGCATCGCCACATTGTCGCTGAGATGTTAAGTTAAGTCTCATGTGCCTGTAATGTCACCGGCCGCACCTTTCTAACCGAAACAGTAATACAAGTGCACTACTGCTTCACTACGGGAATGGGTATAGTGGTTGTGGCGACATCTGTGAACATGCCTACAATCCTTCACCGCCCGCACCACGGTCATGTTGTGACAACTATGAACGAGTAGAAACACGCGAGAATCCTACATCGCGATATTGAGATTCTCTGATGATTTGACATATATACAAACATCCAACATCAACAGTTGGACCGCAGTTCCAAGGCATCCACCTAGCCTGGTGGAAGATCTTCCCTTTTAAATGGAGGAGTCTCATACCTCGCTCCTCCATATGGTAGTACTTCCCCAGACGAACTTTGCACTAAGAGTTCTACTACTCATTGACTACTGACTTACTATTGGGACCATCCAACTGTTTGTCAGCCCATGTGGTATAAATAAATCATGTTTTATGTTCCAGACACCAATAACTGACGACCTGCCACATTACTTATGCAGCTTCTGTGCTGCACTCCTGCTCAAGTGTGACGGCTTCAGAGCGAAGTGCATTAGTGCACAGATTATATTAAAAAATGCTATTTTACCCAGTTTAGAAGTAAGTATTAATTTGCACTCTTACTTACTGTTACTTAGAGTTTGGCTTGGTTAAGAGATGTATAATTGAGAAATGTAAGGTAAGTAATATTTGGTGCAAAGCACACAGAAATGGTTTCTGGCATCTTGCTGTTGTATTCAAATATATATATATAGTATACAGGTGTTACGAAACTACCCGTAAAGCCGAAATGAGGTTAAATGAGGGCTTATAACGAGTCCATTTACACTGTTGTTTTTGGGGTATGTTACAGTGTTAATGTATTTGATGTATTTAAGTCTTAATATTTAAGAACCGAAGTAACACTGTATAACATACCCCAAAAAAAAATAAAAAAAACGATTTATTATGAATGAAAAATAGAAAAAATATTAAAGGAAGCAATTATTATGTAAAATAGGTACGTATGCCTTTCTGTTATAATAAATAATCTGGTTCCCTGACATGACAGCTTACTAGGGTTGTTGGCTTTAATAATAATATTTGTTTTTGTTTTTCTGTATACATATGTTTTGAGTTACAACCCAGCTCTATATGTGTTATTACTTATTATGTTATTTTTTATTATTATTTAATTATCAGGCAGGCAGTTGATTCAACTGTTGAGTGCCTGTATCCTGTTGTTCTCTTTGAGATGGTTGTCAAGTCGGTTTTTGAATTGATTAACATTTTGAGCTGTTACAACGTCTTCTGGGAGCTTGTTCCACGCTTTGACCACTCTTTTGTTTAGGGAATATTTGTGAGGGTTGTTGCTTGAGAGACTAGTGCTCAATTTAAGACAGTGGCCCCTTAGACGGTCATTATTGTCTCGTTTAAATATACTTTGGAACTCCTGTACGTCGTAATGTCCATTTAAGATTTTGTAGGTCTCAATTAAGTCCCCACAATCCCTGCGATCCTTTAGAGTCGTGAGCTTCAGTGCCTCAAGTCGTTCTTCGTATGGGCGTCGCTTTAGTATTCTTGGTATTTTGGTGAAACGACGCTGCACCCTCTCCAACAGCTCAACGTCTTTGACAAAGTAGGGGCTCCAGACCTGAAATGCGTACTCCAGGAGTGGCCTAATAAAGGTTTTGTGGATCTTTAGCATCATCTCCGGCGTCAGTGTTCCAAACGCTTTCCTAGTAAGGTAGATTAGGCTGTTAGCTTTCTTTGTGATCGAGGTAATTTGTTCTTTCCATTTTAGATCTTCTGTGATCTTTACCCCTAAGTCTGTTTGCACCTTAACATCTGTCAGTTGTGTGTTTTCTAATTTGTAGGTCAAGCGGGGATTTCGTTTACCTATATGTAAAACCGTACATTTTGAGGAGTTTAAGTTTAAGAGCCATTCCTTTGACCAGTTACCTATTTCGTGTAGGTCTCTTTGAAGACAGGCGTAGTCAATCAGTGGGTTTGCAAATACCTTAGTGTCGTCAGCGAACATACTGACATTGCATTTTAGGCAATGTGGAAGATCAAACATATAGATGATGTACAGCACCGGCCCCAGAACTGAGCCCTGGGGCACGCCGCTATGTATATCTTGTTCTTCTGACAGTGTTTCACCTACTCTTACTCGTAACGTTCTTTGTCGTAGGAATGCCCCAATCCAGCTCAGTAGTTTTCCACGTATTCCTACAAATTCTAGCTTCTGTAAGAGTATTTTCGTAGGAACCCTGTCGAATGCTTTTTCATAGTCCAGATAAATTATGTCGATAGGGTCTCTTTCGTTGAAGTGCTTTGTCCATGAGGATAGACATGTCAGCAAGTTGGATACTGTGGAGCGATGCGGGCAGAAACCGTGTTGCTGGTCGCCAATTACGCGGTGGGTGGTAAGGAAGCCTCTGATGTGCTTAACTATGACTTTTTCCATTGCCTTGCACACTACACTGGTTAGACTTATAGGTCTGTAGTTCGAGGGGTCTAATTTATTTCCTTTTTTGAATATTGGTGTCACAGTTGCTGTTTTCCATAAGTCTGGTAGGTTTCCAGTATCATAAGATGTCTGCATTATTGTTGCTAGGTATTCAGAAAGGTCACATTTTTGTAGTATTGATACAGGGATGTTATCTGGTCCTGGTGAGGAATCCGTTTTCATTTCTTTAACAGCTTGTCTTATTTTATCTTCTGTGAATAATATATTTCCGATAGAGTCTTTTACTCGTAGTATTGGGTCTAACATTGGTAGTTGGTTCGGTGGTTCTTTTTGAAAGACACTTGCAAACTGGTCTGCAAATACTTTAGCGATTTCATGTGATTGAGTTACAATTTGGCCTTGTTTGTTTTGTAGAACTGATGGTATACTAACTTTTGATGTCACTTGTTGCCTGATATATGAGTAGAATCTCTTTGGTCCGGCCAGAAGCAGTTCCCTCTCATATGCCATACGAGCTGCTCTGGTCCGGTTTATCAATTTATTGTTTATGATTCTGTAGTCCCTGTAGCTTTGATCGAGTCCAGCCAACACGTATCTATTCCAAAGCTCCGATTTACGTTTTATTAATTCTTTGATATCTTTTGATATCCATGGCTTGCTTGTTGTGTGTGGATGTCTCGTCCGGGGCACATGTGACTCGATTGCTTTTCTAAGTGCATTTAGAAAAATCTCAAATTGTTTTTTAGCGCAGTGTGAGTCCCTCATATCTTAAGGCAGGGTGGCTTGCAACATGTCATTTATCTTGTTGTAATCCGCCTTATTGTAGTTCAGTTTATGTGCAGTTTTACTGTTCTCTTCTTTTAGTTGCAGTTGTATGGTTGCCAATAGACAAGTATGGTCGCTCTTGCCGATAGGGGCCTGGTGGTCTACATTAGCTATAAGTGATTCATCGTTTGTTAAAATGAGGTCAAGATACGATGGTTGATTTCCTTGGCGAAATCTGGTGTGTCTGTCTACTAGCTGCTCGAGATTATTGCTTCTGAACCACTGTACAAAGTTGTCTTCCCTTGGCGTAACATATCCGCAATTCTCAAGTGGCCACATTACTCCGCCATAGTTAAAGTCTCCCATTATAACAACCGTATTTGCCTCAGAGACATGGTTAAGTTGGTTGAGTAACGTATTATCTTGGTCTAATGTAGAATCATGTCCCCGGTATAATCCACAAAGTAGGAATTTGTTACTGCCAATTTTAATGTCTAGCCATAGGCGTTCAGAACTTTCTTGTTTCGTATTATATCCAGTGTTCAATTTTACATTTAAAAACTCAGTTTCGTTTGATGTATATATCGCCACTCCTCCACTTCGTTTTTCAATTCGGTCATCTCTATATAGGTCGTATCCGGGTATTTTTATCATTGAGTCTGGTATATTTGGTTTAAGCCATGTTTCGGTTATTACAATTATTGTAGGTTTGAGAGAATCCACTCTAGCGGTGAACAGGTCTAGCTTTGAAGTCACAGATTGGATATTTGTGTATAGTAAAGTAATTGTAATAAATCTCGTTAATCCTGTTTTGGTTAGTGTGTTGGTAGTTTTGATAGATGAGATGGGTACGTGCGTGCAGGAATTTAGTTTTTTTGAGTTTTAATTTTCACGATTGTTGGGTTTCCTCGAACGTATTTAATGGTAATGTCGGTCTCCCCATCATTAGTGCGTTTGTTAAGTTCTTCTCGCAGGTACGTCAGGTACTCCCTTTGTAGCGGTGTCAGGTCTGCTGTGATAGATGAAGGCTTCCTCAGTTTGGTCCTGTTGCGAAGAATCTCTACTGCATCCCTCTTGTGGGGTAGGACAACCTTCAGCGGGCGCGGCCTGGCACCCGCATCCAATTTAGGGGCACCTAAACGGAAAACCTTAATTCCGTCGCAATTAATTTTGTTGGTAACGGTTTTCATTACAGCCACACACTCTTCCTTATCGTGTTCTTTCCTTTTATTTTTCCATTTAACATTTTTTGCCCTGTTGGCCCTTTCTGTTATCTCTTGAATCGCCGATTCAGTCGCAAGCATACTTTGACGCATACGTAGTTTTTGTACTTCCTCGGTGAGATCGTTTAACTTTTTCATAATCATCGGCAATTGGGACATGGCAGACTTACAGTCGCCACAGAGAAAAGTCATTACACGAGCGACTGTTTTTAGCTCAAGTACTCGAACTTCAGTAGGCGATAATCCATGGCAGTCACCACACACCAAGATCTTACAAGAGTCACATGTTACGGGTGTTTTTTTTTCATTTGGTGCCTTATTACATTTAGCACATGTTTGTTGAGGTTGATTGCAGTTGGGAATTTTTTTGGAGCTCATTTTTAGTAGTTTTTATTTTTGTATCACTGGTAACACTGCTATGGCAGTTAGACGGGAATATATAATGTCAAAAACTTTATTAAATATATTGAGGGTAGCTTGATATTTTATTTTTATTTTAAAGTTGTTAGATGTCAAAACGTTTATAATTTCACTGTTTTTAGTTGATTTTCAGAGTTTTACGTGAAACTAACACGAACACAACATCCACAGTTTTTGTCCAATACTTTGGTAATATTTTGGATAGGATTTTCGCACTTAAACACACAAAAAGCTTATTCACTTCGCGAGCGCCGTTTTACCGTGACAAGGTTTGACAGTTTAGACAGTTTATGTGGTTAACTTTTGGTTGTAATTTGTATTGTGTATCCTAAATAAATAAATAAATAATATTTTCAAGGGGTATTTTGTAACACATTGTATTTGTGTAGTGTTTTGGGCTTTAAGGGGGATCCATAAAATAAGTCCCACGTTATTGGGTCGTCAAACATACGCATATGCCACACAGAGTATAGAACAAAAATGTTACTACAATCAACTGCCTTCGAATATCTTTAAAAAAATGGGTAAGCGTGCTACATCCTCGGCTTTGTCATGACTCCTTTTGGGGCCAGAAGATCAAAAGCCTTTTATAAATAAAAAAAACATTTCAAAGTCGGACACCAAGTTCACTAAGCCTGATTTCTCTATTGGTCCTCATCGCAACTTTTTCTCCACGTAAGCTTCTGACAATCTATTCGCCTGTGTTATTCAATTTAAGAAACTTAACAGCTACTACTTCAGCATTTTGACGGCCCAGTTGGTGGTCGATGACCCTGACGACTTAGCACCAGGTCATGGGTTCGATTCCCATCCAGAACAAAGATTTTGTGTGTATGAACATGTCTGTTTGTTTTGTGTCTGGGTGTAAATCTATATCTATACTAATATTATAAAGAGGAAAGATTTGTATGTAAGTATGTTTTCTTACTCGGTTACTTGGTTACTCTTTCACGCAAAAACTACTAAACGGATATGGATGAAACTTGGCACATAGATAGAGCATATCCTGGAATAACATATAGGCTACTTTTTATCCCGGGAAAATGTGTTATCCCTCGGGAACGCGAGTAAAACCGCCGGGGACAGCTAGTATCTATATAAGTATGTATTTGAAAGTAGTATGTGTAGTTACCTGGTAGCCATAGTACAGGTATACTCTCCTTAGTTTGGGATCAGGGAACCATGTGTGAAGAATGTCCTGGGGATATTTATTTATTTATTTATTTCCTTCTCTTCCAGCAAACTTTAGAAAATATAAAACGAATTGATCGTCCAACATATTTCAGACAATCATATATTCAAACGATTGACATTGATGTATCAAATCAAAAATCTAATGATAATGCTGATCAATTATTAGAAACTGTTAAATCCGAGCTTGAAAATGATATACATAATATAAATGACCATTTCACTGATATATCGGCTGATGATAATACTGATTCAGTTAATGATGATAGTTTTATTCTTAAGAATGCACTTTCAAGTAATACAAGATCGTTACGTAAGCGTAAAGTCGAGAATACAGCGACAAAAAGAGCAAAAATTAAAGATCTATCAAATTTTAAGACTGATGACATTAAAAATGATGAAATACATACAAAACCAACAAACAATGAAGTCTTTAGGAATTCTAGTGAAATAAACAAAGCCAATTCGGATACAGACGATGAAATAACGATTGCTGACCTAAAACTTAATACCAAAGCAAAATTAAATGAGCGAACGAAAGAGAAAAATAATATTAAAGAAACAAAACAAAAAATACATAAAGCTAATCCAGCAGGCAATAAGAAGACTGAAAATGTTAGTAAAATGTACAACATGGATGAAGTGAATTTGAGCAAAGAGGAACAACTGAAAGAGGTTGCAGATAGGAAGAATTCGGAGAATTATTTGGAGGCTGTACACAAATGCGAGATCTGTTATAAAGGATTTAGGTTCAAGGAATCTTTTAACAGCCACATGCTACTACATGATGATGTAAGTTAACTATTCTATAAACTTTACCAGCACTATAGTATTTTTCAAATAGCATGAGTTCGGTGACACGTTGTGTTTTATAAGCTTTTTTTATACCACTTGGGCCGACAAACAAGCGGACGGTCCACCTGATGGTAAGTGGTCACCGCCGCCTATGGACATTTGCAACACTAGGGGTATCGCCAATGCGTTGTCGACCTTGAGACGTGGAGTTGTTAAGTCTCATGTGCCTGTAATTTCACCGGCCCCCTTACCTTTCTAACCGAAACACAGTAATACAAGTGCACTACTGCTTCACGGCAGAAATGGGTATGGTAGTAGTACTTCCGCGGACGAACTCTGCACTAAGAGCTCTACTACTCTAAAAATGTAGGTTTATGTTTATTTCGACGTAATAAGGGGATACCGTAACAGAGCAAGGTCTCGTGAAGCATTTAGTGTAGTATCTCAGAGTAATCAAGTGCTATTTCACAAGATATGGGTAAAAAACCTTCAAGTGTCAAAACTCATCCTGCGTGAAAAGATTATATTGAACATAATTCTTCTGAATTTAAAACCATTCTGTTTAAGTATACAAAAACAAATATCTAGTAACTAATTCCGCTGGATCTCCTTCTCTGTCAAGTCCCAAAGAAGGAAACTCAACAGGAAGTTGACACGTGTTAGGTGAAGGTTAGGTTTGGGTGAAGCACCTCCAGGACGTATTAAGCCCGCTGACACTGACTCGACGCAGGAGCACCACAGACGTGTTACCTCGCCGACCGCCGGAAGTGTCGGCAATGATGCTTCTTGTAGAAGCATCATTGCCTTATTATTCTGTTTAAAGTTACTGAAGCTATCACATTCTGGTACGGAGTCGTAAGGCCAAATTGTAGTGAAAACTGTTTATAAGATGTCTTATTCTAAATGACCATTTGTAGAATCTTTTTCGGTGTGTTTGGAAGTTATTATATAAAAGCTATTGATGCGTTGTCCCCGTTCAGAAATGGTAACATAAGATCCTGGTAATTGATCGAATTCTATTCGATTCTCTTCTCGCACCAACTACTGTCGCAATGTAACTCTTTCTATATTTATTAACGTTACATACGGTGTATCATCTCTCTAAGAACTTTTACTCCGCAATCATCATCATCATCATCAGCCTATCTCCGTCCACTGCTGGACATAGGCCTCACGTATTGCACGCCACTGAGCTCGATCTTCAGCTCTTTGTTTCTAACCGCTGCTAGCTTGCGTATATCATCGCTCCATCTAGCTGGAGGTCTCCCTACACTTGGCACATAGATAGAGCGTATCCTGGAATAACATATAGGCTACTTTTTATCCCGGGAAATCGTGATATCCCTCGGGAACAGGGGACAGCTAGTTTAAGTTTAATATAAGTAGGATTAGTAGAAATTTTGGATAAATAAAAATCAAAAATGATTGATGAAATCGAATGCTTCATTGAAATCGATTTTTCCACAGAGAAGTGGCAAGTTTATTTGTGACGTATGCAGTTGTCATTTTCAAAGTATACACAGACTGCGAAAGCACAGAGCTACGCACAAGAAGAAATTCACTTGCAAACACGCCGGCTGTACATACGTCACGAAACATCTGTGAGTGTTGCCATATTTAATTTATTTTTTATTAACCTAATAAGTGGTGATGCGGCCAAAGGTGGTAAATATACATAGCCTAGAAGGGTTGTGGACTATTTTTGGCAGGGTCGAGATGTTCAGAAATGCATGTGAAATATTTACAAGGAAGAGGGGAATATATTGAGATATCGCGTGTACTCATTTTTCGTTGAACGCGCGATTAATTGGTAGAAAAAAATTCAGATAATATTTTGAATATAATTTTGTACAAAAAATCACGTGAGTTTTGGTGTTACCAGTAAATAAAATAAATAAAAAGGAAGGAAAAATAAAAATAAAAGTGCTTAACCTTTAATTAGGCGCGCCAATAAACTAACATTGTTAGTCGCGCGGGGTCTGCAGTTACCAAATTTATAGGTATGAAATTAGAAACTAGACCTAGAACTAGGGGACTAGCAAGAAATTCCGGTTGACAGCGTTAATATGTATAAAAATAACTTAACTTGAAGATCACTTGGGGTCGCGGCGACCCCGCGCGCCTAATTAAACATTAACATTACACGGGAAGTGGGCTACAGCTAAATAATAATTCTGTATTCACAGAAGTCAAGCAAAAGAGCATTACAAATGGCATGGCGGCGTGAAAGATACTTGCAAACACTGTGGGAAGGAATGTAGGTGAGTTACTGAAATTTGAAACTACAGTGTAAACTCTTTATAACGTTATCCTTTATAACGATAAACTCCCTATAACGTTGAAGTGAGCCCAAGTTGGTTGGTTTGTTCACTTTGTTTTGTTTTTTTTTGTTCACTCCATATAACGATAACTCTCTATAACGACAAAAAATGCTCAGTCCCTTGAGTTTCGTTATAAAGAGTTTACACTGTAATTAATATTGCGGTATAAGTACTGTTTTTGCTCGCGTTTTTAAGTTGGGAAGATAAATGTCTTTGGTTACTTGAAATGAAGTGAAATACAGGAATATTTTTTATTCAGTGCGCAAACTTTGACAAATTAAACTTAAATGTGTTTTATTAAACACCTGATTTTTATTTTGATAAGTTTTAGTACAAAAAAATAAAGTTATCGTTAACGAAAGATATAGACTTTAAAATTGATGTTATGGCTACTCTGTCGCTCGGGTCGGTCGCCCACCCCGGCCGTGGTTTTTGATTTTAAAGTCGAAAAAGAAATAGAAAAAAAATTAAACAAATAATGGAAATGTGTTCTGTTACTGATACTGAACCACCGATTTTTTTTTGTGCATTGCTTAATTATTCACAGGCATTTATACTCTTTTCAAAATAAGATTTATACATAAAGATGTGTCCTGCGGGAGCGAGCGCTACACCTAACCATTGTCGTCATTAAAATAATCGTTTATGTTGTAGAAAGCTTTTTGTAGTAAAACAGTCTTAATTATTTCCTTAATTTTTTGAAAAGGCTAATTTAAAATTTCAGCAGGGATTTTATTATAGATGCGTGCACTAAGTCCTAAAAATGAGCCTTGCACTTTTACGTGCGAAAAGTTCAATTACCGCACGCAAATTTTTCTTGTTGAACCCAAATTATTAAAACTCAAAAAAGAACGTTAAATAATAGTGCGTACATAGGTACAAACATACTTTTTTCTTCATATATTGTATACTTCACTATCATTCTTTCTTTGTAATAATTTTTTTTAAGAATAAATATTTTTCGAGAAATATTGATAGTAACTCTCTGATGTAATTCGTTTATTTTTTACCGTTTACATAATAATATTGTTACCCCCATTTTAATTGTAAGTGATTTGTTATGATTGTAAATTATTTAATTTTGCTAGAAATATTATCTCGACAATGTTGTACAACATCTGTCTCACAGCGCAATACAATCGCATTGCTGAAATATGCAGAGATTGCTGAGATACAGAGGGATTCGTTTTATGTTGTTCCCTCCATTTTGATATAAATGCCAGTTGCTTCAATATTGTTTGAAATATCAGCTCCATACTATTGTACAACAACTGTGTCACGGCGCAATACAATCGCATTACTGAAATATGCAGAGATTGCTGAGATACAGAGGGATTCGTTTTATATTGTTCCCGCCATTTTGATATAAATGCCATTTGCTTCAATATTGTTTGAAATATCAGCTCCATACTGTTGTACAACAACTGTGTCACAGCGCAATACAATCGCATTACTGAAATATGCAGAGATTGCTGAGTTAAAGACGGATTAAAAATATCTCTCTCTATAAGCTTCCACTTCGCGCTTTCTTAATTCCTAAATCAAGTATGGATAAAAATATCTAGCATGTAAATGCATTTAGAAAAAATGTAGTACCTATATCAGTTATCTGGTTTCCATAGATCGTGCTCTGCTTAGTTTGGGATCAGATTGCCGCGTGTAAAGAATGTCCCGGGATAATTATAATAAGAAGAAATCGTATGTGCTTAGTACAACAACACCGCCATCTCTCTCTCTCTCTCTCTGATACACACTTTCACAATTATAAAAACCTATCGACAATAAATAGTCTATGTATTCCGAAACGGATGTTTTCAAGAAATTTGGCACACTTATAAAGTACTTTCTATATGAACTCATAGGGTACATTATATCGCAGAGGCGAAAGCTAGTCAGCGGCTCTAGAGCCCTTGCCGATCGAGCAACATTGTCATTCGGCGCCTCTTAGTCGATGTTAAATCACATAAATAACACTTATATTACAAATAATAAATATAACACTCTTACTTCTTCAACATTAGCATAGTTCCTACCGCTATGTAATTTGCTATTTATTTCGGCGCCCTTTGCCACCTGGCGCCTAGAGCGCGCCTCTCGCTCTATCCCAGGGCCGGCGCTGAAACAAATAGAAAAGGATAATCTAATGAATCGTTATCTCGCGTAGTGGTCAAACGTCCTACTATCACCATCTCAAGTTGTACCATCCGACAAGCGATGACTTGGTACGGTGCGAGATCTGTGGAGCATCGTGTAGCGGTCTACTTGGCTTTAAAATGCACGAGAAGAGAACGCACAAAGAGGTAAGTAATGGCTGTAAATATATCCGTACGAGAATCTATAACTTATTTTTATAAATGCGAAAGTTTGAATGTATGAATGTTTGTTTGTTACTCTTTCACGCTAAAACTACCGAAAGGATTTGGATCAAACTTGGCATATATATAGAAAATGCACTAGAATAACACATAGGTTATTTTTTGTGCCGGGAAAATGTTACATCTCATGGGAATGCGGGTGAAACCGCGGGGGGCAGCTAGTAGCCACTTTCACCTCAAAACTACTGAACATATCGGGATGGGACTGCTACCATTCGACGCGGATTTTTTTCTAGTTGGTTATAGGCTATACTCGTATATGATATCGATAAACGCGGGTGAAAGCTAGTAGGTTGATAAGTCGAAAATGCACACTTTTCAGAGCAGCCATTTTTAGGCTTACGTTTTATTTGTAAATACTGTTTTTATGGAATTTTCAGAGAACATCCTACTAATATTATAAATGCGAATTTTTGTTTGTATGTTACTCTCTCACGCAAAATCTACTGGCCAGATTTAGATGAAACTTGGCACAAAGATAGAGCATGTCCTGGAATAACATATTGGCTACTTTTTATCTCGTAATTATTAAACTACAACCTTCTTTACTATAGGTACTTGAGCCAAATTAAAATCTGTCTCAGATGTTTTCACCGGAGTGCCACTGTTCTCGCTGCGACACGCAGTTCTACTGCTCCAGCGCGCTGAAGGCCCACCAAGGAGCCGCCGGCCTGTGCGACCCGCGAGCTAAGTAACGGACTACCCGCATACTCGACACTAATGTAACACTGTTGCATTGTCACAACAACGTTTGTCTCTCGACAGGTTCTGTGTGCGCTGCGGCCGCTCGTTCGACACTGAACAGCTGCTGAGGGAACACGAGGCGGAGGAACGGAAACCTAGAACTTCTTTTAAATGTGAAGTGGTAAGTAATTCTTCGTCCTAGAAAGTACTACCACTATACCCATTCCCGTAGTGAAACAGTAGTGCACTTGTATTACTTTCGGTTAGAAAGGTGCGGCTGGTGACATTACAGGCAGATGAGACTTAACTTCACTCACTCAGCGACGGCGATGCCCCTGGTGTTGCAAATGTTTATAGACGGTGACCACTTACCAACAGGTGAACCGTCTGTCGATACATATTAACATATTCCCATAAGAGCTTTTGATTTTTTTGAACAAAAAGATTATTTTGTGTCGAAACACTTCGTGGTTGTACGGAATTGCTCGGGAGCGACTCCAGAATCAAATGGCTTCTATATTATAATTTCTAATGTCCATTTGTAATGATAGTCGCTCGGAACTCTTCGGCGGTTGAACACTGCGACTACCGCAGCATGAGAGTAGATTACATACAGAACGATTGTTTCTACCAGTGAGTGGCTCTAAATAAAAAAAACAGCGCCGGTCCTATAGCCCTTGCCGGTGGAACATTGTCATTCGGCGCCTCTTAGTCGATGGTTTTAAGTCACATAAATTGTACGTCAGTTTAGTTAAATAAATAACTCAAGTTAAATCAAGAAGCTCTGAATATAACACTCGTGCTTCAACATAAGCATAGTTCCTGCCGCTATGTAATTTGCTATTAATTTTAGCGCCTAGAGCGACCGCTCTTGTTCTACCCCAGGGCCGGCGTTGAAAGTAAATACTGTTTTAAATGGGATTATGAACTTTATTGCATTTTCGAGTAATGGAGCTCTTAGTGCAGAGTTCGTCCGGGGAAGTACTACCACCTTACCCATTTCCGCCGTGAAGCAGTAGTGCACTTGTATTTCTGTTTCGGTTAGAAAGGTGCGGCCGGTGACATTACAGGCACATGAGACTTAACAACTTCACGTCTCAGGGTCGACAACGCATTGGCGATGCCCCTAGTGTTGCAAATGTCCATAGGCGGCGGTAATCACTTACCATCAGGTGGACCGTTCGCTTGTTTGTCGGCCCATATGGTTCTAATACCTTTAAACGAGCAATTCTTGTATATATATATATATAATTTGAATCTCTGAAACGGCTCCAACGATTTTTATGAAATTTTGTATACAGGAGGTCGATAAATCGATCTAGCTAGGTTTCATTTTTAGAAAACGTTGTTTTATCCGTGTTTTCAAGCACTGGAAAACTGCTACAAGATCATTAGAATAAGAAGGTAAAATATTTTCAAGTTACGCATCTAATTCGTATCTAGGTATATGACAGAGTTTAAAAAAAATACGGTGGTATTTATTTATTTAGGATACACAATACAAATTACAACCAAAAGGTAACCACATAATAAGTAATAATACATATAGAGCTGGGTTGTAACTCAAAACATATGTATACAGAAAAACAAAACTAGAAATGAATACCAAGACAAATGCGATGAAAGTGCAAGTGAGCACTCCCGAATGACAATAATGATAAAAATCTTAATAGTCATCCAGCTACTATTATTCTAAATAACATAGTTAATAAGGTAGATAATCCTCTGATGTGGAAATTCACACAGAAGACGAGAACCAATATCTCTTTTACGTTTTAGTTTAATGTACCGCTCCAACTAACTTAGTTTGAGATCATACTAACACTATTGGGTTTCTGTGTTGCCTTATTAAATAAATATTATTATTATTGCAGTGCAATAAGAACTTCGAGGGATATACAAGCCTTAAGAAACACCAGTTGAGACACGCGATGACTCTACATCGTAAGTTTTATTGACAAATGTTCAATTCGTAATATAGAATAGTACAAAAATAGGAGATGCTATATAAACTAAGGGGCTTCCATGAATTACGTGTAGTTTGTTACTTCTACTTTGTGTCGTTCAAATAACCGCTATGAATCCTACTAATATTATTTTTTTTTTTTTTTTTTTTATTTTTTTAATTTTTTGATTTTTTTTTTTTTTTTATTTATTTTATTTATTTATTTATAGACGAGCAGCTTGGTAGCTGATGTGTCTATATCACACAGTGTTGAAAGTCACTTCGCACTTTATAGTTCACTTTTGAAGATATTTAGTCTGTGTCCAATTGTCTAATTTGTTTTTAAATGAGTTAATTGAAGTAGTAGATACTACTTCGTCCGGTAATCGGTTCCAATACCTGACCACTCTGTTACTTAGAACGTGATGTGCAGTGTTGGACTATAAAGGCGAAAGTTTGTAAAACAACCTAACAGATTTGGATAAAACTTGGCACATATATAGAAAATACCATGGAATAACACATAGGATACTTTTTGTGCCGGGAAAACGTTACATCCCTCGGGAATTCGGTTGAAACCGCAGGGGTAGCTAAATGCGATACTTTATTACTCTTTTCGCAAAAAAACGTATCGAATTTGGATGAAACTTGGCACATACATGGTTAATGTCCTAATAATAAATGCAAAATATCCCGGGACATTCTTCACACACGGCCATCTGGTCCCAAACTAAGCAGAGCTTGTACCATGGAAACCAGATAACTGATATACTACATATACTACTTCTTTTTAAATACATACGTATAGATATTTACACCCAGTAAAATTTTAATTTCTGTTGTTTTAGTTAGTATTGCATGCTTTTTATAATTTAAATCTATCCGCTACAATTTAGACAGGCCAGTTGGCTTGGTGGTTAGCGACTCTAACTGCCTAACCGAAGGTCGCGGGTTCGATTCCCACCAAGAACAAACATTTGTGTGCATGAGCATGTCTGTGTGTAATGTCTGGGTGTAAATATCTATATTAATTATGTATTTTTTTAAAAAAGTAGTAAATGTAGTATATCAGATATCTGGTGTCCATAGTACAAGCTCTGCTAAGTTTGGGATCAGATGGCTGTGTGTAAAGAATGTCCCAGGATATTTATTATTATTCATTTTGCGAAAAGAACATGTGTCAACTAAACCTATTTATATTTGTGAAGAACGGCTGGTCTGCGAGATATGCGGGAAAGTGTTATCGGTAAGTAATTTGGGAGAGGTACTATATATTTTTAACAAAATAGCAGACGTTCCACCTGATGGTAAGTTGTCACCGCCTGGTTGTCACCATGGACATTAGCAACACCAGCATCGCCGCG
The DNA here is from genome assembly GCA_907165245.1 of Habrosyne pyritoides. Taxonomy (NCBI): domain Eukaryota; kingdom Metazoa; phylum Arthropoda; class Insecta; order Lepidoptera; family Drepanidae; genus Habrosyne; species Habrosyne pyritoides. The sequence continues at coordinate 5,893,380 of OU015615.1, forward strand.
TTGTCGCTGAGACGTGAAGTTAAGTCTCATGTGCCTGTAATGTCACCGGCCGCACCTTCCTAACTGATACACAGTAATTCAAGTGCACACTGCTTCACGGCGGAACTGGGTAAGGTAGTACTTCCCCAGACGAACTCTGCACTAATAGCTCTACTACTCACAAAATTTTCAAAGTAGTGCCCTTATATTACTGTGTTTTGGTTAGAAAAGTGCAGCCGGTGACATTACAGGCACATGAGACTTAACTTCACGTCTCAGCGATCCCCTGGTGTTGCTAATGTCCATAGACGGTGACACTTACCATGTGAACCGTCTGCCTGTTTGTTGGCTCCAAGTCTTTTGTGACTATAAGAACCTAGAGACCAGGATATTGGACCATTATTAACAGTTCCCGTCCCCACTGAGGCACAAGGTTCCATTACAACAAGCAGCACCTGCCCTTACAGTCCTTGCCGGTGTAGCGAGATTGTCTCTCGGCGCCCTGTAGTCGATGGTTTCAAATCACATAAATTGTTTTTCAGTTCAGCTATATAAAAAAAAAATCAAAGATCAACATTATTTGAAGTTAAATCACGAAGCTCCAAATATAACAGTCCTGCTTCAACATAATCATAGTTATAATAATAATAACAGTTTATTCTCTTCCCACAAAGATACATACTCTCTTATTGTCTAGAATATACATATTAATTTAACAATAAAACGGAAAAAACAAAAAAAAACTGACAGTACGAAAAACATATTAATTGTGGGAGGATAGGAGCCCAAACTAGATAAACCCTGTGCTATGGGTCTCCTGGTCTCCACTCCTCAGAACAGGGAATATTATAGAAAATACCGCTATGTAATTAGCTATTTATTTCGGCGCCCTTTGCCTAAAGCGCGCCTCTCGCTCACACCCACTTCATTTGTTTGGAAGATATACTTAATATTGCCTCTCCAACTCATATCTAGGGTGTAAGCGACTAAAGAGTATACCAATGGCCTCGTGCACTTTACACCGCGTACCGAGTGGACACGAACATTCCCGAAGATGGTTGGCGTCAGGCAGGCGGTTGTTATGCTTCCAATTATCTTGCAATATCTAGTATATGAACCCCCTGAGACATTCCTTACACGGCCATCTGATCCCAAACTAAGCAGAGCTTGTACTATGGAAACCAGATAACTGATATACTACTTTTTTCTCATTATACTTATATAGATATTTACACCCATACACAGAACAAACAGACATGTTCATGCAAAGTTTGTCCTGTTTGGGAATTGAGTCCAGGACCTGTCGCGAAGCAGTCAGGTACCTGACCATCACGCCGCAGCTCAATTCCCATTTGGGACAAAAAAAATTTAGCATGAACATGTCTTTTCTGTTTTTAGAAGTTTGTTTTAAAAGTAATATATCAGTTATCTGATTTCCATAGTACAAGCTCTGCTTAGTTTGGGATCAGAAGGCCGTGTGTAAAGAATCTCTCAGAATATTTATTACGATAACAATTATAATTACAGAACCAACATATTCTCAAACAGCATTATCTGAACAAACACTCGACTGAGAATCCGTTCAAATGCCCTGAATGTCCGAAGAGCTTCAGGAGTATTATCAATTTAAAGGTGAGATACTTTGTGACATTACAGGCACATGTACGGCTGCCGTCACCTAAATTGCCAAAGCCGGACTTAAACTTTAAAAACCCTAGACATTTAGATGAAATTGGGTTCCTCACTTTTACAGAGTTTTACAAAACTACCCGTAAAGCTGAAAAGAATTTAAATGGGGCCTTATAACGACCATTCACAACATTTATGAAATTTGTGACTCATGGTACCGAATTTCTATAGCAAAGGCTAAAAAACGTTACTCGCTAGTGTTTACATTTCGATCGGTTTTACCTATCGACTCGTACTATCGATTTTAGTTCTTTAGGTGACCGCTAGTGGCGCTGTACAGATTTGCCATAGAAATGTTTTACGCGAGCACGTACGTTAAAAACTCATGGTAAAGGCACAGGTGGCAGTGTGTAAAGAATGTCACAGGACATTTATTTATTATAAAGAACCTATATATTTTCAACAGTATCACAGCCTTATTCACACTGGAGAGAAACCGCATCCGTGTCCGCACTGTCCTAATACTTTTAGGAGCATCACGAACCTGAGAAGACACCAGCTGGTAAGTAACATGGAACGGAGGAATCTATCTATACTAATGTTATAAAGAGGAAAGATTTGTATGTATGTTTTTTACTCTTAAACGCAAAAACTACTTAACGGATATGGATGAAACTTGGCACATATATAGAGCATATCCTGGAATAACATATAGGCTACTTTTTATCCCGGGAAAATGTGATATCCCATGGGAACGCGGGTAAAACCGCAAGGGTCAGCTAGTCTTTATAAAAGGAGATGCTGTCTGACTGACTTACATAATTAATGTTTTTGTTTGTTCGTAGATTCGTGTTGAAAAATTATAAAAAATCATTATACTATGACCTTCTTTGCGATTCCAAAGAAACCAGAAATTGTACCATGACCTGATAACTGATATACTATTTTTCCTTTTGTCGCGTAAAGAATGTCTCAGGATTTTTATTATAAATAAATTCAATATCCCACGGCATTCTTCACACATGGTTACCAGATCCCAAGTTAAGTAGAGTGTACTGCTTGTAGTATGGCTACCGGGTAACTGATATACTACATATACTACTTCTAAAATACATACTTATATAGATATTTACACCCAGACACAGAACAAACAGAGGACTAAGCATGAACATCTGTCGCAAGCGTATCGACATCGTATAGATGGCGACAAAAAGCTGGTTTGTATAGTAAATAGAACACCGCACACCGTGAAGTTGCGCGATGTTCAATTTCCCATTGCATTGGTTGTTGGCGCACTCGATACGCTTATGATAGCTTAGGGCTCAGACATGTTCGTCCAAATGTTTGTCCTGGGTGGGAATCGAACCCACCTGCGGCTTGGTAGTCAGGGTCTGTAAACCACCGAGCCAACTTGCCCGTCAAATAATAATAATGCTTTATTGATACAAGTCCTTACAAAATGCTTAATATCTAGCTAAAGTTCACAAGGTTATTGAGGTTAAAGGCGCACAAAAGTTGTAACCCTGACTCCTAAACTAGGACTACCTGTGACTTAGGAGTCAGTGTTCTACTGCCACTTGAATACTATAAGCCCTTATATAAATTAAAAACTAGTAAGCTGATATTGTACAAGTGTACATTATTATGTTGTGATATAAAGGAATTTAAAAACAACATGCAAAGTTATAATAAAATTAGTTTTAAATTATTTAATTTCTTAGGTGCATACTGACGCGCGTCCCCACTCCTGCGAGATATGCGCTAAGGCGTTCAAAACTAAAGCTGATTGCAAAGCGCACGTTCAAGCAGTCCACATGAAAATATATCGGCCAAGAGTTCGTCGGAAGTACAAGAAAAATGAATAATGTATGATTCTAATGTAAATAAATGATTATTCATGGTGTTGATGTTTAATTACTTACTAGCTGTCCCCCGCGGTTTTGCCCGCATTCTCGAGGGGTTTAGTAGTATAGGCGCTTTGAAGCAATTTTCTTTTAAACAAATTGTGATTTTTGCGCCCCCTGAAAGTGCTGCCAGGGGCTGTCCTGGTTTGCCCCTTCCAGGAATTGGGGCTGCTTTCTGGAGTTGAAACTTTGGGGTCGTTGGAGTATGAAGCGCGACGAACTTTTAAAAAGCTGTTTATTATCTCTGTCAAAGAATTAACAGTGATAATGTTGCCAGCCTTCTGGGGCACATTCCCACGGGTCACGACTTAAACTCGGTATTCTACTTAAAATCGAGATTTAGGCAATAAATAATAGAATAGGACAAATAAAATATTGTCAATAATTGATATAACTGTGCCTTGTAAAACTTTTAGGACAATATTTGAAGTCGACTTAAAGATTTCTTTTAACTATTCCTGAGATGAAATGAAAAATTTATTCAAATAGCACAACTCTCCACAGGCACTTATGAATGGTCAGACTCTAACACCGGTTCGGAAGGTTGCTTTTACTGAGAAGAGTCGGCAATAAACTCAGCAATTACTCTTTTCAAAATAGGATTTTGTACATAAAGATGTGTCCGGCTGAAGCGAGCGCCACACCCAAACATTGCATATTCTTGACTTTAATAGTACATTTCTGATAGCGTATCTCGTGAAAACCTATTAGTTTCAGAGATAATAATAATATAAGTGACATTTCTTGTTTGTGCTTCTTCTTCTTCATTAATTAAATGGCAACTCTTGCCTTTGTTTATGCTAAATTCCGCTATCAACATGAAAAGTTCAGATTACCGCCATTTTGTTTTGAAAAAACACAAAATGGCGGACAATGATCTTAAACCTCCAATCTATGGAGTGTAGAAGTAAAGGAGGATCATCTTGTATGGGGGATTAGTCGAAAAAGCATATTAGTTTTCGAATTGTCACCGAAATAGCGCAAGTGTAGCAAGTGGAAATGATATGAACTTAGCATAAGCAGTTATTAACAGAGTGGAGTTTGCTGGGTTGGTTCCCGGTAATTCTTTAAAACTACTTTCTAATTGCTATTTACAATTAATTGGGGTACTTAAAAACACTATAATTTTATTCCATACTCATGTTTGTCTATATATTAAACATAATTTTAAAAAATGTGTTGTATGAAAACGGAAATGTTTATTTCCTTTTTTATTAATTTAGTATCCTACTCTAATAATTTGTGGCGCTCTATTTAAAATTCTCCCACTTGCTACAGCAGCGCCACCTTAGTTTGTTCCCTTTCAACGGACACTTTTTAGTACACTCAAATGGTCCTCCTTTACTCCTACACTCCATACTCCAAACACCTTGTATTAAGTTTAATCGTGAAATGATAAATAAGAAACAAAATTAATTTCGCATTATTTATATTATTATGTATAATTTAATTACTAACATTATATTATTGACGCTTGTAACACTGAATAAATAATTCGCACTAAATATTTTACTATGAATTAGCTATCACCCGCGTTCTGGAAGTCTGTAACGCGCGCAATTAAAATAAATAATAATAAATATCCCGGGACATTCTTTACACACGGCCATCTGATCCCAAACTAAGCAGAGCTTGAACTATAGAAATCAGATAACTGATATACTACAGTGTACTTTTTTTTCTATATACATACTTATATAGATATTTGCACCCAGACACAGAACAAACAGACATGTTCATGCACACAAATGTTTGTCCTGGGCTGGAATCGAACCCGCGACCTTCGGCTTGGCAGTCAGAGTCGCTAACCACCAAGCCAACCGGCCTGTCCAATAATCTTATTTCTTTGAAATACTCCCTTTTCTCTGCTATAATATGCATGTATTATACATAAACAGTTTCCTTTTGAATCTTTCTTTCTAATGATGAAACCGTATCAATAATATTGCGCAGTTTAAAAAATCTAAACGTACAGACGGCGGGAAGTGACATTGTTTTATACTAAATAAATAATTATTTAAGCTTGTAACACCGAATAAATTAACCGCACATTTTTTTCGTACAATTTAATTATAAATATTATATTTTTTACGCTTGTAACATTGAATAAATCAATCGGTTCTCTTCTTTCGGTGGCGGACTCTTGGCGGCATAGGTATCTTCATGTGTACAGTTTTGACGTGTGTTTGTACACAGTCTTTAGTTTGGAAGCTCTTGCCACAGAGTTCGCACGTGTGTGGACGCTCGCCTGTGTGTACCTGTTTAAATAATATCAATAAATAATTCTTTCTACTATTATAAATGCGATAGTTTGGACGGTTTGGATGTTTATTACTAGGAATAGGAAGATTTTGACTTGAGAAAGACTTGAGACATTCTTTAGGTACACACGGCCATCAGAGGCATAAGCACGAAAATCTACAAGCGCGCCAACAAGCTGGTTTGTATCGGAAATTGAACATTGCGCATACCGTGACGTTACGAGCTGTACAATTTCCCATTGCATTTTTTTTATTAATTATATATTTATTTAATTAATAAGTATCTGGATGCCGGTATGCCCGATGGTATTTTTTTTTTTGTAAATTATGTAAAGTTGATTATTGGCTTAGTGTTGCTTAAACGCCATCTACTGGAGTAGCTTTAATGTTGTTGTGTCGTTAAAACAGTTAATGTCAGGAAGTAATTTTTTTCAGCTTATGTTTAAGTAAATTATCGATAAAGTTGATCATTGAAAACATGGATAAAACGACATTTTCTGAAAATGAATCCTAGCTAGATCGATTTATCACCCGATATCGATATATATACAAGAATTGCTCGTTTAAAGTATTAGATCTAATAACTTTTATACCTTCACGATATAAATGCACACTATTTCTACACCTTTAATGGTAGAATGCGTCGGAAATTTTTGTTTTAAGATCATAATATGTGTCGTTTTCTGGAATTCTCATAAAAGCGTTGAAACTCACCAAGTTATGTCGTTTTAAGATCATAATATGTGCCGTTTTCTGGAATTCTCATAAAATCGTTGAAACTCACCAAGTTATGTCGTTTTAGGTTCCCAATATTCTGAAACGCTTTCGGGCAGTGTTCACACTGATACGGGCGCTCTCCAGTGTGTGTACGCATGTGCACCTGTATGAAATAATAAAAATAAATATAACCACAGCCTAGTTCACACGTACATTTTTATAACCTAACCCGGACTACAAAATTATGGTTTTGGTCTCTATCGACAATGGCACCTAAAAAAAAAATAGAGAATGGAAAATTGGGTAAAATTGGATTTGTTTTTAAAGAGCATAACGTTTCTTAAAATAAAGTTTTGGCACTCGAAACTGTACTATGGACGAGCGAGGTATGTGACTCCTCCAAATGGGAAGATCGCCGCTAGGTGATCATGGCGCCGCGTGGGGACCGCGGTCCAACTGTTGATGTTGGATACTTGTATATACTCGTATATCAAATCCTGAGAGAATCTCGATATCGCGATGTAGGATTCTCACATGTTTCTACTAGTTCATAGATGTCGCCACATCACTATGGTGCGGGCGGTGCAGGATTGTGGGCGTGTTCATAGATGTCGCCACAGTGCCAACCATTTTTATAATTTTAATTTAGATAAGAAAGTGATTCAAAATGGATAATGGCTCCTGTGCACACTCTTTCTCTGTGGTTTACGATTGCACTATATTTAAATTATGGAGTGTAGAAGTAAAGGAGGACCATCTCAGTGTACTAATAAGTGTCCCTTGAAAGGAAACAAATAAGGGGGCGCTACTGTGGCAAGTGGAAGAATTTTAAATAGAGCGCCACAAATTATTAGAGTAGGATAGAAAATTAATAAAAAAGGAAAGAAACATGTCCGTTTTGTTACAGTGCATTTTTTATGATTAACATGAGTATGGAATAAAATTATACAGTGATTTTAAGTACACCAATTAATTGTAAATAGGAAATAGAAAATAGTTTTAAAGAATTACCGGAAACCAACCCAGCATTTCCACTTGCTACACTAGCGCTAATTCGGTGAGAATTCGAAACCTAATTTGCTGTTTACAAGGGGACACTTTTTCGACTAATGCCCCATACAAGATGGTCCTCCTTTACTTCTACACTCCATAATTTAAATCTAAACATTTATCTATATTTTTAAACGTATAACATACAGGTTTACTTCTACTTACCTTCAAATTCATAGAAGTACGGAATTTCTTAGGACATTCATTACATTTGTGCGGTTTAAGATCAGTATGAGACATTATGTGATGTAATTTTAGAAAACTTCTGTTCTGGAATGAATAAATTTCAAATGAATATTGCTAGACACCCGCGTTCCTGAGATATTAGCATACATTTTTATTTTAATTATAACAATACAACGTGTTACAAAATACCCCGTAAAAATATTATATAATTAATTATCAAAGCCAACAACCCTAGTAAGCTGTCATGTCAGGGAACCAGATTATTTAACAGAAAGGCCTACGTACCCATTTTACCTAATAATTGTCTACTTAAATAGTTTTTCTATTTTTCATTCATAAAAATCAGTTTTCTTATTTTTTTGGGGTATGTTATACAGCGTTACTACAGTTCTTAAATATTGTGAATGGACTAATTATAAGGCCCCATTTAACCTCCTTTCTTTGCGGATAGTTTTGTAACAGCCTGTATAACATCTATAAATATAACATTAATTGTTACAAATAAAAAAATAATCTAAAAGTGTGTACATTGTTTATTTTGATATTACAATTAGAGTAATCTTTTTCACACAGGATGAGTTGTGACAGTTATTACATGGGTAATAACCTGCAACTGTCACATGGTATGGATCTTGTGAAATAGCACTTGATTACTCTGAGTTACAGTAAATGCTTCACGAGACCTTGCTATGTTACAGTATCCCCTTATTACGTTGAAATAAACACAAACCATTGAGAAATCTTATAAAAAAATTAAAAATCAATACCATTTATTCAGTTTAGGCCCTCGGAAGGCACTTATGCAGGTCAAATTTAAAGTTACTGAAGCTAAGGTTCGGAAGTCAGCCTTCAACTAAGAAGAACCGGCAAGAAACTCATACATTCTTTTTTAATTTTTTATTAAATATTTTTTTTTATAAATTTTATCTATTCTGACTTTTTGGCTATTTTATAATATCAATTTGACATAATTTTATATTTAACAATTAACACATCATGTGTCAACTCATACTATTTGTAAAATACTAAAAATATTTTTTTTTCTCTATAACACATTTTATTTAAGTCGTTTATAGACAAGTTAATTCTGTGACTTGGTCTTAACAAAACTTATTTTTTATTATTTAATTTATTATTACATACCTTGAGCACTTTGCCACAGATTTCGCAAATGGTGCTGATCCTTACAATCTCCTTATCCACAGGTTTACTATTAGGCCTCTTGGGTTTAGGGCCCTCTTCTTTAGGCCCCGCTTTAGGCCGATTAGCGTCTCGTTTCGGACGCGAGGTCGGACTGTGCCTCCGTCTGTGTGTCTTGTAACTTATGAAATTTGAATATCTTTTGTGACACTGAAAGAGATGTTTATTTATAAAATTACTAGCTGTCCTCGTTCCCGAGGGAAGTAACGTTTTCCCGGGATTGAAAGGTGTCCTGTATGTTCTTTTAGGGTATGCTATATCTTTTTTTAAATTAACTAGTGCTTGACTGCGATCCCACCTGATGGTAAGCAGTGATGCAATCATTGATGCTGAGGCGCACTAGTTTATTAAGAGCCTATTCACTCTAGCCTTGATCTATGTGGTACGGTTCATTAAAACTAAAACGCTTGGTCTTTGGTGTTATTTATGATTTAAATAATTATATAATATTTATAAAAAATAATATTTTTTTTTTAATATTTTTTTTATTTATTTAATAAAAATATTTTGTTATCTGTGCCTATACGATGAGAAAAAGAGATGTCAGTAAATGAAATGATTAATTTTGTGAGTAAAAAAATAAATCACCCGCGTTTATCGATATCATTATACCATCTGGGAAAAATTCCGCGTCGAATGGTAGCAGTCCCATCCCGATATGTTCAGTAGTTTTGAGGTGATGGTGCGTTAAAGGAACACTATTTTTTTATATTATACATACACATTCCTTATACATTTTATTTATTATTATAAAAAAATATATTAAAAAAGAAAAAAAAAGTGAAAAAAAAAAAACATTAAATTAAAACGCTTACAAAGTGCAAATTTCATGGCCACACATTCTGTGTAGATGCCCACGATACAGGTTCACCTAGTGTGGGTATCACAATAATTTGTCGAACAAATAATTGTACATGTACCAACTTTTGTATTTTTATTTTACTTATTGTACCATTTGTTTCATGTTTGTATTTTTAACCTGTTCTTTGTTAATAAAAAATATTTGAAATTGAAAAAATTATTTATTTATTTATTTGTTGTAAAAAATATACATTATACCAAATATTATCTGTATCATAATGAGTTTATACCGAACGGAAAAAACCAATCTCTGAAATAGTTCAAACTTTAGAAGATGACATTATTGAGTACTCATTTCTTCCCTAAATTTCTTTCCCTAAAAAAGGTGAAAATGTGTCAATAAAATTTCACTGTAGGTATATACTCACCACTTCACATTCAAACACGTCTCTAGGCTTCCGTTCCTCCGCCTCGTGTTCCCTCAGCAGCTGTTCAGTGTCGAACGAGCGGCCGCAGCGCACACAGAACCTGTCGAGAGACAAACGTTGTTGTGACAATGCAACAGTGTTACATTAGTGTCGAGTATGCGGGTAGTCCGTTACTTAGCTCGCGGGTCGCACAGGCCGGCGGCTCCTTGGTGGGCCTTCAGCGCGCTGGAGCAGTAGAACTGCGTGTCGCAGCCAGAACAGTGGCACTCCGACGAATACATCTGTGGAATAAAGTTCTAAAGTTGTTTTTCTATACGTTCTTATATATGGTTGAAACGTCAATATATTGCTTTCTTTTCATAATACAGAGAATCTTTTAAATATTATGAAGGTCGCTTTTACTGAGAAGCGCCGGCAATAAACTCAGCAATGACTCTTTTCAAAATAAGATTTTGTACATAAAGATGTGTCCTGCTGGAGCGAGCGCTACACCCAAGCAATGTCGTCATTAAAATAAGCGTTTGTTTTGGAAAGCCTTTTGTACTAAAACAGTCTTAATTGTTTCCTAAAATGTTTGGATAGACAAATTTAAAATTTCAGCAGGGATTTAATTATACATAGATGCGTGCACGAAGTCCTAAAAATGAGCCTTGCACTTTTTGCAGCCTATATGCAGAAGATTTCTGGTATTTTGAAGAGCTCACAAAATAACCACGTGTCTATCTTTGAGTTAAACCACGAACAAAGACATGGCGGAACTACAAGGGTTTCCCTGTTGACTGCAGAACTCTAAAGAGAATACGTACCTCTTTATGAGCTCTGTTCTCGTGACTCTTCAGTCCTGTGGTACCAGTGAAGGAATCCCCACAGATCTCGCATCGGACCAATTGGTCACTGGTCGGATGCAACATTTTCAGATGTGTGAAGTGGCTGGTAAGACCTCTGGATTAATTTAAAAAAAACATTCTCTCAATTTAGGCCTTACAAGGGCTTCACTACACGGCCCCAACGGAAGATCAGCGCTGGTTATGCATTTGTATAACCAGCTTCATGCTGAGTTGGTGGACTTTTTTGTGACACATTAGTCAATTTAACTTGTAAATTTATACGTACATTATAATATTAATTTTTTTGGTTAATTAATAATTTTTTTATGTAACATTATATTCGTCACAAATAAACTTTTCTTTCTTCTTTCTTGTTAAAGTCAATTTTTCGAGCAGTAGAGCTCTTAGTGCAGAGTTCGTCCGGGGAAGTACTACTACCATACCCATTTCTGCCGTGAAGCAGTAGTGCACTTGTATTACTGTTTCGGTTAGAAAGGTGCGGCCGGTGACATTACAGGCACATGAGACTTAACAACTTCACGTCTCAGCGACAACGCATTGGCGATGCTGGTGTTGCAAATGTCCTAGGCGGTGACCACTTACCATCAGGTGGACCGTCTGCTTGTTTGTCGGCTCACGTGGTATAAAAAAACTACTCAAGTTACCACCAGTTAAGAGGTCAGCCTTCCGGTTAGTTTTATTATTTAGTAAGAGAACTTGTAGAGCTCGTTTATTTATTTATTTAGATCACCGACAAGACACACACTAATACATTCAAAAATACAGGTATCAACATGTTAATACTGTCACTTTCTGAGTAACAGAGTGGTCCGGAATTGGAACCGACTACCGGACGAAGTAGTATCTGCTACTTCAATTAACTCATTTAAAAACAAATTAGACAATTGGACATGGACTAAATATCTTCAAAAGTGAACTATAAAGTGCGAAGTGACTTTCAACACTGTGTGAAATAGACACATCAGCTACCAAGCTGCTCGTCTATAAATAAATAAATAAATAATAATAAATGGTGTCCCAATTAGAGGTGACGCCCGCATGCATTAAAGAAAGACAAACAACAGAACCAAAAAATAAAAAAGAATATTTTACAACCCAATAAATCATGGAAAAAAATAATTTAAAAGATTAAAAGCTCTCAGTGCAGAGTTCGTCCGGGGAAGTACTACCATCATGTACACTACCGACTTGGATGAAACTTGTGACATAGACAGTTTATGGCCTGGATTATCACGTATCACTTTTTATCCCGTGAAAATGTAATATACTTCGGAAACGCAGGTGTAACCGCGAGGGAGAGCTAGTAAATAAATTAATTAAAGGAAAAGTATTTTAGTAGTGTTGTATATCAGTTATCTGGTTTCCATAGCACAAGTTCTGCTTAGTTTGGGATCTGATGGCCGCGTGTAAAGAATGTCCCGGGATCTCTATATATATAAAATGTTATGTTGGTTTGTGTACGCTTCAAAAATTCAACAAGTTCTGCACCGATCGAGCTGAAATTTTAGCATGATATATAATCCGCATCAAGGATTGTTTTTATCTATTTTTTGCATCAGTCACATATCCGCGACCGTCTTTGTTTTGTTTCTCATTTCTCAACCATTCAATCACAATGTGTCACAGCGAAGCGTGGCAGGGTACAGCTAGTACATTTATAAAAGAAGTGCATGCTCCGTGAAGCTAAAAATAGTGTCTAAGCTGGTCCTCTCTCTCTACACGGTTCAATAAAATGAAACTTACTTGAATTCTTTCCCACAGTGTTTGCATTTCAGTTTCAATCCGTTGTGCCACTTGTAATGTTGTTTTGCTTTTGCTCTGAAAATACAGATCATACAATATAATCGTAGAGAGATAATTGTTTTTGGTTCAAAAATAAAAAACAAATTAGAATTTTTCTTTTTATACCATACTAGCTCTCCCCCGCGGTTTTACCCGCGTTCCCGTGGGATGTCACATGTATTATACATAAAAACCTTCCTCTTCAATCACTCTATCTATTAAAAAAAACCGCATCAAAATCCGTTGCGTAGTTTTAAAGATTTAAGCATACATAGAGATATAGGGACAGAAAGCAACTTTGTTTTATACTATGTAGTGATGTAGTGATGGGCTAATGAGATATGAAGGTAACTAGTCGCCTATGGACATTCGCAACACCAGGGGCATCACCGATGCGTTAAATATTAATCTATACAACTGTACAAATCTGATTTTATTTTGAAATTTTAATTTGTACAGTACAGTTTTAATGATTTTTTTTTTGTTAAATTTCTGATAAATATTTGTTTCATGATTTCCTGATGCCAATTCTACTATTTAAAATTCATAAAAAGTCAAAATGACGTATGTTTAGTGGTCGACGAATGGGGTGGTATACGTATTTCATTTTTCTTGTTTTTTTTTGTTATTTATTTATTATTTTAGTTTTTATTTTTTATTAAATACAACATAAAATGTGGACAAGGAACATAGAAATGAAATACTTACATATATTGTGTTGCGTGACCGCATTCCTTACATGTGAACCTTCTCTTGTGATGATTCTTGTGTTTGGACAACTGCTTCCTATTCATAAAGTGACAGTGGCAAATATCACATACTTCCGTCCCGCTTATCTGTTCCAAATTCAATGTTTTGCATTCAGTTTAGGCCTTAGAAGGACACTTATGAAGGTTAATAAAGTTATCACCGGTTGGCAAGTTAGGCTACAATTGAGAAGAACTGGGAAGGAACTCAGTAGGATTGTATCTACATTTTTACGACCAGTTCGCAAGTTAGGCTACAAATGAGAAGAACTGGGAAGCAACTCAGTAGGATTGTATCTACATTTTTACCACCAGTTCGCAAGTTAGACTACAAATGAGAAGAACTGGGAAGAAAGTCACTGGGATTGTATCAATTTTTTTATCACCGCTTCGCAAGTTAGGTTACAGCTGAGAAGAACCGGCAAGAAACTCAGTAAGATTGTACTTTTTTTTTGTAAAAATCTAATAAAATCATTTAGTTAGTTATCTGGTGGTCATAGTACAAGCTCAACTTAGTCAGGATCCGGCCGTGTGTAAAAAATGTCTCGGGTTATTTATTTACTATTATTTCCACTTTTAACTTAAGTAAATACTCGACGGGCCGGTTGGCTTGGTGGTTAGAGACCGTGACTGCCAAACCGAAGGTCGCGGGTTTCATTCCCACCCAGAACAAAAAATTGTGTGCATGAACATGTCTGTTTGTTCTGTGTCTGGGTGTACATATCTATATGAATGTATTTAAAAAGTAGTATGTGTAGTATATTAGTTATCTAGTTGCCATATTACAAGCTCTTTCTATATAACTGTCCCCCGCGGTTTCACCCGCGTTGAACGGATGTAACATTTTCCCGGCACAAAAAGTATCCTATGTTACTTCTAATACCTCCAAGAATATGTGTACAAAGTTTCATGATGATCGGTTAAGTAGTTTTCGCGTGAAAGCGTAACAAACCAACTTACATTTACATTTATAATATTAGTAAAGATTTGAAGTTACTTACATCATCATGTAACAGCATATGTTTGTTATATGACTCCTCAAAGAGAAATCCTTTGAAACAAATATTACATTTAAAGTGTCCCTGCAAGTAATTATCAGACGCCTTCCGATCCTCAATCTCCTTCAACTGTACATCTCTATCTAAGTCCAAAATTTCAACATTGTACATATCACCAAAATTCTCCGGTAATTTTGTTGTTATTCTCGTACTGCCTTTAGTTAACTTAGTTGTTTCAGACACAACTTTATTTTTATTATAAACTCTTACTTTCGAACGTGTGCGTTTAGAAATATCAGCTGAAAATTCACTATCGCTTGTAGATACGCATGAAGACGCTTCAAAATCACTATCATTGTCTGATGGTAGTTTAGCACCATCAATGTGATGCTGAGACTCGATTTTTCCATCTTCAGCTTCATCTTTACATTGATTATTTGTGGCTGTAGTTATTATTTTCAACACATCAGCATCAGCTTTTAGATCGGGTACTAATTTAAAATTGTCATCGACGTTCTCATGGCAATCTGTTTCTAAATCCACTTCAGTTTTTATATCTTCAAGAAAATATTCAGCTATATAAGTAGACTCAGGTAAGTGTGCATCGTATGATTCATTAATAATTAATGTTTGTATGTATTTTTTTTTGTGTGTCGGTCTTTCTATTTGTTTTATATGTTCCAGGGTTAGCTAAAAAGGAAATTTCATTAACAATTAATATAAAGAACCTTCTCTTTTTTCTGTATGTTAGTTAATTCATTTTATTTGCATGGCCTGTTGAGCTATTGTAGTCTTATTGAGTAATAAACTGCATTACTAATATCAATATAAGTTTAAACTAATATTCACACAAATACTGTTACAATAAGTTCCTCACTATGAGCTTTGATCACCGGTAACTTGGACCCTGTTCCCGATGCCTCTTCGGCAGGTGGACAATTTTAATAATTATACAGATTTTTTTTATAAATGGAAAAATAATAATTTATTAAAAATGTAATTTAATTAATGAAAATCTACACAAACATCCACCAATTCAAATACACCAGCATCGCAACATCAAACACATCTACACAACATTATATCAAAATGACACCAACCCCCATCCAAATCTCCACAAATACTCACTACAAGAAAACTGACACATCTATACACATATCAACTACACCAATATTGACACATCTACAGAAACATCCACACAGACATACTCAAACAGCCAATTATTGGCAATTTTACTATTGCAGGCATGTCCCAGCCTATTTATAATATCTACAGACACTCATTCAAATCAACACAAACATACATAAGACACCCATATATGTATATATCACCTTTCCACCATCGGACATCCCGTCGTACGGCGAGTATCCACCCCTACGTTGTCGAAACTCCTACGGTCCGGACTAAGCGTTTCGCCTCGTCGTTTATACCGCGTACATCGAGGGACTGGAATAACTTGCCTGCTGCGGTCTTCCCGAGCAACTATAATTTGGGTGTCTTCAAGACTAGAGTGAATAGGCTCTTAATAAACTAGTGCGCCTCAACATCTAAGTTTGCATCACTGCTTACCATCAGGTGGGATCGCAGTCAAGCACTAGTTTATATTATTTAAAAAATAACATATATATATATATAGGCAATACTGCACAAACATCTCTACACACATATCCTAGGATATTTATTTATTTATTACATAAACACAAACACCAACTCAAATCTACACAAACACCCACACAAATCTACACAAAGCTATTTTATCACCACATTTTGTAGAATAATAGTACATACCTCTGATTTCTCCAACTGTAGATTTCTTAACACTGCCTGAGCATCATTGCATTTCATTCTGAATGAGTCAGATTTGAGAAGGAGTGTTGCACAGTAGGTGCATAAGTAAAGAGGCAAGTCGTCTATTACTTGCGTCTGAAACGATAATTGAAAATCAGAATAAATTATTTGAAACATGCAATTCTCTGGTATTACTTTGGGGTTTAATGCTTTGATGGGCAGTTGGCTTGGTGTTTAGGAGACCCTGACTGCCAGACTACAGGCTGTGGCTTTTAACCAGGTCAAATATTTGTGTGCACATTTCTGTTTGCACTGAGATATTGGAATAATTATCTATATTTGGAAAAATATTTGTATATCAGTTATATGGTTTCCAAAGCAAAAGCTATGTTTAGTTTGGGATCTAATTGTTATTTTTAGGGTACCAAAGAGTAAAATGGGACTATTACTAAGTCTCCCCTGTCTCTCCATATGTCTGTCACTAGGCTGTATCTATCTGAAATGTGGTAGTTAGACAGTTCAAATTTTCACAGATGATGTATTTCTGTTGCTGCTATAACCACAAAACTAAATATTTAAGGGGGTCCCATACAACAAACGCGATTTTTTTGCTCGTTTTTTATAAGTATAGGTAGGGATAGGAGATAGGATCTATTAGGATTCGATTTGATATTTGAGTAAATAAAAAAACTATTTATTATTTATAATATGCATCTACAAATTTGTACGGAACACTCGATGGGCAAGTCCGAGTCGCGCTAATCCGGTTTTTTTTTTATTTATGTGTTTTATTATTCAAAGTTTGTTTTGGTATTTATTTTCGCTTGTAGGTCGTTTTCTGAGTAAAATTTTGTTTGAATACATAAAACAATTATTTTATTAACTACACCAAAGAGGTATTACTTCTTACGAGCGTAAATGTACTGAGAGGCTTTTTTAAATTTCTTTTTTAATAACAGAATTAAAGAAATAACTTACAGAACTCAATAACGTGCAATACGCCTCCATTAGTCGGTTCTCCCGCATGTCGTATAGCCGTGCATCCGTATCGAGACATCCTCGACACACTCGCAGCGAGGATGTTGTCGTTTCTTTCGGGAAACTATTTATTTGAGACATTTAGGAAAATTTGTCCATATCCCGAGATGAGCAGAATTATTGTTTTGACAATTTGATTATTTGACATTTGATGAGTGCTGCCAACAGTTAAAAAAAACTACCAAAAGATAAATATAGGTCACAATGGTAGCACCATACCACCTTCCAAAATCCACTTCTAATTTAAACCAGTGTATATCTATTTTCCAAAGCTGATAACTATCTGCAAACAGAACATCACTTTCGATAAAGTACTACTCTGTGCCTGAAAGCATAAATAATTTATTTTTAATCAAGACTATTTTTAGTTTTACGGCTAAAAGACACAGTTACATTAAGCTTTATAGTAATCAACGAAAAACGTTATAGATAGAGACAAAAACATTAAATTGGAAACTGTTTTCTTCTTTTATCTCAATGGTACGTGGCAAAGTACCCTAGAGTACAATCCCCCTAGGTCATGTTATTTTAATTATTGATTTCAACAACAAAATCTACAGCTCTTAGTCACTAAAATTTTACATATACAGCCAATTATGGATTAAAATTTAGATTTTTAAACCCAGTTTTATTTGATGCAATCACATCCATACTGTATTCAGTACTTAATTATATCATACAAAATTATATAAAAACAAGAATATATGTGTGGTATATAGGGAACGGTATGTGTGTGTGTGTGTATCTTCAGATACTTATTATTTCCATATCATATAATTATTTTCATCTAAATCTCACATATCGTTATCAACTAGCAAACCGCCGCGACGTCGTAGGTAAAGGTAAGTATTTTAAACCTTGCGAAATATATTTTTTACATACCACAACAGCCGACAAACAAGCACCCCGTCCACCTGATGGTAAGTGGTCACCGCCGCCAATGGACATTTGCAACACCAGAGCATCGCCAATGCGTTGTCAACCCTAAGATGTGAATTTGTTAAGTCTCATGTGCCTGTAATGTCACCGGCCGCACCTTTCTAACCGAAACACAGTATTTTTTTTTTTATACCACTTGGGCCTACATACAAGCGGACGGTCCACCTGATGGTAAGTGGTCACCGCCGCCAATGGACATTAGCAACACCAGAACATCGCCAATGCGTTGTCGACCCTGAGACGTGAAGTTGTTAAATCTCATGTACCTGTAATGCCACCGGCCGCACCTTTCTAACCGAAACACAGTAATACAAGTGCACTACTGCTTCACGGTGGAAATGGGTAAAGTGTAGTACTTCCCCGGACAAACCCTGCACTAAGAGCTCTACTACCTAACTGTCGTAAATGTTTGGGCTCAGTCGGAATTGAAATAAGGAGCAGTGGACTGTATAAAATAGGTTTAATACCATTAACAAAGAATGTAATTATAAAATGGAGGAAAGAAATGCCCGTAGTCGAGCGCGTCTGTGAGCTGAGTGAGGAAGGAGACGCAGCGGCGCGCGCGCGGCCGGGTTCGATGCCCCGTACCCCGCGCCGTCCCCGGTGTCGCCATACGGAGCATAGTGATGCGCCGACAGTAAACTTTATTGACTTTAGCAATCATCGGTAACATGACGGAGCCATATAGAAATTGGAATGAGTAAAAACAAAATAACTTAAATAAACTTGTATTTATTATTGATATTATGGATGTCATGAAATTTATTATTAACTAAGTTATTTCTTGTTCCTCCGTCGAATGCTTGGTGGGCGCCGAATCTGATTATGGACTGTTTTGATGTGAGCTTTTACATTATCTGTAGTTTGGAAGCTCTTTCCACATATATCGCAAGAATGTGGACGTTCTCCCGTGTGTACCTGCAATTATACAAATAATTGATGACGTGGAGCTATAACAATGGAGTTCCCAGATTGACGCACTGAGCGGACGATGGACAGTACCGCTCATGTCCCTAAGTTGCCACAACGAATTCGACGCACACGATGCACAATCTGTACCCTAGGCTTCAATTCTGTAAGGAAAATGACACTAGCTCGAGGATGTTTGATCGCGGCCTGTATGCTCTCGTCTCTTTCGCTTTCTATGCAATGGAGCTATAATTTAGTTGTTGGGGTAAGTAGAGCTATAATGTAGTAGTTGTTAGGGTAAGTGGAGATATAATGTAGCAGTTGTTGAGGTAAGTGGAGATATAATGTAGCAGTTGTTGAGGTAAGTGGAGATATAATGTAGCCGTTGTTGGGGTAAGTGGAGCTATACTATAGTAGTTGATGGGGTAAGTAGAGCTATAACTAAAATATTATTAGGAAAGTTCAAGTTCAATATTTATACTTACTAGTTCATGCCTTTTCATGTTTGAACAGCTTTTGAATGCTTTCGCGCAATGAGTACACTTGTAGGGACGCTCTCCTGTGTGAGTGCGTGTGTGTAGCTGGTAAAACAGATTATATTAATAATATGATGACAAAAGGTGGTAGGGTAGTTTATATTACCAGCATGACTGGCAACACCCTCAAGTTGAAGATCAAACAAGCAGAGAATCTGCTACTGTTTCGACAGTTGCAATTGGGCCAGCTTGCTTGAGCTTACAACTTGACCAAAAGTACTTTTAAGAGAAAAAATAACAGAAAATTGTTGACGGGCTGGTTGGCTTGGTGGTTAGAGACCGTTAGAACCGAGTACCGAAGGTCGCGGGTTCGATTCCCACCCAGGACAAACATTTGTCTGCATGAACATGTCTGTTTGTTCTGTGTCTGGGTGTAAATATATATAAGTATGTATTTAAAAAGTAGTATATGTAGTATACTAGTTACCTGGTAGCCATACTACAAGCAGTACACTCTGCTTAACTTTGGATCTGGTAACCATCTGTGAAGAATGTCTTAGGATATTTTTCAAATAGCATGAGTTGGGTGACACATAGTGTTTTATAAGATTTCTCAATTGTTTATGTTTATTTCGACATAATAAGAGGATACCGTAACAGAGCAAGGTCTCGTGAAGCATTTACTGTAATTCAGAGTAATCAAGAGCTATATCACAAGATATGGGTAAAAACCTTCAGCTGTCACAACTCATCCTATGTGGCGATTAAACCTGTAAATTTAACAGAATATTTACCTGTAAATTCATCGCACAACGAAAGCTTTTTGGGCATTCCGTGCACTTAAATGGTGTTTCTGTTGTGTGTTTGTTGAGATTATGTTGTTTCAGACAATGTTGATTCTGTAATTCAAAGTAACTGTTAATAATTTGATTCTACATCGCATTAACTTGCGGAGGATTTATTTTTCGGCAAATATAGTACACTTCGTCCTACTCCAGATTATGATCTATATTAATGCTTGGTTTTATCAGAATACGTTCAGTGACAGCGTGATTGAGCTATATACACACACTTGCAACTTATTATAGGCAGTTATGACGGGCCAGTCGGCTTGGTGGTTAGAGACCCTGACTGCCAAACCGAAGGTCGCGGGTTCGATTCCCACCCAGGACAAACATGTGTGTGCATGTCTGTTTGTTCTGTGTCTGGGTGTAAATATCTATATAAAGTATGTATTTAGAAAAAAGTAGTATATCAGTTATCTGGTTTCCATAGTACAAGCTCTGCTTAGTTTGGGACCAGATGGCCGTGTGTGAAGAATGTCCCGGGATATTTATTATAAATAGCTGTCCTCCGCGATTTCACCCGCTTTTAGTTTGAAGTTAATCAGACCAACAAAACACGTTGTTCCATACAAACTTTGTACCCCCGTTTTACCCCCTAGGGGGTGATTTTCAAAAATCCTTTCTTAGTACTCTCTTACGTTATAAAAGGAACCCCTGTGCAAAATTTCAAGGGTCTAACCCTTATAGTTTATGCCCTGCTTTGATATGTCTGTCAGTCAGTCAGCTTTTCCTTTCACCTGTCATTTCTTAATGCCCTTGTTATACAAAATAACAATGCTGTTGTTATGATGCCCTCAACTGACAGATAATAACAATATTCTTACCACACGGCCACCTGATCCCAAACTAAGCAGAGCTTGTGCTATGGAAACCAGATAACTGATATACTACATATAATACTATTTTCTAAATAAATACTTATATATAGTAATGTTTTTCATGTTCATGCACACAATTGTTTCCTGAGTGGGAATCGAAGCCACGGCTAAAGAATAAAGAAGTTACCATGCTGCACTGCCTTAAGAGTTCTTATTTGACGGGCCAGTATTTAGAAAAAAGTAGTATATCAGTTATCTGGTTTCCATAGTACAAGCTCTGCTTAGTTTGGTATCAGATGGCCGTGTGTAAAGAATCTCCCGGGATATTTATTTATTATTATTATATGCTATAAGTCTACATTTCTAGTTTCTTTGATGAAGCCTTGAATTTAGCTTTACCGCTGAAATCTGTCATAAAAAAAAGATATTTTAAAAACATACTTACTGATAACACTTTTCCACATATCTCGCAAACAACGTGCCCTTTACGATAAATCGATTTATATCGATTAATATTCGATTCCGATTCAAAACCTTCAGATTGATGATTTTTGAAATGACCTGTATTTAAATTTCCATCAAGAAGTACATGGGAGCTTTAGTTTGTTTGTATTTAAAAAAAAATGATATTCATAATATTATTGCTTAATAATTCTTCACTTCTGCGATAACACACAGGTATTGTCAGACTAAATAAATATTTTGTTATAAAACTAAGTTCGTTTAAAAAAAGAGTAATTGCTGAGTTTATTGCCGGCTCTTCTCAGTTACAACCTTCCGAACCGGTGTTAGAGTCAGACTATTCATAAGTGCTTGTAAAGGCCTATTTGAATAAAATTATTTTCATTTCATTTCATAATGCAAAGATTTTGAATCGGAATCGAATATTATGTGCCATCAGTTGACAAATGATCAACAAATTACAAAATAACTTAAATTAAAAATTTGTTTCGGCCCTTATTTTTTAAATGAATGAAAATGAGTAAGCGACTATCGGGAAAGCGCGCTCCATCTTCGGCCTCATCTTCTATCAGGTGTCATAATAGTCAAATAAATATTTGTTTTTAGAATATGCATTAAGAATCAAATAGCTGCAAGGGGGGCATCCATTAATTACGTGAGTTTATTTTGGCGATTTTTCGACCTCCCCACAGCCCTTGGTGAGATGTCATGAGATTTTGCTCGACCCTCTCCCCGCCCCTAATCTCACGTGAGATTTAATATTATCATAAGTATACGATTTAGGTTTAGATGTAAAAAATATTACTACTATATATAACCCACTTCTTACACTGTTTCTTGCTAATAAAAAAATTACGTGATATTTGCCGAGACCCCCCTCTCCTCCACGTGAGATTCGGTAAGATTCGGCTTGGCACCCTCCCTCCCTAAATGCCTCACGTAATTAATGGACGCCCCCAGGGCTGTCAAGGATTTATACATGTTTTAAGGCATTTCCGGGAACAAACCCAATTTCACCTAAACGTCCGGGTTTTTTTTTTAAGTTGTCCGACGTTGCCAATTTAGGTGATGGCAGCCCTAGGTGTGATCAACGCATAAGAGGAACTGTAAGATTTAGATATTTTTCAATAAAGCCATTTTGTAATTTGCACATTTGTCAACTAAACATACGAATCACTGTCAACGAGTGTTGTAACTGGTGCTTCTTGAGGCTCGTGAAGCCTTCAAAACTCTTGTTGCACTGCAATCAATCAAAATTTTACATGAAGTTCACTTTAATTACACAGGATGTTATAAAACTACCCGTAAAGCCGAAAGGAGGTTAAATGGGGCCTTAGTCCATTCACCATATTTAAGAACCGTAGTAACGCTGTATAACATACCGCAAAAAATTAACAATCATTTTTATGAATGAAAAATAGAAAATCTATTAAAGTAAACAAATTATTAGGTAAAATAGGTACGTAGGCCTTTCTGTTAAATAATCTGGTTCTCTGACATGACAGCTTACTAGGGTTGTTGGCTTTGATAATTAATTATATTTTAACGGAGTATTTTGTAACACGTATATGTCACAGTTATTCATTAGTGATATATGCTAACAGAAAGTAAAGAGAAATGGGACAGTTAGTAACAGAATGGTATTCGAGAGATAGTAAAAGAAATAGAGGCAGACAAATCAAAAGATGGGATCATGACATAAAAAAGAGACAGGTGTAAGTGGAAACCTTTAGAGGCCTTGGTCGACAGACAAGCTGTTCCACACATACATCTAGTTGCCGATAATTAAAATTTAATTTAGAATTGATTAAAGCCCAGTTCTATATACGATCCCGATCGAAAATCCATGGATTGATAAACCTTTAGACAGTAATTTTAATACACATAATGTCAAAATTCTACTTCAATCATGCGATTTTAGATCGGAATCGTGTATAGTAACCCGGCTTTAATCAATTAAGTTTTTAGTAAGTAGGCATTTAATAATTGTAAGAAAGAAACAGCAATAGAGGCTATTTTATGTCACAGGTTAGCAACTCTGTTTTAGTAATAAGTCTATTACACTGAGTGATGAGTTTAGTAAAAACTAGTTTCAACTAGGCAAAACGCGTTCTATCTAAAAACTGGTATTAATTGTGACATATAAATGGTGTTTTCTAACTATATGAACAAACAGGAACTTACCTCTTTACACTTAAACATAGTTCTAGGTTTCCGTTCCTCCGCCTCGTGTTCCCTCAGCAGCTGTTCAGTGTCGAACGAGCGGCCGCAGCGCACACAGAACCTGTCGAGAGACAAACGTTGTTGTGACAATGCAACAGTGTTACATTAGTGTCGAGTATGCGGGTAGTCCGTTACTTAGCTCGCGGGTCGCACAGGCCGGCGGCTCCTTGGTGGGCCTTCAACGCGCTGGAGCAGTAGAACTGCGTGTCGCAGCCAGAACAGCGACACTCCAGCGAATACATCTGAGACAGATTTAAAAATATTACGCGTAGGCAATACAAACTATGTATTCTTATGGCAAGAAGGCCTTCAAACAAGCAAGCCACTTGATGGTATGTGTTCATCGCCTATGGACAGTTGCAACACCAGGGGCATCGCCGATTGGTCAAGTGTCATGTGCCTGTAATTCCACCTCCTACCAAAATACTACATCTAAAACAAGTGCACTACTGCTTCACGGCGGAAATGCGTATGGTTGTAGTACTTCCCCGGACGAACTCTGCACTAAGAGCTCTAATATTTTAATTAATAACCTCTTTCCATAGTCATGTGGCGGAGCGCTCACTTCCCTACAAGATGGCGTCGAGGGCGATCGCTGCCACATGCGTCATACTTGTGAACAGGTGCTGCTTGTAGGGGCTGGTCAGTTTTAGTTTATTTGTATTTTTTTTAATTAGATATTCATAATATTATTGTTATATTCTTTACTTTTGCTCTAACAGCTATTGTCAGTGAGCCTAAATAAATCTTACATAACAAATCTAAGTTTGTTCCTAAAAAGAGTAATTGCTGAGTTTATTGCCGGCTCTTCTCAGTAGAACAACCTGCCGAACCGTTAGAGTCAGACTATTCATAAATGCTTGTAAAGGCCCATTTGAACAAAATAATTGCATTTCTTTTTACCTCTTTATGTGTTCTTTTTTCATGTATTTTGAGGCCACGTGTACCACTACAAGATTCGCCGCAAAGTTCACATCTGACCACGTCAACACTGGTCGGGTGATACATCTTCAGATGTAAATAGTAAGATGATTGTCCGCTGTGCAAAAAAATAATCAAATAACTTGGAGTTAATCCAACCATTATTTGGTTGGATTTACAATCGTATATCGGACGCATTAAGCATCTATCGGAGCTAGCTCCGCGCAAAAAAATCCTTCAAAAATAGTCATTATCATTTAATGAAATTAATTATTTTTTTCACAGTGATTTCACCTGTGAAATTTCACAGCTAAGATTTTTTTCGCAATGCTCTAATGTCACTCTTGGCCGTGCGACCCGTTCGAAGCGACGATCACTATATATTTTGCTCTTTCTGACACGACTGGGTTAGAAAGACGCTCTTTCATTCTGACGTCGTCGTGAGTCATCGGTGAAATACGATGATATCCGAATGATATGCGGTGTGCAATGTATCATGTAGGCAAGGTAGCAGAAAAGTAGCAGAGTGATTTTTAACAGTCGACGTCTAGACAGGTAGCAGGTGTGACATATGAAAAAGTATTTCATATGATTTTTCACATGCTATTTGTGAATCATGCCATGCCAGTTTACATGGTGTTCTTAATATAATTTCTAGCTCTTGCATTCTACCATGTTCATGGTGTGCAACATTAATATCAAGCTATTATTATTTTTTTTATTATTTTATTTTTTAATTTACACTAATAATTTGTATGTAACGAATCAACTCAAAAAGTACTGGACTGATTTTAATAATTCTTTTTGCATTAGAAAGCTACATTATCACTGAGGAACATAGGCTATTTTAATTTTTTTAATTACCAAAAAACTTTCTTACATCGCTTGCGCTGCGAAAACTATTGATGAGAGAATGAACAAACTAATGTAGAATCCCTCGGGAACGCGTGTGAAACCGCGGGGGACAGCTAGTTATTTATAAAAGTATGACTCGGAGGACCAAAATACGTGTAGGCAAGTTGCTGACAACAACCCCTAACTTTGGAGCCCTACAAGGAAGCCCCCTTTAAAGGTATAGCCCCATACTTTTGCACCTTTATTGTCTTTTACGAGATCTATCTGCGGAAGAAAAAGCCATTGAAATTGGTGAAAGACTGGCGGAGTTGTAGACCACAAATAAACACCAAGACTGCGTACCATACGTGCATTGTGCATAATTGATCACTACATAGTATAAAAAAAAAAACGCTTCCCGCTGTCTGGCTCCCCTATGTATGCTTAGATCTTTAAAACTACGCAACGGATTCTGATGCGGGTTTAATAGATAGTGTATCAGTAAGGGCTAGCAACTAACCTGCACTCCTACCGTCCTTCCCTCGCGTTCCTTGAAGGTTGAGATTGAGGCACCCGCCGAAACGAACCGGTCGACCGGCAAGAGAACAAATGTTGTGTCTTGTCCCTACTAACACTGCAGTCCATAGGTCATTGGACGAAGCCGAATTGCATTTGTGTCCACGCAATTATTTGTTCATAGTTTTGAGGGATTTCACTTGAAGTTAAATTATTGTTTTGGGTTTTAATAACAGGGCACGTAGTGCCGCGTAAAGAGATGGAAAACACACACACACTAATATAGATGGCGCGCGCTTCGCTTGATTTTTTAGCCAATCAGAAGGCCGCTCAGCAAGTGACAGCTAAAATGCCGGAAGTCACCAACCCAAACCAAAGTCTAATTAGAAGAATTTGTATCGATATCTTAAAATTATGTTGTCACACACAATGAAATTACCTACAATTTGTTAAAAGAAAATATTGTAATTCTTATTTATATTTAAGATAATATGCTTGAGTACGAAACAGATAGTGATTCAAGAGGATGGTTTTTAAGTATAATACATGCATATTATAATTGAGAAAATGGGAGAATTTCAAAGAATTACAACTATTTTACAGCGCGCGTTTGACAGTTCGCGTATTACAGACCTCCGGAACGCGGGTGAAACCGCGGGGGAGAGCTAGTAATGTATAAGTTTAGATTAATACAATTGTACTGTTTTTGCCACATTTTTCATTGATGCTCTTCATTGATGGTCGTGTTGTAGCCTATAGCCTTCCTCGATAAATGGACATTCAACACAAAAAAATCTACAATTCGAACCTCCATTCCTGAGATTAATGCGTTCAACCAAACAAACTCTTCAGCTTTAAATTTAAAGTACTAGATATCACCCGTCTTCCCGAGGAATTTAACATTTTCCCGAGATAAAAAGTAGCCTACATGTTAATCCAATATATAGTCTATCTATGTGCCAAGTTTCACCCAAATCCGTTTGGTAGTTTTTGCGTAAAAGAGGAACAAACATCCACACACACATTCATACACACTTTTGCGTTTATAATATTGGTAGGATAGATTATTTGTATATGCTGCCCGTACAGACGTCATCCTGTCGAAATAAGTCCATACAAAAATGAAGGAATTCGCTCGCAGCGCCACCTACCCGGTCCAATTGTGAATCTAAACCATCCAGGGCGCCGCCCAAACGCATACAAAAAAAATCATTCAAATCGGTCCAGCCGTTTAGGAGTTCACTGTCAACACACGTACAGAAGAATTATATATATAAATACAGATAGAGAGATAAAAGGCAGAAGGTTATAATTTCTTTTTAACAATGTACATACCTAAATTCCTTTCCACAGTGCTTACATTTATCTTTGACCCCGCCATGCCATTTGTAATGTTCTTTTGCTTGACTTCTGCAATCAAATTTAGTTGATTTCAAGACTTGCCAAGTAACTTTTAGTAGAACGTTAAAGTGGCGTTGGACAGAGATACGAAAGAAAAGTGAACCAAAATAATAATGCGTGGTACCATAGGAGCGACAAAAGACATAAAGGGAGACAGTGTAAACGATGGGAAGACGACTTTAGACAAATGGCGGGTCCTATGTAGACCCGAATAGCCAGAGATCGAGCAGCATGGAAGTCCTTGGAGGCCATTGTCGAGAGACAAGCTGCTACAGAAAATTAAACCGACTACCGATATACAATAAAGACTGCAATTAGGTGTAACAAGTATCAATGTAAATAGGGAATAAGATTGTAAAGAGTAACAGAAATAAAGTCTTAAATATATAATAATTTAAAATAATCGAGTAGTAGAGCTCTTAGTGCAAAGTTCGTCCGGGGAAGTACTACCTTACCCATTTCCGCCGTGAAGCAGTAGTGCACTTGTATTACTGTGTTTCGGTTGGAAAGGTTGGGCCGGTGAAATTACAGGCACGTGAGACTTAACAACTTCACGTCTCAGGGCCGACAACGCATTGGCGATGCTCCTAGTGTTGCAAATGTCCATAGGCGGCGGTGACTTTGTAGGCCTATGTGGTATAAAAAAAAAAGTCTTGCCAAACAGAAAACGTAAATTAAGATACAATAATTATATTATACATAGTATCTTTCCCTGTTTCTTGTATAGTCAAAGAAAGGGATAGACATAAAGATAGCTCAGTTGGTATTGACGTCGAATGTAGTAACGAGAATTGTGAGTTAGAATACTGCAATATACTTGGCTTTCGATGAGAAAACAATCTGTTGATTTCCTGTTGAGTGTCCTTGTTTAGGCTATGACAGAGGAGATCTAGCGCCACCACTGACAACAGCGATGTTGACTGACATGTCAAATTAGCAACTTTTTATTAAATGTCAAAACGAACGAATGTTCCATACATTCTGTTGTATGTAGCAAGTTGTGACGTCATAAATGTACACCATCAAAAGATCTACTCTTTTTGATTACATTACTACTCAAAAATCATATTAATTATAAAAATTTGATCACATTTGATGTATTCGTTTATTTCTTGATATTCAGTACACTGGCTAGTGTTTTATCATTTATTTTGAATACAGGATAGTTCCTTATTTCGAAATTATGATCAAACACAAGCAGATACGAAAAAAAATCAAGATTATACTTTTATTATATACCACATGGGCCGATAAATAAGCACACGGTCCACCTGATGGTAAATGGTCACCACCGCCTATAGACATTTGCAACAATAGGGACATCGCCAATGCGTTGTCGACCCTGAGACGTGAAGTTAAGTCTCATGTGCCTGTAATGTCACCGGCCGAACCTTTCTAACCGAAACACAGTTCAAAAAAATTCAAAACCATTTATTCAGTTTAGGCCCTCGTAAGCACTTATGAAGGTGAAATTTAAAGTTACTGAAGCTACTACCGGTTCGGAAGTCAGCCTTCAACTGAGAAGAACCGGCAAGTAACTCAGCAAGGTTACATTCTTTTTTATGTTTATTAAATATTTTTTTATATAAATTTTACCTATTCTGACTTTTTGGCTATTTTATAATATAAATATCCTGGGATATCCTGGGACATTCTTTACACACGCCATCTGATCCCAAACTAAGCAGAGCTTGTACTATGGAAACCAGATAACTGATATATACTACTTTTTTTTCTCAATACTTACTTATATAGATATTTACACCCAGACACAGAACAAACAGACATGTTCATGCACACAAATGTTTGTCCTGGGTGGGAATCGAACCCGCGACCTAGTGTTGCAAATGTCCATAGGCGGCGGTGACTTTGTAGGCCTATGTGGTATAAAAAAAAAAGTCTTGCCAAACAGAAAACGTAAATTAAGATACAATAATTATATTATACATAGTATCTTTCCCTGTTTCTTGTATAGTCAAAGAAAGGGATAGACATAAAGATAGCTCAGTTGGTATTGACGTCGAATGTAGTAACGAGAATTGTGAGTTAGAATACTGCAATATACTTGGCTTTCGATGAGAAAACAATCTGTTGATTTCCTGTTGAGTGTCCTTGTTTAGGCTATGACAGAGGAGATCTAGCGCCACCACTGACAACAGCGATGTTGACTGACATGTCAAATTAGCAACTTTTTATTAAATGTCAAAACGAACGAATGTTCCATACATTCTGTTGTATGTAGCAAGTTGTGACGTCATAAATGTACACCATCAAAAGATCTACTCTTTTTGATTACATTACTACTCAAAAATCATATTAATTATAAAAATTTGATCACATTTGATGTATTCGTTTATTTCTTGATATTCAGTACACTGGCTAGTGTTTTATCATTTATTTTGAATACAGGATAGTTCCTTATTTCGAAATTATGATCAAACACAAGCAGATACGAAAAAAAATCAAGATTATACTTTTATTATATACCACATGGGCCGATAAATAAGCACACGGTCCACCTGATGGTAAATGGTCACCACCGCCTATAGACATTTGCAACAATAGGGACATCGCCAATGCGTTGTCGACCCTGAGACGTGAAGTTAAGTCTCATGTGCCTGTAATGTCACCGGCCGAACCTTTCTAACCGAAACACAGTTCAAAAAAATTCAAAACCATTTATTCAGTTTAGGCCCTCGTAAGCACTTATGAAGGTGAAATTTAAAGTTACTGAAGCTACTACCGGTTCGGAAGTCAGCCTTCAACTGAGAAGAACCGGCAAGTAACTCAGCAAGGTTACATTCTTTTTTATGTTTATTAAATATTTTTTTATATAAATTTTACCTATTCTGACTTTTTGGCTA
The DNA here is from genome assembly GCA_907165245.1 of Habrosyne pyritoides. Lineage (NCBI taxonomy): Eukaryota > Metazoa > Arthropoda > Insecta > Lepidoptera > Drepanidae > Habrosyne > Habrosyne pyritoides. The sequence goes on from OU015615.1 coordinate 5,923,943, forward strand.
TTTTATAATATAAATATCCTGGGATATCCTGGGACATTCTTTACACACGCCATCTGATCCCAAACTAAGCAGAGCTTGTACTATGGAAACCAGATAACTGATATATACTACTTTTTTTTCTCAATACTTACTTATATAGATATTTACACCCAGACACAGAACAAACAGACATGTTCATGCACACAAATGTTTGTCCTGGGTGGGAATCGAACCCGCGACCTTCGGCTTGGCAGTTAGAGTCGCTAACCACCAAGCCAACTGGCCTGTCAATATATCAATTTTACATATTTTTATATAGTAATACAAGTACGCTACTGCCTCACGGCGGAAATGGGTAAGGTAGTACTACCCCGGACGAACTCTGCACTAAAAGCTCAACTACTCAAAAATACTTACACATATTTCGTGAAAAAATTACATTCTCTGCAATTAAATCTCTTTCCGTGATTATATTTGTGTTTCCTCAATCTAACATTATTTATAAAGTGACAATGGCATAGATCACAAACGTATTTGCCGCTTTTCTGAAAAGGGATTTAGGTAAAGCCTTTGATTATGTGAATCATGGATAATAAGGGAATGTACCCATACTACGTGACCCATTCTTTTACAAGGCGCGAGGTAGTTGTCTTAGAGGTTATTGACTACATGACTCCCCTATGACTAAGCGTGGTATTCTGAAGAACTCCCTCCCCCCCCTGAATGGGTCACGTAGTATGGGTACGTTCCCTAACTGAAGAATGAAGCTATAATATTCAACGTGTCTCAGAAACCAACGTAAGGATTCAATAATAAATCACTAAATATTGTTGTACATTTTTTTTACAGTACAGTCGGTTAAAGTTGGGTGATGTAATTTTGAATTCAATGTCGGGCAAAAATCAAATATTTTATTTAAAACTAAGGCAGTTATGTTTTAACTTTTAACTGTAATTTACAGAAGGGTTATTCATGGAAACATAATGGAAAAAAAACTGACTTAAAGTTAATATTTGTAGTCACAAGACTTGAAAGATCATCACAAGGTATAATTTATTTATTTTTTGATTTAATTTTAAATCCTCATAATTTTAAAAGTAAATGAGCTAGATCTTTTTTAAATTTTTCTAATTACTGTCACGACTATTGCTCGTTTACGGCTTCACATTGATTTCTGGGACACGTTAAATAAATAAATATCCCGGGCATTCTTTACACACGGCCATCTGATCCCAAACTAAGCAGAGCTTGTACTATGGAAACCAGATAACTGATATACTACATATACTACTTTTTTTTCTAAATACATACTTAAATAGATATTTACAACCAGACACAGAACAAACAGACATGTTCATGCACACAAATGTTTGTCCTGGATGGGAATCGAACCCGCGACCTTCGGTTTGGCAGTCAGAGCGCTAACCACCAAGCCAACTGGCCTGTATAATATGTGTAAAAAACACTTTATTTAATCAAATTCAATGGAATGTTTGCATTGAACACAAAAGCTTTTATCAGTATGATAGTCAAAGATGCTAAAGTCAAATTAAAAATATTAGACAATGGAGTTCCACAAGGGTCAATTTTAGGACCACTATTATTTTTTGTATTCATTGATGGTGTTAACAAAAATGAGAAGGGATAATCAAAAGATGGTATATACTGGCTGCGTCACTTACGTCGTCGTGTATGACCATATGACTTTTAAAAGTTTCTTCTAATTGGAATCCTTTGAAACAAAAGTTACATTTGAATCGAGCTTGCAAATAACTATCGGAATTCTTCCTGTCTTCCATTTCTCTTATTTGCTCTTCATTGCTTAAATCTATTTCATTCATATTATACAATTTACTGACATTCTTAGTCCTCGCTTTTCTTTTTGTATTAGTTTTACCAATTTTACTGTCTAACTTTAACTTAGTTTTCGCATTTGCAGTCTTACGTTTTGAGGACTTAAGATTCATTTTTAAGTCAGCAATAGCCAGTTCGTCTTCTAAGTCGGAATTTGATTCGATTATTTCACCATCATTATCAAATTCGACGGGAATTATTTCGTGGTTTTTTTCATGTTTAACACCATTTGACTCAGAATCAGATACTACGTCATTTAGTTTCAATTTTGTTTGTTTATTTAATATTGTAGTGTTTATTTTATTTTGAGGGTTTCTAGAAAGGTTTCGTTTATTTAAATCTTCTAAAATCTCAAGCAATTTAGCTCTGGTGTTGCTTGAAAGCTGGATATTAATTATCATTTCAGCCAACTGCTTAATTCTTTGATCTTCAATATTTCTTGACAGTTCTCTTTGTTTACAGTCTAAATAAAATTTGAATTCTTTAATCAAATCATTTACATGGCCAGGCTCTCCATTGTTATCACTATTAAATATTTCCATTAGTAATGAATTGCTTTTTTTCATAAAATTAACCTTATCAGTCAAATTATTTGTGTCATCAATTTCTATTTCTTGTTTTACAGTTCCAGATTGTTTATCTGGATTGTGTACAGTTTCATTCTTACCATCTATATCAATAGTTTGAATGAACGATTGTCTGAAGTAAGTTGGACGATCTATTTGTTTTATAATTGTTATAGTTAACTGGAAGAAAGTGAAATGTTTAATATTATTGCCCATTTACGGTTTCAAAACCAATTAGAAGAAACAGCTGTCTAGTGGTAACCATGCCTATGTTGACCAGGACTAAAGTTAGACATAGTAAGTTAATGGGAGCCTCTGGATGAAAATCCAGGGGATTGGGGTCCAGAGCCATTGTCTTGTCAGCCATGATCAATGTGCAATATAGAATGATGAAAATATAAGACTAAGTCCATACTACATGCTTCAATGTAACACTTTTACCACTGTTGTGCAACACATGTTTAAATAATCTTATTCCAAAGTATGATCTATCTATATGCAAAATTTTATCCAATCCTGTTCAGCCATCACAACAAACATATATCTACACAAGCTTTTCAACTATACTACCAGTTTTGTGATATGAAATGAATTCGTAAAAATATACTTACATCAACATTCTCAAATGCTACTTGTGCACTTATGCACTTAGATCTGAAGGCGTCAAACTTGAGCAGGAGCACAGCGCAGTAGCTACATAAGTAATATGATAGTTCATCTATTACTTGTACCTGAAAAATACATAATTTTTCATGAACAATAACTCAAAACTATAGTATTTTTCAAATAGCACGAGTTGGGTGACACATAGTGTTTTATAAGATTTCTCAATGTTTCAAGTTTATTTCGACATGTCAGGGGATACCGTAATAGAGCAAGGTCTCATCAAGCATTTAGCAGCTTTTTTGACAGGCCAGTTGGCTTAGTGGTTAGCGAGTCTGAGTGGCAAACCGAAGGCCGCGGGTTCGATTCCCACCCAGTACAACCATTTGTGTGCATGAACATGTCTGTTTGTTCAGTGTCTGGGTGTAAATATCTATATAAGTATGTATTTAGAAAAATAAAAAACTAGTATATCAGTTGTCTGGTTTCCATAGTACATGCTCTGCTTAGTTTGGGACCAGACGGCCGTGTGTAAAGAATATCCCAGGATATTAGATTTATTTATTTAATTAACTTAGAAATTTCTTCTTGTAGGTTAATGTAAATACAGTGGACCCCCGCTAATACGGCCCCTGTCTAATCCGGCACCCCCTGTAATCCGACATGCCTATCACTGTTGAATTTGTTGGAGGCCATATGCATTTGGGTATATACTGACACAGTATAAATGCAAAGTGTTTGTAATCTATTCGATATTTGAGTGTTGTTCTTTAAGTGTTCAAGTGTCTTTGACACAAGCAATAAATTTTCCTGGTAAATAACCACTGTATAATTCAGTATTTGCATTTGAATTTGGGTACACAAACATTATTTAGGCAAATCTTTAGATAGTATCTAATCATTTTTATCTGTAATTTTAAATAAATAAATTTCGGGACTCTTAAGCAGTACTCTATAGTCCGACAAATTCGATAGTCCGACATTGCCCTGCAAAACGTTTGTTGGATTACCGCGGGTTCACTGTAATACATTTAATTTCGATTTTTAATTTCGTCGAGTAGTAGAGCTCTTAGTGGTCTTAGAGTTCTTAGAGTTCGTCCGGGGAAGTACTACCACCTTACCCATTTCTGCCGTGAAGCAGTAGTGCACTTGTGTTACTGTGTTTCGGTTAGAAAGGTAAGGGGGGCGGTGAAATAACAGGCACATGAGACTTAACAACTTCACGTCTCAGGGTCGACAACGCATTGGCGATGCCCCTAGTGTTGCAAATGTCCATAGGCGGCGGTGACCACTTACCATCAGGTGGACCGTTCGCTTGTTTGTCGGCCCATGTGGTATAAAAAAAAAAATATCCCACTCAGGAAAAGCCGGAGAGTGTCGCTTGTTCCGATATAATGGAGACTTTCTTTGTTTATAATAATTTTTTCGTTTTTTACCTCAATCTCGAGTGATCATAAGTGAAGATGAGGCCGAAGATGCAGCTGGATTTCTCGTTAGTAGCCTATATAGTGAAGTGTTCCACTATAGAGTTTATCATCTCACTTATAAGCAGTTATAAGCGATTTCAATCAACTGAGAAAGTAGAACTTACCTCATTACTGAGTAGTGAGCAATACGCCTCCATCAGGCGGTTTTGCCGCATATCGTATAGTCGTGCGTCCGTAGCGAGACAACCTCGACACACTAGATGGTCTGTTGTCATCTCTTCTGGATAAATACATATTCGGGACATGATAAATTACGAATTATGATCCTTGGTTTTTGGTCACCAAAATACACTTCACTTCTTTTTATAAGGGCACCAGATGTGTTTATTTTACACAATTCCGCCAGTGTCAGGATGTTTGAAGATAAACGATGTATACACAACAATCAACACAACAACACAACTGACTGACTGATTGATGCTGATGACTGACAGTTCATTTTTTCTAATTCTGAAGCAGCATAGATAATAAGATAAACTTTTGTCTATGTTGCTTTTTTAGCAGAGTGTACCCAAAAAATACAAAAAAAATATTATATTAATTTTGTAAGCTAGAATAAAAACGGACATTGGAAATATTAGATTTACATGTTAATACATTTAATCAATAAAATAATAGATTGTTTGTTATGGCGCCCAAATCATCAATATTTTTAAGTATATCAGGAAGAAGCTAAGAAGCTAAGCGGAAACATGTATATAATATTAGAATTATAGAATAAAGTTTCCTTCTAGTCTTTCCATATTGTAAGTTTATGATTATGGGTTATGGGTATTATAAGGTTATGAAAATGTGAAATGGATAAGGTATTAAATTTTACTCGCTAGTGATGTGACACAAACAAACCATTTCATAAAATTATGGTAGTATTTTTATTTACAAGTGGGCAACTATTGTAACAAACGTCAAGAATAGTAAATAAATAAATTGCTTCTATTACAAACATTTACAATACGCTAGTAAAATAAAAATAAAGAACCGTTGAACGAAATAAACAGTGTACAATAAAAATAGACATGAAAGAAAGAATAAAATAAAAATCACGGTTGTAAATTGATTCACAGTCACTCATCTAAACGACAAATTATATCGTATAATAAATAATGTCTCGTCTCTATTCTGGTGTAAAAACAACTGAGCTACAAGCTTGTAGAGGCTGTCTCGCTACAGACTCTAGACTTTACGATATGCGCCAGGCCCGACTGATGGAGGCATATTGTACTCTACTGAGTAATACAGTAAGTGATTTCAACCTCGAAGCCTTTCTCTTAACCAGTTTTTAAGAAAATAATTACATGTCAACAAACTTATATTTTACAATTTATAATGAATAATATTCCGGGACTTTCTTTACACACGGCCATCTGATCCCTAACTAAGCAGAGCTTGTAAGTAAGCTTGTACTATGGAAACCAGATAACTGATATTTTTTTCTAGATATATACTTATTAACCTACCTAGACACTAAACAAATTAACATGTTCATGCACACAAATGTTTGTCATGGACAGGAATTGAACCCACAACCTGCGGCATGGCAGTCAGGGTCTAACCACCAAGCCAACTGGCCCGTCACAAATACTTAAGCACAGTACCAATACTGTCTAAAACAAACTAAAGATTCATTACTATGTGTTAAGAGTACTCTGGATTACTCGAGACTTTAACAAGTAGCCCATAAAGAGTTCCTTGGTCTCCCTCCTGGCTTCAGATAAAACTGTTTAATCATCTAGACCTAGTTAGTTGTATGGTGGAGGTGTGCGACTCCATTTAAATGGAATGTCTTTCGCCATGCTGTGTCCGGGGACCATGGTCTAACTGTTGATGTTGGAAGCTTGTATATATGTCAAACAAGATAACTTGATAACTAAATACTGTGATGATTCTTGGGTGTCTATTCATTCATAGATGTTGCCACAGGTGGAAGATACATGCCCAAGATTTGGTCTGGCTCAATGAACTTAGCACCAGACTTTAAAAACTTTTTTTTAATATTTATTCTTATGGATATTCATGTTTTTTTGTTTGTAGTAGCCTGCTCTACAACTAACTGAGCTCTCATGCATTAAATTGTTCCAGGTGCAAGTAACAGATGACCTGCCACATTACTTATGCAGCTACTGCGCTGTGCTCCTGCTCAAGTGTGTCACATTCAGAGCTAAGTGCATTGATACACTGTTAGTGTTCAGAAATGCACAAGTTAACAATATTGAAGTGAGTAACAGGATACATTTTCAACAGGCCAGTTGGCTTGGTGGTTAAGGGGACCCGGTGGTCTAGCGGCTTAAAATTTAGCCTATTTTTAAAATTTTTTTTTGATATGACAGAAATGACTAAGGGTTTTAAATTTTTTTAGGCTTATTTTATTACTTATTAACAATACAAAAATGATGGTAAACACAAAAAAATTTTTTTTTAAAATTCCAAAAGTTGCGCTGAAGTTCCCCTCTCAAAAAAAAAGGACCTGGCTGCTGAAGGAGGTTTTATCTCTCCCTTTGATCTGAAATTAAAAAATAAGACGGATTTTTAATCAGTATAAGTATAGTTATGGCGGGGACTAGAATAAAAAAAAAAAAAAATTGACAAAATGGCGCGTAATTCAAAGTACGAGTCTGAAAACGACTCTTTTTTTGCAATGTTTTTTTAATAAAAAAAATAGAAATACTCAACAGAAAATATTTTTTCTAGTCCCGGCGAGAGCCAGTACTATTTAGAATGACCTGTTAAAATTTCAGACGAATCGGTCGAACCGTTTTTTTTTTTTTAGCTTCAGTAGACCAAAAAAAGTAGTTTTGTAAATGTCTATATTTCAGAAGTCAACATCCCAAACAATAATTTTATAAAAATATAATTTCTGAATTAAATTGGGCGACAAATATTTTCAGTGAGATTAAATAAATTTGATGAATTATCCAAATTCGTTTTTACAAATATGTTAAATGCTGGGTTTATTGCTGGCTCTTCTCAGTAAAACTAGCCCTACTGATAACAGAGTTAGATTATTCATCGCATCCCAAACTAAGCGGACCTCATACCATGAAAACCTGGCAACTGATGTACTACATATTCTAAATGCATACTTAAAGATATTTACAACCAGACACAGAACAAACAGTCATGTTTAACCACACAAACATATTCTAAATGCATACTTAAAGATATTTACAACCAGACACAGAACAAACAGTCATGTTTAACCACACAAAGGTTTGTCCTGGGTGGGAATCATCTCAAACCAGCGAGCTGGCTTGTAAGTCCTTGAGAAGGCCTATTTAAATAAACATGTTTTCATTACATTTAAACAAACTACATTTTTGTTTTAGATATGTACGTTAGATGTACCACCAAGGTTTGTACGATCATGCATTGAAACAATTGATTTTACTGATGAAAATCTTGAGACGATATCGGCACCTGCACATATACCTGAATATAACGAAATCAAAGTAGAAATAGACTGTAAAGTTAACAAAACTGAAAATGTTGAACCCAAATCTAATGTAAATATCAAGAAACGTACTAAAAATGAGTCACAAGGTGCAGAAGCTGCGGATTTAGATGAGAGTGTAAAAGTTGAAGTTTTGAGTGTAAAAGATGATTTTGAATTGACGGATGAAGATGCTAATGAATTGTTGACTTTGAACACAGATAGTGAAAGTGATAAAGAATTGAAAATCAAATCTGAATCTAAAACTAAACGTAAGAATAAATTGAAAGTTAGTGTGGATACTAAAATCGTAAAGTTACAAAAGGTAGTTAAGAAGAAAAAAGTAAAAATTAAGACTAATAATAGAAAAACAGAGTTTGCTGACAACTTAAGTGAGAAATATAATATAGAAGTAGTCGAATTGAGCAAGGAGGAGCAAATAAAAGAGATAGAAGATAGAAAAGAATCGGAAAATTACAAAATGGCAAATTTCAAATGTAATATTTGTTACAAAGGATTCATTATAGAGGAAACTTTTAAGAATCATATGTTGTTACATGATGCCGTAAGTATAGCATAAAATTTTGATTGAATTTGTTGTATCAGGTAACACTTTTAGGAGTACTAGAGCTTTTACTCCAGAGTTTTGTTCGAGAAGTACTATGGAAACATTCTTCAGGAACGCGGGTGTAACGGTGGGGGACAGCTATTATTCTATATTACTTGCCTTTCGTTTTTTATCCGATGAATTTTGGAGAGTGTGCTACGTCATCGGACTACTAGGCGTGGGGAGGGTTTTCAACCTTTTGTTCTACCACCAATTCGCACGAAGCGCTTTGCTTCCTTCCTCATGCACCCAGCTAAGGATTGGAATTCTCTCCCCTCGTCTGTGTTCCCCGAAAATTACAACTTGGGGCTCTTTAAGAAAAGAGTGAATAGGCTACTAACGGGAAAGCGAGTTCCATCTTCGGCCTCATCTTCACTTACCATCAGGTGAGATTGAAGTCAATCGCAATGCCGTCAAAAAAAAAACTTGTAGCGACATCTATGAAAAAGCATACGAGAACCCTACATCGCAATATCCAAGTTTTCTCTGGATTTGACTATATAAAGAAGCTTCCATCATTAACAGTTGAATCGCGGCATCTCCATGTCCTGCACGCTAAGCCCGAAAACCGATATAAATACCTGTAGCAATAAAACATAAGTAATGATTTGGTATGTTTATTTAGTATTGTTGTGCTCACTGTTTATTGTCGAGTATAGACGACAATGGAACACAAGGCACGCTATCGCATGTCGAGTGTAGCCGACATTGGCGGTCCAAATGATAATGGAGGAGTCTTATACTTCCCTCCTTCATAATCTTAGTAGCTCGATTTTTCTGAAGTCACCAGGCCCTCGAATATGTTATGTATGCTCTGAAAGCTTTGATATCACTTAAATCGACCTACAATCGAAATTCTAGATCAGCGGCAAATACGTGTGTGAAATTTGCCAATATCACTTTATGAGCAAAGTGAAATTAGGCTTTCATAAAGGAAACCACAAAAAGAGATATACATGCAAGGACTGTGGAGTAGTCACCAAATATCTGTAAGTAGCATTTTTCTACTTCTTCATTACATGGAACTTAAGAGAAATTTATATGGTGTTCGGTTTGAGAGGCGGCGATTGGAAGGGATGTAGCAACGGTCTTGGCCGGCGAAGACGATATTGGGGTTTGACGGTTCTGCATCCGATTTGTGTGACATTCTAGGATTTAATTTTGAAGCTGATCTCTTAATAGATTAATGGCGCGTGAACACTGTAGTACAGTCATGTCAACCATCAATGTAATAATAATTTGACGGCAACTACGATTCCGACAGCATTTGCACAGTCGCCCTGCTGTTTGGTTTTTGGGTGTGCTACGAGCTGCAATCTATGAGGAGATTTTATTTTCGCATTTTTTCTGTCTGGTACTAGTTATAGTTGTTTTATGATTAAATATAAAGATAATATTTACGCATGGTCAGATAAAGGTCTGAAAACAAAAAACAAAGTAATGAACAAGGACAAAACATTCAAGCGTCTTGGTAACGTCATTGCCCTTTTTGAGTGGCCAAAAGGCATGGAAAAACATCGATTTGTTTATTTTAGTGTCTTTCAAATAATGAAATGCGTACCATCTCTCTCTGCATTTATTTTTACAATATTTGTAATGTTATTTCAGTCACAAAGTTAAGGAGCATCACAAATGGCACGGCGGTACTAAATACAAGTGCAAACACTGCGAGAAGGAATTCAAGTAAGTGAATTAAGAAAAAAATATACATAATCGTATATATTGGAATTCTTTAACAAAATGGGTATTAAAAAAAAAATTTTTTTTAAGAGTTCTTAAAGTTTCTTACCTTCAAATAAAAAGATTTCTTCCGATGTTACCACTATTTTGGAAGTCAGCCTTCATTTATTAGGCTATTGTTTAGAAAATACAATAGCTACAAATTTAATTTGTTAATTGTAATTTTTTAATTGAGGTAAGATTAATTTGAATGCGTTGTTAGGTCTATGACCATTTTACCCCATCATTACGACAATTATATTCAGACTTGGTCGCCATTTCGATCGGTGGAAACAATTGTATTGTACGTAATGTACGCTTATGCAGTCGCAGTGTTTAACCGCCGAAGTGTACTGTAGTGTATTTTTATTACCACAAATAAATCTTACAAAATGGAAGCCATTCGATTCTAAAGCAGATCCAATAGGGACCTATTGGGAGTAGCTCCAAATAACCCCAAATAATATTCCAAATAACAATTAAAAATGACCCAATCGGGGGCACCCAAATTTCCCCGAATGACAACCCATTTTGCCCCGTGTACAGAAGTACGTCATACTACTACGGTCATCTCAAAATGAATCATCCAACTAGTGATAAGTTGGTCCGTTGTGAGATCTGTGGGGACGCCTTTTATGGACGATCTGGACTAAATTTTCACGAGAAGAAAGCACATAAAGAGGTATTTTTATATTTAAAATTGTATATATAAAATGTGAGGGTTTGGCTTAATATTCTTTTTATACTCTATATTTGAAGGGTTTAATTTATTATTAGGTACCTTTATAAGCACTAGTTATTCCTCGAGGTTTCATCTGAGTTTCCAAGAATGTTACATTTCCCCGGGGATTCAAATGTGTTATTCCAAGTTATAAAGTATCTAAGAGCCATGTTTCCTCCAAATCATCACAAACAAACATCCATAGATTCATCACCAACTTTCCAATTTATAATTTTAGTATAGAATTATTCAGTTAATCGACTAATATTAGTCAAAGTTTTCTCTCTATTGATGTGCAATATTTTTGAGCATTGTTTTGGCAAAATAGGCAAAATTTTCCCATAGATTAAAAACTGTATTCCTCTCTAGTAAGATGAAATCAATAAAATGTTGGAATATATCAATGTTAGTTTTACCCATGAAAGTCTTTTTATGTATCGGTAATAGATGAGATCACCCGAGTGTCACTGTTCTGGTTGCGACACCCAGTTCTACTGGTCCGGCGCGCTGAAGGCACATCAAGGAGCCGACGGCCTGTGTGACCCGCGAGCTAAGTAACGGACTACCCGCATACTTGACACTAATGTAACACGGTTGCATTGTCACAACAACGTTTGTCTCTCGACAGGTTCTGTGTGCGCTGCGGGCACTCGTTCGAGACTGAACAACTGCTGAGGGAACACGAGGCGGAGCAGCAGAAACCTCGTGATGAGTTCAAATGTGATCTCTGCAATAAGACTTTTAAAAGCTTTCAGAAGTACAATTTGCATATGAAATATACGAATTTGCATTCTTCGTACACCCCGCGTGCGGTTAACAAACAGAACAGCAAGAGTATCATTTGTGAGATATGTGGTAAAGTAGTGAAGGTAAGGGGAAGGGCTTTTTATCAATATTTTATTCCGTTTCATCTGTCTGTCTGTTAAATATTTTATGTTCAATATGATCCACTTTCCGGTTTCCGATTGAACTAAAAATATACACATACATTTGGATTTAGTGATTGCGCTTGATTAGTTAAGTGACATCATTCTGAAACCGTAAACAATATTTAACATAACGCAAAAAAACGATTCTTTCATGGGGACGCGGACATCGTAAAAGTACAAGTGTACTCTTACGGTTCAAAAGATACAATTACTACATCCCTGTTCTTTTTTCATCGTCTGCCTGTTTATGGGGTTTGCCATTAAAAATACACTTTATTTACAGAACAACGGTCAGTTAAAAGTACATCATAGGTTGAAACATACGAATGAAAGACCCTTCCAATGCAATGAATGTCCGAAAAACTTTCAAAGCGCTGTGAATTTACAGGTAGGTATCACATCACTCTTTCTGTCACTATAAATAGGTTTTTCGACCACAACGCGGTAAGTTCTGGTCCCTTACAGTTGTGCTCACACTTCTGCCTAGAAGGGAGCTGGGGCTCGATTCTGAAAAGAAAATGACTGAATGACACTAACTCGAGGATGTTTCGTCGCGGTCTCCGTGTTCTGTCTCTTTCGCTAACTACGCTAGTACTACTAATCACATGAGAGATAAGCTCTCCGAGGCCTCCCTGAAGTGGCTCGCCGACGAAGTTTGTATTGGCTGAATAAGGGGGCTGGTACAAGCTCACATATCCTCACATCAATTAGTAACTTATTTTATGTTTCAACAGATACACATGCGCACTCACACCGGAGAGCGCCCATTCCAATGCCTAAATTGTCCAAAAGCATTTAAAACTATACAAAATCTTGTCAGACATAATTTGGTAAGTATTATTTGTTTTGTGCTTGAAAGTGGTATAATAACAGTTTAATTCTTAGATATGAATAACTGCCGTAGCTAGGTATTGATGACGTGCAGGAAAGACAGTGACATTGGTCACATGTCACCTTGGAACCTAATATGTTTTCCTTAGAATGTTAGTTGCATTATAGCTTCTCACAACTATATTATTAAAGTTCCATTTACACTAACAACTCCTACATTATACTTCTACTTGCCCCAATTACTCTTACCGTACTTATATGTACATTATTTTTCCACTTTACCACAGCTCCAATTACTCCAACATTATAGTTCAATTTACCCCAACAGCTACATTATAACTCAACTTACCCAATAAACACCACATTATAACTCTACTTGCCATATTTACTCTTTCATTATAACTTCACTTACCCCAACAATGCCATTATAACTTCACTTACCCTAATAATGCCATTATAGCTCTACTTACCCCAACAACTACATTATGGCTTCACTTAATAATTATATTGTATCAGGTGCACTCAGGGGAGCGTCCACACTCGTGCGATGTATGTGGAAAGACCTTTAAAACTACAAGTGACGCAAAAACTCATTTAAAAACTGTACACATGAAGATACCGATGCCTCCGAGGATCCGACGCAGGAACAAGAGGACTGAGTAATTGTAAAAATGGTTTTAAAGCAATAAATAGCAGCTAATATAAGATAAACACCGGTCAATGTAATTTTAGTAATAAATATATTATTTTATGGAAAATCTTTATTTAATTTTGATGAGAAAACTTCTGTAGCGGCGTTGATCTCGCGTCAGGACACGTGACCTGATCGAAAATTTGTAAGACGGTAAAAATGCACAACGTTAATGTTCAAGTTTTGACTTCGACCTCGACTTCGGCTTTACACACTAATGAAGGTCTTATGCGAGCGACGCCGATGGGGCACGCATTCGTAGGATTCGTCTGATCCTTTACCACAGGGGAAGGAGCCAGGGAGTGTGTCTCACATAACCACCGGGCTTGCCCTGGGGCGGGGGGATGAGAAACGTATTTCCCCTCGTAAAAAAAGTACTCGAATACTATACTCGAGTCAGTTCGCAAGTACAGAATCGATTCTTCCTGACTCGCGTACCAGAATCGAGTACGGTGTCATCGAATCAAAATAAAAAAAATTGAACAATACAACAAACGCACTTGTATTGCACCTTTTTCTTTTAAATTATTCGATTTATGAACAACTGAATGCTTACTTCACTTCTTTTTAAATTCGCGTATTTACTTTTGAATGAACTAAAATAATGTTGCCAATATGGTTTTAAAAATCCTACTATTTCATTTTTTATGTCAATTTTGAGTAGTAGAGCTCTTAGTAGTCTAGTCAACAAGTGCCTTTTAGGTCAAAATTTTTGCGCCTTCTTCGAAAATTATGATTGAGGTGTCATTCGATTCGGAATGGCATGTAGATAGTTTTTGAGAAAATGCTAAGCCCGCTCGCAAAAATTACAATAGTTATAAACAATTAAGTGAAAAAAAAGGGGGTTTGGTTTTTCGTTAATATCTCAAAAACTATTTGAGAAAATTTAAATTTAAAAAGAGGAAGAAATTTCCTAAAAAAAGTCTCGACTCCCGAAATTGTCGGAGTAATGTTTATTATTTTCCCAGAGGGTTGAAAATACGCTCGAAAACGGGTACTCCGGCTTGCGCAAGCCACGCCCCCATCGGACCTTTAATGAATAATTATTATTTAAACTTATTAAATATGAAAATAAAAATTGAAAAAATTCAGGCGCCTGTAGGATAGATCAACGAACAATAAAATCCGTGATCAAAAAAATTTTATCGCGATTTTTCAAAAAGTTATCCGTTAATTAATTAACAATTTTTTGTAGCATGAACATTAACATTGCAAGTGCGATAATTGTTAAACTATTAATTTGAGATTTTTTTCCTTTCGTGGAGCTATTTTTCAAAGGTCTTAGAATAGATTCCCGTTGGAAAAATTCAAAAATTGTTAATTTTCGTTTTGTTATTAACAATTTGCTGGGGGAAAAAATTATAATATATATATAGCTGAAATTGTACATAAATATACATTAAATAAAAAGTTACATAAGTTGAAAGTTGATAATTATATTAGTTTATAAGATATTTAGACATAAAAGTATAAAAAAACATTTTCTCAAGGATTTTTTTTTTCAACAAATGATATAACTTAAATAAATAATTAAGTCAGAGCTTCAAAATTGGGCTTAATTTATTGTTTAATTAATAAAGAATAAATAAGTCCTAAATTTTTTCTTTGTATCTTCATTAGTTAAAAAGTTATAATAAAATTAAACATAAAAAACCAGGTCAGAGTGACGAAATTAAAGTTAACAGAAAATTGAAAGTGCAATAAAAAATATAAATACATTTTTTTTTTTCAAAAAATAATACATGGTTGTTTTTGTTTTTTTAAGTAGAAAAAGAAAAAAAAATACAAAGAAATAATTAATTTGTTTATAACGAATTGTTTATTAAATAAACAATGAAAATTTAAATAATAATCTTTTTTTTTTAATATCAAAGATCAAAATAAATAATGATTTAAAAAAAAAATGGTTCCTTAATTTTCATAATAAGTGGTAAAAAAAAATTGTTATTTAACAAATGCGTTTTTAAACAATAAAAAACTTTTTTTAAGAACCGATTTTTAAAAAAAAAATCATAATTATCATCAAAGATTATGTTATCAAAAAAAAAATTTAAATTATCTCATAAACAACGCATTTGTGTATAACAATTTTTTAAACAATACGAGATAAAAATTATTAAAAATCATTTTTAAGTAGCTTCTGATCATAAGAAAATGGACCAATAATAATATTACAAAAAAAATTTTTTTTCAATGTTTAATTAAGCTTTATAATTTTTTCCCTCAGCAAATTGTTAATAATAAACCGAAAATTAACAATTTTTGAATTTTTCCAACGGGAATCTATTCTAAGACCTTTGAAAAATAGCTCCACGAAAGGAAAAAAATCTCAAATTAATAGTTTAACAATTATCGCACTTGCAATGTTAATGTTCATGCTACAAAAAATTGTTAATTAATTAACGGATAACTTTTTGAAAAATCGCGATAAAATTTTTTTGATCACGGATTATTGTTCGTTGATCTATCCTACAGGCGCCTGAATTTTTTCAATTTTTAATTTTCATATTTAATAAGATTAAATAATATTTATTCATTAAAGGTCCGATGGGGGTGTGGCTTGCGCAAGCCGGAGTACCCGTTTTCGAGCGTATTTTCAACCCTCTGGGAAAATTATAAACATTAGTCCGACAATTTGGGGAGTCGAGACTTTTTTTAGGAAATTTCTTCCTCTTTTTGAATCTTTTTTCAAATTTAAATTTTCTCAAATAGTTTTTGAGATATTAACGAAAAACCAAACCCCCTTTTTTTTCACTTAATTGTTTATAACTATTGCAATTTTTGCGAGCGGGCTTAGCATTTTCTCAAAATCTATCTACATGCCATTCCGAATCGAATGACACCTCAATCATAATTTTCGAAGAAGGCGCAAAAATTTTGACCTAAAAGGCACTTGTTGACTAGACTATAGTGCAAGTCAAGCAGTAGTGCACCTCTACGCTGGTGCGGCCATTGAAATTACAAGCACATGAGACTTACCAACTTCACGTCTCTAATTTATACGACATTTAACCAACTTTCGGCTAGTTATGTAACAACCAGTATATGGATGGGGTTAACATTTAAAGAGTAAGGGTACTATCCATCATTATATGCTGCAGCCCTGTTCCTAATCATTCGGGGTTGGAGAAATACGTATGCTTTCTACCCATTCGGTACATTACATATTACAAGAGATGTGTCTGGGTGTAAATATCCACATATGTTACATACATAATAATAATTTAGAATAAAAACATAGTATATCAGTTATCTGGTTTCCATAGTACAAGCTCTGCTTAGTTTGGGATCAGATGGATGAATGTCCCAGAATATTTATTTATTTGGCAGATATTTTATAGCCGGCCGCCTGCCTGCCGCCAAAACTTTTCACCACTAGTATTGTTGGATTAATGTTAGTGGGAGTGCCACCTACAATTCTTTAATCATACTATTAAGATGTCAAACAAGCTGACAGCCCGCCTGATGGTAGACGATTCCGACAACCTACTGACGCTGGCAACACCAAGGCTGTCACTAGCGCGTTGCCGACCCTGCAAAATCTCTTCAGACCTTTCTCGAGCAATTACCTTACTAAACAATAGACCAATTTGATAATAGGGATGTGTCCTGACATGTCAAATCAGCAATTCGTTATGAAATGTCAAAACGATCGAATGTATGGAGTTTTGTATGAAATAGCAAGTTGTGACGTCATAATTGTACAGCATCAAATAACATACTCTTTATGATTTTGATCATATTTAATGTTTTCGTATATTTTTGGATGTTCAATACACTGGTTAGTGTTTGATCATTTATCTTTAATACAGTACACATTCCAATTGGTGACCAAGTACGACAACTTATGTATTTTTTCCGTCCAATCACAGGACTACTTCTAAACTCATACATTAAGTTAAATCACTACATAGTATAAAACAAAGTCGCTTTCTCGGTCCCTATATCCCTATGTATGCTTAAATCTTTAAAACTAGGCAACGGATTTTGCTGCGGTTTTTTTTAATAGATAGAGTGATTGAAGAGGAAGGTTTTTATGTATAATACATGTGACATCCCACGGGAACGCGGGTAAAACCGCGGGGGACAGCTATTGGTATATAAAACTGAAATTTATTTGACGTTTCATGCTAAGGATTTGATTTAATATGTGCAGTAATAAAACAAATGCGTTGACCAAAAATATTTATTGACTGAAATCATTCAGTTTTTTTTATTCTTCTACGAATCCTTGGCGGCATGGGTATCCTCATGTGGACAGTTTGTATGTGGGTTTTGACGCAACCTTGACTCCGGAAGTTCTTCCCACAGACATGGCACAAGTACGGACGTTCCCCTGTGTGTATCTGTGGATATAATTTAAAAATGTTAAAGGGTTGCCAGGAGCCTGTGACGTATCGTTTTCATTTTGGTATTTCATTTCTTTTTTTGTTTGTCTGTATTCATATGTTTTGAGTTACAACCCAGCTCAAAATGTGTTATTACTTATTATGTCTGTTTATATTTTGGTTGTAATTTGTATTGTGTATCCTAAATAAATAAATTTAAAAAAATGTTTTTTGAGTTTTATCAAATAATTTCTAACGACATCTATGAACACGCCAGATTCCTACATTCATGTTTCTCTAGGATTTCAGCATATAAGCTTCTAACGTCAACAGTTTGGCCGCGGTCCCAAGAACGATCATTTAGCCTCGCTTCTTCATAAATTTCTGTGGTATTTTATTCATAGATAATTAACTATACTATTGAATATAAATGCGCTCATTGTGAATTTTACAGACACTTTTTTTAGGGATGTTATACAGCGTTACTACGGTTCTTAAGTGTTGTGAATGGACTCTTTATAAGGCCCCATTTAACCTCCTTTCGGCTTTACGGGTAGTTTTGTAACAGTCTGTATAATTATGGAAAAAAAGGTTCCTTTGACGCACCATCACCTCAAAACTACTGAACATATCGGAATGGGACTGCTACCATTCGACGCGGAATTTTTTCTAGATGGTTATAGGGTATATGATATCGATAAATGCGGGGGTGTACGGGGGGACAGCTAGTATTTAATATGTAGGTACAGTGCATTTAATATTACAAAAGCTTTTGGAATTCAATGCTCTGTCGTGCACTCGATGCTCGTTGTGAAGTCACATACAGGATGATACAGGAATTTTTTTTTCAGTGCGCAAACTTTGACAAATTAAACTTAAATGAGTTTTATTAAACACCTACTTTTTATTTTGATAAGTTTTAGTACAAAAAAATAAAGTTATCGTTAACGAAAAATATAGACTTTAAATTGATATTATGGCTACTCTGTCGCTCGGGCCGGGCGCCCACCCCGGCCGTGGCCTTGGCAACAGCTGGCTCTACCGCCGCGTGCGCCCTTTGATATTATTATGATTAGATAGTGTCCATTGTTTGCTGATTTTAAAGTCGAAAAAAAAGTTAACAAATCATGGAAATGTGTTCTGTTACTGATACTGGACCACCAACATTTTTTGCGCATTGCTTAAAAAATATTCCTGTATTTAGTCACTCACAAAACCCTAAATATTTTTAACCAAAAACAATACTTACACGCCCATGTCTTTTTAAATTCTCGAAGCTCTGGAACGCCTTTGGACAAAGCTCGCATTGAAACGGCCGCTCGCCTGTGTGTGTGCATGTGTGTATCTGTCACATACAACATTATTATAGAGGCTAGTGGATTTTTTTATTTATTTAAAATGGGGATGCGTTTGAACAGCTGAACGGATCAGATTGGAATTTGGCACAAATATACATTATAGTCTGGAATAGCACATAGAATTGTCTCGGGAAAATGTCAAATCCCGCGGGAACTCAGGTGATAGCTATTAGATAATAAAAGAAACAATAATAAAAAAGTTACCTTCAGGGTGATGGAAGTTTTGAAAGACTTGGGACAGAAACTGCAAGTGTATGGTTTCCAGTTTAAATGGCTTACACGTTGATGTAACGTTAGTAAACCTTCATTCTGTAATGAAATAAGTTACTATATAAACAAATATCTAGTAACTACACTACCAGCACGCTATGATGGCCGTTTCGACGTTTCAGATGGTCATAGGAAAAGAAACTGTATTGCTTTGGAATAAGGTTGATTTCCACCATCATACAATTAGCTGTTGGATCAATAGCTGCACTTTATGTGTGAAGGAATAAAGGTTATTTTTCTTTGTCATTGTTAAACGTCAAAACGGCCATCATAGCGTGCCGCAAGTTTAATTCCGCTATCTCTGTCAAGGCCCAAACAAGGAAACTCAATAAGAAATCGCCACGTGTTTCGCTTCTACACGAAGCATCTTCAGGACGTATTAGACCCGCTGTCACTGACTCGACGCACTAACACTGCAGACGTGTTACCTCGCCGACCGCTCGAAACTGACAAGTCACTATTGAATTTCTTTGTTTGGGACTTGACAGAGGAGATCCAGCGGAATTAGTTACTAGATATTTGTTTTTGTATAATCTTATATTTTCTCAGTATCAGGTCGTTCTGCCCCACTACGTTTAATGAACTCACCGTAAATATACTTCCACATATTTCGCACATACAACTCTTCTTGTAGCGATCGTTTTTCTGTTTATATGTACGCGAATTGTTCGGATCGTGAATCCTTCGGTGGCAGTTTAAGTATGTGAAATTTAGAAATTTCTTTTTACACTGTAAAATAATAATTGTGTATGAAAGCCTGTATGACAATCAAACGCAAGCATATTTAGTCAAATGAGAATACACTAGGCTGGCAAACACCGACGGTCCACCGAATGGATGGATGGTAAGTGGTCACCAATGGATATTTGTCGCTGAGACGTGAAGTTAAGTCTCACATGCCTGTAATGTCACCGGCCGCACCTTTCTAACCGAAACAGTAATACAAGTGGACTACTGCTCCACGGTGGAAATGCGTTAAGTGTTAGTACTTCTCCGGACGAACTCTGCACTAAGATCTCTACTACTTTTAATAGTAAGTTGTTAATCCCTACATTTTTGAACAAATTTAAACAAATACTAGTAAAAAAAAGCATATTATACAGTTGATGATAACATGAATGATAAAAATCTTACATAAATAATATTAAACTAATAAATAAATATAAACGTAGTGTAGGGCGCCCTCCAGCTAGACGGAGCGATGATATACGCAAGCTGGCTGGCAGCGGTTGGAAACAAAGAGCTGAAGATCGAGCTCAGTGGCGTGCCTTAAGGGCAATGTCCAGCAGTGGACGGAGATAGGCTGATGATGATGATGAAATAAATATAGCCAATAGAGAAATAACGTCCGACAGAATAAATAAATTGCGATATATCCATGATCTCCTCTCTCCTACATGTTACTTACTATGTATTCTGCTGTGCCCGGCAGGGTCCTTATGTTAATTGGATATAACTTACCACCAAAGATTTAATTTTAATATTGTGGAATGCAAATAAATAATATGAATATACATTAGCAATACCACAGGGATTGCCAATATGTTACCAATACAAAGCCTAGAAGAGAATTAGTGTAAGTAAAGCTTCTGCAACACTCTAGTATGTCTAGATTCTCATCTTAAGGGGGTAGACATAGAAAGAAACATGCTACAGTTTCCCCCCTTTTTCTCTTGACAACTCAATGAAAAAAAAACCGACATGAAATTACCTTAAGAAAAGTCGCTATCACCGCTGTAATAGTTTACTAATAATTTAATAATTTTCAACACGCCTCTTACAGGTTTACGTATCAGAATCAAAATTATATTGTAAAAATGAACGTGGCAATATGTGAACTGTTGGTGTGTCTAATAAACAAATAAATAAAAATTAATAATTATTTACTTTGCCACACATAAAAGAAAAACATACATAGAATTAACAGAAAAAAAAAATACTCATTTGGCTGAAAAATACACAAGTATATGGGTCTTCTGGCACCAGTGGGTGCCAGTGATCCTCTGTACGACAGTAACCAGTGCCTTACTAACATAGCTAATATTATAATCATGTGTGGTTGTGTGTGTGGGTGTATATGTGGGTTGAGTGTGTGTGTGTTTGTGAATGTTAGGGTGTGTGGTGTGTGTGAAGGTTTGTTGTGTGTGTAAGGGCATGTAGTTTGTGAGTGTGTGTTTCTGGGCCTACTAACTAGTATAAGAGCGGAGAGCAACAAATGATACTCACCACTTCGCATTCAAACTCATCTCTAGGTTTCCGTTGCTCCGCCTCGTGTTCCCTCAGCAGTTGTTCAGTCTCGAACGAGCGGCCGCAGCGCACACAGAACCTGTCGAGAGACAAACGTTGTTGTGACAATGCAACAGTGTTACATTAGTGTCGAGTATGCGGGTAGTCCGTTACTTAGCTCGCGGGTCGCACAGGCCGGCGGCTCCTTGGTGGACTTTCAGCGCGCTGGAGCAGTAGAACTGCGTGTCGCAACCAGAACAGTGACACTCCGGTGACTTCATCTGTTATAGATATTTCGAGATATTTGTATAATATCCGGAATAACTTTCCATTATTCTACCAACGAATAAGACAAATGTTGCCAGTAAAAAAAATATTGTCACCAAATTATTACCATTTTGGTAGCATTCGTTTTTTACTGGTATCAAAATAAACAAGTAAACAACACAAATAGTATGAAGTACTAATACATATGTATACAAAAAGAAAACAACTTACAGACACATATTTAAACAATATGAGAAATAAAAAAAACTATTATAAATATAAATAAATAAATAAATATCCTGGGACATTCTTTACACACGGCCATCTGATCCCAAACTAAGCAGAGCTTGTACTATGGAAACCAGATAACTGATATACTACATATAATACTTTTTTTTTCTAAATACATACTAATATAGATATTTACACCCAGACACAAAACAAACAGACATGTTCATGCACACAAATGTTTGTCCTGGGTGGGGATCGAACCCGCGTCCTTCGGTTTGGCAGTCAGAGCGCTAACCACCAAGCCAACTGGCCTGTCTATTAGAACTACACTAACAAAAAAGAACTGATATTTTACACGCTTTAATTAGCTTCACTTGTATGTTTGTAACTGACTCCTTTGGGTGCGATTTTGACCCACTTTAAATGGTCAGATTTCATTCAAACTTTATAGATTTGTCGAGGACCGATGACAATTCAATATTTTAAACCGTTCGACATCCTTACTAGGATAATCAGGATTAGCGGTTTAACCAAAAAAATAATAATAGTTATTTACACTATTCTTAATTAAAATTTATTTTCTATTTTTCTGTTGGATTTTCTATAATTCACTTTAATGTTGTAACCCGGTTAAAACTATTTTTCACCAATTTCTAAATGGATAAATTGATGGACCTTACAAAATCTCTTTGATAATATTACTTGGTGTTACCGACATGCGTGACCAAGCCAACTGTCCGTCTGTATATTGATTCTTACCTCTGGATGCGTCAACCTCTCGTGTCGCTTGATGCCTAGAGGTCCGAACAAGGAGTCTCCGCACATCTCGCACCTGATCAGCTCATCGCTGGTCGGGTGGGACAGCTTCAAGTGCCCATAGTAACTAGAACTGCATCTATAAAATATTTTTTGAGATGTACAGTTCTTAGTGCAGCTCTGGTCCTGTTCGAAATTCTTCCCACAATTGTTACTTTTTTTTATTGGTAACACTAAAACCTCCTCCTAAATAGCTACTAACAAAAATAATAAAAAATCGATCTAAAATAAATAAGAGAATATGTTACACAACTTTTTGTCTTTGCCTATATTGCATAGATTTTGTTTTAGCACATTTTACTTTAAAATATGTAACTATAATAATCTATTTATAGAGGGTTTCTTTGACTATTTCAAGTAGAAACTACTGAACGAATTTGGGTGTAACTTGGCACAAAGATAGTTTATAACCTGGATTAACACATAGGGTACTTTTATCCAGGGCAAATATAAGATCTCTTAGAATTACAGGTAAATCCGCGGGGTAGAGCTATTTTAGATAAAATGGTAATATACAAAGTGACTGGTACCTTCAATATTTGAGGACGTGATAGTTGGCGATCATATATGATGAAAAAAAATAACATTAAAAATAAATATTAAATTACTTCTTAGTAAACTTAGTAAACAGTACACCGAGAGTCCCGCATTTACCCGCGCAATACTTGGATACGCGCAGCGCGCTATCAACACAGAATACATAGGTACGTACACTGTACAGCTGTTGCCTACCTACATCGAGACCTCTCCCCATGTATGATGCGCATGAGCATTATCCGTTTTCCCTTCATACTTTAATCCTGGCTCAGGACAGGCAAAAACTAGCGCGTGCCGCACGTGACTAGATCAACTTAAACAACAAACACCGCGGCGTGTTTAGAGAGTATAATATCCACTTTTCACTTATTTTTAGAGAAATTTTGGTCAAAAATTAAGCACCTAATTTTATTTTATCATTTTAACGATAATCGAGTACCGAGTACTCTCCATAAGTGTCTAAGGTCACCAGTCACTCTGTATATTGACAGGAATTCATCTTCGTAATGAAGGAAACTAAACAACAAATCAATTGACCGTTTCACAATCTATGCAAAACCAGTAGTTTTTGTTAAAATCCTAATTCCAAAACAAATGCTAGCGGAATCGTCGTTTTAGTCAGATTTGTGTTACATTGATGGCGCTATTACTGTCGTCACACACTGCTCGCGCTCCGAACCGGCAATGTATTATGAAATAGGCGTCAAAATTGAATCCGAGAGAGTAACACAACTCGGGTGCTAAGCCGGATAGTAAAAAGTTCTTATGGTAAAGAAGTAATAGCTTACATGAATTGTTTCTCACAATGCTTGCAGGAGAACGTCAGTCCCACGTGGCGCCTGTGATGGTCTCTCACTCTGTTCCTGAATAGAAAACAGAATTTGGTATACTTACTTGAAGCTCTAAGTATATACATATAAATGAACACATATGTGAACTAAGAAGGTATTTTTGACAATTTCACCCCTACAACATACAATAGGGGATGGTTGTATGGATGTCATTTTCAAAGTAAGAAGCAATAAATTTCATATTTTCTTATTTGTATCTGTTTAAAAATATTTAAAATTGTATTATTAATTTTTTTTTAACCTACCAGTAGGGATAAGTGTACCACTCGGTAATGGGCAGTGCATCTATCCCTACCGGTGGAAATAAATCGACAAAAAGTGCACTCATCCCTACCAGTAGGGATAGCTCGGTAGGGATAAGTGTACCACCCGCATCTACTTCTGATTAGGAATAAATGTACACGTATAACGTAATTCAAACAATGTCACATCCATCAAGAACGCGGGTATAAAATAATATAAATGAACTCACGTTGCATTAATAGAGAAGTCACACTTCTTGCATGAGAATATCTGCGTGTGATTGTATCTGTGGCGCTGAAACACTCTTTTGTTATTGAAGCGCAGTTTACAAATCTCACAGACGATGTTGCCAGCCTTCTGTTAAAAATGGTAGAAAATTAAATGAAATGGTAGAAAAAAAAAAATCTAATTTAATTATATATTTTCATTGCCTCACAGGGCGGGAGGTCTGTAAATATCTCGTCTTGAGATCAGAGGATAGAGGAACGTGCGAGAGAGACAGCGCTAACGTAAAATGTAGCTATCAATACTGAGTCTTTTGTCTACGACTTCCGAGTATAATATAATAATTATTAGTATTTTATAATTACTTATTAATGGGACAGTTAGCTTAGTCGTTAGAGATACTGCCACGCCCCAAATCGTGGGTTCGATTCCCACCCAGTACAAATACTTTTCTGCATTAACATGTTTGTTTGGTCTGTGTCTGCGTGTAAATCTATACTAATATATAAAGGGGAAGAGTTTGTTTGTTTGATGGAACGTGCTAATCTCAGGAACTATTGGTTCGAATTGAAAAATTATTTTTGTGATGAATAGTCCATTTATAGAGGAAGGCTATTGGCTATATAACATCACGCTACGACCAATAGGAGCGGAGCATCAATGAAAAATATAGCAAAAATGAGATAAAAAATATTCCTTTTGAAATTTTTGCGTGCGTTTGACAATTCGCGGATTAGTCTTCAGGAACGAGGGTAAAACCGCGGGGGACACCTATACTTATATAAGTATGTATTAAGAAAATTAGGACGTGTATATCAGCTATCAGGGGCCCAATTCCACTAAATGCAACGTTCGAGTAGCTTGGTTCGGCAATGGTATGGTTACGATTAATGTCAAATTGAAGTTTGACATTAAATATGGTATTCCTACGCACTACAACCGGAACAAACATACATTTTGACGTAATCTTTCTAACAAATGGGAACCATTACCGAAACCCAACCGCAGTTCGATCGTTGGTGTGTTATACGATTAAACGTCAAATTTTATGTTTGGTTGTGCTATGGTAATGGTTCGGTGCATAACATGTTAGTGGAATTGCCCCCCTGGTTGCCATAGTACAAGCAACACTGCGTAATTTGGGACCAGTATATGACACACTTTATTTATTTAATATACGTACCTCGCTATGTAAAAACATATGTTTATTATGTACTTCCTCGTAAACGAATCCTTTGTAACAAATATCACATTTAAACGCCCCCAATTTATAATTATCAGATTCTTTTCTAGTGTTCAATATTCCTTGATAATATGTCGATTGTTCTTCTGTAGTTGTCAAAAGCTTGACATTAACGTGGAACTGATTACAGAATTTATCATAATTAATAGTTTTTGACTTACGAATCTTTGTCACTGGTTTCTTAATATGTACATGTTCTTCCCTATCTAGGTCCATACTTTCTTCAAGTGCCATATGTTCAACATTTTTATATTTAGCATTAGAAATTATGCTCGCCTTTAGCAGCTCTAAGTCAGCGTTCAGTAACACTAATTCTTTGTAAGTCAATTTGTTTGTTTTATTATCTTTTGGCTTACGTTTCTTTTGTGTATTTTCTTGTTTCCTCTTTGGCTTTAATTTTGATAGGTTGTCGTTGGAATCTATGGAATCATCACTTGTATCATCATCATCTTTTTTGATGGAGGTATCATGATCTTTATCATCTTCTAATGGGTCTACATATTCACTGATTGAGATTTCATTTTTAACATTCGACTCTACTTTCATACTTTCTTCATATTCGTTTTTGATGTCAATTTCTATTTTAACAACATTACTATCTGTTTCATTAGGGTCTATATTAATTATAAAGGTCTCTGCTTTTTTATAAGGTAAGGTAGGTATGTTTGTTTGTCTGTCTGTCTGTTCTGTTTGATGTGTATTTAGCTGGAAGGAGACATTTTTTTAGAGTTGTAGAGCTCTTAGTGCAGATTTCGTGCGAGGAAGTACTACCATACACATTTCCACCGTCAAGCAGTAGTCCTTTTTTTTCTTCTTACGGGATTGCGATTGACCTCAATCTCACCTGATGGTAAGTGAAGATGAGGTCGAAGATGGAGCTCGCTTTCCCGTTAGTAGCCTATTCACTCTTTTCTTAAAGAGCCCCAACTTGTAAGTATCTGGGAACACAGACGAGGAGAGAGAATTCCAATCTTTAGCTGTGCGCATGAGGAAGGAAGCTGCAAAGCGCTTCGTGCGAATTGGTGGTATGTCTACAACATAAGGGTGAAAACTCTCCCCACGCCGTGTAGTAGTCCGATAACGAAATTGCACGTGTATTACTGTGTTTCGGTTAGAAAGGTAAGAGAGCCAGTGAAATTACAGGCACACAAAACTTTCACGTCTCAGGGACGACTAGCGTTGGTGATGCCCCTGGTGCTACAAATGTCCATAGGCGTCGGTGTATTTAAAAAGTAGTATATGTAGTATATCAGTTACCTGGTAGCCATACTACAAGCAGTACACTCTGCTTAACTTGGGATCAGGTAACCAGGTGTGATGAATGTCGTGGGATATTGATTTAAAATTGATGCATGAGTAATTCTTAATGTCAACTTAATGTCTTTAGGTAGTAAATATTTTTTTTCATGCCACCTCGCCCGACAAACAAGCACACGGTCCACCTGACGGTAAGTGGTCACCGCCGCCTATGGATATTTGCAACACCAGGGGCATCGCAAATGCGTTGTCGACCCTGAGACGATAAGTTGTCAAGTCTCATGTACCTGTAATGTCACCGGCCGCACCTTTCTAACCGAAACACAGTAATACAAGTGCACTACTGCTTCACGACGGAAATCGGTATGGTGGTAGTACTTCCCCGGACGAACTCTGCACTAAGAGCTATACTATTAGTATGAGAGAGAACCATTTTTATAATATCAGTAGAGATTATTGACATGTGACATTGTATTGGTAAAAGAATCTACTTGCTCTCTTTTGTACTTACTTTTGTATTTCTGAATAAACGCTGGGCATTGACACATTTATCTCTGAATGCCTCGCACTTAAGAAGGAGCACAGCACAGTGGTTGCATAGGTAATGTGGTAGGTCATCTGATTCTGGTATCTGGAATATATTATATTATAATATAATTTATTTATTTATAGACGAGCAGCTTGGTAGCTGATGTGTCTATTTCACACAGTGTTGAAAGTCACTTCACACTTTATAGTTCACTTTTGAAGATATTTAGTCTGTGTCCAATTGTCTAATTCGTTTTTAAATGAGTTAATTGAAGTAGCAGATACTACTTCGTCAGGCAATCGGTTCCAATTCCGGACCACTCTGTTACTTAGAATGTGATGTGCAGTGTTGGATTTCGATGGTGCACGATTTAATACCTGGTTATGAACAGAATGATAGATTATAGATAAAAAGCTTTCCACTGCAGTTTCACCTGTGTTTCTGCGGGATACTCCATTTTCCCAAAATGAAAGTGTTGTGTATGCTTCAGAGTAGGTACTTGGTCTGACCTTTTTACACACACACTCCCCCACACAGACCCGCACACACCTCAACTTATATTATAGTAACAATTTGCCTATTTTTATAAAATATTGTTAATATATTAACGGTTAATTTAAGTAATAAAATGTTTGTCACATAAAACAGTATTCTTCCCAGGGGAGAGCCTGGTAATCTGTAATACAGGCAAGTTCCTAGTACAGACACCAGTCTCTCATAAAGGACATTATATTTGGAAACTGTATTATTATTTCTGTTCCATCTAGTTATTAAGCAACCTTTGGGAAAGAAATAAATAAATATATATATTTCTTTTATTGAAAAAGGAACCTTAAGTAGGGTAGATAAATAGCTCTCAATGTAATAATAAATAAAAATCCCAGGACATTCTTTACACACGGTCATCTGATCCCAAACTAAGCAGAGCTTGTACTATGGAAACCAGATAACTGATATACTACTAAATACATACTTATATAGATATTTACACCCAGACACAGAGCAGACATGTTCATGCACACAAATGTTTGTTCTGGGTCGGAATCAAACCTGGAACCTCAACTTCTTACTTTAAATGGCGTTTTCTTGGACATAATAAAAAGTATTCTATATGTTATTCTAGGGCATGGTCGATATATGTACCAAAGTCATCCAAATCCATTTAGTACTTTTACTGTGAAAGTGTAACAAACATGCATACTCACAAACTTTCTCATTTATTATTATATTACTTATCATCCAGGTAAGTACAACCACCATACACATTTCTTTAAGCACTTGCCCTTGTATTACTGTGTTTTGATTAGAAAGGTAAGGCTAGAGAAATTACAGGCAGACTCTAAGCAATTTCATGTCTCATGGTTGATGTTGCATTGGTGGTGCCTCTTGTGTTGCAAATGTCTACAAGTTGTGGTGATCACTGACCTTTAAGTGGACCGTTTGCTCGACTACTTACTGTTTATGGGCCCTCTGTTTGTCAGTCTAAAATGCATGAAGGTAAAACTACAGGGGCCAGCTAGTATTGGGATAGATTGTATTAATGTATACGAGTATATATATATATATATACATATACTCGTATATCTTATTTATATAGTAAGTAGGTATATGTAATATTGTATTATTGTGTAAGTTTATTTAACTATTTTATTACAATATTGTAAATATATATATATATATATACAATAGAATTATTATGTAGAATGTTTCCATAAGTTTTTTTAGATTTTTTTTTTTTAGAAGTACACTTATCTTGACCACCTTTAGTGCACCTGCCTCGCCTGTTTCTGCATCACCCCAAGGTAGACAGGTAGAAAATGCCTAAGGCATTATGTTCGCCTTTGTACTTTAGTGCATAAAGAGTTAATAAATAAATAAATAAATAGATAGCCAGGTTAGTTAAACGTTTTGATGCAACAAGAATAATCGGGAAAAATAAATGGCACACAACAGAATATTCATCCAGTAATTATAATTAGCTAATTGAACAATAAATAGAACATCTTTATCTCAAGGATGTCAAAAACTTCAGATTTAATTAAAGTTGTATCATAGTAGTAGTGGCCAATGGTAACTTTGACTTTGACCTTCTTAAGTGTCCTAAGAGGTGATAATACAAGGGGGAGGCCTATGTTCAGCAGTCCCTGGGCTGATATAATGATGATGAAGGCTACTCTTTGGCTAAAATATCAAAGGAGTCCATTCCTCCTCATAAAGGGAGGTAGAATTAGGTAAAAAGGTAGCTACAAATATTATTTTTGTTAACAGCTTACCAATTTGGAATAGGCTTCCATTAGACGGTTCTCCTGCATGGTATATAGTCGTGCGTCCGTCGTTAGACATCCTCGACACATTAGCAATGAGGATGTTGTCGGTTCTTTTGCAAAAAACACTGGTTGAGACATATCTACATTAAATTTAATCAAGGAAACTTATATTTAGCATTCCAGTTCTAATAGGTCACTGTGGGCATTATTATTTACTTGACGGGTAAACGAACAACAACTTTGTCTCAAAATGATTCGTAATATAAAACAAAGTTTATAAAGTGACCTAAAACTTTCAAGCAAACAAACAAATTGTAAATATACTTTTTATTTTAACTTTTTCATCACACGTCAGACTAATGACCACAGAATAATATTGCCACAGAATAAACTATATTATACTATATTAGATCGCGGGTCCCACCTTGTTAGGATGTTAAACCTACTGGGCTGCCATATCGAATTGTAAGAACGCTATAACGTAAAGAATAATATCGTATGAAATTTCATGGGAATAGTATTTTTTTTAAGTCTCGGACGTGTACGTATCGACTTCATCATTTCAAATAGTAGCCATTCGATTAGCCACTCTGACTTACCTGCACCTCTAAAGTAGCAACGGCTATCTAGGTAATGAACAAGTTTAGCTAACAGCTTTAGGTATAATTCTGCATAATAACCAAACTAATTTTTCGGACTTATGTATAGCCAGCATCGAGTTACATTGGATGTTTAAATCGTTAAAATTATCGTAAAGCCAAAATAAATATTTGATCCGATGCGTTTATTTGGACAGAAATTTAGAATCTGGATTAATTTTGAACGTAAAAGAACTAACGTAATTATTCATAATTTTTACATTAATGTACCAATATGTACATTCGAAAAAAATATACTTGGTATGGTCATTAGGCAATAATAATGTGCTCTTTGCTCTATTTAAGAATATAGAAGTATATCGTTTAAATAACATTTATTAGCAATCTGGTTTCCATAGTACCTCTCTCTGCTTAATTTTGAAGCAGAATAGTCTGTAATGAATGTCTGATTATTATAGCTTCAAGTAAATTAAGTAAGTAAGTAAGAATGCAAACGCCAAATGAAGGTAATAGGGTCAGTAAATATCACAAAACTAGAATATACAAGTTTAATATTGATATAAATTAATAATAATTAATCAGTTTTTTTGTTCCTACGTCGAATTCTTGGCGGCATCGGTATCTTCATGTGAACAGTTTTGATGTGAGTCTTCGCGTCACATTTAGTTTTAAAAGCCTTGCCACAGATCTCACACGAGTGTTGACGCTCCCCAGAGTGAACCTGTAAAAAGAAAAGGAGTTAATTGTATAAGTGGAGCTATCATAATTTTTTTTTAATTTTATAAATGATACAAAACCCACAGCACTTCACAATTTTAAAATAAGTCATACAGTTGTTACATACGGATTTACATTTTATGAATTTAACATGTACCTATTTGCAGAGGGAAAAAGAAAATAATTAAAAGCAATATACATACTAATGTATATTTGTGTGCATGGGTGCGTGTGTATGTAGGTGTGTGTGTGTGTGAGTGCGTGTTTGGTAAAATATTGTATAATGTAGAATGTTTTGAGTATGTGGAGCTATAATATAGGAGTTGTTAATTTAATATAATCAACTCCGATACTTACTAGTTTGTGCCTTTTCATGTTCGTATAAGTTTTAAATGCCTTGGTACAATGCGGGCACCGATACGGCCGCTCGCCGGTGTGTGTGCGTGTGTGCAACTGTTGAACAAATTACACTATCAAAAATAATTGTGTTGTGATGTCAGAAGGGGATGGGGGAAGAGGAAGGGCCCTCCTCCTTTCACATAGACCGGCGCATGTTATACGCTTGGAACCGCCGACAGGGCGGAAGAATACGTCATCAGAGACACCCGGTCCAGTGGCGTAGCTACCGGAGGGCTAGACGGGGCAGTGCCCCGGGGCCCCCAAGCTCAGGGAGCTCTCGGACTCTGACTTACAAACAGTGGCGTAGGTACTGGAGGGCTAGACGGGGCAGTACCCCGGGGCCAACGATTTTAAATAGTTTAGTTGGGGCCCTACAATTTTTTTGGCCCCAGGGCCTATGGTTACTTAGTTACGCCACTGACCCGGTCATCGGTAAAACGAAACCCAGTAATACAAATGCACCACTTCAAGGCGAAAATAATAAATAACCCAGGAAATTCACACATGGTTACCAGTGCCTTTACCATGAGGTTTTAACGTACGTACTCGCTAGCGACGGCGTAAAACATTTCTATGGCAACTGTGTACAGCGCCACTAGCGGTCACCTAAAGAACTAAAATCGGTAGTATGAGTCAAATATAAACACTAGCGAGTAACGTTTTTTAGCCTTTGCTATAGAAATTCGGTGCCATGAGTCACAAATTTGACAGTTGCTATCGAGAAATACTGTATCGATAGTAGTTTACTCGCTAGTGACTAAAGTAAGTTTCGATAGCAACTCATGGTAGAGGTACTGAACCCAAATCAAGCAGAGCGTACTGCTTGTACTATGGCTACTAAGTAACTGATATACTACATTTTAAATACATTAAATAGATATTTGGACGGGCCAGTTGGCTTGGTGGTTAGCGACCCTGTATGCCAAACCGAATGTCGCGGGTTCGATTCCCACCCAGGACAAACATTTGTCTGCATGAACATGTCTGTTTGTTCTGTGTCTGGCTGTAAATATCTATTTATGTATTTAGAAAAAAAAATGTAGTATATCAGTTATCTGGTTTCCATAGTACAAGCTCTGCTTAGCTTGGGATCAGATGGCCGTGTGTAAAGAATGTCTCGGCTTTATTTACAACCAGACACAGAACAAACTGACAAGTACATGCACACATTTGCTTGGGAGTCATGGTCTCTAACTACCAAGCCGACTGGCCCGTCTATGGGTATGTTATGGAAACGAGTACTGGTTATTTATCGTCAAAGTTAATAGTTGGTACTTGCCTGCAAATTGAAGGCACTTCGAAAACTCTTCGGGCATTCGCCACATTGATACGGCGAGTCTGTCGAGTGTTTGTTTGCGTGATGTTGTTTTAAAAGATTTTTATTCTGAAATACATGTGTAAATAAAAATAATAACAAAAATGTTTTTTTTTCTTTTTATGCCAATAGTTTGACAAACAGGCAGACGGTCCACCTGATGGTAAGTGGTCACCGCCGCCTATGGACATTTACAACACCAGGGAGATTACGAATGTGTTGCCGGCCTTGAAGAGCTCTTTTTTTTACGCCCCTTTTGAAGATGTTTGCCTGTATGTCCTTTATAGAATAGTAAAGTTATTGTGAAAACATACGATACTCGTATGGTTAAAATTATGAAACAAGTATAGTTAGAGATATAAAAGGACAAACACATTGTTACTTCATTACAAACAATTTCAAAATTAGAGAGATTATAGAAGTGTAAACATTTTGCAACACTATGGGCATCGCCAATGCGTTGTTGCGGAGACGTGAAGTCAAGTCTCATGTGCCCGTAATGTCACCGACCGCACCTTTCTAACCGATACAGTTATGCCAGTGCCGGATTAAGCAAGCGCGGGGCCCGTAGCAAATTCTGTCGAGGGGCCTTTGGTTTGCTATGGGTTCTCAAGTATAAAGTGGTAAAAAACAGTCGTAGGTAGGATAGACAAGCGGGGCCCCCTTTTGCACGAAGCCCGTTGCATTTGCTACTATCCGGCACTGAGTAATACAAGTGCACTACTGTTTCACGACGGAAATGGGAACCGTGGTAGCACTCCCATAGGCGTATATAGGGGAGTGCCCAGTATGGTCTAGATAACACCCCAGGATGTTGGACTGATTCTAAAGTCTAGAATACCTAAATAACTTCGCACAAGATAAACTAATTTTTCATATTTTATTTGGGCCAAGCCCGGCTGAAAAATGACCCCAAATATGTCAATGGTACTTCTCCAGACAAACTCTGCACTATGGGCTACTACTTTTAAAACTACTAAGACTTACCGCCAAGACTTTGCCACAAATCTCGCAGACTGCACGTTTTTTCACTTTATTATCCTCACGATTACGGATCAGCGATGA
The DNA here is from genome assembly GCA_907165245.1 of Habrosyne pyritoides. NCBI lineage: Eukaryota > Metazoa > Arthropoda > Insecta > Lepidoptera > Drepanidae > Habrosyne > Habrosyne pyritoides. Next base: position 5,958,100 of record OU015615.1, read on the forward strand.
GGAGTGAGTCCTCAAATGCTTCTTATAACTAGTCACACCTTTAAAATCCTTGCTGCACTGAAATATATTTGAGGTGAGGGTAGCTCAGTTCAGGGTACCATCAGAGCTCAGGCTTTCGGCTAAACTTAAAAACTTAGGAGAAACAAGGTTTGACATGTCTTTGAAAGTAAAGTCAAGGCATTTTCCACAACCTACAATTATATTCCAAACTCAGGAAAGAGGTAAAAGCTATTCATTACGCGGACAATTCCGGCGAGCGCTAGGGGCTCTCAGCCGTAACAACTGTTGATGTTGGATGCTTGTATATATATCAAATCCTGAGAGAATCTTGATAGTGCGATGTAGGATTCGCGCGTGTTTCTACTCGTTCATAGATGTCGCCACATCACTGTAGTGCGGGTGGTGAAGGATTGTAGGCGTGTTCATAGATGTCGCCACAATAAATTCTATTCTATTCAAATGACTGATGTTGCAGATGAACCTAATCACAAACCAATAGGGTACATATTTCTGTGACAAAATTGAAGGTAAATCTTACCTTTTAAATCAAACACGGAGAAATCAGTATCAGACTATTTACTCACCACTTCACATTTAAAAGAAGTTCTAGGTTTCCGTTCCTCCGCCTCGTGTTCCCTCAGCAGCTGTTCAGTGTCGAACGAGCGGCCGCAGCGCACACAGAACCTGTCGAGAGACAAACGTTGTTGTGACAATGCAACAGTGTTACATTAGTGTCGAGTATGCGGGTAGTCCGTTACTTAGCTCGCGGGTCGCACAGGCCGGCGGCTCCTTGGTGGGCCTTCAGCGCGCTGGAGCAGTAGAACTGCGTGTCGCAGCCAGAACAGTGACAATCCGGTGACCTCATCTGTTTCATACAAACATATTAATTTCACAAATATTTGATCTTGGTATGAACATGTCTGTTTGTTCTGTGTCTGATTGTAAATATCTATCTAAGTATGTGCTAAAATAAGTTGTATATCAGTTATCTGGTTTCCATAGTACAAGCTCTGGTTAGTTTGGGATCAGATGGCCGCGTGTAAATAATATCCCAAGATAATAATTATTATCAATATATAAATAATAATAAAAAAAACTTAGGCACATCAATCCACCCATTTTCAAGTGGTGCACCAACGAACAGCATAAAAAGTCCATAATTTGAGCATTTTGTTTTTTTTTTTAAATAATTATGGATGACAAGATTCACTAGCGCAGAGGACTTTCAACCGAAGCTTGGATTTTAAAAGCATTTTGTTCGAAAATCCTTCATAAAACCATTTTTAATTACCTCTTTATGCGCCCTCTTTTCGTGCAACCTCAGTCCAACTGAGCCATTGCACGACTCCCCACATATCTCGCACCTGACAAGTTCGTCACTTGTCGGATGAGACACCTTTAAATGGAAGTAGTATGTCGATTGGCCACTGTTTAAAAGAAAAAACAATATACAGTCTTACTGTGAGTACAGCATCAGTATTATCTATGTATAGGAGCGCTGGTCCTCGCGTAGAGCGAGAGGAGCGGTCGCTCTAGGCGCCAGGTAGCAAAGGGCGCCAAAATAAATAGCAAATTACATCGATGGCTTTCACGCCATATTGCGAGGAAGAATCGCCTCTTTGATGCACAGGGTTTGGTGTAGTCCCAACAGCAACGAGCTGGTATTGTTAAGCTGGATTGCCCAATGCTAAGGCACTGGGTCAGCGCCCATGTTATGACCTAAACATATATATTATATTTCTGTGTAAATAACATAGGTAATAAATCTATTACCAACATTATACCTGTATCTGATTAAAAATAAATAATGATAATAATAACGGTAATAACTATGCTTATATTGAAGCACGAGTGTTATATTTAGAGCTTCAATAAATGTTGATATTTGCAATAATGTTATTTATTTAACTAAACTGAAAAACAATTTATGTGATTTAAAACCATCGACTATAGGCGCCAAAAGACAATCTCTCTCCACTGGCAAGGGCTATAGGGCCACAGTGTAAGCTTGCTGACTCGACGCTATGCGCTAAAAGAAATACAAGCTGTTACAAAACTACCCGTAAAGCCGAAAGGAGGTTAAATAGGGCCTTATGACGAGTCCACAATATTTAAGAACCGTAGTAACGCTGTATAACATAACCCAAAAAAATAAAATACTGATTTTATGAATGAAAAATAGAAAAAACTATTAAAGTAGACAATTAGTAGGTAAAATAGGTACGTAGGCCTTTCTGTTAAATAATCTGGTTCCCTGACATGACAGCTTACTAGGGTTGTTGGCTTTGATAATTAATTATATTTTTACGAGGTGTTTTGTAACACGTTATATAACTACAGCGCCATCTATCGGATACTAGCAGGTACTAAAAAAAAATATGTTCAGAAATAAAAAGAAAACACTAGAACTCCATTGCAGTTACACATATTGAATCAAAACCAGCTAACCTTCTAAACACAAAAAAATATCAAAAAGGTCCACTTCACAGCCAGTCCGCGTCAGTTTTGGGGGTACAGATAAAGACAGGCGAAGACAAAATAGTTAAGTACCATTTTCACTCCCATTTCTGAATATTATCAGAATTTCGCAGCGATTGACAAACTTTAGTATTATCATTAAAAAAACAAATTATTTAATGTACTGAAAAAACTTAAAAGTAGTTCTAAAACTAATGACTTTAAAGTTCATTTTCTGAAAGCAAAAGTTATTACTAACTTACTACTTACCTAAATCCCTTCCCACAGTATTTGCACTTATCTTTAACTCCACCGTGCCATTTGAAATGTTCCTTTGCTTGACTCCTGCAAGTAAATCATTTGTAAAAGTTGTCACAATTTCTACATATAAAAATGTTATTGGAATATGAATTCTATTGCTTTATAATAAGGAGTTGATTCAAAATTGTCATAGAAAGAAACACTTTAAACCTTGCGCTTACCAACGAATAGCACTTTATAAAAAAAAAAGTTAAATATATTTGATTTTGTTTATACTAGTCAGAAACGTAATTTATTGCAAGTAGAAGGTCTACGACCAAATTGAAAACCATTTATTCAGTTTAGAAGGCACTTATGAAGGTCAAATTTAAAGCTGAAGTTACCGGTTTGGAAGTCAGCCTTCAACTGAGAAGAACCGACAAGAAACTCAGCAAGGTCTCATTTTTTTTTGTTTTTAATATTTTTTTATATAAATTTAATCTACTCTGTCTTTTTGGCTAATTCATTATATCAATTTTATATATTTAACAATTACAAAATACTTAATATATACTTAAAAAACAAAGATAAATAACAAGACTACAAAATATAAAATAACAATAATGACTTGCAAATTACAACCTAAAAAACAAACTTGAGGTGCACTGTGCAGAGAGTAGCTATTTTCATACGCTCTTTCTTTCAAAACATTCTTAATACAATTTTTGTTGTAAAATAAGTGTTTTTAGGCAATGAAAACTGCTAAAATGTCATTAGAACGTAAGGTTTCAAGTTACATCTTTTGTAAGAAATAATGTTATTGGGAGCCCTTTATTATCGCATCTAATTCGTATCTAGGTATATATGTAAAGAAATCCCGAGCAATTCTCGGCCACCCAGGTACTATTATTTAAGCAGCAATAGGCGGTCCCAACGACTGTGCCAGGAGGGTAGCAGTGAGAGAGAAATGGCATCGAGGTGTGAAGCGGGCCACAAATGCAGTGGCGTAGCTACCGAAGGCTAGACGGGGCAGTACCCCGCGGCCCCCAAGCTTAGGAGGGGGGGGGAACAAACGAGTTTAAATAGTTTAGTTGGGGCCCTACATTTTTTTTTGCCCCAGGGCCTTTGGTTATTTATGCTATGTTTATTGTTAGCTACGCCACAGCACAAATCATAGGGATACCAAAAATTTGTTTAAATACTTACAGATATTTTGTTACGAAACCGCATTCTTTGCACGTATATCGCTTTTTATGATTACTCCTATGTCTCGTCAATCTGGATTGACTCATAAAGTGACTGTGGCAAATTTCGCAAACGTATTTCCCGCTTTTCTGTTGAAGAAATCACATAATAAATTAGTCAATACACTTTTCAATTTGTGTTTAAAGATATCGATTTGAGTGAGGCGTTTGACTGTACCAATCACAATTATTTATTATTAAAATTTTAATCAGACTCTTTCCGGTTACCTTTCTTATTATAAATCTGATTTTATATGAATACTAGCTGTCCCCCGCGGTTGTACCCGCGTTCCCGTGGGATGTCACATGTATTATACATAAAAACCTTCCTCTTCAATCACTCTATCTATTAAAAAAACCGCATCAAAATCCGTTGCGTGGTTTTAAAGATTTAAGCATACATAGGGATATAGGGACAGAGAAAGCGACATTGTTTTATATTATGTAGTGATAAAGCATTTGAAAGTAAAAAAGCTATATTAATTAACATGATGTGAAATAAAACACATTGCATTAGGAGTCCCTCAGGGGTCAATTTATGGACCATTTGTATTCCTTATGTTTGGTAATGATACATAAATACGAGATTCAGTTCATATTACACGAAGTAACTTTACGATAAAGCGGCGTGAAAGTCGAGGGCCTGGGTCACCAACGTGCTCGAGTGAGGACGCATACGTTGACCTACGTTGGGACTAAATAAATGGAAATAAATCACAGTTAGAAATTTCCAAAACATACAAGTATTACTCGCAATACGGACGCTTTGTAGAATGGGTGTGTAATATTGAACGTAATAATAACATTAAAAATCGTGTTCGTCATATTAAACTTTCAAAGCATATATTCAGTTTAGGCCCTAGAAGGGCACTTATGAAGGTCACAGCTACTGAAATTATGACCAACTGGAAGCCACCCATAAGCTAAATATAACCGAAAAGAACCATTCTATAATCTCTTATTCTGCTATTTTATTTTTTCCAATTGTATACCACATGGGCTGACAGACAATGATGTGGTCCACCTGATGGTAAGCGGTCACCGCCACCTATGGACATTTGCAACACCAGGGGCATCGCTGCATTGTCACTGAGACGTGAAGTTGTTAAGTCTCATGTGACTGTAATTTCACCCTTACCTTTCTAACCGAAACACAGTAATACAAGTACACTACTGCTCCACGGCAAAATTGGGTAAGGTAGTACTTCTCCGGACGAACTCTGCACTAAGAGCTCTACTACTCTAAACCTTTGGCAACACCATCCCTACTAATATTATAAATGTGAATGTAAGTTTGTTTGTTACACTTTCACGCGAATACTACTTAACCGATCTTTATGAAACTTTGTACACATATTCTTGGAGGTATTAGAAGTAACATAGGATACTTTTTGTGCTGGGAAAATGTTATATCCCTCGGGAACGCGGTTGAAACCGCGGGGGACAGCCAGTAGGTTATATAAACGGTATTAAAAAATTATACTTGCATCATTATGTATTAACATATGGCTGTTATAGGTCTCCTCCATCAGAAACCCTTTGTAACAAATATCACATTTGAAAGTTGATAGTAAGTAACTGTCAGATTTCTTCCTATCATAAAACTCCTTCAGCTGATCTTCTTTACTCAAATCAACATCATCCATATTATATATTGTACTAAGATTCTCCGACTTATCCTTTTTAGACTTAGGTTTAACTGAGTGTTGTTTTGTAGCCTTATTTGCGATTTGTGGCTTAGTTTTAGTCACTGGCTTAGTTTGTAAGTCAGCAATGGCGACGTCGTCTTCTGAATCTGTATTGGAGGACAAATCATTTGTGTTTCCATTGTGTATTGGGATATCATAAGGTTTTACTTCAGTTTTGTTTTTTAGATTCATGTTTTCTTTTATTTGAATATTAGATTTATTATCTGATTCGATATCTTCTTGTTTTAGCATTGTTTGTTTATTCGAGACTGTTGTTTCACTTTTATCCTTCGGTGTATCTAGTTTATGTTTCATTTTGAATATATTGAGTATTTCATTTCTTGTTTTATTTGAATATTGGATATAGTTATATGCTTCTGCCAGTTCATTTCTGTTATTACTAATGTTACTTGCAAAATGTTCTTTAAAATCTTTTAAAAGTTCTTTTAAATTATCAGTATCATCACTTTCAAGTATTTTCATTAATAAATAATTGATTTGATTATCTTTTAATTTTACATTTTCTTCATCTATTAAGTTATTTGTTTCAGTATCAAATTCAACTTTTAACACTTCGTTGCTATATTCAACAAAATCTGTTGCTGGCATATTTTCTGCACAACCATTTTGTTTTGAGTCATATTCACTGATATAAATAATTTGTATATTAGATTGCCTGATGTTTGATCTGTCTATAGGTTTAATATTTCCTGGCGTTACCTAAAAATAAACAAAACTGTTATTTTATTGTTGTACACAGCTGCTCTGCAAGTCTATCTATCCCATATCTATAAATAAATAAATAAATATCCTGGTACATTCTTTACACGCGGCCATCTGATCCCAAACTAAGCAGAGCTTGTACTATGGAAACCAGATAACTGATATACTACATATACTACGTTTTTTCTAAATACATACTTTAATAGATATTTACAACCAGACACAGAACAAACAGATATGTTCATGCACACAAATGTTTGTCCGGGGTGGGTATCGAACCCGCGACCTTCGGTTTGGCAGTCAGAGCGCTAACCACCACGCCAATTGGTCTGTCAAACAAAAACAACAATTATATCTTTTATTTTAATTGCTTGTCCCATGGTTAAAATTTTTGAGAGAAATGCTGTCTCTATTGGTGGGATAAAATTACTATGTTGGCCGAGACAAGCCGGACGGTCCACCTGATTTTATTTATTTCTTTATTAGGGACAGCAACAATCTTAAACTATAAAAAATTACATGGTTTGAACTTATAATTATTAGACCAATTACAGCTATCCACATGCTAACATGGATTTTTTACCAATATCTTACATAACAAAAAGAAAGAAAAAATTACAGTAATAACAATAATATGCTACATGTTTGACAATAAATATCATTTGATTTTTCTATTGTATATGTAAAATTGAAAAGATTCATTAAATTCACTTCATTTACAGTGTCATTGGGTACACACACAACCAAACAGTACACCTCAATTCATTCCAACAAACAGACATGCAAACAAACTTCTATAAATATAACAATTGAGGGGCCAGTTGGCTTGGTGTTTTGAGACCCTGACCATCATGCAGGTTGAGGATTCGATTCCCGCTCACAGCAAATATATGTATGCATGAACATGTCTGTTTGTCCATATCTATACAAGTATATATTTTGCAAAAAATATATATCAGTCATCTGGTTCCCATAGTACAAGCTCTGCTTAGTTTGGGATCAGATGGCGGTGTCCCGGAAATTCCCAGAATAATTATTTATTTACAGTAGTAGGAAATTAGTAATGTATTGCTCGCCTTACTTCTAAATTGTGTAGAGCATTTTTTAATGCAGCCTGTGCTTCGATGCACTTAGCTCTGAATGCGTCACACTTGAGCAGGAGCACAGCGCAGTAGCTGCATAAATACTGTGGGAGGTCATCTGTTCCTTGTGCCTGAAACAAGATGCATGGGTGCAAAAAACAAATCAAATTAGCCCTTTTGTTAAATTATCATTATCCCTTTCAGTCAGTGGTAAGTAAACCACCTTTTCTAGATGTTTTTAATTAAAAACAGTGCTTTCTTTTGGTTATTAGTTGCACTTACACGATAATACACATCTACACTAATATTACAAAGAGGAAAGATTTGTATTTTTGTATGTAACTGTAAGTACTGGACCGATTTTTATAATTCTTTTTTCATTAGAAAGCTACATTATCACTGAGTAACATAGGCTACTTTTTATCCAGGGAAAATGTAAATCCCTCAGGAACGCGGATGAAACCGCGGGGGACCGCTAGTGTTTGATAAAGAGAGAGATTACATTTCTCAGCACATCAGTCATAATTTATTCTTTTAAACGCATGCACAATTAAAACAAAATGTAAATGACATGCTGTCTGTGATCTTTGATATTTATCTAAATCTATTTAAGCTGCTTTCTTTTTTTATGATTTGTTCAGTTTATTGTTAATGTTTTACTTGTTCACTTGTTAATCTTGCCATGTTTAGTACATTATTTTGTGAATAACGGTGTTGGTTCTGCAAATACTTTTTTATTTATATATAATATTGTTACATAAGCTGTATTGTGCAATTGTTTGTTATTCTCAATAAAGAAAAAAAAATCATTACTAAAATATTGATATCATTATACATAATATGTGTGATGGCAAGAATCAAATTTTAACTTTAAAGTTCTTGTAATCTAATAGGATTTTTTCACAGCTAAGAGTGTTATAGAAAAATGAACCCTATATAGTAAAAATAAGGTTTATCATTATCATAATACAATTAACCATTAGATCATTAGATGGACCTTATTTCAAAAGGCATTAAGATGATTTTTCTTTGACATTATTAGCTGTTGAACAGTCCTTTGAGGTCTTGACAACTTTGATATATTTAAAAACTAGCTGTCCCCCGCGGTTAAGCCCCCGTTCCAGAGTGATTTCAATTTTTCCAGGGACAAAAAGTATCCTATATGTTAATCCAGGTTATAATCTATCTATATGCCAAATTTCAACAAAATCCAATAAGTAGTTTTTGTATGAAAGAGTAACAAACATCCTTTCATACAAACACATAAACTTTCGCACGTACGTATGAACAAATACCAAATAGGGCGGCTCTAACGCCGCTCGGTTTGGTAAGTGCCCATGTAAAAGTAAAAAAAAACATTCCAGTAAAAAAAATAAAAAAACTTAAAATATAAAAAAATATATTACAACACTTCTTATGCACGAGCTAGTTTCTTCAAAATATATTTAAAACCTTACTCAGTTAAAAAAAAAACATTAAAACGTCGAATAAAATTACAGAGCAAAAATTTCTCAATTACAATACATCACATGTACGAGGTAATTTCTTCTAATCTATTTGATAGCTCATCTATTAGAGGAGAGATTAACTTTTCAGAAGTATTTGGTAACCTTACTGCGGAACTTAGAAATGTGCTATAGGCCTCCATCAAGCGGTTTTCCCTCATGTCGTATAGTCGTGCGTCCGTAGCAAGACATCCTCGACACATTAGCAACTCAGTTGTTGCTGTTCCTGTTATAAAAATATTTCGGGACATTTTAAAATGAAATTAATTCGATTACATTCACTTTGTTTGTTTTGACAGTTATTTGACATAAATAAACATTTGCAATTTTGGCATTTGATTCTGTGTTAACAGGGGACTACGAAAAGTACTACCAATATTTAAGAAATGATAATTTTTTTTATGTTATAACTTTATAGCAATAATTGTTTTATTTTCGTCTCTCAGGCGATTAAAGAGTAGAAATAAATAGAAAATTAAGGCACAATTTTGGTAGGTTGCAAAAAAACGCCAGATTCGTTGTTATTTTTTATTTGAATAAAAATATTTTTATATAAAAAAACACTTTAGAATTAAACACTATATTAAAATTTTATTTTATTGACATAACAAGTAACTTCATTTTTGATTCCCGCTATGGTCGCAAGCCACGACGTAAATCGGAGGCGCAGATAATAAAAATACTGGAGTATCTGAAACTGGAAACAAAATGTTGTAATATTTTTTAAAGATAAGTACTTATCTTTAATATGATCATATTGAAGCAATGATAGTGTAGATTATCCAACGAGCTGGAGCGGGAAAAACATCGTAAAGAGACAATATTACGTTAGTAGGGTAATCAAGCGAGCACTGGCTTATTCTGAAAGCTGCACATTAGAACTATTTCCCATTCCACGGACGATGGAAATCCCACTGTAATTTCTAGGTAATGGTGGCCTACTATAAAGTGGACCGTATGAATGCTTTCAGATTTTTAACATCACAAAACAACTTTAGCATTTTAAGTAACTTCAATATTTACCGCAATTAGTGCCGCACTGGGTTTTTAAATTTTCCAAGGAGTTGCTTTGCTGGCCGTGTTTGCTGTAAGGAATAAAATGATAGTAATACGATTTGTTATATCATCACAATACAATACGGGATAAAAAGTATCACAAGATTTTATCTATAAAATAACACATTCAGTATTTTGATCCATGAAATCCGTTCAAATAATAAATGTATGGTCATGAAAATAGAATACGTACCAATCACCTAAGCTATTTAACGATCGAGTTAGCGGGACCGCTTGTATCGTCGTATTTTGCAAATCAGCCAACGAGCAGGCCTGCCTTATTCTAGCTACTAACTTATGTTGCATTAAATTCTGGCAATTGGATGAGCATTCACCCGATTTTTCCGCATCGTTTATAGTAATTTTTGGAACACCCGCATTCTGATTTTGTATTTCGCTCTGACAGTGACATTGACCAGAGTTGCCAGCTTTGGCATTTTCTACCAAATTGGTTGGATTTGGCCGACGGGCTTCGTTTGACGATCGGTGTATGTTAGGATCCGATGCGTACGTTTGGCCAAATTTTTCGTTGAAGTGGACCTTTTTTCTGTTCATCATCGATAATTGGTATTGACCCTTTCGGAGTGATGACGGTGACATGTTTGGTGATCTATTCGGTGAAGTATAAGCTGAGGCTGTTTCTTTAGGTCTTCTCGTTACATTTTTTATGTCATATTCCGTTGCTATTGCCTCGAAAACCTATAAATTAGAGAAATTACAATAAATAAAAAGACATTTTATTACAATTATTATGAAAGCAGTGAATATACCTGTTCGGCGACTAAGTTTCTAGCGTATGGAGATTCTTTAGGTGGCAAAGGTTCTCTGCAAAGTGCACATCGCTCGAGTCGTGCCCAGCAAGCTGTAAGGAAAAAAAAGAGTTATTTTTTATTGTAGTAATAGTAATGTGGTAAATTAATATAAACGTTTGACCACACTTTTGTTTCACTTGAAAATTTAAGTAGTCTACTGATTTAGGAACCAATCAACCATATTGTGATATACATATTTAAGTTATTAACTTCGTGGTCCACCTGATGGTAAGTGGTCACTGCCTATGCCATTTGCAAGACTAGGGGCATCGCCGATGCGTTGTCGCTGACACTTGAATAGGCTAGCCTTCCTAAGCGAAACACAGTAATAGTAAAGTTAAATAATTCTTTACGGCGGAAATGGGTATGGAGTTGTACTTCCCCGGAATCCCCGGAAGACCATGTAAATACCTAGTACGGCTCTAGATTCACACTTAAGTACTCAGCTGTTCTGAGAACATTAGAGGAAATAACACAAACTATTAAGCACTAGAATGAAACGTATTTATTCTAAACTAAGAGCCCTTCTGCGAGGTAAAATAACTTCGCCTGTTTAACTAACCTTCACAATAGAGATGAGAACGTGCACAAGTAAGGGCGCGCGTGGCGGTGGCGGCGCACACGGCACACGCGAGCGCACGCAGGACGCCTGCCAGCGCGCGACGAGACCGCTCCCCGCGCGACCCGCCACCCACGCTCCACAGCAGCTAAATCAGTACAGTAAATATCTTGGGACTTTCTTTACACACGGTCATCAGATCACAAACTAAGCAGATATTTTTTATATGGATATATATGTTACATAGATAAAGATAAATGTTCAGTTATATTTTCTCTTTAATAAAGTACCTACTTTTGTCAATTTATAACCTCAAGCAAGCTGGACCAATGGCAACTGTCGAAACAGTGTAAGATTCTCTGCTTGATTGATCTTCAATGATACATACGTAATGAAAGATAAACCAATAGAAACTTGGCTTTAATTAGCTATTTTCAAAAGCCATAGAAATAATATATATGTATTACAATAGATTGACAACAGTAATCAAAGATGACAACTGGTATTACATTATGAAGTACTATCAGCCAGTTAGTAAGGAGATTATATGTCATTCACCCCCTCTATGTTTTCTTGATCGAGGAGGTAATCATTTAGACGAATTGGGAGTCTCCTTAACCTTGCTGATCTACGAACGGCCTGAGGTAGTTCGGCACCGTTGTTATCGGCTTCAGGAGTTCTAATAATTTCTTCTTCACTATTTTCATCATCGTTTGAATGATCGTTTCTGTTTTCCGTATTTCGACATCTTATCTCAGCTTCATCCACCAACGTAACAGGAAGCGGCGCCAAATGCCTGTTAGACACCGTCGATTCCTGGCCATTGCTGCGTCTCACGTACGAGTAACTTGGGTTACTATGCAGGAGCTCAACTTCCTCCACATAGGGATCAGTCTTTGAACTTCATACATATTTTTTTAACAATACTGGACCTGGAACGAGCCACGATGGAAGGGATTCTCCAACAGGTGTTCTTCGAGGAAAGTTAAATAGTCTCTCGTGTGGAGTGGCATTTATCGATGTGCACAAAAGTGAGCGTACGCAGTGTAGTGACGGTTTTAATGCTTGCTCCCAATTTTCAATGGGTAGATTTTTTTAACGTAAGTAAAGTTGTATTGTTCTCCAAAGAGTTCCATTCAATCTTTCTACCTGGCCGTTTCCTTGCGGATTATACGGCGTTGTGCGAGAAGACGAGATGTTACAATTTCGTAAAAAGGTCTGCAGATCTTCTGACATGAAGGAAGCACCTCGGTCACTATGTATATATAGGGGTTGACCAAATTCAAAAAATATATTTCTGAGACAGTTTATGACAGTCACAGAGGTCATGTCCGCGCAAGGATAGGCAAACGGATACCGTGAAAATTCATCTATTATCGTGAGTATATACTTGTTCTTAGTATTTGATGGCAAAGGACCCTTAAAATCAATATTCAGTCGCTCCAAAGCTGATGTAGCTTTAATAAGTATTCCTTTGGATTTTGCGAATCGTGGCTTAATTTCTGCGCATATTGGACATGAGGCAGTCATTTGCTTAATATCATTGATAGAGTAGGGCATATTTTTCTGCCTGATCCAGTGGTACATTCTAGTTATTCCTGGATGAGAAAGGGCATCATGTAGTTCATATAACTTGTTGTTACTTATGGATGCGCAAACTCTCGAGAGGGCATCAGCTGCAACATTTTCGTTACCTGGTCTATAAATGATGTCATACTTGTAGCATGATAGTTCTAGCCTCCATCTTTCGAATTTGTCGTTTTTTATTTTGCTTGTATGACTTTGGCTAAAGATGTGGCTCACGGATTTCTGATCTGTGATAAGAATAAAATGTCTATTCAGTAGATAATGCCGCCATTTTCTGAGACTTTCAACGATGGCACAAGCTTCTTTTTCTACAGAAGCATGCTTGCGTTCACTGTCTGATAGCGTTCTTGAAAAGAATGCAACGGGGCGACCTTTTTGGGAAAGCGTCGCGGCTAAAGCAAAGTCGGAAGCATCTGTTTCAACTGTTAATATTTCCATTTCATCAATAGCAACCAATGCTGCCTTCTGTATGTCTGCTTTTAGTTGCTGAAAGCTGTTCTGCACAGTCTCATTAAGAGGAAAGTGGGTTGCATTAATTAACGGTTGGATCTTCTCGGAAAATTTGTTGACCCATTTGGCGTAGTGGGCAAACAGCCCTTGTGCTCTTTTGAGTTCAGCGGCATTAGATGGTAGCGGCAAATTTATAAGAGGAACAAGTCGATCTTTATTAGGCTCAATCGTATTATTTGTAATCGTGTAACCCAAAAGGCTTATCGTACTTTTACTAAAATTACATTTTTGCTCATTTAACGTTAGTCTGTATTTCTTCACTACGGCCATAAATTGTCGCAAATTTCTATCGTGTTCCTCCTTGTTTTTGCCACAAACAGTAACGTCATCGAGATAAGCGAAGATTCCTTGTAGCTTTTCCTTATCGATAATATATTCAAGAGTTCGTTGAAAGGCGGCTACACCATTGGTAACTCCAAATGGTATTCTCGTGAATTGATAAAGTTTTCCACAAGCCTCGAACGCAGTCAAATTTCTTTCTCTTTCTAATATCGGTACCTGATGATATGCGCTCTTCAAGTCGATCTGGCTAAAGTAATTAAACTTAGCTACCTTTGAAACAATCAATTCTATGTTAGGAAGTGGGTACGCGTCCAGGCATGTAAACCTATTGATAGTTCTGGAGTAATCGACGACCATGCGCTTGCGATGGCCTCCACCACCAGTAACCAGGACCTAAGCGCGCCATGGAGATATACTTGGTTCTATTATACCATCTTTTAAGAGTTTTGCTATTTCTATCTTAATAAATTCTTGATCTTCTTCGCTATGGCGTCTAGATTTAATAGCGACAGGAGCTAAGTCTTCAGACAGGTGTGTAAAAATGGTGGCTGGTGGTACAGAAGCTTCCATTACACAGATTTGGAGAGCCTCTCTAGTACCTCCAAATTGGAATTCAAGCTTAGAATGATCTTTCAAAATATCATGTCCAATTATAACATCTGCGCATAAGTTGTCCACTATTAAAAGGGGACGGTTTACATATTTATGTTTGCTAATAATAAGAGTAGCAAAACATATTCCATCGACATATGATGTGTGGCTAAGCGATGCCAGATTAATGGTTTGTTTATATGGTCTTTCTTTCAATTTCATCATATGAGCTATATTTTTCTCGATGAAACTCACAGAACTTCCTGTATCTATGAGAGCGTCTACGATGATATCATTTACTGTAATGGCAACTGTTGCTTGTTTTAAAGTAGACGGTGATGCAGCGGAAAATACAGTGCTGATAGACTCTGGTTGTGATACAGTAGGGTTTATAGGAGTGGATATGGCATTGCTAGTGGTGGAGCTCTGTGACCGACAAACTGACGCAAAGTGTCCTTTTTTGGAACATATCTGACAAGAAACATGGAAAGCAGGACACTTAAATCTCTGATGAAGATTCCCACCACAAAAGAAACAGCGCTTTGTTGATTGATGTCTTGTCAGAGGAACTGATACTGCAGCACTAGAACTTGGTGTGACTTGCGGTTGTGAGATTTCTTTAAGTAAAGCAGGCGTCGACAGAGCGTTTAATGTATTAGGGATACTAACGCTCATTGTGGCGGAATCTTTCTCAGCTGTTTCAATGGTTACGGCCTGCTTAAGAACCTCATCCAAGGGTATAGAGGTATTTTCTAATAAACGTTCTTTAATTTTAGGTGATAGAATACCTGCTATAAAGGCGCAACGTATAGCTTGATTTCTATGTTCTAGTGCCGAGACCAATTGGAAGTTGCAGTCTTGTGCTAGTAGTTTTAAAGTACGGCAGTACTCCGAAATCGTCTCATCACTTTTCTGTTTTCGTGTAGCAAGAATGTGACGGGCTAAAATCTCATTTTGTGGCGTAATGTAGGTTTTGTTTAAAATAGATACGGCATCATCGTAAGACTCGCAGTCTCGTATATGAGTAAAGATATTAGCAGTGAGATGGTTTGCTAGTAGCTTAAGCTTTATTACATTGTTAGTTCCGGGCGGAATTTGTTCGGTTAGAAAATTAGTAAAGGTATGAAGCCAGTGTCGCCATTTTTCACCAGCTCCGGAAGCATTAGTCTCGACGTCAAATTTTTCCGGGCGAAGGTATCTGGCTAGATAGCTTTTGTTTCCTAGCTCTTCTTCACCTTCTGCATTTTTCTTCGACATATTAAATTGAAATAGCTAATTAAATTGATACATACGTAATGAAAGATAAACCAATAGAAACTTGGCTTTAATTAGCTATTTTCAAAAGCCATAGAAATAATATATATTACAATAGATTGACAACAGTAATCAAAGATGACAACTGGTATTACATTATGAAGTAGTATCAGCCAGTTAGTAAGGAGATTATATGTCATTCAACTTGAGGGTGTTGCCAGTTACATACAATACATACATAAGGTTATAGAAATTAGTGTGTAAAATCTCGAAATCCAATCTTATGTCATTAGAATTATTACAGTGAGATGGCTTCAAGAATCCTCCTTCTTATTAGTATTAATATATAAATGCGAAAGTTTGTGAGGACGGCTGTTTAAATGTATGCATATATGTTTCTAACTATTTCACGCAAAAACTACCAAATGGATTTGGATGAATCCTGGCACATAAGTGGAGTATACCCTGGAATAATTTATAGGATTTTTATCCCAGCAAAATTTATAATAACTTTCCTAGGGATCGCGGACTAACTTCTTGCGTTATCCGCAAGCGGTTAATCTTTTCAAAATAGACTCTTGTACTTACTTCTGGATCATCTTTCGGGTCCACTCCGCAGTTCCACACAAGCAGCGACACGCCGCGGCCAGCTCCATCTCCTCTTATCAGACCTGCCACCTGGCCCACCTGTAGTTGTAAAGCAGAATAATTTAAATTGTATTCTCAAATTCTGCGCATCCTTCGTAACACATCGGTGAAGTTATATTCCACTTATGTATCCGACTTTATTCATTTTAGGAATGGTCGGATACAATGAATTAAGCGTTAGGAGGGACCGAGCACTCGTCTCATATCTTTTTAAAATTTTGATAGGCAGAGTCGAAAACGGTGTCATATTGGGTCATATAGGACTATGTGTCCCGGACAAGTACGTGTGGCGACGCCGGCAGCCAGAGCTCCTGGCAGTGCCGCGTGCGCGTACTAACTTACTTAAAGAGGCGCCGCTGACTCGCGCACTTCGAACTCTCAATCTAATTGCTACTGAGATTGACATATTCCACTGTACTCCGAGTGAATTCACAAAGATAGCTACCAAAATATTATGCTACAGAAATATATTATATATTGAAAATATAGAAAATAAGTTGTCGACACTACTGTATTAGGTAAGTATCCTGTAAAAGTAGTAGTAAGTGAGAATAAATAAATAAATATTATATATATACCGGTAATATTTACCGGTAGTCCAAGCAAGTCCTTGCCATCAGCTTGGAGCAGACAATCACCCATCTTTAACCCTGCTGTGTCTGCACGACCGCCGCTGATTACTTCACGAACCTGCATTATCGAATAGTTAACACGATTTTAAATAAAGCACCAAAAGATATATTTTTCTTAATAGATTTCAAGTGCAGTTTCTGATACAGATTTCCTATTGATCTTTCATGTTATGTACGAGTATGTTCTTTGTATTATTTTTAGTTAGTTAATATTGTAATTATATTGGCAACACGACACATTAGCAAGCTGAAGTGGCAGTGGGCTGGTCACATCGGCCGTAGAACCGATAACCGTTGGGGTAGACGTGTTCTAGACTGGTGACCACGACTCGGTATACGTAGTGTAGGCCGCCCTCCAGCTAGATGGAGCGATGATATACGCAACCTGGCTGGCAGCGGTTGGAAACAAAGAGCTTAAGATCGAGCTCAGTGACGTGCCATACGTGAGGCTTATGTCCAGCAGCGCACAGATACGGGCTGATGATGATAATGATTGGCAACACTGTCATATAAATGTCACAGGCTAAAAATGTATGTAGCAACAGTAAACGGCAGAATTGATGTTGCTGGGTGCGGATGGAGCAAATAAGAGCGGAGTCATTTGAATGATATCGGAGCAATGGACTTATGAAGAAATTACTATGGTCTTTGACTTACCCAGGGGTATGGGTCCCACAGAGTCCTCGTAAGCCTAAAGCCCAGGCCTTCCCCTTCATCTTCCGGAAGGTTTAACTGTGGAATAAAAGTAATCTGTCAGTTGATACAGATTATTAGCGTCTGCTAGATTTGTGGTTCTGACGCTGTGACTTGTATTTTCTTCTTCTTAGGTTTCCGTACTAAAAATACTAATACAATTTTGAGACCTCGAATCTTTTGTGAGCAATATAAAATGGTATTGAGTTGAAATTTGGCGAGGCCTGTAGTAGGTACACCCACAGGCTCACCCGATCACCGGGCGCGACTCCGGCTGCGGGCTGCGGCAGTGGCGAGCTGTAATGCGATATGCGAACACTTACGACTATTAGTCTAACGCCTGATGTGTATTCTTGTTCAGCACAAGACGCCTCCGTAGTTGTAGGTGCATCCATCTGTCAAAAAACATCAAATTTATTCCCGCCATAACACGCAAACGTTGCCAGTGAGAATAAATAAGTCTACGTTTGTTTTATAGATGGTAATTGCCAAGTTTATAGCCGGCTCTTCTCAGTTAAAAATACCTGAACCGGTATTAGTATCTGACTATTCAGTGTTAATATATGTTATATTTATATTAGAAGTAAAAATATTTTAATTTCGTACGCTAACTTTATCTGTGTTAGGTCCCTCGCGGTGTCACCCGCGTTTATCGATATCATATAAACATCTACGAAAAATTCCGCGTCGATTGGTAGGTAGCAGTTTCATCCCTATTGTACAGTAGCTTTGAGATGATGGTGCGTCAAAAGAACACTATTTTTCTTATATATACATAGAAGTCTAGCTGTCTCCCTCGGTTTCACTCGCGTTTATCGTTATCATATAATATAGCCTATAACCATCAAGGTAAAAATCCACGTCAAATGGTAGCAGTCCAATCCCGATATGTTTATGCATTATCAGTCACATTTAAAACGAAAGAAAATTTTTAAAAGTTGCCAGGGAAATGATATGAACTCAAAACAATAACTCACGCATCGTAGACGCATTGCAACGTTTTAAGTACTAGCTGTACATAAAACGTTGCAAAAAGTAATTAATATACTTATTAATCACACATATATTAATTACTGAAGTGGAACTTTTTATGTGAGGGCTTTAAAAATCTGATACGCAACCTTTTTGTGATGAAAAACAAAATGCATCATAAACACAATCAATGCTATTCAAAAGTGATTGATGAATAATTAAATGTTTCCTTGTAAAACAAAAATCACTTCTATCTTCTCTTTACGAAACACAATTTTTTAAGGACATTTTTAACATGCCCCATATTGCATGCCCCAAGTTAAGTATATACTTGTTTACTCATCGAGTTTCCTTGATATTATAACCGTGTAGGTAACTTAAGTTAATATCTAGGTAATGACCATAAAGTTAAACCATAATACGACAAAATGGCCAATAATATCATTTATTTAGCAAAGGACCTCAATTTCGCATGCAAATTACCAAGTTAATGGTGCATTAGCTACTGACCCCGACATCCTTCGTGTGGGATGAAGACGAGAAGAAATGTAAATCTAGAAGATTATTCTCTTCATATATATAATCTTACTAGCTGTGCCCCGCGGTTTCACCCGCGTTATGTTACATTTTCTCTGGATACAAAATATTATTAGGTTATTTCCAGGGCATGCTCTATACATACAACGTGTTACAAAATACCCCAAAAAAATATAATTAGTCATCAAAGTCTACAACCCTAGTAAACTGTCATGTCAGGGAACCGGATTATTTAACAGAAAGGCCTACGTACCTATTTTACCTAATAATTGTCTACTTTAATAGTTTTTCTATTTTTCATTCTTAAAAATCAGGTTTTTTTGGGTGTGTTATACAGCGTTACTACGGTTCTTAAATATTGTGAATGGACTCGTTATAAGGCCCCATTTAATCTACTTTCGGCTTTACGGGTAGTTTTGTAACAGCTTGTATATGTGCCAAGAATCATATAAATTTGCTTGGTGGTTTCTTACGTGAAAGAGTAACAAACATCCATACTCACAAACTTTCGCATTTATAGTATTAGTATGATTTTAGGCTTAAGGATGGATTTGAACACGACCAATTATAAATCGAAAGTTTTCGGTTGATGCATCAACGGCACAGAAATCATTATGAAATTTCGCACCAAGCCATGGCATGGAGAGGGAAATAAGACTAAATTATTCCGGGATAACATTAGTTCTCTCGGGCACCCATTGGGGCATCTAAGTGCAGCCTAGTTCATCCCAATCGCATTCCAATTTATAATCCTACTAGCGACCCGCCCCGGCTCCGCTCAGGTGCAATTTAGATACCAATACATATAAACCTTCCTCTTCAATCACTCTATCTATTTAAAAAAAGCCGCAACAAAATCCGTTGCGTAGTTTTAAAGATTTAAGGTTACTTAGGGATATAGAGACAGAGAAAGCGACTTTGTTTTATACTATGTAGTGATGTCTCTTTTGAGTTTTTATTCATCCACTAAAGAGTTTGACTTACTTTTAATAGTTCCATACGGATAAAACATTATTGTGTTCTAGCTTCTCACTACATAGTATAAGATACGCTTCCCGCTTTTTGTCTGTCCCTATGTATGTTTAGATCTTTAAAACTACGCAACGGATTTTGATGCGGTTTTTTTTAATAGACAGTTCGATTCAAGAGGAAGGTTTATATGTATAGTACATCCCCCGGGAATCCGGGTACAACCGCGGGGGACAGCTAGTTTATAATAATACCTTTATCGTGCGAGCAAGCAAGACCATGAACAAGTTAATTGGGGAATACAATTTCGATCTATTCTGTACAAGCATTGGCTCGGCTAGACGGCAGCTAAGCCTTAACTTCTTTAAGTAGGTACTAACCCAAATTTGTTTAGTTAAATGTGAATATTCCTTTTACTCATCTTGTCAAAGTCAATTATTATGACTGTTTAATACTATTTACTAGCTGCCTTACCTACCAGTTATTTCACTCACACTTAATACTATATTGTTATCTAACCGTGAGGATCTGTTAATGGCTTTCTGTTATCTACATATGTAAAAATTCTAGTTTGATAAATTAGCTGTAGATCTTCCTCTTATAAATAAATAAATAAATAAATAAATAAATAAATAAATAAATAAATAAATAAATAAATAATTAAAACTGCAATGATAGTCCAAATGAAATGTCTTGACGAAGGTCATTACTTTGAATCTATTAGCTTGAGCTTTTAATAAAGGAAAACGTTAGAAAACCGTAGTGGCCGCCTGGCTGGCTACCACCCTCAATTAGATCTGCCGCGCGCCTACCAGGTGTGTTCCGGCAGCTGTACTTGTAGGTAGAAGTGTGTGCACCACTGCAGGGGACCAGCACTTATCATTTTTTTTATGTCAATAGGTTGACAAACAGGCAGGCGGTCCACCTGATGGTAAGTGGTCACCGCTGCCTATGGACATTTGCAATACCAGGGAGATTGCGAATGTGTTGCCGACCTTGAAGAGTCCTTTTGAAGAACCCCATATCGTAACAGTGAGGGAAAACCGTAATGGGAAGCTCATTCCACATCTTAGTGGCCCGAAGGAGGAATGTCCGACAAAACCGTTGAGTGGACGATCGAGGCGGCTCGAGGATATGAGCTCCATATCGCCAGCGAGCGGTGCGATGGTAAAAAAGTGATGGTGGCCCCAGGTCAAAAAGTTCTTGAGAACACTCCCCATTAAATTGTATGATTATGGTCAAGCAAAAAAACAATATCCTGGGACATTCTCTACACGTGGCCATCTGATCCCAAACTAGGCAGAGCTTGTATTATGGATACCAGATAACTGATGTACATATAACATTAACTTTTTTGTAAATGCAGACACAGAAGAAACAGACATGTTCATGCACGCAAATGTTTGTTCTGGATCGGAATTCAACGCCGATTCATTTTAAAATAAATAGTGGTTTCTTTGGTACAACGCGTGCCGACAAACAAGCGTACGGTCCACCTAGATGGTAAGTCGTCACCGTCGTCTATGAACATTAGCAACACCAGCATCGCCGCGTTGTCGCTGAGACGTGAAGTTGAGTCTCATGTGCCTGTAATGTCTCCGGCCGCACCTTTCTAACCGAAACAGTTATACAAGTGCATTACTGCTTCACGACGGTATTGAATTTGTAGTACTTCCCAGGACGAACTCTGCACTAAGAGCTCTACTACTACTATATTTTAAACATAGGGTCTTAAATTGCGAAATAATAATGAAATCAAAGGACGGATATAAAAAGCACTAGTGGGAGAGTATAGCTATAACCCTCAAGCACCTGTAAAGTATTCTGGCAGCTGCACTTGCACCAGTTCCTAACTTCCTAGGCATCAAGTGCACTACCTTCGACCACAGATCACGTAAAAAAAAACATTACCAACCTTTTGTTTATGGATTATCAAGAAAGTACACAACACACGATTTGTAATTTTAAAAGTTAATTTTGTTTAACTATAGCCGAGCTTTTGACTTAGCGAATTCGATAGCACTGATACAATTCAAAACAACTTAATGTTGTAGTGATGATCAATTATATGAAAGTGATTGTTAAAATATCGATATCGAGTTGTTGCCGTCATCGAAATGAACGCCTTACGCGCCGAAATTTGTCTGACAATTCATTAGTGACCGTGCAGGCCTATTTTAATAGATATAATATAAATTTAATTCCTTCTTTCTTGTTTCTTGTTAACGTCTAAATCAAAGCCTAAACTTTTCAAATAAATTATTTGATTGTGTTTATTAATCAATTATTGTATTATTTATTATAATTATGTTATTATTTTGATTTTTTTTTTTTATTTTGCTCCTATGTAGTATATAGTAAGTTAGGGAATAACTATTAACTTAAAAATAACACGTTTTATGTAAAACCACTGCTATTTCTTATAAGCGCGATTATTTACACGTAATATATGCTACAACTTAGTAAGCCCAAATTACCATCTACATCGACAATCGCACACCACTAAGCTATAAACCAGTTCACCTTAAGTCCCACGGCCATTATGTGACCTACAATCGATGTGGGCTAAGTTAAGCAATACACTCATTTACGTATTACAATATAGACACGCCGTCCACCAAAATGACAGATTTCAAAAACAGCGCAAATACTAGATAGCTAACTATTTTAAGGATCGGAGAAAGAGAAGGAAAATAAATTCCACCTTGTGTACCTGTTATTAGAGAGAGATGTATATAGATCGTTATTTAATAATAAATATCCTAGGACATTCTTTTACACACGGCCATCTTTTCCCAAACCATGCAGAGCTTGTACTATTAAAATCAGATAACTGATATACTACTTTTTTATATTTCGAAACACATACATATATAGACACAGAACATGCACACAAATGTTTGTCCTGGGTAAGAATTGTACCCGCGACCTGCAACTTGGCAGTCAGGGTCGCTAACCACCAAGCCAACTGGTCTGATTTACGTTAAGATTGAGTGCTGCATGCGCCGCGCGTGCCGTCACAATTGTTGTTGCGCGACTAAATGGAATTAAGTCAATTACCATAATTGTATGTTGCCATTTCTGAGCGCGGACAACGCATGTATAGTTTATTATATCATTGAATAATATTGATGGAGTCAGCACGCGGTGGATTGATTGACGAAAATCAAGTTGATTAATTAGCTAAGCTTTTGTAAAATTTCAAGTTAAATTTTGGTAGTTTCGTTCTTTGACAGCGTATTTTGTCAATTGGGTTGACAAAGCAGGCAGTCCACCTGATGGTAACTGGTCACCGCCGCCAATGGACACTTACAATACTATAATCTTGTTCACATAGGATGACTTGTGACAGTTGCAGGTTTTTACCCATATCTTGTGAAAAAGCACTTGATTACTCTGAGTTACAGTAAATGCTTCACGAGACCTTGCTCTGTTACGGTATCCTATTATTATATCGAAATAATAAATACATATAAACCATGGAGAAATATAATAAAAGGCATCTCATGCTACGCTTTGAAGGTCCAAAAGTGTAGTCTTTTTTATATATTATAATTCAAACTAACTCCAACTTTTCTAAATATATAGTTGTTCCAATATACATATTGACACCCAGACACAGAACAAAAACACTTGTAGCACACAAATCTTTGTCCTGGGTGGGAATCGAACTAACGACCTGTGGGGTGACAGTCGGGTCTCTAAACTCCAAACCAACCGGCCCGACATACAATTTAGAGAGAGCTGACTCTGCAGACGTTCTTCTGTCCGGTAGGTGGCGCTATGAGCTAGAAATTACGTAACTATAGATTACACAACAGGTTTTATGTAGAGCATTGTTGTAAAAATGTAGAATGTATTTAATAAATATAATAATAAATACCTTCTTTACACGCGGCCATCTGATCCCAAACTAAGCAGAGCTTGTACTATGGAAACCAGATAACTGATATACTAACTTTTTCTAAATACATACCTACATAAATAGATATTTTCAACCAGACATGTTCATGCACACAAATGTTTGTCCTAGGTGGGAATCGAACCCGCGACCTTCGGTTTGGCAGTCAGAGCGCTAACCACCAAGCCAAGGCCTGTCTAACCTATATACACTGGACAGCAAATGAATCGGGCCACCCACTACCTATTTAATAGCCTTAGCTTTTTGCTGAGGCTACATTTTTAAAACGTTTGGTGTATTGTTTGTTTTTCTCATATTATTTTGTTTTTTAATGTAATGTAATGTTGTGTGTTGCCACGAATAAACGTATTTTCTTTCTTTCTTTACCTTGCAACTCTGATTAGAATATCACAAAAAGTATTAAACTTACAACTATCAAAGTTATTCCTACATAAAGTGGGTTTCATGGTTTTTATTTATTTATGGTGATTCAAATGACTATAAATTTATTCTAAAGTACCGTCAACTCACATTGTAAACCAGCAAGAAATACAATGCTAATGGTTTGCTCTGTTTTGACTAGAGTTCGTTTCTTTAGTTTCTGTTATGGAGTGTAGAAGTAAAGGAGGACCATCTTGTATGGGGGATTAGTCGAAAAAGTGTTCACTTGTAAACAGCAAATTAGGTTAGGTTAGTGTAGCAAGTGGTAATGATATGAACAGAGTGATGTGTGCTGGGTTGGTTTCAGGTAATTCTTTAATACTATTTTCTATTTACAATTAATTGGGGTACTTAAAATCATTGTATAGTTTTATTCCATACTCATTTTTGTCTATATATTATAATAATTTAAAAAAATGCACTGTAGCACAACGGAAAATTTTCTTTCCTTTTTTATTAATTTAGTATGCTACTCTAATAATTTGCGGCGCTCTATTTAAAATTCTTCCACTTGCTACAGTAGCGCCACCTTAATTTGTTCCCTTTCAACGGACACTTTTTAGTACACTGAGATGGTCCTCCTTTACTTCTACACTCCATAGTTTCTGTCCATCGTGTCTAGTGTCACGAATTTAATAGTTTTTTCCCGTCTCAAAAAAATGCCCAACGCGCCTAAAGAAGTTATCAAAAAAAAAATAGGAAAAAAAATACAAACACTTACACCGAAAATGCATAAATATTTATTCATAAAAGTACATTGAACTCATTCTGTTTTCTTCCTCCTATTTCTTGTCCTAGGGGGCATAGGTATCTTCATGTGGACCGTTTTTATATGTGTCTTGACGCATCCTCTACTTTGGAATTTCTTCCCGCAGACGTCGCAGGAATGTGGACGCTCTCCTGTGTGTACCTGTACAATAAATAGCAATTTTTTTTATACCACTTGTGCCGACAAACAAGCAGACGGTCCACCTGATGGTCAGTGGTCACCGCCGCCTATGGACATTTGCGACACTAGGGGCATCGCCAATGCGTTGTCGACCCTGAGACGTGAAGTTAAGTCTCATGCGCCTGTAATGTCACCGGCCGCAGCTTTCTAACCGAAACACAGTAATACAAGTGCACTACTGGTTCACGGCAGAAATGCGTAAGGTGGTAGTACTTCCCCGGACGAACTAAGAGCTCTACTACTCTGAAAAGTAGTTAGGGAGTAGTAGGGGAAGTGGAGCAACAGTGGAGTGAATAATGTATTAGTTACAGTAAGTGGAACAATGATGTAGTAGTTTTAATAAGTGGAGCTAAAATAAAATGGTATACACTTACCATATCATGCCGTCTAAGATTTTGAGGATTCTGAAAGGCTTTCGGACAATGCTGGCATTGGAACGGGCGTTCTCCAGTGTGTACACGAACATGTCCCTGCAAATAAGGATTTTCATTTTTTTTTAAATCTGTGGCATACCTATGGGTTAGAAGTTATTTACAGTAAAACCTGCGTGCTTGTTAAGTTTTTTTCAAATGTCTTATAGTTTTTATCGACGATAGAATGAAACACGGGATTTTCATAGCGACTGACCGCGTCCGAAGCCTGGTTCCGCGAACTACGGTGATGTGTACACGGCTGACCCACCTAAGCAATATAAATAATAAATAAATAAATACCCTGGGACATTCTTTTATACACGGCCATCTGATCCCAAACTAAGCAGAGCTTGTACTATGGAAACCAGATAACTGATATACTACATATACTACTTTTTTTTTCTAAATACATACTTATATAGATATTAACACCCAGACACAGAACAAACAGACATGTTCATGCACACAAATGTTTGTCCTGGGTGGGAATCGAACCCGCGACCTTAGGTTTGCCAAGCCAACTGGCCTGTCAATATGTGTTGATATTTTAAATATTTGTAGGTAACTTTACACTTCGGGCGCGCTCTTATTTAATAGAATAACCACATAACATACAAAAGTACCAAAATATAAAAATGCAGGTAAATCAAAGGTAAGTATATATATAAATAAAATAAAATAAAAATAAATAAATAAAAATATAAATATAAAAATGTGTAGTGCGTCGCCTACAGTATACTAGATGATTATAGGCTATATATGATATCGATAAACTCGGGTGAAATCGCAGGAGACAGCTAGTACACACATAAAAATGGGTTTATTTTGACGCACCATCACCTCACAACTACTGAACATATCGGGATGGGACTGCTACCATTCGACGCGGAATTTTTCCTAGATGGTTATAAGCTAGGGAGACAGGTATATATACATACATTTTGAAAACTTTACAGGAGAGCTATTTGAAAATGTTAAAACCCAAAAACAGATACTGCATCTAAACTCCTTAACATTCCACATCGAAGCTGTTGAATGTTAAAACTAAATGCACTTCAACGAATTTGTGCAAGGGCCATCATCATAGTAGTATCATTCATTGAGAAAAATGTTACTTTCGTCAAAAATGGCGGTTGAGTCACGTCGCCTTTTACCCGTCGATATATAAACACAAATTAGTTTAAGTTTGAAAAACCATTTGAGTATACCTTACCACTAGTAAAGCCGATGTCTTGAACGCCTTTGGGCACAGGGTGCATTTAAACCGTTTATCAGTCGAGTGCACTAAATTATGGTGAACTTTGAGATATCCAACATTCTGAAAATAACATTTTTTATAATAAATATCCTGAGAAATTCTTTACACACGGCCATCTGATCCCAAAGTTTGCAGAGCTTGTACTATGAAAACCAGATAAGGGGGCGTCCATTCATTACGTGAGGGATTTAGGTAATCTCACGTGGAGGAGAGGGAGAGTCTCGGCCAATATCACGTAATTTTTTTATTAGCAAGAAACAGAGCAAAATTCCTAGAAGAGGGTTATGAATAGTAGTAAAATTTTTTAAATCTAAATCTTACGAATTTTACTTTAAAACTTACGATAATATCAAATCTCACGTGAGAATAGGGGCGGGGGGGAGGGGGTCGAGCAAAATCTCATGACATCTCACCAAGGGGTGTGGGGGGTCGAAAATCGCCAAAATCAACTCACGTAATTAATGGATGCCCCCTAACTGATATACTACATCCTTCTAATATTATAAACGCGAATGTTTGTATGTATGGACGTTTGTTACTCTTTCACGCAAAAAATAACGGACAGATTTGGATGAAACTTGGCACATACATAGAGGATATTCTTAAATAACATATTGGCTAATTTTAATATATATAAATTACGCGCCACGTTGTTTGTCCGCGATGGACCCCTGAACTACTTAAGCGATTTTTATCAAATTTGCACACCGTGTGCAGTTTGATCTAACTAAAAAGATAGGATAGCTTACATCTCAATTTCTAGCCGCAATATTATTTTATTGCAAATTATTAGTTTATTATTTGACAGTCACAATTATCTGTTAGCTCCAAACGATTCTAACAGATGGCGGTATCTGTTGACTGGATTGAGTAAGTATTCTAACAGATGGCGCTGTGTTGAAAGTACCAACGTTTGGACTCATTTCGACATGACGTCTGTCGGGACAGCTATATAACATAACTTTTTATAGCGGTAAAAGGTGACATCCCTTTCTACATTCCATTTCTGTTGCCGCTATAACAACAAATAATAAAAAAAAACAGAATAAAATAAATATTAAGTACGGAACTCTTCTTGCGCGAGTCCGGCTCGCACTTGGCCGGTTTTTAGTTTAAAGCTTCACTACATAGTATAAAACAAAGTCCCTTTCTCTGTCCCTATATCCCTATGTATGGTTAAATCTTTGAAACTACGCAACGGATTTGGATGCGGTTTTTTTAAAAGATAGAGTGATTGAAGAGGAAGGTTCTTATGTATAAAACATGTGACATCCCACGGGAACGCGGGTAAAACCGCGGGGGACAGCTAGTTAAGCCATAAAAGCTTACCTTCACCAACTTTCCACAAATCTCACATATCAACTCTGCGCCCCCGTTCTCTTCTTTCTCCTTCTCAATCTGCCCTCTCCTCTCGTAATACAATTTCATGTATTTAGGGTATGTGGACGAATGACGCCTTTCATGCATTTTTAATTTGCCGAAGAATTTGAATGTCTTGGGGCACTGTAATAGAAGGCGTCATGATTAACATTAACCATTGAATCAATATATGGATCATATTTCATAAGCTATAAATATGTTTTTTCTATAACATCTTTAAATGTCAAAACGGCCTTTAAATATCAACAATAGAGGGGTTACATATATCAAAGCTATAGAAGGTAATAACAAATGGTGAAAAAAATAAAGCTACTGACCGTAACCTCCATATTATCAGTCATATAAAGATAACAAATAAATTTGTGTGTTTGGATGGATGTGTGTGTGTGAGGTACGTGCTTGTGTGGTGTGTGTAAGGATGTGTGACTATGTAGAGGTGAAAGTGTGTAAGAACACAGTATGTGTATTTATTTGGGTGTGTTTGTGTGTTTAAGGATGTGTCAGGTTGAGTGTGTGTCAGTGTGTAGAGGTGAAAGTGTGAGGAAGGATGTGGCTAAAACAAGGTAGGTATGATTATATGGGGGGGGGTGTGTGAGTGTGTAGAAGTGAAAGTGTGAGGAAAGAAGTGTGTAGGAACATGTTAAACAAAACAATCATGAACATTATTTTATGTGTTAGTAATTATTTTTCATACACTTTCTTACAAAAACTAAAGCAACAAATTTATCTTTAATATATTCTTACCATATTACATTTAAATTGATTTTGAGGCTTCCGTTCCTCCGCCTCGTGTTCCCTCAGCAGCTGTTCAGTGTCGAACGAGCGGCCGCAGCGCACACAGAACCTGTCGAGAGACAAACGTTGTTGTGACAATGCAACAGTGTTACATTAGTGTCGAGTATGCGGGTAGTCCGTTACTTAGCTCGCGGGTCGCACAGGCCGGCGGCTCCTTGGTGGGCCTTCAGCGCGCTGGAGCAGTAGAACTGCGTGTCGCAGCCAGAACAGTGGCACTCCGACGAATACATCTGTATTTAAAAACTGCGGTTAGTTGACGTCAAAAAGTGATTTTTTATTTATCCTGTACTATATTTTTTTTATATACCACTTGGGCCGACAAACAAGCAGACGGTTCACCTGATGGTAAGTGGTCACCGCCGCCTATGGACATTTGCAACACTAGGGGCATCGCCAATGCGTTGTCGACCCTGAGACGTGAAGTTGTTAAGTCTCATGCCTGTAATGTCACCGGCCGCACCTTTCTAACCGAAACAGTAACACAAGTGCACTACTGCTTCACGGCGGAAATGGGTAAGGTGGTAGTACTTCCCCGAACGAACTCTGCACTAAGAGCTCTACTACACAATGAAGAAGGCCTAACATGTACCTCTTTATGCGTCCGATTGTCATGGTATTTAAGGCCTCCGAGGCCGTTGAACGAGTCCCCGCAGATCTCGCAGCGCACCAGCTGGTCGCTGTTCGGGTGACACATCTTGATGTGTCCGTACTGGCTGGATCTATTCCTGGACAAACAATTTTAATCCTAGATGATATTTTTTGTGTAAGTCCAAGGAGATTCGAGAATGTATTAGATTCACAATTGGATCCTGTAGATGGCGCTGTGATCGAGTACTAGAAATTTTTATTTTTTGAGGATTACTTAAGGGATCAGTTGGATGGTTCTTGGCTATAGTTGGACCCGGTAGATGGCGCAGTTGTCGAGTTCCAGTTTTGGTTTATTTTCCCACAACATTAATTATAAATATTGTTTTACATTAAGGATCCGATAGATGGCGCTGTAATAAAGTTACGTTCAAATCATAGCGCCATCTACCGGCCAGAAGAACGTTTATCGGAACAGCTAGTCACTACATAGTATAAAACAAAGTCGCTTTCTCTGGCCCTATATCTCTATGTATTCTTAAATCTTTAAAACTACGCAACGGATTTTGATGCGGTTTTTTTTAATAGATAGAGTGATTGAAGAGGAAGGTTTTTATGTATAATACATGTGACATCCCACGGGAACGCGGGGGACAGCTAGTAATACATATGTAAATTAAAATAACTTACTGGAATTCTTTGCCGCAGTCTTTGCAGGAGTATTTCTTCCCGCCGTGCCATCTGTAATGTTGCGCCGCCAGAGAACTGCAAAGTTTATGTACTTAGTTAGTCTACGAAAAGATGTGCTTAATTTTATTAACAACTAGCTGTATCACTTGCGTTGTTCGGGGAATATGACAATTTCCCGGTATAAAAAAGTGTCCTTTATGTTAATACAGATTTTAACAATCTATGTGCCACGTTTCGCCGAAATGCGTTTAGTATTTTGTAGTACACTGGTATGAAATTTGTGTAACAACTGTTATTATGCTAATAAATAAAATACATAAAAATAAAAAAATACATCCATGTTCACAAATTTTCGCATTTATATTAAACTAGCTGTCCCCCGCGGTTTTACCCGCGTTCCCGTGGTATGTGACATGTATTATACATAAAAACCTTCCTCTTCAATCACTCTATCTATTAAAAAAAACCGCATCAAAATCCGTTGCGTAGTTTTAAAGATTTAAGCGTACATAGGGATATAGGGACAGAGAAAGCGACTTTGTTTTATACTATGTAGTGATATTAGTGGAAATTATTTTTACTAACACATCTAAGCAAAATAGGGTTCCTTTGACGCACCATCACCTCAAAATGGTTTAGTTTCTGAATTCGATCCGGTGGGTGGCGCTGCTGTTATCCCGTATGGGTCTTTTTGGGGATAGAAAAATTTTAAACGTTCCCAAAAAAATAGAAATTGAAGTGCCTTTGACTTTTGTGTGGAATATTATAAATGCGAAAGTTTGTATATAAATTAATAAATAAATAAATATCCCGCGACATTCTCTTACACACGGCCATCTGATACCAAACTAAGCAGAGCTTGTACTGTGGAAACCAGATAACTGATATACCTACTACATATACTCCATTTTTTTTCTAAATACATACTTATATAGATATTTACACCCAGACACAGAACAAACAGAAATGTGCATTCACACAAATGTTTGTCCTGGGTGGGAGTCGAACCCGCGACCTTCGCTTGGCAGTCAGAGTCGCTAACCACCAAGCCAACTGGCCTGTCATATATGGACGATTGTTATTTTCACGCAAAAACTACCAAAATGATTTAGATGAAACATAGCACATAGATAGAGCATATCCTGGAATAACATATAGGCTACTTTTTATCCCGGAAAAATGTGATATCCTTCGGGAACGCGGGTAAAACCGCGGGGGACAGCTAGTACATACATAAAAATGGGGTTATTTTGACGCACCATCACCTCAAAACTACCGAACATATCGGGATGGGACTGCTACCGTTCGACGCGGAATTTTTCGTATATGGTTATAGGCTATATGTGATATCGATAAACGCGGGTGAAACCGCGGGGGACAGCTATATATAATGTATAAAGATACAGTGTAAACTCTTTATAACGTTATCCTTTATAACGATAAACTCCCTATAACGTTGAAGTGAGCCCAAGTTGGTTGGTTTGTTCACTTTGTTTTGTTTTTTTTTGTTCACTCCATATAACGATAACTCTCTATAACGACAAAAAATGCTCAGTCCCTTGAGTTTCGTTATAAAGAGTTTACACTGTATTTACACTAATAAGTTTAAAAAACCACCTGAGTATCTCCTACCACTAATAAAGCCAATGTTACACATGGGTTAACATAGGATATTTTTTATATCGGGAAATTGTAACATCCCTGGGGAACGCGATCGAAACCGCAATAATAGAATGCACTCACCCGTGTCTTGTTATGTGACCACACTCTTTGCAAGTAAAAATCTTATTGTGGCCCTTCCGGTGCCCGTACAGCCTCCGCTGGCTCATGAAGTGACACTGACATATGTCACAGACAAACTTGCCGCTGATCTGTTAATGAATTAAGTGAAGGGTGTCCCGTGATATGTACATCTATACAGGAATATTTTTTATTCAGTGCGCAAACTTTGACAAATTAAACTTAAACGAGTTTTGTTAAACACCTAATTTTCATTTTGATAAGTTTTAGTACAAAAAAATAAAGTTATCGTTAACGAAAGATATAGACTTTAAAATTGATATTATGGCTACTGTACGACTGTCTGTCGGGCGCGCACCCCGGCCGTGGCCTTGGCAACAGCTGGCTCTGCCGCCGCGTGCGCCCTTTGATATTATTATGAATAGATAGTGTCCATTGTTTGCTGATTTTAAAGTCGAAAAAAAAATACAAAATAAAATTAAACAAATAATGGAAATGTGTTCTGTTACTGATACTGAACCACCGAATTTTTTTTGCGCATTGCTTAAAAAATATTCCTGTATAGGGTGTTACAAACTACCCGTAAAGCCGAAAGGAGGTTAAATGGGGCCTTATAACGAGTCCATTCACAATATTTAAGACCCGTAGTAACGCTGTATAACATACCCCAAAAAAATAAAAAAACCTTATGTTTATGAATGAAAAATAGAAAAACTATTAAAGTAGACAATTATGAGGTAAAATAGGTACGTAGGCCTTTCTGTTAAATAATCCGGTTCCCTGACATTTGATAATTAATTATATATTTACGGTGTATTTTGCAACACGTTGTATATAGAACCGATAACCGTTGGGGTAGACGTGTTCTAGAGTGGAGACCACGGCTCGGTAAACGTAGTGTAGGGCGCCCTCCAGCTAGATGGAGCGATGATATACGCAAACTGGCTGGCAGCGGTTGGAAACAAAGAGCTGAAGATCGAGCTCAGTGGCGTGCCATAGGTGAGGCCTATGTCCAGCAGTGGACGGAGATAGGCTGATGATGATGATATATATGTATAAACGGAGAAGCTGACTGACATATCAACGCAGGGCTTAAACTATAAGGGTTAGAAACTTGAAATTTTGCACAGGGATTCCTTTTATAACGTAGGGGAGCACTAAAAAAGGATTTTTGAAAATTCATCCCCTAAGGGGGTAAAAAAGGCTTGCAAAGTTTTTATGAAACAACGTGTTTTCTTGATCTGATCAACTACAAACTTGGCATTTATATGGCTATATATACTAGCTGTCCGGACAGACGTTGTCCTGCCAAAATAAGTCCATACAAAAATTCAGGGTTTCGATCGCAGCGCCCCCTACCGGGTCCAATTGTAAATCTAAACCATTCTCGAATCTCCACGAACACACACAAAAAATTTCATCAAAATCGGTCCAGTCGTTTAGGAGGAGTTCAGTCACATACACACGCACACAAGAAATATATATATTAAGATATTTATATATTTGGCACGCCAGAAGACCTGTACAATGCTACAGACACAGTACGTCTGGCAGAAATTCTTGAAATTCTGGTCTCAACAAATTTTGCCACAACGATCGACACGCAAAAAAAAAAAGATTTAATGAAACACGTGTTAAACCCCTGAAATGATAAAAGGGGGAATCATTTTCATCTGATTATATCTTGTAGCTTATAACCCTCGGGAACGCGGGTAAAACCGCGGGCGACAGCTAGTTTATTGACATTCATACTTACATCATCGTGCAGCGACATATGATTTTTAAAAGTTTCTTCAATGAGAAATCCCTTGTAGCAAAAATTACATTTGAACTGTCCATTTTTATAATTATCAGACTCCTTACGTCTCATTAATTCGGTTATTTGCTCTTCTCTGCTCAAATATCTAATTTCTGTATTGTACATAGCGTAATGTTCTTCTGAATACCTAGTTTTCTTAGTTTTGCGGCCGTTCAATATTCCATTGATGATTTTGTTGGAACCTCTCGATGGAGCAACTCTTCTGGCATTGCTTTTTGTCGGTTTACGTTTCGAAGGCTCAGAAATAACTTTTAGGTCCGCAATAGTCATATCATCTTCTGAATCAATAAGATCGTTTGTATCTTCTAGCTCTTCATCAATAAATTCTACCTTCACTTCTTGCTCTTGTGTTAACGGACTTTCACGATTTTCTTCAGTTTTTAATTCGTGCGGTTTGGAGTCTGGACTTTCTGTAGCTCTTTTCGGTTGCACTATTCTTTTTTTAACAACCTTCTCATTTTCAACAGGTTTAGCTTTGGTTTCTTGTTTAGTTACATCAACTTTCTTTTTTATTACTGATTTTGGTGATTCATTCGACGGTTCTTCGTCTAATATGCTGAGTAACTCATTGCTGGTCTCGCTACAATACTGTATATGGTTAAGAATTTCTGACAGCTTCTTCATTGAGTTTTCTATATAATTTACATCACTACTATCAAAATTTATAATGAAATCTTTTAATAATCCGCTATCGTCTTTATTTTCAAAGTATTTCTTTAAAATGCACTCTAATCCACTATCAGAGTTATTTGGAGCGTCTTTCTCTATAACAGGTACAGGTTCTTGGTTCTCTACGCGGTTCTCTGCAGTTATCGGATTGTCTTTCTCATCGTCACTTATTGAACTGTCAGATATATCTGATAATTCATCTAAGGAGTCATCGGAATCGTCACTATCTGACGAGATGTCACTATCGGTAGATATGTCAGGTATTTGTTTACGTTTGGGAGTTTTATCGACAATATCTATTGTTTTTAATTCAGATTGTTTAAAGTGTATTTGTCGGTCTATTGTTATATGTTCTGTGGTAGGCTGGAATTGGAAAATACGTTGCTTATATTTATGCAACTAGTATGATTTTTTTAAATACATACATTTTATTAAAATTAAATAAATTGAATTTTTAGAGTAACAAAGCTTTTAGTGTAGAGTTCGTCTGGGGTAGTAAAACCTTACCCATTTACACCGTGAAGCGGTAGTGCACTTGTATTACTGTGTTTCGGTTAGAAAGGTGCGGCCGGTGACATTGCAGACACATGAGACACAACTTCCCGTCTCAGGGTCGACAACGCATTGGCGATCCCCCTAGTGTTGCAAATGTACATAGGCGGCGGTGACCACTTACCATCAGGTAGACCGCCGTAGTTCTTTGTTAGCCCATGTGGTATAAAAAAAATAGATTTTGTACAGTCAGAGGTAAGGGTTTATAGGGGGAAGGAGCCACTAAAGTGTGACTACCACTTTTCTAACCGAAACAGTAATAGAATAGAATTTTCTTGGAATAGTTTAGTAATTTTGTTTATTCATGTAGGCCTACACAGGCTCTTATAAATACAATTGCACTACTCCTTCACAACGGAAATGGGTAAGATGGTATTTCCCCGCTTGAACTCTGCACTAAAAGCTCAACTACTCAAGTTTAAAAGTAACTTACTTTAATATTATCAAGTTGTGCATTTCTGAATATAAGCAGTGCATCAATGCACTTTATTCTGAAGGCATCAAACTTGAGCAGCAGTGCAGCGCAGTAACTGCATAAGTAATTGGGCAGGTCATCTGTTACTTGTATCTGTAATAATTTTTTTTTTTTTTATTTATAGACACAGCAACAGTATACACATTATAACTTATAAGTAGGCTAGAAGATACGCACACATTGACTTTATTTATTTAGATGACCAACAAGACACACTAATATATTAAAAAATACAGGACTAACAATGTTAATCGTAAATAGTGTCCCAATTAGAGGTGATAACCGCATGTATTAAAGACTAGCTGTCCCCCGCAGTTTCACACGCGTTCCCAAGGGATTCTACATTTGTTTGTTCATTCTCTCATGAATAGTTTTCGCAGCGCACGCGATGTAAGAAAGTTTCACACCTTGGGTTACATTATTGGAGTTTTAGTATGGATCCCTAACTTTAAAAAAAAATTAAATAGCCTGTGTTACTCAGTGATAATGTAGCCTTCTAATGAAAAAAGAATTATTAAAATCGGTCCAGTACTTGTTGAGTTTATTCGTTATATACAAATCTTTCCTCTTTATAATATTAGTGTAGATGTAGAAAGACAAACAACACAACCAAAAATATATTAAGAAATAAAAAATTATATTTCATAACCCAAAAGCCAAAGAAAAAAAATAAATAATAATAATCTGTTGTGTATACCTATAATGGTTACAAAACAAAAAAAATTAATACAATAAAGAAAAAAAGTTAACAGTTGTTTTAATGTTAATGAAAGTTAACTACAGCTATTACAAATAAAAAAAATTGAAAATAAATATAATATTACTAATAATAAATATCCCCAGGACATTCTTCACACATGGTTACTTGTAAAGTATACTGCTTGTACTATGGCTACCGGGTAACTAATATACTATTTTTTAAATACTAGTATAGATAATATAAAATAATACTTATATAGATATTTACAGCCAGACACAGCACAAACAGACATGTTCATGCACACAAATGTTTGTCCTGGGTGGGAATCGAACCCACAACCTGCGGCTTAGCAGTCAGGGTCTCTAACCAAGCAAGCCAGTCCATAGAAAGGTTTAAAAATTTTATCTTTTGCAGAAGGTATCTCGCTCATCACTTCCATGAGAACTGACATTCAAATAAAGCTTTCAAGGCACATGGTAAACTCTGGAGCTAAAACATAGTACCCATAAACTTACTCTACGACTTAATCATCAAGCATTCTGTCTGTTCTATCAGTTGTATAGTAAGGAAGTTGCCAATAAGGCTACATATACCCATTTTAAGGTCTCAATATGGCTAAGACATCTCACTATCAGTCTCCTAAGCACGAACACCTATCGCAAGCGTAGTATCATAGTATCGAATGCTCCAAAAAGCTAATTTGTATACAAAATTTTACATCTATAGCTAGCGATGTTCGTGCTTAGATGTCAGGGCAAAGGTGGACTATTTGTCAACCTTCTAACGTAAAACTAAGGCTGTGAATATAAATGAGAGCTTACAGTGTTACACATTAGAGTGCAATAGGCCTCCATTAGTCGGTTCTCGCGAATGTCGTACAGTCGGGCGTCTGAAGCGAGACATCCGCGACAAACCATCAGCCTCGCCGCCGCCTTCGACTCATTCAGATAACAATTTGCTTGGGACATGTCTTTCGTGATTTGTTGCAATTTCAATTTGTTGAATGGTCCAACATATTTTTTATTTACGAAAAGTTTACTTGATTAAAGACATTGACATTAGGCATGACGAATATTGCAATTTCAACTCGATTAATCGTAGAATTCGTAGTACCGATTTTTTGATCGGAAAACTCGATTTAATGTCCGGAATCGATTCAGTGAACCAATATTTAACGCCTGAAAATGGATAAGAATTACAAAGCTATTTAGAATTAGAAGACTGGACAGGTGGTCCTAAAAAACTTGGACATTAAGAACTGAGAGCTGTAAACTATATAATTTCAAAGCTTCTTTACTAAACCAATGCATTTGTGAATGTAATTTTGTATACTAAGGTTTATCTGGAACATCATAATTTTTATTTAAATTCATTGGCATAATATCAATATAATAATATGTATACTTGATACTTTGATTTAGGTGTAAAAGAACTTTAATTAGTTTAAAAATGATAAAAGACCAAATGTCATGGTGTTCTTTTTGTTTTCCTAATTAAATTTATATTGAAAATATCATATCAATAGTCATAAACCTTTGTGGTTTTTAAATGCTACTATGTAAGCATTATTTTATTGTTATTTTTGAGCTTGTAATAAAGGAAAAAAAAATAAAAAAAAAATAGAAGAACTATTTTTGAAACTCGTTTCTTTTTTGTAAATTAATTCATCTGATTCCAACTCAAATCGAATCAAGAATCAATTTTATACAGAAATAATCTCATCCCTAATTGACATTCAATAAGTGTTGCTAGATATTACAAAAAAAAACCTACCATTCTTTAATGCTGTATTAGTTTATTTTGCATATTTTCATAGCCACTTGTCGAAAGTTAACAAGTTCTTTCTTGGTAATCACGTTCGATTCAATAATAAAATACCGCTTTATGAACCTAATTGTTTGATCATTAATTTAGAAATCATATTAAGAATGTTAGTTTATTGTATTGAAGATAAAGATGTATGAAAATAGCTGCTCTCTCCACAGTGCACCTCTAATTTGAATAATAAATATCCTGGGACAAATAAATATCCTGGAACATTCTTTACACACGGCCACCTGATCCCAAACTAAGCAGAGCTTGTACTATGGAAACCAGGTAACTGATATACTACATATACTACTTTTTCTTTTCTAAATACATATATAGATATTTACACCCAGACACAGAACAAACAGACATGTTCATGCACACAAATGTTTGTCCTGGGTGGGAATCGAACCCGCGACCTTCGGTTTGGCAGTCAGAGCGTTAACCACCAAGCCAAGTGGCCTGTCAATTTGAGTATTTCGGTTGTAATAATTGTTATTTCTTTTTTTTTTTGTTATCTATATTATTAAATATTTTGTAAATGTTAAATATAAAAAATAAATAATAAAATAGCCAAAAATCAGATTTAGATAAAATTTATATAAAAATCATTAAAAAAAAATAACTTTGCTGAGTTTCTTGCCGGTTCTTCTCTGTGGAAGGCTGACTTCGAAACTGGTAGTACCTTCAGTAACTTTAAATTTGACCATCATTTGTGCCGTCCGCGGGCCTAACCTGAAGCGGTTTTGATTTTTTTTTCAATATTGAATATACAAAAACTGATAATTATAGTTAGTAGCTCTTATATGGACAATTAATTTAGTTTTTACTGGTCTTACGCTCCACAGAGCACCAGACTACACTACAATAGATTGAAGTTCGGGTCCCAGTGGTTTCCTCATACATAACATTGCATTACCTCATAACCATTGCAGTCAATTTACTATCCTCTATAAGCAATACCTAAGCATTTTAGGAGCACGCAGGGATAATGCAAACCCAAGAAAGTAGGCACAATTTCTTTTGTTATCAGATCCACTAAGCGTTTTTAATCAGAGCGCATTTAATGTTACCTATTGAAATCTATTGTTCTTTACATTATCGTCGGGCCAGTTGGCTTGGTAGATAGAGACCCTGACTGCCACGCCGCAGATCGTGGGGTCCATTCCCACCCAGGACAAACATTTGTGTGCATGAATATGCCTGTTTGTTCTGTGTCTGGATGTTAATATCTATATAAGTATGTATTTAAATGTAGTATATGTATATCATAGCAGTTATCTGGTTTCCATCGTACAAGCTCTGCTTAGCTTGGGATCGGATGG
This sequence comes from Habrosyne pyritoides, assembly GCA_907165245.1. NCBI lineage: Eukaryota > Metazoa > Arthropoda > Insecta > Lepidoptera > Drepanidae > Habrosyne > Habrosyne pyritoides. Next base: position 5,997,642 of record OU015615.1, read on the forward strand.
CCTTGTAAAGGATATCCCATGATATTTATATTCAATTACATGGATAAATTCCGTTTTGTAACCTCTTTGTCCCCTACCACTTAATTGCAGCTGTCGGAACACACTGGCGCTGGTACTGGTGGTAGCCAGCCAAACGGGTACTTCGTAAGTACCCCTATCTCCGTAGTATGGTTTCTATGGCCGAAAACCCAAAGCAATTGTCGTATTCGAAACCACGATACCTTTGTCTACTATGGAGGGGCGAGATGTGAGACTCCTCCATTTAAAAGGGAAGATCTACCGCCAGGCTCATGCCTGGGGACCGCGGTCCAACTGCTGATGTTGGATGCTTGTATATATATCAAATCCTGAGAGAATCTTGATAGTGCGATGTAGGATTCTCGCGTGTTTCTACTCATTCATAGATGTCGCAACACTGAGCAATCAATGCTTTAATAGAGTTCCGAAATCAAAGCTGCATGTTGGACCTTTTGACAGATAAGCATTCTTTTATCCTTCCTCAATAGGTAGTCAATAGTTTTTTTTTATTATACCATATGAGGCGACAAACAAGCACACGTCCACCTGATGGTATGTGTCACCGCTGCCTATGGACATTTGCAATACCTAAGCATAGCTAATGCGTGTCAACCCTGAGACGTGAAGTTGTTAAGTCTCATGTGCCTGTAATTTCACCTTATGAATTTACCTGCAATTTAGGTAAACTATCTATGCGCCAAGTTTCATTAAAATCCGATATGAAATTTTTGAATGTTTGTTACTCTTTCATACAAAAAATACCAAACAGATATGTATGAAACATGGCACATATAAAGAAAATGCCCTGGAATAGCACAGTATTTTTCGAGCCGGGAATATGTTACATCCCCCGGGAACGCGGGTGTAACCGCGGGGGACAACTACTAGTATAATATAATTATTTCTCTTATAATTGGAACTCTTGACCTTTAAAGCACAGGTCAGAATCGCACTCTTATGTATTTTTTTTTTGTGCAAAAATGCCATTTCATGCGGAAACCTTAGCGTTCAAATCAGGCATGAACTTGTTGCTTATTTTATCAATAGCAGGAAAAATACTGTGAATCGCAATAATAATATGAGTATTATAATATTTTATTTAGTTATAATGTTATTGTGATAGAAAACGCGTCAATAGCTGCCATTACTCACACACAGAATAGGTATTTGTTATTTATCTGGTAAGTGGATTAATTTTTTTCTTATTTAGAATGGGCTTGCGTTTGGCCTTCGACTGACTCAGGAAGGAGTTATGACGAGGTCGAGAATGTAGCACACTTACCCAGAAACCTTATTCGAACAGTGGTTGTGATCTATACAAAAATTATAGCTGAAGCCAAAATAGACTGAAAAAAGAAGTGGACGCCTTCATCCTGAAGTGAGACACTGGACTGACAAGAAATAAAAATACGGTCCACCTGAATCAGGCCCTAGATACTGTGAGTCACTTTATTTTTACTAATTTTGGAATAAGTTAAAGTGAACCTAAGCCAAATCCCGTGTCCGCGGATGGTCAGAATAGAAATCATTCTCCCATCATTCTCGCCCTTTCATAAGCAGTGTACCTACTAGTAAAGAGGCCTAATTTCACCACATTTGCAGATGATATTGTATAAAATTGTCTATGTTGATGTTGTGCGAGTCCAAAATAAATGTTTTCTTTCTTTCTTTCTATATTCCCTGAATTATAATGAAATAGGTACTGCGAAACTGGAAACTCGTTATAATCCGTGACTCCTAAAACCACTAAGGGCACTCCTGTAATATTTTCATCATGTCGAATCGTCATGTTTTTTTTTAATGGACTTTATGGTTTTTTTTTATACCACATGGTTGTTTATCACCACATATTGACATTTGCATCACCAAGGGTACTGCCAATGCGTTGTTGTATCTAAGACGTGAAGTTGTTAAGTTTCATGTGCCTGTAATAAATTCTAACCGAAACACAGTAATACAAGTGCACTACTGCTTGTGGTGAGCTCTCAACTGAGGCTAGATAAGGAAGGGTGACTTCTAAAGTATTAGGACCTCGGCGTTGTTGGAGGGCATGGGAAGTACAAGGGAATTCCTCGACGTCGGAGACGAATTTGGGAATCTGATCATATGGAAATAAGTTCATTTTCAATTATTTTTTAACAAATAACCATTGGCTAAGATTTTTTGCGAATAAGAGAAATTAATTACAATAAATAAAAACAACCAGCAATGTTTAATTAATATTGTTTTTATTTTTCAGCCTGGGACTAAAACAAATTCTAAAATGGAAATTATGAATTCCACCACGCAGTATCTACCCGAAAGCACGCTAAATGTGGTATCTGATATCTTAGAATACATCACTATTTCTACATCAGCGCCGATCATATGTCTTAGCTGCATATCTTGGATAATGTTGCCACATTTTCGACAGTTTCAAAACTATGTATTTATTAATATAATTGTATGCGGATTTGCATTTAAACTTTCAAGTATAATTATCAGAAGATCGTTTGACATCCTAATGTCAAATCTTACTTCTATCTTTATTTATGTATACGTGATCAGCTATGTGACAATTTTATTTAACGTTGCATTCACTTTTTGGTTGTTAGTTTTATGTGTGCTATTTTACCTACAAATTGTGAAAGTATTTGGCGGTAATATTTCTAGAAGGTACTTGAAAAGCACATTATTTGGATGGGGTGTGCCTGTATTAATAACAGTAATAATGATATTATGTGATAGATATGGAAATAGTATGAATGTTTCATTTATATTGTTCATAATGTTATATACACCGCCTTTATTTATCAATGTATATATTTACGTTTTGGTTTTATTGTCTCTGGTGAAAAGCACAGATGTAAATAGAACTTCGGAGGTCAGTAAAAGGATTCAACTCGCTACTTTGGTTTTTGTAATGACAGGAGCCATGATATTGAGTTCAATTGTTACATCTGTGGTTCTTGAAAATGATTATCAAATAGTGGCACCTATTGTGCATTCCTTACAGATAATTTTGGTAAACGTTTTCTTTTTGATGTTAAAAACGAACCGTGCTGTATGGGGTCAGGCTTTTAAGAATCGATGTAGACGAAATTGATTTCTTTTTCCAATATTACCTATATGAATTTTATTATTTGTACTTATATTAAAGTTGTTAATTAAATTATTATATAGACAGAGATATCAAACTAGGATAACATGATGGTATATTTATTATAAACAAGATTACAATAGATTTAATACTAACATAATAAAACAAAGTGTACATACTAAACTACTTAAAATTAACTAATAAATAAAGCAATAATCTATAAATTAAAAACCGAATTTCAATTTGTTATAGCTGTCTATGGGTAAAGTGCCCAGAAGGCTGGCTACGTTGCCTCTTTGTATGGCTTTATTGTATTTGAAATAAGGTACATCTATTGGGCTAGGTGACAGGTATAGACCGACTTTCAAATAATAATTAAAATGTATGACAAGGCAGATGTATGGTTTTATTTTGTTTTGATTATCATTAACGTATTTAAAGACTTTCAAGGTAAAATAAAGAATAAATTAATTCTAAAGGCTTCGGATGAAAAAATAGAAGTGGAATCTTCAGATAGCTATCTCATTCTATCACAGGCTATCCTATAGATCTATAAGTTGGTCTCTTTTTAGCGTGCCTTTTTCATTTCATCGAGTTTCAAATCACAACGATCCTAAAGAAGCTTTCACTTCAAAACACTAGAGAATCGACCGTTGTAGGCGTGGTCAGTTCATTCAGCGTTAAAAACAGTTCATATATCTTTGGTGTTGCACAACCTGATATTTGTAAGTGAATAATAAATAGTAGTAAAGTGTTTAAATCTAGCAACACTTTAATCAACTATCAGTCAATCGTATATCAAAATATTTTCTACACTGGCAACAGTCGCCATTATAGTCACAGATGAAAAAAAACCGTAGAGAAATTAATATATTCTGTTCCATATAAAATCTTATTATAAAAAATGTGTTATATTTTACGTGTGCTTTGGGAATATCAATGTCTTGAATGCATTACCTATATTTTGAGAGCTGGTCGAGCGCGGTTTAATTGTACATCTTCATCAAATGAAGCTTTGGACCAGTTGGTTTGATGATTAGACCCCCTGAATTCCTCGCCGCAGATCTAAGTTTCGTTCCCACCCAGGACAAAAATTTGTATACATGAACGTTTCTGTTTGTTCTGTGTCTCGGTGTAAATTAATATATGTATGTATTTAAAAGAGTCGTACATGAGTTGTCTGGTTTCCATAGTACAAGTTTTGCTTAGTTGGGGATCAGATGGACACGGCCATCTGTAAATAATGTCACGGAAACAAAAAATGCCATCTCTCTGTCTCGTTTCTTAACATGTATTTTCAATAAGAGTTTCTCTGTCTTGTGTAAGTGAGGCCGAATATGTGCCATTGTCTATTGATTGCTCTGTTTACTGAGAAAAACCATCCGAGCCGAAACGCCCTAAACAATATGCAATATTGTAACTAAATTTCCAAGTACAGACAGGCCTCTTGGCTTGGCGGTTAGCAACTCTGACTGCCAAACCGAAGGTCGCGGGTTCGATAACCACCCAGGACAAACAGTTGTTTATAAATATATATTTAGAAAAAAGAAGTTGTATATGTAGTATATCAGTTATCTGATTTCCATAGTACAAGCTCTGCTTAGTTTGGGATCAGATGGCCGTGTGTAAAGAATGTTCCGGGATATTATAAATTCATTTTATAATTTATACAATTTAAAAATAGAAATAAAAAATGAAATGTAATAAGTACCATATATTATATTAAGGAATCACAAGCCTCAACTCAAAACAACGAGCTGACAAGCGTGGAAAGATGTTAAAGTATAATATAAAAATGCAATACAATGTATTACAATAATTTTGCATTAAACCTATAAAGAGTACGGACTAAGGAGTCCGTAGAAAATGTACAAATAAATAAAAAGTAATCAGTTTTTTTTTATATATTTATTATTGCACAAAGATAAATAAATGGAGAAAATAAAACAACATCATTAAAAAAAACCACAGATGTTTAAAAGAGGAATAACTAATTCAACATTCAGTCCTTAAGGTACCAAATTTATATTTTTTTGAGGTAGGTACATATTTTTATTATAATAGACTTGATCCACTTAGACCCACGTAGTGTAAATACAACTTGGAAACTTTGGTGAAAGTTGTTACGCAACAGTTTTGGTGAAGGTTGTCAATCAGTAGAAGGCTGTGGTGGAAGTTTTTGCTCTATGTTAAACTAGACAAGACTGACACATCAACTGATTGATTTTCCATCATCACTCCAGGTTGAGTTTGCTCGGTGTTAGTCTCGCCATTGGCTGCGAAACTGGTCTTCTTTTGATAATTCTGAATTAACTGATTGCTTTGAACACCCTGATGCTTTGATTGCGTGATCAGTATTTCCAGGCTTAGTTCCTTTTAATTTTATGCGCAGGATTTTATGTTTTGGTAACAAAGGTCTATTTGGATTTCTCGGTAGCGGTCTACAAGGATTTTTGTTATTTTTTCCTGTCAACTGAGGCGTATCTGAGTTTGGGGCTCGCCAGTAAGGTTGGGTTGGACTGCATGACATCCAATTCGGCACAGGTTCTGGTGTATCTAAAACGAGAACCATTACTAAATATGTATTATTAATAAAATACTATATTTATTCGATGGTTAATTAATGCTGACCCTGACGCACCTAGTCATGACGTCATAGGGTTAATTTTTCTATAACACTCTTTTCTGTCAAAACGGACCAAGATCTCGATAACTTATGGCTTGAATAAATGGTATTTTGAATGCAATGAATGACTAGCCAGTTGGCTTGGTGGTTAGAGACCCCGCCACGTCGTCAGGTCGTGTGTGTGCATGAACATGTCTGTCCTGTGTTTAGGTGTAAATACCTTTCTACGCATGTATTAAAAAAAATAATATATCTGGTTTCTATAGTACTAAATAAAAAACTAAAGAAATTTTATCTATAACGTACCATTTCTTTCGAATCCTTCTTGAATACTGCTGCCACGATCATTTCCTGTCTCTATCCAGTATACAGCATCGCTGTATCTCTCTGAACAAAAAATATTCAATCGCCTACTTATTCCAGAATCACTTTGTAAGTTTTCAATAAAACACACTCAACTTCGAGTAGTAGAGCTCTTAGTGCAGAGTTCGTCCGGGGAAGAACCACCTTACCCATTTCCACCGTGAAGCAGTAATCCAATCGTATTACTGTTTCGGTTAGAAAGGTGCGGCCGGAAATTACAGGCACATGAGACTTAACTTCACGTCTCGGCGACAACGCAGCGATGCCCCTGGTGTTGCTAATGTCCGGGCGGTGACCACTTACCATCAGGTAGACCGTCTGCTTGTTTGTGGTATAAAAAAAACAACGGGTTGCACTCCGGGACTGCCGGCAGAAGTGAAAACTTGAACATTAACGTTGTGCATTTTTACCGTCTTACGAATTTTCGATCAAGTCACGTGCCCTGACGCGAGTTCAACATTTTATACCCATCCTAAGAAAAGTGCTCAACGCCGATAAAGAAGTTTTCACTTCAAAATAATGTGTGAGTGTAATTCACACACGGCAGAAGTCAAACTTCTAAAAAGTTGCCTACGAGAGATTGAGATGGGTATAGAGTTTTAGGATAAATGTAAGGTCTATCTGAGAGATTAAAATATTCCCATAAAAAAAACATTTTCTACAACTCGACCTACATCAAGTTTTCGCGCCAAAAACATTGACAATGAATTCGAAATTCCAATTGTGGTTCAAATTTCGTTCGTGCTGCGTGCAGGTTTAACATAGTCAGCGCTTCAATCAAACGAGGTTCGTAAGTCTGGTTATCTGTATGAAAGGGCTGGTTAGCGGTTGAAGCGCTGAATAACAACTCTTGTTTCTTAATGGCGACGCATTTTCGTTTCATAGAGTTTCAAATTCTTTTCTCATTTTTTGGTTATCATCATTTAGACAGGCCAGTTGGCTTGGTGGTTAGCGACTATGTCTGCCAAACAGAAGGTCGCGGGTTCGATTCTCACCCATGACAAACATTTGTGTACATGAACATTTCTGTTTGTTCTGTGTCTGAGTGTAAATATCTATATCAGTATGTATTTAGAAAAATAAAAGGTAGTAAATGATATATGTAGTATGTATGTATGTTATATGTAAGTAATATATGAGTTATCTGGTTTTCATAGTACAAGATCAGCTTAGTTTGGTATCAGCCCCCTTATTCAGCTAACACAAACTTCGTCGGCGAGCCACATCACAGAGGCCTCGGAGAGCTTATCTCTCACGTGATTAGTAGTACTAGCGTAGTTACCAACAGAGACAGAGCACGGAGGCCGCGACGAAACATCCTCGAGTTAATGTCATTTCCCTTACAGAATCGAGCCCCAGATGGCCGTGTGTAAAGAATGTTCAGGGATATTTATTATTATTTATTTACCAGACTTATGTTTGATGAAAGCCGCGTAAAATCTCCACTCTTCATCGGGCCTCTCATTCCATTTAACACGATCTCTCGTTTTAGCGGGATTTTCGTTTTTCGGATAAGCAACAACAGCTTTCTGAGTCAAAGAATTTATACATATTAACCAGGAATAAGGCACGCATACGTAGTAATCAATGCCTTCGAAAGGTAATTCTGTGAACTGAATTACATAGAATCTTCCGTTGTTCCGATTAGACGTCATCTAGAAAAATAAAGCAAATAGGGGCCATTCATAAATTACATCACATGTAGGGGTGGAGTATGGAGTGTAGATGTAAAGGGCGACCATCTCAGTGTACTAAAAAATTATGAAAACTACCGGACAGATTTGGACATAAAAAATACCCTGGAATAACACATAAGATATTTTTTGTGCCGGGAAAATGTTATATCCCTCGGGAACGCGGGTGAAACCTTTATATTAGGCATTATCAATCGTTTATAGTTCTTTAGTTGGTCTTTTATTATGTCCATTGCATCAAATATTTGATTTCATTAAGGTTATTTATTTTCAATAAAAAAAAAATTAAATCTCTTTTTTTAATTTTATTTGTCATTCTTTAATTTGTCAGAATAATCATAATCGAGCGAAGGTTCAACGACTCGCTGCCTCAATAATAAACACACGCGGCAATTGGCCTTGATAAAAACTATTATTTAGTGACGAGTTACAATCAAAGGTTACGTAAGCCACTATTTATTTATTTACTAGCTGTCCCTACGGTTTCACCTGCATTCCCGAGGGATGTGTCCTTCAATTGAGTCCTTTTCCCGGAACAAAAAGTATCATATGTTACTTCTAATACCTCCAAGAATATGTGTACAAAGTTTCATGATGATCGGTTAGGTAGTTTTCGCGTGAAAGCGTAACAAACCCACTTGCATTCACATTTACAATATTGGTAGGAATTATTATTAAGGTTTCTTAGCAAGGGAACATTAAAACAAAAATATTATCAGTTAAGCTAAATTAAAATTTAAAAAAAAAGTTTTAATTTAGCTGAACTGATAATATTATATATATATATATATTATATAGTATATATATATAAATATATAAATAATATAAATATATAATATATAAATTATAGTAAACTACCAAATCTTAATATAATTTTTTATTTCATAATGAAGCTTAATTTATTCGACAAAAATGTTACAAAACGCTAGAAATAAAAAGTAATTCAAAAATAATTTATGATCTATAACGGAATAAACAGCTCTGTTGGATTCTCGTAAGTCGAATACAGGGAGAGAGATAAAAGATCTATAAATAAACTCGAATTTTTGGGAGATTTCGCAGTTGTTTTTTCCGTGTGCGCAAGGCAAAAATAATTTATGCGCATTTATTCATAAGTATACAAATGAATGCCTGATTCCATTATAAGCAATACACATAAAATTATTATATTATTAGATGATTCTTACTTACAATACGTAGTGTGTTTAAGGCAATCTTGAATCTACAAAAAATTTTCAATCGGTCCAATGAAAGTTCCACTAATTTAAATTTCGTTGTGCAGACCTATATGACCTCTTTTCTATCGCAAATATCAATCGGCAGTTACCCGTTGGGTCTAAGAACCTTTCATTGAAACTGCCGTATATTATCACCGCTACATTTGCCTTTTTATAGAAAAATCGTCGTTAATAATCATATATCACAGAACTAAAAAAGCGCCGTGGACGGTAAATTTTGAATGAGGGCCCCGTCGGAGAGTCGGCGAATCTGAGGTTAAAAGGGCGTTTTACGATTTAAACAAGTACCTACCTTGGGTTTCTGAGTCAATCTATGGTAATGAGCGGAATATGAGATTGGTAACAAGTGGATAGAAATCATATCCAACTAATGAAAGTGTTGCTAGTTGTAAATCTGTTTTCCTACCAAATGGTTTAAAGTTTTTTAGTAGTTTATTTATTTTCCATTACCACGTCACTGGCAAAGGAAATCATCTAATAAAACCTCAATCGAGTCTACAAGATCTGGGGCTCGATTCTGTAAGGAAAATTACAGTAACTCGAGGATGTTTCGTCGCGGCCTCTATGCTCTGTCTCTGTCGCTTACTACGCTAATACTATAAATCACGTGAGACGTAAGCTCTCCGAGGCCTTCGTGAAGCGGCTTGCCGACGAAGTTTATATTAGCTGAATAAGGGGGCTGCCTATTGACGCTTGCCACACCAGAGGTACTTGCGCTTTGCAGATCTTACAACACACTTGAGTGAGAGAGAGTTAAAAGGCCACGGGATGGCAGCGCAGCCGTCTCTGTATAGTTGTACCCATATCGTGTAACGCTACCTAATCTGACGGTTGGAAGTGGCCCAAAAATCTCTTCACACTTTTCTTAAAGAACCCCATGTGAGCCCATTCCACAACCTGGGCGTCCGCGGTACGAAGTTCCGTTGTATAGTAGCTTCAGTAACTTTAAATTTGACCTTCATAAGTGGCTTCCGAGGCCTAAACTGAATAAACGGTTTTGAATTTTGAATTGAATCGCACCGTGTGAGACCCTCTTATTCAGCTATTACAAACTTCGTCGGTTAACTTCATCAAATTAAACAAAAAAAAGACATATAAATAATATTTATTGGTAAAAAATCACAGTAAAATCAGTCAGTCTTCTTGCTTTTGCGGCTCCGTCGTATCCTGGGTGGCATGGGTATCTTCATGTGAACATTTTGTACATGAATCTTTATGTATGACATATCGTTGAATGTCTTCCCACAGACGTCGCACGAATATGGACGCTCCCCTGTGTGTACCTACAGATAAAAAATATTTATCAAAAATTCTAATTTCAAAATCGTTCCTTGAAAGGCACTTATGAAAAGTAGCTTCGTAGAAATTAAAAACTGAACAGCATCCCAATCGATTTATTTATTTTGTCGTTTCGAAGCCACGGTATGAAAATAAATGAGTTTCATGTATAGGGTACAATTGGTACATTAAACCACAAATAGTAGGCATATTAAGGTACAAATGGTGCATTAGGGTATAAGTGGTACAAACAGTGCATTAAGTTACAAATGGGATATTTGGGTACAAATGATGCATAAAGTTACAAATAGGACATTAGGGTACAAATAGTGCATTCAGTTCAGGTACAAGTGTACATTAAGGTACAATTTGTACATTATGGTTGAAATGGGATACAAGTCACAAATCAATGTATCTGTCAACTGACTTCACTTTTAGATACTCACTAATTGATGCCTGTTAAGATTAGATCGGCATTGGAAGGCCTTAGGGCAGCGGTCGCATTGGAACGGACGTTCTCCGGTGTGCACGCGCATATGTACCTGTAAATGGAATATAATTTAAATAAACATCCCGGGACATTCTTTACACACGGCCAACTGATCCCAAATTAAGCAGAGTGTGTACTAGACAACTGATATACGATATATACATATTTTTGTGATATATATAACCACTGTCATATGGTATTTATATTGAATTGGATATCACTATATGATATACAGAATGTTACAAAATAACCCGTAAAAATATAACTAATTATCAAAGCCAACAACCCTAGTAAGCTGTCATGTCAGGGAACCAGATTATTAAACAGAAAGGCCTACGTACCTACTTTACCTAATAATTGTCTGCTTTAATAGTTTTCTATTTGTTTTCATAAAAATCTGTTTTTTTTTTTGGGTATGTTATTACAGCGTTACTACGGTTCTTAAATATTGTGAATGGGCTCGTTATAAGGCAAAATCGAAATAATTATATAAGTATGTATTTTAAAAGTAGTATATGTAGTATATCAGTTATCTGGTTTCCATAGTACAAGCTCTTAGTTTAGGACCAGATGGCCGTGTGTAAAAAATGTACCAGCATTTTTTTTGTTCCGTTTTTTACGCGAAGTAAGCCGACAATCAGACAGACCGTCTGTTTGATGGTTAAGGACATTTGCGACCAGGGGCATCGCCGATCCGTTATCGCTGAGACGTGAAGTTGCTAAGTCTCATGTCTCACTAACTACCTAAAGCACAATTGCATTTATAGTATACAAGATTACGCCCTATGTAAGGATGTCTTTCCATTACTACTAATATTATAAATGCGAGAATTTTTGAGGTTAGATGTTTGTTGCGCCCTCTCCTGGTGACCATACAGGTTCCTATTACCTACCACAGGCACCAGCGATCCACAGACAAAAAATTGAAAAAAATAGCTCGTGTATTATATTTATTTATAACATAATCCACAGCTCTTAAAGATAAAAAATAACACGAATCTTATAAAAATAACTTACAGCCAATTAATTAAGGATTATCAATATAATATATTATCTTCTAATTAAAATAAGAAGACACCAGTGTGTGTCCGATGAACAGAGCATTTATAAAAAATTTGAAGATCTACCAGTTTGATTGTGCATGATATAATGGAGGTATGTGGGTGTGTGTGAGTATGGGTGTGTAGGTGTAGGTGTGGGTGTGTACCAGTAGAGGTGTGTATGTAGGTGAGTATGAATGTGTAGGTTTTTGAATGTATTAACATATATTTAGCCACTTTTATGTATTATGTTTGTATAATGTATAAATATTACTAAGATATATTTTGGTTTGTGGTGACAAATAATAATAAATATCCTGGGGCATTCTTTTACACACGGCCATATGATCCCAAACTAAGCAGAGCTTGTACTATGGAAACCAGATAACTGATATACTACATATACTACTTTTTTTATTTCTAAATACATACTTATATAGATATTTACACAATAAAGATTTTTATTATTATTTATTATTAATCTTTCATGCAGATTTGGATGAAACTTGCCACATAGATAGTTTATACTCTAGATTGACACATATGATACATTTTAACCCAGAAAAATAAAACATCCCTCGGGAACGCGGGTACATCTAATACATCATCATTCATCAGGTACGGTGACATTACAGGCACATGAGACATAACATCACCTCTCAGCGACAACGCGACGATGCCCCTGGTGTTACAAATATCTATTAGGAGCCAGAAGACCCATATACTACCATATAATCTTTTATGTGTGCAAAATAAATAAAATAACATACATTGGCGGTGACCACTTACCATCGGGTATTTGATAATTACCTTTAAATTAATAGCAGTTTTGAATGTCTTCGCGCATTCAGAGCACTTGAACGGTCTCTCGTTCGAATGCATATTATGATGATGCAATTGCAAGGCACCTTTATTCTGTAATGGAACATTTATTATTGTAAATACTAGCCAAGCGTATCTTAATCTATCTTTCTAATACCTTTAAACGAGCAATTCTTGTATAAAACTTGAAACGGCTCCAACGATTTTCATGAAATTTAGTATGCAGGGGTTTTCGGGGGCGATAAATCGATCTAGCTAGATTCATTTTCAGAAAATGGCATTTTGTCCGTGTTTTCAATGATCAACTTTATCGATAATTGACTTAAACATAACCTGAAGAAACGACTTCCTGATATTAAGTGTTTTTAACGACACGACAACATTACAGCTACTCCAGTAGATGGCGTTGTTAAGCAACACTAAGCCAATAATCAACTTTACATAATTTACAAAAAAAAATACCGGGCATCCAGGTACTAAATATTAATAAAATAAATAATTCAACTGTCCGCGTGTATGTTAGTTAACTCCTCCTGAGTTGTCAGTCAAACGGCTGGCATGATTTTGATAATTTTTTTTGTGTGTTCCAGTGGATTCGAGAATATATATCCGAATGGGTACACCATCCCCTAAAAGTGCATAATACGGACACTTTGGGTACACTCTGCCCTAAAAATGGATATGTTGGTCCCTTTATCATCCTTTAGGTACACCATCCCCTGAAATGCATAATACGATCTCTTTAACATCATTTGGGTACACTCTCCCCTAAACATGGATATTATGGTCCCTTTATCATCCTTTGTGTACATCCTCCCTAAAAATGCATAATATGGATCCTTTACAAAATTTTGAGTACACCCTCCCCTAAAAATGGATACTGTGATCTCTTTAACATCATTTGGGTACACTCTCCCCAAAAAATGCATATTATTGTCCATTTAGCATCCTTTGGATACACCCTCCCGAAAAATTCATAATATGGAGCTTTTGGGTACACCTTGCCCTAAAAATTTAATATCTACTTGACTAAATCTAAAGCTTATTTGTGTTCTAGAAGGTACTAACCTGAGACACCTTCCCGCACAGCTCACACATGAAGCCCCTGCTTTGAATGTCGTTCTTGCCGTTTTCTACGCCCGCCCTCATCTTGTCGTAAGACTTCCGCCATTTGGCGTACGAGGGCTGATGACTACGTTGGTGGGTTTTGTAGTTGGCAAAATTCGCGAATACCTTTTGACACTGCAATGGAACAATAGCAATAATTATTATCGTTATTTCATCAGCTTCAGAGTATCTGTAGAGTTAGAGAGTGAACACTTGTGCGCATGAACATGTCCGCTTGTTCTGTGCCTGGGTGTGTATCAGTTATCTGGTTTCCATAGTACATTTCTGCTTAGTTTGGAATCAGATGGTTATTCATGGCTAATTAATTAAAATTTATTTAGCATTTGTTTGTAGAAGATTTTCTATCGTGAGTTATTGAAGAGACTAAAATTTAATGGTTGACTGAAATACAAAAGTAATAAAACAGCACACAGAACTATGTATAAGGAAATTGATTCGTGTTCATCAAGTAACTTCTTAAGGTTGCATACCTTAAGAAGTTACTTAGAAGCACTAAACTTACAGAGTCGCATTTGAATTCTTTTTGAGGCTTCCGCTGCTCCGCCTCGTGTTCCCTCAGCAGCTGTTCAGTGTCGAACGAGCGGCCGCAGCGCACACAGAACCTGTCGAGAGACCAACGTTGTTGTGACAATGCAACAGTGTTACATTAGTGTCGAGTATGCGGGTAGTCCGTTACTTAGCTCGCGGGTCGCACAGGCCGGCGGCTCCTTGGTGGGCCTTCAACGCGCTGGAGCAGTAGAACTGCGTGTCGCAGCGAGAACAGTGACATTTCGGAGAATGCATCTGCAAGTATATTATGGGATTGAACGCAAAATTCAAAACATCAAATCAGAATTAAACTTTATTCCCGTCGTTTATGATGTATGTTTTATATAGTACTTTATATGATTCTGCTAAAGTCGCTACAATCATACAGCCCCGTTTTGACGGCAATGTGTCATTGTAAAATAAACCGTATTGCTATACCATACAGTGTATGAAGAAGTGGGGTGAGACTCCTTTAATAGGGAAGATCCTCTGGCAAAGCTAGGTGACCATGCCTGGGGACCGCGGTCCAACTGATGTTGCAAGCTTGTAAATACAGTCAAATTCTGGGAAAACTTCGATATCGCGATGTAGAATTCTCGCGTGCGAGTTCAAAGATGTCGCTACGTCACTATGGTGCGATGTAGGATTCTTGCATCCCTTTTCTAAGATGTCGCCACAACAAGTTATGGGATCGAATGGGATATGGTTTGCTGCATTTCTGAGTCCTGGGAAATATCGAGAGTCGAGGCCGTCTCGAAATTCACGAGGAAAACAAGACTTGCATAAGTATTCTTAGATGTCGCCACAAGTTCATCTACATCAATGAACCATTAGATAAATAGATGATCCTTACTACAGAAGCAATAATGAAATATTGTCACATAGTTCGACGAAAAAATTGCCTTATGTCGTGGTTACCCTAAAATTATTTTTATACCACATGGGCCGACAAACAAGCGGACGGCACACCTGATGGTAAGTGGTCACCGCCGCAATAATAATATTCAAGTATTTTGTCACGCAGAAAGTATATATTCTGAATGAAAACCTTAACATTAAGAATGCTTTTGATGGCGAAAAATCGAAAGATAGCCGGGAACGGAGATTAGACGCGAAAATTTTGTAACCTTGCTGCGTTTCTTGCCGGCTCTTCTCAATTGAAATCTGATTTCCAAACTGGTGCTAGCTACAGTAACTTGACCCTCCTTAAGCCTAAACTAAAAAACTAAGCTATAAAATTACTGCTGTAAAATTTTCGGCGCTGAAAGAGTCTTTACCTCTTTATGTGTCCTAAAGTCATGAGATTTGAGGCCTCCGAGGCCGTTGAACGAGTCCCCACAGATCTCGCAGCGCACCAGCTGGTCGCTGCTCGGGTGACACATCTTGATGTGTCCGTACTGACTAGATTTATTCCTGTACACAAACAATTTTATATTTGTTTCTTCTGTGATACTTCTCCCGCTTCTGTAGAGAAGACAGTCCACCTAATAATAAGTGGTCACCGCCTATGGACATTTGCAACACCAGGGACATCATTGTTGCTGAGACGTGAAGTTGTTAAATCTCATCTGCCTGTAATGTCACCGGCTGCACCTTTCTAAACGAAACTGTGGTCGTGTTCATTATTAACAAACCAATAGCTATAGTTAAGATAACTGTGCCATTTGGCTCATTCATTAATTCACTAATACAATTATAGTGTTTTTTCTGTGGCCTGAGCACGAGCATCTATCGCAAGTAAACCCGAAAGGAGGTTAAATGGGGCCTTATAACGAGTCCATTCACAATATTTAAGAACCGTAGTAACGCTGTATAACATACCGCAAAAAAAAACTGATTTTTATGAATGAAAAATAGAAAAACTATTAAAGTAGACAATTATTAGGTAAAATAGGTACGTAGGCCTTTCTGTTAAATAATCTGGTTCCTGACATGACAGCTTACTAGGGTTGTTGGCTTTGATAATTAATTATATTTTTACGGGGTATTTTGTAACACGTTGTATAGGTCATTGTATCGAGTGCCCCAAAAACCAATGCAAATGGAACATTGCGCAACGTCACAGCACGTTAAATTTTTCATACAAACCAGCTTTTTGGCGCATACGATTACGATAAATTTACGATAGATGTTCCTGCTTCGGCTCCTGTACTCTTCGCTTGGTTTTAGGTGAGAGTGAGAGCAATAGGTGAACATTGATATAATCATAGTCTAAAAGTCTAAACCATCTACAAAGTAACTTACCGAAATTCCTTCCCACAATCCTTGCACGAGTATTTCTTTCCTGTGTGCCATTTGCTGTGCTGAATTGCTTGGTACCTGTCGTTATACCAAAAAATAACAGGTACATACAATACATCGTCACCCATTGGGGTCGGCAGAAACTACAGATCTCCATTTGCTACGCGAAATTCATATGACAATGGAAATATCTTTATTAAAATAGGCCTTTGCAAGCACTTATGAATAGTCACTCTAAAACCGTTCGGAAGGTTGAAAAAGTGTAAAATTGCAAGAAAACGTGAGTTGAATCAAGTAAAAAATGTTTCATAATTAAAATATATCTAAATAATATTAATTGCGGTGATTTAGACGCCGCAAAATAGCAGAAAAAATCTCACGTGAGATCTAAGATTTGGGGGGTCGAGCAAATTATCACGACGTCTCACTAAGTGGGGAGGGGGGATCGAAAAATCGCATCATGGAATTAATGGATGCCCGCTAATTTCGCCAACCCGTAGCTATACAAGAAGTTAATGACGCCACATACAAAGTAATAAAAACAAGCACTTACCCATACTTTGTCGTATGCCCGCATTCTTTGCAAGTAAATACTCTACTGTGCGCCAATTTGTGCACCTGAAGCTTCGGGTTGTTAATAAAGTGACACTGACATATGTCACAGACGAACTTGCCGCTGATCTGTCATTAAATAATAATTATTTGACAAGACACGATTAATATTTACTACATTAAGTTTTTTGTTTTTTAATTATCTTATTATTCTACTAATATTATAAATGCGAAGGTTTGGGCGTGTGAATAGATAAGTGGATATTTCTTACTCTATCACTCTCTTTAGAGTAGTAGAGCTCTTAGTGCAGAGTTCGTCCGGGGAAGTACTACCACCTTACCCATTTCTGCCGTGAAGCAGTAGTGCACTTGTATTACTGTGTTTCGGTTAGAAAGGTAAGGGGGTAACAACTTCACGTCTCAGGGCTGACTACGCATTGGCGATGCCCCTAGTGTTACAAATGTCCATAAGCGGCGGTGACCACTTACCATCAGGTGGACCGTCTGCTTGTTTGTCGGTTCAAGTGGTATAAAAAAATCACGCAAAATCTTCTAAACGGATTTGGATGAAACTTGGCACACGTCATTGATCAACAGGACGGCTATCAAAAACAGCATAAAATTTGATAGCTACTTAAACGTGCGAAGACCGAAAAATAAATGCCACCTTACGGAGTACCTGTTGTTAAAGAGAAATGAATATACATACATCGTTAGGTACGTTAAGATGGTTGTGCTGCATGCACCGCGCGTATCGTCGCTACAGTGGATGGTGCGCGACTAAATGGAATTAGGATAATAACCCTAATTTTAAGTTGCCATTTCTGAGCGCGGATAACGCATCTAAAGTTTATTTATTTTTATTTAAAATCTCGTGAAGAAAACATACGGTGGTATTTTACAGTAACTAACTGTCGTAAATAACCCTCAAGTAGATCTGCCGCGCGCTGGACTGTTCCAGCAGCTGCACTTGTACCAGCTCCCTTCTAGGTAGATGTATGTGCACCACTGCAAGGGACCAGGACTTACCGTGGGGAAGTTGTGGTCAAAAGCGAGCCTAGAATAAAGGTTTCTAACAATAATACTTACATCATCATGTAGTAACATATGATTTTTAAACGTGTCTTCGATATAGAACCCTTTATAGCAAAAGTTGCATTTGTAATCAACTTTTTTATAATTATCAGACTCCTTTCTTTTCTCAATTTCTTTCAGCTGTTCCTCTTTGCTTAGAAATGCCAATTCTGTATTATATATAGCGTAATACTCTTTGGAGATCTTTATTTTCTTTGTTTTCTCTTTGGGTGTTACAGTTTTAGTTTGTTTGCACTCTTCCTTGTATTGTTTATTTGTACTGTTAGTTCGTTTACTTTTAGAATCTTTGACTTCAGAGTTTGAGTGTAAATAGTTTTTTACATTTTGTTTTTTGAACTCTATTGGGCCATTCGTTTTAACTTTGAGGGTTAGGTTTAGTTTTTCATCTAAAATAGACGTAGGTTTACCCAAGTCATGATTATTAAAAATTTGAGGTTCTAATTTTGATTCTTTTATATTTTTAATTGGCAAAGAAATATCTGTAGTAATTTTTGTATCAGAATCTGTTTTGTCAATATTGTTTGATCGTTCTTGCTTTATCTCTGGAACATTCAGTGATATGCTTTTGTTTTCACTTTTACGTTTATATGTGCTATCTTTGTCTAGCATTCCGAGTAAAGCAACACTAGTCTCACTTGAATATTGTATATGAGTAATAATTTCAGCCAACTGCATTATTCTTTGGCCCCTAAAGTTTCTTCCAGCTTTTTTACTAACTTCACGATCAATTTTGACTTCGAAATCTTTTAACAAAGATTTTCTTTCACCATTGTTTACTATGAATTTGTTAAGTATATTATTTATTTGATTATTAATTTGTAACCTCGCATCTTCCTCACTATCTGAAGTATCGGTTTTAACTTTTAAAACATTTGTATCTAATTCCACAGTTTCATTAGAATCTATAGACATATCAGTAACGTCTTCTTGTCTTGGATTCGTATCAACAATATCAATGATTTCTGATTTAGATCGTTTGTAAATTGCTGGTCTATGTATTGTTTTTAGATTATCTGTGGTAAGCTGGAATAAAATAAAACTTTTTTGACAATTGATCGCTGATAAGGTGGAAACAGGCGGAGCATCACTCTTATGGTTCTTCGTTAGGTTACAGTTTAAAGTTGCCTAAGTGTTATCTCTCTTCATCTCCTACTCTGTCAAGTCCCAAACAAGGAAACTCAACAGGAAATCAACACGTGTTTCGCTTCTACACGAAGTATCTTCAGGACGTATTAGTCGCGCCGTCACCGACTCGATGCACGAGCACAACAGACGTGTTACCTAGCAGACTGCCGGATAGTAAGTGAGTGAGTGACAGAAACGATTGATCCTTGTTTGGGACTTGACAGAGAAGGAGATGCACTTAGAGAGATAACACTTAGGCAACTGACTTGACAGAGAAGGAGATCCAGCAGAATTAGTTACTGGTTATTTGTCTTTTGTATAATCTCACAATGGATTTCCTCAAGGTCACGCTTTGCCAACGAGCCAATTAGTTAAAATATATAAATTAAATATAGAAAACAAACATGAGGTACATTCAAGTTGTCTAGATCTAATCGACTCGTTTTGACAGCTAATAGTGTTATCAGAAAATGTTGAAATATGGCGTCATGATAAGGTACATCAGCGTCATCATGCAATTAACCATTGCAACAATAGAAGCACCTTATGACATAAGCTATAAAGATGATTTTTCAGTGACATTCTTAGTTTTCATAAAGGACTTTTAAGATCCCTACAAATAGCGCGCCAAAAAGCTGATTTCAAATTTCCATTGGTTTGGTTTTTGGCGCCCTCGATACGATTACGATACGCTTGCGATAGATGTTTCTGCTTAGATCTCAGATGTATGTATAGGGTAAAGATATTAATAATGCATGCCCAAAAAGTAATTTCTTGTATGGAGACCCCATATATATATATATATTTTGTTATAGCGGAAATAGCACACTGAAAGTTTCACGCCTAAGGTAGACGTGGGATACACCCCACTGACAGATGGTTGGTCGTTCGTACGAACAGCAGAGCCTTATTTTTATTAACTTTATTGAATTTGATAATTATACAGTCGAAATAAGGTATATAATAAAATGCTCGGTGATCGGGCTCGGAGCATCACTGCGCAGTTTTCATAGAGCATTAAAGACATAGCAATGAAACATGTACATAATTTTCATTGGATAACTATTAAATTCAATTGATACATTTTAAATCCTCTGCCATCACGTCTACGCCATTGTTAATGCCATTAGTAATTCTCGTGGACACCTTTTGGGTACAGAACCCAAAAAAAACTTTAAAAAAATACTCACACTTGAATTGTCAAGTTTTGCATTTCTAAATACCAATAGTGTATCAGTACACTTAGCTCTAAATGCGTCACATTTGCGCAGGAGCACAGCGCAGTAGCTGCATAAGTAGTGCGGCAGGTCATCTGTTACTTGCACCTGGAATGTCACAAGTAAATAATTAAAAAATGTTGTTGTGAGACACCAGATAGGAACGAAGTTTTCATTGACATAATACATGCTTCTTTCAATTTAGTGCGATTTAAAATTTACTTTTAACTTATTCCTTTTCTTTTAATAATTACTAATTATACTAATTTATAAATGGAACAGAATTTTAAACATGTTGTATGTAGCCTTTAAACATGTTGCATGTAGCTTTTAAATAAATTATGAAAAAAACAAACCCAATAATAAACCATATCATTTAAATTTCGAACGTAACAATATGAAAAAAAGTGTCGTTACAACTTTTCGTATGATTTTTATCCGTCTAGCCCTCTTTCACAACGCGCCATAAGGAACTTCGTTCCAATAAAAAAAAAAGGTAACAGACGTGAAAACTGACACGGCCAACAGAGGCGGGCGCCGCCGCTTACACATGTAGCAGTCCGTCACGCATAAATTCAGGTGCTGCAGCACTCCTGGGTTATGATTAAGGCCTAAATATGTAACAGTGTAAATTCCTGTCTTTCTCCCAATTGACTGTACCTGACTAACTCCAGTACAAATATGGTAGGGTACATCAACGGGTAAAACGGATATACCCCAAACAGCTTTATGTACAAGGGTCGCATGAACTTGTTCTGTAAAAGCTCCAACATTACCAAGTACTTAGTGGCATGCAGAGCATTCATTTAAAATGTAAACAATAAATGAAATATTATATTTTTTTGGTGTGTTCCTTAATGTGCAGGGTTTCTTAAGTTTTTGTCGGACATCTGCAATTTAGGTAATGGCAGCCCTACATATTCTGCTCAGAATATTTTAATTTGATAGAACATGGAGGTGGTTAAGGAAGTAAAGCTGCTAGCTGTGTACAAGTGGTTTGTAAATTTGGTTTTTTTCTTAACTTATATTGCCCTGTACTTAAACAAACACCTATAAATAAAAAAATAAAAAAAAGAATTGATATAAACCTAATGAGGTTCTATTATTGACGGGCCATTTGGCTTGGTGGTTAGTGACTCTGACTCCCATCCAGGACAAATGTTGTGTGCATGAACATGTCATTGCCTGTTTGTTGTGCCTGTCTGTTGGTTGTAAATATCTATTTAAGTGTGTATTTAAAAAGTAGTATATGTAGTATGTCAGTTACCTGGTAGCCATAGTACAAGCAGTAAACTCTGATATTAATTTATTAAACTAAGCTAATAATAAAATAATGATCAATTGTTTGCTTATACATAGAAAAATGAACTTTATTTGTATGAATATAAGGGTTGTTTATTGATACAATGCTAATGGTTAACTGTATGATTATGCAGAACCTTATGGTCAAGCAATAGAGTCCAATTTTCAATGACATTCTTGAATGATAAAACTCCACTAAAAAATTATTATTATTTTAATAATTTCAGTCGAAAAAAAAATATATATGTTTTTAATAATCACCACAATTGTTCTGACCTAAAATAATGTGTATTACTGGCATAATATAATGTGAACTATACTTTTTTGTTCTTTAATGTGAAGAGATGTTTCAAATAAGAACTTACAGTGGTGCCCAGAAGAGTAGAATAGGCCTCCATCAGTCGGTTTTGACGCATGTCGTAAAAGCGTCCGTCCGTAGCAAGACATCCTCGACACACTCGTAACGATGTTTCAGACACTTTCGGGAGGTATACTTGGGCCATTATTAAAAAAATCTCAATTTAACAATGTGATATCATCACACAAAGTTTGTTGACATTTATTATTGTTATTTATTTATTTCTTTCAGTTTGACAGATGTCAATGACAAGTTAAAAAAAAAAGCACACACACACCACAGTATTATACTTCATAACAATTTCACAGGCTGCCATGTAATAAAAAAAATATTAGTCGTTGATGGCATGCATGTGTAGAGATTGAAGAATTCTAACAAAATATGGTTTATATTAATGAAATGAAATGAAAATGAAAATGAAATGAAATGAAAATATTTTTATTCAAATAGGCCTTTACAAGCACTTATGAATAGTCTGACTCTAATACCGGTTCAGAAGGTTGTTTTTTACTGAGAAGAGCCGGCAATAAACTCAGCAATTACTCTTTTAAAAAAAAAAAAACCAAACTTAGTTTTATTACCAAAAATATTATTTAGTCTCATTGACAATACCTGTGTGTTATGGCAATATTGCAGAATTATTTAACAATAATATAATATTATAAATATCTAATGAAAAAAAAAATACAATCAAACTAAAGCCGACCAGCCCCCACAAGCAGCACCTGTTCAGAAGTATGACGCATGTGGCAGCCATCGCCCTCCTCGCCATATTGTAGGGAAGTGAGCGACCCGCCACGAGTTTGTGCTTATTTCTAGTATTTATTGAGTGCATATCACATTTTTAAGCAATGCTTAATGCATAATGCTATTTATTAGAAATAGTAATCCCAGCGCAAACCCAATTCCACTATATCTAGTATGTGGCTCGCCACTGCGACGCTTTTCTTGGCTGCCAAATTAAGGGTTAAACATTTGTCTTCGTTATGTGCTTTTTTTTATTTTACAATTTCTCATAAGCGCTCTTCGTCTCTTACTCACCACAATTCATTTTCATCTGGGTACGAATTAAATAAACATTTTTTCCTTTTTATGGTACAATAAATAAATTGTCATCTGGCATGGCAACCCTGACCCGCCATATTGTTTACAAATCGTAATCATTCGACAATATAGGTTTAAGCTTCGCAAATTTATGTTTTTCTGCGATTACAGCTAACTAATTAATTAATTAACAATGGAATCACATAGCTTAGGTAATGTGGACGATATCAAGCTAGATTTTGATTCAGCAAAATCGTTATGTCGGTGTTGTTTGTCGACGGAAAAACGAATGTTAAATGCATCAATATACAACACGCATTTTATGGAATTAGCCGGCATAAACGTAAGTAAATATTCAGTGTATCTTTTAAAATTTCAACATTTCTTTGTTAACTACCATTGTGTATACATTTGAAGGTATTTAACTAGATATTAATGTGAAAAAGCCTAAGATATTGACTAAGGTAATTTATCCATGTGTTCGTTATTATTTTAATTGTTTACTTTACACTTAAGTCTAATGTTGCATTAAATTGTCTGTAAGTTGATAAATAATCTGTTTTAGTTAGTGGGTAGCCTTAGTAGCGGGCTTTTGTGAGTTCAGATACACGCTTAGGGCCTTTAAGCAGCAACAAACACAATTTAGGCCATTTTTGCCAACATTTTTGGAATCGTACAGGCCACAGCTATAGGAACAATTTGTCCTTAACTCTTTGATCGTAGTAATGAGGTATGGGACTTTAAAAATGTGTGATGTGATTATGACAAATATCTATTTACTGGTCTTGGATGGTCAAGGTGCCTTGGAGAGCAGAACTGTCCGAAATATATATATATGTGGCCTGGTGCTAATAGGGCCAATATCAATAACCATTATTTTCAGTAATGAGCGTTATAACAATGAATCAGCATACATAGTTATTATTTGGGTGTTATATTGTAGTATGGCAAAAATATTTTACTTTCATTTAACTTATGTTTTAAGTATACAGTGGAATCCGTTTATAATGACATTGAAGGGAATTGACAAACACGTCATACTAAGCGGACGTCATACAAAGCATTTTTGTGAAAAAAAAACAACCTTCCTTTTTTTAGGTAAATAATTATTTTAATAATATATATATATAAATATTGTAATTTTTGTCTGCTTTTGTATTTTCATTTTATTGCTATAACAGTCTGATATTATTGTGTATAGAAGACATCACCATGGTAGATTGATACTTTGATACAAAACAAAAACAAGCCATGTGCCGAACGTAGTCAGGGATCAACGAACATTGCTGACAGTGTAAAGTATCATGTTGATTATCAATAGAATAGAATAGAAAAGAATAGAATAAAACTTTATTGTCAATTTGTAATTAATTAACTACAGAATCTACCCATATCGGGCATACAATAGAAGTCGGAAACAAATTTAAATGATGTCACAATAAAATATACAGACATTCAGTAATAATAAGTACATTTTTCACAAATAATGAATATAAAAATAAAATAAGAAAATTAAACAAGTCAAAAAGAAAAAAAAAAAAAAAAAAATGGATCAATTACAACTTATTATACAATTATGTCAATATTTATTATAAAAAAATTCATTCAAGCTATAAAACACATTTTGAATAAGCCATTTCTTTAAACAATTTTTAAATTTTATGTTTGGTAAATCCTTTAGATAAATTGGCAAATGGTTATATACACGTATTGCTGTAATCAGAGTACTCTTGGCATAGATCATTGATTGAATTTTTGGCAAGTACAGGTTGTCATATTGCCTCATAGGAGTCTCCCGTGTACGATAATCAGAGTTTTTATTAAAATAGTGGCCTTGATTTTTTACAAATAAACAGAGTTCGAGTATATATATATTAGTAAGTGTAAGGTAACCTTTTTCCCTAAAAACTAAACGTAGAGAATCATGTCTAGACATACTGTGAATTATTCTGAGACTATGTTTTTGGAGAATGAATGTACTATCGACATTCACAGAGTTTCCCCAAAATATAATTCCGTATGTAAGTAATGGATAAATGGATCCATAGTAAGTATTGCGTGCTATCTCCACCGACGACACATCCACGATCACTGACAAGGCATGGCACAAACCGGCGATTCTGTTATTAATTTTGTTTATTTGTGATTTCCAATTCAAATGCATGTCTAATGTAATACCTAGAAAATCAGTCTCATGTGTCTGCTCTATAATACTACTATCTATATTTATGTTTAAATCAAGTTTTGCGCTTTTGTAATTTCTGAGTTGCATAATTTTAGTTTTAGTTGGATTAACTTTTAAATTTATTCGTTCTAGATAGGATGTTATGTTATTTAAGGTAGAGCAGATTTCTGTTTCATATTCTTTTAAATTCATTCCTTCATTTATAAATAAAATTGTTGCATCATCAGCAAACAAGATGCACAGGTGCTTTGTAAAATCAGGTAATTCGTTAATATAAATTAAGAACAAAAGCGGACCTAGTATACTACCCTGAGGAACTCCTATATCAGACTTTTCGAGAGAGGATTGTATTTGTTCCACAGTTTTTGTCGATTTGTTAAAATGACTCAGAACAGTTGTTTGATATCTGTTCGAAAGATATGATTGTAATAAGTTATGGGCATTTCCTCGAATACCGATATTTTCAAGTTTTTTATGTAAAACCGAGTGTACTACACAATCAAAAGCCTTTGACATGTCTAGGAATAAGGCAGTACATTGGCATTTATTGTTAATGGAGTCCCATACTCTGTCAAGAATTTTAAATATAGCCATTGATGTTGATAATCCCCCACGGAATCCAAATTGATTTTTATGTAATACATTATTTTTATCCAGAAATCTTAAAACTCTGCTATAAATGATTTTTTCAAATATTTTGGACAGACATGGTAGTATTGCTATGGGTCTATAATTACTTGGATCATCTTTGGATCCCTTTTTATGTAATGGTTTTATGATTGCTATTTTCAGGCTATTTGGGAATACTCCCGTTTCAAGCATAATATTTGATAAATAAACCAATGGTTTCGAAATACTTCCGATACAGGCCTTTACAATTTGAGTTGATATTCCATCAATCCCACAACTTTTTTTGTTCTTAAGATTTTTTACAATAGATAATATTTCTGTTTCATCCACTGGTTCTAAGTAAATACTTTTACAAATTGTGTTGAAAGTAGGTTGGAAATTATGGTCATCAAAAGATTCATTACAATTTTGTGTGGCATATAATTTATTCATATAATTAGCAATGTCAAGTTGATTTGTAATAATGTCCTGTTCGGTGCGTATTTTATTTATGGATTGCTTTATGTCATTATGTGGCGTAGTATGTAGCTTAATTAAACCCCAGATTGCTTTCGACTTGTTTGTACTGTTCTTTATGTAGTTCATATTTGAATTCTTTCTTGAGTACCGAATAGACTTTTTAAGTATATTTTTATATTTTCTGTAATAATTATGTTTACAATCTGTTTTGCTTTTTTGTAAATCAATATAAAGTTGTCTCTTTTGTTTACTAGATTTCAATATCCCCTTTGTTAACCAGTTTGGTTGTTTTTTATATGTAATTTTGACTTTGTGTACAGGTATACATAGTTTAAATATCATTTCCAAAATTTCTAAAAACTTATCGTAAGCCATATTTACATCGTTCTCATGACTATATATTTCCGCGAAACTTATTTGATCTATATACTTTTTAAATATATCCAGATTACTATCAACTTGTTTTTTAAATTCAAACCAATATTTTTCAACATAATTAGAACTGCACGTTATTTTGATTTCCTGACCAGTGTGGTCCGAAAGGCCGGCATTAACCACTTTTGAATGGAATTTACGTAGGTTTGTGATAATGTTGTCAATGCATGTTTGTGAGTGAGAATTTATACGAGTAGGTTCCTTAATCGTGCATTGCAAATTATAGTTTTGTAATATCGTTGAAAATTGTATGGTAGTTTTATTTTTTTCTAAAATATTAATATTAAAATCTCCTAAAATTATAACTTTTTTACTAAGGTTTCTTGCTTGACGCATTATTTTAACTAAAGTAGTTTCAAACTTATTGAAAAACAAATCTACATCACTACTTGGCGGCCTATAGACACACAATATATAAAGTTTGAGTTCTGATAAAGTAATTCCACAACATTCATAGATTCTTTCCACAGAGTGGTCAGTTAACCAGTCCAGTTTACTATAGCGTATCCCTTTTTTAACAAATATACAAACTCCTCCTCGACTAGCTAGGTTTCGTGAATAATGAGTGGCAAGCTCATATCCCTCAATTTGAACAGTATGCACATTATTATTTTTTAGGAAGCTCTCAGTGAAGCACATTACATCAATGTTTTTGGCTTGGGATTTCAAATATGTTTGTATATCAGAGATTTTTGACTTGATACTCATTATATTTTGGTGGAATACTTTAAAATATTTGTTTGCATCATTCACGAAAAAACTGGTTTTCTGTTTGTGTACTAGCTGTAGCTGTTTCTTTCATCAGAACGACGTTTCTTATTGACTTATGATTAATTTGTTTACGGCAATAATCTTGATATTTATATTTATTAACCAAATGTAAAATATCCCTTAGAATATTCTTACTCAAATTCAATAATCGTTGCTTTGGCAATGTCAGCCTGTGCGAGTCGTATGTGTAGCCAGTGAACATAGCCCAATCAAATTGTTTACATATAAGTTTGTACATATAACGAATTTCATTAACATTAATACAATTATTTCTCAATACTTCAGTTAAAATAACATTAGTATTGCACAATTTATTAAGATAGTAATACAAATGAGCTTGTAGTTGTAAAGGATTATTGTCATTTGAACCACCTATTATTATTACATAATCCGACTTATTGAACGTTGTGCAATGATTTAAGCAAGATAGTAGCAATTGATCTATCCTTGCACCGGGCATGGTTATAGATACCACATTAAACCTAGAGCCCAGAAGATAATGTAGGATTTTGCGAACTCCTTTACCCTCATCATTAGCAAATATTACGACTTTATGCTCCTTTTCTTGCTTAGAGTTTGCTATTTCCATATAATTTTTTCGTGTTTCTTTTTTATCCATTATTTTTTCTTTTTGTAGAAGTTTTTTATCCATCGCTAGCATAGTATTGTCTTCTAAATTATTAATTTCCTCTTTATCCGTCACTGATAATAATAACTGTGAATGTATTGTACTTTCTTGATTTCTTTTCTCGTTGTCATTTTGGGGATCCGTAAGTACTACACTAGTTTTAATTTTCGGAGTGCTGTTGTAATGTTTACTAGGTTGCTTACTTCTTATCGGAGTCAAAACTACCGACTCTTTTTTCTTCCTTTTTCCAGACAATGTTTTTGATAATCCACATTCCTTCCTCAAAGGGCTATTTATTTGTTTTAATGCTTTAACAGCTATGTTATTTTGTTCCAGTTTCTTCTTTATTTCAATATTTTCTAAAGTTAACCTATCCACCTCAGCATGCGCTGCCTGTAAGTTTTTTTTCAGTGATTTTATTTCCTCTTTTAATTCGATTAGATCGATATTTTGTTCTGCGTTTGGTAGACTTTTCATTGAACTATCTAGTAGCATAGAATTATATAAACTACTTTGGCTTGACAATAGTGAGTAAGATTGATCTAATCCTGAGTTTACCGAGTTCGACCTCGGTCTACGATATGTTATATTGTCTTCTTGAATATTCCTTTTTGATGATTTATTATCGTTTACTCGTTTACTCGACATTGTATGATTTCAAATTATATCTCGCTAATGTTTTAATTCATCATAAAGATGATGATGAATAAAACATCAAAAACAAATCCGTATTTCGGGAATCGAACCATGGGCCCTTGGGTCGTCCCCTTGAGTGCGCTGCCGCTGAGCTATTCGGCGGATAATCTATACCTCCGAAATTCTTGTACTGTAGCGAAGTGTCATATTTTATATAACGTCCGATAGTTCAGGCTGTTAAAGATTAATTTATTTTCAATCACCAACACACAGCACAATAATAAAAAATCTTAAATAATTTTTATGGGTTATATTAGATTACTCGTATTAAAGTTATTCGTTAAAAGATTTTTAAGTTGCACTATTTATACTTGTTCCAATATTTTTTCACAAAAGGCACTAGCAGTAGGTCCTAGCACTTTGGAATAGGATAAACTTTATTTGCGTTTTATACGTTTTAATCAATGTTTTCGCTAACCTCAGCGTAGATAACGATAGAGGTAGTTCTTTACACTTTTAGTTATATAATAGTCATTGAATTTCACTCCACTTGTCACTTTAGATATTTTTCCTATTATAAGAATCCTCAGACCATCCACACTGTCACACTGCACAACGCCTCTCCAATCAAAATTTCAAATCAAAATTTATAAAAAATGGGTCATAATAAGCGACATGTCACTGTAAGCGAAGTCATTATAACCAACTTTGTTACAAAGAATTTTATATGAAAACCAAAATTAGTTATGTAGTTACGTCATAATAGGCGGAGTCATAATAAACGGATTCTACTGTATATAAATTGTATTACTGTGTTTCGGTTAGAAAGGTAAGGGGGCCAGTGAAATTACTGGCACATTAGACTTAACAACTTCACGTCTCAGGGTCGACAACGCATTGGCGATGCTCCTAGTGTTGCAAATGTTCATAGGCGGCGGTGACCACTTACCATCAGGTGGACCGTCTGCTTGTTTGTCGGCCCAAGTGGCTTAAAAAAAAAAATAATAATAAATATATGATACTTTTACAATAAACTGGCATTACAATCTGGTTTTAATCAATGTTTTCGCTAACCTCAGCGTAGATAACGATAGAGGTAGTTCTTTACACTTTTAGTTATATAATAGTCATTGAATTTCACTCCACTTGTCACTTTAGATATTTTTCCTATTATAAGAATCCTCAGACCATCCACACTGTCACACTGCACAACGCCTCTCCAATCAAAATTTCAAATCAAAATTTATAAAAAATGGGTCATAATAAGCGACATGTCACTGTAAGCGAAGTCATTATAACCAACTTTGTTACAAAGAATTTTATATGAAAACCAAAATTAGTTATGTAGTTACGTCATAATAGGCGGAGTCATAATAAACGGATTCTACTGTATATAAATTGTATTACTGTGTTTCGGTTAGAAAGGTAAGGGGGCCAGTGAAATTACTGGCACATTAGACTTAACAACTTCACGTCTCAGGGTCGACAACGCATTGGCGATGCTCCTAGTGTTGCAAATGTTCATAGGCGGCGGTGACCACTTACCATCAGGTGGACCGTCTGCTTGTTTGTCGGCCCAAGTGGCTTAAAAAAAAAAATAATAATAAATATATGATACTTTTACAATAAACTGGCATTACAATCTGGTTTCATTAAATTATACTTTGGCCCTTTTAGCACCAGGGCACAGAGTTATTTGTAATGCTATAACTATTTCTATGTAATGTAGTAAAAGAAATATAAGGCTAAATTAAAAATCTTAATTTTTTGTATGAACATTATATTTATAAACTTGAAGGTTTGGTGGTTAGGGACCTGGACTGCCACACCACAGGCTGTGAGTTTGATTCCCACCCAGGACAGATAGTTGTGTACACGAACATGTATGTTTGTTCGGTCTGGATGTAAATATCTATATAAGTATGTATTACAAAATGTAATATATCAATTAACTGGTTTCTACAGTACAAGCTCTGCTTAGTTTGGGATCAGCTGTGTGTACAGAATGTCCCAAGATACAACAACATTCACAAATATTTGTGTGCAAGTTAATTTTTCTCTGTCTGGATGTAAATATCTATTTATATATAGTATATAGCGAGAGACAGAACTCAATAGAAAATGTTAAGGGGGCCTATGCCAAGAGGCACGCTGAACTGTGGGACTTTTTAAAATGAAACCAAAACAACACAAATTTAACTGTTTAGTTCAGAATGAAGGGATGTGGCGACATCTATGAACACTCCTACAATCCTTCACCGCCCGCACTACAGTGATGTGGCGACATCTATGAACGAGTAGAAACACGCGAGAATCCTACATCGCACTATCAAGATTCTCTCAGGATTTGACATATATACAAGCATCCAACATCAACAGTTGGACCATGGTCCCCAGGCATAATCACCTAGCCTGGTGGAAGATCTTCCCTTTTAAATGGAGGAGTCTCATACCTGGCTCCTCCATAGGGCTTTATTAATATTATATTATGTAGTATATCAGTTATCTGGTTTCCATAGTACAAGCTCTGTTTAGTTTGGGACCAGATGGCCATGTTTAGAGAATGTCCAGGGAAAATTATTTTATTTATTTATTTATCTAATTCCAGGTGGCCCATAGTGATGGCCTGCCCCAAACAATGTGTTATGAATGCAGCTCACTACTCCAGAAAGCTGTCACCTTCAAGCGAAAAGTGTTAAAAGCGCACAATATGCTGTACGAGTATGTCACTAGATGTGCACCAGTAAGATTTTTTTTTCTTTTTATTTGTGACACAGAGGTTTTGGTTAAGTAAAGGTAAATTATTGTAGTGTAATTTTGCAACATGATAACAATAACAGTTGGCTTGGTGGTTAACGCTCTGACTGCGAAACCAAAGGTCTCGGGTTCGATTCCCACCCAGGACAAACATTTGTGTGCATGAACATGTTTGTTTGTTCTGTGTCTGGGTGTAAATATCTATATAAGTATGTATTTAGAAAAAAAAGTAGTATATGTAGTATATCAGTTATCTGGTTTCCATAGTACAAGCTCTACTTAGTTTGGGATATAAGTTTCTTTGTTACGGTTTCACCCGGAAACTACTTAACACATCATCATGAAACTTTGTACATATATTATTGGTGGTATTAGAAGTAACATAGAATACTTTTTATGCCGGGAAAATGTCGGGTTGTACACTTATCCCTACCGAGCTATCCCTAATGGTAGACATAAGTGCATGTTTACAGGCACATGAGAAAAATATACATTGTATCTATTTTCAATTCGTTTATTAGGTCTAAACAAAATTTAGCCAAAACGATAGACACGCAAAAAAAAATTTATTAGTAACAAAAAAAATGATTTTATCGATAAAATATATATAATTAAATAAATATATTTTTTATTTATTACATATTATTTGTATTTGTTAAACAATAACTAAAATAGTATTGTTGATAATTTCCTACCAGTAGGGATAAGTGTACCCGGAAAATGTTACATCCCTCGGGAACGCGGGTGAAACCGCGGGGGACAGCTAGTCTTTCTATAACATTAACTTTTACACGCAGTAGTCTGCTTAATCTCATCAGAAAACCATGTGTGATGAATGTCCTCAATTATTTATTTCATCACATATCAATTTTTCTTTCCCCAGTTCCCGATAGACGCCCAGGATCCAGAACTGGCCAAATATGCGAGTCCACAATTGTGTGTTACTGAGACACTATCAACTGATAGTACTGGGAAGACTAAACTTGGCTATCATAAAACTTTGTTGGTATGTATGACTTGACCAACTTACAAGTTTTCAATATATATTACTTTATCAATAAAACACCTATTTACCAGCTGACTGCCAAACCGAAGGTCGCGGGTTCGATTCCCACCCAGGACAAACATTTGTGTGCATAAACATGTCTGTTTGTTCTGTGTCTGGGTGTAAATATCTATATATGTATGTATTTAGAAAAAAAAAAAGTAGTATATCAGTTATCTGGTTTCCATAGTACAAGCTCTGCTTAGTTTGGGACCAGATGGCCGTGTATAAAAAATGTCCCAGGATATTTATTTATTTATTATTGGGTATTCCAATATTTCCAATTAAACTCATAGATTTCTTGTTAACCAATTTTATTAGTATCTTGCTCCATTACTAAGTACATTTACTAATAATTACTGAGTAAATTTGACACGCCTTTGTTAAAGCGTGCTATAGACCTGATTGTGTGTGGAAACTGTAAATAGATTAATTAATTTTACTCACCATATTTTATTTGTTACTAATTGTGTGATACAGACACATCAAGTACCAAGCTGCTCGTCTATAAATATATAAATTCATCAATAACATAGTTTTTAAGAAAATTTTGTTATACTAACAAGTGGGCCTTAGTTGTAGCTTCAGTAACTTTAAATTTGACCTTCATAAGTGCCCTCTGAAGGCCTAAACTGAATAAATGGTTTTGAATTTTGAATTTGAATTTAGTAGTTGCAATAAAGAATTATTATTACACTTTTGACACGTTTGTATAATAGTAAAGACTAGGGAGGTTAGCGCACCTAGTGATAAAAAAAGAATTTTTTTGCGTTTACAAAGACAGTTGGTAACAAAATGTTTACAGAAACACCTATGAACTATATAATAAATTTATAATAATTCAGTAAAACTAATGATTTAATATAGGCCAGTTGGCTTGGGGGTTAGTGACTGACTGCCAAAGCTGAAGGTCGCAGGTTCGATTCCCACTCAAGACAAACATTTGTCTGCATGAACATGTCTGTTCATTCTGTGTCTGGATGTAAATATATATACAACGTGTTACAAAATACCCCATAAAATATAATTAATTTATTAAAGCTCACAACCCTAGTAAGCTGTCATGTCAGGGAACCAAATTATTTAACAGAAAGGCCTACGTACCTATTGTACCTAATAATTGTCTACTTTAATAGTTTATTTTTATTTTTTGGGGTATGTTATACAGCGTTACTACGGTTCTTAAATATTGTGAATGGACTCGTTATAAGGCCCCATTTCACCTCCTTTCGGCTTAACAGGTAGTTTTGTAACAGCCTGTATAAGTATGTATTTAAAAAAGAAATAAAGTAGTAATAATATGTAGTATATCAGTTATCTGGTTTCGTTTTAAATATATATGTTTGTATAGATATGTACACCCAGACACAGAACAAACAGACATGTTCACGCACACAAATGTTTGTCCTGGGTGGGAATTGAACTCATGACCTGCGGCATGGCAGTGAGGGTCTAGCCACCAAGCCAGACACGTAAACACTTAAAGATTGTTTCAGCACAAGAACCAAGTCAAGAATTCCCAGCTGGATGATTTTGAGGTTAGCTTAGTCGCTAATATGGATAATGATTTTGTTAAAGAGGAAATTGGATTCTCAGACTATGAAGATAACATCACATTGGATGAGTTCAGGTACGTTTCGAAGTGTAACTTTCATTTTTTTTTGTTTTTTTATGCCACTTGGTCCGACAAACAAGCAGACGGTCCACCTGATGGTAAGTGGTCACCGCCGCCTATGGACATTTGCAACACTAGGGGCATCGCCAATGCGTTGTCGACCCTGAGACGTGAAGTTGTTAAGTCTCACGTGCCTGTAATATCACCGGCCGCACCTTTCTAACCGAAACACAGTAATACAATTGCACTACTACTTCACGGCGGAAATGGGTAAGGTGGTAGTACTTCCCCGGACGAACTCTGCACTAAGAGCTCTACTACTCTAACTTATTTAAGTAACACTAGAAACAAGCACAAACTCGCTGTACCTGTACTGTCAGTAATGTAAAAAACAGTTTTTTTTTTATGTGAAACATCTATAGCCGTAGGGTAAACCTGATTGTTGGTACACGATACAGGCCGTGGCGACGCTTCGTCACGTTATATGTTGAGTTGTCAAAATTTTTTTTTTTTTTATTTATTAATATTTTTTGAGTTTAATGATAATAAATTTTTATTAAATAAACAGTTACTTTTTTGCCCAGACTAAGCTTAACCATCCAACGGGGCAACGCCGCTAGTGTCATGGGCACCATGGAGCATTTAGAGGACCTTTTATTTTAGCAAAATTTTCGGTTTTATTTTATTAGTGTACATAATATAGTAACTAATGTAATTTTAAGTGCTTTTGTATTTTTCTATGTATATATTTGTTTATCTTAATATTATTTATAATGTAGAACAATATATTAATGTCATTATGCCATATCAATCCAGAGAATTTAGATTGAGATCAAACATTCGTTTTGATTGTTATTAACAGTTATTATTTTTCTGGAAAACATTCGTAATATTTAATTTTTACATTATGCCATATTTAGTTCTATGGAGGAGCGACGTATGAGACTCCTACCTTTAAACGGGAAGATGTTCCGCCAAGATGCCGCAGATCATGCCTGAGGACCGCGGTCAAACGTTTGATATGGATTCTTGTATATATGTCGAATAGAATCTCGATATCGCGATGTAGGCTTCTCGCGTGTTGCGTGGTGCGGGCGGTGAAGGATTGTATGCATGTTCATAGATGTCGCCACAGTTCCTATCCTAATCTGTTATTTTATATATATTACTTGTACAAAATAATTTCGATGTTTGGCATCTGCCAGGCGTCCCGTGACGGCTGAAATTTTTAAATGTAAGTCGTGTTGCTAGCCTTAGTGCAGAGTTCGCCCGGTTAAGTAGTGCACTTGTATTACTGTTTCGGTTAGAAAGGTTCGGCCGGTGACATTACAGGCGCATGAGACTTAATTTCACGTCTCAGCGACAACGCGGCGATGGTGGTGTTGCAAATATCCATCGGCGGTGACCACTTACCATCAGGTGGACCGTCTGCCTGTTTAACTTTAACCTTCATAAGTCCGTTTCTTGGACCTAAACTGAATTAAAGGTTTTGATTTTCAGATCTTCAGCAACAAAATTAAATAATGATTACTTAACTCAGCTCCTAGATGACAATGAACCTATGACGGTGAGCGAAGAACCTAAAGTGAAGAAGAGAAAGAAGAAGAAAGACGAAGATGGGAAGAAGGTCAAAAAGAAAAGAAAGAGG
The DNA here is from genome assembly GCA_907165245.1 of Habrosyne pyritoides. Lineage (NCBI taxonomy): Eukaryota > Metazoa > Arthropoda > Insecta > Lepidoptera > Drepanidae > Habrosyne > Habrosyne pyritoides. The sequence continues at coordinate 6,033,689 of OU015615.1, forward strand.
TCAGTATGCAATGGACAGCTAAACTACATTTTTCAATAATTTTACATCCATTATAAGTTGTTCTTAGACATGGGTAACTCAACCAAAATGCGCGTGCTGCGGTTCAGCTCACGGCTCAAGTCTGTGAGTCGGAGCTACGAACCGGTTCACAGATCAGCTCAAATATTGCCGACCGATCACAGTCTCTACGCCGCTACCGCGCCGCAGTTCGACAACGACTCAATATGACAGATAATCACAGATTGTATACAGACTGTAAAATAATAAGTGAGCCGTGAGCTGTTTAGTTTGCTCTTGAGCCACAGCTCGACAGTTGAAGTAGGTGTGAACTGAACTGTTGAACCGGTTGAGAGCTGAGTTACACATGCCTAGTTGTTCTGTAATACATGAATTAGTGTTTTAACGTCTTTGGCGCTTTTTATGACTAGCTGTCCCGGTTTCACCCGCGTTTAGTTTGAAGTTGATCAGATCAAGAAAACACATTGTTTCATACAAATTTTGCAACCCCGTTTTACCCTCGAATATGCGTCGAATGGTAGCAGTCCCATCCCGATATGTTCAGTATTAGGTATTTTATTTTGGGGAGCAGCAGCGGATATAGAATCAATATTTATTATACAAAAAAGAGCTATTCGTGCAATTTACGGTATGGGTCCCCGTGAATCATTAAGAGATTTATTTAGGGAAATAAATATAATGACATTGCCTTCATTATATATTTATGAAAATATAATGTTTATACGTAGAAACATAGGAATGTTTGAGTCAAAATTGGATATCCATAATATTAATACAAGACAAAGGGAGAAGTTAGTTGTTCCATATTTTAGACTAACTAAAGTAAACAAGTCATTTCTTGGTAATTGTGTTCGATTTTATAATAAGATACCGCTTTCAGTAACCAAAATGTCTGATCATAAATTTAAAAATTATATTAGGAAAGTTTTGAAAGAAAAAGCGTATTACAAGGTGGTTCATTATATTGAAGATAAAAATGTATGGAAATAGCTGCTCTCTGCACAGTGCACCTCTAATTTTCTTGTTTAAGTTGTAAGTAATTATTGTCATTTTCTATTTTGTAGTCTTGTTATTTCTGTTTTTTTTGTTTTTTTTTTTTTGTTTTTGAATGTTAGCTTTATTAAGTATTTTGTAATTGTTAAATATAAAAATATGTAAAATTGATGTTATAAAATAGCCAAAAAGTCAGAATAGATAAAAAAGAATTTAATAAAATAAAAAAGAATGTAACCTTGCTGAGTTTCTTGCCGGTTCTTCTCAGTTGAAGGCTGACTTCCGAACCGGTAGTAGCTTCAGTAACTTTAAATTTGACCTTCATAAGTGCCTTCTGAGGGCCTAAACTGAATAAATGGTTTTGAATTTTGAATTTTTTGAGTGATAGTCAGGTGATGGCGCGTCAAAGGAACCCTATTTTACTTATTTATTTGTTTTTAATAAGTAGAACGGTTTCAATAACACTAATTACACATATCTACTAAAAAAAAGGATAACAATAAATGAGATCAATAAATTTACAAAAAAACTAAACCTGTCACTCTAGCGCCTCACAATACCTCAAGCATTCCACAATTATCGTCTGCCATCCGTCCGCAAACAGATCACATTCAGGTTTCTTGCTCAGTAATGTGTTAAATATAGCCAAACTTCGAGGTACAGCAGACATTGAACGCGCGACGGTACGACACGTCGGAACAGCGAAAAATTTATGACTTCGAAGGCGACGAAAGTTGTCAGGTGTGAACAGTCTACACAAACTTTCATGCAAGTACGGACAGTTAACGATCCCCCGAAGGACCATGCACATCATCGAGAGTTGATCACAGTCACGTCTAGCTTTAAGCGAGTTCATCCCTAAGCTGCCCAAAATAAATTTGGTAGGATACATGTAGGGGTAGTACCCAAACTGACGTTTGTACCGGAGAAACGCCTTCTGTACTTTTTCAAGTAATAATTTATAGTTGGCTTCATAAGGGTTCCAAACACATGCACTACTTTCCAGCTTGGTACGGACTAGAGCACTGTAGAGAAGTTTAACGATGTTGTAGTTGTGGAACATATTGGCATTCCGCAGCACAAAACCCAACCTCCTAAAAGATTCCTTGGCCAGTAAGAGCATATGACTATGGAATGTGAGAGAAGGATCAAATGTTACACCGAGATCTTTAATAGCTTGGACTCTTATAACTGTTCGACCAGCAATGTTATACTCATAAACTAAAGGGTGACGCTTTCTGCCAAAACTCATAACGTTGCATTTAGATGTGTTAAAGGTCATCTTATTAGATTCAGTCCATCGGACTACCGCATCCACGTCACGTTGCAGTATTGCACAGTCTTCTTCGGAACTTATTTCAAAGAATAGTTTGAGATCATCGGCGTACAGCAGACATTTCACTTTTTTAACTACATTAGGAAGATCATTAACCATTATGAGAAATAAGAGAGGTCCTAGAATGGATCCTTGACTAACACCAGAGCGTGTATGATACAGCTTAGAGTCATAAATGCTTAGTCTTACAAATTGTTGACGATCTCGGAGGTAGTTAGATATAAGATCAAGTAGACCGGGTGCGAAACCTATAGCACTTAACTTTGTCAAAAGGATATCATTACTCGGTCAAAAGCTTTGCGAAAATCAAAGTATAGAACGTCAACCTGAAGTCCGCGGTCCATGCCTTTGGAAATATAGTCAACAATTGATAGAAGGTTAGTATTGACGGATCTTTTATTACGAAAACCATGCTGCTCATCACATAGGTATGTATCAACTTGTTTGTTTAATTCGTAATGGAGTATACTTACAAATACTTTAGCACACGAGGAAAGAATTGCAATAGGACGGTATTCCTCAGCACACTTTTTATTTTCAGATTTGGGAATAGGAATAACTCTCGATATTTTCTATTGAGGTGGTTAGATTCACGTATGGAGTGCTAAGTTAAAGATGTGATAAAGTGGTTGATAAATAATATTCTTGCAATATTTCAAGATACATGATGGAATGTTATCCGGTCCAGTAGAACTATTAACTCTAAGTTTGTTTATACCCTGTTTAACATCTTTGGTGGAAAAACTTAGAGGTATAGATAGATGGAGGAGCGAGGTATGAGACTCGTCCATTTAAAATGAAAAATCGGCCGCTTTTGTCAAGTATATATATATTTTTAATTTATTTCTTTTTACATTTTCTACGAACTCTTAGTCTGTACTCATTAAAGATTCTATGATGTGTAACTCAACTCTGAACCGGTTCAACAGATCAGATTACACCTATTTCAACTGTCGAGCTGCGGCTCAAGAGCAAACTAAACAGCTCACTTATTGTTTAACAGCCTGTATACAATCTGTGAATTATTCTGTCATATTGAGTCGTTGTCGAACTGCGCGGTAGCGGCGTAGAGACTGTGATCGGTCTGCAATACTTGAGCTGATGTGAACCGGTTCGCAGCTCCGGCACATAAACGTGAGCCGTGAGCTGAACCGCAGCTCATGCATTTTGGTTGAGTTACCCATATCTACCCAGCTCGTTGTTTTGAGACTTGTGATTCCTTAATATATCGTACTAGCTGACCCGACAGACGTTGTCCTGTCTTAACAATGAATATTGAATTAGAATCTTCTGATTGAATCGACTGTGAAATGTGCAATAAGAAATTATAAATTAATTATTTTATTAATATAATTCCGACCCATGCTTCTATTTAAAAAAATATTTGCAGCGCGCATTCTGTCAATCGCGCCAACTGTCAACCGACTAACAATAATTTCAAACAGGTTACATTAAAAAAGTTTAAAATGTCAAAAGCGCTAGTTAACGGCGAAAATTAATATGCAATCTCGATCGAAAGTCCATGGATTGATGAACCTTTTGACAGTAATTTTAATACACGTAATGTCAAAATTCTACTTCAATCTTGCATTTTTAGATCGGGATCATATATTAATTTTGGCCGTAAGTGGTTAAGTTTTCTTAAATTTTCTAATTTTCCGCGCAACTTTCTTAATTTTTTCGTTCATAAGAACCATCTCCGGACAATAACGATCACAACAAAAAAGAATTTACGAAATCGGTCCAGCCGTCCATGCGTGATGCCGTGACCAAGGGAAATGGGGATTCATTTTTATATACGAGTATATAGATAATTTTTTTTTTATTGTTGAATTGCATGGATTATAAAATAAATAACTTAAAATTTACTTCATCATCATCAGCCTTTCTCCGTCCACTGCTGGACATAGGCCTCACCTATGGCACGCCGCTGAGCTCGATCTTCAGCTCTTTGTTTCCAACCGCTGCCAGCCAGCTTGCGTATATCATCGCTCCATCTAGCTGGAGGGCGCCCTACACTACGTTTACCGAGCCGCGGTCTCCACTCTAGAACACGTCTACTCCAACGGTTATCGGTTTTACTTAACTTTAGTTATTTGTCAAATCTTAATAAATCTTTGATATCGCGATGTAGGATGCTCGCGTGCATAGATGTCACCACAATTATGTTACCTACCACTCGAGCCAATCAAAACTCACAAATATATTGACTGACAGGCCAGTTGGCTTGGTGGTTAACGCTCTGACTGCCAAACCGAAGGTCGCGGGTTCGATTCCCACCCAAGACAAACATTTTGTATGCATGAATATGTCTGTTTGTTCTGTGTCTGGGTGTAAATATCTATATAAGTATGTATTTAGAAAAAAAAAAGTAGTAAATGTAGTATATCAGTTATCTGGTTTCCATAGTACAAGCTCTGCTTAGTTTGGGACCAGATGGCCGTGTGTAAAGAATGTCCCAGGATATTTATTATTATTTATACTATAAAATTCCAGTAAAGAGCTGTATGATGAAGACATGATGGATGAGCCAAAGACTTCGATCCGGAAACCAGTGGAACTGGATCCAACAAAGATAAGAGTTGTGACATTGAACCCAGAGGAGCAGATTAAGCAGAGAGAAGTGAGTATAAACTTGACAGGCCAGTGGCTTGGGTGTTACCGACCCTGATTCAAAATCCAAAACCATTTATTCAGTTTAGGCCCTCAGAAGGCACTTATGAAGGTCAAATTTAAAATTACTGAAGCTACTACTGGTTTGGAAGCCTTCAACTTAGAAGAACCGGCAAGAAACTCAGCAAGGTTACATTGTTTTACTATTTTTTTTATTGAATAACTTTTTTTTTTCATTTTATCTAATCTGGCTTTTATAATATCAGTTCTATATATTTTTATATTTAACAATTACAAAATACTTAATATAAGTAACAAAAACAAAAAAGAAAGAATAAGACTACAAAATAGAAAATAACAATAATTACTTACAACTTAAACAAGCTCATTAGAGGTGCACTGTGCAGAGAGCAGCTATTTCCATACATTTTTATCTTCAATATAATGAACTACCTTGTAATACGCTCTTTCTTTCAAAACACGCTACGCAGGTTGTGGGTTCGATTCCACCCAGGACAAACATTTGTGTGCATGTTTGTTTGTTCTGAGTCAGTGTAAATATCTATATAAGTATGTATTTTGAAATGGTAGTATATCAGTTATCTTGTTTCCATAGTACAAGCTCTGCTTAGTTTGGGACCAGATGGCTGTGTAAAGAATGTCCCGGGATATTTATTATTAAGAGAAGAGATATACAGTGGTCTCTGTGATGCGGTATTCTAACGGAAAACTAAACTAAAAATTGATGCCGTCTTTCGTACACTTTACCCATCTTGGTTCACTTCACATAATAATAAGAAAAATATTATAATTAATTCTAAATAAAGTTACATTATTGTTACCTTGCCCGACTCGAGAATGAAACCTAGGACCTCCAGTTCCCTTCAGAACTGAATTCTATACTTCTCTACTGCTGAGGCAATTAAATATTAACTATGTTAAAAACTACCTGGAAGGAACTTCCCTTTTTTTTTTATTACTACCGCACAAATTGACTCCATGCTGCCTGTTGTTAAGCAGTCAATGAAGTCACCTAGTGATGGCCATCGTCCCAGCAGCCAGCATAGCATTGTGGCATGATGGCCTTACCTTGACGCCCTTGAGAGGAGCTTTTTCACGCCCCGCTTAAAGGACCCAGGATCATAAGTGTAGGGAAACACGTGGGCTGGTAGCGAGTTCCACAATTTAATGGTACGGCAGAGATAAGAGGAGAACCGTTTGGTGCGTGACGGTATCCCTCATAGATACCGGGCATAACATTGGATACTTCTTAACCGGAGAAAATGTTACACCCCTCGGGAAGGGGGAGAAGTCACGGGAAGCAACTAGTGTCTAATATGTTTTTTTTTTTTTTTCAGGAAGAAAGCAAATTGGGTTTCAAATTTCCGTTTAAATGTGAACTATGTTATAAAGGATTCAATTTTGAAGCGAAACTGCAGAATCATATGAGTAAACACAGTCCGGTAAGTAACATATACTACACGCTTATTGTCCCCGAAGAGGTAGGCAGAGACCCACATTACAATGGAGATGTTTAAAAGACCCATTTTCGACATGAGTCTTGTATAAAAATACTTCATTTCATGAACATGTCTGCGCTTATTGTCACTAAAGCGATGGGCTGAGGTCTCAGTAATTATTATTCAATTTTAGATGTTCAATCTATAAAAATACTAGTGGTGCCCCGCAGGTTCACCCGCGTTCCCGAGGATTGTTGTTTCTGTCCTCAGAGATAGAGCTGATAATAAATAAATAGTTAAAAAAACCAAAAAACACGCTTTTATAGAAATATCAACTAAAAAATAAATTTGAATTAAGAATAGTGTAAATAAGAAAAAAATGTATTTTATTGAAAAAAAAAGCGTGGGGTGCTTTTTAAGATATTATCAAAATGATAATCCTTCTACTCATATCTGTCAATAAAATATTTATAACTATTGACACCATGCTTTTTCACAATAAAAATATTTTTTAAAATCAAACTCTTTTGTGATATAATACATAATATAAATTATTACATATTTATAAATTGTTACATAATATTAATAACATATTTATGTATTTGTCAAACTGATGACGCCATGCGCCCCACGCTTTTTTCACAATAAAACAATGTTTTTAAAGTCAAACTTTTTCTCTTTTGTTGTGTACAAATAGAGATCTCAACGACATTTTGTTTTATTTCCTTCCAGTCTCGAGGCACGTTCGAGTGCAAGCTGTGTCACATGTACTTACCTACTTCGTACAGCTTCAGCGTGCACTCGTTGATACACACGCGGCGGTACGAGTGCCTCAAGTGCCACAGGCGTATGATCGACAGACCTTCTATACTGCTGCATTATAGGTGAGTTGGTTGGGTAACTAGTTGGATGATTAGTTGGATGATTGGTTCGTTGATTGGTCAGGTGATTGATCAAGTGATTAGTTTTGTGATTGGTTAGGTGATTGGTCGGGTGTTTGGTCAGGTGATTGGTTGGTTGATTGGTCAGGTGATTGATCAAGTGATAAGTTTTGTGATTGGTCAAGTAATTGGTTAGGTGTTCGGTCGGGTGTTTGGTCAGGTGCTTGGTTGGTTGATTGGTCAGGTGATTTATCAAGTGATAAGTTTTGTGATTGGTCAGGTAGTTGGTTAGGTGATTGGTCATGTGATTGGTTTATCTGTATTCAGTGTTTGTCTTTTGGACATAGCTTATAGATACGTCATGCTTATGTCAAAAACATTTTTCTTAAACTACGCAGATAACGTATTGATATTAAGAAATACATTTTGGGTTGACACTCCATTTAATGTAAATGAACATCCCGGGACATTCTTTACACAGGGCCATCTATCTGATCCCAAACTAAGCAGAACTTGTGTTGCACTAGTACAAGCTCTCCTTAGTTTGGGATCAGATGGCCCTGTGTAAAGAATGTCCCGGGACATTTATAATTAGTCTGTTCATCATATCAGCCCAGGGATGCCCACTGCTGAACAAAGGCCTCCTCTTCGATAAGTCATATTATTTTAATTTAATGAATTATAGAAAATATTTAAAATTGAAATTATAAAGTAGCCAAAAAGTCAGAATTAATAAAAATTTAATAAAAAGAAGTCAATGTAACCTTTCTGAGTTTCTTGCCGGTTCTTCTCAGTTGAAGGCTGACTTCCGAACCGGTTGTAGCTTCAGTAACTTTAAATTTGACCTTCATAAGTGCCCTCCGAGGGCCTAAACTGAATTAATGGTTCTGAATTTTGAATATTTATTTTTGTTTACAGATCACAACACGAAGGTTTATTCACGCTGTTCACATGTCATATATGCGGAAAAGTTTCCAAGTAAGTGAAGTATATCTGTTTTTTTTAATTAAACAAAAACTCAATTTAAAAAATCTTTTAAAGGGCAATGTATACGTTTCTTTAAAAAACTACCTAAAGACATACAAGAATGACCCGTGCATACATTTTAAGAGATTTAAAGAAATATTTTTATTATTTAATACATATTTTTATTTATTTATTTTTCATTCATTCAGGGAACCAGATTATTTAACAGAAAGGCCCACGTTCCTATTTCACCTAATAATTGTCTACTTTAATAGTTTTTCTATTTCTCATTCATGAAAATCAGTTAGTTTTGGGGTATGTTATACAGCGTTACTACGGTTCTTAAATATTGTGAATGGACTCGTTATAAGGCCCCATTTAACATCCTTTCGGCTTTACTGGTAGTTTTGTAACAGCCTGTATAATCACTTGCTGTCACATAAAAGGAGTATATGAATCGCTTAACGCTCTGACTGCCAAACCGAAGGTCGCGGGTTCGATTCCCAACCAGCACAAACATTTGTGTGCATGAACGTGTCTGTTTGTTCTGTGTCTCGTCTGTCGTCTCTGTGTAAATATCCAAATAAGTATGTATTTTGAAAAAAAAAATAGTACATGTATTATATCAGTTATCTGGTTTCCATAGTACAAGCTCTGCTTAGTTTGGGATCAGATGGCCGTGAGTAAAGTATGTCCCAGGATACTTATTTATAAAGAATTGCTGATTTGACATGTCAGGACACATCCCAATTATCAAAAAAATGTTTGATATGTTTTTATGGTTCCTCAAAGCAATAGCAAAACCCACCGAGGCCACCTGCGGAACCACCACGGCGGCGATCGGCCGAAGTGCGACGAGTGCGGGAAGACCTTCGTGAATAAAGATTCGTTGGCCGAACATCAGCAGTAAGTGACCACATTTGACTTACAAACTGACTTATCATTTGAATGTACATTTTTTAAATTGTTATACCTTTTGACCGTCAAACAAGCAGACGGTCCACCTGATGGTAAGTGGTCACCGCCGCCTATGAACATTTGCAACACTAGGAGCATCGCCAATGCGTTGTCGACCCTGAGACGCGAAGTTGTTAAGTCTCATGTGCCTATAATGTCACCGGCCGCACCTTTCTAACCGAAACAGTAATACAAGTGCACTACTGCTTCACGCCGGAGATGGGTAAGGTGATAGTACTTCCCCGGACGAACCAGAGTTCGTTTATTGGATGTGGAGTAGTAGAGATCTTAGTGCAGACACTAAGAGCTCTAATATGGAAAACAGGGTTCCTTTGACGCGCCATCACCTCAAAACTACTGAACATATCGGGATGGGACTGCTACCATTCGACGCGGAATTTTTCCTAGATGGTCATAGGCTATATCATATCGATAAATGCGGGTGAAACCGCGGGGGACAGCTAGTATTAAGATAAGGGAGAGAAGGGTTCCACATCTTATCAAATACCACTTTGATGGTCGCTCCCTTACCATCAAATGTTCCATCTGACCAGAAGTCATTAAACTTTTCACTCAAATTTTCTAATTTTAAATAATTGACCCATTTCAGGATCCACCAGGGCATCAAGAATTACGAGTGTTCAACATGCGGCATGCGTTTCCGAACTCGCACACAGATAAAGCATCATCAACTCAAGCACACAGATGTTAAGGAGTATTATTGCGTGGAGTGCGACGTCAGGTGAGTCCTACGATACATGGGCCGGCAAACTTGTCATAATATATGTTATATCCTTCGAAAATGCGGGCGAAACCGTGGGATGCAGCTAGATATGTCTATGATCGGAGAAATGTATGAAAAAAAATTAACATTTTAGGGATCTCTTTGTTGTCTGTCGGTCAAGACACCTTTTCTCAAAACTTCTAAGCCAACGCTATCAAAAGATACAGCCGTTTATGCTGCAATTTGCCTTTTTATTGTCAAAGGCCACCTGTTTGTAATTTTTTGAGTGTAATGAAAATGAAAAAGAAAAATATGTTTATTCCAAGAAATAAGAACATTAATTATTTGGCTGCGCTCCCACATTAGGTTACCCTGTGTTGTGGGAGACGCGCTCTTCCTATGGCTAGTTACAGTAATGGAATTGTTCGTAAAAAAAAGAACTTGCAAAAAATATTATTGTGAAAGTGTGTCCGAGGTATGGGTGTGTGTGAGGTGTATGTGGTGTGGGTGGGGGGGAGTGAGTGAGGTATGAGTGTGGCGTGGGTGAGGTGTGAGTGAGGTGTGCGTGAAACTTTTTAAGTTTAAAATGTAAGGCCCGAGAGCCTCACATTTGTTGTTTTTATCACTTTATACTTAAGAACCTATGGGACCAATAAAAAGGCCACTCGATAGAAAATGCTACGGGCCCCGTGCTTGCTTAATCCGGGACTGCTTATAGCACAGATAAAGGAAACATTACGAAAACCGTAATTTTTTTGTCACATCATTTAGTAAGAATATTTTTAATACATTTTAAAGTTACTACCTCATTCGTCATGAACGCGTAGAGGTATTAAATTGAAATTCATATCAAATACTTTTAAACTGTAACAAAATCATACTTCTATGTCAACGCAATCAAAAGAGACATCTATCTATATATCTACGGAACCGTCGTTGCGCGAGTCCGCCTCGCACTTGTCCGATTTTGCGGAAACCATACATTTTTAGTTAATTAAATAAAATATTTTTATTCAAATTGGCCTTCACAGGTACTTATGAATGGTCAGACTTTAACACCGGTTCAGAAGGTTACTTTTACTGAGAAGAGCCGGCAATAAAAACAGCAATTACTCTTTTCAAAATAAGATTTTGTACATAAAGATGTGTCCTGCTGGAGCGAGCGCTACACCCAAGCATTGTCGTCATTAAAATAATCATTTGTGTTGTAAGCCTTTTGTACTAAAACAATCTTAATTCTTTCCTAAATTTTTTGTAAAAAAAAAAAAATTCAGCAGGGATTTTATTATAGATGCGTGCACTAAGTCCTAAAAATGAGCCTTGCACTTTTTGCAAAAGTCAACGTTTGTCCAAGTTTTTTGTTAAATCATATAAGCTCCTCCAGTTTTCCACATTGTAATTAAGGCGACATCTATGAACACGCCTACAATCCTTCACCGCTCGCACCACAGTGAAGTGGCGACATCTATGAACGCATCGAAACACGCGAAATTCCTACATCGCGATATCGAGATTCTCTCAGGATATGATATACAGAGTGACTGGTGAGATACCTTCAATATTTGAGGACGTGATAGTTGGCGATCATATATGATAAAGAAAAATAACATTAAAAATAAATATTAAATTACTTCTTAGTAAACTTAGTAAACAGTACACCGAGAGTCCCGTATTCACCTGCGCAATACTTGGATACGCGCAGCGCGCTATCAACACAGAATACATAGGTACGTACACTGTACAGCTGTTGCCTACCTACATCGAGACCTCTCCCCATGTATGATCCGCATGCGCATGAGAAATTTTGGTCAAATATTAAGCACCTAATTTTTTTATATTATTTTAACGAGAATCGAGTACCGAGTACTCTCCATAAGTCCAACACCGGTTCGTTGGGCACCGCGGTACCCGCACTAGGCATAAACCGCGGATGCCCACTGGTCATCGCCCCGGCCGCGCGGCCACCCCCTATCCTCCTGGTGACTCGTCGAAGGCGCAGCCACCCCTTAAGACCCCCCCTCCTCTTGCCCCCTACACCACCAGTGGGCGCTGCGGCCGAAGCCGCCCGTCCTCCTACGCGGCGCACCGCCCCTCTATCTGATCTCACCTAGCCTGACGGAAGATCTTCTCTTTTAAATGGAGGAGTCTCATACCTCGCTCCTCCATATAATGTTGCTAGCTGTCCCGACAAACGTTGTCATGTCGAAATGAGTCCATAGAAAAGTTCCCTAAAAAATGAAACGTTGGTACTTTCAACACAGCCCCATCTGTTAAAATACTTACTCAATCCAGTCAACAGATACCGCCATCTGTTAGAATCGTTTGGAGCTAACAGATAATTGTGACTGTCAAATAATTAACAAATAATTTGCAATAAAATAATTTTGCGGCTAGAAATTGAGATGTAAGCTATCTTTTATTTTAAGTTAGATCAAACTGCACACGGTGTGCAGTTTGATAAAAATCAGGTAAGTAGAGTCCATCGCGGACAAACAACGTGGCGCGTAATTTATAGTACCTAGATGGCCGAGCAGTGCTGGGGATTTCTTTTCTAACGTCACTTCTACCGTATTCTCTTTTTTAAAGCACTGTCATATATACCTAGATGCGATAATAAAGGGCTCCCAATAACAGTATTTCTCACAAAAGATGTAACTTGTTACCTTCTATTGACATTGTAGCAGCTTTCATTGCCTAAAAACACGGATAATACGACATTTTCTGAAAATGAATCCTAGCTAGATCGATTTAACGCCCCCGAAACACCCTGCATACAAAATTTCGTGAAAATTTTCTTTTTTTAAATTACAGATTCAAATCATCACACAGTTTGAGGCAACATTTGTTGAAGAGTTTGAAACACAACGAACACAACCGCAAGTGAGTATCTTCCATGTAAGTTAAAACTACTAGAGGGCATGTCTGTAGTAGCTAGATACTCTGACTACCAAGCCGTAGGCCGTGGGTTCGATTCCCACCCAGGACAAACATTTGTGTACATGAACATGTCTGTTTGTTCTGTGTCTGGGTGTAAATAACTACATAGTATAAAACAAAGTCGCTTTCTCTGTCCCTATATCCCTATGTATACTCAAATCTTTAAAACTACGCAACGGATTTTAATGCGTTTTTGTTAATAGATAGAGTGATTGAAGAGGAAGGTTTTTATGTATAACACATGTGACATCCCACGGGAACGCGAGTAAAACCGCGGTGGACAGCTAGTATCTATATAAGTATGTATTTAAAAAGTGGTATATCAGTTACCTGGTAGCCATAGTACAAGTAGTACACTCTGCACAATTTGGGCTATCAATGTTACAACTGTATTGTCTTTTATTGATTTATTTGTAATGAAGTTTTTAAAAAATAAATTCGTATAATATTTTTTTTCATCGGTTTGTTTGTCATGCGACAGCGGAAAAATAGCCTGCACCATTTAAAGTAAAAAAGCTCAAATACTAGATAGCTTAGAAAGATGGCTGCGTATTTACAAAAGCCATAATGGTTAGGCTCTAATAGCGTAGGGTTTGTCGTTAACAAAGTCTTGTTTAATTGAGAGCACTTTTTTCATCGTCTTCTTTCGTTTATAGCGAGTAGTGGTCCATTAATAAACTAAAAGTTTGATTGTAAATTATTTATTATTTGAAAGCTTTAAAATATATTTTTTAAATCCACTTTAATTATTTGGTGTATACTGCTTTCTTGAGTGCGTATGAATAAACAAAAGCAGGGAAGTTTAGAATCGAACGGTTCACTAAGTTAGCTAACTAGCTTAGCCACGGTTACAAGTACAAAAAGGGGGCAGGAGGGGGAATTTTTAGACGGTATTTCAGAATGGTCATCGTCCCTTATTCTGTTGTCTAGTACCAAGGGATCGCTAATAAGTCGCTCTAGGGATACTCAAGTACACTGCGAGGTCCTCTGCGGCAGATTTAAACCCGAGGGTTACATTTTACCGGGCGGAAAAAAAAGGTTTACTAGGATGAGACATTACAAAGCAATCTTCTCGTTTTCAATAAACATGTTTACTCTGAGGGATGCACCCGAATAGATGTAACTCATATAAGAGTACGTGGGTACATCTATTAAGCGTATCTTCGTCATGTTCACTCGCCACGATCACGACACGCTCGCGCGACTAAGCTCCCGGTGCGGTGGACAGGCACGGCTGCTCGCGCTGCGACAAGCGCTTCCCGAGCGAGGCGCGCCTGGCGCAGCACGCGGCCGTGGCGCACGACGGCGTGCGCGCGCACCGCTGCGCCGCGTGCCCGGCCGCGCTCGCCTCCAGCGCCTCGCTCGCCAAGCACGCGCGCACCGTGCACGCGCGCGCCGCCGCGCCGCCGCCGCCGCCGCGCCCCAAGCGGCATGTCTGCGACACGTGCGGGAAGGCCTTCACGGTCAGTACTCGCGTAGTCGTTGCCACTGTGTGTAGTGTAGTTAATGCTTGTGGGTTTAATATGTATAGTAATTGCACGTGCTGTACATACTGGATGACAACCTTACGTAATGCACTGTAACGTATATGGGTTAAGATCTGATCATTGTTCAAAGGCTACTGTATTACAGAGCAGCGTGTGTGTCCTTTGTATTTACGCGACTATTCGAAAGTGATTTTGTACCATCTCTCGGGAACGCGGGTGTATCCGCGGGGCGCATCTAGTATTATAAATGCGAAAATTTTTGATGGATGTATGGATGTTCGTTACTCTTTCAAGCTAAAACTACCGAACGGATTTGGATGAAACTTGATACACAGATAGAGCATGAAAAACATAACATCCCTCGGGAACGTGGATATACCCCCGGGAAACAGCTAATGATTGATATTGTAATTTATGCCTCCCCCCCCTCATTTTACAGGGTAAGAGCGTGTTAGTGAATCACGTACGGACTCACACGGGCGAGAAGCCATTCGCGTGCTCAGTGTGCGCGCGTCGCTTCACGCAACACACTGCGATGAGAACACACTTCAAGCTCGTGCATCTCAAGATACGGCGCGTTGGGGCCGGGGCTGGCTCCAGCGGGAAGGTCAGTAGCTATATATACTCGTACATATTTTTGTCCCGCTACTTTGAAGTCTGTTAAAACGTGTTTATGTGAATAAACTCCTGTAATCTTTTTCACATAGGATGAGTTGTGACAGTTGAATATTTTACCCATAACTTATGAAAGCACTTGATTACTCTGAGCTACAGTAAATGCTTCACGAGACCTTGCTATGTTACGGTATCCTTTTACCACCATTGATAAATCTTATAAAACACCATGTGTCACCAACTCATGCTATTTGAAAAAATATTATTAACGGCTGGACTTAGTGTAATTCTGCGTTCGAGTCCTAAACTATATTTTTTCTAATTTAATTCGATTTGTCCAGCTTTAGACAGCTCTAACAATTTAAATTCAGTTTTTTTTTATTTATAGATTATTGCTTTAATTATTAGTTAATTTGAAGTAGTTTAGTAAATAGAGTTTTGAGTTTATTTTTTCTATTTCCATACATGAATTATCATATTATTATTTATTGCTAAAATAAATATTCTAGTTAAAAATACCAATACATTTATTTTTTAATATACATTTTTGGTACTTACTAAGATCCGATAGGTGGCGCTGTAGTCAAGACACTTTTAGCCCATAGCGCCACCTACAGGGCAGAACAACGACGAAAACGCATCGTTCGCTCGTAGGATCTACTCCAATTTTGACCACACCAGTATTCATTCATACACTTAGTATTTATCATAATTAATTAAGAAACCCAACGCCTTATATGATGTAAAAAAATATATATGGTAATTGACTTATCAACGTATTCACACCTGTGCCTTTACCATGAGTTTTTAACGTACGTACTCGCTAGCGACGGCGTAAAACATTTCTATGGCAAATATGTACAGCGCCACTAGCGGTCACCTAAAGAACTAAAATCAGTAGTATGAGTCAAATATAAACACTAGCGAGTAACGTTTTTTAGCCTTTGCTATCGAGAAATAATAATAATAATAATAAATATACTTTATTGTACACTGAAAGAAGTATGGTACAGAATTGGTACTTAAATAAAGGTACAATTGGCGGTCTTATCGCTAAAAGCAATTTCTTCCAGACAACCATTACTAAAATACTGTATCGATAGTAGTTTACTCGCTAGTGACTAAAGTAAGTTTCGATAGCAACTCATGATAGAGGTACTGGTACGCAACGGCGGCCTTAGGGGGTGGCGAACAGGGCAATAGCCCGAGGCCACGCTCTTGCAGGGGCCTCGCGCAATAACCCCAGCAAATTAAAAAAAATATAGATTTTTTAACATTATTTTTTATTTAAGCTTGATTTTGATCCTTAATTATTTATTAAGGTTATACTTAACATAATGGTAAATTAAAATAAAATTAGCTGTAATAGTAGCTAATACTTTCATTCAAAACTAAAAAATAAAAAATTCATTATGTGCCGCTGTGCCTGCTCCTCTATCGATATTTATCATTTCTGTGTCTATCATATTATTATTTGTTAATTTTGTAAATATTTCTATGTAAAATATGTTAAAACTCAAATTTTATTTATTTGTATAACTTTAGCATTTCTTGTCAAACATGACAAATACCTAAACCAAACAACCAGACTTACTTTCGCATCACATACTTTTCACGAAGGACAAAGGGCCTCGCAAAGACCTATCGCCCGGAGCCTCGCAATGGGTATGACTGCCGCCGCTGATACGGATTTATAGTTTACCATTTTATATTTAATCAACAGATGAAGCCGGATGTCCCGCCCCCACCCCCACCCCCGCCTGTGAATGAACCCAAAATGGAGCTCTTCACTAAAGAGGAAACTATAGCTGGTTACGATGCGTGGAATCGGGAGGCGCCGCCATGCGATATATTCTTCAGGGTCACTGCTGGGCCTTAAAGTCAAGGTCATATGTGGCCTGCGATGTAAAGGTCATTTATGGACTGCGAGGTCAAGGCCATTTATGGACTGTGAGGTCAAGGTCACTTATGGACTGACAGGTCAAGGTCGTATGAAACTGTATTTTGAAATATGTATTTATAAATAATTTAAGAGTTAGTTTGATCTCTTAACTTAATAATAATAAGTAATTTTGACTGAATCGTACTTGATAAGTGATATGTAAATAAATTATTTTGAATAGATGTGGTTTTTTTTTATTGTATGTTATATCTACTCAATAAAGCTAGTAAATGATTTAAGAATAAGATTCCATTTACTTTTGTCAAGTAGGTTAACAAATAGGTACCACGGTCCCAATGAACATTTGCAACACCAGCAGTGCCGCATTGTCGCTGAGACGTGAAGTTAAGTCTCATGTGCCTGTAATGTCACCGACCGCACCTTTCTAACCGAACAGTAATACAAGTGCACTACTGCTTCACGGTGGAAATGGGTAAGGTAGTACTTCCCCGGACGATCTCTGCTGTGTTGCCACTTTGTTTCTTTATAAATATGAGGAAAAGAGTAAGGAATTCTAACTGAATAATAAAATTTAAATTCCATATGTATTTCCAAATAAACATTTAATAATCACCCAAGAAACATACAAATTTACAATAAGTTTGCGAGTTCATAAACAACAATGACAACATATAATTGATACATGCAAAAGACACATTTAATACAAGGGAATAGTATCTATAATTGTTAAGCTGTTATAATAATGGAAGAAACCATTGTCTGATATTTTAGGTATAATTTGAGCTCTAATTGGTAAATCACACAACGAATCTGTCCAAATTAAGAAGTCCTTTCTCTGGCTTTATTTTGAAAAAAACATAAAATTGATTGAACGCTATCTTGAAAGCTAAAGGGTTAATTTTTCTCTAACATGTTAAAACGACAAAAAGATTTCTAATTTGGACCGATTATTCAGACAATTGTAGTGCTTTTTTTCCAATCAATCATTTTTATATTCGAAAATAAAATTAGATTCAATCTTCAACAGTAAAAAAATATTATTTTAAAATGTGACCAATAACTTAAAAACTAAGAAAATAGTATATAATAGCTATAAATAGGTAGGAATTTAAATTTATTATTGAAAATATAAATCCTGGAAGCTTAAATGATTATCGTTGGATTAGGTATATTTAAACTATTTTTTTTATAGTAAATAATAAGGGTCTTCCATAAACCACGTGAGGCATATAACATTTCCCACCCCGGCTCTTTCTCCAAGGCCTTAGACTGTTTGTGAAATTACTAACTTTGGAGCTTTATATGAAAAATTGTTTTATGTTATCAAAATAAACGACTCTTTAGGTTTCAGTCACATAAGTCTGTTACATATAAAAAATCGTTTTTGACATATATGAATATATGAGGCTGTCAGCGCAAAATAGGCCTAACCCTCAATTTTTCATTTTCGGACTAATCTTCTGCAATGTTTTTTTTTTTTTTATGTCAATAGGTTGACAAACAGGCAGGCGGTCCACCTGATGGTCACCGCCGCCTATGGACATTTACAATACTAGGGAGATTGCGAATGTGTTGCCGACCTTGAAGAGTCCTTTTGAAGAACCCCATATCGTAGCGGTGAAGGAAAACCGTAATGGGAAGCTCATTCCACATCCTAATGGCCCGAAGCAGGAATGTCCGACAGAATGTATTTAAAACATGCTAAAATTCAATACAAAACGTATTACAGTAATTTAAAAAATTGGCATTGGGATGATATCCATAGTTAAATTTATTTACATTGTTTTAAAATTAATGAAAACCCAACCCCCACTATTGTCAAACTGTCTATCTCAACCTTATGCCACTTTTGCGCTAACGGCCTCATATGACATATGAGAGTTATAGAAAATGAACTGTATTGCATCAAAAATAAGGTTCAACTCCATTTCACCCAACCAACATTTTTTATATGGGCCGAAAAAGACCGCCTATAGACATTTGCAACACCAATGCACTTTATTATATGCAATTAATTACACTTTCAATTAACCTTAAAAACATGTGACCTTATATCATAAGCAATATTGATTTTCTTTGTGTAGACTCGAAACACGTCTGAATTTCCTGTTGAGTTTCCTTGTTTGGGACTTGACAGAGGAGATCCAGCGGAATTTGTTCTAGATATTTGTTTTTGTATAATCTTACAATAGATTTCCGCAAGGTCACGCCTGAGTCAATTAGTTTTCTGTGCGTTCTACATGTTTATGTGACAAACAAATTTTTTATAAAAATAAATTTTTGGTATTTTATTTTTAATTATCTCAAACACGTCAAGTGGTTTTTGGACGCCTCTATCTAAATAAATGGGGAAGTTTTATTTATTTAACTAATTTTGTGCGCTTTCCGTTATTGTACAGAAGATCATGAAATTGACTTATTTTAAAAAGCTTAGATTAAATACGAAAAATATTTTTTTTTTCTGGCTGGAATAGCTACTATTTCTTTTGAGATCTTTTAGACTCATATACCAGGCGGAGAAACGAATAATATTTGCTACACTTTATTTGTAAAAACAAAAAATACTTGCAGTTCGATTGATCTTTTTTATTATTTTTTTTTAATAATATTTTTTTACAGCCGGCATTTGAACTGACAGTAATCATAATTGTTTCATGTACCTTTCTAATGTTATTTTATATTCCTTATTTCTGAAATAAATAAATAACAAGGAATTTGGCACATATATAATGTAGTATTTTCTAACTATAGTAATTTCTTTTAATTAAATTCAGTAAGCAAAGCATACATAGAGCAGCTAATTTGCCAAACACATGGGCATTTTAAGAACTGACAGATAAAATATATATATTTATTTATTACCTAGTAATAAATGAAGAAAATTTTATATGGTTCACAGCAACTACAGTAGAATCCGTTTATTATGACTCCGCCTATATTGACCAACCGCCTATTATGACGTAACTACATAACTAATTTTGGTTTTCATATAAAATTCTTTGTAACAAAGTCTTTTGTAACAATTTTTTTTATAAATTTTGTCCGTTTATAGTGACCGACATGATTCTTTACACCTTCGGCAATGTTCGTTGATCCCCGACTACGTTCGGCACGTGGCTTGTTATTGTTTTGAATCTCAGTATCAATGTACCATGGCAATGTCTTCTATACACAATAATATTAGAGACTGTTATTACAATAAAATCACAATACAAAAGCAGACAAAAAATACAGATTACTTAAGTAAAAATATACATACATGTATTACATGCAATTTTTATATTGATTTAATATGCAATGATTCTCTATTAAAATAAGTATTTACCTAAAAAAAACAAGGTTGTTTTTTTCTCAAAAATGCTTTGTATGACGCCCGCTTAGTATGACCTGTTTGTCAATTCCCTTCGATGTCATTATAAACGGATTCCACTGTATATCAAAATTATTGTTTCTTTTATCAAGCGAAAATGTATCTTCTAACATGGGAGTTACCCATGTAGAACGCAGTATTCTGGATTCACTCATGCTATGAAACTTCATAAATACCGACATAATGCCGCTGGATATGGATTGTTACCAACAGTGGTTTTTTTTAAAAGAGGGCGTGTCGTATACGCACAATCGAAGTGAAACTTTGTAATACAGGGAAACACTTTTATTAGTTATCAATCACTTTTGAACGGCATAGATTGTGTTTATCATTCATTTATTTTCGTCACACAAAAAGGTTGCGGATCAGAATATCAGACCACATAAAAAGTTTCACTTCAATAAAATTCAAAGTTCAAATATCTGCCGGAAACAATTTTAGTTGCAGAGATTTGACAGATATGTTACAGAAAAAACGACCCTACTAAGTTATAATTAAGGTTCATGAGCATCATTATACAATTATTTTTGGATCAATAGTTGAACCTTATCCTACAAGCTATAAAGACGTTATTTCTGTGACATTCTTAGCTGTCAAAAAACAACTTCAGTATCCTCGTAAAGGCCTACGTCACTCCACCTGGTAGCTTTCCCGCTCTGTGCCATCAAGAAAGCACAGATTATATTATCACTGTATCTATATTATGATAAAAAAAATATCATGTCTATAACCTAAAGACTTATCTAGCCCGGTGATGGTGCGAAATTGTCGCTGCAATATTTGGAAACTGTTAGCTTTAATTTTTTTTTTAATTCCGTTTGGTAAATAAAAGCGAGATGTAGTTTGTTGTCAACATTTAAAAGCCTATTTTTGACAGCTACTAATGTTAAGGTAATGTCAACTTTGTTGCTTTTTATTTAATCTATCCGATGGTAATTTACACACTTTCGACATAGTGTCCATTTTTGTATACCACTCTCAGTTACTGTCAATACGGGGCTAAATATGAATGAAAATGAAATATATTGCAATGCATTCTGATTGAAAATGTAGAGTCAGAAATAAAACACATTATTAATCAATTATAAAAAGTCAAATATCGTCAGTCAGATTCATTACCAGAACATTTCAAAAATCACGTGTTGGGAGAAAGGTATGCAGAATGTAAGAGAATCGTAAAATCTTAGCTTTACATTACAAAACATATTTAATTTTATAAGAGGTAAACTAGCATTTGAAAACTTAAACCATCTTACTCAAAACATCATATTTCTAAATGTTCCATTACTGTTTTAGACCAAAGATATCACAAAAGAGTAACACCGTTCTTCACGCAAACAAAATGCCCACGAAGGTCGATCCTTAATAAACATAATAATCATTAAAAAACATATTTTATTTTTATTTAAAGTTAGCTTTTATCGAATTTTCTGAATAGTTTTATCAAGATTTAAAATTGTATGCACTAGTGACGACAGGGATGTGTCCTGACGTGTCAAATCAGCAATTCTTTATAAAATGTCAAAACGATCGAATGTATGGACGTTTGTATGAAATAGCAAGTTGTGACGTCATAATTGTACAGCACCAAATAACATACTCTTTATGATTAGATCGGTACTGAAAAATCACAAATAAATATAAATGGGACATTCTTTACACACGGCCATCTGGTCCCAAACTAAGCAGAGCTTGTACTATGGAAACCAGATAACTGATATACTACTTTTTTTTCTAAATACATACTTAATATGTAGATATTTACACCCAGACACAGAACAAACAGACATGTTCATGCACACAAATGTTTGTCCTAGGTGGGAATCGAACCCGCGACCTTCGACTCGGCAGTCAGGGTCGCTAACCAAGCCAACTGGCCTGTCAAATTAATGATTAAATTTTGATCATATTTAATGTTTTCGTATATTTTTGGATCTTCAATACACTGGTTAGTGTTTGATCACATATCTTTAATACAGGACACAACCCAATTGTAAGCTTGTAATAAAAAAAAATTATTAAATATTATGGATATTAATACTTGATTTAAATTAATGTTGTAGTTAATAAAAAGGTGAAATGATTTTTAGCTACAGATGGCCTATAAAACCAAAATGGCGTCGTTAGTTTCACTCATGGCCACCAGGCTAGATAAATTTATAGTTCTTTTTTTTTAAATATTAAAATGGGATAAAGAAACAATTTTCAATGTTTATTTTATTTTAATCTAATTCTTAGGTTAACTTTGACTAAAATTATAATTATTACAGAAGAATCATATTTTCATTCATAAATTTGTTTAAAATAGGTATTTCTAGTATAATGTACATAATTTACTATTTGTAAATTTATTTTATTATATAATTAACAAGATTAAAAAGGTTATCTACGAATTTTTTTTTACAGTGGATAGCATTTGACCACAATTTTGTGATTAGTGATGAAATGGCCGAACATGGCAACACCAAACATAGACGAGAACATGCTCTCGAGTGTTGCCTCACATCAAAAGTTACAAAAAGATTTAAAATACCCGCTACCCACACTGAATCAAAAATATTAAGTTTAAATTTATTCTAATAAAAATATTTTATTCACAAGCATTGATTGTGAAACTGAAAAGGGATTATCCATTAACTACCTCACATTAGAAGTTAAAAGGTGAATGAAATAGGTTGACAATGAAGCGAGAGGGGGGCAGTTAAGTGTGAAATATATCTAACATACCCTTAACGAACAATTCATATTATTTAAGATATCTTTTTAAATATAATAACAATTGTTTTAAAAATTTCCTCCGCCCCTAATACATCTGATGGGGATAAAAGCTATCCAATTTTATTCCAGGATAAAATCTATCTTTATGCAAAGTTTCATCCATAGAATAACAAACATCTACACAAACTTTAATATTTTTAATATTAATAGGAGTTTTTCATTCAAAGCTTAAAATCTTATAGCAAAGGCTGTGCCCACATGGTGACAGCATCGCGACAAAATCACTTCCATTTGTAAACGCGTTACTACCGCAATGCCATGTGAACACAGCCTTTGTGAATCATTACACTAGAATTCACAAAGTACGTTAACTAACGCATATTTCACCATTCCAAAAGCGAAAAAAAATATATTAAAAATCTATTGAATTTTAACATGTTTAGTCTGATATAGAGTAAACATGTTATGATGCTATGTACATATTTATATTTATACTGACCCACTATGAAAACTTAAAATTAACAGATGAAACTAAACAATATAAAAATATACCATTTTTCTGCTATGATCGTTGAAGTTTATTGAGCATATGCCATTTAATCCTTTTAAATTCTATTATACCGTTACTTTTGAATATCAATCTTAGATAAAAAGTACAAATATTACTGTGAACTCTCACAAATTGATAAAAAACACTTATATTTTTGCACTCTTTCACACAACTTATACACCATTGCGTCCTGCACATCAAAATAAATTTTCGCCACTTATTGAAGTACAGCTATCCATCACTAAGGGACATGGTTCACCGATGAACCCCCAAAATTTCCCTACATTTTTTACTGACCTAAAAGTGTCACCCGTCTTTTTATTTTCTTTCCTTATTGACTTAAAAGTGTCACCTACAAGTCAGTAAAAAAGCCATTGCCTCAGCTCTCGGATAATTTAATCAGAATCAGATTCATCGCTCTCTCCAGACTCTGATTCTTCGGTACTAGAAACTGGTTCACATTTAATGAACTCAATTTCAGCGCGCGTTTTCTTTGGGCGGCCGCGTTTTTTCACCTGCTTCACTTCCCCATCTGTACCCATCACAGTTTTGACCATTTGCGATATCCTCTTGAGGTGCTGTTGCTCATGTCTCTGCATGTGGTTGCTCAGATATTTTTTGAGCTTAAATTTCTTGCCGCACTGCTTGCACTCATGCTCATATTTGGTCTCGTCGATTTCCACGTGCACAGAGTTGTTGTGGCGCTTCAAATAATGTGCGTGTGCGAATTCTTTGTCGCACTTCTCACAGCGCAGCTTTGGTTTAGTCGGATGAACAATTTTCTTGTGCTTCTTCAAGCGAATCGCCGAATGAAAGAATTTGTCGCATAAATCACATTGGACTTTAGTTTCCAAAGAAGAATGCACTTGCATATGTTCCTTCAGATACTGATCGTTCTTGAACTCTTTGAGACACTCTGGACATGCGACTTTGGACTCTAACGGAGGGTGAATGTTCAGGACGTGTCTCTTCATATGGTGACGGGACTTGAAAGTCATCGAGCAGAACACGCAAGGGTGTCTTTCCACTGGCGTGTGTTGGAAATGCAAGTGTCGGTTTAAGTTTAAATGGTTTTTGTACAGCTTATGGCAGATGTGACATTTGTATTTCTCTTTGTCGGGTCTGTGGCAGGCTTCCATGTGGTACTTAAGCTTGTACGGTACGGTGAACTCTTTACCGCATTCTTGGCACTTAATCTCCGGCAACGTGTTAGGATGTATACGTTTTACATGCATATGTAAAGCCCTGCGAGTTCTGAATTCTTGTAGACAAAACTGGCAGTAGCACTTCTCCATTTCCGAGTAGTGTTTATTCATTCTGTGCATGTAAAGATAGTGTTTATTCTTGAAACTTTTGTCGCAGATGTCGCAAATGACTGCGGAGTCTTCAGAGGAGTGTACTCTCGTCGTGTGGAGGTACAGGTTTTGGTAGTTCTTGAACTCCTTGTTGCATTTCTGGCAGATGTAACGTTTGGCGCTTTTGGGGAACATCACGGGTTTCCAAGTGGTGAGTACGGATTCGTACATCTGACGCTGTTCGTCAGTTAGAATGGAACTGTTGACGCTGATGAACTTCATCACTGGTTCGGTTGATTTTTCTTCTTGATTCATTTCCGACATTTTGATTTTCTGTAACGGAAATATATGTATATTATTTTGTGGCTCAGATCTTCGCGGTTATTCGGAGCTGCACTCTTATTGTGTAACTCGATCGAATAGTGTGGAACAGTCGTACCGCCGTTAACGTAATACAAATTTGACTGCGACGATGGTTCTGAAAGCAATACAGCCCTACTGCTCGGGTGGGTATCCGATTGAATGATTTAACGAATCGACTGGATCGCATTAGGCTCGACCGCTGTGGACTGGTACTACCAGATAATCTAATACCTTTAAACGAGCAATTCTTGTATATGTATATATATAATTAGGATCTCGGAAACGGCTCCAACGATATTCATGAAATTTAGTATGCAGGGGGTTTCGGGGGCGATAAATCGATCTAGCTAGGTTTCATTTTTAGAAAACTTCGTTTTATCCGTGTTTTAGGCAATGAAAGTAAAGAAATTTAGTAAAGAAAACCCGAGCAAAGCTCGGCAATCCAGCTGCTAATAATTATTTGTCAATTTCCACAAAGTATACAATTGTTACTTACTTATCTTCTAAACTAGGCTAGATTAAAAGTAACTATGTATCTTAAAAAACATCTGCTGCTGAACTAGGAACGAAACTCTGTATTTCGGTTATTTTGTAGAGCCTCAGTTCAACCTACAGATCAGAATGACATCCGAGTAGATCAAAATTAAATGCCCTCTCTAATCGTTCAAATACTTTACTATTCTAATATAACCACATGAATGACCCAATATTCTTAATCTACCACGTAACTTCTGTAGGTCCTTGCCTACTGACATAAAAAAAATTAAATGACAAATGTGTACATCAAAAAAAGTGTGAAAGAGAGATAAAGAAACACGTTTTCTGTATGAAGACCTTTTTAGTTTACAACTTTATTTAATTATAGCTGTCCCCCGCGGCTTTACCCGCGTTCGCGACGAATCACAGTTTCCCGGGATAAAAAGTAGCTTATATGTGATTCCAGGATATGCTCTATCTATGTGCCAGGTTTCATACATATCCGTTTAGTGGTTTTTGCGTGAAAGATTAACAAACATACTTACATACAAATCTTTCCTCTTTATAATATATTGGACTTTTAGTAAGGATCCCTATTTTTTTTTTTAATTTATTATAGCCTTCCTATAAATCCACTATCCAACACTGAATTTTTCAAATCGGACCAGCGGTTCCTGTGATAAGCGCGTTCAAACAAACAAACAAACTCTTCAGCTTTATAATATTAGTATAGATTATTTGTGGTTAAAGCAGCCTTTAAAACTCTGTGAAAATTTAGTGTCTATAATCTATTTCACACAGGATGAGTTACAACAATTTATGGTTTTTTACCCATATCTTGTGAATTAGCATTTGATTACTCTGAGATACTACACTAAATGCTTCACGAGACCTTGCTCTGTTACGGTATCCCCTTACATGTCGAAATAAACATAAAACATTGAGAAATCTTATAAAACACCATGTGTCACCCAACTCATGCTATTTGAAAAATACTATACCTATTACGGTTCATAAGATACAACTCTACGACTGGCACGGACCGCGGAGCCTTAGTAACAGCGCCCCGCTGGGGACCTTAAATTTACCTGCCTAACGACCTAAAATTATGAATTAATCTAGCTGAAAGTTGAAAGCAAAACCTAGAAGGGACACTATCTAGAACATTTAATAGAAGACATCGGTCACTTCTTATCAACTAATATTCTACTTGACTCATAACTAGATAGCCAGGTACTTAAGAATTTACAAAAACCAGGACAAGCTTTCTAACAGTAATTTTTAGTATGATATAGTAAGATTTGAAAATTATAATAAAAAAAAAAGGTTACGTCACACCACAACACTGGCTGCTTATAACTAAAAACCCGCGGGTCGCAGCATGTTAAAACAACGCCAAAAAAAAAGAAAACGTCACATCACATCCCTGGCTGTTTATAACTAAAAACTCGCGGGTTGCAGCATGTTAAAACTAAAACCCCAAAAAACAAATGTTTAAAAATAAACCCTATTGCATTGTAATAAGGTACATAATAATACAAATACCAATTGTATCAATAGATGAACCGTATCTCCGAAGGAATAAAGTTTACTTTTCTTTAACATTAGCTTTAACAGCCCTTTTAGATTTCGCCATCTTTAATAAGAAATATAATACGCTTTCAATAATGCTTTTTCTGATAGAAAGCAACACTATTCTCGAATGAGATGGGCTGTTACAAGCCCGAGTTTCATCTGATCCCTCGGGAACGCGGCACGGTTCTAGTGATCAATATATGAGGGGCTGGGGTAGATACTACCAAACCATATGTCGTATTCATTCTCACACAGTGAAAATGTTATTTCTCTTTCACCTTGTATACATATTATAAAAAATACTATAATAGTTTTAGTTTTCTGGTTATCGTTGTAGTTACAAGCATGAATAAAAAACTATAGATAGTTCTGAAAACATATCTCCGCATAACAAGATTGTATTAAGTATGCCTTTACAAAAATTTAAAGAAAGTATTAAGACTGTTTTAGTACAAAAGGCTTACAACACAAATGATTATTTTAATGACGACAATGCTTGGGTGTAGCGCTCGCTCTAGCAGGACACATCTTTATGTACAAAATCTTATTTTGAAAAGAGTAATTGCTGAGTTTATTTCCGGCACTTCTCAGTAAAAGCAACCTTCCGAACCGGTGTTAGAGTCTGACCATTCATAAGTGCCTGTGAAGGCCTATTTGAATAAAATATTTAATTTCATGTTGTAATAGTCGAGTCAAAAAAATAAAAGAATAATAAGTGAATGAATCATGAAGTCAAATATCTTCTATCTATCTATATATTTATAAGGAAAATAGGGTTCCATTGACGCATCATTACCTCCAAACTACTGAACATATCGGGATGGGACTGCTACCATTCGACGCGGTAGTTTTCCTAGATGGTTATAGGGTATATGATATCGATAAACCGCGTTTTATGCCGCGGTTTCACGACCGCGAGGTACAGCTTGTAACAATATAATGTTTGATGTATTTATTTTTTCTTTCACAAAGGTATTACAGCGTAAAAGTACAATCTACACAAATATTATAAAGAGGAAAGATTTGATTGTTTTTTTGTTTGTTTGCATTGAATAGGCTCCGAAACTACTTGACCGATTTGAACAATTATTTCACTGTTGGGAAGCTACACTATCTCCAGTGAGAATAGTCTATATTATTATTTTTTTTTTAAATTGGAGTCCTCCCTAAACTCCAATAATGAAACCATGGTGTAAAAAAATTACCTAAAAAATTCCTTAAATCGCGTGCACTGCGAAAAGTATTGATGATAGAAGAACAAAATAATGAAACATTTACGTACGCGGGTGAAGCCGCGGGGGACAGCTTGTTGACTAATAAACTAAAACTCCTTTATGAGAGACCGGTGTCTGTAATGGGTAAAACCTGTATTACAGATTACCAGCCTCTCGTCCTGTCCGGATAGAAAACTACCTAGTCTTTCTATAGATATTAATTTATAAAATCACTAGCTATCCCCCGCGGTTTCACCCGCATTCCCGAGGGCAATACATATAAACCTTCCTCTTGAATAATTCTGTCAATTGATGAAAACCGCATCAAAATCCGTTGCGTAGTTTAAAATATCTAAGCGTACAAACGGCGGAACCGACTTAATTTTAAACTATGTAAAGACAAAGATTATACTCAACTAGCTGTCCCCCGCGGTTTTACCCGCGTTTTCGTGGGATGTGACATCTATTATACATAAAAACCTTCTTCTTCAACCACTCTATCTATTAAAAAAAACCGCATCAAAATCCGTTGCGTAGTTTTAAAGATTTAAGCATACATAGGGATATAGGGACAGAGAAAGCGACTTTGTTTTATACTATGTAGTGATGAATTATTTTTTAACAATGTATTTCGTTAAAAAACAAGCTACTAATTAGCTGGGGTTAGTGCTTACTGGGGGCCTTAGACTTATTTAAACTTGTTCTCCCGCCCCTAAGCATTTGCACCCGATTCGGCAAATTAATCGGTTTGGTACGAGTATTACTCGGTATTCGGTACTCGGTAACTACTAAGCGCATCTCTAGTCGTAGATTTTCAAGATTTTCAATATTCTATAAGACTAAACCATATTCAAATAGGGGAACAAATGTCGGGATCTGGATTGGGTGTCCATGTTCAGCTAATAACTTATCATATAATTTGTTAAAACTCTATTATAACCATTCGAATATAGATTAAAATATTTTAATATTGTATTGTACAAACACTTTAATTATTATCAATACTAAAAAAATAAATATCCCGGGACATTCTTTACACACAGCCATCTGATCCCAAACTAAGCAGGTGTACTATGGAAACCAGATAACTGATATATTATTATATTACATATACTAGTTTTTTTTAATTCTAAATACATACTTATATAGATATTTACATGCAAACAAAGAACAAACAGACATATTCATGCACACAAATGTTTGTCCTGGGTGGGGTCGAACCCACAACCTGCAGCTTGGTAGTCAGGGTCTCTAACCACCAAGTTAATGGCCCGTCCATATGTATATATAACTAGCTGCCCCCGCGGTTTCACCCGCGTTTATAGATATCATATATTAGCCTATAAACAACTCGGAAAAATTCCGCGTCGAATGGTAGCAGTCCCATCCTGTTATGTTCAGTAGTTTTGAGGTGATGGTGCGTCAAAGGAACCCATTTTTCCTTTCAGAGTGATAATAGATTAATCATGATTGCAAGTTAGTTCCATTCTAGATGTTATGTGTATAACCTTAAGGCACATAATCACTTATCTAGATACATACATATTAGATCTACTTGGAAGCCATTTTAAAAAGACATTTTTAATATAATATATTGGTAATATTGTATACATTTTTACTGCCTATATAGTTGAAATAGAATGACAAATAGAAATAATATTTTTCATTTTTTATTGTATTTCTCTCACTATCTAGAGATTACAATGAAGAAATAAAACACAAAGAGGAAAAATTCAAAATTAATACAATTGCACCACTAATAAACAACTGCTTTGTGAGAGCTGATGCCTGATGTAGGTTTTAGAAAAACCTGTATTACAGTAAATGATTTCATACAAGGTACTCTATCCTGTCGGTCACATTGGATTTGTCACCTTAACAGTTTGTTATTAGCTTCTATAGTCAGTTAATGTGATACAATCAAGAAATATCCAAGATAATCAAAATTCAAAACCATTTATTCAGTTTAAACCTGCGGGGACCACCACCGGTGGTTCAGTAACTCTGACCCTCATAGGTTTAGAAATCAGCCTTCAACTGACAAGAACTGGCATGATACTCAGCAACATTTTTTAAAATACTCTCTACAAATAAATATCCCGGGACATTCTTTACACACGGCCATCTGATCCCAAACTATACAGAGCTTGTACTATAAGCCAGAAAACTGATATACTACATTTTTATAAATATTTACATCCAGACATGTTACAAATGTTTGTCCTGGGTGGGAATCAAACCAAAAATAGCAGTCAAGGTCCCAAACCATCAAGCCAACTGGCCTGTCAATACTCTATAGCTACAAAAAAACAGTTACTAATACAATCTTAACTAAAACCATAAAGATATCGTGAATTTTCGGTTATATATGAAGGAAAATCTCTGGAGCCTGCACCTATTGAAAAAATCAGTAACTAATAGAAAGTTAGACTATTCCCGAGTGAAATTGGCTGTTATAATCCCAGAACACGAATATCCCTTGGGAAGGCAGGCGAAACTGTTTGGTAATTGTCTAAACAAATATATGAGCAAGTGATTGAATGGGGGCACGGAATGAAGTCCTGATGCTTGCTTGTTTCTTCTTTACCTGAGTGTAAGCAGTACTAGGTGCATTTCCAATGTGCTGCCAACTAAACAAAACATGGAAGGCAAATGGAACTATAATTCAACTGATTTAGGAGAGTTTTTGTCCAGCAGTGAGCAAACATATTTTATCTAATAGAATTATTAATATTGCCCTTTACTACTGTACAACTATTATTATGCTTCCCCCATATCTTCATCACAGCCTTTTAAGTATTTCCAGGCAAAGCTTTAAGTAGACAGAAATAAAATTTGACAATTTTTTCATTTTTTGTAAATGTCCATAAAGGTGATAAGTAGGAAACAGGCTGAAAGCCTTCTGCATTTATTTAGGCATGATATGATTAGGAACTTGAGAAATTTTAGCTAGATTTTCACTTTACTAGTTAGACTAGAATGACGGGCGGTACCGCGTCCTTCCAGTAAGAAATATACATATTAAATAATCTACAAAATAATATTAGTGACCTATATGTAAAAATGTTTAATAATAATTACAGTAAAAAAACTATCAAGGTTAATTTTTTTCACAGCACGCGGCGTCGCGGCTCAAACTAATGCGAATGCTGCACGAACATCCTGTAAAAAAAAACAACAAAAAAGAAAAATACAACTTTGTATACTCACTTTTTGACGCGAAGGCGCAACTGGTTTATTTCTATAATGCAATTTTAACACGTCATAACTTATCGAGTACTGCGTTCAGCACACAAGAAATAATTGCTTTACTGATAAAATGGCTCTTTAGCCCCTAGGGAAGGTATTATGTTTTCACACAACATGGCGCACGGATGTTTTTAGCACTAACACAAACAAACTACTTGAGAGATAAACGCAAAAATCAAAGCTAAAATGATTTTAATCGTATTTGTGAATTATATTTATTAATATATTTTTTTATTTCTGAAATTGAGGATACTTATTCGTGAAATTGTTTGACTGACTTGACGTTTTCTTTCATAAAAAAATGATTGACAGAATTTTACACAGTCGCCCTGTTTGACAGAGCGTTGACATTGGCAGAAGCACAGCACAGATACAGATGTCGGCTTGGTTTGGTGGTACATTAAGTTTTATCTGTAAAATAAATATTATTATTAAAAACGATTTATATTAACATAAATGGTTAACATTTTTAAATAACTTAATAATGGATATTAAATAAAAATGTATATTGTTTCTACAAACCGCACAGAGATGGCGCTGTGTTAAGAACTTATCAAGTTTCACCGCTTTCGAATTGGAAAATTATTTTCTTTTTATTCAGATACATAGTTTATTCATTATCATATATTCAATCAGTTTACAATGTTAGAGCTTATTAATAAATTGTAGAAAACACTAGCTAAAATATAACCACGTGTTGCGTTCACCGTGGCTTAAAATAGTACAAATCGTGTTGTAGTCTCGGTTGTTTTTCAAGTGTTGTTCTTTATTTAAAAAATGCGTGAAATAGTGCATCTGCAAGCCGGCCAGTGCGGTAACCAAATAGGTTCAAAGGTGCGATGTTAAAAGACTTAATTTTATTTGTTTTTTAAGACTGTTTTTCTCTTGTGTGAAAATCTATTTTTACATCTGATATAGTAGTCCCTATATATAATTATAAGACAAGACATAGACAACGGCTTTGCGTGCTATGATAGTATTAATAGAAACCTGTTCTAGATAAATAACAATGCTTAGTACCTTCATTGTACCTAGGTCATGCGAACTTAGCGGAATGGATGAGACTAGAATTAGAAATTTGGAAA
The DNA here is from genome assembly GCA_907165245.1 of Habrosyne pyritoides. NCBI lineage: Eukaryota > Metazoa > Arthropoda > Insecta > Lepidoptera > Drepanidae > Habrosyne > Habrosyne pyritoides. The sequence continues at coordinate 6,066,475 of OU015615.1, forward strand.
AGGATAAAACTATTGAATTGAAATCTATTCAATGTTGTGTGAATTATGAAAAGGAATACCTAATTTATTTATTTCTATTTATTTATCTATTTTTTTGTTGTGTTCTTTTTTTGTGCCAAGTAGACTTTCCACCTGGTGGTAAGTGATCACAGTCTATGAAAATTTGCAACACCAAGGGCATCGCCGATGCGCTGTCGTCCCTGGGACGAGCAGTTGTTAAGTTTCATGTGCCTGTAATATCACCAGCCTTACCTTTCTAGCTGAAACATAGATACGAGTGCACTACTGCTTCGCGGCGATAATGGGTATGGTGGTAGTACTTTCCAACGAACTCTGTTCTAAGAGCGCAGCTAGTTCTAAGCTCGTCTGTAGACGAGCATTTTACATTTTGCAAGTGGTCTACCAAAACGTTGCTAGAAAGTATTAGATTTTTACCCAGGAAAATCATTAAATTCCTCAGAACTGCGGTATATACCGCGGGGCGGCGCTAGTTCATTACCCGACTGTCGAAGTAGATTACTGAATGTTTTTTTTATTTATTATTGAACAAAGATAAATACATGGAGAAAATCCCTACTAATATTATAAATGTGAATGTAAGTTTGTTTGTTACGCTTTCACGCGAAAAATACTTAAGCGATGATCATGAAACTTTGTACACATATTCTTGGAGGTATTAGAAGTAACATAGGATACTTTTTGTACCTATGTTACATGTTATATTCATCTTGTAGTAATGACAATTATACAATTTAAATATGGCGTCCACGAAAAAAACAATTGCGAATCTATTTGAATTATTACTTACTATCTATCCTCTGCGATTTCATCCCCGTTCCCGAGGGATGTTAGATTTTCCCGGAATAAAAAGTAGTATATATGTTAATCCAAGTTATAATTTATCTATGTGCCAAGTTTCACGCAAATTTGTTCGGTAGTTTTTGCGTGAAAGAGTAACAAATATCCATCGTTATCTATACATTCATCGTCACAATCTTCCGCATTTATAATATTACTAGCGACCCGCCCCGGCTCCGCTCAGGTGCAATGTAGATACTAATACATATAAACCTTCCTCTTCAACCACTCTATCTATTAAAAAAAACCGCATCAAAATCCGTTGCGTAGTTTTAAAGATTTAAGCATACATAGGGATATAGGGACAGAGAAAGCGACTTTGTTTTATACTATGTAGTGATTGGGGGCTGTCTGTCACACCTATGGTACATAGGTGTCTGTTTAAGGGACAGTGGCCGGTTAATGTACCTTGCGGATCTTGTCCCTTGTTAATCTGGTGAGGTTCAGGTGGCCGTGTGTAAAGAATGTCCCGAAATAATAGGTTGGGGAAAAAGTTCCTTCGCATTTTTTAAGAAAATTCAAAACATTTTTAATGTAGTTTATTTACATTTAACTAATGTATGTAGGTACCATTTTGATCGATAACTTTTTGCCATCTTGTAGGTAGGGACATGATCCCATTGCTATAGAAATTTTGGGACTTCTGATCAAAATACTGCGACAAGTGGTTTTGACAGTCCTCTCGTGATGTTAACCTGACACTGCCTAAACAATTCTGAAGAGACCGAAACAGGTGGAAATCTGAAGGTGCAAGGTCAGGACTATACGGCGGATGCATTAATACCTCCCAGCCAAACTCTCTTAATTTTTTCTGAGTGGCTAAAGATGTGTGAGGTCTAGCGTTATCATGATGAAAAACCACACCCCTTCTGTTGATTAATTCCGGCCGCTTTCTCTCAACGTCATGCTTTAATCTCATCAGTTGTTCGCAGTAGAGTTCAGAATCGATGGTCCTGCCTGGTGGTAACAGCTCATAATGAATAATGCCCTTCCAATCCCACCACACACACACAGCATCAACTTGTTGCGAGTAAACCCGGGTTTCGCCACAGTCTGTGAAGCCTGACCAGCCTTTGACCACGACCTTTTTCGCACGTTCTTGTAATAAAATATGTAAATAAATTGTAGGTATTAACGATTTCATGTTTGAACAAGTGCAATCGGAATTCAAAACTGTTCAAACATACATTCGTCGATTGTTACTAAAATCTTTTTGGAGAATCATTATTGTGACATTTTAACGAATAATTTAGATGTAGCCTGTGCTTTCGAAAACTTCTTCACGAGTATACCTGGTAAAACTACTAAAAGCCTTAAATCATGTCCTATAGTAGCGGAATCTTTACTCAAACAGCATATTCATAATATATTTCCTAGTTTTAAATTTGAGCATATTAATGCTAGCGATATCTTAAATACTTTTAATTCGCTCAATATGAAAAGTACTGAAGATTTATGGGGCTTATCAGTAACAATCGTAAAATCAATAATAACAGTGATTGCACCGGTTTTGTCAAATATTTTTAATGAATGTATTGATCAGGGTTGTTTTCCTGATTTGATGAAATACAGTAAAATAGTACCTATTTTTAAGTCCGGTTGTAAGGAGAATCCTTCTGATTACAGACCAGTTTCCGTTCTGCCAGCACTTAGTAAAATTTTTGAAAAACTGCTGCTTAATCAAATGTTAGGTCACTTTACTAAGCATAAGATATTGCATGGTCATCAGTTCGGTTTCACGAAGGGAAGATCTACATCCGATGCGGCAGCAGCATTGCTGAGACACATTTATGGCGCATGGGAGGATTCTCAGGATGCGATTGGCATTTTTTGTGATCTATCCAAGGCTTTCGATTGCGTTGACCACCGTACGCTACTTCTAAAACTTGACTACTACGGAATTCGTGGAACTGCTCATGATCTTGTTTTATCTTATTTATCAAATCGTCAACAAAAGGTAGGGATTACTGGCACAACATCCAAGGGCTCTTTAGTCGAAATGGGGGTACCCCAGGGTTCAATTTTAGGTCCATTTTTGTTTTTAGTCTATATAAATGACTTGCCATATGTTGTAAATGATCTCACAGATATTGTCTTGTTTGCTGATGATACATCATTAATTTTTAAAGTTGATAGAAAAGACAAAGATCTAACTAAAGTTAATCATACTATGTCAATTGTCTGTGGGTGGTTTGCTACAAATAATCTATTACTAAATTCAAAGAAAACTAAATGCTTAAGGTTTTCTTTACCGAATGTAGCACAAGTAGATAGCCAAATAATAATAGATGGGAGCCATATTGATCTTGTTAATAAAACGGTATTTTTGGGTCTTACATTAGACAATAAATTGCAGTGGGGACCTCAGGTTGATACTCTAGCTGCTAAGTTAAGTTCGGCTGCATTTGCTGTTAGGAAAATTAAACAATTGACGAATGTTGAGACAGCCAAATTAGTTTATTTTGCATATTTTCATAGCCTCTTGTCCTATGGTATTTTATTTTGGGGAGCAGCAGCGGATATAGAATCAATATTTATTATACAAAAAAGAGCAATTCGTGCAATTTACGGTATGGGTCCCCGTGAATCATTAAGAGATTTATTTAGGGAAATAAATATAATGACATTGCCTTCATTATATATTTATGAAAATATAATGTTTATACGTAGAAACATAGGAATGTTTGAGTCAAAATTGGATATCCATAATATTAATACAAGACAAAGGGAGAAGTTAGTTGTTCCATATTTTAGACTAACTAAAGTAAACAAGTCATTTCTTGGTAATTGTGTTCGATTTTATAATAAGATACCGCTTTCAGTAACCAAAATGTCTGATCATAAATTTAAAAATTATATTAGGAAAGTTTTGAAAGAAAAAGCGTATTACAAGGTGGTTCATTATATTGAAGATAAAAATGTATGGAAATAGCTGCTCTCTGCACAGTGCACCTCTAATTTTCTTGTTTAAGTTGTAAGTAATTATTGTCATTTTCTATTTTGTAGTCTTGTTATTTCTTTTTTTTTTTGTTTTTTGTTTTTGAATGTTAGCTTTATTAAGTATTTTGTAATTGTTAAATATAAAAATATGTAAAATTGATGTTATAAAATAGCCAAAAAGTCAGAATAGATAAAAAAGAATTTAATAAAATAAAAAAGAATGTAACCTTGCTGAGTTTCTTGCCGGTTCTTCTCAGTTGAAGGCTGACTTCCGAACCGGTAGTAGCTTCAGTAACTTTAAATTTGACCTTCATAAGTGCCTTCTGAGGGCCTAAACTGAATAAATGGTTTTGAATTTTGAATTTTGAATTTTGACAATAAAAAACCGTAGATACATTTCCCGCGCTCAGAAATGGGAATATAAAATGCTGGTGATTGACCTAATTCTATATGGACCCTGACTGCTAGGTCGAAGGTCGCGGGTTCGATTCCCACCCAGGACAAACATTTGTGTGCATGAACATATCTGTTTGTTGTGTCTGTAAATATCTATATAAATGTGAATTTTAGAAAAATAAAAAAAGTAGTATATGTAGTATATCAGTTATCTGGTTTCCATAGTACAAGCTCTGCTTAGTTTGGGATCAGATGGCTGTGTGTAAAGAATGCCCGGGATATTTATTTATAAATATTATAAAGAGGAAAGATTTGTTTGTAAATGTTTGTTACTCTTTCAAGCAAAAACTACTAAACGGATATGGATGCAACTTGGCACATAGATAGAGCATATCCTGGAATAACATAGAGGCTTCTTTTTATCCCGGGAAAATGTGATATCCCTCGGGAACGCGGGTAAAACCGGGGACAGCTAGTTATAATAAGTAGGATGCAAAAGTTTGTTACTCTTTCACGCAAATAATACTGAACGGATTTAGACGAAACTTGGCACTCAAATAGTTTATAACATGTATTAACATATAAGATGGTTTTTTGTTCCGGGAAAACGTGACATCCCAGGGAAAACCATTCAAGCCGCGGGGTCAACTAGTACTATAAATGCGAAGGTTTGTGAAGATGGGTGGCAGTTTGTTATTCCTTCACGCTGAAAATTCTCAACGGATTTGGATGAAAATTGACATATAAGTACATAGTTTATAGCCTGGATTAATAATAATAAGTGGTGTCGTGGGAAACCAGATAGGACCGAAGTTCCTTATTATAAAAAATATGAGAAAGTATCATTTTTGTGATTATTTAAATAAAACATGGCTGCGGTGAACGTTTACCATCAGACGGGCTGTCAACTTAGTAGTTCATTGACATAATACATGCTCCTTCAATTCAGTTCGATTCAAAATTTACTTTTAACTTATTCCATTTCTTATAATTAAATTATATCCTTTCACAACGCGCAATAAGGAACTTCGTTCCAATAAATAATAATAAATATCTTGGGACATTTTTTTTAACACATCATCTGATCCCAAACTAAGCAGAGCTTGTACTATGGAAACCAGATAACTGATATACTAGAAAGAAAGAAAGAAAACATTTATTTTGGACTCACACAGGATCAACATAGACAATTTCATTGACATCACAAATATACTACATATATTACTTTTATTTTTTAAATACATACCTATATAGATATTTACACCCAGACACAGAACAAACAGACATGTTCATGCACACAAATGTTTGTCCTGGGTGGGAATCGTACCCGCGACCTTCGACTTGGCAGTTCACGGTCGCTAACCACCAAACCAATTGGCCTGTCAGACATAACCATCTAGGAAAATTCCGCGTCGAATGGTAGCAGTCCCATCCCGATATGTTCAGTAAATCTGTAGGATCTGTCTCTACATTAAATTTTGTGATAAATACCCGTTCTATGACTCACTGACGTCAATTCTCCTATAGTAAATTTTGGCCTATTTGTCTGTCATTATATATATATATATATATATATATAAATAAATGTTATGTTGTTTGTGTACGCTTCAAAAACTCGACAAGTTCTGCACCGATCGAGCTGACATTTTAGCATGATATATAATCCGCATCAAGGATTGTTTTTATCTATTTTTGCATCAGTCACATATCCGCGACCGTCTTTGTTTTGTTTCTCATTTCTCAACCATTCAATCACAATGTGCCACAGCGAAGCGTGGCGGGGTACAGCTAGTAACTCTATAAAAGGTGGACCGATCTTGATGAAAATTGGTCAGAACAAGTGATTGCGCAATGTATAGCTTAGTACCTAGATGGCCGAGCATTGCTCGGGATTTCTTAACTAACCTGACTTCTACCGTATTCTCTTTTTTAAAGAACTGTCATATATACCTAGACACGAATTAGATGCGACAATAAAGAGCTCCCAATAACAGTAATTCTCACAAAAGGAGTAACTTGAAAACCTTACCTTCTAATGACATTGTAGCAGTTTTCATTGCCTAAAGACACGAATAAAACGACATTTTCTGATAATGAATCCTAGCTAGATCGATTTAACGCCCCCGAAACCCCCCTGCATACTAAATTTCATGAAAATCATTGAAGCCGTTTCCGAGATCCTTATTATATATACATATTATATATCATTATTTTAGACGCGGGTGAAACCGCGGGGGACAGCTAGTAATCAATAGGTTCTTTACAGTTCTGGGAGATCATATCAGACGAGCACGGCATCGACACTACCGGCTACTACAAGGGAGACAGCGATCTGCAACTCGAGAGGATCCAGGTGTACTACAATGAGGCAGCTGATGGTAAGTCACCATTCAGTTTTGGCCCGTGGAGGGAACAAGAATGTCAAAATTACTGAACGGGAACGTTCAGAAGTTATGCTTCAACTGATAATAACTTGGGAGGACCTGAGCAATGTTTTTAATTCATCCAAATCCGTATGTTTTATACATAAAAACCTTCCTCTTCAATCACTCTATCTATTAAAAAAAACCGCATCAAAATCCGTTGCGTAGTTTTAAAGATTTAAGCATACATGGGATATAGGGATAGAGAAAGCGACTTTGTTTTATACTATGTAGTGACTAGCAGTTCCCCGCTTTTACAACTGCGTTCCCGAGGGATGAAACATATTCCTGGGATAAAAAACCTATGTGCTATTCCAGATTATAATCTATGTTTGTGCCAATTTTCATCCAGATTGAGCAACAAACCTCCATCCATCAAGACTTTCCGATTTTAGTAGAATCATTATGTTTCAGGGAGACGATTCGTGCCGCGAGCAGTCCTGGTGGACCTGGAGCCTGGGACCATGGATGCCATCAGGTCCTCCACTTACGGACAGCTGTTCCGTCCTGATAATTACGTGTTTGGACAGAGTGGAGCTGGTAAGCTTTTGGACAAGTTTTTCAGTTGAATAAAGTTGCTTTGGTTTGAAAACAATCTTACTTAATCTTTTTTCTTTTAATCAAGATACACCGGTACCACGGTAGCTAGCACCTACAGATTATTATATTCTTTTCTTTTATTTAGACTAGAAGCTATAGATATTTTTTTTTTCTTTTTTTAAATTACAAATAACCATACCATGGTAGCTAAGAGCTATAGAGTATATATTTTTTTCTTTTAATTAATATACAAATGTAATAGTTATTTGTGCAACAAGAGAGCAAAGTCATTTTTTACTGCGAGTGATTTTGAATCCTAAGCAAACGAAAGATTGATTCTAAAGTTGAATCCTGAGTGTGGCGAGAGATTCAAGGGCACCAGATGCAAAAAACTTTGCTCTCGTGTAACACACATGACTTTTCACTTCAACAGCGAGAACACGCGAGATAAAATAATACACAGGAATTTGTTGTTTTAACTCTTCCGGTTTAAAATACTGTCCTCGTCGCTAGTTTCACTCATATTTCAATATGTTTTATCTTATTCAATTCTTTACGCCAGTCACGAAATGTTATTCCCGCTCTTTTATTTAAATTAAGGCGTGTTCGGAAATGGTACACATGATATTTTATTTTTCAAAATATATTACGTATCATTATTGAAACTAGAAATAAATATTTACAGATTAAACAACAGTTTTATTTGCAGTAAATACTCATTTTCGTTTAAATACAACAATAAGTTAAAAATTCAATTTGCAAAATTTCTTTAGTTAGTACGAATATCCGAACGTGTTTGTCTTTAAGGTCGAATTCAAAATCGGAACTTCGAAAGGGCTGGTCTTTGTCTCTCTCTCTCTTTCTAATGGCGGGAAAGAGATGGAGTGTGAATGTTTCGAATAGTATGCTGAATAGGAAATACGCGTCTTTCTGAAAACAAAAAAAAATAAAGTTACTTTGTCTCACTCTGATGATTTCAGGCAGCAAAACCTACATGTTTGAGCTACTGAAGTGAAAATGATATTGACGGGCCAGTTGGCTGGTGGTTACAGATACTGACTCCCATGCCCCAGGTCGTGGGTTCGATTCCCACCCAGGACAAACATTTGTGTGCATGAAAATGTCTGTTTGTTCTGTGTCTGGATGTAAATGTGTATATAAGTATGAATTTAAAAGTAGCATATGTAATGTATCAGTTATCTGGTTTCCATAGTACAAGCTCTGCTTAGTTTGGGATCAGATGGGCGTAAGTAAAGAATGCCCTATTTTTTATTTATAAATATCTCATTTATTAATATACTTATTTGCCATTACTCAGCGCGGATAACGCATCCATCTTATAATATACACTATGCAATTCTTCTGTTCTAGTGTATGTTAGTGAACAACTCCTAAACGGCTGTAATGATTTTGATAAAAAAAATTGTGTGTTGTCTAGTGGATTCGAGAATTGTTTAGATTCACAATTGGACCCGGTAGGTGGCGCTTTGATCGAATTCCTGGATTGTTTTCTTATGGAACTTTTTTATGGACTTATTTGGACAGGACAACGTCTCTCGGGACAGCTAGTGTGTAGTTTATACATAACTTCATATTAACCTTCCTCTTCAATCACTCTATCCATTAAAAAAACCGCATCAAAATCCGTTGCGTAGTTTTAAAGATTTAAGCAAACATAGGGATATAGGGACAGAGAAAGCGACTTTGTTTTATTCTATATAGTGATTTGAATTAATCGTGAGTGTTATTAACAGGCAATAACTGGGCAAAGGGGCACTACACAGAGGGCGCTGAGTTGGTGGAATCCGTAATGGACGTTGTCAGGAAGGAATCCGAGGCATGCGACTGTCTTCAAGGTAATTTTATCTCTTTTTTATCTTAGATCTCTTAGCGTGGATATGGTTCTAGGAAGTAGGGCTGTCGATATTTTTAAAAATATCGGAGTTCGATATATCGGTTAAAAATATCGATATTTTGATATATCGATATCGGCTTTATTTAAAAAAAATCGTAAGTTAGCTCAAAAATGATTACACAGTTCAGTATAACGTCCAGTATATTAATTAAACAAATTAAATTACAAATATATATAAGTGCTAGGTTATAGTTCTAACTTCTAAGTCTTTATTTTTAAATTTAAATAAGATCGACGATAAGAGATCGATTTTTGAATAAAATACGGTGGATTAGGTTTACGATGATTTTGTAGATTAAATGGATTAAGAAAAAAATATATAAAAAAAAAATATCAACCACCGACATCGACATTTCAATATCGAACTATCGATATATCGTCTAAATTAATATTAGTAATAAATATCGATATTTCGAAATAATAATATCGATATTTCGATATATCGATATTTTATCAACAGTCCTACTAGGAAGCAGTACCTTCATACCCATTTCCCGCATGAAGCAGTAGAATACTTACCATCAGGTGGACCGTCTGCTTGTTTGTCGGCCTACTTGGAAAAATTATTAAATACCTACCAAAGTTCTATCGTTCATCAAAATAATCTGAACTTAAATCTACGAATTTTCATTCTCTTCCTTGCTTAAAATTGTGTGGAGAATGAAACAATATTGCAAAACAGAGTTTGACACGACTGAACTAAATACTTGCTTTCTCTTTTTAACACAACATATCTTTACGCCTATTATTGCCGAAGGGGGTCGCGGTAATGAAGCTCACATTATACCAAACATATTTCTATACCCAACATGATCTGGTTAGCATTGTGGCCGTCTCTCCCGCTCATTACCAATCTCTAAAGAGGAAATGTTAATATTAACTTGACCGACTCCACTAAATCCACTCTACTAAATCGAGCTTTATAACAATCGACTAGAAAGGCGATTTTTCTCTGATTAAAATAGGTCTATAGATATGTCTCTGTATATTGTTGATCTTTACTGCCAGGATTCCAGTTGACTCACTCATTGGGCGGCGGGACTGGGTCTGGTCTGGGGACACTATTGCTGAGCAAGCTCCGAGAGGAGTACCCTGACAGAATCGTCAATACATTCAGTGTCATGCCATCGCCTAAGGTAAGCACTATTTATTTGAGGTTAGGGAGGCAACTGCCAGACAATCCAGCTGCATCTCAGAAATCGGTGTACATTTCAGCTATGTGATTGCATTGTAATATGAACCAGGTGTTTTTCTATATTATAAAGTTTATATTTAATTTATTTGTGATATTAATTGATTTCGGTTGTCAGTTGGCGCCTAAAATATTTTATATAATCGATTTTAAGAATTCTTTCAGTAAGAAATAATATTTTTTGGTTAAATATACCAAATTTGAAGAAGTATATCATTTAACATCACGCTGCGACCCTTAGGGCGAGCATAAAGAATTACTGACAAAAAAAAGGCTAAGCGAAATAGGCTACGCGGCGCCCGCGATTTTTTTGGATGGTAATATTTTAGGGGTCGGAGAATAGATAGCCTACTTTTTGCCTTTAACGGGTACGCAGGTGCAACCGCTTCATACATAAATGGCAATAATAAAAGATGATTCTGTTTGGGACTTGGAAGGAGATCCAGCGGAATTAGTTACTAGATATTTGTTTTTGTATATTCTTAATTTGAGGTTATTTTAAGGTACTTAATTCCCGCCAAAAAGCCATCTGACATTTCGGTATACATTTTCAGGTGTCAGACACAGTTGTGGAGCCTTACAATGCGACACTATCAGTCCACCAACTGGTCGAAAATACCGATGAAACATTTTGCATTGACAATGAAGCTCTATACGACATTTGCTTCAGGACTTTGAGGCTCGCGTCTCCTACTTATGGAGATCTTAACCACCTGGTGTCGGTAAGTTGTTTTTAGCACATAAATCTAACACCGCCAATTAACTATCCGGGACTATGTCAAGCGGCTTAAACGACACGACATCCTGGAAATACAGAACAGCCAGTAGCATGAGGCTACCAAACATGAGTGAGTGCACTCGCTGGAGAGTACGCTCCAATGTCAAGAACTGAAAGAACTCATCTGCTTATAGTCTGAGGACTGATTGCCGATACCAGAACAACACAAAAAAAAAAAAAAAAATCTAACACGTTTATCACGAAATTGAAAAACGTACCCATTGGAATGGCAACCCAATTTAAATAAATATTCTAGGACATTGTACAGGCGGCCATCTGATCCCAAACTAAGCAGAGCTTGTACCATGGATACCAGATAACTGATACACCACATATATTACTCTTTTTTTTAATATAACGATATTTACACCCAGACACAGAACAAACAGACATAACATTTTATACCCAAGAAAAGTGCTCAACCCCGCTAAATAAGTTTTCACATAAAAAAAATTGTATACTCGTATGTAGTGTCAGTTATCTGCTTCCAAAGTACAAGCTCTGCTTAGTTTGGGATCAGATAGCCGTGTGTAAAGAATGTCCCGGGACATTTATTTATTTTTTAATCATTGATCCTGCATACATATGTTTGTCCTGGGTGGGAATCGACGCCATAACCCTCACGTGCCCTAGGCACAGTACTTAACAGAGGAAGTGAATATCTGCGGTCCCCTTTTTATCCTAGCCGGTTTTTATTTTTGTATTTATAGTGATTAGAAATTTTTTTTATCATCTTATTTATTTAGTAATTTAATTTATTGTTACTATTTTCTATTTTAAATGTAGCCAAGTTCTGTGACTGTTGTGTACACCTGTATGAGACATACATATCAGAACCTTACTGGTAATTATTTTGTATTGTGTAATATATTTATGTACGTTGTAGGTGTTCCTTATGAATAAATAAAAAAGTGGGACTCACTGATAAAGATTAACTATCTCTGAATAAGGGAAATTGTATCATTTGCTGTATGCCTCAGGGCTTAAAGTCTTGTTCTAAACTGTAGCTCACAATGTCTGGAGTGACAACCTGCCTTCGGTTCCCTGGTCAATTGAACGCAGATCTTCGCAAGCTTGCTGTCAACATGGTCCCCTTCCCCAGGCTGCACTTCTTCATGCCAGGTATGTTCAAAGGTAGAATAGCAACAGAGACCTTTCGACCAGTGCTATTTAAACAAATCACGTTTATTCGTAAACACACGATAGAAGTGAAACATTTGTATTAAAGGGATTCATTTTTAATTATTCATCAATCGCTTTTGAAAACACAAAATTGTTGCGGAGCAGAAGCAAGAAAGCTCTCCTATGGGAGAAGTACAATTTAGATGTGGCAGTCCACAACTGTGCGTTTCTCTAGGACTTATCTGCCTCGCACAACAAAACTGTGGAATGAGCTGTCGCCTGCGGTATTTCCGAACTGATATGACCTCCAAACCTTCAAGAAAAGAGCGTACTTTAAGAGGCCGGCAACGCACTTGTGACTCCTCTGGTGTTGCGGGTGTCACATAAAAAAAATTAAAAACGTAGAAGGGAACTGACTACGTTCCGTGTTCCCATGAATTCATGTTTTTCTAGGGTAAAAACCCGAATGATATAGCTACTATCAATGAAAGAATTCTTGAAATCGGAGTTTAGCTCCTATATCCAAAATCACAAACTTTGCTACCGTCCAGCGGTTTTACGGATTCACGTCTTGTTGGCGATTACGGCGATCTTTCACTGCTTATATTAAAACATTGTAAGTAATACAAAAAAAATGTCAAAACTAAGCAAGTAATAATTAGGTAAATAAACAGTTTTTTTTTTCAGTTTATGTTTACTCATTTTTGCTTGCTTGCATTTTGCAATTTTAATGCTTTTTTAAGATAACTAATTGACTCAGGCGTGGCCTTGTGGAAATCCATTGTAAGATTATACAAAAACAAATATCTAGTATTTTAATATTTATATTTAGGAATTAGTTACTAGAAATTTGTTTTTGTATAATCTTATAGCTTTCTTTCCAAAAAAAGAAAGAAATGCACTTGTACATGATGATGTCCCTTTCTGTTAGGGTTCGCTCCCCTGACCGCTCGTAACAGCCAGGGTTACCGCGCGCTCACTGTCGCAGAGCTGACACAGCAAATGTTTAGTCCTGTAAACATGATGGCGGCCTGCGACCCGCGTCATGGCCGCTACCTCACAGTGGCCGCCATCTTTAGAGGCCGCATGTCTATGAAGGAGGTCGACGAACAGATGCTCACAGTCCAGGATAAGAATTCCAGGTATTGTGAATACATAGACGCCGGCTAATGTTCTGTTCCAGACTATGATCTATATTGGCGCCAAATTTTATCCACATCTGTACAGCTGTTTTGGCATTAATTAGTTTCAAAGATCTATCCATCCAAACTTTCAATTTTATGATAATAGTACAATTTAGAAACATTTTTTTTATACCACGTGGGCCGACAAACAAGCAGACGGTCCACCTGGTGGTAAGTGGTCACCGCCGCCTATGAACATTTGCAACACTAGGGGCATCGCCAATGTGTTGTCGGCCCAGAGACGTGAAGTTGTTAAGATGTTAAGTCTCATGTGCCTGTAATTTCACCGGCCCTTACCTTTCTAACCGAAACACAGTAATACAAGTGCACTACTGGTTCACGGCAGATATGGGTAAGGTGGTAGTACTTCCCCGGACGAACTCTGCACTAAGAGCTCTACTACTCGAATATATTATATAAATATTATTGTACTTCTTTATTTCTATAAAACTCTAATGTCCTATTTTTTAATAAATAAATTATACAACATTCCTTTTCCTCCCTCTTTGGTAACCTTTTTTTTTTAATCACCCTCAGTTACTTCGTGGAATGGATCCCGAACAACGTTAAAGTGGCTGTATGCGACGTTCCACCTCGCGGGCTTAAAATGGCCGCTACTTTCGTAGGCAACTCGACAGCCATCCAGGAAATATTTAAGAGAATATCCGAACAATTTACTGTCATGTTCAGACGAAAGGTGAGCAATTCGAACATTTACTATACAATTATAATAAGAATATTTTTTTTTGATTAACCCATCTATTTGTTTTTTTTATTTTTTTTATACCACATGGGCCGACAAACACGTGGGCGGACGGTCCACCTGATGGTAAGTGGTCACCGCCGCCTATGGACATTTGCAACACTAGGGGCATCGCCAATGCGTTGTCGACCCTGAGACGTGAAGTTGTTAAGTTTCATGTGCCTGTAATTTCACTTATGTTGTGTCCTAATTGAAGCTCGCAAGTCATCGCACGACCACAGAAAATGAGAACAGAGAAACGTTATAAAAACGATCGTACGATGGGTTTGGTCGTCCGATCGTTGTAACAAAGCTATCAAATTTCGTTATTATTGTGGTATACGTCTTCTTTTCTCAATTGGTATCACCTGCGATTTTCAAAGCAGTATTGCTTGACAGAAAAAACTATGCATCTCTGTAAAGAGCCATTGATGCCGTTGCGCGACCAATTGGGAACCTTTTGGTCCATCGCACGATTATTTTCACCGCGCGATAAAATCGCATCGTTTGGTCGTACGATAGTTAGCCAATTAGGGCAACGCCGTATTGAGATCTTAAATTAAGTTAGTTGGAAGCGGTACATAAAACCCAAACTTAAAGCAAATATTGGTTTTCGTCCTCTGTGTGTGTTTTCACACCAGAGGACAATCCACCTTATTCGCTAACGTATTAATACCAGGCATCACTGCGTCCTTTTTTTGAAGTTTACGTTATACGTCTGCCAAACTCCATTAGGCACAGTTTGCCGGCAGTTACTTGGTATGTTCTATTATTAAACAACAAACGAGGGTAAATCCCTGGATTCAAGTCTCATGTGGATGTAATGTCACCGGCCGCACCTTTCTCACCGAAAAAGTAATACAAGTGCACTACTGCTTCACGGCGGAAATGGGTATGTTGGTAGTACTTCCCCGGACGAACTGTGTATTATAAGTGTAGCGAGCATTTATTGTCTTACATTTAAAAAATATTTTGTACCCTGGCAACATTGAGCATGACCTATATTTATACTTGCAGGCGTTCCTCCACTGGTACACAGGCGAGGGTATGGACGAGATGGAGTTCACTGAAGCGGAGAGCAACATGAACGATCTTGTCTCTGAATATCAACAGTATGAGGTGAGCATTCATTATCTTAGGTTCGATCCCCCGTATCTAGTGAATCAAAAGTTCTATGAGTAATATAGATTATAAATATTCTGGGAAATTCGACATTTCACACACGGTTATTTTTTATTTATTTCTTTACAATATACATTAAAATTAGTTATCTGATCCCAAATTAACCAAAGCTGTATAGCTGTGTAGCAGTTATTTATCTGGTTTCCATAGTACTATCCCGTGCCTGTCATGTATACAACAATGTAGTCCAGTTGGCACCACTGATTCACGGCGGATGTAAGATGGTAATACTTCCTCGGACGAACTCTGTACTATGAGCTCTACTACTCCTAAAATAGTATTTCTTCTATTTATTTGTTTTCTACTTCAGGAGGTTGGGGTCGATGACGGTGACTTCGACGACGAAGAAGAAGTACCCGCAGATGAATTCCCAGAAGAAGAATAATTTAATTTATTTTATAGTTTTAAGTTTGACAACCAAATTCTATTTATGTACTTATCTTCGCCAGTATCTAGTTATAAGTTAATCACGTAACATTTGCCGTCCACAAAAGAGTAAAGTTTTAGTTAAATGGTGGCCGTTCTACTAAAACTATTATCTTTATTTATTATTGATATTATAAATATAAATTCTAATTATCTGTAATTTTAACAAAAATTATACAGATTGTCTATCGATAAAAATAATTTGCAATATCCTCCCAAAAACTTAGCTACTCAAAATAGATAAATGCAGTCGTAATCGATTCAGAAACAAAAAAAAAAACGGCGCTAATAATGAATTTGCTTTGACACATCCGCATTCTACTACTTCTAGGGCGATTATTTTATATACTAAACTTGCGGCACGCTATGATGGCCGTTTTTACGTTTAACAATACATATAATAAATGACAAAGAAAAATAACGTTTATTTCATAATTTTCTATTTGCTATTTACAATTAATTGGGGTTCTTATGAACACTGTATAATTTTATTCCATACTCATGTTTGTTTGTATATTATAATAATTAAAAAAAATGCGCTGTAAAACGGAAATGTTTCTTTCCTGTTTTAATAATTTAGTACTTACTCTTATAATTTGTGGCGCTCTATTTAAAATTCTTCCACTTGCTACATTAGCGCCACCTTAATTTGCTCCCTTTCAACGGACACTTTTTAGTATACATACTGAGATGGTTCTCCTTTACTTCTACACGCCATAATTTCTTCACACATAAGGTGCATCTATTGTATGATGATGGAAATCAACCATATTCCAAAGCAATATAGTTTCTTTTCCTATGACAATCTGAAACGTCAAAACGGCCATCATAGCGTGCCGGTAGTATAATTACTAGCTGTTCCCGCTACTTCGTATGGGCGATAACTTTAAATTAGGGTTTTTTTGTGAGACTATTAATAACATTGAAACCTATATAAATATCTTGCCCCAACTTTGTTCCAGTTACCTATGAAAATCCCATGTTCTAAGAGAAAATATCAATAATGCAGGAACAGTTCATTGTAAGTTATTACTAATATATAGCTGCCGTCCCGCGGGTTCATATCCCGGAATGTTAGCGTTATTTAAAACTCCAAAAAGGTTTTATTCAAATAAATATTGGGTCATTCTTTTACACACGGCCATCTGGTCCCAAACTAAGCAGAGCTTGTACTATGGAAACCAGATAACTGATATACTACTTTTTTTTCTAAATATATACTTATATAGATATTCACACCCAGACACAGAACAAACAGACATGTTCATGCACACAAATGTTTGTCCTGGGCGGGGTCAAACTCACAATGTGCAGCTTGGCAGTCAGGGTCTCTAACCGCCAAGCCTGTGATTAGAATGATTAGTTATGAAGGATGCTGTCAACGGGCTAAAATTAAATATTATATATATATAACAATATAGCTCCTGTAAGTAAGTTATTAATGAAGAATATTCAAAGATATTATTACTACAAGAATTCAAAAAATATCAAAAAAACACTTGTAATCAATTGCTATTTCAAAGTATTTCCTTCTCTTTTTTAATTTTATATTATTTAAATAGATGTATTGTGAAATATTTTCAATTTGTATCAAGCCATTTTGTTAGTAAAAATAATTATAATAAACAATTTAAAATATCATGAACTTTTATTTCCTACATAAAATTTTATCTTATTCATTGTTTTTTCTGGTATTTTCCTTATAATTTCATTACCAAAATTATTGTAGTTTAAACTTTCATTTATGTTTGTTATTGTTTCTTTTTCAGTTGATGTACAATCTACAACTTCTACATTGTCTGTGGCAAATGTTGGCTTAAATTTTTTTTCAATAAAGACTTCATGTTTTCTTCTTTTAATTTGGCCTCCAGCATGTATAGTGTTAATTTCACCCATATTCAATTTGACATTGTCTTCAACAATTATTTCAGTAATTTCATTCACTATATTTCCTTTCTCATACTCTAAGTTATTTGAAATTGTTTCCTTCAAATCGTCTTGATTTTGGTGTTCCAAATTTGACATAGTTTTCTTTTGAATTTCTTCTTTTTTCAAATTCCTAAGCCTGTATAGTACATCCTTTTGCCTCTGCAATAATTTTTCTCTAGTATCATCCAAAGTTTCTAGTTCCGGAGCATAACAAACGTGTAAACTGCCCCCATAGTAATTCTTAGTATCCAACATTTTCTTTGCTATTCTTGCTGATTGTATTCTTTCAAATGATGCATGATAAGTCTCTGTGAATTGTTCAGAGGGATATTTGGTTAAGTTGAATTGTAATAGTTTTCCGAATTTGGAAAACAAACCTTTTGTCTCTTGACGCAAATTAAGTGAGGGGACGCCGAAAACGAGTAGATGTTTTGATTCATCGTTGATTGAGTAAACCTGGAAAATAAGGTATAAAATATATTAACACAATTTATCTTTTCTTTTTTCAACTTCTAAAAAAGTCATTTATAAATCCCTAGTTATATTATAAAAGTGAATGTAAGTTTGTTTGTTACGCTTTCACGCGAATACTACTTAATCGATCATCATGAAACTTTGTACGCATAGTCTTGGAAGTATTAGAAGTAGCATAGGATACATTATGTGGCGGGAAAACGTTACATCCTTCAGGAACCCGGATAAAACCGCGGGGGACAGCTAGTACTCTTTATTATTGTACTTACCTGGAAAGCTACGCACATTCAATTATAAGTTAAAAAAGAAACAGAGTAGTAGAGCTCTTAGTGCAGAGTTCGTCCGGGGAAGTACTACCATCTTACCCATTTCCGCCGTGAAGCAGTAGTGCTATTGTATTACTGTGTTTCGGTTAGAAAGGTAAGGGGGCCGGTGAAATTACAGGCACATGAGACTTAACAACTTCACGTCTCAGGGTCGACAACGCATTGGCGATGCTCCTAGTGTTGCAAATGTCCATAGGCGGCGGTGACCACTTACCATCAGGTGGACCGTCTGCTTGTTTGTCGGCCCAAGTAGCATAAAAAAAAAAAAAAAAAAAAAACAAACCTTAACAGCAGTGAGTTTTCTACCTTGCCTGTATGGCAAGCGCGTAGAACATAATTTTTGCTGTTCATGGTGAGTTAATAATCTCTCCTCTTCGCAATATTCACCGGACATTTTTAATAAATTATTACTTTCTGTTGAAGTAAATAATAACATAACCTCAAACAAAATATCGTTTGTCAAAACTCAAAGGTTTCTCACTTTCTTAGGTGTAATTTAAGTATGGCAACACCTTCATTTGTGAACTATTTTTGTCAGTGTTAAACTATTTTTATAAATTCAGATCTTAAACGCTGAGTCTATCACTGGTCTTCCTTTTGGTATAAGGGGGACCAATTACCCTTTTAACAGATTTCTTATATATTATGTTTTAGTTTAAAGAATGTTCGATCGAGTACTTTCGAACTTTATAAGTCTAAGTGAAAAACCGGACGATTGTCAATTGTGCAATCGCTATTGAATGAAATATATCCCCAAAAAGGAATAATCGATTACTTCATACTGGTTTGTCTGATCTGTTTTTGTATTCAATAAAATAAAAATAATAAAAAATTATATGTGTTTTCCTAGTTATACGTGTTTGACCTTAGTATTTTAACATTTTAAAATGATGTTTGTGTATTGGAGTAGTGGTGTACAACCTGCAACTTAATTTCATTTATTTTTGTGCTTCTGTATATTGTGTTAAAAACTGTTACATTTATAATTATAATTATTTTTGTGGATATATTACTTGCACAAATATCTGCAATTTTGGACACCACAGCACGCCCTTCATCAGCGGTATCCTTAAAAATATATATTTTGTACGATGATGGACGTGACTCGCATCGGATTTTTTTATAGCGTGGTCCATAAAGCAAAGAACTTAAACTATTTATGAAAAATAAAAACGAGTAATGCTGTCGTTACCCATAGACAGTATTAATTCAGGTTTTTAATTATAGATTTTTTTTTTATATTAGCCACAGATCGTAACTAAGAAAAGACCGTTGAAAAGAGCTTATATTTATCTATTATCAAAAGTAACTAGTAATTAGGAAATATTTTTTTAAGAAATATATAACCCGGTTTTTTGGAGGCTCAAAATGAAGGTGATATTTTCTGTTCTTAAAATCACTAGGTCCAAAAATTTTAGCAAAGTTTAAACACTTTACCATGATTATTAAGTTTATGTAATTTAGAAGTTTGATATTTTGGTTAATAAAAGACTGTATTAATTTATAATAATAGTATTTATTTCAGTGGTTTTTAATAGCTGACTTACGCAAAATTTCTCGACCTATTTAAAACACCATATTGACCGTAACTCTAGAAAAAAAAAGTGTGTGCGTGTAACCTTTACGCGCGATTGAAGTAAAACTTGTACCAAAACGCGTTGTTGATTGAAGTCGAAAAATATTCATGGATAGATCAATTTTTTATTTATTGAAGAAAGAGTAAAAGGTTCCTGGGACTCCGCCATTTCATTTAAGGTTAGATCAGTACATGTCAATATAACTTTGTTATTGAATATTATAGAATGTCGCAATCGTCAGAAAATTTATTAATAAATTATTTATTACAAAATGTGAGGTTTTAATATTTTCGGTCAACTGCACGTTATTCATGTAAACAATGCATAATGTAACTATACAGCAGTTGTATATTCGCAGTGTTACCAATACATATATGTATATAGCTAGCTAAACGTGGATTAGATACTTATTTTAAGTTTGCCTTCTATAGCCATTAGAGTATTTGATGAGAAAAAACGGACGTCAGAAGAAAACAATTAAAATGTCAATATAATTACTTTTAAGTAACAGAAAATAAACTAAAATGAACTAATGCAATCATTATTATTATAATATAAGACTGAAAATTATATACATATTATACATGCACAAAGCATAGTAAGACTACTCCCATAAATAAACTATACGTTATATTTCAGAACGTTACTTCCGTCAGAAAAAAAATCTGAGTTACTCCCTAGTCGCGCCTGTTTTACTTCAAAAATTACTTAGTTTACGAATTATGACGCCCATTTATGTTAATTTTATGTTGTTTAAAGTATTTCTAAATCGTTTTAGTTATTAATATCAAATATAACATCATTTTCTTCATATAAATATAAATAATAAATGTTATGTCTCCTTTACCCAAACAAAGTGCATCCAATCGAAATCAAAGAGAACCCTGCTCTTCGCTTTGGATTGCATCATTGTTTACTTGCATTGGTGTATATTGGATCATTCAATCAAACACACAAAAAGTAATCTCATATAACTTACCGCCATCAAGATATCTAATTAATGGGTAAAATATATCGTAAATTAAAATTTATCGGTCAAAACCTGGAAAAAATGTGTGTTTATAATCGACTAATTTTGTAGGTCAAACATGGCTAGGCGTCCAAGTTATACAAATTGTATCTCCACACTTATGTTTCCATCATTAAAAGTCTCGGTAGAATAGAAGACGAATGTCAAAACAAACTTTTATTATATTACTATTGCGAAATCATAATCGATTATAGTCGTTTTTTTTTTCTATCGGAGCAGCACTAGTTCGCCGATAAAAAAAAGTTATATCTATGGTATGGTCTATGGATGGCTCAATTAAGCCGGCACGGCGTCAGTTGACAGTAGCTGTGTCTTATTGATTAGATTCCATTTTGTTGTCTTTTCCTGTGCTGGATCGTTGTTTTTCGTCTTTAAAACCCACATAGGCCACAAAGGCTTGTGCTATTATCGTGTAACCACTGTGTTATTTTGCTATGCGTTGATTGATAAATGAAACTTCTTCTTGAAGTACCTACTTATGTAGTATTACTAAGAAACGTTTCTGAAATGAAAACTGATAATATCGTTATACAGGTTATTGTTCGTTTATCGTTATAAAAAAGTTGTTTCGTCGACTGTGTGGTGATTTTTGTTAACTCATGTGCTAAATGAGGTCGCGTTGACATTTTCTTTTGTCGCGAATGGTTTCTAGCATAGGAGGGTGCCGTCAAATCCTTTCATAATTGTGGACGCCATATTGAAGTCTCTAAATTGATCTTGATTTTGCAAAATGGTGTTGATGGTGTCTAGTGTGGTCTATTTCGGTCATCTTTGTCGTTCTACTCTTACCTTGGTACCCACGCTTATTATTCAGGGCAGTCATCGATCGGCATCTTAAAAAATTTGCTTCGACAATGATTGATTATTATTTGCATGTAAAAGCTATGGTAATTTAATCAATGACATTGAAAAGGTGATGAATTTTGGTGGTTCTTCATGTGATTTTTCTACACCTCTCACTTGTCTCTCTAAATTGATCTTGATTTGGCAAAATGGTGTTGAAGTTGGTCTGTTCTGGTTGTTGTTGTTCTTGTTATACGGTGTAACAAAACTTGCTTTTAGAAATAATTTATTTAGGAATAGAATTATAATAATGGTGATAATGAGTTCAGAACAAAGGTTGAGGTTAGACTGCCCTAATATTATTGAGACATTGGTTTGTATACGAGACAAATGGTGGGAGAAGTAAAAAAATAAGATCATTAACTAAACAAATATCAGAACCATGAGAAGGTAATCTTAAGTGGTATGCTTTACTAATAATGTCCTTTGCAGGTTTTATTACAAATTGCTCGAGTGGTGTGGGACACTTATAACTAAAACAAATATCAGGATCGTGAGAAAGTTATATTAAGTGGTATGCCTTAACCCTTAATCAAACAACATTTTTTACTCATCAACTGATTACGGTTTTAGGGTAAATGGGTTCTGTAGATTATGAAAAAAACCTCCCTTTTCTTATAAAGAGGGGGGAAATGGGGGTTTTGCGGTGGGAAATTATTTCCCATTATCCGGAACAGTTCTCAACTTTTGATACATTTTTCTCACAATTTCTATACATGTTAGTTGCCCTACTTTGCTTATTTTTTTATCGTCTATAACAATATAAAAGAAAAAAATAAAATAAGTAGATAAGTTATACAATGAAACAACAATGTTAAGAATAATGTTTTAATATAAACTAAAACTAAGCTTAACTAAAACTAACTTAGTTACCAAGAACAATATTATTATTGAGGTGGATCAGTGTGAAAGGTTTTGAAGCAGTTCTTGGCACACAGAGCTACTGCACAGGTGGAACATTGTATTTTTGTTATCTGTTTCGTACTGCAGAATCGACATCTTTTGTAAGTAGGGTAAAGGCGGTATAGATGCCTCACTTTTTAAAATATCCTCCTAATTTTGAAAATATTAGTTTTATATAAATAATGTCTATGAATTTATCTACTTCAATCCTTTATGTTTAACTGTGATTTGTTTTTTTGAACCTATCAGTTCCAGATGTTAGCTGTTTATAGAACTCCTTTGTTGAGGATAGATGCCTATCGGTATGGATAGTTGCCCCACCTTGAAAATACTATGAAGGATAGATGCCTGCGGCGCGGGATAGAAGCCCTTCATACTGTATAAACTAAAAAATCAACCAAATTTAATTATGTTTTTAGGACAATTGGTGTTTTAGCAGTAGAAGGCTACTCCTAAAATAGAAATTGTCTCCTAGAAACACGGTCATAATAATAAAAAGCATTTTGCAGATTCTTAAATCTTTTAATTGTCATCGTTAGAATAGAATTATCAAATGAGATCAAATAAAATAATAACAATAAAATTCTAAAAATATTTTTTGAACAACATTGGAATTCTAAATACTTAGTTGGTATAAAATATTAATTATTAAGTTTAAAAAAATCAAAAACGACAATATAATCTTCCAACATGCATAATCATAAAAGTAATTCTTTTTTAAAAACTAAGATAACACAATAAAGATTATCATTTTGTAATCCTACTTAAATGATTCTTAGCCGCAGTTCAGTTTCAGTTTTCCACATTTTGAGCAATAATTTTTGAAAATTGTACATTTTTCATGTAGCCAATTCTGGCACATTATACATTGAATCCAATCTGATGTAGATTTCGTTCTTTTATA
Organism: Habrosyne pyritoides; assembly: GCA_907165245.1. Lineage (NCBI taxonomy): Eukaryota > Metazoa > Arthropoda > Insecta > Lepidoptera > Drepanidae > Habrosyne > Habrosyne pyritoides. The sequence continues at coordinate 6,090,159 of OU015615.1, forward strand.
GTTTTCAAAACATTCTGTACAGTTATCCTTAAGCTTATCCTGTCCATCTATCTTAGTGCTCTTTACCGGCAAACCTTTAGTTTTCTTTCCCTTAATTTTATATTGCGGTGAATAGTCTTCATCTTCACTGCTTGAACTGTAAATAATTCGCCGTTTTCGCTGTTCGCGTCCCTGGTTAACTTTTAAATAATCATTTTCTTTATCACATAAATCAGCTAGGTAAACATCATCGCTATCACTAAAATAATGCTGTTGTTTTTTTTGTTGTCGCTCTTTGTTGCTGGTTTGTTTCTTTGTTTTCTTAAGTACTCTTTTTTTCTTTGGTAGTTTCAGCCTTGTTTTTCTTATCTAACTTAGTTTCTATTTGTTTTTCTTTCCTTTCAGCCACATCCTTCTTTTGTTTAATATTTTCTTTTGAGTTCAAAATATCTGCGGACTGTTTCCACCTCTTAGACATGGTCAAGGGAATTTTTGGTATAGGTGATGCTTCTATTAAAATTTTCGATGGTGTTTCTGGTTCTATATTACTGCCTAAAATATCTGCAATTGTAGAATCACCAATGTCAAAATTACTAATACCTTCTAAAATTTCCGAATCCATCAAGATGCTAGTAGATTCTCTGTCGATTTGAATCTGCGTCAGATTTGGTGGAGAGGAAATATTTTCCTGATTATCCAGCTTTATTTCACAAACTAAAGAAGCAGAAGTCTGAGGTAAAGAGGTCTCTGGCCTTTGTTCAACAGGTTCACGGAATACAATACTTTCCGAGGCATTGACAAACTCTGGCGTTTGAGCCTGGGTTGTTGACGTTCGATCAACTTGATGAGGTGCACGGGATGTACCAGGATTTTCGCTATTCAGTGCAGTGTCTGATATCAGAAATGTAGTATCTGGCAAAGCATTTCGGTCAACTGGATAAATACCGCTACCTCTAAAGCCAGCCAGAGCATTTGCAGGTGTGGCAGCGCGAATCCAAGCGTTGCGTATAAGCTTTCCTGCGTTGTGACGGCTGATCTTTTTATTTGGATTAAGGCGCATAAATTGATTAGTTTCTTGATTAAAATAAGTTTTAAGTGGCCCAAATACTGCTCTATCTAATGGCTGTAAAGCTGAAGTTGTGTGACTTGGTAAACACAATAAAATTATGTCATTATCTGCAGCAGTCTGCAGCATATCTGGTGCAGTTGAGTGTGATGAGTGGCCGTCTAAAATAAGCAGAACTTTACCATGCGGCTTCAGAGGTATGAAATGTTCTGTTAGCCATTTATAGAAAAGCACAGCATTTATATACGCAGATTTTTTGTTCATATATACTTTTGAGCCCATTGGAAGTCCCTCTTCAAACTCTGGTTTCTTATTTACACCTTTTATTATAAGAACTGGTGGAAGAAAATTACCAATGGCATTGCAACAGCCAATGATTGTCATTGTTTCACCTTTCTCGGCAGATGTGACTGAATTGACGACTTTGGCACCTTTTTTCGCTATAACTTTTCCGGGTTTATTATTCAATTGAATGCCGGATTCATCCATATTGTATAATCTTTCCGGTTTATCCAACAAATCATTTTCGGTTAAGACTTTGACCAAAAGGTCATAGAAGTTATATACTTCTTCTCTACTCAAACCCTTGGCTCTAGCCACAGATAAGCCTTCAGCTTGTCTAAAAGACAGTTTTGGATTTCGTTCAATAAAACTTTTGAACCATGCAGCTCCAGCCATTTCGTTTTCGTGGTCAAAATGATGTTTTAGCTTTAGCTTTTCAGCAAATTGATAAGCTAACATACGAATGGATTGTCTATTTGGGGGAAATCCTGCATCCCCAAGCTTTAGAATGTGCTTTACTAGCCTTTCTTCGTTGTCAAAATCCAAGCAAGGATGTTTTCCTACAAAAAATAATATCTACGTTCATAAATCTATTAGAAATGTACAGCAATTATTTTAAAAATCAAAGTGAGGTTCGGAACCCTAAAAATGTAATATCTTGTATAAGATGACCCTTAATACAATACCTAGTGTTTGCTTCGTTGTATTTTTAGCAGCATAACGTCTTCGCAATGTTCTTGATGGAATTCCAAACTGTCGGGATATTTCGTTTATCCCCATGGTATTTCTGTCCATTTCCTCAAAAGCCGACTGCAATTCTTCTGAAGTCCAAGAACATACTCGAGCTCGCACTCCTTCCTTTCTTTTATACTTTCGTGGCATGATTCTGCTACAACCAGTAAAAATATAAATATACGTCAACACAAAATATAACAGAACACAGAATATGTTCAAAATATATCTACACTGAAACCTCACGTATACATGGTGTACGGAAGGATAGATGCCCCAAGGGGCACCTATACCTCGAAAAATCAGGGCAACTATCCTTTTTGATAGGGATAGATGCCCAAGTATTTTTTTTAATAAATAAAAAACAAATGAGCAACCTTTTCGATCTAGATGCATACTTGATGAATCAGTATATTGATAATAAATAATAAAATATAACAGAATTAATAACTAATTATAAAGTTATACAACAGCAAATAGTAACCTTTAAAACTTTGACGTGTTTGTAAAGTTCGCCGCGGAGATGAATTCACACACGAATGAAACGCGTCCTCACGCCACGACGGCCCGTGGCTAACTGAAGTGCGGGGTGACTGCGGCTTTTAGTTATACTATTGTTTCTTAGTTGCGAGTTTGGGAAGTTAGGTTTTTTGAAAATGAGGCATCTATCCTACCGGGGCATCTATCCCGCCTTTACCCTATTCATCTCTTCTGGTAAATGTATGCCCACATTTAAAACCGAATTTCTTCTGGTACGCCAGACCTACCTCCTTTTTTATTTTTTTTAAAAAGTACGCCTGTTTGTGCTTGACCTTTCCGTGTTGTGTGATTGTTTATTAGGGCACGTGCTAAGCGTAATCTAAATTCTCTGTGTCCGTGCATCGTCGCAGCATGTGTGAAATTATAAGTAATACCCGGTCACATTATCTTGAGACCTGGCGTCGATGACGTCACGTCGCGTCGGCGCTCTGATACGGTGCGCAAAACAAGCATCCTCTAGTAGGATATTATTATAAACAATAAGATTTCCAACGAAACAAATATTGTGTTAATTAAGGGGGTATTCTAGTCTAGAATGTCCATTTTGAAGTATTTTTCAAAGGCCAATAAAAAAAAAACTAAAAAAATTTTTATCCATTTTTTTATCAGATATTTATTGATATTTTTATAATACAAAAAAAATTAAAAGAAATTATTTTTTGAAAATTTGATAAATTGCAGGCTGGTAGAATGGGGAGGTTTGAGAAAATCGGTGCGTCCTTTTTGACACGATTAAAACCCTTCTGGTGATCTGAAAAAAAAAATCAAACGGATTCTTAATCAGTAAGGATGCCACTATCGCCTGAACTAGGGAAAAAAAAAAAATTTTTTTTTCGCAAAATAGTGGCTGTTTGAATTTTCCCCCCCACTTTTTTGCAAAGTTTTGAATTTTTTTAAAATAGTAAAAATCAAAATTTTCAAATAATCCTAGTTCCAGCCATAGAAAGATATATAAAGAATGCCCACACCAAATTTCAAGTCAATCGGTTCATTAGAAGTTAAGAAATCATGTCAAACGTGGTGAAAATAGTAGTTTCGAGAAAAACGCGATTAAAGATTTGAGTCAAGCTACAGACAGTTTGTACTTACATTTCATTAGTCGGCTATTCCTGCTCCATACATTGGACCTTCTTCCTGTTCAAATATATCATTTTTGGCACTCCTCTTGGCTAGACGATCCGTTCTAGCTTCCTTCGAAGCATCAGAAGCTCGTATTTCGGAGCGACGTATCCGCATTTCGTTACGTTTTTCAGCAAATGCATAGGCTTCTGGACCAATAGTTATTCCCATGACGCTCAGTATTTTTAAAATTGGCAAAAAGCCTTCATTAAAAATGCAAACAGCCAGATAATTTGCAATTTCTATTGTTCTCGTTCCTGAATGAATGTGTTTAGGCGCAAAAGTCCAAATTAATGAATTTAACGATTCATTATTATTTTGTGTTTCTGAGCCCAAACAACGCAGCAACAAGTTTTCATCTGATAAAGTTTCATAAATTGGCTTGATTGCTTCTAATACTTTATCATTTAGAGCGGCATTTTGGTGGTCAAAGTCATCCAATGTACCTTCAGCCTTGGCTTTTTGCCATTTACACCAGCTTGATGATCCAGATGGGCAATACATATGTTGTGGATTATCATTGGTTGAACTTTTATGATAATAAGTTGCCCATATTTCGTTTTTCATATCTTCAACTGAATCCGGATGCCGACGAATAGCCAAACCATAATACAAAGATAGCTCGTTAACAATTTTATCTGTCAATGTGCCGTCACCTTTGCCACCCAAGCCTTTTGTATTTTTTTTCAATTTACGCAATCTTGAGCCCATACGTTTCTGCACATGTCCAACACACTCCTTTTTTTCGACTACAGGGTCATCTGCATACGGATTTATGTCGAGAATACCTTTAAATGTTTTTGAGTCACCGTCACCTATATATTTTGCATATTTGACTCCATGCAATTCTACCGATCTCACAAACATTTCAATTACGGCGTCAACTTCCATTTTTCCGGCACTTCCGTTGTGATTTATGGTACAAGAATCTTGGTGTTCTTCGTACCAAGATTTATAAGCTTCGATATCATCGTTTTTTTTTTCTCCACAAATTACAACCTTGGCAAAAACTAGATTTGACTACTGTATCAACCACTTTTTTACTATATTTGGCCACGAGCGTTGTCACTCCAAAAAGTGAACTGAATCCTCTTTTTTTCCACGTGCCATCTCCAGAAACTGTCATATGTATAGGATCAACGGTGGGATCTGATGCAGCTATTAATTCTTTTTCTTCTTCAACAGCTTTTATAATTATTTGATTATAAACTGCTGATGCGGCTGAATGTAAATTTTCAAGGCAACTGTAATATGTGTTGATAGCTATACCTTGACAAATATCCATTACACTACAGAAAATATTTATGCCTTCTCTTCCGACTCCCAGAAGTCTCATGGCTGCAACTATTCTTCGATTTACTTCGTATGCCTTATTAATGAATGGAGAAGATTGAATGAATCGAATATCTTCACAACTGCATTTCAATGCAATTTTGAATCCGAGACCGCGAGCAGCAGTTCGAGAAAATTTTATTTCTTTTTTGCATGTTGCACATAAAATAAATGTAGATAATGTAGCAAAAAAAGAAAAAAATTCCAAAATACAGTAGCCGTGATTATTTTCAATAATAACTTCCTCGTCTCCTGATTTTTGTAGCTTAGCTGCCGATGCACTTGTGAAAGTTGTATCATCTTCTAAAGTATGTCGATTACCGTGAAATTTTCGTTTTTTCTTTCTCTCTGGACGTGAAGAACTTCCTGGTTTTATTTTTTTATCCATTGTACACAAATAAATTTAAATGAACACTCACAAAAAAAATTTAAATGAACACTCACAAAATATTGTTTTAAACTGCACACACCAAGAACGTTTATCTATGATGGCTCAGAGCAAACTGAGCGGCACTGTACATTAACCCCCTCGGACCTGAATTTATATAAAGCATCAATAAAAATATTTTTAAAGTTTTTCTGTAAGTTAGTAGTATAGTTAAAGGATTTTTGTATAAGTATGCGATTTATTGTTTTTAGATTTTTGAAAATTTTGATGTCCACTTGAGTGGACAACCGGTCTAGATTGTTGTATTAATACGTATTTAATAAATGAATGATTTGTAGTACTATTTTGAAATAAGTAAGCAAAACTTTAATCATATTATTATAATGGTTTATTTATTATTTAATATTTTACACGGTTAGGATTATTTTTATTTTTGATGAAACTTTCGAAAGCAATTTCGCTCACTAGTAAAACATAGATGTATTTCACATTTCAGGCAGTAAACATGTGTCTTTCCTTTACATCCTGGATTTTTACATCGTGTAGCTTCTTTTTTCTTATCATATTCTGGCAGATGGTCGACAGTGTCATACTGAATTTCGCTCGCTGGTCTTATTTCAGGTCTGAAACGGTGTCGTATTGGTGTAACTGGTAAATTTACTGGACTGCTACCACTAGATGCAGGCCGTCCTCTTTTTCTGCTAGCAATTGGATGCCCCATTTTTATTAGAGCCTCTGCAACACGCTGCCGAAAGTGCAACAGATCTAAAACATCTGTACTTGGTATATTACAGGTTTTGCAATCTTCTTGGTATTCTAGCCAGCTATTAGTTAGGGCTAGGTCAATGGCGTGAAATATCATACGCAAAGTCCATTTTTTGGACCTAATGAAGATACGATATAAACTAATCAGATGATCAGTTTTATCTACACCACCCATACCATTGTTATATAATTGCACAAGTTCAGGACGCGGTATAGTTACGTATTTTTTAGATGTTTTATCCCAGCGTCGAACTTCATCTTGGTTTCCTATTCCAACAAAATTTGATGCAAGTACTACACCTTTAACGTCCATCCACTTGATAACAACCACATCTTTAGTATTATTCGTAACTTGATCAGTATATCCCCTATCTTTTTTTGATCCTTCCTTGTCGGTTATGAGTGGCAGTTTTCCAAAACGATTTATTCTGATCGTTCCTCCTGCATAAACTTCCCTCTCGCGAAGATCCTTCAGCAAAACATAATTGGAAAAATAATTGTCAAAAAAGAGGTAATGACCAGACCCATTTATTCTTTTTGACAAGGCATTTACATAAGCAGCAGAAGTGCCATATTTCAAAACGTCATTTTTATCTAGATTTGTAGTTGCGCCTTGATAAATTATAAAATCGTAAACTAATCCACTCTTACCGCAAATCATGAATATCTTTACACTATTTATTATCTCTACACCTTTACACCATGGCTGTGGTTTTCCTTTAACATATTGTTTGACTTCCAGTTTTCCTCGAAAAGGTACAATCTGTTCATCAACGCTCAATATTTGCTCTAACTTTTGTTCTAGACATCGTTTTCTAACTGATTCATATAAAGGTCGAACTTTGATAAAACGGTCAGTGTTATTTTTTGGAATGGAATTGTTATCAATTATGTGCAAATTGTTTCTCATCTGAAGAAATCTATCTCTGACCATATTCTCTAAAAATATTTTCATATCTAAACTAGAATCCCAATACAGACGAACACGAGGAAACTTCAGGTTACCCATTATGATATGAAGACCCAAAAATATTTTCATTTCTGTTGAAGTACATGGCTTGAAATTACGGACTTCATTTCTCACTGCATACAAATTTGTATTGAACGTAAAATCTTCAATTAGGGACTCTGATATGTATTTAGAAAAATAATCGATGGAAGCACGAGGTGAATCTATTTCTGAAGGTAGTGGAGCTGACCAAATGAATTGTGGTGATTCAAACTGTAAATGTTTTCTCCAAATTATTTCACTTTTAGGCTTACTACTTGATCCGGGTTTCCGGCTTGGTTCTTCCTCCTTTAAGTCTTCTTCTTCTACTATATCTTCCTCATCTTCAGAGTGACCAAGTATCACTCTTTCGGTTGATAGCGTTATATTACTACCCACACGAACATTGTTTTCTGGTATTGCCTCTACAATTTCATCGTCACTTTCTTCGTCGAGATCCGATATTGTGCCGTTTTCTAATAAATTGAGTAAATTATTCACATCTTGGCTTTTGGATAAATCAAAACCTAAAAAGAAATAAAAATGATATGTATAATTCAGTATACAATTTTAACATAAATACGAACGCTCTACAACTATTGTGACCCTATGTCCACTGAAATGGACATAACTTCATCTGCAATATTTTATAACAACAACCACATATTTTGTATTCTTTGTAAACGAACATCTTAATAAATATGATCACTATACGGAATAAAAAATATCTAAACAATCGATCAAGCCATTATATAGTAAATAAAATAAAACTAAAGACTTACTTGCTTTGTGCGTATCCATGGCGAACGTCAACACTTGACTAATGATTTCATACTACCCACAAAAAAATCCGATAGTGTTTTGTTTATTGTAACGTTTCTAGGTAAGTCGCGGGTAGAGTTAAATATTTACACTAGCATTTTTATTATTCTGTTTCATATTACACGCAATAATAAATCGTGTCCATTGAAATGGACGCCGGGTCCGAAGGGGTTAAACATAAAAATATTTCAACAAAAACTGTTACAACGCCCTTCACAAATATAATTTTTGAGAATTCATGGTGTATACCTATAGTATAAAGGACTTTCTGCAGGATACATAAAGAATAAACTTGTCAACAGGAATATTCACCCTCAGGTAGTCAGTGAAAGTCTACTTGCCTATTGTTCGATTTTATGGGTCAGAACTGGTTTGCGCGCTGCAACTTAAATTGCTATAACTCCGTAAATAATTAAAATTTTTAAAATTCCTTTGGAGGAAATATTCTTGAAGTTATATTCTTTGAAAATATACAAAAAAAAAAATAATTGATTTTTTCAAAATTCTAGACTAGAATACCCCCTTAAGTACATCAATTTTTCGACTTTACTAGTCGTTAGTCGTGTCCGGCGCTGATTTATAATCAGACCAGTTTTTGAGAACATTCTCTCGCATGGTACTGAAGTCGCGACGATGTTACAGTGTTTGATAAATATTTGTACTAAATTTGGGTACACGTATTGATGGTGTTTCCACCACTCCAGGGGACAGTTCCATGTGCCTGTATTGTTTTTCCTCGGAAGTAATTCGTCCGACAAATACATATCTACTTCTTTTATAGCCGCAGATAATGGTGTACCTTGACTCTGACCTTGGCTTATTATCGAATCGAATATATCCCAAGGACTTAATTCATCTTTCTCACTAGTGCTGGATTCCGGAATGGTTTGTGCAGTATAAGTACCTTTTTTGGAAATGATTCCTGCCACAAGGTTTCTAACTTTCTCCTTCGTTCTAACAGCTTCATTCCGATCGGAAAAGGCTTGAATTTTAAATCGGGGGTCCATAAATGTGGCTATTGACAAAGTTCCACTTTGTTCAATGTTCTTGAATCTTTCGGCAAGGCCTGATTTTAATAATAGGGCTACATCAGACACGACGCTCGACAAATCAGGTTTTGCCAATATTTTGTTACAGGATTCAATAAGACATCGCGTCATAACAATGACATAGCTTCCTGTTAGATAATTTTGTGCGCTCATCATGCTTGTTACTTCTTCAAACGGTCGTAAAATCTGACAAAGCTGTGATAAGGTAGACCATTCATCATTGGTGATTACCGGCAGGTTTTTATTAACTAACGCTAGTGTTGAACGTACAGCCTCCTGCAATTCTATAAATCTTCGTAACATATAAAAAGTGGAATTCCACCTTGTTTCGACATCTTGTATTAAATGCTTTGGTGTTAGTTGTTGTTGCACTTGATACTTTGAGAGTCTCTCTGAAGAAACAGTACTTCTCTTGTAGTGTGCAACAATCGTCTTAACCTTTTCAATAAGTCCCTTTACCAGTACTAGCGCATCATTAACTATTAAATTAAGGGTATGTGCGAAACAACCAAAGTGCTTCCACCCTAAGTTCTCTTTGAATGCTTTGACAACATTTGTCGCATTGTCACTGACCGCGAAATTGACTTTGTCGTTAAGTCCCCAATTATCAATTAATATACTAATTTCATCGGCAATATTCGTTGCAGTGTGGTTGCCAGAAAAATGGCAGCATCCCAATAATACCGTTTTAAATTCTAGATCTTTAGTTATGTAATGACCTGTCACAGCGATATAGCTTTCCGTCACTCGTGACGTCCATAAATCGGTAGTTATGCAGATAGTCTGTACTTCTTCAGCAATTTGTTTTTTAACAATATGTTCAGTCTGCGTGTAAGCCTCTTGTAACAAAGAATTTGACAAAGTTTTTCTTGTCGGCAATTTATATCCAGGTATCCATCGTGAGTATTTTATAAAAGAGCGTTCTTCTACCAATGAAAAAGGATGAAATCCATCAATACATAGATCCAATAAGTCGCGATCAATTTTTTTCTGTTCCAAGCTTATTTTTTTATGTACATATGTGTCCAAAGCCCTTTGACGTTTTGGAGCTGGTGGTAAATGAGATTGGCTGGAACTAGTACTTGGCAGGGCGGAACTAGTACTTGGCAGGTCTGTACTAGTACTTGGCAGGTCGGAACATATTATATTTATATCAGACTCACCTTCATTTTCAACAGCTCTAGTTGATTCCGATACTCCTTTTTCCTCGGATACAAGAGACGTAAAAGTTGAAATATGTTTTCTTTTTAAATGACTTCTTAAATTAGAAATTGTTGTCTTGTAACTTATTTTTTCCCTACAAATATTACATATAGCTTTCCCGCTATCACTGTCCTTTTCATAATGACGCCACAAAATACTTGAATTTTTACGTGCTGACATTTTGCAAATGAATTAGGTATCTATTTAACCTAATTAAAACAATTATTTATTCATTTATTTACTTAGGTACACTGTGCACTTAACATTAACAATACTAAAACTATATAACAACGTCAAACTAGAAACCATTAATTAACTACGAAACGAAATCTACAACTTAAACTTTCAACAAATAAAAAAAAGCACCTGTTACTCAAACAAACTAATTTGATTGTAATGTTTACAAGCAAAAACCTGTTCGTTTCGGCAAGGCAGACAGAGCGGCGCGCACGAGCGCCACGAGCCATGGAGCAAGCGAACATGGAAACATAGATCTCTCTCACTCTCGCTCGTACAATTTTAGACTAGCGGCGTCTCGCTCGCTCGCATAGGCGTCCTCGCGTCCACTCGGCATATTCCGTTTCTTTTCTAGTCGTTCTTTCAACGCCGAAGAAACAGTAAAATTAATTTTAGCTGGTTTTGGGTTAGCAGCTTCAGATAACGTTAACGAAAGCGAGTAGCGACTTTTGAATGAATCCTATTATGTTAATAATATGCGCTTTGCCAAAATTGTTGAATTAAACAGTTGATACATTTAACGGGTTTTGCGGTAAACAAAAAGCAGTTAATTCGTTAACATTAGATTAGCAGTTAAAAAAAGCCGTTCGTTGAATTAACGCCCACTACTACACCACATGGACAAAAGAATAGGCAGATGTTTTTCAAGGCCAGATGTTATTCAAGTAGAGGGGATTCGGTAAGGGACCGGCGGTGATTTTAGAGTAAATTTTCTTAGAATAGTATAATGTATACATAAAAGAGACACGAGTGGGCATTTTTGCTTGCTTGAGTACCTAAATATGTATATACGTGGCATATGTGTGCATACTATGTAGAACGTGATTCTTACAAGCGTAATATCTGGGAAATAGTGGGTCTTAGAGAAAAAATCATAGGGACCATTTTTATAGAGAATTTTAAGATCTACAACTTTGCTCTGAGGTACTTTTTCGATAAAACTTACCGTTTTCGAGAAAAATCCAAAAAACCTAAAATTTTTACCTTGGGCCCCGAATAAGTCCCTAAGCTCACATGGGACTGATGGGGACTTTTGACACTTTATTCCTTGTGGTAAACCTAAGGTCTCTACGAAGATTTGGCTCTGTCGGAATTTTCTTTATTTCAATTGTCTAAAATGACCGGACTATTATTATTTAAACGAAAATTAGCAGTCTTTATTTTATAACGAAACACAAACTATACAATCCGTTTTACTGAAAAATAAAATAAAGTTCTCATTAGTGACCATAATTACAAACAACCATTAGAAATATAAATAATTAGCCATAATATTTGACAAAACATGCTGTAAAAGATGAGATAAGAAACCTTTTATAGCATCAACATATTAGCGATGGACATAATTGAAACATTTTAGACAAAAGTGAGGCTCCCCCTTACATTGCACACAGTACGTACTCACTTTCTTAGCTCTATTCTTAGCTACTTTACGACCAAATTCCTGTACTGAATCTTTATAACATTGCACGCAAAAACGACGCGTGTCTCTTACTTTTCCTTCCTTTAATTTTAGAACATGCTCGAGTCTTTTAGGTCTTTCATTGATAATTATTTCTTGGGAATCTGCTGGCCGAGTCAAATAATCTATGAGAGCCCTCCTAAAGTCAACAATTGAAGATTTGCTCTGCTTATTTTCATTGTACATGACCCAAGCATTTATAACTGCTGTATTTAGAAGTTTCTATGTTTCTATACCATTTTACGGTTTTCCGCAATGGCGAAGAATAGGCACCCATCTGTTCACTCATGTCTACAGACCCTTTCGATTTATTATAATCCAAAATAACTTTTGGTTTACGAATCTGTTTGCCTTTTTTCACCACCACAGCAATTTTGTCGGAATGCTTTGTCGACAGCATAAGCACGTCCCTCTTATCTTTCCATTTAAGCACTGTTACTCCATCTTCATTCTCCATAGCCATTGTTTCACCTTTTTGCAGTTTCGAATCAACAACAGCCTTAGGCAATCCTCTTCTGTTTTTTCGCAATGTGCCAATTAAATGGGTTTGCTTCTCCAATAACCGATAAGCCAGTTCCAAGCTAGTGTACCAATTATCAGTTGCTAGCGTGTGACCTTTGTCAAATATATTTTCACATAGCGCCATCACCACATTTGTTGGCGTAGTATTTATTGCGTCAATGTTTTTCCCACTATACAAATTAAGTTTGCAAGTATATCCGGGAACAGTACATAACTTAAATAGCTTCATGCCATACTTGTGTCGCTTACTTTTATTGTATTGCCTGAATATTATTCGACCTCTGAAAGGTACTTGGCTTTCATCCACACAAACATCTTCTTTAGGCGAATAATATTTGTGGAAAGTAGCATTGAGAGCATCGATTAAAGGTCTTATTTTGGCAATACGATCGTTTCTGTCGGCAGATAAATTGTCGCTAAAGTGTAGGTATTGCAGTAGTAACTCGAAGCGGTTCCTACTCATAACGGTGGCTGGAAAAGTTTGTCCAAGTATCTTGTCTTTGCTCCAATAATAAGCTAATTTCGGCAGCTTTACTACGCCCATAAACAAGACCAGCCCAAGAAACTGTTTTATTTCTGTCTTGTTTGTTGGCTTCCATGAATGAGACCTTGATCCAGGCTTTGTTTGCCTGGCTGTGATGTTTTGACTTGCGAACAAATTTGTCTGCTCGACAATCATTTTAAGAATTTCTTCAGGCACCAATAGATCATAATACTGGTCAGGGCCAGCTTCTTTCAGCAAATTAGAATATGGGGGTTTCATACCCTCAAACTCGGTGAAAGGAATCACTGATGGCTGTCGTCTTTTTGGCCTCGACCATTTTGAGGAAATACGGTCATTTTGTGATATATTGGCGGCAACAAAATTTTCGGCCGACTCACTGTCACTATCACTCGCGATAACCAATCTTTTTTTCTTTTTCGGTAATTGCATGGGTTCACTATCCGATTCTAGGAGAGAGTCATTGTTTTTTATAGAAGCGTTCGAAAAAGAAATTTCTAACGCGTTGATTTGCTTCCATTCATCCTGCGTAAATTCGAAGTCCTCCATAGCTAAATCCATATCTAAAGGCTCGCACATTAACTATTCAATAAGAAAATGATGACAGCTAAGATAGTAGGAACGTAATTGAACTAGTAACACACGTTCTATCACCGTAAGCGCGAGCGCACTACTGGTGTAGCGGGTGGCCGGCGGGGTGGGCGGCGCGGCGCCTGGTACCGGAAAATATATTTTCTGTATTTGTGCGCCATGGGGTGCACCGGTGACCTCAGCTATGTATTTGACTGTAACTATGTAACCCATGTACAGAATTGAATAAAACTTATTTTCTATACGTATCGTAACATAATAAACAAATTACGACCAAAAGTATTTTTACGATTTTTAATTTTTTCTATCGGCGTTTAACGTGTTAAAATTATCGGGTACAATTCCTTTTTCGTCATATTCTCGTTGAACGGAACGTTATTGTCACGCAACCAGTTTTGCATATCAGATTTGAGTGATGCACTCGTGGGTGGGTGCCTTTTTTGATTGAGTTGAATGGTATGGTGCATTGTCAATGACGACTATACCGTTCGGCGGTAAGTTAGGTAGCAACTTTTCTTTGAGCCATTTCAAGAAATTATCCGTATCCATCTCATGATGATAGTCGCCTGTTGTCTGTTTGCATTTATATAGTAATTCTGCGCCTGGTATGAAACCGTTTTCTCCCCCAGCATGCACAAGAATCCATCTCTGGCCGGGGTTAAAAATTTTTTTTACGCTGCTGTCGGTACTATTTTGCCAACATTTATTAACGGTGTAGTGTGAGTGAATCCATGTTTCGTCTAGAAACGTAACCGGTTTTTTATCTGCGCCAAGGTTATTGTTTTCTTTCATCCGGCGCAGGTAGCGAGCCCTCCACGCGGCAATATCTGGCTTTTGTATTAAGATGGTACGGGCATTTTTACATTTTTTGAATTTATATCCCAACTGGTCAATTAAAATTTTTCTGAGGTAACTTCTTTCACCTTTAAAATTTATATCCCTTTTAGCGACTGCCAAGATTTTCTTTAATGTTGGGATTTCTTTTCTTACAGTAAAAAAACTGTTAATAATATTACGTATAGCACAGATGTCAAAATCATCAATTTCGATTTTTTTTTGTACTTCTTGCGCTTTTTACCTGGTGTTGACAATTTTTCTTCACATGTACCGTTGCTAGAACCTTGACTAGTACTCGGTGTAGCATGTTGCAGTGACGAAGACCGCAATTCTTTGGCCTCCTTTTTTATTCTCATCAAAGTACATTTTGATATTCCTGTTGCAGCACAGGTTCGTTTAACAACTTGATCTACAGGTATTACGAATTGCTTGTTAGCTTTCTCTGATTCAAAGAAAGCGAGAACTTTCAGGATTAAATTTCTTGCTTCACTGTGAATAGGTTTTCCCATATTTGAAAAAACTTCACTGTCCCACTTCAAAGCAACGAAATAGTAACAAAAATGTCCAAACTTAACAAAAATATCCAACGTTGCAACAAAAACAATATTTTAACGTAACAGCAATAACAAAATAACAATAAAAGTCCAAACGTAACAATGAATATATCACGAAAACAAGTCGACGCGTATCGGCAACGAAAGTGCTAACCGTACTGACGCGCCGTGGCGAGCGCGGGGAGGTGAAAGGAGAACGGGGCGGGAGGTTCGCATTCCAGCGAGGTCTCGAGATAATGTGACCGGGTTGTATAAGTAATGTATGCATTTATTATTGATGCAGCGAACAAAAAAAAGAAAAGTCTCATCCAGTATTTTCTTGATTTGCGGTTTATTGGATACGATGATCTAAAATGGTCGAACAGATCTACACCGCCCATGCTAAGTGTATAGGAAGCAATTGCTTTCGGGCAAAGTATATTGGCTCTAGAGCCGTCCTTTTGGGTTCTCTTTACAATCATTGTATCTAGTGGCTGATGAGCTGTCGTGAGTACAGCAACTTCTTTGGTATCAAGCCTTTTAATAGCTGTGATTGGCTCTGCAGTAACAGCTGCAAACTGATGTTTTTCCAATCTCAATGGTTTTGGTTGCTTTTTTTTTATTATATCAAGTAGATTCTTTCTATTGCTTCTTAGATTACAACTTGTAAAGAAGTTATCGAAGGCAACTAAAGTATATTTCGGTACACTATGACAGAGTTTCATGACTACATTGTAGCCTAATCCTTCATTTTCGGTGCTGTCACCTTTTCCAGTATAGACTTCGAATTGATACAAGTAGCCGTTTTCGCATCGCACCTTGCCCAGACTTTAAATCCCCTCTTTAAGGGCTTTTTTGGCATGTATTGTTTTAAGGAACTTCGACCTATAAACTTAACTATACATTCATCAATCGATTGTACTGCAGAATTAAATGCTTCTTTCTGATAAACTTTATTCAGATCTGTGAGGAGGGGTCTCAGTTTATATGTAGCATGTGTCCTGTCCATATCCATTTAAGACGGTCTATGCGAGTTGTTATATCTGCTATTTTTGTCTTCCTTCTTATTTCTAGATTTCGGATTCTATGTCTGAGTGTTATAACTAAACCAAATATCAGGATTTTGAGAAAGTTATCTTAAGTGGTACACATTAACTAATAATGTCCTTTGCATTTCTTATCACTAATCGTTTGAGTGATGGAGGGTCTATTATATAGTGTTGCCCAAATGCAAGAACAAGACGAGACTTAGCCAGTCTTGGTCTTGGTCTTGCGCCAATACACCTGGTCTTGGTCTTGCGCTCCCAGTCTTGGTCTTGGTCTTGCAGCAAGAGTCTTGCAAGTCTTGCAATTACCTATTAGTCTATTACTATTTATTAAAGTTTACTTTAAATCTTAGAAAAAACGTATTAGAATTGAAACATTGTGAGCTTGAATTAACATAGCCATAGTAAAGATCAAGCAGATTAATAAATAACTGAGGATTTGATAAGAAATTCGAAAAATCAACTGACCTATATGTCGTTTTCCATGGAAGTAACTGTTTCTTAATAAACATTTATGATTTATAAGCTTACATTTGCTAAAACATGTAAAAAACAAATTAATTACAATAACTTGACTGTATTTTAAAGAACAATATCTGTCTAGAAAGAGATTGAACCCTCAACTTATACTGGGTGTCAGGGAAACGCTCCCGAAGCCAGGAGGTAATTAATATACTACCTAAACTTAAATGAATACAAATAAAAATTTTCTCCGCAAATGTGTTTTTAAAGATGTGATATTTCATTAACACGCAATGAAAAGCGGACAACTCTCGCGGTCAATGACACGGCACGAGCGAACACATTCAGTGGTAGGTTAGGTACGTACGTACGGCAATACGGCATCCTATATCCTATTGCACGGGCCGGCTGCACTAGGCACGCACGCGTGCGGCCCGCAAAAATGTGCATGACGATTAGGTAGTACTTTCTTTCATTTTAAAAGGTTTACACTTTTTATCAACATGTAAAATTGCAATTTAAAAAAAATTTAAGTAAACTCACCTGCTTTTAAACATTTCTTTCCGGTCGGATGAGATAAGGCTCGAACTGTGCCCCATTCATTTCGAGGCAAATGCGGGCCCGTCTTCGTGTTTCCTCGTGAAGACGAGGCATTAGTGTCGTGTCTTCAGCACAGTCCGCGCGTAATTTTTGAAATGTGTCCACTATTCTGTGGCGCATTTCGGCGTTAAGTCCGGTGAGCGAGCTGGCCAGGCGTGTGGCCCCAGTCGTCCAATCCATCGTTCACCGTACAGTTCCGTGAGTCGCGCGCGCACGGGCCGCGCCACGTGCGGCGGCGCACCGTCGTACTGGTACCACGCTCTACGGAACTCCGCAAGCGACACTTCGTCCATCATGTCCACTAATTGTCCATTAATAAAATCTAAATAGCCTAGTCCGTCAAGCCGCTGCGGCAGAAAAACTGGCCCGAGGATGTGGCCATTAAATACACCAGCCCACACGTTTACTGACCACCCGGTCTGATGGCCCGTTTCTTGGCAGGCATGTGGGTTGCCCTCTGACCATACGTGGGCGTTCCTCCTGTTCCACATACCGTTCTTGCTGTGGACTCGTCAGTCCAGATGATATGCTCGACAAAGCCAGGCGTACGTTGTTGTTGACTTAGCAGCCAACGACAGTAGGCGCGCCGACGACCGCGATCATCAGGCAGCAAAGCGTGCACTTTGTGTATTTTATACGGCCGCATCCTATTACGTCGCAACACTTTATGAACAGTCCAGTGCAAGACCCTGCGAGCTGCCCGACCTGGCCGGCCAGGCCGCCGCAATAACCTGGCGGCAGTTCGTGTGCCCAGGCGAGGATTGCGACGAACTACATTTAGTATTCGCTCCTCTGTCTGGACGTCGATTTGTCGTCCACCACTTGATGACGCCACCGGAGCAATCGGTCGATTTTCCAACACGCGCTGAAAAGCGGCCGTTATCATTCGGGAATCAGACGGATGTCTAACGTTCGGAAACCTTTCCCGATAAATCCGCAAGGCAAGCGAAGCGTTGCCTCAGGCTTCCCCTAAACACATCAACATGTTGCCGTATTCACGAGCACTGTATGCATATCCATCAGGCATTTTCACCGCACAATCACTGCAATCACTACAAAATAAACAAAACAATACGAGCGCCGATGAAGTCCTCTAGCATACTGACACCCCGCAACCCCGCACTGCCCGGAAAGCGCACGCGGCGGCGGCCGCGGCACAAAGCGGCAAGCAGCAAGCGGGCGGTGGCGGCTTCCTTTGTGTGCGCCATAGATCAATTAGGATGGGCGACATTTTGAATTGTGCCTACGCATTAGCTTTCAATGACAAATTATTTTCTACTTGGTTCAAAATTACGTCAAATGTTACTCGCGACTTAGTATTTAATTCAATAAAATGTTACCGAAGATTCTTCGAAAGAATCTTCTTATTGAATTAAATACTAAGTCTCGAGTAACATTTACGTAATTTTGAACCAAGTAGAAAATAATTTGTCATTGAAAGCTAATGCGTAGGCACAATTCAAAACTCCAGAGAGTTGACACCTCTGTTCACACTTATCACATGCCCGGTGAAAGAGATAAAGATAGTCCTCTCTTTCATACATTGCATTCGCCCGCACTGTGACGTCAAAGCTGTTCGGCCGGGGCAGTGCGCTGGAGTTCAATAACCGCCCGTCAGCTGATTAGTAATGCGTTTTACATTGCTTTTTTTTAGAAAAAGTTCAAATTACGTGTTTAACATAAAATAATCGTTTCATTAAATTGTTCTGATACATTTTTCTGTAAATAATGCAAGAAAAAATCCAAAAATTTACAAAAAAAAAATCGTTTTTTTTTTTCATGGATTTGTATTCACAATCAGCAACCTTATCACCTGTTTTCGTTTTCGGAAGTGTTTCCCTGACACCCAGTATGAAATTTAATAAAAGAGTTTTACGATTTATCATTTATTTCAATAAAAAATAAAATACAACACAAATCAAACATAACAGTACACAACAGCTTTATCATTAGGTTATGTTACTTTAATTCTTTTGACCAAGAATTAATACAAAGTAACCATCTGGCTGACTCATCACTTAACCTATTTCTATGTTTTCTAATTACTAATGATGCTTTAGAAAATAATCTCTCAGCAGGTACTGAAGTTGCAGGTATTGAGAGAAAATCACGGGCCATCTTCGATAAAGTCGGATACTCTGTCTCATGCGTCCTCCACCAATCTAAAATGTCTTCCGAGCTGACAGTTCTTGGTTTTCTCAGGTACTCCTCCAACTCGTCTATCACTAAGCCTTGAAGACAAGATCCAGATGACGTCGAGGGACATTCATAGAGTTTATCAAAGTCTATTACGTCTTCATCTTCATCACATACTTTATTTTCTTTTTTTGGTAATTCCAGAGATTTGTTCAGTGAGTGTAGACTTTTATATTCTTCATAAAGTTCATTGAACTTGCGCAGACTTTCTGTTTTAAGTTGCTTCCCCCACATTGTCAGGTCAAAAGTCTGAGCCTTATGCCTTGGGTCTAAAATTAAAGAAGTACAATAAATCCAGTTGCTCTTCTTATAATGTTTAAGCATTTTGTCTCGAGCTGCTTGGAAAGCTAGAATTAGCCTTTCATCCACTTCAGATCGATTAGGTTTCTCATCTAACTGTTTTACCATGGATTCAATTTTATCTAGCAAGAGATTGAATGATACAATGACTAGCGGTAATGTAACATATTTGTCTCCACCAAGTTTTGTACTTAAAAGTTTAAAGTTTATTAGAAATTTATGTAATTTTTCGAGTACCTGCCATTCACTAGCTGTGATTTGAAAATCATTCAATTCGGTGACAGAACTGCACAATATGTTAATGTCCGCTCTCACTTTTAAACCAAATCCAATCATATCATGTGTGGAATTCCATCTCGTTGGACAGTCAAGAATGGCATTTAGATTCGATGGCACGCCAGCTGCTTCACAAGCAGACTGAAACTTCTTCTTCACTATCTCACTTCTTTTTATTTTACTGGAAAAATGTGGCGGCAGCTGTTTGCCCAGTTCATACATAAATTTGGTATTTGCAGTTGCGTTGTCGACCGTGATACCTTGTATTTTATCAATTATGTCATATTCCAATAAACATTCATGGAAAATCGTTGCAATATCTTCCCCAGTATGTCGACCGCGTGATGGTATAAAATCAAGAACTACAGATCGATACTTCCATTCGTTGTCTATATAATGCATAGTAACCGTAACCCGTAGTAACTCCTACCAGCAATTGACGTCCACCCATCAATAGTAAACGACATTTTAGATGATAATTGTTGAAGTCGTTCCTTGAGATTCAATTGGAGCTCTTCAAATCGCTCTTTGACTTTCCTTCTAAGTGTAGAACTTTTAGGAAACACCATATTAGGGCAAATACGTCGAAAATATACTTGTGTAGCTTCGTCATCGAAAAATGAGAAGGGAAAATATTTTTTCACCACCCAATCAACTGTAGCTGTCGTGATGTTGTCACTGCTGTTTTCCGACTGAAATAAAACAATAAATCTTGTGTTATTATTTAAAACATACTAGGTTTGAGCGTTTAGGAGGAGGAGGTTTGTTGTTGTTAAATCGAGAAAATCGTTAAATTGACATTTGTTATATTACCAAAATAAAGTACTTAGTTGTTACTGGCCGATTATGAAAACAAATGAAAATATGGGTGTTTATAAAAAATATTTAAGACGATAATTACATACTTAATATGTCGCACCCCTAGACGAAAACACCACTAACTCAAAAATACTTACGTAAGTTAATGGCGTTTTTGAAAGTATCGCATGAATAGCTACGCGGAGTTAAAATTCCCGTAGCGACAACTTCGACCATTGTTAAAAAAATATTCTTACCTGTCCACTTCTTCGAGCGGTTACTAAAAAGCTTGTGATATCTCCACTTAATTTTGGTTTAACAGGAAGAAATATTTGTGATTCCTTTTTGTGGAAAGATATTAGATGTTTCCTTAAGCCTGAAGTGTTTCTGTTTTTCATTTTTATTTCAATCTTTTTATGTTGGCACAATTTACACAAGGCAGTTTGGGATGCATGAATTATTTCGAAAAACTCCTCAAATTTGCTTTTGGGTCTTTTAGATCTGTGACTCAAACTCTCGTTACTCGGACTAGAATAATTTGAATCTTCGTCACTCATATTAAATTGTACACGTGATACGTTTTTAGAAAACAACAAGAATTAGTAAAAACAATTATTAAGCTAGACTCGAAGCACAGCTCAATTGGAAATGACTGGAATTAAAATAATTCCTTTATTTAAAGTACGTTTCCTTGCTTTCTACCGCGCCGCCTCGCCACGTGCCGGCTCTATTAAAAGGATGCCGCCGCAAATCAAACGATGCCGTGTGCGGCGTACAAACACAGATTATTACCTACTTGTACAGACGCGACGCGTGAATAAAATATATGTAAAGAATTAGTGCCAATCACTATTCTTTACATAATACCCGGTCACATTATCTTGAGACCTGGCGTCGATGACGTCACGTCGCGTCGGCGCTCTGATACGGTGCGCAAAACAAGCATCCTCTAGTAGGATATTATTAAACTAGTCACAAAAATTAAGGGATATAAAAAAAATTCCAAATTTTTGGGTGGTTTTCAACGGGCTGTAACTCCGAGGAAAATGATCGTACAGCAAATAAAAAAAAAGCAAATTGTAGCTTTAAGTGTCTAGTTTTCAGATATGACCATGAAAATTTTTTATCATGTTCGGGTCTGGAGAAATCCTAAGAAAACTACGAAGAAAAAAATTTTCCAAATTTTTTCTCGTCTAAAAAAAGGTCAACGGGCTTCAAAAAATTTTTTTTCATTTCTTCTTTCAAATGCTCTTTTAGGAAATTTAATACGCTTTAATTTGATATAATCACGAAGCCTGTACGATGATTTGCCGCGGAGTTATCGTCAGTCAAAGCAAAAAAGTACTTTTTAACTTTGACAATCAATAACTCTGGGAATAATGATCGTACAGGAAATCGAAGGAGGGTTTCGAAAACTGCACAATATTCTCTATAAGATACCCTGAATGACTTTTGTCGGAAAAATTTTTTTTGAATTAAAAACTTTGACTGAAAAAAAGACAAAAATTCGCATAATTAAGGATATTTGGATAACTTGGTATAACTTTGGATAAAATGGATGAACGAAGGATATCGTCGGTAATTTTTCTACCTCAAAGTGTCCCCTAAAATCCCTGAAAATTTCAAAGTGCTGCGATTTTTTTTTCATAGTGCCCCGAAGCTTCAAATTTTTGTTTTTTTGCAAAAATCACCATTAAAAGCAATTTTTCGATTTTTTTTCAT
Organism: Habrosyne pyritoides; assembly: GCA_907165245.1. Taxonomy (NCBI): domain Eukaryota; kingdom Metazoa; phylum Arthropoda; class Insecta; order Lepidoptera; family Drepanidae; genus Habrosyne; species Habrosyne pyritoides. The sequence continues at coordinate 6,112,508 of OU015615.1, forward strand.
TTTTTCAATAAAAAAATTTTTTTTTCTCAAAAATCTTTATTTTTTCGATCAGAGAGATTAATTTCTCAAGAAATTTGAAAAAAAAAAAAAAAAAAAAAAAAAAAACAACTTTTTTTGAAATTTTTTTTACAAATTTTCTTGATTGTTTTCGACTGCTGTCTTACCGCCGGCATTAGCGTTACCCAAAGCGTACCACGTGGAGGTTGCCCGGTCGGATTTATGCTTCTTACACACGCGTGTGTGTATGTGCGTGTGTGCGTGTGTGTGTGTGTGTGTGTGTGTGTGTGTGTGTGTGTGTGTGTGTGTGTGTGTGTGTCTGTCTGTCTGTCTGTCTGTCTGTTTATTCGCCTGTCTGTCGATGGACCTCTGTACGTTCGTAAGTAACAGTTCAGTACCGTGTATTGCCACCTCTGTTCCGAATCACAGCTCGTAAGCGCTCTTGCATGTTGATGCATCGTCGAATATCACGCTGCGAAATTCCTTGCCAGCAACGTAACAACGCTTGAGTCAACTGTTGGAGATTGCGCAGTTGTGGATAGTCTCGCCGCAATCTACGCCCAAGCATGTCCCAAACATGCTCAATTGGGTTCAAATCAGGACTCATAGCTGGATGATTAAGCGTTGTTACGTTGTTGGCGCGCAGAAAAGTTCTCGTACGAACTGCAGTATGAGGACGAGCATTATCCTGCATCAAAATGAACCGTCTTGCTCCCATGCGTGTGCGCATAGGCAGGACGTGTGGTTCCAGAATTTCGTCGACGTACCTATCGGCAGTCAACGTCCCACGAACGATGACCAACGGGGTTCTGGTATTGAAGGATACGCCTGCCCATACCATGACAGATCCACCATTAAATGCCGTAACTGGTTGCGTAAAACCATCCCGATCTCGTTCCCCACGACGGCGCCAAACAAGAGATCGTCTGTCGCTGCCATGAAGACAAAATCGAGATTCGTCAGTGAATAACACACTGTTCCACTGTCTACGACCCCAATGGTGATGATCATGCGCGTAGGCCAATCGGGCTCGACGATGTCGTGGAGTGAGCATAGGCACGCGATTTGCGCGTCGAGCGCGTAATCCATGCTCGTGAAAGCGATTTCGGACCGTTGATGCCGAAATGTGTTGTTGGGGTGGACGTTGTCGACGATTGCGGAATTAATGAGCGATCGTGTGGGCATGCGCAGTAGGGTTTCGACGAGCTTCCCGAATGATTGCTCGATCATCACGCTCGGTAGTTATTCGTTGTCTACCTTGACCCGGACGACGATCGTAACTTTGAGTCGCGTTAAATCGGGCGTAAGCACGACTGACAACGGATTGACTCACTCCCATAGAAGCTGCTACTTCCACCTGACTGTAGCCCTGTTGAAGAAGAGTAACAATGCGAGCCACGTCTGTGGCAGATAAATGTCGACGAGGCATATCAAAAGGTTGATTATCAAGAAGAATTTACGGAAAGAATTTAGGCTTAAAACAATACAAAAAATTCAAATTTTGTGTGAAAAAAAACCGGAATCCGCGAGGGGTATATCGATTTTTTTAATTGATTTTTTTTTTTTTTTTTCAAATTTCTTGAGAAATTAATCTCTCTGATCGAAAAAATAAAGATTTTTGAGAAAAAAAAATTTTTTTATTGAAAAAATGAAAAAAAATCGAAAAATTGCTTTTAATGGTGATTTTTGCAAAAAAACAAAAATTTGAAGCTTCGGGGCACTATGAAAAAAAAATCGCAGCACTTTGAAATTTTCAGGGATTTTAGGGGACACTTTGAGGTAGAAAAATTACCGACGATATCCTTCGTTCATCCATTTTATCCAAAGTTATACCAAGTTATCCAAATATCCTTAATTATGCGAATTTTTGTCTTTTTTTCAGTCAAAGTTTTTAATTCAAAAAAAAAATTTCCGACAAAAGTCATTCAGGGTATCTTATAGAGAATATTGTGCAGTTTTCGAAACCCTCCTTCGATTTCCTGTACGATCATTATTCCCAGAGTTATTGATTGTCAAAGTTAAAAAGTACTTTTTTGCTTTGACTGACGATAACTCCGCGGCAAATCATCGTACAGGCTTCGTGATTATATCAAATTAAAGCGTATTAAATTTCCTAAAAGAGCATTTGAAAGAAGAAATGAAAAAAAATTTTTTGAAGCCCGTAGACCTTTTTTAGACGAGAAAAAATTTGGAAAATTTTTTTCTTCGTAGTTTTCTTAGGATTTCTCCAGACCCGAACATGATAAAAAATTACGATCATTTTCCTCGGAGTTACAGCCCGTTGAAAACCACCCAAAAATTTGGAATTTTTTTTATATCCCTTAATTTTTGTGACTAGTTTATAAACAATAGGATTTCCAACGAAACAAATATTGTGTTAATTAATTTAATGTAGGTAATATTATTATAATGATATGATTAAAATGATGAAAAATAAATGAAACAATCTTGGTTAAGTGGGTACAAGAAGTGTTTATTACACAAAAATACAGACTAAAAATCTTCTTCAGAATATATGATTGGCTCGATGCCAGTCATTGTCTCATTATCGCTATCGCTGATCTCACTGTCCGAACTCTCTTCGCCTAGGGATATAATTATTTCACGAACATTTTCTTCTTCAAGTTGGTCTTTCTCCCAATACTCCTGTTGTAATCTTACAACGTGATTTACTTCTTTTTTCCAGTCGGAAGGTGTGATGGAATTAATCGCATCTCTTGTTAGTTTTTCTATTTCTTTTGCTGACTGGCTAACATTTTTGTCTGCCACCGTTTGCTTCACTAGATTCCAGATATATTCAATCGGATTTAAGTCACAGTGATAGGGTGGCAGACGTACTATTTCCTGACCATTCTCTTTCTTCATTCTCCTTAAAATTATCGGGTACAATTCCTTTTTTGTCATATTCTCGTTAAACGGAACGTTATTGTCACGCAACCAGTTTTGCATATCAGATTTGAGTGATGCACTCGTGGGGTGCCTTTTTTGATTGAGTTGAATGGTAAGGTGCATTGTCAATGACGACTATACCGTTCGGCGGTAAGTAAGGTAGCAACTTTTCTTTGAGCCATTTCAAGAAATTATCCGTATCCATCTCATGATGATAGTCGCCTGTTGTCTGTTTGCATTTATATAGTAATTCTGCGCCTGGTATGAAACCGTTTTCTCCCCCAGCATGCACAAGAATCCATCTCTGGCCGGGGTTAAAATTTTTTTTTACGCTGCTGTCGGTACTATTTTGCCAACATTTATTAACGGTGTAGTGTGAGTGGATCCATGTTTCGTCTAGAAACGTAACCGGTTTTTTATCTGCGCCAAGGTTATTGTTTTCTTTCATCCGGCGCAGGTAGCGAGCCCTCCACGCGGCAATATCTGGCTTTTGTATTAAGATGGTACGGGCATTTTTACATTTTTTGAATTTATATCCCAACTGGTCAATTAAAATTTTTCTGAGGTAACTTCTTTCACCTTTAAAATTTATATCCCTTTTAGCGACTGCCAAGATTTTCTTTAATGTTGGGATTTCTTTTCTTTCAGTATAAAAACTGTTAATAATATTACGTATGGCACAGATGTCAAAATCATCAATTTCGATTTTTTTTTTGTACTTCTTGCGCTTTTTACCTGGTGTTGACAATTTTTCTTCACATGTACCGTTGCTAGAACCTTGACTAGTACTCGGTGTAGCATGTTGCAGTGACGAAGACTGCAATTCTGCAAGCTTCTTGAAGATCGGAAAATCCTTTAGTCCTAAGCATTGTACCTATATCTGAACTAAGCCCATTGACAAATACACTTAAAAGCAGTTTCTTCTGTCGTTGCTTTTCTCCCTGCGAGTGTACTATCAGTTATCTCAGTGTACATTTTTTCAATTATTTTACTCCTAGAAAGGTCAACCAGATGATAATAATCAGTTAACTCGCAACGATCTTCTTTACATGCCTTGGAACTGCTACCGACGATAACAGTATCTTGCAGTGTTAAATGTCATGTGTGGTGTCCTTTCCACAAGCGTTGACTTGTGGTCAGTGAGCTTACCAAAAACGTCATAATACGTTTAAGAATTATTAGAATGATTAAATAGTTAATTTTTTGCAAACTTCTAAATGAGAAAGGATCGAATATTTTCAATGGAAGTTATTTCGAATCGCCATAATGTATATACGAGTATGTTGTCATGATAATAACAAATAAGTACATATGTGGTGGATCAGTGCGCCTGTGAAGTTGGTTTTTAAATTTCATTGACTTAATAGCTTCATTAGCATAGGGATGACATTCTGTAGAGTAAAAAATAAAGAAGGGAAATCATTACCTGTGCATTTGTTTGACCGGGTAGTTGTCTATGCTAATTACCGACACCACAGGTTCTGCTTGTAAGAACGCTTTTACTTCGTCGACAACTACCGCCCACTCTAACTGATCATGAGGATCGTACTTATTGCCATATTCCACTGTTTGTCTATCTAATTCATTTATTAGATCCCACACCAGATGATTTTTTTTCAATAATAAAATGTATCGAATTTACATATCGATAACATTGGGAACACGTGATATAGTTGCTGTAAAAGGTGATTGTCTGGCAATATTCATTTTGCGGATTTTGTCTTCCTGTATGGCAAAACCACCAGCTTCATGATGATCGGAAAATCCTTTAGTCCTAAGCATTGTACCTATATCTGAACTAAGCCCATTGACAAATACACTTAAAAGTAGTATCTTCTGTCGTTGCTTTTCTCCCTGCGAGTGTCCTATTAGTTATCTCAGTGTACAATTTTTCAATTATTTTACTCCTAGAGAGGTCAACCAGATGATAATAATCAGTTAACTCGCAACGATCTTCTTTACATGCCTTGGAACTGCTACCGACGATAACAGCATCTTGCAGTGTTAAATGTCATGTGTGGTGTCCTTTCCACAAGCGTTGACTTGTGGTCAGTGAGCTTACCAAAAACGTCATAATACGTTTAAGAATTATTAGAATGATTAAATAGTAAATTTTTTACAAACTTCTAAATGAGAAAGGATCGAATATTTTCAATGGCAGTTATTTCGAATCGCCATAATGTATATACGAGTATGTTGTCATGATAATAACAAATAAGTACATATGTGGTGGATCAGTGCGCCTGTGAAGTTGGTTTTTAAATTTCATTGACTTAATAGCTTCATTAGCATAGGGATGACATTCTGTAGAGTAAAAAATTTAGAAGGAAAATCATTACCTGTGCATTTGTTTGACCGGGTAGTTGTCTATGCTAATTACCGACACCACAGGTTCTGCTTGTAAGAACGCTTTTACTTCGTCGACAACTACCGCCCACTCTAACTGATCATGAGGATCGTAATTATTGCCATATTCCACTGTTTGTCTATCTAATTCATTTATTAGATCCCACACCAGATGATTTTTTTTCAATAATAAAATGTATCGAATTTACATATCGATAACATTGGGAACACGTGATATAGTTGCTGTAAAAGGTGATTGTCTGGCAATATTCATTTTGCGGATTTTGTCTTCCTGTATGGCAAAACCACCAGCTTCATGATGATCGGAAAATCCTTTAGTCCTAAGCATTGTACCTATATCTGAACTAAGCCCATTGACAAATACACTTAAAAGCAGTTTCTTCTGTCGTTGCTTTTCTCCCTGCGAGTGTACTATTAGTTATCTCAGTGTACAATTTTTCAATTATTTTACTCCTAGAGAGGTCAACCAGATGATAATAATCAGTTAACTCGCAACGATCTTCTTTACATGCCTTGGAACTGCTACCGACGATAACAGCATCTTGCAGTGTTAAATGTCATGTGTGGTGTCCTTTCCACAAGCGTTGACTTGTGGTCAGTGAGCTTACCAAAAACGTCATAATACGTTTAAGAATTATTAGAATGATTAAATAGTAAATTTTTTACAAACTTCTAAATGAGAAAGGATCGAATATTTTCAATGGCAGTTATTTCGAATCGCCATAATGTATATACGAGTATGTTGTCATGATAATAACAAATAAGTACATATGTGGTGGATCAGTGCGCCTGTGAAGTTGGTTTTTAAATTTCATTGACTTAATAGCTTCATTAGCATAGGGGTGACATTCTGTAGAGTAAAAAATAAAGAAGGAAAATCATTACCTGTGCATTTGTTTGACCGGGTAGTTGTCTATGCTAATTACCGACACCACAGGTTCTGCTTGTAAGAACGATTTTACTTCGTCGACAACTACCGCCCACTCTAACTGATCATGAGGATCGTACTTATTGCCATATTCCACTGTTTGTCTATCTAATTCATTGATTAGATCCCACATCAGATGATTTTTTTTCAATTTTTTCATTAAATTCAGTCGTACGTGACGGTACGAAAAACAATTGAAAATTACACATTTTCCTAATTTGAATATGGAATTATGTTCTTTAAAATTTTAAAATTCAATAATACCAAAACTAGCCAGATACAAATAGTATAGCCAAAGAGATTTTATTACAAGTTTATACATACAATAATGTGAAAAGACTTTTTCCCTAATCTAATATATTTATTATATTTATACCATTAACTCGCAACGATCTTCTTTACATGGCATTTGGAACTGCTACCGACGATTACAGCATCTTGCAGTGCTAATGTCATCTGTGGTGTCCTTTCCACAAGCGTTGACTTGTGATCAGTGAGCTTACCAAAAACGTCATAATACGTTTAAGAATAATTAGAATTATTAAATAGTTAACCCTTTACACTCCCAGCCTGGTAATGCATAGAGGCTACCAGCAACTCCAGCACTATATTAGTTACAAGTACATACCTATGATGTAGAAGAAAAATAGAGTCGTTTCAATAAAACATTTTTTTTTATTTCTTAGCTATTTTATAAACAAAACATATTCTAACATATATTATAAAAGAAAAACATACATTTAAGAACTTAAAATTTCTTTGAGTGATATCTTTCGAAACCATTGCCTGCATATGCATTCGCGGTTTACCGGGACAAGAATCACAGTATTCCGAAGTTTCGCGTCTTTGTCCTTTTTCCTGTCTATTAGACAAACAATACAATCTCTTTTCTTGCCTTTTCGCAATATGTGCAGTTTTTTGTCCAGTCTTGTTTCAGTTGCTGAAGTGGAAGGTCTTGATCGATCTTCGCGGAATTCACTTACAAGTTGATCGACTAATCTCTTGACGAACTTCAAATGGGACAGTGGTTTTTTTGTTCTTGCTTTTTTACACACTTATATAAAATGTATGCATTTATTGCAGAGATCTCCATTCCCCAAAAGAACATCTTCCTCCACCACATGAGAGATTTTCTTAGAAAACAATATGATGATGCGTATTGATCATGTCATCGAATCTTATAGTTCGCATCAAAAACATAAACCTTGTATGATTCATTACAGCTCGAAAAATATCAGGTGCCGTACCATCTTTAGCCCACATTTCCTTTATATTCAGGTGGTTCATTTTCTTTATTCCAGCCATAAATAAAATACCAATAAACGCCTTCAGTTCAATAATATCAGTCTCTTTACAGTCTCTGTTTCTTGAAAACCGATGTTGAATCGACGTTATATGTATATTTGTACATGTTACAATATCAGTCAACATCTCCTCAGATATGAAGAGAGAGAAACAGTCAACAATATCTTTAGCATCTTTGGCAACAAGTTTTACTCCTGGTCTCCCAGTAACAATATTATGACATCTAGTCCGAACATTGGTACGATATGGATGATAGTACCATTTAGTTTGTCGATCTTTGGATAAATAGTAAAGTCGATTCCCCGGTTCTATAGAAGATATCTCACCTTCATCTTCCGTTGATGACTGTTCTCTATCGGTGTGCGCGAATTTTTGACAAAATTACGAATATTTTAAATTTGCCGTGAGGGAAATGCTCATAGCGCGAGTGCTCGCGGGTTAATGATATGTTGCACCGTCGATCTTGGAATCCCGAGATTACGGTATATTTGGCGTTGACTTATCCACATTTTGACCAGGATCCAATCTTAATTCTCTCAGCACTTCATCTTCATTTGTAAAACGGACCACTGCAAAGGTATATTTTGTGATACGTTATCAGCCGATTGGGCAATCTGTTCTTCACGAGAGTCTGACCAAAGGCATATTTCCTGTTACGTCATGAGCAGTTTTGGATAATCTATTTCCCATGAGATTCTATCAGTGGCCTGTCAGTCACCGCACTGGCTAAGAAATCTTCTCCAAAAATGTCTGGGTTAAACGGTTGAATTCTAGATATCTTGAAGCTCTGTATGGCATATGCAGTAGTAGCTGCTTTAAGGTAAGCCGGAGTAAAAATGTGAGCAATTTGATAAACAGTTATCACTCGACCAGGATGGTTACACATTTTTCACATTCTGATGCATAAAAAAATCTTGAGACTGTTAGCCTGCGTTCAGACATGCGGGAATCGTGCGTTTACGCATCGCGCGGTTTGAAACCGCAATTTTGATGCTATTCAGACACGCGCGGTTAGTATGCGATTTCGTGCGGGTTAGCGTCAGTTTCAAAATGGAGGTCGACGAAAAAAAAAGAAGAAAAAGGCGGTATTGGGTGCGTCCAATATTACGTGACCGACTAGTACATGGTCAGTTCGTAACGTTATATCCCAAATGAACCTTTCGTGTGCTTGACTTGCGCTCGAAATAATTACCGTCGTATGCCCGACCGCTAGAAATTCGCGCGAGCGTTTCCTTTATGTGTGCGTAAGCATTTTAAATTTCGCGCCATAACATAGAGCGCTGATACAGGAGGTTTTCATTGTTGAAAAATTATAATGCTGGACCAAAAATATTATTTTTTTTTTTTAAATATAAAGTTTTTAATTTCATAATAATAGCTTCATATTAAATGTATGTTTTCGCATTTCTTATATCTACCAAAACAACATTTTTTGGAACAGTTGTCTGTCTGTTTGTCTAGGTAATCTCCAAACGGCTGAAACGAATTGAACGAGATTTTTACTGGTAGATAGCTAGATAACTTTGGCTTCTTTTTTTTAGAAATATAATTAGGGTTCTGCGAGAAAAATTTAAAACCAATATTTTAAGTTCCACGCGCACGAATTCGCTTGTCGCAGCTAGTAGCAGCAGTAAATAAAAAAAAACATAAAATTGTACCTATCCTTTATTAATATTTTTATAACTAAAATAAAACATAAATGAAATTAATAAAAACTAAGATGTAAACAAACAGGTCATTCTGAAGGATTGTAAACGCTAACACCCGAATTAGGGTTGTTGATATTTTTAAAAATATCGAGTTTTCGATATATCGATATTTTTAAATATATCAATATCGGAGTTCGATATTTCGAAAAAAAATATTGATATTTCGATATATCGATATATTTGGCTACTACGATTATTAGGCACTAAAAGATTGATTGTAGAAGCAACTCGTTCAGATGCTACAGCAGAAGAAATCAAATATTTAACAGCTATTTCTGATAGCACGGGAGTAAAATGCCTGCTATCAATCCAAAATTTCAGTGCATTTCAAGACCTTGAAATAGTTGGCTGATCTAAAAACTGCTTTAATTCAACAGAAACTCAAAATTATTACTATATAAATAATAAATAAGTTAAATACTAATTAATATTCATAATTTTTAATAAATCAAACAACCATTCAAATTTTTTTATTATTTATTAATCAAACCAATATTTATCTGCTGATACAGACATAAGGAAAACTCTTTGATTTACGTGCTCGGCTGTCTACTAGCCTACTTCTGTTGTTGGGTACTGCGAGATTTACAGCAGATGCCACTCTTTCTGAGGAAACCGAGGACGCAGGCGATATCAAGTACTTAAGAGCTATGTCGGAAAGGACTGGGGTAAAATGGCGACAATCAAACCAGAATTTTGTTGGATTCTCTTTTCTGGCTATTATAGGCTGATTAGATATTGTTTCAGTTCGCTAGGCATACCATCACTGGTTGACAGTAAACTGGAGTTTGCTGAAGCTGCAGCAATATCTATCATAATTTTTTCATGTCCAGACCACAACGACGGCGAAGAATTTTCTGAGTTTGAGAGAATTGTAGTAGTAGGTCTGAGTTCAGGCGAAAGTTGTCCTCTACGTCTATGTTCTAAACGTATTTCTTTTGACAATGCGGTTATTGCAGTGGAAACAGCTAGTGCGGAATTAAAATGAATACGCTTAAAGCGAGGGTCTAAAATTGTTGCTTTAGCAAGATGTAAATGTCGCTCCAGTGGTTCTAGTTTGGCAATAACCAAATTTAGCAAACTCTTCTGAACAGCAATACCAAGTTCGGTGAAAGGTTTTTCTTGTTCAAGTCCTTTCTGAAGTAAATTTGCAATGGGGATTGCTAAACTAGCAGTCACGTACTGATCGCCGCTAATTTCTTCAGTAGCTTCCTTAAATGGGGTAAGCAATATTATTAGATCTCGTATCACACTTAACTCTGATGAAGTAATCATGTCAGGTGCATTCCGCTTGGTTGCCAAAATCTTAGCCACAATAGCTGATAATGTATTGAATCTTTCCAACATATCAAGACATGAATTCCACCTTGTGCTTACTGATTGTATAAGTGTCAACACTTGTCCCTCTTTCTTTTGTCCTTCTTGCTCTGCTCGTAAATCGTCCATTGCATTAACAGATTGTTTAAAATATGTAACAATGGCTTTGACGCGATTGGCAATTTGTAGAACTAGTGCATTATCTCTTGTTGCGCCATCTACTATTAAATTCAGCAAATGCGCCATGCAAGGAATTCTTTTTCCATCTCCTAAAAATTGCTTCACTGCAGCAACCATGTTAGCACCACCATCAGTGATAATTGATACAATGCAATCTTTTTGTATTGTAAACTCTTCGGTAATATTTTCAAAGCATTCTTTTATATAATCAGCTGTGTGTGCCTATAGAAAAGAAGACCAATATTAGACCACTTTATTAGATTTATCATAACTTACTATTTATTTTATTTTTTATAATTTAATGCATTTATTTTATGCTTTACTTACCTGATACATTCTCCTTGCCGTCAATGTCACCGTTTCTTGCTCAGGACAACAGTTATCTGCAGTGTTGAGAAAATGCGCTGTCATTACAATGAAACTTCGTGTAGAGTTAGTAAGAGTTAATATATCACTTGTTAAAGCAATATTATTTATCTCACTTAATTTTTTTTTTAAAATGGCTTTGGTAGTGGCATATCGTTGTTCCATTAATCCAGTTATCTGTAATGAGGAATGAATAATAAAATAATATTTAAAAATAAAAAGGCGAAGATAATAATTAATATTATAGTTTGCTTACAGTAGTTCGTGATGGAACCTTATAGCGCGGACAAATTACACTGATAAATCTTTTCAATCCAGATTTTTCTACACAAGATAGAGGCATGTTGTCTTTGCAAATCATGTAGATCAAAGCTTGATTTATTTGGCTAGTTTTTTGACCCCCTGCTAAATTGAGGAAAATAATAAAATTAGAACATACTCCTAGAACTAAAATATAAACAATACAGTAATCTGATATCAGTAAAAAATACCTTCATAACTTGAACTTCTTTCAAATATATCTATAAGTGTAGTCTGTTTCCTCAAGTCTTTACTCTGACCATCTTTAGAGGATTCAGTCTAAAAAAATTCATTGAATATTTAGTACATATTTTATTGTCGTCATAAATAGTATTAAGTTTAAATAAAAACACTAAAATGATATTTTTAGTAATTAATTACACATTATTAATTGACTGCTTATTAGTTATGTTATGAACAAGTGATAGTTAGATTCTAAAGCTTCTTGAAGATTCTTGCACAAATAAAATACTTACACCAGTATCATCGTAAATCGCAGATTCAGACAACTCCATGAAGTTATTTTCTATCTCAGCAGGTTCATTAGTAATGGTAATAGTTGAATTAGTCGACGAAATGGGTGAACTGGTTCTTGTTGACATTCGTTTAGGTTCTGAAGCCCTTGGTGTAATATTCACTTCACTTGACTTTGCGTTTGCATTTTTAAGTTGCAAAAACGCATGGTGATGCTTATTTTTTAGATGTGCAGATAAATTCGTCGTATTGCCACTGGTTTTATATGTTTTTCCACACAGATTACATGAAACGTTTTGTTTGTCTATTTTTTTGAAAAAGTTCCATACAACACTAGACATGACATATAAAACAGAAATCTACTGCAATGCTCAAATTATTTTCTTTCTATCAATTGATTATTGATTGATTGTTTGAGAACTAGGTGGGTATTCAAGTACAGAAGTACGCGCGTTTTGAGGTTATAATATATAAGTCAGTCGTGGTAATAATACGGACGGACGGGCAGTTGAAATTGAAATTGACTAACAGAGTTGCCAACTTAAAAACCAAATTATAAAACAGCAAATATCAAGTCGACCAAAAACAAAAAATACATAAAATATAATTTGTTAAAAGATGTTAGTATAAAAAAAGTATTTTATTTTTGGGATTTTTTAATCTTAAAACTTATAAATGTTTATTGGTCTGAAAAAAATATCGATTTTTATACCTTTTCGATACTTAGAATTTTATATCGATACATCGATATATCGAACCATTAAATATCGCTCAAAAATATCGATATATTGAAAAAATAATATCGATATATCGATGTATCGCTATTTTTTCAACAAGCCTAACCCGAATACTTGAACGCACAACAGTTTTTAATGAAAATCTGTCAAAAACTTTATATCTGTAGAAACGTCCTTAAATCTGAGTTACGTTTGAGTATTCGGCGGTTAGAGGCGTAAAAAGGCAATAAAAATAAAAGTGAATTTTACAAATTTCCTAGAGTGTGATAATCAATCCAACATTGGCCGTGACAAATGAATACGTGACACTTCTGGCACATGGTGTTTACTTCCTTTCTTTTTTTTTTTTTGAGCAACGAATGCAACGGTTCCTTTTAATTTTATTTTTCTTGCTCTCCGCTCGATCCTCTAAGGAATTCGCATATATTGGGAAGTGTTTATCACCATCAAGGCGCAGCAGGGCTGGAGGATTTAGTATGCGGGGTATTATAAAATTTGGGTATCTTTGAACAAGTTGCTCTGCCAATTTGTACCTGAATTGCCTATGGCTGAGAGGATTTGTAGGGGAAGAGAAGGTAATACGGACCACTTAAGGAAAAATCAATGTAACACAAAAAATAATATCTTTATTCTTCTTTCTTTGTTATTATAAGTTTGAGCATTTATTAATCTTACTTATTCATAAGGAACACTTGAATCAAATCACAGTTAAAGAAGATATTGGATGATTTCCAAAACCTTCGGTTTGGTCCATTCTGCCTACACGTTAAGGTAAAACGGACTAGGCATGAAGGCAAAATGGACCTTTTTTTTTTTTTTTTTTTTTTTTTTTTTTTTCGGAGGGGAAATGCATTACGCATACCACCGCGCCCGGGGAGAGACGCGGTGGTTATGTGGGACTCCCACTCGCAAACTCCCCTTCTCATATCAAAAATGAGAAGGGGCCCGAGGGTATACCCACTAAAACCCCTCCGATGTTCCTTCGCACACTTGAGCGCCGAGGGTCGCGGGCACGAATTCAGCTTCCGCAACCCCCGGCTGGTGCCGGCCCGCCACCGCGGGCCCCGTCTGGTCGAGGGGGGGGAGCGAGGTGTTAACTCCTCCCCCCCCGACTTCTCTGAGGGGCGCGCGTGGAACATCACACGCGCGCCGCCACCTCGGGTCCTTATGATGTTGTGGGGCGACAGACGTATCCCCGTGTCTGACGCCCCTGGACCCATTTAGGGGGGCTGGAAGAGGGCGTTGTCCGCCCTCCGCCGACGCCTGGTGCGTCTGCTGCGGATCGGGTGAGGGGTTGAAATCTCCCTCTCCCTTTCCGCAGCCTCCTTCTGCGAGATAACCGTCTCGCAGAAGGTTACCACTGCGTCCCAGGCCTCTTCGCCGCCGACCATAGACTCGATCACGGCCGGCAGCGAGAGGTCCGGGCCTACTCCGGCGATGAGGGCACGGCGCGGCTCCTCCCAAGCGGCACACTCTGCCAGCGTGTGCCGCGCGGTGTCCTCCCGGCAATGGACGCAGTGGTGACATCGGGCGTCCGGCTCCCTGTTTATGCGACACAGGTACTTCCCGAAGCAACCGTGCCCCGAGAGCACCTGCGTCGCCCGAAACGACAGGGAGCCGTGCCTCCTCCCGAGCCAGCGCTCGAGCACCGGCCGGATCGCCCCGACTATGTCGAGGCCGGCGGTAGGGCGCGAAAGCCTGTCCCGCCATTCCGCCACTAGGACCTCGCGGAGCTGAGACCGACGCAGCTCGACTTGACGCTGCATCGGTCGTTCGCCCCGCTCCGCCTCTTCCTCGCGCCACTGATACAGCGACGCGAGTACTTTGGCCTCCAGGTCCCAGGGCGGGGATCCGGCCAGTGCACAAGCCCCCTCATACGAGATCGTGCGATACCCCCGTATGACTCTGACGGCCATGGCTCTTTGCGGTTTCCGAAGAACCGCAATCGAGCCGGCCGTCAGGTCGTGGGCCCAGATCGGGGCCCCGTACAGGGCCATGGATCGCACGATACCCGTATAGAGCCGTCTACAGACGGAGCTCGGGCCCCCCAGATTGGGAAGCAGCGTTGCGAGCGCTCCCGCCGCGCCCAACAGCTTGGGCGCCAGCCGTCGAAAATGGGGTCCGAAGTCCCACCGGCTGTCGAGCACCAATCCTAGGTACTTCATGGTGGGCTCGACAGCGATTCGGACCCCCCCGACCATGATGTGTGAGTCGGGCGGCGGCGCCCGCCGGGGGAGGCAAAATGGACCTATGGCAACATAAGAATAAAAAAAACTTGTAGTAGTTAACTAGTCAACGGCACACCTTTCGCAAACAAATCTAACATCTTCATCATCATCTTCGACACCGGCACAACTACAGTGTGCCCATAAAGAACATGCGGGGCACTGAACCCAGCTCTCTGTCGATTCAGAAAATAAATGATTGCAATAGAAACATCGTACGTCTTCTTCATCTTCGCTTGATGAGTATGTGTTTTTGTTTTTTGTACTCTTCTTTGTAGATTTTCCCTTTCCTTTTCCTTTTTGTACGTTTGTTTGTTTCCCTTTTCCCTTCTTATCATTGAAAAGATTCTGTTTTACCTTCTTTGCATTTTCTTTCATTTCCTGTGCTTTTTTAGTGGCTTCTAATTCTTCGCGATAAGGTGAGGATGTTATTTCCACTGTCTTTCCACGCTTAATATTAATCTAGTCCGTTTAGAAGTTCTAGGTATGGGCATAATATCCTTTGGAGCAATAGAAAATGATGTACTCGTAGATGGCTGGGGTTCATCATTTCTAGATAGTTCATTGATGCCTTCATTGCTAGACATGCCAGCTTCCGCTATAATTATCTCATCGTTGACGAGAGGCGGTGTCCTATTTAATTCAATAGTTGCATGATCGTCAGAAACTGACAATCCAAGTTCATCGATGAGGGGCGTTTCTTCGGGTTGAATCACTATTGGTTCAGGTTCATTATCCCTTGGCGCTGCTTCTGGCATCTCAATGTCAGTGGTCGCTGCTGCTAAAAAGTCTGCCTCTGTGAATACGTCAGGGTTTAACGGCCAGATGCCGGTGGCTCGAAAAGCGTTATAAGCAGTTGATAACGTTGCAGCTTTTTGGAAGGCTTTGTCGACAAGCTCGGCAATTTGGAACTGGGTTATTACTTTACCCGCATTTAATCTCAGCCAGGTATTTGCGGCTTCTGTATAATAAGTCGAAAAAGGTTTCATAAATCCCACATCTAAGGGTTGAAGCTTATGTGTGCAGTGAGGCGGAAATGAAAGCACATGCACGCCGTTGACCCGTCCTAAATCGATAACTTCCATATTTTTCATGTGGCTGGCATGCCCATCAAGCAAAAGCAAGACTGGATTATCGACTGACGCTCTTGAAAATTTGATGAACTTCTTGAACCACTCTGTGAAAATATCTTTTTGAATCCACCCGCTTTCATGACAAAACGCCGAAGATCCTCGTGGAGCATTTAGCATCAATTCGGGTTTCATCCTTTTACGAGGGAACACGAATAAGGGAGGCATGTAAGACCCGTCCGCACCAAAGCAGCAAACAACAGTGACAAGCTGGCCGCGCTCAGCAGATGTTAATAACCCCACCTGTTTCTTTCCTTTTGTACCAACAATCCGAGGCATACTTTTTGGAACAGTTGTCATGCCCGTTTCATCGACATTAAATATTCGATCGGGTGTCAATTTATACTTTGTTGTAATGTCTGTCAACAAATCGAAACATCGTTTAACTTGAACTTGGTTGAAGCCAGACGCTCGAGCTGCTGAAGTCGGTTCGGGTTTTCGCAGACTAAAGTCCGTATTACGCTTTAAGAAATTTTCGAGCCATATTCTTCCCGCCATTTTCGTCTCGTGACAGAAACTGTGTTGCAATTTATTTTTTTCGGCTAGCTCATATGCGAGACGCCTGAGATCCTTTGTGGTTAAACCAAAAAAGCGATTTTCCATATTTTTGACATAGGATGCTAGTTCTCTCTCTTGATCGACATTAAACACCTTTTCATACCTGCCCATTTTCTTTTCCGTAGCTACAGTTAAGTCTTTGGTGCTCTCATATTTGGTAAGTCTTCTTATTAATGTAGTCTTTGGAACATTAAATGTGGCGGCCGCTTTGTTAAGCCCCATTTTGCGCGTAGCTACTTTTTCAATGGCATTTTTCATGTCCTCCTCACGCCAGGATTGCCTGTCCGACTTCCTTTTATAGTTGTTAACCATCTGAAATAAAAATACCTATTTAAATATCAAATTATATAAATATAATCATAAATGAAATGTACTGAAGGCAAAACGGACCACACTGCTCTGCCTGGGAATATACCTCCGGTTGGCCTGTATATGTAGTGTAATCTTTTGACCAATCGAA
Organism: Habrosyne pyritoides; assembly: GCA_907165245.1. Taxonomy (NCBI): domain Eukaryota; kingdom Metazoa; phylum Arthropoda; class Insecta; order Lepidoptera; family Drepanidae; genus Habrosyne; species Habrosyne pyritoides. Next base: position 6,129,450 of record OU015615.1, read on the forward strand.
AGAAAATGGCGTCTCGGTTTCTTCGGGATCTTCGGAATCTTCATCTTCCAGAATGGCTCGAAGCGCCTCCAGCGACAGAGGCTCCTCCTCATCCTCACTACCCGAGTCCAATCTTAGCTCCTCAGCTAATGGCCCACCGAATATCTACAACAAAAAATCCCCATTTACGATACTTGCTTTGATAATGTGACCAAATACTTATTATTATTATTATTTAAAACTTTATTGCGCTGAGGTACAAAGGGTGGGCTTAATGCCGAGGCATTTTCTACCTGCCGACCAAAAACGCATGTTTTTACAGGGGGTTGGCGTGCTAATATTAGTCTTACAGAAACGCTTCCGAAAACGAAAACAGGTGATAAGGTTGCTGATTGTGAATACAAATCCATGAAAAAAAAAACCGTTTTTTTTTTGTAAATTTTTGGATTTTTTCTTGCATTATTTACAGAAAAATGTATCAGAACAATTTAATGAAACGATTATTTTATGTTAAACACGTAATTTAAACTTTTTCTAAAAAAAAGCAATGTAAAACGCATTACTAATCAGCTGACGGGCGGTTATTGAACTCCAGCGCACTGCCCCGGCCGAACAGCTTTGACGTCACAGTGCGGGCGAATGCAATGTATGAAAGAGAGGACTATCTTTATCTCTTTCACCGGTCATGTGATAAGTGTGAACAGAGGTGTCAACTCTGGAGTTTTGAATTGTGCCTACGCATTAGCTTTCAATGACAAATTATTTTCTACATGGTTCAAAATTACGTAAATGTTACTCGAGACTTAGTATTTAATTCAATAAGAAGATTCTTTCGAAGAATCTTCGGTAACATTTTATTGAATTAAATACTAAGTCTCGAGTAACATTTACGTAATTTTGAACCAAGTAGAAAATAATTTGTCATTGAAAGCTAATGCGTAGGCACAATTCAAAATGTCGCCCATCCTAATTGCCGTACGTACGTACCTAACCTACCACTGAATGTGTTCGCTCGTGCCGTGTCATTGACCGCGAGAGTTGTCCGCTTTTCATTGCGTGTTAATGAAATATCACATCTTTAAAAACACATTTGCGGAGAAAAATTTTATTTGTATTCATTTAAGTTTAGGTAGTATATTAATTACCTCCTGGCTTCGGGAGCGTTTCCCTGACACCCAGTATACCTATAATACTTTGTGCGAAAGTCTAAATATGTTAAAAGAAATAGTTTATATCTACCTCGGAAAGCGACATGTTATCATGGTCATCATCAGCGTCGTCGGAGAAATGCTCTTCTTGCTCCTACAAAAAAAAAAATAGAATTACTTACGTATTAGAATTTTCTAAATTATAAATTATAATTTTTTATCATAATAGCAACATACCACTTTTGAAATGCTGGCTCTGGGAAGCTCTGCGTCGTTATTTATGTCTGGCTCCATTACCTACGGTTATTTAAGAATTATTTATAATATGTTAAAAAAGTCTTCTATTAGAGTTTGTAATACATTATGTGTCCTTACTTTAATATTATGTGGAAGTGATTTTGTTTGCCATGCTTTTATGCCTATCCTTAACCCAATCCATCATCACGAACAAACATTTTATTAAAAAAAAAACGCGGATGAAACCGCAGTTGAGAAGTAGTAATATAACGCCCATTGACTTAAAAAAAGATTTAATTTGATTAAGTTATCAATTCAAATTAAAAAAAAAATAAGGAATGATCAATCAAATATGTTGATTTAAATAGAATCAAATCGACAAAACAATTTTGTCTCTTAGCGCATTATTATAATTTATGAACAACATTCATCGAGGGGGTAGTGATCATAGACACTATAACCACATTTGCACCAGAAAAATTTAGAGAGTAGAAGCCGGCGAATCCTTCTTCTATTCATTATGGCGACATGGAAATGCCCAATTGAGTAATTATTCACTTGCATGTGGCAAGCACGACAAATATTAGCCCGCAAGAAATGTGTTTCCTCCCACGGCCATATACACTCTCCCAAGCATAAAAGATAGTCGCGTTTGTGCAACATCCGGTCAAGATCCAGAACCACAACCATGGCGATATCCTAAAAATAAATAAAGGTTATAAATTGGACGAAACCGTATGATAGTGCTAGTTTTATTGGTTATAGATATTAGGAACGCGAGCGAACCCGTGTGCAAAAAATAGTTTAAAAAAAGTTAATAACATGGACGAAACCGTATGATAGTGCTAGTTTTATTAGTTATAGATATTAGGAACGCGAGCGAACCCGTGTGCAAAAAATAGTTTAAAAAAAGTTAATAACATGGACGAAACCGTATATAGTGCTAGTTTTATTAGTTATAGATATTAGGAACGCGAGCGAACCCGTGTGCAAAAAATAGTTTAAAAAAGTTAACAACATGGAGGAAACCGTATGATAGTGCTAGTTTTATTAGTTATAGATATTAGGAACGCGAGCGAACCCGTGTGCAAAAAATAGTTTAAAAAAAGTTAATAACATGGACGAAACCGTATGATAGTGCTAGTATTATTGGTTATAGATATTATGGAGGCCATACACGCTAGGTTTTGCATGATGGTTTTAGCCGTGCATGCAAAACCGACAAGCATAACCGAGTTTCATACTACACATACACGTTAGGTTTTGCATGCACCGTCTTGACATGAACTCTGAGTTGAGCTACGTAGTACGTGATGGTGTGTAGGACGCAATGGACGACGACGATGTGATAGCTGTACTTGGCCTAACACTTGTTCTGCAGATCAGAAAAAGAAAAAGAGAGCGCACTGAATGGTCTAAACGCTGGTTATTGAAAAGAAAGCAATTCTCCCACGTAAATTTGATAAATGAATTGAGATTTACACCAACAGATTACAAAAATTATTTACGAATGGATGAAAAAAAATATTTGAAACTATTATCATTGATTACTCCGTTAATACAAAGACAAGATACTGTTATGAGGAAAGCAATATCAGCACATGAGAGACTATCAGTAACATTAAGATTTCTTGCAACAGGAAGAACATACGAATGTCTTAAATATTCTGCTATTATATCACCTCAGGCTTTGGGCCGAATAATACCAGAAACATGCGATGCTATTTATGAAGCACTGAAAGACGACTATTTACAGGTGAGTAAATAATTAAAACCAAATTCAAATCGTTAGACAACTTTAATAGGTAGGTACATATTTTAATTAACCAATTACATATGTATGTACATATATTATTTAAATCATTTGTTAATTAAAATTTGAATAAAATGTTGCTGTTGTTATTTGTGTGTCAAATTCTTCTTGTAGTGCTGGTGAGGGCTGACGTTGTGGTGCAGGAGAAGTAGTTTGTTGTTGAGTGTTATATTGTTGAATTGGAGATGCGCAGGGCTGACTTTGCGGTGCAGGAGAAATCGTGTACCTTTGTTGTTGGGCGTTGTACTGTTGTATCGGAGATACGCAGGGTTGAATTTGAGGCGCAACAGAAGCGGTATGAGTATACGGTTGTGTATAATATTGTTGAACTAGTGAGGGCGAAGGACTTGGAGTTCGTGAGAGACTAGGAGTTGGTGAAGAAACAAAAGTTAAACTTCGACGATTCTGAATTGCTTCGGTATTCAGATTGCCCATCTCGGCATCGAACAGGGTGTCGTTAATTAACTTCTCCGCAATCAAGCGTTGACGCTTGTCTAATGATCTTAATTTCATTGCGATAGATCTTCCCAAAAGATCGTAACGATCTTCTGTTGCTGGAGCAGATGCAGGACGCTTAAAATGGTCTTTCACAGATAGTAATATGTCAGTAGTTAAGTGATCTTGCTCTGTCATTTTCTTTCTTCCCGGTCTAGTAGCAGGTAATGGAGTATTCTTAGGTGTCGTAATATCGTCTGTATTCCCTGTACTAACATTTGTAGCAGCATTATCCGTTGTATCTATTGTATTTTCAGTCGAGTTGTCAGCATCCTATAACACAACAAAATAATATTTATTTTAGTTTCCAGATTCATCGGATAAATGGAAGGAAACCGCACAACTTTTTGAAGAGAGATGGAATTTTCCTCACTGCTTGGGTGCCATAGATGGAAAACACATAGACATAGTGCCACCTGCTGATAGTGGATCTTATTTCTACAACTACAAAGGACGACATAGCATGGTTCTTATGGCAATAGTTGATGCCAAATACCGATTTCTATTAGCAGATTTTGGTACAAATGGAAGAGTTTCCGACGGAGGTGTTTTGCAGAATACAACGTTTTTTGAAAAGTTACAAATGAAACATTTAAATCTTCCAAACTCCGAACCTATTCAACACAGTTCAAGGTGTTTGCCATATGTATTTGTTGCTGATGACGCATTCCCGTTGAGACCTGACATGATGAAACCATATCGTCAAGCGGATTTGAGCAGCTACGAAAAAAAAATTTTTAATTATAGATTATCTCGCGCAAGAAGAATAGTTGAAAACGCTTTTGGCATACTAGCATCAAGATTTCGCATTTACCATACTCAGATCAATTTAGAACCAAACAATATAGAAAAAGTGGTGATGGCTACATGTGTTTTGCACAACTTTCTAATGGAGCACACTCCTAATTCATATGCACCTCCAAGATGTTTTTATCGAGAAAATGTGGATAATGGAACTGTTGTTACCACGGGCTACGATGCCACACGTTCAAACGTAGAAAATTTACAAGTACAAAATCGAGGAAATGTCCTGAATGATGCAAAAAAAGTCAGACTAGAATACCAAACTTACTTTGTCAATGAAGGCAAAGTACCTTGGCAGGATAGTTTTATTGAAATGTGACATATTTCTTTTATTTTTATGTAATAATATTGTTTTATTAATAAATGAGCAACTACACCGCTTAAGAGTTTATACTGTAACAATCTATGTAGGTACCTACATTTTGTAAAGCTATAAACGACGTTGCAAAAAACTTAGGCACAGACGACCACACAACACGCGTTACAAGTTGTCGAGAGTACCTACCTACCCTATCTCATTGTAACATAAACGATATGAAAAAATTTACTACATTGTTTGTGGTCGGCCGTACCTAATCTATAAATTCCAAAATAAATAATTCACTAATTTATACTTACATTCGAATCATTCTCGTCAAAGTCCGAAATGTTAGATCGCGAGCTGCGAGGAACATCTTGATCTCCAATAAAATTGAATAATTCAAAGTACCACAGTGTTGGTTTATAAATGTCATCAGATGAGGCTCCAGACTTCACAGATTCATCGTATTTTTTTTTCTCTCGTCTAACGTTACTGCGTAACGTATTAATTTTTTTAATCACATCATCTTTTGTAGCAGTTGGCTCCAATTCCTTGAGCTTAGTTATCAATTTCTCGTATGCTGTCGATCGTTTGTCTCTGTCGTGATATTCTTTGCACTTTACGCGCCAAAGACAAGGTTCCGACTTATAAATTTCAATGAATTCTTCTAATGTGGCATTGCGCTTGCGGCTCGCCATTTTCGCGAGGATGAGCGCGCGCGACCTTCCGCCGTCACAAACAATTAAAAACTGAGAACTGTGGCAGGCAAGCTCGCCGGACGCCACACACGCTCGGTTATGCTCGCGCGCAAACATAACCGAGCGGCATAAAATATCAATTTTGATATTTGCCCGGTTGCATGTACATGCACCGATAACACTAGTTTACACGGTTTTCTTACCCCAGCTGAAAGTTGTTATTTTATTTTGTGTTCAGGTAGAACTATCCAGAAAAAATAATAAAAAAATTCTGTCACGTCTGGTTTAAAAAATATTTATTATCTTGAAGGGAAATACAAAAATTTTAGGATTAATACAAAAATAAATTAAAAATGACTAATTTTTGCTTTCTTTTTATAGTTATTTGAATCAGTTTCTCTTATGATAAACCAAAAGTAATCCCCTAACATATTTTCATCCCAAAATCCTTGATGTCGTTCTTCGAAAGTCCTTAAATCTTGGTGGAAACGTTCACCCTGTTCGTCACTCATACTTCCTATGTTTTCAGGAAAAAAAATCAGATGAGAGTGTAGAAAGTGAATCTTTAATGACATGTTTACTCCCATATCATGAAAGTTTTTCAATAAATTGTTGACAATTTCTTCATAATTTTCACTTTTTTTATTTCCCAAAAAATTTTCGACAAGCATTTTAAATGAGTTCCAAGCAGACTTTTCTTTAACCGATAAAAGGTTTTCAAACTGAGAATCTTTCATAATTTTACGGATTTGTGGACCAACAAATATACCCTCCTTCAGTTTTCCCTCTGTAATGTTTGGAAATATTTTTTGCAAATACCGGAAAGCATCACTGTTTTTGTCAAGCGCCTTTACAAAGTTTTTCATGAGCCCCAGTTTGATGTGTAAAGGGGGTAATGTGACGTTATTTGGATCGACCAACAGCTCGTGTTTAATGTTCATTTTGCCCGGAATATACTCATTTCGAACAGGCCATTCTTTCCTTACATAATGATGTTGTTTCGCTCTACTGTCCCACAAACAAAGGAAACAACAGTACTTCGTGTAACCACCCTGCAATCCCACTAACATACCGATGACTTTCAGGTCGCCGCACACTTTCCATTGATGTTCTTTATACTTTATTAAATTAATCAAAGTACGCATCGTTTCATAGTTCTCTTTACAATTCACTGCGTGTCCTATTGGTATGGAAGGTTTCTTATTTCCGTTATGTAATAAAACAGCTTTGAGACTATATTTCGAAGAATCTATGAATAGGCGCCACTCTGTTTTATCATAGTTTTGATTCATTGCTTCGAAAAGTCCCGGGATATCTGTGCAATAACAATATCCACATTCTCTTTTGAAAAATTCTGAGAAAACTTTGCTTCTGTTTCTGAAAAACGTAACTTTTGTGTCTGGTAGTAACAAGTTCCATTGTTGTAAGCGGGAGCCAAGAAGCTCTGCTTTAGATCTTGATAACTGTAAATCTCGTATAAGATCATTTAATTCGGCCTGATTAATTAAATGTGGAGTGTTTTCTTGAGGTGAAAATTCGTCAGAATCACTAGAAATCGACTTGAATTCTACATCACTGTTATTGTCATCTAATATATTTGCACTCGAACTACCGGGACAAACTGGATGGGTAGATCTTTTGAATGTAAAATCGGCTTAGTAACAGACGGAACATCGGCATACATAATACTTGCCTTATTTTTTTTGTTATATCCCAATGTCTTCGTAACACAAAAGTAACAATCATTTTCATGATTACTAGGTTCTCTCCATAACATTGGCGAACCAAATGGAAGGTAAACTTTTTCTCCTGATGACCACTGGAGTAAGATGATTCTACAGCTTTCGCAAAACACGTGAGGCACCCACTTTTTATCTTGATTTGCAACAGGAAATCCAAAATAATGAAGATATGCAGTTTTTAACGAATCTACAATAGGTCTTCTCTTTTTTGAAAATATAAACTGTCCACAAACATAACAAAAACGGTCAGAACTTTGTTTGCACTTTCTGCTAGCCATTTTAAATTAATCCAAAGCAAAGTAACTGTCGTTTGAAGCGAACGAATAAACAATAAAATATCACCACCACGTCGGGTAGTTAAAAAAAACATTTGACTGCAGAAAAAAATTCCGACGTGATAAAATATTTCTGCTAACACTTTTAGGTTTAGGGAAGGTAGATTAACATATTGACATACATTCGGTTCGGGGTATAAATAAAAAGTAAAATTTTGTAAACTTGTGTAACTGTACAGTTTAATCACATACACGCTAGGGCTTGCCTGTCGGTTATGCATGCACGGCTAAAACCATCATGCAAAACCTAGCGTGTATGGCCTCCATTAGGAACGCGAGAGAACCCGTGTGCAAAAAAATAGTAAAAAACGTTTATCCATTCAACACAAGTACATGTTAAAATACCAATGTCTTCAAATAATAACACAACATGCTGTATAAAACAATGGCTCCCGCGTCACGGCGGTCAGTCGATTGCGTCATCCGTTGCACGTACAAACATATGAGAGTGTGTGCGTGTATTTTTGCAAGTTTTGTTCGGCCTTCAAAAATGTTTAATTTTTGCCCTATTCTGATGAAAACCAACCCTAAGACTTAATATAATTCGAAAGTTTATGAAATTACCTTCACGACGATATATAATAACATTAATTTCTTATTATAGATGCAAATATAAATCGATATGAAAATCAAAACATTGGTAAAAAATAATATCGCTGGACATTTGTATATGGAAAAATCACAAATCAAGGTAATATCATATTAATTTCGAATAATTTTAAATTCTACATAAAATAAACAATATAAAAATAGATAGAAATACTTACTTCAACTTAATTTTATCACAATCACAAGCTAAACAACAGAAGCAAATCACCGGTTGCACATGAATGTTGAATTATTGGTTTCATTCACCTCATTCCCGCCGCGAAATACTTCACTCACTGTCGCCCGAGACAGATTCGTTCAATCTCTTTCGATGCACTGAAAATTAGACCCAGTTTCTCTAGGACTAATGGACAAAATCACCTGCTAGAGTTGGTCGTGGATCCACGTTTAGACACACAAGCCCAGAAATTTATTGAACGTGGATCCACGTCTTAAACACACGAAAAGTTAAGAATGTATGATAACAAATTTTTTGACTATTTGAGAATGTCAATAAAATCTTTTGATGAACTAATTGAACTGATCAGGCAAGATATTTCATGCTCTGAAACGCATTTGAGGCCAAGCGTGTCACCGGAAGAGAAACTCGTAATAACTTTAAGGTAAGATTTATTTATTGTTCTTCAAAATCAGCATAAATATTTTCTATAACTGTAGAGGACTGAGAGCCAGAACTAAATTGCGATGGTGACGGTGACGGTGCCGGAACAGGAGGAGATGATCCAGATGTAGTAAAATATCCTTGCGGGCTTGTATACTGTTGTCCTTGCCAATACGTAGGTGTGATCTGCTGAGTATTGTAGCGAACAGGGGGTGGTAAGCTTTGTCCTTTTTGTATCACTTGAAGTAATTCAATTTTGGTTGCTAAACGCCTATTTTCTGGTACTTTTTTGAGTTCTTTATATAACGACAAACAAAACAGTTTGTCGTCATCTTGTTTGGTAATACTATTTTCTTGAAGTTCATTCTGAAATTGTTTTCGTGACTCGATACTTTTTTCTATTAAAACAGCTATTTTTTCTTCTGGCACTTGTGTTTTCTTACGTTTAGGGGGACGTATTTCAGTGGCTTCGGTTGCATTGGCGTTTAGTTGACTTGTCTCCTCACTTTGCCTTTCATTCTGTTCTTCAATATTAGTTGTAGTGTCTTTATTACTTACACTATTCTGCAGGAAAGATAATCTTGAAAAATACATATATCGGGCTCCTTTACGAGCACCTGAACCAGAAGGAGTTGTTTTTTCTTTTTTGTATTCTTTATTGTAGCAATCTCGTATGTTTTTTGGAGTTGTGTACCTAAAAATAATAACATTATTAATAATATTCTTGTTTCAGATATCTTGGTACGGGTTGTTCATTTGGAGAACTAAGCTACAATTATCGCCTAGGAAAATCGACGATTACTGGAATTGTCCGCGAAGTATGTAGATCATTGTGGAATAAGTTGGTAAACATGTTTATATGTTGATATTGGGGCTTATGGCAAAAGCAGTGATTCTGCTATATTTAAAAATTCGGTTTTTTATAAACGCCTGACAGAAAAATCATTAAACATACCAACACCTAAACCAATATCTAATGTAGACCTAACACCAATGCCTTATGTTATAGTTGGAGATGTAGCCTTCGGCTTAGCAGAAAATTTAATGCGCCCATATTCAGGCAAATGTTTACCATATGAAAAAAGGATTTTTAACTATAGGTTATCGAGAGCCCGACGTAATATTGAGTGCACTTTTGGTATTTTGGCGAACAAATGGCGCATCTTTCATAGGCCTATAAATGTAAACATAGATTTTGCCGAAGACATAATAAAAGCCTCTTGTGTTCTACATAACTATGTGCGGACTAGAGATGGTCTAAAATTTAAAGATACTTTATATAATGCACCCATGACTAATCTCAAAACCTTGCATGCGGGAAGAGGGACACCGTCATCTTTGAATATCAGAGATAAATTCGCTCATTACTTTGTGAACGATGGGCGTGTTCCATGGCAAGACACAAAGATATAGCTGCAACTAACATACCGTACTTGTAATGTTTAGGTACATAACTAAATGTAAACAAACGAAAAATAGTAATACCGTTGTGACCTTCATTTGAAAAATGCTCGAAATGTCTGCATTAAAACAGCCGAAGTTTGTTTATATTTATTTAAGTACCTAAAGTATACGGAGAGTATAATATACGCTTCATTACAATAATTATAACATAATTCTGTCAATTATTTTTTGGTGAATAAAACCTACTTATATAAAATATTCTTTTTTTCCATCGTGTCTTCGCAATTTCCAAATATCTCCACCAACTCTTGCCAAGCTCGGTTCTTGATAATTTTATTTGAGTAATCATCACACTGAATGTCCCATATTGCAGGTCTCTTCTCCACCTCATCAATAAATAGTTCAGTGTCGAAACGATCCATGGCGAACTCACGAGCAGTGACGTGCTCACCGCGCGGTATCCGTAACGCAACTGAACGCGAAGTAAAGACTCCATAGTAATAGAAACGCGCGGGAGCAGCGCGATTCTATTTTCTGGCGGTTAGGTTGCGGTGACCGCGCGGCTTGATTAACCGCGCGGTTATGTCTGAACGATTACTTTATAACTCATACAAATAAGACCCGCGCGATTTCCATGCGATTCTGAAATCGCGCGGTTCCCGCCGTGTCTGAACTAGCGCTTATGCATGCAGCGATCGAGTTTTGTGACTGCTGTGAGGTGGGATTGTCAGGGCATGAATATGGTTTTCTCGTAAGAAATGGACTGCGTCTGAGGTGCAGTGTGACGTATGAATATCTGGTATTAGTAATACTGAATTGTCTTTACTAGGCTTTGCATGGTCCTTGAAATGAGATAACCAACCAACGAACAAAGAGCTGTTGATAAAACTCGAGTCTGACACCATTCCTATAGAGGAAGGTAGAGCTCCATTTAAAAGCTCTGCCTTCTTACGTTTGCGCGGAGATATAAAGGCTGGTGGAATAAAATTACATGCAGCGTTGACCGCATTGACATGTGTCACATTGACGCCACGTTCAGCACTGGAAATCTTGTTGACGCAACGCTTCCCCCTAGTAGATATCACTTTTAGAGCCTTATTTGGCACTGTAGAGATTCCAGTCTCATCCATATTATAAATTGCATGAGGAGGGAACTTGTAAGTCTCTAACAACTTCGCCAAATTTTCAAAATAGCGATAGCATTGCGGCTTATTAAAGCCACACTCTGTACCAGCCATTTTTTTTTTGTTAAAACAAAATTCAAGACCATTTATTTAGTTAAGGCCCTCGGAAGTCACTTATGAAGGTCAAATTTAAAGTTACTGAAGTTACAATTCTAATCCATTTATTACAGCGAAACGATAAGCAACTTTTTGTATCTTTTGAGTGGTTAATCCATAAAACATATTGAATACTTTTTTAAATAAGTAATTGCACATCTCTATTTCCATTTTGGAGAAGAAGGTTTTGGAGTATCTACCCAAGTTTGTAGCTAGAGACCACCTCTTTAGTCTCTTCCGTAAAGTGGCTTCATGCATTCCCAATGATTTTGCAACTGCCCTCTTTGATTCACCTGCTGCAACGCCTGTCTTTGCCTCAAGCCTCTGGAGTACAAAAACTTATTTTAGTCTTTTTTTGACGTCCAGACATCCTTTGTATAAAATATACATTACCTCACACAGTACATATTATATTTTTATTTCATTATTTGCATAGAATTAAAATATACGGTAACAAATCTAACTTAAAAATAATTTCGTGTAAGAGTACGAGCGTACTGCTACAAGCTACGTAACTGCGTACTCGTACACACACTATCCAAATTGCAAATGAGCCAAAGGCAACGCCATCTCTTAGCATTGACCGGAATTAAGCTTGCTACGTTCGTTAGGTATCGTATTTGAGAATTTATCACTTTAGTTCGTATTTACAAAATAATTCCAGGCTGGTCTCAAAAAAACATTCAAAATGATAAAAACATTTAAATTTTTCGAAAATCTTTAACCTTACGTAATGTCTGCGTTTTCATCCGGATTTGATTTATTTTTCGCACAGCACCTTACCACAGTTGACATTAAAATGCGACTGAAATTATTCGAGTATCGTAAACAACGTCACGGATATTGTTGTTGCGTACTCTTATCGAATGCGTCCTCTTAGAACAGGCTACGCTGCGAGCAGATCCGCCGCCTGCACTAAAGGTCCCAAGCTGGAGGCGCCTAAGAAACTATGGGCTCGTCTGGTCCCCCGCAGCCTCGTTAACGGCGGAGTAGGTTTTTTTTTTTTTTTAAGCTTAAACTCCAACCATCGCCCCATTAGCAACCAAGTACCCGGGTACCCACAGTGGAAAGCATAGGAAATAAATTGAATAAAATTTCTATAAATGCATGTAACTAAATTTTATTAAAAAATATGACACTTTGTTTATAATTAAGGACATTGAACACATTGTACACGATTAACTGAGTGCTCGTCACATACAGGTTGGTGACAATTGGCACAAGCCTTGCGTGTCTTTCGCCGTCTTCTTATTGGCAAAGCATTGCAGACATGGCAAGATCCTGTAACTATTTTCCTTCCGGTTTTATCTTTTGGAGTCTCTGGACCAGGATTTACCACAACTGTTTCTGTCAGTGCATGGCCTAAAATACTTTGAATGGCAATCTTTGTTGAAAAATGGCGCATTATTTGTGAATTCGCGGTACGAAGTTCAATCATCGGCAATGCTAGTTCTTCACTTAGCTTACGCATAAATTGACGACGTTCTGTCGTTTTTTTAACAATCATTTTATTATTTTCATAATAAATTACACTGCTATACAGTCATTTTGCGGAAGGCATATTTGAAGTCGATTTTGTATAAGACGAGTGTGCTGATAACGGGAAAAATACCAGAATGTTCAAATTGACTCCAGTTTTTGAGATAAACGCTTCAAACATTTTCCATAAAATGCTTCAATAAATGGGCCAAAAGATGTATTTAAAATTTATTTTTATTGTTTATCTTTACAAAAATACGCAAAAATAATAATAGTTTGGGGTACCTTTAACTAGAATAAATAAATGAAGATCATGAAAACCTTTTTCTTTGGGATTTTCTCTTATTTACTTTGTTAGGACAATCTCTTTTCAAGGTCCAGCAATAGTCAGCCATCATATGGCTGTCCCATCGACCTTGATATCTTTCTTCCATTATCCTGATATCCTGATGGAACCTTTCTCCTTGTTCCTCACTGTAATCACCCAGGTTCTGCGGGAATCGGTCCAAATGGCTGTGTAAGAAATGCAATTTTATGCTCATGTTGACTCCTACTCTGTTAAAATTTTGTAGCATTTTTGCAACTAGTTCTTGATATTCCGGCGCTTTGTGATTCCCCAAAAAGTTTTTTACTACCAACACAAAGCTTAACCATGCTTCAGATTCAATCTGTGTCATATGGGCTACAAACTCAGTGTCTTTTATCAGTGTACGTATTTGCGGTCCATCAAAGATGCCTGCTTTTAATTTTTCCATGCTAAGGGCTGGAAATTTTTGGCACACATATGTATTTGAAACAGACACCATTTTTATCAAGGGCTTTAATAAACTGCTTCATTAGCCCAAGCTTAATGTGAAGGGGTGGAAGAAGGATGTTTTCTCGGCTTATCAACGGTTCATTTATCACATTTGCTTTTCCAACCTCCATATTTTCTCTCAAAGGCCAGATCTTTGTAATCCAGTGTTGGTTTCTTGCACGGCTATCCCATAAACATATGAAACAAGGGCACTTAGTATACCCTCCTTGCTGGCCTAGTAAGAAATTTACCATTTTCAAGTCCACGCAAACTAGCCACTGATGTTGTGCGTACGAAATCTTTTCTAAAACCATTTTAATATTTTGGTATTCTTCTTTTAGTTTTGTAGTATGACCAATCGGAACGCAAGCATACTTATTTCCATTGTGCAGCAATACACATTTTAGACTTCTTTTTGAGCTATCTATAAAAAGCCTCCAATCTTTAGCCTCATATTTAGGAAGACCCATAGATCTTAGGAGCCCAGGAATGTCATTACAAAAAACAAAGTTATCTTCTTCTGAAAAGTAAGGAAGAAGTTCACTCTCTCTGGTTCTAAAGGATGTAATGATAACACCAGGTTGAAGACATTGTTTTTCTTTCAACCTTGAAGCAAGAAGTTCGGCCGAAAGTTTCGGTAAATTCAAATCACGAACCAAATCATTGAGTTCGTCTTGAGAAAATCCAGGTTTCTTAGAAACATCTTCTTCGAACTCACTTCCACTACTGCTCGACTGACCGCTTGATCCCTCTAACATTTCAAAATCATCACAATTTGATGTAGATGGTCTTGAAACCACTGGAATTGGCAAATCATCACTGTGAGATACTGGAGTTGTAACCGATTTCACACTCGGGTAAACCATAGTACGTTTTTTGTACCGGTTCATACCTTTAACATTTACGGCACAAAAGTAACAGTCGTTTAAGTGATTACTTGGCTCATTCCACATCATCGGCACTCCAAATTGTAACCCTTTACGTCCTCCTTGGCTCCAGTAACGCAAAGATTCTACGCACGGCTTGCACACGATGTTTGGCACCCAATATTTATTCCTTTTCACTAGTGGTATCCCGAAATATTCTCGGTAGACTGTTTTTACAAACTCTGTGATCCCTTTTCTTTGCTTTTGTAAACTAAACTTGCCACAAATAAAGCAGAAACTGTTAGGATCGTTTAAACAAGGTTTACGTGGAAAACTCATGTTTTTGAAAGGAAAAATGCACTTTAACACAAAACAACCGATTTATAACTGATAACTACAGGATCTGATAGCTATAAAGTTAAGTTGTTGCAAATAAATCCGTGAAAAGATAACAAACGTAAGTGAAAACAAATCAATGAACCACAATGTTTGTAGGGTAGTTTGAAATTTTCAATTATTTCTTAGTTCCGTTTATCTCAATAACCAGAGTGAATCAAAAATAAATAAGCATGCAGCGTGAAGGTCTAATATGAGTATTAACAAAAACCATTAACAAAATCCCTGCCGCAGATTTTTTTATTTTTTTTGTATAGCAGTGTTATATATGCCGCAAGTGAAGAAATGTCTAGCATGTTGAAAAACATTGCCATTGGCCATCTCGAAGATCGTCGTTGACTGGTGTATCTCCGCACCATTTGGTCCATTGTGTCGACGCCAGCTTTATATTTATTATAGAAATTTATTATTTCTGGTTTTTTTAGCGTCATCACCAACTGATGCATCTGAATGCATTGTAGACATCAGAATGACAGCTTTATTTTTTTTAGGAACTTAAGAACACATGGTAACCTTTTCGTGAAATCCAAAAACCGTCGAATACTGCTCCCGTGTCTTATTTACTCCCATAACACTAGAGATGTAAGGTTTATTTTTTTTAACGTGCCAACAATAGTAATATTCCAGGATGATAAATGTTTAGCAACGGGTAGAGTAGTAAAGAAGTTATCCATGCAGATATTTCTACCACTACGTCGGTACGGCGCCGCCAATTCTTTCACTACTCATTCACCCTGATTCTTTTCTCGAGTGTTATCTTTTTTACCAGTGTACATAATCCCTTGCAAAGGATATGCGTTTTCTGCATCACAAATCCACCAGATCTTTATACCATACTTAGCTGGTTTCGATGGTATATATTGAGTAAACCCAGTACGGCCACGGTATGGGTAATAGCTGTTTATCAATCGTCAAGTTTGCGGTTGGTTTGTCAATCTGAGCTAAATTGGAATTCAACATTGTCCACACATCACGAATTGGAGCTGCATTGTCTTCTTTTTTATGTTGACTTCGAGTATTACTGTCGTCGAATCTCAAAAAACGCAGAATATTATGGAATCTCGTCAATCCCATCGTCGCGCGATACAGTGGATAACAATTGGAGTGCCACATGTCAAAAGTATGGTCTGTATTTGAACTATTTGCGCCAGCACAAATCAAGACACCGAAGAACGAATAAATTTCGGGTATTGTAACGGCCTTCCATTGATGCTGTGAGTTTGGATGGTCAGCATTATATTCTTGGAAAATTGTTTCAGCTTTCTTGTTAGTGTGACGGACTATTAAATCAACCATTTCATGAGTAAAAATTTTTTTGAACGTCTCACTAATTGACAACGTTTCCGTACTACGATGAGACCCACTCCGCTGGCGTACAATATTATGAGCTGCGGTCTGATGCTGAGTTGGTGGAGTTTTGTTCCACACTGTTTTATCTTTCGCAATAAAACTTCCAGTTGGTTCTTGAGCTCGTCCTAAAATAATAATAACAACATTAATTAATTATTTAAGAAAAAGAATTAGTATTTCAATCATTGTTAAGAACAAATATTTTATTACTTTCAGGCTCAGCAGTTTCTACTTCATTGTCGTCATCCTCACTCTCGCTATTCTCAACCTCTTCTTCTACTGCTGAATTCCCTTCAGCGATTTCTCGTGTATCTTCAGAATCTTCTGATTCGTCATGCTCTGAATTTTATCTTTTTGATTTGAAATTTGACGTCTAGCTGTATTTGCTGGAATCCAGTCTTCGTCACCACTGTCAGAAACCCCGCTCAAATCACTGTCCTGATCTCCAAGTAGTTTTCTCAAATATTCATTTCTTTCGGTTGCACTTAATCTAATAAATTAAATATTATATGATATAAGTTGTAAATAATTTTATTACACAAAATTGTAATTAAAACATTTACAAATGTTAAATATATGTAACGTTTATTTACCTAGCATATTCAGCTCTCGATAGTTGTTCCATAACTTTATTTTTCACTATGAAGAGAACACCATAAATCAAACACGTCTGATCTCACCAAAAATCTGTTACGTACTAAAAAATACTCGAATCTAGTGCGCGATAGAAAACAAAGAAATGGTTTTTCTCTTTCTCCAACGGCATTCGCCCGGCGCCGAACAATAAAAACCGGCCGATTACCTGAAGTGCCCCAAATAGGTTTCAGATGTCATTCACAACTTTACGTTGTTATTCTTTTTTTTTCTTTACATTGTCACTTACTACTAATCTTTCAAGAAAAAAATAATTTGGATATTTTTTTTAATAAAATAAACAAAATTTTTAATATTCAGAATTATGGGTACCCGGGTACCCGGTTGCCAAAAGACGTCGGTAAAGTTGGTTACTAACATAAGGGTTAAAGGTGGGTATCCACTATGTTCGCGCTCCAGCAGCGCTCCGCGCTCCTGCAACTGCGCCAATGGATACGTCGCGCACACTTCTACATGCAACACGCCTGCTCCTTGTGCGTTCCTTCAGCTTCCGCGAGTTTTTGAGAGTGGCTCTTGAAAAATCAGGCTCATTAGCACGGGAGGTAGTGGCTCTTGAAAAATCAGGCTCATTATTGGGCGGTTCATTAGCATGAGAGGATTAGTACGACGGGAAATAGAACAAAGGAATCTTGGTCAAACGAGAGTACTCACCAAAACAGCCTCTGCATCTCCCAGCCGGGTCTTGTGTAGTTCAGGATCTCCAATTCTTCGGAATTCCCGATCGCCCGTAGGTTCTTCGTATTAAGGGGCCGCGGGATAACGATTAAAGAATCGTACACTCTTTATGCCGCGATCCTACCGACTGCGACAGTTATGATAGGCGATCGGGGTTTTAAGTAAAAAAAATATATTTATTAATTACAAATGTATTATTAATTATACCAATGTGTTCAATCTTAAAGCTACGACAAGACTACTTTTTATTATAAAAATGAAATTAAAGAAACAATGCAATTGGACAGTATAAGCATAAAGTACATCTGCAACGTCGGCAACTAAGGGTGGTTACGACGTGGTAACTCAAGTAGCGCTTTTATTCGTATCCTTTTATCTGTTGGTAAACTAATCTGAAGTGTACTAGCTGTCCTCCGCGGTTTCACCCGCGAAACCATGTCAAATCTTGTTTCAAATTATGAATTATTTTAGTACCAAGCACCAAACATTTCTTGACCGTCTCCTTTCCTTTTAGTATTGTTACACACTGACCAAAACCGTATATTTATATGTTCCTTTAAAAAATGGTAGTGTAGAAAGAAGAATAAAATAGTACCTATAAAAAAACATTTTTTTAAATTTTTCTTTGGCATTGTTGGTACTTATTATAATAGCTAGCTAGAGGCAGCATTATAATGGTTCCGCAAAATCTCGCACAGCTCAACAAGAGCCACCATTATGCCAGCCAGTTCCTCATTTCTTTGCTCTTCACGTCGTTCACGGCGTTCTTCTATTTGGAACAGTTTTTCTCGTACAGAGCCATCAACTCGAGGCATAGATTGCCGCTGGAATCTTCCCTGTCGTGTAGCTGTAAAATAACAAATTGTATAGTGCAACATATAGTGCATATACACTTAATTTATATGCTACCCCATACTAGGGTTAACTGATAGTGGGTGTCCAATTTAGCGGGCGGCTCTATTACTTTGCGACCAAAACCGTTGCTGTAGTCTGTGGTCCACCAAAGCCATCTCCCATGATGGAAATCACTTTTAATTCCCACTGAGAGAGTGGTGGTGCCGTAGATAGCCCAACTCCAGTAATAAATGCAGACTTCCGAGCAGCTGCTGCTGCCTTCTTTGCAAGATATTTTCTGTCAGACCACAACTAAAATAAATGATGTATGTGAATCTAGTATCTCATGTACGTACTCAAATAATTACGCACGTAATTCAAATATTTTTATTTAAATATCCTTTACAAGCACTTATGAATATTCAGTCTCTAATACCGGTTCGGAAGGTTGTTTTTTTTACTGAGAAGAGCCGGCAATAAACTCAACAATTACTCTTTTTAAAAACGATCTTAGATTTATTATAAAATATTTATTTAGTCTCACTGACAACACCTGTGTTGTATCGCAGAAGTGAAGAATTATTAAACAATAATAATATGAATATCAAATATTAAAAAAAATACAAACAAACTAAAGCTGACCAGCCCCCACAAGCAGCACCTGTTCACAAGCATGACGCATGTGGCAGCCATCGCCAGGCCCGGTCAACTGTTTATAGGTGACCTTGGACACGACGTGGGCTTGAAAGAGTGACAAGAATAGCGATTGTTGCCGCCTCTGTCTAACATGATGACATACACTTTAATGTAACCATGTTAAATAAAATGAAATATTAACGTTATACATTAGTCTTTTCATAAAATATATAGCTTATGAATTAGTGATTTAATAATTATTGCAACAATCAAAGATTTTTATTAAATTTGTAAGCAATTATCTACGTTTAGAACAATAAATGAATTAATTCTGTTTCTATAATATAATATTAATAAACCCTGGTAGTTTGTTTTGGTAACACTACAAGATAAATGTCTGCCGTTGAGGACGGTCGTTTTTTCTTGTGTTTATTTAAATTTATATAAACTTATTCGCTTGTTTTGCCATTATATATAACGTTGAGTCGAGCATCCTGTTGCATTGTGTAAGTGGAATCAAGTATTGAGATAGTGACTCTTTGTGAGAAAGTGACTCTTTAGTGAGACAGTGACTTTTGATCGTATAAGATGATGAATCGGATAAAGGAAAACTTATAAAAGTGCATCAAGTGTGGTTCTTCAAATCTTCACCTTCCGCAGATGCTTGTGCGTTTATTGAGAGATTATTTTGTATAACTCTTGTATAACAATTGTACACTAAATACATATTGCAGAAATAAATTTATGAAACTGATACCATTTTTTTTATTCCACCAGTTTATTACTATATTTCAATAACATATATTATTATACTTATAGTATACTATAACAGTACATATATGTATATATGTAGGTATATATACCTACATTCCTAAGATTTAAATTTCCCGCCTAGTATACAAGTCAGTCAAGTTTTTGTGGGCTGCCACTAGATGGCTAAATTTCTGTCCCATATTTTATCTATGCGCTTGTCATTCTTTTCGAGAGTATAAATGTTCTATGGCCATCGCCCTCCTCGACATACTGTAGGGAAGTGAGCGACCCGCCACACAACGCCGCCGCAAGCAAAGGCATTTAAATGAGCATGACTAACTTAAGCTTGTTAACATCAAAATAGAAATATTGAATTTTAAAATACACACAAAGTGTTATCACTGTGACTATAACATGTTCATAAAAGTAATAGACTACGTATTAGATACATTAGAATAGAATATAAATTTATATATTTATAAATTCGCTTATAAAAATACTTAAATGGGTAGCTTGTCAGGCGAGCAATTCATTGCCAAAGATTATTATCTTCTAAATAATCAGATATACTATAAAATCCCTTTTGATATAAAGTATTCTTTACCACTTTTTAAATTTATGCACGGGTAATTCTTGTATGTTTTTAGGTAGTTTATTAAAGAAACGTATACATTGCCCTTTAAAAGATTTTTTTTTACTTTACTGAGGCGAGTTACAGGTACTACGAGTTTGTGCTTGTTTCTAGTATTAATTCTATGAGTGTCGGTAATTTTAGAAAATAGATTTATATTTTTATGAACATACATTAAATTCTCATAAATGAATTGTGACGGCAATGTCAAAATATGAATGTTCTTAAATTTATCTCTAAGAGAGTCTCTAGGACTCATATTGTAGATTGCGCGAACAGCCCTCGTCTGCAGAATAAAAATAGTATTGATAACGGCACTACTACCCCAAAGGAGGATGCCGTAGGACATCAAACTGTGAAAATAACTAAAATAAACTAATCTAGCTGTATCTACGTCAAGTAGAGTACAGTAAGAGAACGTATTTTCTTTACTGCATATGCTGCAGAGCTGAGTCTGTTCGCCAATCGAGATATATGAGGTCCCCACTGAAGTTTTGCATCTAAAGTGATACGTGACCCCATTATCTTTTGCCAGGTTGAGTGCCTTAAGGCATATATGAGCTTCGAAGTTGTCCATGATCAACAACGATGGATTATCTTTACTACTTTGAGTGTGAACAATAAAATGTTGCATTGTTGAGAAGAAGGAAATTGGCAGAAGGAGCACCAGTGAGCATGTGATTTTTGAAATGCATCCGTGGGAAAATCATAACAGGAGGCAGTACTTGTCCAGTTGCACCCACAATGTAACAAGTCGTGACCAAAGTACCCTTTTCGGCGCTTGTGACCTTGCTAACCTGCCTTTGCCCCCGCACCGCTAAGACTTCCCGACGTTTGGACCGTCATGGTGTTGGTTTCATCTAAGTTGAAGATCCGGGTCCCATTATCAAAACGTTCATGTCGTCGCATCGATTCTTCTAGGTTGTTAAAGAAAATATTTACGTTATGACGATTGAATGACGTAGCTCGGCTTAGGCTGCATCCTTCTGGAGTCCTCAGGCTGAGTACTTTGTGGCGTTTTCTGAAGTTGAACAGCCACTCGATGCCCGCCATTTTATACTGATGCCATTTTTCAGGAACTCTTAAATCATTGGCAATTGCCATTTCATAAGCCAGGCTGCGAAAGTCAATCGGTGTGAGACCATATAACATCTGACTACATTTGATTACATAATCTACTAAAGATTTTTCTTGATCGTCGGAAAATATTTTATTAACCGCATAGTTTGGTGTTAATCTTACGGGTCCACTAGCTCTTTCAGTCTTTTTACAATATCTATATAAAGTTGCATAAGGCTACGTCCGGACAGACAAGCGCCTTGCTTAGCGCCTAGAGCCTAGTAGCTTGCGCTCTGGCTACTTGCTAGGATACATGGTGGTCGCACTAGAGGTGGTTTGCGAGGTGGGTCGCTAAGTGCCTTGGTCATTTGCTTGTCGCATCGGCACGTTGACGAGATGTCACTTTCAAAAATAGCTCTAAAACTGCTACTTACAGAAAATTCACATTTGAAATATACCATTTCACGGCCTTATCCATCATGTTGGGTTCATGACATAAATAAGTCACGGTCAAGTCATGGGGAGTTTAATGTTCTGTATAAACAGTTGCGTAATTTTGACGACAAATTTTACGAAAATTTGCGTATGGCAAGAGAAACATTTGATCAACTTCTCAGTAAAGTTAAAGGAAAATTAACTCATTTGGATACTCATCTTAGAAAAAGCATATCAGCTGAAGAACGACTAGTTGTTACATTAAGGTAAGTGAAACTCTAAATACATATTATTTTTATTTATTCAAAAAAACTTAAAAAAACAGTAATTTAAGATCTATGGAAAAAACAATTCTTCATATAATTATTTGTAATTGTTTATGTAACTAATCAAAGCCGAATCGTTCTCCATTTGCATGGGTATATTATTAATTAAATTTTCTTCAGATGAATTCTGGACGTGCAATTCATAGACTGATTGTTGAGCATTTATATTTGGTACAGGAATATTCATTACTGATGGTACCGATTGTTGAATATTATTTTCTACAGCTTCATTTTCAACCAAAATTAATTCTTGAATCGTCGATCTTAACCTTAGTTTACGCCTTAGTGGAATATTTTCCAAATAAGGCAAAAGACTCTCAAAAAAAAGTAAATCATCGTTTTTGTCTTTGATACTTTCCCTCTCGAGAATTTCAAGTATCTTCTTTTCTATTTCTAAAAGTTGATCACTGTTTTCGGTTCTGTTCATACGAATTTTCTTTTTTTGTGATGTTTGACTATAACTTTGAGATCCTAGAATATCACTTGTAATTGTTTCTGAAGTAGAATTAGTCTGCACAGAACCTGGATTCTGCAGCTCCTCTAATGTTGTATCGGTAGTAATAGAATAATTATCATCATTATCTGTACTTAAGTTTGAATCTCTCGCGGGGTTCTCGCTCTGGTTCTTCTTGCTCTTTAAAAATTGATCGTAATACTGCCACGTACTTTTACATATTTTATCAGCGCTGTCTCCGCTCGTTGGCTTAACAATTTTTCCACATTCTTTAAAAAAATACGCTCTCAGATTTTTCCATCTTGCTTTTACTGTTTTGACTGAAACAAAAACCAGTAGTTAATATGTTGTTCAGGTATTAAATACTTTTTTTTCAGATATTTGGCGACTAGAGAATCCTATAGGTCTCTTGCATTTCATTTCCGCTTAGGTCGCACTACAGTTTCTGAGATTGTAAGCGAGACATGCAATATTTTGTGGAGTACACTGAAAGACGAATACATGCCATTTCCAACGACGGAGAAATGGTATGAAATAGCTGATAATTACTATAACAAGTGGAATTTCCCCAATTGTATTGGTGCAATTGATGGGAAACATATAACGCACCTTTAGAATTGAAGTGGCATAACTCAAAATTTTAAGAAAATGACTTTTGTACATGGAATTACTTATAAACATGTATTCTATCAGTTTATTATAAATAAATAGATTATTTTAGTCCAGAAAAGGACAAACGTGCTATTTCCGTCTCTTTAAAATCACGCGGTTACCGCGCATCCCTCTGTATTGAAGGATCTCAATCAAAGTTGCGTCAACAGTGCTAAACGCTGGCCGTAGTGCGGTTGCTCCGTAAAGGGCGGAAACTGTAATCTGCAGTTTTAATACTAAACGCAAGGTAAGTTATTTCTTCGATACATATTTTTGTAATGACTCATTTTGGTTTTGGGCATTTCAATACTAAATGATTATAATATTGTGGTGTCGTATTAGTACTGCCGTCATTTTATTACCAAATATTGCTTAAATGATCGAGCCTTATTTTATATTATTGCTTTACTTTACTACCAATTTTGTGACTACGGAGACGTATAGGTAAATATGTTTATTCTTTACTGAATGATATGAGACTTAGTGAGCTTTATTTTGAGTTGAGTCTTTTTATTTTTATTTCAGTTAAAGTTTGAGATCAATAATGAAAAGAAGTGCAGATCTTATTTTGCATCTATTAAACCGGAATGAAATATTATGCATGAACAGGGTGAAGAGATGAGAACAGCAAGTGCAGAAGGTTATACTAGTGCTTAAAATGGATCCAAAGAGCGTGATAAGGAAAACTATTAGAAAATACCCTTGGATAAGGCGACGGATGGAAGTCCTAGATTGAATTGAAATTGTACCGCAAGTGGAAACTGAACAACGGATTCTAAAGGAGATTAACAATACGTCGATAATCAGCAGTGAGAATAGCGTTAATCCAATTATCAAAGAACAAACATCACAAAACATGAGAGATCGATCCAGTAGTACATCATCATCCAGTTCTGTTGTTTGTTTGTATTATTATTATTCTTTTTTTTTTTATTAGTTATTCATAATATTATATTATTGTTCAATAATTCTTCACTTTTGCGATAACACACAGGTATTATTTGTGAGAATAAATAGATTTTATGTAATAAAGCTAACTTGGTTTTTTAAAAAAAAGAGTTATTGCCGAGTTTATTGTCGGCTCTTCTCAGTAAATAAACAACCTTCCGAACCGGTATTAGAATCAGACTATTCATAAGTGCTTGGAAAGGCCTATTTGAATAAAAATATTTTCATTTCATTTCTTCTATGTCATCATCTTCAAGTTCCAGCACAACGTCGTCGTCATCAAAGTCTTTTACATAACCGAAGCAAAGCTGAGACGAAATGAAAATAAATAGCTCACCTTCTATCATGTCAAATCGATTACACGAATATAATTTGTGCCGAGCCCTCAAATAGCATAATACTTACGGTTAGATAAAGACATAAACTACCGTCAATCACCTGTGCATTCTTTGCAATCAGAAGTCGATCTGTGTGACCCTGATCCGACTTACAACGATTCATCGCTACGACGCTCTTTCAGTTCATCAACCAACACGTCTGACAGGGATGGGGCACATGATGGTGACGATGCAATTGTTTCCTCAGAATAAAAAATCTAGGAAGCGCCCGCGCAATCCGTCTCAATGGAAACAAAATATTGTTAAATCTCTTCGAAATACCGGAAAAGCCTACCAATCACTTTCTAAATCTAACAAAGTAATTGTGTTTGTAGACTTCGTTGTTCCGATAACATAACCCCTGAACGAAATATACGACTATTATTGGCAGCTAAGTAATTTTGACTTGAAGCAATCATTTATCAAGGCATGCACGATGGAGGTGAAACCAAAATATCAGTACAAAAATGCTGCCCATCCTCGTAAACCAAACACAGCCATTTATTTTACAGCTGATTGCCAAAGAATTCGCGTTTGTAAAACCTTTTTTTATCAATACACTAGATACTCGTATTACAGAGAAACAGATAAGAACTGTGAAACTGAAAACTAATGGCCTTGTGGAAGATCTTAGAGGGCGTTCTAGAAGCCGAGCCCCGATTAACCCAAGTCTTGTACAAGATATTAAGGACCATATTAATAGTCTACCGCGCATAGAATCACATTAACTAAGATCTTCTACTTCAAGAGATTATATGGATGGCAGCAAGAGTATAAA
Source organism: Habrosyne pyritoides (assembly GCA_907165245.1). Classification (NCBI taxonomy): domain Eukaryota; kingdom Metazoa; phylum Arthropoda; class Insecta; order Lepidoptera; family Drepanidae; genus Habrosyne; species Habrosyne pyritoides. Next base: position 6,154,994 of record OU015615.1, read on the forward strand.
AGAGATATGTAGGGACTTTAATAATAATCAAAACAAATCTCACGCCCGTACTGGGTTTTTTACTTAATATTTACAACTGAAATTAATATAAGCTTTTTTTAAGGCCAAAAAATATTTATGAGACTAATGTACAAGATATAAATATATGAATATGTATTATTAACGAAACTAAATGTGCTGTTTATGATCTCGAAGCTGCAATGACCTGTCGTAAAGGCGATGTTTCATCTTTTTATTATAAGTCAAGACTTAATTGTTATAATTTTACAATAGTTGAACTAGCTTCTAAATCAAAACATTATAATAAAAAGAAAAACGATAGTGAACTAGGTGCATATGAAGAAGTATATTGCTACTTTTGGAAAAGAAGACATGGTAATAAAGGGGCTATTGAAATAGGTTTCTGCGTTTTTGATTACTTAAAGTCCCATCATTTATTCAGAAATTGTAATGGTCAAAACAAAAATAAATATATTGCCAGTTTATAGCAGTTTAGGCCACTGCATAAGACAGTGGCCCATTTTGACAACATTCAATCAATAACGCATAAATATCTAATTAAGGGACATACACAGAAAGAGGGAGACAATGCACATAGTTTAATTGAAAAGAAATAAAGAGAAACCTAAGATCTGGTCCTATTGACAAACCGCAACAATATATGCCTTTACTAAGAGGTGCTAGAAAAGCTGGCACCCCAATTAGAGTTAAAGAGTTAAGGTTACAATTTTTTATAGACTTAAATGTGTTGCAGAACGAATGGGGGTATAACTTTATTTAGGATGTTGATAAAAATGCAGTGGGTTTGAGGGACTTAGCGAGATAAAAGTGTTAAAATTAGTTAAAGACGAGCTATTTTTATTTTACTATAAAAATACATATGCTGAAAAAGACTTTAAGAAATAAAATGAAAAAAGCGTGTGAAATTACAATAACGAATGCTTATAGTCCAAAATGGTGCTTGCAGAAAATAAAAAAAAGATCTGAATTATCTTATAAGAACTAAAGCAATCCCTAGTATCTACGCCTGGTTCTATGACTCGCGTTTATAATTATTTTTTATAAATTAACTTAATGATCTATTTTGATCTCATTTTAGTGTTGAATCAAGATATGTTATTTTTGCTGTTTATTTAAAAAAAAAGTGAATGGTTGATTATGTTAATTAGTTGAGTTTGATAAAAGCTTTTTTATTTCGTAAATTCTTTCTTAGACATTTTTATAAATATTTTTTGGCCAGTTATTCAAATATAACAAAATGACTTTTACTTTATTATTTTTCTACTCTATTGATAAGAAGTATTTCATTGATTTATATTATTTTATCAAAGGTTTACATAGTATTTGGAGATTATTTCAAACCATTGATTTTTATAAACTTACTTTAATTGAATACCAGGTGGTAATGTTATGTTGGTAGCAGTACCAGTAAATTAGTGTTTAATGATGATTAGTGAGGGAAAATTTCAAAATACACGATTTTGAAACCAAAGTCTGTTTTTCACTTTCCTTTAATTTAACTAGTCTACAATAATTAAACTAGCATATTGTAAAATCTGTCACCATGTTCAAATATAACATTAGAAATTAATCGCCTCTTTTTTAAATAGGCACAATTTCTTTATGTATCGTTAAGTAAAAAATTGACTCAAAGTCAAATATGCCAATAATATTAAATTGATTTCGGAAAATAAGAGTCATTTTTTTTTTAATGACTAATTAACAAATGTTCTAATTAGTTATACGTAAAGGTTTAGTGTCCAATCATTAAAACAATTCCTACCCTACGGTTAATAACAAAAAAATTAAAAATAAACGCTTAACCTAGAGCAATAAAATTGAAAATCTACAAAACGGGTAATTCTTCTATTACATTTTTGGTGTTTACCAAAAAACAAGAATTTTGGATTAAGCCACTTCAATTCTAAAGGTGCGATAAGGTTACAGTGTCCATGTAATAGTGGGTCTTTGTACTATAATTACAAGCAATATTTTTCAATTTTACTACAAGCTGTAGTTGATGCGGAGCAGAAGGGCGTCAGTCCGATGGTGGAAATTTTAGAACTTCATCTTTGTTTTACATGTTAGAAACTAATGGCCTCAATATTCCATCGCAGAAAGAAATTCCTAATACAAATATTAAAATACCATTTGTCTTAGTTGGTGATGGTGGTTATCCACTAATGAATTATTTGATGAGGCCTTTTTCATTAAGAAATATTGAGAACACAAAAACTATTTACAACTACCGACTCTCAAGAGCTCGCAGAAGTGTAGAGTGCTGTTTTGGTATAATGGCAGCAAAATGGAGGATTTTGCAGAAAGCTATTGAAACAAAGGTCAATACTGCTATTTCAATTACGAAAGCTGTATGCATTCTACACAACTTTGTTATGACGGAAGATCGATTCACGTTTCAACAGGACATAAATTCTACTATTACTAATGCATCAATATCCATCAGGACTCAATATAGATTTTCAAACAGTGCATTACAAACTAGAGATATTTTGTTGAATTATTTCAACGGAATCGGATCGATTACCTGGCAGAATAACTCGTTGCCAGAAAATATAATCCAACGCCATAATATTCCTTCACAGCATTAACTTCTCATTGTACAAAAAAAAATATCACATCATAAATAAATAAATAACTTTTTAGTACTTACCATCTTTTTTTACTTCGACTGCTACCTCTTCCCATAGTTTTTTTAAGATAACAGCATTTTTATGGAGTTCACTACCCGGATTCCACAGAGGTTCTCTTTTAAAAACTGACGCAATTAATAATTCATCCATTTTATTCTGTTAAAATGCCTCGCGACTCGTGACAAAAAACCAACACGTTTGTTTAGTTCGATACACGCTAAGCGACTAGCTAGGCGCCAAGCGCGCAGTGCGGCCGGTCGCGAACATTCTGGAACGTTCGTTTTACTAAGCTACTCGCTAGGTGACTCGCTAGGCTTTAGGCGCTAAGCAAGCCGCCTGTCTGTGCGGACGTAGCCTAAGGGATGTTTTTGAGCTTAGATCATATTGATCGATTTTCCCTTGATGCACTAGGTTGATTGCGTCCTGCATCTCATTTTGAGTATGCATTCCGATATTAGTTTTCCTTGTCCTATTTCGAGGCATTTTGTAACCTAAAAGACGAAAAAATACAAATTAATAAGCGAAATGCAAAGAACAAATGCATGGGGCACAGTGGATACTTATCCATTGTAACCCAAATGGAATTTATCCATTGTGACCGAACAACCGTTATCAGAATAATAATTCGATAAAAAAACATACATTCTTGTTACAGGCAAAATAATAGCATTTTAGGCCACCCGAAACACTGCACAACATTAAATAACCCACAAACACACAAAAACCTTAAGGAATTTGACACCACACACTTTTTAAAAACACTTAATTTGGCGATACGCTGTCGGCGCGCGACCTGCCGGCGCGCGAGCGTGGTGGCGACTGGCGCGGCCGGAGGGGAACACTCGAGGAGAATGTTTGACGAGAACACAAGTGTTAGTGTGCGTAAATACACGGACAGCGGCAGTTTAGTCACCGTGACCCATTACTCACTGTTACCCATTCTCCCCTACCTATAAATACAGTGGCTTCTACAAGTTCTATCTTTTTATTTTTTATTTGAATTTCGGTATCTACTTTTCGTACATTCGGTAGACATTTCGTTTTCATTTCATTTTAAAGCAGATTATTTACAGTGAATCAGTTTACCACTTCAGAGAGAGCATTGTTCACATCGTCATAATTTAGTTTAGTCGTTTCACTTTGTAAAGAAATGAAGTATCATCAGCGAATAATACTACCTCATATTTTTTTTTCTACAAGATAGGGTAAATCATTAATATATATCAAAAAAAGGAAAGGTCCTAACATAGAGCCTTGCGGGACGCCCGTCACAACTGTTGATGCAGGGGATAGCTTACCATTAACATCAACCTTCTGAATTCTATTACTCAAGTATGACTTCAGAAGGTTAAGCGCCTGGTCTCTTATATCATAGTGATGCAATTTCCTGATTAACAACTCATGCTGAACACAATCAAATGCCTTGGACAGATCACAAAACACACCAAAAATATCTTTTGAATCCTCCCAGGCAGCAAAAATATGTTGCATAAGCTCAACACCGGCATCAGTTGTTGAGCGACCCTTTGTGAAACCAATCTGTTTATTATGTAAGAGGTTATTACTATTAGTAGTAGAAGGTAGTACATATATCGGTCTAAAATTTGTAGAGTCAGAAGCTTTAAATAAAGGTACTACATTACTACATTTCATTAAATCAGGAAACCCACCACAATCAATACACTTATTAAAGATACAAGCTAAATGCGGCGCAATGCAATCAATTATACAATTTATAAGTTTTACAGAGAGGTATTTTATAGGTCAACAGTTTTTTTTATATTAATTAGATGGAGGCTTTAACCCTCAGGGTTACGGACTATAAAAAAGTTACGTTCAGTACGGACATGGGTTAGCCTAACCCGGCGACTTTGATTGGGTGTATATCGAGCTGTACTTTGTCAATTTGAATACAGTCAAAACCGTTTATAACGACATTGAAGGGACTACTCATATTTGGTCGTAAAAACCGATAGTCGTAACAACCGATGACGTACCTAATACTCATTATTAAATGTGTGATTGATATACTCATCTATAAAATAAAACTACATTTTATTTATTTCACATGGAAATTATAATAAAAAGACATTACGTGCATATAATTATCATTTTTCTACATTAACAAAATCTGTTATTTTAGTTTGTTTGAAACACTTCTGTAGCACGTACGCACTTTGTAGTTTACGCTGAATTTTAATTAAAGTATTGTCATAATTTCCCTGCATGTCAAACTCTTCATTAAAAAGAACAATTTTTCGTAATACATTGACAGCATTGAGACCATCATACAAAGTTGGCACGGTAAATTGTTCTTCAGTCTCTTCCTGTTCGTCATTTTCCTCTTGAACTGCTTGAACAATATCTTCTTCCGTAGCTGGTGCACAAATTGCAATAGAGTTATCCACATCAATAAACTCTTCTGCTTCAGTAGTAGATAAAGCAGGTCTTAAATTTTGGGCTAATTGAGCCAAAGAAATATTGTCCTCTTCATCATCATCAGTCACATCATCTGAGGATATTGTCAAGAGGTGTTTGAAACCCGCATGTCTAAAGCAGTTCGCAATAGTTTTTGGTGAAACTTTTTCCCATGCTTCTGATATCATCAAGATGGGCATCAAGAACCGTAAAGCTTTTCTGGTCGTTACTGTCAAGGTTTTGAATTAACTTCAACACTTGCACTCTTCTATAATGAGATTTTAAACATCTTATTACACCTTGGTCCATTGGTTGCAGTACAGATGTAACATTTGGTGGTAAAAACACAAGTTTAATGCACTTCAAATTAGTAACAGCCGTATGAGCAGGACAGTTATCAACTAAAAGTAGAATTTTCTTATTGTGTGCTTTTAATTCAGCGTCCCAGTTTCGCAACCATCTTTCAAAAATTTCCGATGTCATCCATGATTTCATATTGTTTTCATACGTTACCGGCAGTGAGCGTATGTTTTTAAAACATCTTGGTTTCTTAGATTTGCCTATAACTAAAAGCTTCCTTTTACAGGATCCTGTCATATTTGCTGCAACCATGATCGTCAGTCTCGTCTTAGATAATTTCCCGCCAGAACAATTCTCTCCTTTGAACTTTAAAGTCCTGTCTGGTGTCATATTATAAAAAAGTCCCGTTTCGTCAGCGTTAAAAATGTCATCTGGTCCGTAGTCTTCGTATAACGCAGGCCACTTTTGCGACATCCATTCTTCTACTACACCACTATCAACACTGGCAGCTTCACCACTCATTTTTCCGCCGATGATACTGTGCCTAGCTCGGAAACGTTGAATCCAACTGGACGAGCAAACGAAATTTTCACCAAAACGCTGAGCAAAATCGTTTGCTTTTTGTTGAAGAATTGGTCCATTTATTGGCACATTATTTGTCCTTTGATATTTAAACCACTTTAGCAAAGCTTCCTCAATCTTCGTATGCTTCGTTGTTCTTGCTCGTTTCATTTTCAAAAAATTGTTCTCAAAAAGTGTTTGAATTTTTTCTCTCTCTTTCCAAATGGTTGAAATTGTCGAGTGTGATACACCATATTCCGCGGCCAAGTCTTTGTTCGGAATTCCACTTTCAAGCTTTGATATAATACGCGATTTTTCTTCTATAGTAATTTGTTTTCTTTTTCTTTGCGACATGTTAAAAGTTTCACGAATAACTCAACAATATGTTTTGGTGCGTCTTGTGTTCGGATAAGTCACAAACTGACTGAAAAGCAATGAGAAAGCAGGCTTTGGGTTTTGATTATACTGCATACACGTGTACCTATTTTGTTTCTGAGATATACAATAGACCCTAAACTCGAGTTGTTTTTGTTTACTTTTGCGATCTTAATGACTTTAGTGTACCAGATGTGGGGAGATGATACTGCCCTCACCTATTCAAATGTTTACAATACGGCTGGTCGTTCTAACAGATATAATTCTCCGAAAATATCAGTTAAATGAAGTCGCTTAAAGAGATATGTTGTAATAAGTGATGTCGTAAAAAGCGGTGTTTTTTATAAGGCGGTCTAATAGAATTCAGCCGGGACCTTTGATTTTGATCAATATAACCGGTATGTTGTTCTAAACGATGTCGTCGTAAACGGTTTTGACTGTATTTTTTTTTTCATTTTGTGTGAAATTGTCTCAAAAATATGATAAATAGAATTGTCAGATTAATCATTTAACTAATTGAAAAAATATTATAATGAAAAATGTGAACGGGTCTTGAATATTTTTTTGTAAAAAAACGATATTAACATTGTATAACTCGCGTTTGAAAGGTAAAAAGTAGTTCTTTCAAATGTCCATAACGGTTTTTTGATTTATTCCAAAAACTATATTTTTTTTGAAAAATGAAAATACGCGTTTTTTCGAGTTAGCGAAAAAACGTTGTTTCGTTGATTTATGATGATAAAGGTTAAAAATAATTACTTTGAGCGTAAAAAAATTGTTTCTCAGATATTGTTGAGTAGTATCATATAAATAAATACCAAAATAATTGTTAAAGACGAATATTTATTATTATCAAAAGGTTACAAAAGTCATATTACATAGTATTGCCGCACTCGCAGCACAGTTTCGCTACCTGCTCTTTACACATCGCCTTATGACATCTAAGACACTTATAATATGTTTTTCGGTCATGGGAACTTGGACATAAGTTACATCTCTTTTGCTTTGGATGTCTATTGTCGACAAACTCATCGCGAATGTCCATTTCTTCCGGCAACTCACGAGAATCCAAAAACTATTCAATCGTATTTCGCAGACCTATCCTCAGAGTAGGTTTTGCCAATCTTTTAATCATTGCATTGAATTGATTAAGATTGTATAAAATAAAAGAATTAACGCCCTGATCGAGCATTCCATAAAAAGATCTGACAGGCCATCTACTTGTCTTGCGAGCTGTCGTGTATTGATGACATTTAAAATCATAACAATCGGTGCTGCCTTTGGTCTTGTTGTAGAATTCAATCATTTCCGGTTTTCCACTTCGTTCATCTATTCTACCTGTTTGATGTATCGACGATAAAACTAATACAATTTTTTTTTTCTTAGGATTGTATGACAGCAAGGTTTTTGTTTCTAAGTAACAGAATCTAATATTCGGAGTATCTTTGGATAAACTTTTGAATTGAGCAGGAATCTCTCGTTTATTTTTTTTTATTGTACCCAAAGATAAATTGTGCTCTTTTTTCATCATTTCTACAAGGGACAAAGAGGTAAACCAATTATCGCAAGTTACTATATTACGTTCGGTGTTGTACAATGGCTCGCTCAATTTGCGCACGTAGTACGTAGGAATCGGTTCGCCTTCTAATCTATCAGTAACAGTTCCGCAGTAAGGGATCGCATTGATCATATAGTGAGTGCTTGCATCATTCAAAGAAATGATTTTTAAACCATACTTGTCTGGTTTAGAGCGGATGTACATTTTAAAAGAGCATCGACCTCGAAAAGAAAGCAACTGCTCGTCAATAGTGGTATTTGTGCCGGGCTCGTAGTTGTCCATACAATTTTTAATAAATATTTCCCAGATCTCTCGTATGTGTGGCAATCGATCTGTTGCTTTCCTTTCGGCTCGAGTATCTTTATCATCGAATCGCAAACTTTGAAGAATAAATGTAAATCGATTTCTAGACATTGTCGCTTTGAATAAAGGCATAGAATGGATTCCCCACCAATTAATAGTTTTGCACTTGCTCAACTTATGCACTCCGGCATAGTACAATAAACCAAACGTAGCTTTCAATTCTACTTTATCAATTACTTTATGTATTGACGTATCTAATCTAACGTTATTTTGTCTCATCACAGTTATTTCCCTTTCAACTTGCTCGTTTGTATGTTTGACGATGATATCTAAAATTTCATCGGTAAATAACACGCTCCAAGCTTCGAGCGGTGTTTTAACACGTGTCGTATTACCTTTAGTTGATGGCGCGTAAGATTGTTGTGACTGCGATCGACGGCCCCTCGATTCCGGAGCAGAGAGATTCCATTTCTGCCCGCTCTTAGCATGCAGGTATGAAGGGCGGCCGCGTTTGCACGGCGGGGCGCCTTTCGGAGCAGCTGCTTCTTCTTCGCCTGACAGTGGCTCTCCTTCAGATTCTGCCTCTTCTTCGGCATCCTCTTCGTCGGCGTCTGTTTCAGAATTGTGGGAACTTTCCTCTTCCGCATCTACGGCGTCGTCGGTGTCACTGTCGTTCTCTGTAACGCTGTCCTCCTCGTTTTCATTGTACAACTTCTCCAAAGCAGCAACGCTTCGAGTGATTCGACGCGTTGCCATGTTTTTAATGCGTGTTCTGTAATAAAAAATTACAAGAAACAAAATTTAATGAGTTATAATTCACTACGAGCAGCAAAGATTTCGATATAAGACGTACGTTCAAGTGATTGAGATATATTACAATGCTTCGCTTACACCATGTACAAGGCGTTATTTTGAGGTTAGAATCTACAAAATTAAGTAAAGAGTACGTGTTCTTACTTACCTTTTTATTCCTCAGCGGCAAACAGACAAAAATTAAAACTTTATATTTTTGAAAATTTTGGATTTTGTAACGTTGGATACGGACTGAGTGTACCACACCCGAGCACAATATTTATATGTGTCTAGCTCGGACACAAAGCGGAGACTGACTCTGCCGCTTGGGCCTCTAATAGTGTGTACCTATAAGTTTTTTCCCCCCCTGGTCCGGACCCCCATCGCCGACTTCTCTTCGTATGGCGCTTCTTTCAAATTTCGCTCGGGTTACGATAACCCAGTCCGTACCCTGAGGGTTAATTATATCTACAGAGGTAACATACGAAAATGTAAAGTGATCAGTACATTTAGTTACATTTTCCTGTAGTAATGAACTGGCGAGGGTGGGAGACGAACTAAGGGACATAGTTATTGAAATTGGAATATCAGCAAAAAAGACTCGAACGCGGTAGCTACTTCAATGTCTGATGTAATTATTTTATCATTTATCTTCAGTCAAAACTCATGGTCGCGCGCTTTAGCTGTACAGGTTTCTGAATTTATTACTTTCCACGTCATTTTAACTTTATCAGTACTGTTCATAATTTTACTACTAAGAAATTTTGACTTGGCTGCTATGAAAAAACGTTTAAATAACTGTGAGTATTTCCCAATATAATCTAAAAATGCAGGATTTTGATTAAATGGTTTAATTCATATAATTTGTGGGCCATCTAAGGTAGGTTTTTAAAAATGCGATCAAAAGAGTATGCATTGATATTTTTTATTAATTTTGTTGTTGTTGTAAAGCTAAAAGTATCCCCGTCAAGAATGAAAAAGATTTCGTTCATGTGGCTCCCTCTACTGGCCTTACAGTATGCCATTCGGTCACCCCAATTAGTGATGACTTTTTAAACTACCTCGGCGCCAATTTCACTCAAAACAGTCGTAATGTTGTTTATCAAAGCTGGAATTGTCTCTGGATTATCCGCATAACATCGGTCTTTAGCGGCACCACACAGGAAGAAATCCAGCGGTCTCAAATCGCAGCTACGCGCAGGCCAATTGACATCTCCTGAACGGCTGATTATGCGCTTGTTAAACTTGATGCGCAGAAGGTCGATCGCAAGTCGGCTGGTATGGCATGTGGCGCCATCTTGTTGAAACCAAAGGTCGTCCACATTCATAGCGTCGATTTTAGGATATAAAAAGTTGGTCAACATGGCTCTGTAGCGTTCGCCGTGGGTAACGGCGTTGCCAGCATAATTTTCGAAGAAAAATGGGCCATTTATGCCACCACTCCAAAATCCACACCAAACTGTGAGTCTTGGAGGATGCATTGGTCTCTACGATTGCGTGTGGCTGTTCCGAACCCCAAATCCGGCAGTTTTGCTTGTTCACATATCCGCCGAGATGGAAATGCGCTTCGTCCGAAAAGATGATTTTTCGACCAAAATCGACGTCATTATTGAGCTGGTCTATGGCCCACACAGCGAACTGATATCGAAGCGGATGGTCATTTGCTTTCAACTCGTGAGTCATCTGAATCTTGTAGGCCAATAATCCTAGGTCTTTGTGCAGTATTCTCCTCAGGCTGGAGCGACTAATGCTCAGTTGCTGCGATCGGCGTCGAGTTGAGGTCGTCGGATTCTGTCTCACACTTTGGGCCACAGCCTCAATATTCTCGGGTGTGCGCACTGTCCGAGCTCTGGGACCACTTCTGTCATCCACTAACATCCTGTTCTCACGAACTTTCTTAACCAATCTGCGTATAGCGCCTTCGGTGGGTGCTTTATTACGGCCCATATTTATTTTCAAAGTTCGCACAGTTTCGGCGACACAGCAGCACTGACTTTGAAAATAAGTTTTTAAAATTTCAAAACGCTCTTCAAGAGAAAACATGTTGTTTCTTGCCTCGGACTGGCTTTTTGTATGGCTAATGAACTGTAAAAAATTCGGGTTTGTAGCTCGTTTGCCGTTGTAATACGACGAAATTCAAAAACGTAACAACACTTTATGTACTCCCACCATCGCCCAATCACTGAACGCCATTTCAGCTTTCTGTTTTATTGACTTCGGCTTAAATACAGTATTATATTCACTTATAGTTAAGTTAAAAATGGTTTCATAGAAGTCATTCACATTATCAGCCAAAGGTGTTGTTAGTATACTAACTTTTCCTGAATATAACATCAAATTTTTTTAAGACGACTTTCGCTCATATGTACACACATAATATATTTTTTTAGAACCTTTTTCGGGGATATATTAAAAAGGCTATCTGACCACAATGATCAGAACTTAATTGACTAAAGATGGACTTAGAGACAGGATGCAAATTCGTAAATATATTATCTATGCAGGTTGCTGAAGTAGCTGTAATCCTAGTTGGTTCCAAAAAAAGATTTACAAGATTATAACTTAAAAACAAAGATTACATTCTGTTACTCAGAGTATTATCCTCCAAAAAGTTGATATTAAAATCACCACAAATTTTTATATCCATATTGTTATTACTTAGTTTTAGCAATGCTTCAGCCATACATTTTTCAATTAATTCATTTAATTTATTATATTTACAATAATTATCTGAAGCTACTGGGCAGGATGAGATCAAATTTTTATCATGATTATGATTATAACTACTGCTAAAGTCTTATACTAGAATTTACCCGAGGCAATACGTTATTTACGCTCGTTTATTTACCATTTTAAAACCTTATATATTTACAAATACTTATAACTAAACAATCAACTACTTATAAGCTAAAAACAAAACATATTAAAGAAACAACAACAATCAGCTAACATTAATGAGAGTCGTGAACAACGTGTTACTTTACAATTCTTATTACTACGGCTAAACATAGGTAACATAGTAAAATACACTGCCTAGTGGACGGGCCCCTCCACTAAGGTAGATTCTAACACAATGTTCTTATATTCTATGATATTCACAGTATCTACTAAAGGTTCTATTCTTTATCCTACACACGGGGAAACTGGCACTGTGACGTCACTTGTTAAAGTTATTTGTTAGTAGTAAGATGACCACTTAGGTGTATGCATTATGCTACACATGGTCTTCAGAAGGAGGACAAACCATTGTAAATGTTGACAAAGGCATCTTCTTGTTATGTATGATTCACCGGAACGTAAATAGGGAAAATATAGAATATGTAAAGAAAATATAGAAGTATAGAAGTGGGTATAGAAGCGGCACTCTGAAACAATAACATGAGTACGCTGTAAATCATGAGACAATTACCACGAGGATTGGTTCTAAAGAAGTGACCGAAGTAAAGGATCTTACCAGCCGCTTCTATTTAACGTTATGCTCGTTCTTCATGACCATCCTTGATGTCAGGCGGACGGCCGGCCTGGCCACCATAATTAGTCTCCATCACGAAAACTTTCTACAAAAATAAAACAACAAATATGATACACAGCATTAGTAGATGCGAGGAAAATGTCTAACAGATCCTTTACGAACAAATACACACCTTTGAACGTGGATTTATAGACCTTGTTATGAGAGACCTCCATGTTAAAATGAAGACCCAAAGGAAACGATCACAGACAAAAGATGTGCCAAAGACAATTCATTCCTCTATACCGAAACTGATAATTATCCCCGATTTTCACTGAAACTAAATATGTAATAAACCTGAAACAAAAAGGCCATAAAACATCGAGATGCAGTTGTCATGGAAAGTCTTTTGGGAGCGAAACCATCCGAGGCTGAAATAGCTTAAACTTTAATATTTAGAATTATACATTTTGATGAATAAGTGTAACTAAATTTAAGTAAATGCTAAGTTATTTATTTATAATCCATGTATCGGCAATAGAAAAATGTGAAATTTATGTAACTCTATTATTAAGGAACCACAAGCCTCAGTTCAAAACAACGAGCAGAGCACGCGCGGAAAGATGTTAATTTTTAGAAACACAATACAATTTATCTTAAAATAATTCATCGTAGAATCTCCAACGGGTACGGACTAAGAGTCCGTAGAAAATGTAAAAAGAAATAAAAAAAAGACAAAAAAAAAAGAAACCTGAAACAAACCAAAAATAAAGATCCAACCAACCATTCTACTGCGGTGATCAATAAAGGAAATCGATAACGATTTTCAAACGAATACAAAAAAATCAATAATTGATTTCAGAACAAAATGTCAAAACAATCCGTTAACCAAACAAATGAATGTATCACTTGAAAACAATAACAAGTTCTTATTGAATAATGATATTAAAAAATATATGAAATTTCTATATTCTAACAACAAATCCATATTGGAATACAGATACGTGAAAGTACTGCGCCAAATCACGCATTCCGACGAAGTGTCTTCTGTCGAAATCCATTGTAATGTTGTATATTAGCTAAAAAACAACGTGCAACAGTGGAAGAAAATAATAAAACTAAAATTTTCTCGTATTTATTCTCTATAATATACCGTTATTAGTTTCGTTTACATTAGGGACTGCATTTACCTACTGCCTATGGAAGGCAGTGAAGCATGGCATCATGCAAAGAGGTATTTTTCGTACATGATTTTAGTCCTTCTTGTCCATCACCTTCGTGCTGCAAAGCCGGCAACGTTTATACGTTGGCAATAGAGAAGGTAAGTGGTCCCCCACATTCCAGAATCGTATCTCGTCGGCAACCACGTGGATTGCCTTTTGGGATGATCTTTATCGGCTAGAATACCCACTTACTAGTCCTAGGCAAAGCCACGCGGAATTCTAGGTGCGATAGCTTTACATTGCTCTTCTTGCTTAATAAAAAAGCATTTGTCATGCTTACGTCATCAAGTTAGTAAAGAAGGCGTAGCCACCATCGTTTGCTTCTTCTTCCAACGGTGTATGTGCTCCTAAGCTGATCGAATCGGTCCAATCCCCTCATTCGGTTGTTCTACTGCTTGTTGGCACGAGGATACTGAATCGGTAATTTCGTACTATCTTTTTGGGTTCTCATCGTAGTGGTTATACCAACTTTTGGGTGGAATGCAGTGCTCAAAACCTATAGCTCTTTGTTATCTTGCCAGACAACGAACGCGACTTTAACCCTCACTCTCCACTTGAGTTCACCCTTTGATAACTTCAGCTTCTTTGCATTTGGGCCTTTTGCCTTTTATAAGCTGAGGCAATCCCACTCGCGTTCACCTTGTTCGTCTCTCACCATTCTAAGATAAGGTGGGAAAAAATAAAAATGGGCATGCAAGAAATGTATTTTTAAAGACATCCTGCACCCGATCGTTTTGAATTTTTGTAACAAGTCATTCACTAAAACCTCAGCATTTTCTGCTCTGAGATTGCCTAAAACCCATGAATTACTTTCTTTAGAGATAACCAAGCTGCTAACTCTTTCGCGGTAAGATTTTCATCAAATTTGTTGTTTCTTATGAGTTTTCTTATTTGTGGGCCCACAAAAATGCCTTCTTTTTAATTTAGCATCGCTTAATTTGGAGAAAACAGTTTTCAAATATAACAATTCTTTACCATTTTTATCCATGGCCTTCACAATTTTTTTCATTAAGGGGCACACCTAGTGTAACGGCCTAAAAAAAAGGTGATTTTTGGGAATTTTTATTAAAAAAAATACTTTATCAATTATTTCAAAATTTTAAGAATATATTTATATATGTTTTAAGAATATATTGTGAAATTTTTGAAGAAAAAAATTAAATACTTTTTAAGTTATCGTCGATCTCCAACGGCGCGAAAAAAAAAAGGTCCTTCACTGCTGCAGTGATTCCGGCCTTCTCCGTGGATGAAATCTAAAAAAAAAATTCTCGTTAAACTAGATAATATTGTCTGTACAATGACCTACGATAAAAAAAAAATCTAAAATGGACAATATGGCGGCGTTTTAAAAAAAATTGTCGAATTTTACCCAAAATTTTGGTCGTTTTTGGCCTGCCAAAATTCGATTTTTGATCAGATCAAAAAATCGATAGGTCATTGTACGGAGAACTATATATAAAACATGTAAAAAAAATTCGATAGTGATCGGATCATTTGTTTTTGAGTAATCACTGCAGCAAATTCGGAAAATGCTGTTTCGAGAAAAACGCGTTTAAAGATAAAATGATCGTTTTCACTGTTATAAGTGGTTTAAAATCATACTTACAGCTAATCTGCTATTCCAGGGCCATATAATTCACCTTCCTCTTCTTCGAAAAGGGCTTGTTCAGCTGAAGAAGCTTTTCTTCGAGAGGATCGACCTTCTTTTGAAGAAGCCCTTTGGCGATGATCAGCGATTCGTATTCTCGTGTCGTCCTTAAGAGCCGCAAAATCTCTTGCTGCAGGTCCAACTATCACTCCCATTACATTGAATATCTTCAAAATTGACGAATAACCGTCAATAAATATTGCAGTTGCAAAATTATTTGACAATTCAATAGTTTTGAAGCCATTATGAAGATGCTTGGGTGAAAAGTGCCAAAGTAAACCGTTGTAGCTTTCATTGTTGTTTTGAGTATTGTTACCTTTACATCTATCAAGCAATTCATATCGAGATAAGTCTTCATAAGTAGGTTTTATAGCTTCTTGTACTTCTGGATCCAGTGGGAGGTAATCGTGTTTAAATGTACTAGTGATTCCTTCAGCTTCCGCGCGGCGATAAGCGCACCAACTTTCAGCGCCTTCTGGACAATTTTTATGATTTGGGTTTTTGTCAGTTGAACAGAAATGATAAAATGTTGCCCAGATTGCTTTATACATTTCATCTACATTATCTTGATTCCTCATAATTGCCAAACCATAATATTTTTGGAGTTTATTTATTAAATTTGCAGTTAACTTTTGTGATGTTTAACTTTTTCCTCCTAATTTCTTATTAGTTTTCTTTACATTTCGGCAACGTGTTCCCATTCTTTTTTTCACATGTAGATAGCATTCCAATTTAGCAACAGGAATATCATAAGGATTCAAATCTATAAGTCCTTTGTGGGTAGCACTATCACCATCACCAATATAGCGGGTATATTTTACACCATATTTACTAATGGAACGACCAAACATGTCTTTTACACTATCCACTTCCATTTTTGAGGCAGATCCTTTATGATTGACATCACATTCTTCTTCGTGTAATGATAGCCATTCCTCATAAGCTTCAGGTTCGCTATCTTTTTTTTTCTTCCAAAAAACACAACTCTGTCATTATGTAGATTTTACGCATGAATCAAGAATTTTCTTGCTGTATTTTCCTGCCAGCGTAACTACTCCAAAACGGGAAGTATGGCCACGTTTTTTCCAGGTACCGTCGCCGCTAACAGTCAAATTTGTCTCCGAATTTTCTTCCTTTAATGTAAGCTCTTTTTCTTCATTTATAGCTTGCTGCATACTGAGCTTACAAACGGTTTCGGCTGCAATCTGTAAATTCGTAAAACATCCCGCAAAAGTATGGTCGTAAAATTTGCATGCTAAATCCATTAAGAGGGTACATGTAAATGGTATTGACTCTATTACTTAAAAACGTGACGTGTTAGACAACCATATCAATAGACAATGTTTTCAACAATGGAATAATAAAGAGTAGTAGAGCTCTTAGTGCAGAGTTCGTCCGGGGAAGTACTACCACCTTACCCATTTCCGCCGTGAAGCAGTAGTGCAATTGTATTACTGTGTTTCGGTTAGAAAGGTAAGGGGGCCGGTGAAATTACAGGCACATGAGACTTAACAACTTCACGTCTCAGGGTCGACAACGCATTGGCGATGCTCCTAGTGTTGCAAATGTCCATAGGCGGCGGTGACCACTTACCATCAGGTGGACCGTCTGCTTGTTTGTCGGCCCAAGTGGCATAAAAAAAAAATGGAATAAGGAATTCAAAACACGTGATCCAATTTATGTTAGAAAAATCGTGTCACAGTGTTATTATACAATGTGAGTTTAATCTACTATAATTATAGGTACAATCGGTAAAAAAGTGTCAGTTATTAATTAGGTACACCATCAGTCTCTTTTTAAAAGTTATTAGCCGAGCCACAGTTTTAAGAATCGGTATAAGAATCATTTATAAAAAACTGTTAACAAAAATATTGAAAATAAACATTATATTATTTATATTTGTAATATCATAAACATCAATTACTTGACCGACATTGTATAAAAACCTCTGAATAATATTAAAGACGTTTCCTTGAGTTTCGGTATTTTCAATTTATTCGCTGTTACCGAAGTTACAGAAGGTGCGCAGTAAAATATTGCATAGACTAAACGCCCTATCTCATACGCACCCGCTTGAACAGTTGTCGCCTTGCGCTCGCACCTACAGCAGACTTTCAATGTGTCTGGCAGGATGTAAGAACCAACAAAGCTGTCCGGCTTTTGAAGTAACTTTTTTTTATAGGTCCCCAAGTAACATATGTAAAACCCAGCTTTTATACAAAAACGAGAGTATATTTATAATTTATTAAAGTTTAGGGGTGTCTGGCGGGGGATTTCAACCGTATTAAGTATCCGGCAATGGAATATGTGATTTATAATGTTATCCCGAAGAAAATGTAAAAAATATACTTGAAAAGTCGGGGACCTGAGCCTGATTTATCAAACGAAACATTCGAGGGTTTAGGTAATAATTCAAGCGACGAAGATCGAAAATTAGCCTTAACTTCCCGTTTGATTTTGGAACTAAAAACATCTTTCACAAAAGCCCCGTTTTGGATCGGCACCTCTCTACTACGTTTTGAACTAGAAGTTCTCTGAGCTCTTTGGACATAACTTTTGAGGGTCTGGTCACGTATCTTTCAAAATTTTCCTGCAGAGGGACGGATGGCGGTTTGGACATAAAGGGCATAAGGCATAATAGCCTGAAATTATTTTTACAATTGCGTTTGGAGCCCCTACTTTACCCACTGTGGTAGGAATTCGCTCAACTGTCCCCCTCGAAAGACGTCAGTATGTACCTCGGGACTTTCGGGGTTTTTTGTCGCTTCCACCCCTTCTCTTTGTCGATTAGTTACGGGGCGATGAGTGGTGGTGGGCATATAGATTGTGGGAGGATGAACGATAGCTAGATAAGGGTTGGTTAGATTGACGGGGGTGCCAAGACGATCTTGCGCCTTTAGATCTAGCGAATGACACTGGTTTACGAAATGAACCTGCGGTATCTTTGTCGGTGAGGGAGCAATATTGTGAAGCGCATTGTTAAAGACCTAATTCCTTGTTTTAAATGCTTTGCGACGATGCTCAATTGCTTCGGAGCGATGCGCGCACACAAACTGCAGCAGCTGGTCTGAAATCAATCTGAATTTAGAATCCTCTACCATCAACTGTTTTAACTCCACGCTGGCACTCGATCATTTTTTAATGATTGCATTCAATCCTTCGGCTAGAGCTCGGCGCTGCAACAGCAATCCGTGCGTAATAGTCCCTAACATTCCCTTTTGTTTCGTTACCCACGAAGATGGCTATGAGACCAATTTGTTTAGATTGGCGAATTTGGTATGGAGAGGCAGTCACTCTCCGCCTAAGGACTACTCTCCAAAAAGACTTCTCCCACTTGGGTGCTACGATTATGTTCGTTCCTACTACACTGTTTAAATGCTGTAGCTCCTGCGGCATTAATGCTGGTGGGGGGAACACCCAAGCTAGATTGAAGTTCCAATCCCGACTGGAAGCGTTCGTAAAGACTGCTTTCTTGTCTTTTCAATCCTGACTGACATATAATGGAACCACAGACGATGCTTTGGTCGCGAACAAATCTATTTCTGGAGTGCCCCATCGCTGGAATATTTTTTTGGTGACAGATGGGGACAGACTCCACTCTACTATTTATATGAAACTACCATCGGAAGACGAATTGTTAACAATAGCAAAAAAATTCGAGACGAATGCAAATTTTCCTCATTGCTTGGGAGCCATTGACGGCAAACATATTCGAATCATCAAGCCAGAAGAAAGTGGATCAATGTTTTTCAACTACAAGCACTATTTCTCAATAGTATTCATGGCTGTGGTAGACAGAAATTATAATTTTGTTTTCATTGATGTTGGAGCCTTTTTTTTTATGCCACTTGCCTGTAATTTCACCGGCCCCCTTACCTTCCTAACCGAAACACAGTAATACAATTGCACTACTGCTTCACGGCGGCTATGGGTAAGGTGGTAGTACTTCCCCGGACGAACTCTTAATACCTACGGCAAAGAATGCGATTCAGCAGTATTTAAAGAAACAGAATTTTGGAAAAGAATATTAGACGATAAATTAAATATTCCTCGACCTAAGCAGTTGCCAGATGCAGAATGTGAGTTACCGTATTTGTTGCTGATGAAGCTTTCGCTTTATATCAACACGTACTTCGTCCTTATGGTGGGCATCAACTTGACTCAATAAAAAAAAATTCTATTATCGTCTCACGAGAGCGCGACGCTACGTCGAATGCGCATTTGGTATTTTATCCAATAAATGGAGGATTTTGCATAGACCATTGAATGTTTCAACAGATACTGCTGTTAAGATTGTAAAAACATGCTGCTTCCTCATGGAACATTTATACTCTCACGAGAAGAATGACCAGCGCCTAGATAAAATATGAGACAGAAATTTAGCCACCTAGTGGCAGCCCACAAAAACATGACTGACTTGTATACTAGGCGGCAAATTGAAATCTTAGGAATGTAGGTATATATACCTACATATATACATATTTATACTGTTATACGAGGGCGGTTTGATAAGTCCGTGACATTTTGAATAAAAAATTTTTTTTGCGGCAAATAAACATTTTATTTTTCTACATAATCACCTTTTAGCTCGATACATTTAGTCCAGCGTCTTTCTAATTTTTTTATTCCCTCCAAATAATAGGTTTTCTCAAGGCTCTCAAAATACGCGTTTGTTTCGGTAATGACTTCTTCATTAGACTCAAATCTCTTACCACCCAGCCATTTTTTTAGGTTTGGAAACAGATAATAGTCGCAGGGGGCTAAATCTGGAGAATATGCTGGATGGGGTAGCAGTTCGTATCTCAACCAACAATCAACGTTTTTGCTTCAAGTCAACGTCGAATCTGTCCAAAAGCTTTGAATAATATTTGCCGGTGATTGTTTTACCTTTCTCGAGGTAATCAATGTGAATGACACCGCGTGCATCCCAAAAAACTGTGGCCATGACCTTGTTGGCTGACAGACTCTGTTTGGGCTTCTTCGGTCCACGTTCACCCCGAGCAACCCACTGTTTCGATTGTTCCTTGGTCTCTGGCGTGTTGTGATGGATCCATGTTTCGTCCACAGTAACAAAACGGCGCAAAAATTCGTCCGGATTACGGCTGAACATCGCTAAACACTCTTTTGAAGTTGTCACACGATTGCGCTTATGGTCGAGTGTGAGCAATCGCGGCACCCATCTCGCGGAGAGTTTTCTCATGTCCAAATATTCGTGTAAAATATGATGTACCCGTTCAGTTGAGATACCTACAGCATGAGCCAACTCACGCACTTTCATTCTCCGATCATCCAATATCATTTCATGGATTTTATCGACGATTTCCGGCGTGATCACTTCTTTTGGGCGACCTGAACGTTCGGCGTCACTAGTGCTGGTACGACCACAACGGAACTCTGTAAACCACTTCTTTACCATTGAAATTGATGGTGCCGAGTCCCCGTAGTATTTATCAAGCTTTTCCTTAGTTCCAGTGATGGTTTTTTACGTAAAAAGTAATGCTTTATCAGCACACGAAATTCACTTTTTTCCATTTTCGTAAAAATTCACGAGGTTGTCTGCTTTGAATGGCTATCAAACACCAACTGCATGACGTAGCTTGCTCAAAATTTGACAGTTGCCCACTAATAGATTACAGTTGACGGCAGCACTGTTGCATTTGGAATAACTGCGCGGGAAATTCAAAAAGTCACTGACTTATCAAACCGCCCTCGTAGTATACTATAAATATAATAATAAATATTATTGAAATATAGTAATGAACTGGTGGAATTAAAAAAATGGTATCAGTTTCACAAATTTATTTCTGCCATATATATTCAGTGTACAAAAGTTATACAAAAGTTATACAAAATAATTTCTCAATAAACGCACAAGCATTTGCGGAAGGAGACGTCTACAAGCGCTCTGACGGTGCGACTGGTTCACCAGTTTAAAGTCGCTCAGAGACCTATGGAGAGAGCTATGCTCGGAGTCTCTTTGAAGGATCGTATTCGAAACGAAATTATTCGTCAGAGAACCAAAGTTATCGACATAGCTCAAAGGATTAGCAAGCTGAAGTGGCAGTGGACTGGTTACATCTGCCCTAGAACCGATAACTGTTGGGGTAGACGTGTACTAGAGTGAAGACCACGGCTTGGTATACGTAGTGTAGGGCGCCCTCCAGCTAGATGGAGCGATGATATACGCAAGCTGACTAGCAGCGGTTGGAAACAAAGAGCTGAAGATCGAGCTCAGTGTTGTGGCATAGGTGAAAGAAAGAAAGAAACAAATTTATTTGTGACAAAGGGAAAAATAACACATGAAAAAGGTTAACAAAAAGTAACGAGGTACATAATTGCCACAAATCGGTCCTCCAACTCAGCATGTGGTTGGCTGTACGTGCCAATGTAGGTACGAATAACCAACGCTAATCTTCCGTTGGGGCCGGCAAGTGAAAACACGGCAGGATCACTACAATACACACTATTGCATTTTAAATAACAAATAAACGATGAGGTTTATGTCCAGCAGTGGACAGAGATCACACCTATTATTTACTGAACCCTGGTGTTCATAATTTTACAACTCGCTACTATTGCAAAAGTAGTATAGTATCTTTATCCGATTCAATATTGTCATTATTCTCTTCATTTATTTCCAAAATCTGACTCGTTCATGTCTAAAATAATAAAATTAATTAATTAACAAAATTCAATTAAAAATGTTACATTTATAAGTAGGCGCACCTGCTATAAATTGGTTATTACAGCTGCTGTAAGCTGTGTGACAACAATGTGAATAGGATGGACTATCTGTTTGCGAGTAGTATAAGAAATAAAAGGATACAAAAGGACCTGGTATTTTAATATCACCATGGGTATTGCTCTGTATTTCATTTTGTTCAGCAGAATTTGCATCAATTGCATTTAGCACAATGTTCGAAATCGTTGGTACTGGAATGGAATCATTATAAAGTAATGAATATTTTACATGTAACATGTAATATCACTGTCGTGGCGCGCTTCCAGGCCTGTGATATTAGAGCAAATGCTCAGCATTTTTTCTTCAACTTCATTGAAATCTGGAGCCTTTGAAGGTCCACCTCCAGTTCTATACATCTCCTGCCGTTGCACAGAGGACTTCTTTTTGGTACTTTTTTATACCTTCACACTTTAATTTTAATGTCTTCCATGTGCGAATACTAGTTGATATTCCACATGAGTTAAAAGAACTCTCAATTTTCTTTCAAGCCGCATCTTTATCTTTATTGGTGACCGCATCAGTCTTCTTATTTTCCACAATGTTTGTGCTTGTCGACGAGACTAACGAGCAGTTCTACTTCAGCAGTATTGAAATTAGCAGCGCGCTCTCTTCCCTTTGAGTCCATTATTATCAAAATACTTTCACATACGAGAAAATGAAATAATGATGCACAGGATTCACTAGTAGTAATGGGTTATATTTAAACTTCAAATTAACGAATGTCATTTGCATTTGCAGCATTTACTATCCTCTTCTAACACACCTTACACCGTATACGTGTTTCACGATCCCACAATATTACAGTGAAGTTAGCAACTAAAATCCCCAGATAACTATTCGCTTGCTATCTGGCCATTGAAAAATGCAACAATTTTATTTGTCCTTTTATCAGTCAGTAGTTAGTTATTTGTTCTGTTATTCGATGATTGAACAATCGGCCCTAAATCTATTCTCTTAATGATTTTACAACTCGCTCCCTTTCTCTCTGTCCCCTTCTTAAATTATTGGTGGCAGATGTGCCAGCCTGTGATGTGACCTGTCGGGAAAGCTGGGTTTGAAGGTCCTCTTGGGTTAACTCCGGAACACTCACTCCAACTCTTATACACATATTGTGTTAAACACAGCAGGCTATGGTTATTCTTCCTGCTGTATCCGGGTGATAGTGGAGCTCCCTCGCTGCCAAGAGACACCTTCGCCGGCCCTTCAGTCTCTCAAATGTGCGTTCAATTGTAGAGCGGGTGCGCTTGTGCACAGCATTGTATTTACCTTCTAGACTGTCTTCTACAACATTGCCTTTTAAAGGTGTCAGTAGATATTCTCTTAATGGATATTCTGAATCACCTGTCAATTTGAAATAATAAGTTAGTATCAAGAAAATTCTATATTTCCTTGATAAAATGCATCATGTTAAAGCAAACAACACCTAACATTTATTTACCTAATAGGTATGTTGTCTCTCCTTGGAGACTCTCCAGATGGTGTTTAATGTCAGAGTTAGACCAAATAAATGCATCATGTGTTGCTCCACCATAACAAGCATCAACATCTAGGATGAGGCAGTCAGAGTCACATATCTGAAAAAATATTTGTCTATATAAATGCCTTATTAAAATTAAGGTACTTTCATAATCAATGTTATTGTTAACTCACCACTTAGGTGTTAAAAGAGTGGAAATGTTTTCTATTAGAAAAACGCTCCTCATTGTCACTCGGTCTTACAATTGCAATATGGGTGCAATCAATACACCCAATCACACCCGGTAAATTATATCTTTCATAAAATCTGTAAGCAGGAACTACATCATTAAATCAAATATTACATTAATGTAAAATTACAATTTTATTCATCAATCAATACACTTACTTTCTCTTGATGGCATTTCTATCAGTTGAATTTACAGGAAATTTTATGAATTTACTCAATATACTAGGTGTGTTTAATGCATTTGTAACTTCTCTTATGCATCGGGAGACAGTTTGCTGGGCCATTGGGGCATCACTGTTTTGTGCTACAGTACCTTGATAGCTGCCCCGTGCATAAAAAATTAAGGTAATGAGTATCTAAAATTTAAGAATGCATTTGTTACTCATATTCATTAAAAAAATACTTAATACATTATCTGCAATTAAATTTAAGTCAACCTACCTTTGTAGCGGAGTCAATTGCACGGCTATTACGCTGTTGGGGTAACAAGGGGACAATATCCTGGCAGAGCTCCTCATAAAGTGACCGACTGAGTCTATAATAAGATACAAACTCAAAGTCGGCCACTAAATTCATGTTAAATGAATCACGGAGACTCCTGCGATTCCTTCTGCGCTCCAAACGCTCATCCTCAAGGGCTTCTTCTATCAAAAACATACGTGCTGCCATTTCAAATACGATGATTCACTTTTAGATTAATTAAAATTATAAAAAAAACTATTAATTCATAAAATTTTGTACTTCCGATAATCACAAGGTAACTATTTTGTTGTCGTCGAATTTTGACATAAATCAACGATGAAAGTCTTGTCAATCTCAAATTATCGGACGGGTAAATTCCGTTGGAATGAATGGATCGCCCGACACGACCGACCGAACGAAGGGTTTTCGTGATAGGAAATGTGCGAACATTCGGCCAATTCATCGTTGTTCGTCGTTTCGTAGTAGACCTCCAGGCTTGAATTTTCCGAATGCACTTCTCCGATGATTTTGATGTCCTTTCACTTCTTCTGTCAATGACTCATTAAGACTCATTTTGTGCAATTTTCCTATGACCTCTTTTAGTGGAACTGGTTACTGAAGCTGGTCACTTCTGCGATATCTCCTGTATTCATATTTTCATTAATTTTATCTGCAATTTTCGCCAGATTTTTTAACTCTTGATCTTGGGTGACCCTAGGAACAGCTTTAATCGATGGTGGTAGTCTCGCCATCCAAAGATTATGTAGCGGTTTTTTCTGATATCTGCGCTTTTCTGCCTAGATCTCTCATGCGCCGTAGAAGTTGTGACGGCTTTGAGATCTGCTGTGCTTGCCGTTGCCATATCCGTCGATTTTTCCAGTATTTTTCCGAATTTCTCATCGTTGCCTGCTGCCCCCACTAATTGTTCAAGACACTCGTCGTTCGTCATTGACACAAAGCCATCGTGTTCTCATAAAATCATATTTTGTATTTAACTACCCTCAAAATGCCAAAGTGTGTTACTTGTGATAAGAATGTAACGAAAAAGACACCAGGTGTAGAGTGCATAAAATGAGGAAAATTAGTTCACTGCAGTACACAATGCGCAGGCCTCTCTGCAAAACAGCTCACTGCCGCGCGCTTGACCAATAGCATGGAGTGGACCTGTCCAGAATGTCTGCAAAATACAGCGAAACGCAGTTCCCTTGTTATACCAGAAAATGACTCGGACGAGGAGGAAGAGCTGGAAGCAGCAATGCTGGATAAAATGCCTACTATCAAAAAGCTTTTAAAGTCGGTTGAAAAAAGTATTGAAAAGCAGTTAAGTTCGATTACCCACTCAATGGACTTTTTCAGCGAAAAGATGGATGAATTTAATGAATGCTTGGAAGTTTTCAAGAAGAAAATCCAAGAAATGGAAAAGAAGAACGTCAGTCTCAGTAATGAGAACTCCAGTTTAATAACAAGACTAAGCACCGTAGAACAAAGAATGCAAGAGTATGAGCAAGCCAAGCTGTGCAATCATATATAAATCGCAGGAATACCGTATGATGAAAATGAGGATACTATGATGCTAGCCATGACAGTTGCAAACAAATTTGATGTCAAAGATATTCAAGCTAAGACAGCGAAATGGCTAGGCCATCGCAAGGACCAAACTACACCTCTGTTGGTTGAACTAACAGAAGGGAAGCGCACTCGATGGATGGCACGTTCCAAGGAAATAAAGCTTAGGCCAGGTTCCCACTACGCCGGACCGGCAGATCTGCCGGAAACCGGACACCGGACAGAGTGTTCACATTACATCGGATCCCGGAAGAAATTCAGACAGTCAAGTACTTACCTTAGTTGAATTTGGACCTGCGCGCACAATGGACGACGAAATTGTTGTGTTGTGGTGGTATCTTAATAGAAGGCAAAATAAAAGAAAACATTGGGTACACCCTATTTTACGGGAAAGATTTTCACTTGGAACATTTTAAACATTAATGGGTGAACTTAGAAGAGACGAATCAAAGTTCTTCAATTATTTTCGAATGACAGCAACCACTTTTGACGATTTACTGGGACGACTAGACATAAGAGTACGAGATACAAGTTTCAGAGAATGTATTTGCCCAGAACAAAGATTAGCCATATGTCTAAGGTAAGATTATTTTATGCACTAGTTTGCGTAATAATAGTTTAGACGTAGGTACCTACTTAAGACTGAATGAATGAATGAATGTTTGCTATGTATGTTTGTTTGATGAATGTGAATATATATAATGTGTGTGTGTGGGAGGGTGTATGTATTTGATAATCATTATGAATTAAAAATGCAAATAACTTATTTAAGTATTTAATTGTACTCAAACTTAAATCCCTTCAAAATCTATGTAATCTGAGTCTTGGGAATGTATGGAATGATTACTAGATGCTGATGGCGAAGCTGGAATCGGATTCGATGTCTGAGATGAAGTTGATGGTATAGATGTTGTTGCCTGTTGATTGCTACTATTATATTGCGTAGAGTATCCAGAGTGGTGTTGATCTTGCGTAGGTGTTGCCGGTTGATTGACGCGATTATGTGTGTAGTATCCAGAATACTGATCTGGTCCGGTCATCTGATTATATGAATCACGCCAATGTCCGTAATTTGGTCTCATAATTCCTACTTTTAATTTTTTGCAACATTGTCATGACGCTAGCTTGAAATTCTAAAGTCTCTTCGATAGTTAAAGTGTTCAAGATTGGTATAATGCCTTTGAAGAAAGACAGATGATGGTTTTCCTTTTCTGGGTTTATTCTGGAGTCCAAAAACTTTACCATCTTGTCATTTACCTCTTTATTATCAATTTTTCTTTTATCTTTAATTAAAGGTGAACGAAAATCTGATTCCATGCCTACTTCAGTCTCGGTTCTTGCTTTTTTTGAAACTGACTCATGTGGTGGTCGAGGTGCGGAGACTTTTTTCAAAAACATTAATTGCTCGTGATATAAATAATTTCGTGTCTTTTTGGCCGAAGATCCAGATTTAGACTCATCTTTTTGTTTATTTACTGTCATAAGCCATGAATCTCGTATATTATTCCATTTAGTTGAAACCTGTTTTCCTGAAATCAATAAAAAAATATCATAAAACAATACAATTTGTTTCTTGGTGACGTATAAAGTAATAATGAATTAACAAAAAATCCTTTTTTTTCAGATATTTAGCTTCAGGATGTTCATTCAAAGAAATACATTACTCATACAGAGTAGGCGTTTCGACAATAAGTAAACTAATAAAAGAAATGACCCACGTCATTTGGGAAAACCTAAAGACAGATTTCCTTAAGCTGCCTGATACTGAGAGAGAATGGGAGGACATCGCTTCAGGATTCGAAAGAAAAGCCAACTTTCCTCACTGTCTTGGAGCAATAGATGGCAAACATATCAGAATTTTGAAACCAGCCAAGAGTGGTTCCATGTTCTTTAATTACAAGGAGTATTATTCTTTTGTATTAATGGCAGTTGTCGATTCAGAGTACCGATTTATTTTTATTAGTGTGGGCTCATATGGCAAGGAATGCGATTCTACTATATTAAAGGATAGTACATTTTGGTAAAAGATCAATGATGGTACTTTAAATGTACCAAAGCCTAGACCGCTTCATGAAAACTTGCACGAAGAATTACCGTTTATACTTGTTGGCGATGAAGGCTTTGCTTTAACACCTAATCTCCTACGTCCATATGGAGGTACACATTTGAATACTGATAAAAAGATTTTTAACTATAGATTAAGTCGAGCAAGAAGGTATGTTGAGTGCGCTTTTGGTATTCTGGCAAATAAGTGGCGAATAATCCATCGAGCTATAGATCTGAACGTAGACACAGCAATTCAAGTAATTAAAGCTTGTACAGTCTTACATCATTTTGTAAGAGAAAAAGATGGTATAAATTTTGAAAGTTACCAAAATATAGAACATAGACAAGAACAAGAAACGACACCCATGAATCGGAATGTGTCGAGTCGAGGTGGCCGAGGTGGCGTTTGCAACGCTATACGGACATCATTTACTAATTATTTTGTTTCGGATATTGGTTCCGTTCCGTGGCAGGCAGCAGCTATAAAATAAAATTTATCAATGCATTTACATTTTATCAATAAAACATTAAAAACTCACCGTACTGTTTTCTTTCTTTTTCATCCAGTTCATCGAAGTTTGGTTTCAGTATTAAACATACTTCACGCCATGCTGCTAACTTTAAGTTTTTGTCTTTATAGACGTCTTCGGTCTTATCCCACAGAACAGGTCTCTCTTGGACAAGCGTAATTAAAGTTTCTGCTTGAATATCCATGGTAAACGTCTACTTTTACCAGAAAATGCGAGCCGAATGACGTGAGTGGAACACGGGCGGGGCGAGGGGAGCACGAGCGGGGCGAGCGGGGGACAGATACCGGCACAAACTCGTTCACATTACTCCGGGCCCGGTCGTTCTACCGGCAATTCGTAGTGACAAAACGCTCGGTAAAAATGCCGGGCTCGGCAAAAATGCCGGACCCGGGATAATGTGCATAGCTTCATATAAATTTTACGGCCACTAGCCCTTCCGGCAGATTTACCGGCGCGGCAGATCTGCCGGTCCGGCGTAGTGGGAACCTGGCCTTACACTCAAGGATATTCAACCTACTTCTAAAAATATCGATAATACTAAATGCATCTACGTTAGAGAGGCTTTGACTCCGTATAATAAATCTCTTCTATGGCAGGCCAAGCAAGATTTAAAAGATACGTATAAATATATTTGGTGTAAAGACGGTGTAGTAAAGGCGCGCATAGAGGAGAAGTCAAAGGTATTTACTCTGAGGAATACTGAAGATATTAAAAAACTACGAATTTAAATAACTTTCTAAATAAAATAATCCTAATGTGCTATAATTAAATAGCAATAACTCAACACTGGAACCTTAAACAAATGCAGTGAATGCGACAATGCTAATTACGATAATTGGGCCGCTTATAGTAATTTTATGTGGTTACCTTTTGGTTGTAATTTGTATTGTGTATCCTAAATAAATTAAATAAATTTATTAGAAGTAATATAATTATTCTACAGTTAGTAAAACAACTGTGCTTTAAGGGTTATTGGGTTAAGGATATTGTACACTGGTCTATTTTATTAATCTGAATGAAACTTTCGGCAAGAATATAGATCTTTATTAGTTCTACAAAAAAGTATAATTCACTATATTTTGTAAATAATATAAAATTGGTACCTAACCTTATGTATTTAGAGTAAAATAATAAGTAACTAGGAACCTAACTATAGGAAATAATGTGAAATAAAAACAGGAAAAAATATTGATTTAATATTTAACAAGATTACAAAACTTTTATTAAGGTTTAAATAATGCTCTTTAATTTACAATTTAGGTCTTGTATTCTGTCTCTTGGTCTCTCGAGTGTCGGTATCGCCGTCTTGAAATATCTCTAAAATGGGAAATATAAAGACTTAGATTAAAAACGCGACCAAGTGCATGGCGGACTTGCTGGCAAAGGGTTCTAATATTGAAATTAAGCATTGACCCTTTTTATGATTGGAACACTCAAGCGCATACGTTATTGACCACTCTGACCATCCTGTTTGGGATAAAGGTTTTTTCGATAATTTGACATGACTGTCCATTTTAAACAAGTAACAACTTCATGTAAGTAATCGTTTAATATTTGTGCACATATTCTTGGTGGTATTAGAAGTAACTAAAGATACTATTATCCCGGGAAAATGGAAAATCCCTCGGGAACGCGCGTGAAACCGCGGGGGATAGCTAGTATTATTATAAATTTGAAAGTATGTTTGTTTGTTACGCGAAAACTACTTAACCGATCATCATGAAACTTTGTACTCATATTCTTGGAGGTATTAGAAATACGCGGGTGAAACCGTGGGGGACGATTAATCCGACAGACGTTATACTGTCGAAATAAGTCCAGTCAAAGTTTCATAAAAAAAAACTGCAGGAATTAGATCGCAGTGCCACTTATTGTAAACCATTCTCGAATCCACTGGAACACACACAAAAAATGTCATCAAAATTATTCCTGCCGTTTAGGAGGAGTTCACTGTGTATGTTACACACGGATAGAAGAATCATATATAATAAGATACTTATGCAAATTTACAGCTTCCTAGACCTAACGGAACCCCAAAAAGGAATCGCCTCGCAGCTTTCACTTATGGGTTTTTAGTAATTGTGCCTTCCTCCTTTACCTGGGCAGAGGACCAGCGCAAACTTGTTAAACTTTTTGCGGCGGAGTTACAGATTCATTTATCGCCTTCAAAATCATTTCATGCAACTTAATAAAATCCAATCATTCTGCATTCATAAATAATTTTAAGAAATGCCATCTTGGACATAAGCCTTATCTTTATAAACATAATTAATATACTTTTAGCGTTTGAAGCTGGGTTCAATTGAAAAAAACATAAACCAACAAGAAATCCGTTTATTTACAATTTGTATCAAATTTAGACTAAAGGGGAACTAAACAAGTACAATCACCTTAAAATTAATACAAAACAAAATATATATTTACTGCAAACTTCAATAATTAATTAAGGGCAAGAATATCAAAATGTAAGCCGTAAAACGTCACGCCCACGGGACGTCCGTACACTACAAGAACTGGCGAGCCAATGTGTCGCTGCTCCTAAGTTCCTGCTGGTATATTAAAAATTCGGAGACGCGAAGGGAGGGCAGCCACCGCCCACCGTAACAAATGGCAGGTACCCTTGCGAGCCGCAGCGGAGCGAAGCTGCGGAGGGGAGCATGGGTACCTATCCTTTGTTACGTAAGGGCGAAGGGGTTGCACTTCCCGCAGCGCCGGAGCTGTTGCAGAAGCAACTTTATAGTGTTTTGAGGTTAGGTTACAAAAAAATATATTTCTCAAGAATGGTGCGCTACCTTTTCATAGGAGTGGTGCTAAGTCAGAGGAGGCATCCCCCCACTCCCCTCCACCGCCCCTCCGCCTGCGTGACTATACTAGACTTTAACCAGAAAAATTACCAAGATGAACTCCTGGCGAAAGTTTCTCGAAAAAAAGTAGTTCTAGGATTCATATATCTGCAAACAATAAAATAAATGTGTTATAAATGATTCTTATGGTACATATGTTTGAATGGTACAAAACCATGGGATATACCATGTATGTTTGAATTATAGTAGAACCACAATAATACAATAATGTTTTCCCAGACAATATTGGATGATCAATAGGGATACGTAGGTACCATTACGAACTTGGCAAATCTTGAATTAACTAGTTAAGAAATAACAGACCTTTACAGAGAACTTTAAACATAAATGGTCTATAAAACTTACCCAAGTACTAATGATGTTGTTTCAATGATAAAAAGTTAGATTGAGAAATAATCCAAAATCTAATGCAAGTTCGTTATCGAAAAGTTTCGAAATTTTGGCTTGGGTTAATGTTGCGCAACAACACAAATTGTACCGCGTATGGTAGGATCGAGTTTAATTAATTTAACTCGATTAAAAAAATATATATTTATTGGTTTTATTAAATAATAAACTGTCGTAATAAATATATGTCACAATTACGGTTAATATTACATACACTTTAAATGGAATGTTTATTTTAATGAAAAATACACAGATTATAATAAAATGCATAAACCTATGGTTTATCAAGATGATACTCTCGTTGATCTGTTACCAGTAGCAAAAATGCTTGCGATCTTTTGAAGGTCATTCATTTTTTTTCCGCCATTAAAATAATTGCGGCCGAATTTTCTACGTAACAGAGCATTAAACTAATTAATTATTATTTTCTTAAACCGGGTGACATTTTATGAAGGGTGACCTGTATATTACTATCAAAAATGCGAGTGAAAAATAAAATAACGCTAGGGTAATTTTATCTGTTATTTTTAATGAGTTCTATTGTAACATGCTAGGCAAAAAGCTTTTTTGAACTGTAGGCACTCTATGTCAGTTTTTAAAGTCTTGAGGGCTGCTTCCGCTGCTGTACGACCTTCTTCAACTAAAAGTCTGTAGCAACTAGTACAGCGCTTTCTAAATATTTTCTTTGGTTCACGCATTGAAATTTTTGTGAGAGAATGGCTGAATCTAGTTATTTGCGACTCGTTTGACTGAATCCTGGAAGAACGTGGGGGACTGGATCTTGTGCTCGAAGGTATCGCTTCAGAAAACTCCGGAAATTGAAGCCTCATGAGACGTTTGATTATTATTTTGTGTCCATTTAAAAAGTCAGTCGCGCGCATCTGTGCGTGTCGTATGTGTATCGGCTACGCGGGTGGTCCGAGTGGCCTATTCGCAATGGCGTTAAGTTTAAGGTCTAATCTTGTTGTAGACGAAATGCTTGCCTATAGACAAAATAAAATATCGTTAATTGATGAAAGCAGTTTAGTAAAAATATACTTGTCGGCATTCTCTAGTGAACAAATTAAAAATTCAATATCGTTATTTTCTGAATCGCTGCCATCTGGACAAACTAAACGAGAAGAATTGAAGAGGGTAAGAATTGGAGGGGGCAAAAAAAATTCAAAATCAAAACCATTTATTCAGTTAAGGCCCTTGGAAGGCACTTATAAAGGTCAAATTTAAAGTTACTGAAGCTACAACCGGTTCAGAAGTCAGCCTTCAACTGAGAAGAACCGACAAGAAACTCAGCAAGGTTACATTCGTTTTTATTTTTTATTAAATCATTTTTTATATTAATTTTATCTATTCTGACTTCTTGGCTATTTTGTAATATCAATTTTACATAATTTATATTTAATAATTACAAAATACTTAATATAGGTAACATTCAAAAACAAAACAAAAAAAAGAAATAACAAGACACAAACAATAATATGGTTCTGCAACTCTGCACAAGACACCTCACAAACATGCTCAACAGAGAGGCTACAAATATCTTTCCGATCCTTGAATTTAATATTATTATTTATAAGAATTATTGTGCCGCCACCCTCTGCAGATATCTATTGAATATACTGGCAACTGTAAAGTTTTTAATATTAAAAAGCATAGTGCCCGATTTTAACCATGTCTCTGTAAAGCATAATATATCTATATTTATTTTATCTAATAATAAATTAATATCGAGAATTTTGCCAAAGAAGCGATTAATAATCTGATGTATTAAAAAAAAAACGAACTGTTTAGCTTCTCTGTTGTCAAAAGTTTATGTTTAAAGAACTATTCGGAGATTTAATGTTAAAATGACTAGTTCTTACTGTGTTATCCCTTATCCTATTAATATTATATGCTACAAGTGATGCAATCAATTTCTTAAGTTTTTTTGGAATAAACAGTGTATCCTGTTTTAACCCAGATAAGCCTGAAACTGAAATTTTCTGAAAATTTTGAAAAAAGTTACATTATTTAGTTTATTAGATCTTATGCAACATAAAAAAAATTATGAAAAAAAAATTAAGTGTAAGGCTTTCAGGGAAACAGCCGTCCTATATGTAGGACAGTAGGATAATAAGAGGAAATAAAAGACCATTTATGACAAAACAGAATGTAATCAAAAAGTGTAGTTTATTAGATAACTATTGATTATATTACCCATTGTTATATGTAATTTACTAGATTAACACTATTTATGAATGATATGTTTCAAAACACTTGACACACACTCCAACATCACATTTCTTGCAACGTGTCAAACATTTTTTGTGACATTGACGACAGTGTGTTTGCTTCGATTGAGGAATAACCAGATGATTCATTTGGTCTTTACGACTATCAGCATGTTCATGATGGGAGGGTCGGCTAGGCCCTCTTTTGGCATTTTTTCTGTTTGATTCAATCAAAGTAATTGCTACCCTTCTGCGAAAGCCAAGATGATCCAGTTTTCCATGATTTATTTTATATAACTGCCATGCATTATGTTCGGCAAGATCAATCATGTGTGTGAGCAACGGCATGTACCATTTCTTACCTCGTATACCAATTCGGTAATGTGAAATATTTTCATCAGACCGATCCACTCCTCCCATATATTTGTTATAGATGGACACCATATGTGGTTCTTCTATGACAATGTTTCTCTTTTCACTTTGTGAGAAGCGTTTGGCAGATTGTTTAGGATTTATTCCTACAGCATTAGAAGCAATACTGAATATATTATTGTCATGCCATTTAGCAATAATGAACGTGTTGTCATGTGTCGTTCTGTAATCGACAGCACCACGTTCCTTTTTTTTCAGTAACTTCGATGTAATCAGAGGACAACTAGATGTCCTGTTTTCTCGAACTGTCCCAGTGCAACGAAGGCCTTTCTTTGTTATCTCTTCCAGCAAGGGCGTCCCAGTAAAAAAATTATCAAAAACTACGTGGTAAGGAAGGTCGAAGCCACGTGAAATCAGCACATCGCAAAAAGTGAGAACAACGCTTGCACCCAGCCCCAATTCTTTATATATTGGATTGCACATAGTTGTAGCACCTTGGTATGGTTCCATCCATAAAACACACCCTAACCGTGTAGCACCAACCCAAGCTTTGAACCCGTACCTAATAGGTTTACCTTTTATGTGCTGTTTGCAGCCATGTCTACCATAGTAGGGGATCATGGCCTCATCTACACTGTAATGCTCTTCAAGAGGAGAAAACTCTAAGAACTTTTTATTTAGAAGTGTAACTAGGGGGCGTACTTTTGTGTATTTGTCTTGCAAATCCAGATTATCATTGACATGAAGGTGGCGAAAAATAAAGTCAAATCTATCCCTAGTCATAGCCGAGCTGATCAATTCATTCTTTGTATCAGGGGAGTTTTCCCAATACATTCTTCTACGGGGGAGCCATGAATAACCACTAACCAACAATATGCCGATGAAACATTTCATATCTTCAGTGGTTATGTCTCCAGGCAAATTCTTTTTGACAGCATATTTATTGCTCTCTGACACCAACAACGAAATAACATCTTCATCTAAGAAGTTTTCAAACCACTCAATTGGGCGCTTATCTTGGCAAGCGCCTTGAACATCTGGCCAATTCACGGGATTTTTTGCCAAGTCCCGTTTTCTCCATGCGTAGGTACGCCTACGTTTAGTTCGACCTGTAGAATCAGAAGGTTCTTCTTCTGTATCACTCACCATAATCTGCCCTTGAATCATTACTTCAGCCGGTTGAAGCAGAATGTTTCGTGGCAAATTATTCAAAGTTACATTATCTTCTTCACCCGAATCTTCGTCAGTGAGACAGTCAGGATCAACAGGAGGAGGTAGAATACATATCAGTCGTTCTCTATAATCTTCTTCATTATCAGAAACATTTTCTAAAGCATCTAAAATTTCATGCGCAGCTAACGGTCTGTAAAGAAAAAGTTGTATTATTGTACTAAAATCATGTGTATTATCCTACTGTCCTATATATAGTACGCTAGTATTTGTAACAAGTTATACGTAATTTATTTATATTATTTTGCTAGAATATTTATTTAGTACAAAAGTTAAGGTTATCAACTAGATATTAACACAGAAAAAAACAACTCACGAGTAAAATATAACTTTTTATACATACCTGTCATTTGCCATGTCTGCAACGCACTTTTATTACACACTTATAAGGTAAAAACTGTTAAAATAACTGTCTTTTTATTTTTTCTAATAAAGCTGACACGTTTCTTACTGCAAATCATAAGACTAAATAATCTTAGATAAAGAGGGTATTCTGATTTTTTTTTTATTTCTACTGTCCTAAATATAGGACAGTAGGCTTATCTGGGTTAATTTTAAATTACTAACAAACTTGTTAGTATCAAAATAAATAAAATTAACACTATGACATGTTACATTATGCATAATAATATGGTTATTTAAATGCCGAATATAGTTATTCTCCATATCTGAGTAGTTTGAAGAGTATGGGAAAGCACATAACATTATTTTCATGACCCCTAATTTTGATAATGAGTTGAGACTATTTATCAAATCTTTTTTACTGATATTTAAAGCATTGCCAATTAAAATTATAATTATGGTTTGTTCTTCAAACTTTGTATGCAAACATACGTTGGCATACAATAATTTATAACTGAATTAGTTATTTGGTAACTTATTATTGAGCCAAAGTCAGATCCTATTTTATCCGAGAAAACTTTTGTCTTTGTGATTGTAGGACAAGGATTGGAATTTAATTGCATGACCCGAACATCAGTCTGATTCATTTGAGATATTGGAAGCGACTCATCTGGCGCAGCTGGTGAAGAGTCACAATCACGTATATGATTATGGGACAGATATCTTAATGTGTCCTCATTGTACTTACATAAGTCAACCAGGTGTGTTGCCGCCAATATATGCTCATATATTTGTTTTTGAGCAATTTCATACCTAGAAACTAAGTCCCTAAGACAGATCTCCTTGTGCTCAAGGTCTGAGAGCAAGCGAGTGTCAGTATCATACAATTTTTGACAATCATTTAATTAGTTATAGCATTATTTTAAATTTCTAATTATTTGAATCATTGCTTTCCTCAATTCAACATTCTTATAAAAACATTTTTGTTTTTTAACTACTGAGTTTACTTTTCTAATAAATTTATTTAATTTTAAATACTTCTTAATTTTATTGTGACTTTTTATTTCAACTTTCGTTGGTTTAAAGTAAACAGAGTGATTATTATCCTTGGTAAACATTGCTTCAGAATTTGCCGGCTGAGTACATAAATCACTGCCAATCAGCTCATCATAGAGGCTCAATGTATCGCTGGTTTTGTGACAACTTGCTTCAGTTTCCAGGCGGTTAATTTTGTCCTTCGCCTGACCCAAGCTGCTCTCCAGGCCAGAGATGCCAGCCAGTGTTTTCTCATAAGTGGTACTACACTCATTATTTTTTTTCACTATTTCTTTTGTTCACATTTCTTACTTCCTCCTCCCCTTCTTCACGCTCCTGAATTAGTCGGTCACAGAGAAGTTGGGACGCCTTTAGGTCTTCTAAAACCTTTCTGAGCTTGATCTCGACATCACGGGCACAGGCCTTGCGAGTCATCGTGTTAACAGACATGAATCCACAGACCCTGAAGTGCAAGGACAGAAAGCTGAGAAGTGAACAATTTAAAATCCTATCTGCTATCTATTAATGAAGCAGTTTCAATATTAGTTTCTATCTTTTATTTGTAGGTAGGTATGATAAAAAGGGATATTGAACTAAACTAGGGGCTATTACTACTTAAATACAAATATTATACAGTGTTTAGGTTTATGTATAGTGTACAGTGTTAAACTAAGTATTAAAGTGTCTGAGGCAAGTTATTATATTATCATCAACTTTGCTTCCACAAATTTGTCAAACAAGGTGAGACTTTAAAGGTGTCAAACTGACCAATGGACGTCACTCAGAGATCTGAGCCGTGAGTAGGGTTAATGTATACAATGTTGTGTGTAAAAATGAACATAAATAAATACAATACTCCCCAGGTTTTATGTCGTTCAGTTCAAATTTTGTCAGTTTTGAGTCGTTGTTTGGTTGAGTTTTTTCCGATGATAGGTTTGTAAATTTGTCACCAACACTTTAATATGAATTTATCTAGACACGCGGTAGCGTGTCAAGCCAAGTTCAAGCAACAGAACTGGCGAGCCGCACCGTGTGTAATATTACACGAACCATTTGGAGCCACTTTTGACCCCCTCATAACTCAAAAACTATTATACATAAACGTATCAAATTTGGCTCATATATTGAGACTTGCGAGATACATATGTGTTCTAAATTTCATTAGCTTATCTTAAACGGTTATTTAGATATTAATTTCCAAAATTCCTCATTTTTATCACTGACTGACCTATAGACCAAAATTCTAACCCAGTTCCAGATGACCTAGAGAGTTAAAATTTGGTATGCAGATAGGTAATTAGATGAATACAAAGGAATAAATAAAAAACTGGCAATTTTTAAATAATTAGATTCTATTATGAACGCTTTACATAAATACCTAATATTACTTAGGGTATACGTACGTTATAAACTGGGATAATTATTATTTTTATATTTAGCGCACATCAATAGTGTAAAATCGTTACCTACTCATAAATAATGAAAAATAATAGGCATTTAGATTTTCGGTATATACACGACGCGCGCGCGCCGAGTGACGCCGGAGCGGCTCGGGCGGGGTGGGTGGGGCGCTGTGACAACCAAATCGAACGGTTGACGCGAACGTGACCGAGCGAGCGCCAGCCGCGCTCATAAGCGCGAGCGCCGTCTTGCTGTCCGGTTGTCTTCCGATATCTGACCTACATATAAGGTTACGATTTATGCTGCGACATTGCTATTTCTTAAGGAAAACTTATAATGTAGTTATATTTTAATTTTATTATTACAATTTCTTCAATAAGTAGGTATAGGTACGTATGTACGTATAGTATTATAGTATAGGCAATAGTTTAAATAAATAATAATTGTATTTTTTAGTAAGTAGGTAAGTTAAGTATAGTTAAAAGTAAGTAGGTGTATATACCTACTTAACTCTGAGTTTGAGAACTTGTTGATAATAGCAAATAGTTTTATTATCTTTTTATTATTACGTAGGTAGGTATAAGTATTGTAAAATGAGTCGTACAATAGAATTACGGGTGGGTGACACTCTCACCTTACACCAAATTATTCCAATGCCTCCCGATGGAAGCTGCTTATTCCATTCGATTGCATATTCTTTGTTTGAGTGTAGTAATATACAACAAACAAATAGATTGCGTGAAACTATAGTAGAGTATGTATATCGTAACTGGGATGATTTGTATATGTACACTTGCGCTGCAAACGGGGATCCTTACTGCTCTAAAGAAGAGTATCGAGCAAGCATGCTTTGTTCGACAACTTATGGAGCTGCTTCTGAATTAAAGGCTGCAGCAAATTTGTATAATATTAAGATCGAAGTGTATCATCAGGATGGTGTTCTGCTAGGTTTGTTCGGCGAAACGGGATATCCTACAAAGCGCTTGCTCTTTACAGGAAATCTCTCTTCGGGCCATTATGATGTGTGTATACCAGTGGAACAAGACATCAATAATGTGTCTATTATTCCCGATATAATTATTCAAGATAAGGAGTCCATGAACGAAAAAAAAAAAATTGACACTAAGGGGTCGTCCTAGAAAACGTAAACGAGGTCGACCTAAAACTTCTGAGAAATCCCGTACAGAACAACGGCGTGAAATTAATCGGCGTTATAAACAAGCACATCCTAAAGTAGTGCAAAATTCTCAGAAACGTTATACAGCCAAACACCCCGAAGTGCATCAGGCAGCCGTAAAACGTTATACCGATAAAAACCCAGAGATACATAGAACCGCGGTAAAACATTATAATAACAAAAATCCAGTTGTAGATAAAGGATCGTCGAAGTTGTACTACACAAAAAAAAAATTAACGTATACCAATGAAAATGACACAATTAACAAACTAACAGAGAAAATTGGAAAACAGAAAAGGTTAGAAGCTGAAAGAATTGTGAAATGGGTTCTTGAGCGTCGTAAAAATATACTAGATAATTACTGTAAAATTTTAGATCGCGTTCAAAGTAAAATTACAATAAATATGGAAAAAAATAATAGTATCTCTTCTGACAATGACATACTAGAAAAATTTATTATTATTGCCGGAGAATCTAAACATGTGAGTACTCAAGAACCATACTATTATGAAAATTCGTATAAAGTGTTCTGTTCAGGTGAAACTATACCAATAAACGATAAGGGTCAAGCTGAGAAATTTAATATACAGAATGAACATAATGATGTATCTTGTTGGTCTTGTAATCCCAAACAATGTTTATTAGATGAATCAATACTGAAAAGTTTATTGGATGTTTTTAAATATTTAAATTCAAAGTCAGCCATAAATGTATTTAACATAATATCTAATGAGAGCCAAGAATTTATAAACAAAATTAAAATACTTTGTAACATAAAAACCCATTTCCCTAAAATACGAACTATTGTTAGAGAACTTTATCAGTTAATATGTTATTACAAAAATATAAATGATAATGAGAAATAGATTGTGATTTGAACTCTGTTAATGTAGATAAATTACGTGAATTAGGAGTACCTTTTGATATCAAAAATGCTCAATATGCTTAAAAATTGGGTTCAGAAGCGATTGAACAAGTTAGCTGCGGTAGCTGCACCGACAGGTATTTCCGCTTTTAATGTAAACGGTCTTACAATGCATATGCTCCTACAGCTGCCTGTAGAACACGGAAACTGTCCCAAGTACACTTCCTTGTCAGACCAAGTATTAAAAGTTTTAAGATGTGATTTAAAAGATGTAGTACTTTTGATAATTGATGAAGTGTCTATGATTTCCAATATAACATTAATGTACATCCATCTTCGCTTAACAGAAATATATGATACTGGTGACATTGATGACGGATGGTTCGGCAAGATTCATATAGTATTGTTTGGTGATTTGCTCCAACTGCCTCCAGTGAGACAACTGTCGCCATTCGAAAACTTGAAGTCATCTGATGTCCTTAAATGTTTAGTGCTCCAAATTTATGGAAAGAACTATTTTGTTATGAGGAATTAACTGTAAATATGAGGCAAAAAAACGACAAACTTTTCGGTGAAATATTAAATCGTTTAAGAATGGGTATAGTAACAAGTCAAG
The DNA here is from genome assembly GCA_907165245.1 of Habrosyne pyritoides. NCBI lineage: Eukaryota > Metazoa > Arthropoda > Insecta > Lepidoptera > Drepanidae > Habrosyne > Habrosyne pyritoides. The sequence continues at coordinate 6,195,821 of OU015615.1, forward strand.
ATAGTTGCACTTTATCTAAACGACTCCTCAAATTAACCGCTAAAAATCAAACCGACCGGCTTAAAGAAATGATATCTTATTTCAGATTGCTGTCCGATGATACAGTATGTTTATTTCCCACTAAAAATATGTGTAACCAGTTTAATACTGCAATGTTGACAAGTATGGAGCACCAGAAATTAAATTCGATAGACGAAATAGACTGTCCACGTTATTTGAAAAAACGAGGAAATGACGTACTCAAAAAGTACGAGGATGATTCGTCGCTAACTGCTGGCTTAGAAAATGTCATCACGATAAAAATAGGTTCTCGTGTAATGTTGCGGAGAAACGTAGATGTCAGTAAAGGACTGGTAAACGGATCCATTGGAAAAATAGTGAAGGTACATTGGGACGTCGACAACAGCAATTGTGCACGTAAAATTACGATACAATTTAATCATAATTTAATTTACGAACTAGAACGAGTTAAGACTAAGTTTCAGATATTAAGTAATGTATATGTTCACAGGGAACAATTCCCTATTTGCTTAGCATATGCTATTACTATCCACAAATCACAAGGCCTTAGCCTTGACAGTGCTCTTCTCGACATAGGCTCCTCTATATGTAGTAAAGGGCAGGCTTACGTTGGACTCTCTAGAGTTAAAACTTTAGATGGAGTACATCTTATCAATTTAGACCCGAGTCAAATAAAGGCACAAGAGAGTTCTATTGTAGAGTACAACCGTCTACGTACGTTATACCGCCCAGACTTGGCCAAATTGAGTATAAACAGAAAACGCGTAAAAAAAATTCCGGATACCAAATGGGCAATTCACCCAAATATTTCAAAGGTACAAAAAAATATAGAAAATAACACTGAGAAGAAAATTATACCCCGTAAACGTAGGAAAATACAGTAACTCATTCAATGTTTTATTTTATATTTATAAAGTCTACTTTTAATTTTATTAATTTATTAATGCATCATTAAGGCCTCTACCATACCATACCCGCCTGCAATGCGGCTTGGCAATGCAATTGTTTTATATTTATAAAGTCTACTTTTAGTTTTGAATTTGTCCTTTTAAAAGGACCCACGGCGTTACAAGAATATGTACTTACCTGCAAAAAGTAATGATATCCCACCAAAAACATAAATGTGAAAAAGGAGAGCCAAGTTCAATGTAAAAATTATTCTCTGCTGTGGGCTTCGCCGTAAAAAGAATTGAGATCGGAGATTGAGTGCCAAGTTCTATGCAAAATCTTACTTTATTATTCCGAAAATTTGGCTTGCTGGAAGAAACTACCCATCGTACATAAGGCTCTTCCATGACTGTGTAAAAGTAGGTACTTAATAATAATTCGATGGGTAGTTTCTACCAGTAAGCCAAATTTTCGGAATAATAAAGTAAGATTTTGCATAGAACTTGGCACTCAATCTCCGATCTCAATTCTTTTTACGGCGAAGCCCACAGCAGAGAATAATTTTTACATTGAACTTGGCTCTCCTTTTTCACATTTATGTTTTTGGTGGGATTTAGGTTTACAAGGATTTTGAATTTCGATTAAATACTGTGTTTAATATAAATTTTTAATTAATTTAAAATAAGATTCAAATTTAGACTTCTACTCGATAGCATGATAGTGAGGCATGATTTGGCGTTCCGAGAACGCCGTTCGGAGCGCCTTCGTCTCTGGTCACCCCTTGCGGACGTGGCCTCGTCCATCTTGCTGCGAAATTTGGCCGAAATCCAACCATCAGGACCGAAGTAACAGCCAAAAGAAGTTATCAGTAAAAACGGCCAAGCGTGTGTCGGATTTCGACTATTTAAAACAAAGTATGATTTTGCCCCTGAAACTTTAAAATAGCAATAAAAAATATTGTTATTTCGTTTACCCTATGGTATGCCTACCTTAGCCAGAAGGGCTAAGGTCAAAAAGTTATAGGCAAAACAAAATTGCCGAAAACTTAATAAAATTTAACCTCACTAGTAAAATCTAAATTTTACAAAATCTTCTATAATTTCTAATTTCCCCTTAGACAATTAACAAAAATACCCTACACGAAAGAAGACTATCGCCGCCATGTCCTAGCTCTGATCGATATTTATTTATTTAGGCTACACACAAATTACAACCAAAAGGTAACCACATAATAAGTAATAACACGTATAGAGCTGGGTTGTAATTCAAAACATAGCGGCAACACGGACAAATTTCCACAGTAAAAACGTAAACAAACAAAAAAGCCACAACAACACAAGTCCAGTCAAAAAACAATCAAAATCCAAAAATACAAGTCAAGAGACAGAGATTATGATTAGTCCTGCCCACCTTGGCGTGCGTGCAGTTACAGAGCAGTCTACCTTCAGGTGGGATCCCTCGCAGCGTCTACACTTGACGAAGACTTCTTTGCAGAAGCTGTGCTCGTGTCTGTAGCCGAGGCACACGGAGCCCTCCATGAGCGGAGAATGGTCCTCAATTAGGTAGCTTCTTTCAGTTTTCACCATAGTACTTTTGTAGTAAGTTTCTCACATATCTGAGCTTTAGTGGTTAACATATACGCCGTTAAGAATTGTCATCGACTGTATCATTACTGCTTTTATTCCTTTTCGACAAATAGTGCTGGGAGCAATTATAAAATAATTCGCCACTTATTATATAACATCTCCTTGATTTTTGGTCCGTCGAATAATAACTCTTACACTGCGATGTTTTAAAATGAAGCTGGGCTAGTGCTTTGACAATGTTCTGTATAGAAGACTTCAAATCAAGCACAACAATGCATATGCTGCTTAGATGCACATATGTTAAGCTTTTAAATGCTTACTTGAATAAAAATATTTTCATTGGAATTCATAGATTTGTATCTTGTGATTAAATAAATAAATATAATTTTCTTTAAAAAAAATTATTAACGTACCCTATAGAAAAATATATATTATAAATTTTCTTTATTTGGGACAGCAACTATAAAAAATTACATGGTTTGAACTTAAAATTATGAGACCAATATCTTACATAACACTAGTTTGAAGCAAACGACAAATATAAGTATGAATATTATACAAAAAGAAAGAAAAATTACAATAATAACAGCTATATGCTTTATATTTATTTATGTGAGTGTGTGTGTGAGGGTGTGGATGTGTAAATATAAAATATTCAATCAAAATAAAAGTAAAATTTATTAACTTAACAAATTTCTATTCATATTTTCCACCAATGCCCTGGTGGATGCACATAGTTCTTGGAGTGCTTGGGTCTGCCTTGACCATGACCCACTTAATTCTATAAAAACGTCAAACATATTTTTTTGATTCTCAATAAGGAGTCTTTGATTTTCTAAACGTTACTCTTCAAACAACATTTCATTTTCTAAACGCTTTTCTTCAAACGCGATAAATCGTTCAGTCAGGCTCGCCATTTGTGACTGTCTTTGTGAAGGTGGTGTGCGCTGGAGGAGACATCGTCGTGCCGTTAACAAACGATGCCTGTGTGGTGCTATAAACACAAAAATAACTATTAGCAACTGGTTGTTAAATGAATAAAGCTAATTCCAATAAACACAACCGCCTCGCGGTTTTACCTGTGTTTCAATTTATATAAAGTACCCTATGTCACTCTCTGCACCATAGGCTATGTGTGTGTGCCAAATTTAAGAAATTTTGGGGCAACCGCTTAACTGTAATAACGTAACAGACAAATAGAGACAGACTTCATTGTATTTATAATTTACTAGCTGACCGCTTTCCCCAGAGATTCAACATATAACAATAATTTTAATATTTTTATTACATGAAGAGTCCATTTGGGCACTTCTCCTAGGAGGCACTGCAGTAGCTGGTGATCTAGCCTCAATCTGTAATTCAAACAATTTTATGTTAGCTAAATGCCCATACCATGATAAATGTTGCTAATAAAATATTTGGAACCTTACCAAGTGTTCTGTGTTTGATTGGTTTTCCAATGTAATATTATTTCTTACATAATATGTGCCTGGCTGTACATCCTGCAATTATTGTAAATATGTTTTGTAAAATAATATACATTATGTAATAGGCAATAGTTACAATGTGGTATCCACCAACTGGTATTGTTGGTGTCGACTATTCAGTCTGGAACAGGCCTGCAGTACTTTACAGTATTCACGGTGTTAAGAATATAAATTTTATGTATGTATGTATATTATTATGAATGATGTACATAGTACCTACTAATTTAAATTATGTTTTACCTGTAAAATGCTCTCTGAACCAGGTGTTGTATTTCCCGCCTCCGTAACATTTTGTATGTTCTGTAACCATAACAAATGCTAACTGAATATATTTTTTACACCAAAAAAATATATGTTTAATATTAAATGTATCATTGTGCATACTAAAAGAACAGCTTCTGGTGTTTCTGGTGCTTCAGCTTAGTACACAGAATATACTCATATTTATTTGTCTTAAATGGTGCAGAAGTGATGAACCATATTAAAATGCAATAGAAGTAGTTAATCAACAAACCTTTGCCCTTTGCTGCCAACTTTTAATGGAGCCACTCCCTTCACTGTTTAGTTTGACGGCTATTTTTTGCCAAGCAGCTCATGTCCGATCTCGGGCATGTGCCGTCCGGGCGTACCCTGTCGCAAGAAAACGCCAACGTCTGTCTTTCCAGCATTCTAAAAGCTTCTCCACTTGCACTTGGGATGGGACCCCGCTTTTTGGCATGCTAAAATACACAGTAGTTACTTTATAAAACAAATACAACAACTTCAAACATGCACTTAAACCCCAAGGTGTAAATGTTGTGTAACAGTAACACATTTATTTAAGTAATAAATGGGGAACTTAATTGTAATGCTTTCACTTCGTTGACTCACAAACCAATGTTTAAAACAATCCTAATACAAATTGAAACAAGTGCTTTAAAACTCACCAAACTTAAAAAAGTCAAGTGGTTTTGTTATTGTTTACACTTAACACTATGACATATTTATGACTTTTACGAGTACCAGCTTCGCTAAGCAAAGGAATTGTCTTTCAGCCACTACAGCCAGGACACTAAACTCAGCTTCACGTTATCCATGACCGCTGTTCTTCGTTAATTTTAGTGCAGTAATTTTCGCTTAAATCTAAGTGGATCAGAACTTCATCACCTTGTAGATGTGACTTCAAATCGTTCACATCTTTATATTGGTGAGCAAACGCTGGTGATCTAATAATTTCTGTAAGATATCGTTATTATATTAGTTACATGTTCTATTGAGTATATGTTACATCACTATTACTTTACTATGGTTAAACATAGGTAACATGGCAAATAACAATACCTAGTGGACGGGCCCTTCCACTAATGTGGGTTCAATTACAATATTCTAGTATTCTATGATAATCACATTATCCACTAAATTAAAGTTCTATTCTTCATCGTACACACGGAGAAACTGACACTGTGACGACACTTGTTAAAGTTCTTTAATAGTAGGCAAGATGACCACTTACATGAGGCGTATGCATTATGCTACACATGTTCTTCAAAAGGGGGACAAACCATTGTAAATGTAGATAAGGGCATCTTCTTGTTATATAAGATTCACCGGAACGTAAATTGGGAAATATAGAAAAAGTATGGAAGTTCTAAATGAGTATAGAAGAAATATATGTATAGAAGTTCTTTCACTTGTGTATATAGACTGCAAAAAGTGCAAGGCTCATTTTTAGGACTTGCACGCATCTGTAATAAAATCCCTGCTGAAATTTAAAATTTGCCTTTACAAAAATTTAAGGAAAGAATTAAAACTTTCTACAACACAAATGATTATTTTAATGTCGACAATGCTTGGGTGTAGCGCTCGCTCCAGCAAGACACATCTATATGTACAAATTCTTATTTTGAAAAGAGTAATTGCTGAGTATATTACCGGCTCTTCTCAGTAAAAGCAACCTTCCGAACCGGTGTTAGAGTCTGACTATTCATAAGTGCCTGTGAAGGCCTATTTGAATAAATATTTCATTTCATTATAGAAGTATAGAAGCGGCACTCTGAAACAATAACACGAGTACGCTGTAAAACGAGACAATTACCATGAGGATTGGTTCTAAAGAAGTGAAGTAAAGGAGCTCACCAGCCGCTTCTATCCAACATTATGCTCGTACTTCATGAGCATCCTTGATGTCAGGCTGACGGCCGGCCCGACCATCATAATTGGTCTCCATCACGAAAACTTTCTACAAAAACGACAAATATGATATACAAGCATCAGTAGATGCGAGGAGGATGTCTAACAGATCCTTTACGAACACTTGTCACTTCGGAGATCAATAAGTTAAAATGAAGACCCAAAGGAAACGGTCACAGACGATAGATGTGCTGTCAAAGACAATCAATTCCTCAATACTAGATATTTATAATATTTTTTTATAAAGAAAACAACAATAAACCACTTGATAATTATCTCCAAAGTTCACTGAAACTACACTAATAATTAATATTAATGGACCGATTTTAATAATTCTTTTTTCATTAGAAAGCTACATTATCACTGAGTAATATAGGCTATGTTTAGTACTAGATTACTATAGAAATCTTTAGAAATTCCTATTAAAACCAACCGAAATGTCTTTCATCGCATACGCTGCGAAGAGTATTAATGATAGGACAAAATAATTCAAATTTTTTAAAACATATTTAAATATTTTTTTATTTTTGTGAAGTTGTATACTAGCTAAAAAAAACAGTTGCATAAAATAACATGCAATAACATTTAGTTACCAGTCGGGGCTTTTTAGTCTTAAAATCAGGGATTTGTTGCCTTTCGGAAACCCACATTTAAATTTTATGTCATTTCTATCATCAAATTCTTTATATTTCGGGTTTTTATTCAGACAAGTATGACATTACCTCGCCAAACCGTCCACATTATACCGGCCGCTACATAAATCTTCCAGCAACTTCTGGTGATTGTTGTAAGTCAATATGTTAGACTGCTATGTTGCTGTGAGCTATGCAAAGACTTGAGTTTAAAAGTTTTGAGCGTTTGGTTTCACGACCCAAAATAGACGGAGTCGACAAAATGTTTGGTAGCCCATTTTTAAGTTCCCAGTTATAATCTTTTTGCAAAGATTCAAAACTCTCTTCTTTCAAAGTAGGTAATAAATTATTTTTTACCGGCTGCTATACGACTATTACTATCATCTTTGAAGAAGTTCTGAACACCTCTTTTATAACTATCAGGTATTTTACATCGTTTAGCTACAGGTACTTCTATTAAAAAATGTACTGTGTTCCACATTGAGACGATTTCTGCCCTTCGTTTTTAGAGTCACCAAAGTTGAGAAACCTCTCTCACACCTGTAAGTAGTAGCAAACGGTACCAACATTTTTAAAGTCTGCTATGACACCTATTTTTTTCCAAAATGTATAAGTGCATAGGTCATAATTTTGGAATTCGACTTTTAAAGTGCAATCTTCATCTTTAAAAATATTATCATCAGTCAAAAATGGTCTCAATACCCAAGAGATGGACTGACGGTTATCCATGTCCGGGAAATATAGTTGCAGTGAGCTTATTACTGATGACAAATGCTATAACGGCATCTTGAAATGTAATCTTGTCAGCTTTATCGTTTTCAAGTTGCTCACAAACTTGTGAAAACATTGTCATATGGCGATATACCTGAACTCTGCGTTTGTATAGTTCCAATTTGCGAATAAAGCTTGCTATTTTGTCTTGCAATATTAAAATATTGGTCATATTTCCCTGTAACGAAATATTGAGGCTATTGATTTCACAAAAAAAATCAGCACGATACGCCAGCATTTGGACGAATATTTTTCTTAATTTCAAAACTCTCAAACTGTTGACGTAACTGAGTACTAGGGTATTGATAATGAAAATTGAATATGAAAGTTATATTTTAAAATCGAAAAACAGCGGCTCTCTCGCGGGCATATCCTTTCGGGCGTTACCTTAAAGAGAGCCGCTGTTTTTCGATTTTAAAATATAACTTTCATATTCAATTTTCTTTATCAATACCCTAGTTTTCTCCCTGTAATTTATTGATTGATTACTTAATCGCTATAAAAGCTATTGTAACATGTGCTTATCGTTACCCTCTATATGGCCATATATGGCTTTGAGGTATCCTTTTACGAGGATACGGGTAACTTACATTTTTATTGCAAATTTTTCTATAGTGGCTCCTTTCCCGAGCTCTTTTCCTTAATAACTTTTTATCTTTATTGTTTCTCATTATAATTCTATACTTAAGATTACGGTCTAGGTAACATCAATCAAAACTTTAATTGTGATAATTGCATAAATAAAATGAAATCATATTATGACGCTGACTTTCTTGTCGCCGACAGACCTAGAAACGCTTGCATTTCGATTTTGTCTGTTGATTTCCATCGATTTTGTAAAACTCTCAGACCTTCAGTATTGGTATATTTTACTATTATTCCTAATAGGTGTTCGTCGAAAAAAAGGCTGAAACTGTCTATCGGATCTATTATAGCTTGCCCCGGAGGAAGAATCACCTTATGAATACCACCGCGAATTATGTAGTGTCGAGGCGTTCGGCTTTGCCTGTCAGGTTCTGATTTCCAAGTTGTTCCATCTCTTCCTTTATAAGTGTCAATTGAGACGTATTCTTGTAATGGTACATCATCACTCTCACTCCATAATTGTTCAGCATCGTTTTCAGATGCTGGTTCTGTCACATTACTTTCACTATCAGAACAGCTGTCGACAGAAAAATTCTCATCATCACTGACGCACTCACGCACAAAAATGTTTTCATCGTCACTTTCAACAAGGGCACGTTGAATTTCACTTTGTGTTAGTTGCCGTTTAGCCATATTTTTGAATAAAAACGAATTAGAACACGACTTCTTTATGACAAAAGTTTCTGATCACTGATACGTGATACGATAACAAAGACTACGATTATAACACAAACAAAGGTCTAGCAGCCGCTATTGCCCACCCGACGCCGGACACCATAAGATTATAAGTAAATGTAAATAAAAAGCAATCTACCTTCATACTCAAATCAAACAAAATGTTATTGTGTCTGTTGGACACTTCTGGGTTGATGAAGTACTATTTTTGTTTATTAACCAGAAATAATAAATTATCCACGTTACAAATATTTTCATTGCACATTTAGTATAGTATATAAATACTTTAGTTTTTATGAAAACATAAACGCAAAATTGTGTCCGCAAGACACTTGTGGGTTGTTAAGGGTTAAAATAACTGAATGATTTATGTTTGTGTGAGTGAATTTAGGCACGCCATCTATCTATTAATGTAGTGATTAAGGTAGTAAGAAGGAAGATCTGTCATCTGTGTCACAAACAGGTCAATAGTTGCCAAACCAAATATTGTAGATGGCGCTGTGTATCAAATGCCTCGAACGGTCACCATCCATGACACCCGCGACAAATTATAAATGTGTTGAGAAATTTATTTTCATAGTAGGTACGTCACTCGTAAACTACCTAACATTTGTACGTTACCTACCCAAATTTATTGTTTGGGAGTGAGCGTATAAGTACGCATGAAAGGTAGCTACAGCTACCGTCACGCTATGATGAGATTTGGACGTGACGATCGAATGTATTATTTTAGGACACATAATTTATTTATTACATTGAGTGCTGTCAAAATGGAAATCCAAGATGGCGGCTACAATAAATTATCAACTTTTCGTGATGGGTATCGTTTTCATGGTTTTCGAGGGTGTTGAAGCCGATATTGCTATACAGATGGAAATCCAAGATGGCGGTTACAATAAATTATCAACTTTCTCGTCATGGGTATCGTTTTCATGGTTTTCAAGGGTGTTGAAGCCGATAGTCCTGTCAAAATGGCGGCTACAATAAATTATCAACTTTTATTTGTAAACTATATAGTTATTTTAATACGATTGAATGATCACTCCAAACCTCTTTTTTTTTTATAAAAAGTCAATATAAAAAAGGTTGAAAGTGACAACCCTAGCTCAGCTAGACGCTCAGCGCGACAGATTCAATAGAACGTAAGTAATTATTTTTACAAATAGGCTTAGTTTCCATACTGATTCATTATTTATACTGGCACAGTATAAATATGTTTCATGTTTTATTTAAATAATCACAAAAATTATACTTTCTCATATTATTTATAATAAGGTATTTGACGCGCGTCATTGAGTACCCTAATTTTTTTTCGATGTATTAGAAATTACTCCACAATATCGCTAAGATAAAGTATAAACGTCGTCTATCAGTTCGAGATCGAAATCGCCAGCAAAAGGTAGGGATTACCGGCACAACATCCAATGGCTCTTTAGTCGAAATGGGGGTACCCCAGGGTTCAATTTTAGGTCCATTTTTGTTTTTAGTATATATAAATGATTTGCCATATGTTGTAAATGACCTCACAGATATTGTCTTGTTTGCTGATGATACATCATTAATTTTTAAAGTTAATAGAAAAGACAAAGATCTAACTAAAGTTAATCATACTATGTCAATTGTCTGTGGGTGGTTTGCTACAAATAATCTATTACTAAATTCAAAGAAAACTAAATGCTTAAGGTTTTCTTTACCAAATGTAGCACAAGATAGCCAAATAATAATAGATGGGAGCCATATTGATCTTGTAAATAAAACGGTATTTTTGGGTCTTACATTAGACAATAAATTGCAATGGGGACCTCAGGTTGATACTCTAGCTGCTAAATTAAGTTCGGCTGCTTTTGCTGTTAGGAAAATTAAACAATTGACGAATGTTGAGACGGCCAAATTAGTTTATTTTGCATATTTTCATAGCCTCTTGTCCTATGGTATTTTGTTTTGGGGAGCAGCAGCGGATATAGAATCAATATTTATTATACAAAAAAGAGCAATTCGTGCAATTTACAGTATGGGTCCCCGTGAATCATTAAGAGATTTATTTAGGGAAATAAATATAATGACATTACCTTCACTATATATTTATGAAAATATAATGTTTATACGTAGAAACATAGGAACGTTTGAGTCAAAATTAGATATTCATAGTATAAATACAAGACAAAGGGAGAAGTTAGTTGTTCCATACTTTAGACTAACTAAAGTTAACAAGTCATTTCTTGGTAATTGTGTTCGATTTTATAATAAGATACCGCTTTCAATAACCAAAATGTCTGATCATAAATTTAAAAATTATATTAGGAAAGTTTTGAAAGAAAAAGCGTATTACAAGGTAGTTCATTATATTGAAGATAAAAATGTATGGAAATAGCTGCTCTCTGCACAGTGCACCTCTAAATCTCTTGTTTAAGTTGTAAGTACCTAATTATTGTTATTTTCTATTTTGCAGTCTTGTCATATTTTTATTTGTTTTGTTTTTTTTTTTTTTCATGTTACCTATTATAAGTATTTTGTAATTGCTAAATATAAAATTATGTAAAATTGAAATTATAAAATAGCCAAAAAGTCAGAATAGATAAAAATTTATATAACAAATAAAAAAGAATGTAACCTTGCTGAGTTTCTTGCCGGTTCTTCTCAGTTGAAGGCTGACTTCCGAACCGGTTGTAGCTTCAGTAACTTTAAATTTGACCTTCATAAGTGCCCTCCGAAGGCCTAAACTGAATAAATGGTTTTGAATTTTGAATTTTGAGATGTTGTGTTCCATCTTATACACATCTTCTAAGGTAAAGTAACCAGTAGCTGCTCAGGAACCAGTCTATGTTCACAAATGCAGAAATACGAATACACAGAGTGGGCATGTATTGGTCTTGAGCAGATACTGGGTGGGTACTTTACCTTACTGGTAATAAAATCATTTGTTTATTTCTTGATTCAATTAAAATGCAAGAAAGCGTTATACATTCATACGAGTATAAATCTAATCTAATCCGTGATGAAATAGGAACGAGCTTGAATTTTAATTCTAATAGATTTGTTTGAAAACATAAAAAATATTAGTGGGTCCAACGACTTGGTGTGGGAGTGGTGAAACAATTGTTGTTCTTATTTCCATACCAAGTTTCTGGCGCTACATCAGCTATGAAAAAAATGGGGGTCTCTCAAAACTCAATGACGCGCGCCAAGTACCTTTAAAAAATTGTTTTTGATTCGATTTTGTAAAGTGTTCTTTTGTTTTCTTTTTTAAATAAAGTACACCAATTTTTTTTCAGTTTTCACCGTTTTTAATTAGTGTCTTTTTTTTTCGTTTAAAGTTTTGCGTACTTGGTTTTTTTTATTTTTTTTTTCTTGTAAAGATTTCTAAACTATGTAGGTATTAGGGTCCCGCGAACATTTATTTTTATAAGATTATAATTATTGGTGTACTTAATTACCTCACTACTCGGCATATGTTTTTCGAAATTTAAAATAAAAAAAAAGAAATTTAATTATATCGTCACATAGGATCGTCGGCCAGCACATTTACTACCTCCGGCAAACTGGCGTCAATGACCCTTGCTCGTTAATTTGGACTCTGTTTATGTTTGTTGTTGATTTCGTCGATATGGCCGAACGTACGCAGAGAACTGTTCGAAACTGTCAGACACGCTATGGTAGGTAATGATAGCAGTGACGACAGTAGCAGCATATAAGAGGTTATTTAACAATACGCTATGACTCTTAGGAGCCGAGATAAGAAAAACTAGAAAGGATGCTGAGCAAAATCGCATCCGCGAATCCTGGCACGACATTATTACAATATACTTACGGCTTTTTTTGTTATTAAATACAAGGCAATTTTATTTTTTAGGAAAGGGACCCTTTAATGTACACACCATTAATCAACATGAAATAATTTTTGAAAAGAAGAAATAATTTGCTTTGAATAATAATATTACTAGTATTGTGCTATCTACATTACAAGTAATCTTTATAAAAAAAATTGCAAACAATGGTAAATGCAAATAATTACCTATTATAATAAATTTTGAAACAGTGTCAATGTAGGTATGTTATGTCAATTCTGTAGTCAGTCAGTACTTTATTCTATAGTAGTGACAAGTCGTTGCAGTACGTTGAACGAAACACGTAAGCGCCAAGAAAATCACGGCGCTTTCGACCTTTTGGTCGCGACAAAACTACATCTTATAAGCATTCTAATTCGTTTTCTATTTGTCTTCCAAGAACTGACTGGGGCCCTACATGTCCAGATGTTTCAGGCACTTTTCCAGAAATTTTGTGACGCAAAGTCGTTCGAGGTACGTTACTCTGAATCTCTACTAGCCGTGGCAACGGGCATCCCATTCTTTATTGCGTTCAACGGTAATGTTATTTTACACAGTGAGTACTGGAACAATTTTCTTTTCACGAGACCGATTTTTTTAGTATTTAGTTTCGATGGAGGCATTATAATCGTAACTCTGAAAGTTAATAGATTACTTATATCAAAGGGGCGCTATGTGTCGTGACGCGTAGTGTTTCATACTGGTGTGTCGTGGTGTGTTGCAATATGGCACAATTTTACATCATTAATAATATAATTTGTGAGTTGTGCGGTGTATACGTGTAAAATGTTTTTCTTGGAATCATCTGATACTGACAGGGATTTACAGAAGATATACAATTTCTTATCATTGCAACTCTTCTTAAAAAAAATAAAAAGAAACGGAGATATTGGGTTCATCCTATAAATGAAGTAAGAGGCAGTAAAGGCGCATTTCACACTCTCGTTCAGGACTTAGAAACTGATGACGAAAGGTTCCATCGATATTTCAGATTAACTAAAATTCAGTTCGAGCAAGTGCACTCTTTAATTGAAAGGGATATTAAGAAACAACATACGCAATTTCGCTGTCCTATAGGAACAAAAGAAAGACTTGCTGTGTGTTTGAGGTATGTATTTTTCTCTAAAATGACATAATTCTTTTTAATTACGAGACACAAGATTAACTTTAACACTTAAAAATATCAATAAATATTTATTAATCACAGTCTCTATAATCAACTGTACTATAATAGGAAGCAAGATTTTCATCAGCCAATGAACTCATTTGTTGTGGTGGTGCGTGAGATGACGATGTGGATGGCAAGGTTGTAGATGTTGATGCGATTGGATAATAAACGATAGAAGATTGATTCTATGACTGAAAAGGTTGTTCGTATTGTTGATATCTTGACGATGGCTGGGATGGGGAAATAGTTTGTTGTGGCGGAATGACTTTGTAGGATGTAATGTTAATTGGAGTTTGCAGGACTTTATCGGTCTGTTGTTTCTCTAAGTGGCGGATTTGTGCTTTAGATACTGCAGAGTGCAAATCTAGTTTAATTTTAGTTTGTTTAAGGATTGAAAGACTTTTCACCGCTTTGCTCATACTAAAAATTGAATTCTGAGATCGTTTGATGACTTCATAAGTTCATAAAGCTCCTGCATCCCTGGCTTGACCGAATTCTGATGGGAAGAATACGAACTCCTGACTGAGCATCGAAACTCGCTCCTATTGTAAGGACTAGCTGGAGACCTGTCCGATGTCAATTCAGATGGTGATTGAATTGGTTCAGGTGAAGATGCTTAATTTGTCTTCGTGTTTCTAGATTCCATAAATGGTGATAAAAAACTCATTTGATCTTCATATTTCCAAGGTGTCACTGGCATGGCTGCTTGACCGCTTTTCTTATTTCTTCTACGTTTTAGTGCACTGGCGAAAGAATTACGTAACTTAGTCCAATCCTTTTTGCATGTTTCAACTGAAACAATCAATTTTGACATGTAGGTATATACTTATATAATTTATTTAATTACAGATTTTTGGCTACAGGAAATTCATTTCGTTCGATGGCGTTCAACTACCGTATGGGAGTGTCAACAGTAAAAGCAATAGTTGAAGAAGTTTGCGATGCCATCTGGAAGATTGTCACCTATTGTAATGCCACAACCAACAGAACAAACATGGCGAAACATTGCTATAGGATTTAAAAAGAATTGGCATTTTCCAAATTGTATTGGAGCTTTGGATGGAAAACATATAAATATAACTTGCCCAATAAATGCTGGGTCTACCTTCTACAATTATAAACAAGAGCATTCCATTGTGATACTTGCTCTTTTTGATGCTTATTACAAGTTTATTATGATAGATGTAGGAGCATATGGTAGGAATAGTGACGGTGGTATGAAAAATCTTTAATGGGTCAAAGGTTTGCGCGAAATGAACTAAGTGTTCCACCAAACGAACCGCTGAGCCAGAATAGTGAGCCTTTAACGTATACTATCGTCACTGATGCAGCATTTCCATTGAAGACATATTTACTAAAACCCTTCAGTAAAGCAAAACTAGCAAACAATGATTCAAATAAAATATTTTACTACCGTCTATCACGTGCTCGTCTTACTGTAGAAAATGCATTTGGTATATTAAAAGCAAGATTCAGAGTATTTCAAGGACCTTTACAAGTACAGCCGTACATGGCAGATAAAATTGTTCTTGCTACTTGTTGTCTACATAATTTTTTAATGTCTCTAAATACGTACGAAGATTATCAATGCTTTAATTCTACGGAAATCACCAACAATAATACTAATACTGCTTTAAGTAATATTTAACTACCGTCTATCACGTGCTCGTCTTACTGTAGAAAATGCATTTGGTATATTAAAAGCAAGATTCAGAGTATTTCAAGGACCTTTACAAGTACAGCCGTACATGGCAGATAAAATTGTTCTTGCTACTTGTTGTCTACATAATTTTTTAATGTCTCTAAATACGTACGAAGATTATCAATGCTTTAATTCTACGGAAATCACCAACAATAATACTAATACTGCTTTAAGTAATATTTAACTACCGTCTATCACGTGCTCGTCTTACTGTAGAAAATGCATTTGGTATATTAAAAGCAAGATTCAGAGTATTTCAAGGACCTTTACAAGTACAGCCGTACATGGCAGATAAAATTGTTCTTGCTACTTGTTGTCTACATAATTTTTTAATGTCTCTAAATACGTACGAAGATTATCAATGCTTTAATTCTACGGAAATCACCAACAATAATACTAATACTGCTTTAAGTAATATTCCCCCTTTATCGAGAAATCCAACACAAGAAGCTGTGTACGTAAGAGAAAAATATAATAATTATTTTATGAGTCCAGAGGGTCAAGTACCATGGTAAATGGATAGTATACGGCGAAATATATGTAATAGATAAGTTAATAAATAAACACTTACCTGGTTTATTTAATGTTGTTGCTATTTCCTCCCAAACAGCATTCCTTACACCTTGATCCTTGTAATCTTTAGCTTTTGTGTCATAAAGTACTATATTGGCGTACTAACTCAATAAGTTCGTCAGACATTTTTGCAAAATAAAATGACGGGAGACAACTACATTCACCGCGGTAACGCGCCGTACTGCTAGATTCACATCAGTGTGGTGTGTTGTGGCTCCGGGCGCGAACGGTTGACGCCACGACAGACGCCGCCACAACACAATGCAACACATTGATGTGAATCTAGTCATAATAAATCTATGAGACTGATTGCATTCTGTCGCGCCACGACACACCCCGACACAGTAATATGAACCTAGCTTAGTAATTAAGTTGAAAAATCACGATAAAAACTAAATGGCCAAAAGTGGGGTTCTACGTGCACCACTTTTGGCCAGTCATGTGGCAAAGATGGGAAAATTCATTCATTTTGGCTCCATTAGTGGCCACCTCTCATAACCTCACTTAATAAACATATAGCGATAAAATATCATTAGTACCACTTAGACAGTGTATTCTTTATGAAGGATTAACATAAGCATTCAAAAAATAAGAAGGATTTAAAAAATAATGATTGATTACTCACCCGCTCGCCTTAGCCGTTTTGCTAAGACTTAAAACAATTGACGCTCATCAAAAAATAACAACTTGTTGGATTGAAGTGAAGTTTGACACATCAAAGCTGTCAACGCTATCAATGTTGCCAATATTAGATATTTTTATTCCCGTAAAACATTGAGTAATATATTTGTCTTTACCTTAGTTATAACGATTTGAAGTTCAACAAAGGGGTCGGTGGCCACAACCGGGTCACTTGCCCTACGAGATGTTTGACGCCACTGAATCTATATGTTGATATCAGGAATCCGCGAACCTTTAGTGAATACATAACACATGCCAATGATTTTTTTTCGCAATGCTCTAAAGTCACTCTTGGCCGTGCGACCCGTTCGTAGCGACGATCAGTATATATTTTGCTCTTTCTAACACGACTGGGTTAGAAAGACGCTCTTTCTTTCTGACGTCGTCGTGAGTCATCGTTGAAATACGATGATATCCGAATGATCTTCGGGGTGCGATGTATCATGTAGGCAAGGTAGCAGAAAAGTGATGAGCTACAGATGAACGAGCGAGAGAGCACTATTCGCTAATTAGTAATAGTACCTACATTATTTAACCCTCAAACGGGCGCGCGGTCATTTGTAACGGGAGCGGGCGCGCGTAACCGAAAAGACCTATGGGAAGAATAAAATGAATAAAGCACTAAATATGCAATATTTATTTATTTATCAGTACTCAGATATATTATCAATGTTTTTAATGTCTGATTTGTCAAAAATAATTATTAAAATTATCAAAAAGAAACAATTATGAAGTTAATTAACATAACTCCTATATTCTTTGAATCAGAACAAAAATTAGGAACACTAAACCATTTTACATATCTCAGAATAGTTTATATACCTAGTCTAATTATAAAAATTACAACATAAGCATAAACATTAATTAACATTGGTTTAGTTTTCATCAGAATCAGTTTCTCGTCCATATAACATTGATTGCAAATAAATGTTGTATGACTTCTGCAAATATCTTTCATACATAACTGATTGATTGCCTCCTTTTTATGGCTGGACATATTTTACAGGTTCCTCTGCATGTGCCATAACTACCTTCATGTGTATCAGCAGCACTATCCTCCATATTCAAATGCTCTTTCTTTCACTTTCTTTTTAGTTTGCATGGAAGGCCTAACATCTTTGATCTTCTTTAGACGTTCTCTTTTGTCAATTCAGTGCCTAATGCCCGTAAATACAGTCGCCTTTTCCGTAGAGTCATATTATTTGCCCTCAATATTTATCACCATACAATGAAATGAAATGAAATGAAATGAAATATTTTATTCAAATATTTCATTATTCCTGCAATATCCAGAAGACGAAAGAAGAGTACCAAGAGTGTCTGAGTCCGAGCAGCTTGATTCCTCAGCAGGTCGAGGTTCCTCTGCAACGATGTGGTCGGAAGTTTCAAAGCCTTGGTCGCTGAGCTCTGATTCACTTTCTTCTTCGACTTCTCTTAGTAATTCTTCGATTCACTTTGTGGTAACCTTCCACGTCTCATTTTATATAAAAAAAATCCAAGATTAATTCGATAATATTGAATGATGGCCGAAGAACTACTACGAGCGTGAACGAGGGTATGTCGCGTTGAGCGTCGCGCGTAACCTTTTCGACGACAGGCGCGTGTAGTCTTTTCGACGACTGCACCGGGGCTAAAACAATTGCGATCTGTGGAGTGGGGGGTGCGCCCCGAGCGACGGTTGATTCTTTATTTTACTCCCAATGACATAGCGACAGGCTACTAGAAATGACAAATCAATCTGATGGGTAATAATAATAATATGAACGAAAATGTACAAAATGCGGTCGATTCGACTACGCGCGCCCGCTTGAAGGTTAAAAAATTATAGAGTATAATACCGAATAAATTATTTTCTAAACACATGTAAACACCCATCAATATACGTCAAAGGATATGGAAATCATATGATATTGTCAATATGAAATATTTTTAGTCACTTTGTTATATACAATATATTTGATAAATAAATGTTATATGTATTATTTATTTATTTCTTTGTTTATTTATTTAATATTATAATAATAAAAGAATTTATTAATAAATAAGTTAATAAATAAATAATTGATATAAATATATATCTTAAAACCGAATCTACTATGCTACTTTAATTTGATATAATTTAATTTGAGATTGAGTTTAATCGCAACACCGTCAAAAATCAAAAAACTGGGTACCAATTATTATTGATATCACTGATTTCTAGTATACAGTTACAAGTAATATATCATGATATACATAAATCGAACAAAACTGAAACCTAACAATCACAGTACTACTTTTCTGTAGTAATAATAGGTTATCTTGCAATTGACTAATTATTAACATACCTATTTGAATTAATGAGTGCAAATAAAAGTAAATTTATCAATTAAATTGTAGGTTTCATTTCACTCCTTTATTTCCATACAAAATAATGATAATTCAATAAAAAATATTCAATATTATTCATAAATTTATGATCATAAATGATTAGAATGATAACAAAACATTGATAAAAATCAATGCTTTGTTATGACGTTGTCACGTTAAACTATCGTCCGTAAACCAACCTTACAGACAACCATATTTTTATCACCTATTCAAAGATTTAATTTAGACAATTGTATATAACGCCATCTATTAGACATAAAAAGAAACGCTTCAACACTATGCTTGTGCGTGTAAATTCAAGTAAACTAATGACAGCATATGATTTTTAGGTAAATCTTTTAAAATGACTAATAAATAAGCAAAATGCATATGTAATAAAATCATATAAATGCGTTAGATATCGTTAAATAAACAATTTGACCTGGAGGATGTTTAGATTACTGTAAATATCGACAAATAGCCGAATTACTGATTACAACGCCATCTAGCGATAACTGTGCCCGGAGATCAACTACGCAACCACCTTAAGTGATACGGGATAGGCAACCGACATAAAATAGATTCAAAGTGTTTGGCGTTCTAATATTGTAGATAGATGAGAATTTATTTGCAAAAAGATGAGTTATTTGGACTGCGTCAGTTGCAGTCTCATTGTTCAAATGAATGCTAGAGGGTATATTACTACTATTTTTGCGCTTCTGCTTAATAAAAGTCCAAAAGTATTTAGGATTCCTAGTAATGCTATGCTCAAGACGTTCGCAATAATTATGGAAACAATGTTGCATCAAATTTTCAATGCTCAACCATTTCATCAACATCGTAGCAGGTTGAAAGTATGTTAGACCATTCAATGCCATCCAACTCGTACGCAACTGTCGCATAGTCGGCTTTGTAAAAATTCCGCCTAGGTATCCTACAAGATCGAAGATTATCATCCGTGCCGAGATCAAGTATAAAATCAATCGCCGGGTGGTAGTTATCAACTACACACTACACTTTCAAGTAACTACAATGTAATCTTTATTTTAAATTCGCAGAAGTTGATGTCATATTTATGGCAATAATATTTCACGTAAGATTGTTATTCTTTATAGTCTACTAATATTATTTTATAATTACAGATCTGTGATAGTGATGGCTCCATTCTAAATGTGCACCCAAAATAAGGCGGTGCAGCACACGATGCTTTTATTTGGGAAAACAGTGTCGTGAACCCATACATGCAGTCGTTGCAAAATAGCGAGCAAACCTGGCTTTTAGGTGTGTAACCTGTTTTTCTTTGTAACATGTTTATTAGCAGATAGATGATGAAATAATAATCCTCAGTGAATATCGTCATGGACAGAGAAACGAAATTATTTAATTTCAATCAAAAAGAAAAAAAAAAGAGATTTAACTAGTAGATTAATGAATTTTTATACTTTCAACAGAATAATAAAAGAGACAGTCTCGAGGCATTTTTTTTTTCAAGAGACCGATAGCTTCTCTAGGCAAAATGTATATTTCCTTTAATTAATGGGAATAAAACGCTCGATAGGTATGCTCGCTAAGTCTGCATGTTGAGCGTAGGGAATATCTACCTACATGTTGGATATTAAACACATACTTACCTAGGACATTGCTATAATTGTAGGTATTTCTAATTACTCCATTAGGTTTTCATTGCAGGTGATTCCGGTTACCCTCAACGGTCCTGGCTAATGACCCCATTTCACGACCCAGTAAGAAATTCCCCGCAGGACAAATATAATAAAATGCATGTTCGTACCAGAGTGATCATTTAAAATACATTTGGGGTTTTGAAAAATCGCTGGCGGTGCCTCAGCAAGGATTGCACGCTACATTACAAGCCCGAGAAGTGTGCGAAACTCATCACTGCGTGTTGTGTCTTACACAACATCGCCATCAGATTTAGAGTTGCTGAGCCACCATTCGAACCATCAGCAGTCGGAACTGCATTTACCCGAGCAGAGATGGTGAGAGAGTCTGACACTCGGACAGATGACCTCTCTAGGGGCAGAGCAATGCGGGATGTGGGGGTACAGCGGTTTAATTATGGATTTAGGCCATTAGTTCCAAAACAAGTACCTAAGTAGATTTAAGTGAACTTTTTTTATTCAAATTTTATGTTACTAGTTTAACCCTTATCTATCACACTTAAAGCCTCTATCATAAACTCTAACCATTGAGCCTGCAATTTAAGCTCAATGTCTCTTTGTCGTATCCTTTCTTTCTCTATTTCATAATATCGCCTATCACGCTCTCTTTCATTCGCTAAAAATTGGTTCCTTATATCTAAATCCTGACTTCTTTGCTTGCGTCGGGGTTGAGATCGAGTTTTATCCTCCCTTATGACATCTAAAAAAGAAAGCACACTTTAAATTCCTAGTTAAGTTCATATTATTAATATTGTCACTCACCCACGCATTTGCTATCAGTGATCTCCAAACCAGAAAGACATGAGATAGGAATGCATAGTGGCAATAACAGTTAACTATTACCATGCCAGGCCAAAAAAAGATCATTTTTTACAACTATGAAACCAAATCAAATTCTTCTTTGTTTGAATTTTCTAGACACATGAGATGCACATTAAAAAGAAATATCTGGTGGGCGCACCACCACTTGACTTGTTTATTTAACTACACCATCAAACTACCATTATGTTCAATAAAGATTATTTATTTTATAAACAAAGTAAAACAACAAATCCAAAGAAACAAAAGAAAATAATCGCTGCTTGCTTACACCACTTTAGTAATGTTTCAAAACAATCAAAATAATATCACAATTTTAAATAAAACTTACCAATAGCCTCAATAGTAACCGTAAGTAGACTGCTCACAATCGTATCAGCAACTGGCACATCTATTGGCTCCTGTTTAATACATTTGATAGGTCCACAATTTTATAGTTAATGCAAAAGAATGAAAAAGGGCTTTAAGGGCACAACTAGTAAATTCATGTTGTGTAGGCAAGAATCAATGTTATTAATTGGTGATAATGTTAATGATACCTTATATTCATTTCATAAACCTTTTACACCATAACCATTATTATTATTATTCATCTCCACAAATAACAGCTATAATACAAAGATATTGCTAGATTTAGTTGTAACTTGTATTTTAGTACACCAGGTCCACTTGTATCAAAATCAAGGGCAAGTAGTGATTGACCATATGTTTAAGATACTACTGCTACATTGTAGGTAGGTAGAGGTACTTATAAACTATTGAAGAAAATCACCATTGCAGAAAACTCAATATTTAATAATGCTATAATTTCTTTGAAATGGCTGCCTTGTTACTGGGGCTTGGGTTATTTATAAATAAATATAATTATGCTAAAACAATAATACATATTATTTAGTTATGTGAGTAAATGAGACCAATGCTTAAACTATTACAAACCTGGACTAAAAAGCCAGCTTCTTGAATGGTAGGCATGCCATAAGCAGCCTGCTCCCCAATTATCAGGAGCACCCTCTCCTCCAAATCAGTGAGCACAGCTTTTAAAGCAGGTCCACCACCAGTGCCCATCGTGGAACGCCTGACCTTTGCAGCCTTTTTTTTTGAATTGCTTTTTAAGTCGCTCCAAACCTTTTATTATATTTCATTATATACCAATTAATCAGTAAATTAAACAGTCAACTTACATGGGCAATGTACATGCACATATAACATGAAGTTCTTGTCCAATGGGAAAGGAAACATTAACCCGAAAAAAAATGCAGCCAAAGATTAAAACTTACCTATTAAGAACTTTAAATAATGAAGTTTTATTCTACTATGAAGGTACTTATTGAATCTATATAAGTAAACGACTAACTTTGCGCCACTTCTCCTCATTCCTCGAATCGCCTGTGCCGTCGCTGTTGAGTAAGCAGGCGAGCTCTTGCCATTTTTTGCCGCACCAATGGCGACCTCGCGGGCCACTACATGGCTTGGACAAGTCTCCATTCCTAAAAAAATTACGTATGTTGGTAGTAAAGTAACTTTACGTCATAATAAATCATATTTTATTAGGTACTTACCTCTCCATGAACTCCACCAATTGTATGAATTGAGAGTGGCTCGTCTTCATATTGATCAGAAAAAAATTTCCTTGAATTACTTATAAAAAATTGTTCGCAACGAAGTCAAATATTACACACAGTTGGCGCACAAAAATTTTAAGTTTTTAACTGACGGCCATGACGTCCTTTTTTCGTTCAACATTTTTTAAATCATTTTTTGACAAGTTCTTTAAAATAAATTTTAAGTAATAAATGAATTACTTATGAATTATTTTGTAAAACGATTTATTTTAACATAATAAAATGTTTTTAAATTTATCTTATGTTGTTGCATCTTGTAAAAAATGTTTTATTAGTGTTATAAATATTTTAATACATTTCTAAACGAATCATTCATTCCTTGCAATGCAATGTCATTCATTTTTTTCACGATAGTGAAACGCAAACGGAGTTTTACTAGCGAGTTGACGTTAACTAGAATGTGAGCGTTCGTGCTGCCAAAATGGTATGGCAAGCGTAACGTGTGCGAGTACTCGCTACGACGACGCTACGATCACGTTAGATGTTCATGCTAAGGCTACTGGTGTAAATTCGTAAATGATAAAATTGCATCACGATTTGGTATATCTGTCGTTACCGCTACACGAACTTCGAATCCATGTGCTAAATTAATTTTGTAAGGTGGTAGATAAATTATAGTTATCTCGGTATTATTTATTCTTAACATTTGATTTTTCATATCGATTGTATGCTCCAGTTGATATGATAAATAAAGCCTATGAAGCCATCGTAATGTGGGTCAACATCATACATATAAAATTTATGAATTAGGTCACTTTGGCATGTTTCAGACAAAGGTACGTATACAACTTCATTGTGTTAGCTACGGCCGTGAGTGCTAACTACATTAAATAATTCTAGGTATTTAAATTGAGAGTAAAATTCTTCAGCTTTACTGGGGCATATAAAGGACGTTGTACTACCCGTATCTATCATAAGTCGTGAGTTAGTTTCAGGTATCAAAATGTGCGGTAATTTAGAAAGGGCCTCACAATTGAGATTGGTTATTTCAACTGCTCCTTCTGTGAGGCCTGTTGATAAAAAAAACATTGTTATTGTTCACGTAAGTATTAGTTGGGTGAATATTTCATTTCGTGCATATTATGATGTATTGTAGAATAGTCGATTTTATATGGTTCTTTATATGTTTAAAAATACAATTTAATTGACTGTAAGTAAAATATAACATAGGGACAGTGTTCAGACATTTAGATTAGGAGATATAGACGTTTATTTTTTTCGATGAAACGGTAATGAGATTTCATACATATGGAAATAAGATATCAATTGATGGTAATGAGTTGTTAACACAAATGGTAATTAGTGAATAAAACAACAGTTTCATTAATCAGTATTTTATTTATCAATAAGTATATCAGACTTTAATAGAAATAGGACTAAATACTTTTAATAATCAATTATAAACACAATAATTTTAAAAACTAAAAAACAAAAACTTTATGTGTTACAATAAGTCTAACTAAAATTAAAGGCTTGTTATCAAAACAGCTTAATAATCTGTCACTTTTTGTCCTTGAGGACTATCATTTTCTTTGTTATCAATATTCTGGACCGCATATCGTAACTTTCCAACCATTTTTGTATGTGGGCAATCACCATCGACGCAGACAAAACAACTTGCTTCCCTGAATACCAATTCTTCTATTCCTTTGTGCCATATTACTTGATGTACGTTTAAGGTACCCCTCAAAGGCAGCAGCTCTGTTTTAGATATTAGCAAATCTTTTTCATATACGAGCATATGGTATTCTTCAATCACTTTTACTTCAATATTCTGCGTATTACTTGTAATGACCTTAACAAAAGAATCTAAAGTAGCGAGATCTTTGCCTTGAGCAACTGCAGCATCAGCTGTGCGTTTAACCCGGCGTCTGTATGGTAGAAAATTGTTACACCGACTGTCAAGTGGGTCAAAATTACCCTGAAATGTAGAAGCCTTTATTTTGTTGAACTTTAAATATATAATAAATATATGAGTATATTTTAGTTAGAACACTAATTTTAAGGTTATGCAGCAGAAATAAAAGGCAATTTAACTAATCGTAGCATCTTTGTTTGAGTTATGAAAAAACATACAAAAATAATCAACAAAAATAGACATCCTCAGTCTCGTTACTATAAAATAACATAAATGTTCACTTATAATCTTACAATTATCGTTTTGGTGTAGTTGAAAACGAGATCTTTCAAACTTAAATCAAAATAAAAATAAAACAGTCCTAAGTTAGTCTCATTCTTGCAACATATCACAGCACTCTTTGCAGTACGGAACAATATGTTCGGGACAAATAAACTTGTGACAGTTTGTGCATGTATGCGTCGTTTTGCGATCTTTTTTGGCTGGGCAAACTTGACACCTTTTCCGTACACCTTGTACTTTTGCAGGTGGCTCCTCAGATGGTTCTCCAAGAAAATCTCTGATTCTCTTTCGCGTTTCTCTCGGCAACTGCACGACGTCTTGGCGAGTATTCAAGTGGTTATTTACGAGAGCAAGGCCTAACTTTTTGAGGAATTGGCGCCGTTTTACAATTTGATTATTATTTTTATTATGTATTATATATGCATTTATTGCAGACATATTCAGCACAGCATAAAATATTGTTTTAGGCCATTTCTTCGTGTTACGGCTAACGTTGTATGTGGAACAAAGTTCGTCAGCAACATCAACCCCGCCTTTAGTTATATTGTAAAAGGTGTTAATTTCAGGTTTACGCTTTTCTGCTGTCGACTCATCAATTGTTGCATCATGGTGAAGACTGGACATAAGTAATACCACTTTGTTTTTTTTAGGGATATGAGATACAATCGTAACATCATTTTGGAAGCCAAATGTAGATGAATTAATTTCTTTGCCCCGAGTTTTTGTGAATTCAAGAGGAATTTGCCTTTTATTTTTGCGTAATGTCCCCACGGAAGTCAATCTGTGCTCTTGTAGTAAATGGAGAACTAACTCGTAGCTTGTAAACCAGTTGTCGAACGTAATATTACGATTAGATTTAGAAACAGGTTGCACAATGCGATCGACAACATCAAAAGGCTTATTGCTCACAAAATATGGGCCAGCTGGCTGGGTTCCTGCGTATATTTCGAGGTTCACAATATAGAAACACTTTGCATCAACCAAAGCTATTATTTTCAAACCATATTTGGCGGGTTTGGAGGGTATGTACTGTCTGAACCTGCATCTCCCTCGAAACGCTATAAGCATTTCGTCAATTGTCAAATATTCACTTGGATTATAGGCACCTTGACAATTGTTGACAAATGCATCAAAAAAATCGCGGATAGGGGCTAAATTGTCTACTACTCTTCTTTCTCCGCGGGTCAACTTGTCATCAAAGCAAAGGTGACTTTGAATAAAATGGAAACGTCTTTCAGACATTGTCAAGCGAAAAATATCCACACCTGTGCCATCTGAAGCCCAAAGATCACTTATATTTTCCCTACCAGAGCGGTGCAAACCAGCTATATATAGAAGACCAATAAAAGCCATAAATTCATGCAAAGTACATTCCTTCATGTAGCTATATTTTGATAGATCTTGGCATGCTTGCATTTTTTCTCTTATTTGGGCGTTTGTATGACTCAGAACTCTTTGCAACATTTCGCTAGTAAAAAAAAGACCCCAGCAATCTATTTCTGATAAAGCCGACTTGGCTTGTGGCTGTACTCCTGGAGGCACTGTAATAATATTTTCCATTCTTGTACGTCTATTTTGACGAAAAGGTTGCTTTTGCCACTTAGTTCCGTCTTTGCCAACATAATATTGTGATCTTTGTACCTGTAGTTCACTTAGAGGTGTATCATCTTCGTCACTGCTAGAAGGCGCCTGTTCTGTGTCAGTCTCTTGACTTTGAACACTGACACGATCCTGATCTTCCTCGCTTTCTGACGAAATTCCACTTTTCTCTGAATCAGATTGCTCTAAAATTGCTAAAATACGCTGCCGCTCACATTCATCACGATCCATTTTAAATTATAACCTACAAATAACAGAATACGGAAATTATAATTTTTTTACACTAACTACTAAAATGGCGCATAATTGTTACATTGACTGTATAGTTGGGTCATATTTACCTTTTTGACGTTTGCGCACGTGTAACTCCCGGTGCAGTCGCACGACAACTAAACTGTGGCATAAAACAAGAAAGGTGATGTCTTAACTCCAGCTACTGAGAAGTACGGCAACGTCGCGTTCGATTCTTAAAAGATACAAACAATTGAAAATTGCGCGGGTCATATTGACCCAACCATACAGACGCCGGGTTAATAGTCCCTCCAACACCGTCAGCGGCACCCTTCCTATGGCCAGACTCAGAATAATTCCAAGTACCTTTTTTTTTTTTTTTTTACGAGGGGAAATGCTTTGCGCATACCACCGCGCCGGGGCAGGCGCCCCTCGAGTTTCTTCTCCGCCGTTGACGGGGCTGCGGGACCAGACGAGTCCTACGACCGCCTGCCCCGTCGGCGTCGCTCGCCCTTTCGGGGCGAGCCCTTCTCTGGGCGGGGTTTGTCATATTGACTTCCCCGCCCCTTCGCCGATGCGCCCAAGGAACTATGGGCGCCTCCAGCTTGGGACCTTTAGTGCAGGTGGCGGATCTGCCCCGATCCACCACCCGCAGTCCCCGGCTTACGGCGGCATCCGGGCCGCGAAGGCCAGACGCCGCCTGCCGCACCTCCGGCGACGGAGTGGGGCCGAGTTGATATCGTCCTCCCGCTCCCGCTCCGCCGCCTCCTTCTGTGACAGTACAGCGTCACAGAAGGACGAGGCCGCCTTCCACGACTCCTCGCTGCCGACCATGGCATTCAGCAAGGCCGGCAGCGACAAGTCCACCCCGACTGTCGCGGACAAGGCGGCGCGAGGGACCGCCCAAGCCAATTCAAGCCAATTCCAAGTAACCTGCTTCAAGGCCTTCAAGCCACTGATGTACCAATATGACTTTGTAATTACAAAAAACATTGTCTTATTTCTATATTGGCTGCTGGGTGAATCGGATAAAAAATTGAGTTTTGTGATCTTTCTACTTAAAGTTTGAACATGTTCTAATAGTGGAACTATACGAGTATGCGCTCAAACAGCTGCGGCATCATGACGTAGATTTTCACTTACTGTGCAGAAGGACTTAGCGGTACATTTTCCTCCCTCAACATGATTAATTACTGCTGTATGAAGAGTCAGTTCATCTCTACTTCCACCGAAATGGAATGCTTGTACTTCAGAGGCGTAATTTTCACTAAAATCGATGTGAATAATTGCTTTCAAATTCTTTTTGAGATCATTTATAACATTAAACTATCATCTTCGTATTCCTTCATATTTTAAAAATCTATTAATGTTTTTTTTCGACTCGACAATAGCCTCTTTCGGAGCCATAGTCACTTAAATTTTCTCAATAATCCTTTTTTCTTTTTCTGTACCTTTTGACACATATGTGACAAAGTCTCTTGTGATTACTTCTTTACTTCCCGCTGTTATTCTCGAAACATCATCGCGTTCATAAAAAATCTATATGTTATATGCTCTGTTTAACGAGTTGATAACGTTGATCAGATTACGCATTTAATTTATTTTTACCTCTGACACAAAAATTGCTTACTTCAAAACTTTGTGATTTTTTAGTATTGATGTATCCCCGATATCCGCATCGCTATACTATGTTTTGGCTTTTCTCGACAGTTGTTTGTAGTTACATTCCAAGCATGTTTTTATTGCTTTTGAGAATAATATTTTCTTAACCGGCAGCTTTGATTTATCTTTTAAAAGCTGATCTACTTTTGAATTAGGACCTTGCTTTTTTTACTTTTTTCCTCTAAAATCTCTTACTTATCTTAGTTTTTTGTAACATTATGAATCTCATTCTTCTTACCATTTTCTTTCCTCGTACCACAATGGATATTTCTTCGGTTGGATATGTTCGATTGTATCCCTCTTCCAAATTTGCTTCAGTCCTGTCTACTCCAAATGCATGTTCAGTATCACTGCAACTTGGGGTATTTGCATTCATCATTTCTATACCACGATTGCGTAAGTTTTCTTTTGTAAAATTTATTGAAATTCTCCCTCCACTTTTTTCTTTGCAGTCTCTTGGCTCTTGGGGGCCTTATATTGCCTATTATATAGAATTTTTTATTTTTTCCATTCACTATATGCATCTTTGGTGTTCTTTTTATTTTTGTAGAGCATAAAGGACAGGGTCTGATTTAATCTTTTCAAACCTTTTCTGCGATCTTAGCCTTTTCTAATATTTCTTCTCTTGATTTTTTTCGAGGCATTATGATCTGAAAGAAAATGCTCCTTTATATATAATATACTCGTACTTACAATTAGCCAAAAAACAATACAATGAATATCTCGATATCTTAAAACAATTAAGAATGTAATTTTGTATTAAGATTTCCATCACAGAATCATATTTAATTTTGCTGGCAATAAAAGGCATTTTTTTTTCCAAAAGTTTCAGAGTTTTATTTAGGTAATTATAATAGTAAGTAAATATACACATTTGAAATCACTATATTTGTCCATACACACATCAGTTTTTATGGTTTTCATTGAAACACCTCAAGCAGAAGGCTTTGTTACACATCTTGCACTGTTTGCTTACATGTTTAGCACGAAGGGGATTGCCTTGAGCTGCTTTTATATTGGAATAACAGGCAGAGCACCGCTTCCGAACTTGTTGGGCAGGTGGAGGACTCCCATCCTCCGCCCGCAGTAACCAAGGATTGAAATTCGTCCTATAATTAAAAATGTTACAATGTAACAGCTACTTGCAATGAGACTGAGGGACATATTCTGTCTGTGCAATGGAAAGATTATGAAGCACATTTAGCTAAGTTACTGCTATAAAACTGTGAAACTTGTGTGAACAAGTTCAGTTTTATATGTAAATTTTTGTCATCATAATAATAAATAAGATTATTTTGTTTTACCTAGGTGGCTGTAAGCATGCCATTAATTTCTTAGCATGGCTTCACATACGAAGCTAAGATCCACTATCTACAAGTGTGGAATGCTATTGGAAGAAAGTTAAATTATCTACAGTTGGCTCAAGCTTAAAATATATAAAAGCTAAGGAGATTACTTCATCACAGGAGAGACATATTGATCCAATAAGGCCACAAAGTGTAAGTTTTCTATCTATATTGAAAAATTACAGTTATGATGTGAATGACATGAACAATCAACTTATGAAATATTGCAAAGAACCAACTCATTTGGTAAAATTGACCATCCAATATCTACGGAGTAGGATGCCAAGCAAGCCATCAAATGCTCACGAGTTCATAGAATTTTGTGAACAGAACATGGATATGAGCTCATGTGAAGAAGCTGCACTTGCAACTATCAACCAAAGTGATAGTCTCCTGCGGCATGAATGTTATGATATGCTCGTATAACTGCTTCAAAAGCTCATGAAGCTGCCCAATGTAAAACAATGCAAGATACTTTAACTGAATCAATAATGAAGGCAACAAAATTGAAAGACACAGAAGCAATGGCAATGAAAAGAGGTAGACTTCTGGAAAACCAAGTGTTGAAAAGGTTTGAACAACTGAAAAAAATGAAAATTAAAAAGTGTGGTTTAAAATTAAACTCTAAATATCATTTTATGGTTGCTTCACCTGATGGAGTAACTGAAGAATATGTCATAGAAATGAAATTCCCTTCAAAGAGCCAATATACATCAAAGACGAACAAGTGGCTTTAAAAATATTAAGCGCAAGTTCAGCTTCAAATACATTTCTATAATAAAGTTAAAGCACTCTTCTGTGTTGCAGCAAGTGATTTTGAGACAACCACAAATATAAATATAATAGAAGTGAAATATGATAAGGAGTTCTGTGAAAATATATCGATAAAATGCACACTATTTTGGTGTAATGTTATTTTCCAAATGTTGTACAAATAAAACACATTTAGATATCATAAATAACTTTTTTATTAACACATACAGGTGTGGTGTGAATTTATTAATCCACAAGCTATTATTTGTGACATCACACATACATCTACCAGCCTCAACGAGCATCGTGCCGAGACTGCCGGGTCGCGATCGGAACGGACCGTATATTTACGTTCGCGCATCCCGCTCACACATGGCTGCGCGCTCGCTCGCACCATTCAGCGATGAATCATCACTGCACTGATGGTTTCTATATTTTCCAGTCTCCGGAGGCTTGATAAGTATGTCCGTGAGATGTTGAAGATCCGTCTATTTTAGTTGGCCAAGAACGTAGCGGTACTTGTTTTCATCGCTTGTCTTCAGCGGCTCAATGATAGCTTCGAACTGGATAAACCAGTGTACTGGATAATTTTGCCAGAATGGTATAAGTCTTGACTGGACTGAGACGGCAGCGAGATCAACAGGTGATTCGGCGATGGTTCCGGTAATCTTGTTCTCCATGGACATTTTCGGTGCTGTTCAGTTTTTCTTTCGTTCGGGGTCACCAAAAATATGGGAGCTTCAGGGTTTTGAGTTAAACAAACGGTCACGAAGTAAGCTGCTCCTTTATTACCAAAATAACACGTATTATATGACAAGTTTGGGTATCACACGTAGGTACATATAAGGCAAGTCAAAATCCCAAAATGGATCAATCAAGAGATTAGAGCGCGACAGCAATAAAATATAGAAACCATCAGTGCAGTGATGATTCATCGCTGAATGGTGCGAGCGAGCGCGCGGCCATGTGTGAGCGGGATGCACAAACGTAAATATACGGTCCGCTCCGATCGCGGCCTGGCAGTCTCGGCACGATCACAGAGTACATTTATAGATAGAGACGTCACTCTAACATTTCATGGCGCCCTCTGGCAACAAGTAAACACAACTATGAAGCGTATATATAGGTCTATACTTATAGCCAGCTTCAGATTTGCAGTAGGCCTTTCCTATTTTCTTTCCAGTGGTAGTTACTAAAAATAAAACAATAAATACAAAATCAAATTCTTTATTTTAATCTTTTTTTACAATATTTGAAGGCCAACTCTTGAATTTTGTCATCAATATCATAATCTTTACGTGATCCACATAATAATTTATTTGTATCTTTGCACCAATTGTATATAAACAAATTAATACATAAATCTTCAATTTTCGTAATTAATTGAAGTTTGTGGTCATTGCATTTAATAAAACTATAATCTAATATAACTGAAAATATTGTTTTAATATATTGTCGGATGTTTTTCTTTTTAGAATCTTTTTTTAATATACTAGTGACAACATCTTGTATATTAGAGAAGCATTTCATAAGTGGTATGGAAGGATACGTAAGGCTCGTTTTATTTCTAAAATATTCCCTAAAATGAAGGGAACTGTTTTCTTTATTTTCATTATAAAATGAATTCTTGCAATATTTGCATTTTTTTACATTTAACTTGCGCAATACGTATCCTGTCACATACTCTAATTGTGCTTTTATTTTTGGGTCTTGTCTCTTTATTTCAAGATCTACATAGATATTGTCACTGTTCACATCATCAAAATCAACTTCCACAGTATAACTTGACGTCTCAGGTTTCTTAAAAAATAAGTTTTTTAGTGATTTAAAATTTAAGCATTTATCAACTTCACAGTTGGACCCCGGCGAATGCGTATTACTAAAATTAGTAATAAGTAAGGACGTGTAGGCTGCTTCGAAGCCAACACACGAAGGCGAGATATTACGATATCCATGGCTTCGAATGCAGCCAAAAAAATTTTCTAGGGGGTCCTGGTTGAAATGTCTCATCCATAGAGACGTCAGGTTATACTGTTTAGCTAAAACATCAACAAGATATTCAATATTTTCAATTGTCTGCAACCAATTTGTTATTGATGGTACAACACCAGATTTGCCATTACTGCAATATTTCATAGAGCTTAAAATTTTCTTTGCTTCAGCCCATATTCTTTTATGAGTTGAATTTGGAGTTACTGGTCCAAGTAAATGTTTCCCAGCCCTTTTTTTTGAATTTTCGTAGCTCCCGTTAACGGAGTCGAACAAATCGTCGAAAAATAAAAGCAAATCTGCTGTTTCTTGGCATTCCTTTGGCAGAATTCCCATACCTGGATAAGAAAGATAAATTCATTATCATCAACTTAATCAATCAATTTGTTAAGTTATAATTACATAGGTTTTATTTACATTAAATAATGTAATTAATATAATGTAATCATTAATATGTAATGTAGTGTTATTGTGTAAAGTAGTATATAATTAAAATAAAATATTGTTATTTAAATTCACAGTCAATTCACAATAATACATAATATGTATTATTTTATATAAGACTGTGAATCTAAATCAGTTTGTTTTCAGATTATTTGACAAGAAAGAATCATGTAGTATTGCTATTTAAATTAACGAATCAGAAATCAAAATTTTATTGTTTATTACTTACTTGCGAGATATCCCATATTTGCAGCAACAGAGCGACTGAAAACCTGTGTGGCACATTTCACTTTCATCTTGGAAATTTTGTTTGGGACAACATGTCTGTCGGTCAATTTAGGCATCAGCCTTATCCCCTTGTAAGCAGGATTTTCATTATAAAGTTGTATAACATGATCCCATTTAGCAGTTTTTTCTTGACAATCTATTTGAAATTTTAAATGTTTTGTAATTAAATTGTTCCTTATTCCTTTAATAAGGTGAGGAGGATCATAAAGAGGAATTATTTCCTCTCCATCTACCTCAAATATTTTATTCCTCTGCACTTTTTCTTGTCTGAGGCATCCTTCCTTTGTGTTTCTGATAAGCCAATTAATTGCACTTACATTTGTAGCACCCTGGTCACATACAGTTGCTATGACTTTTAGCCCAATTGCATGCAATCTTCTTATCACAACCTTTATTTGTGCAGCCAATTCTAAAGCTGGTGTGGTGCTTGCACAAAATGTGTACGAAATTGGTTGCTTGTAATTTTTTTGCACACCTCTCACCATAAACACCAGGGCGTGGTCTGCAATTTTTTCGCATGTTGTAGTGCCATTATTAACAAAACCACTCACATAATCGGTTCTTCTATTATAGTCGAAGTGTGGGGTAAGTGTAACTTCGTCAAAAAGTAATATGCATAGCTTTTCTGCCGCTTTCATTTTTTTCACTTGTTTCTGTAGTTGGTTAAATAAGTTTTCATTGATTCCTGGGTGCAATGAAGCCCGTGATATCATCCTGGTAAGTGTTAGTGGGGAAGGCAGTACAAAAAATTTTCTTAGCCACCTGTAGGCTCGAGGTCCCTGCTTGTACAAGGCTAAGGACATAATTTTTTCATCCTTTGTGAATCTGCAACCTAATTTATGTTTCCCTGCCTCTCGGAATTGCAGCATTGTGAATATATTTGCGGCTGATGAAAATTTATTGAGTGCTTTTTTGAATGTAACATTTTCTGACAGTTTTAAAGCTTTCTTTAATCTTGTCATTGCAGAATCCTTTTGCCCTTGTAATTTTTTTATCTTATTCTTCAGCATAATAGTGTCTGAATCAAAACTTCTGAAACTCATTCTCTTGACATCTTGTTTGCCTGCAAATACAAATTATGAGTTAATTCTAGTATAAGTATTATAATAATTAATGTAAATATGATAGAATTAATGTATGCAAAATATTTTAAACACAAAAAAGAGTAATGGCAGAGTTTCTTGCCCTTCTTCTCCATCCGAAAACTACCTATTGGAATGGGCAACTAGAATCAATACTTTTATTTAAATTTTTTATGTTAAAATGTGCCCTTTATGTGCCTATTTGAAATAAATGCATTGACTTTGAGTATAAATAATTGTTTAGTATAGTAAAACTAAATAGTAGTGATGGTAATAGATCGAATGATATTGTGACAGTTAACAAGAAAAAGAGGATGAGAAAAATATTTTCCACCAACCAAATAACAAAGGACAAGGGCAGGGCCGGAAGAAGAGTGTAGTAAAATAAAATAGTAGTGTTCTGTTAACTACTGTTAGTATGGAACCGACACCGAAATAGTGAAAAATAATTTTAGATTTCAGAAAATAATCTAATCAATATGCTTTATGTAACAACAAAATAATTCTAGTAGGTACCTTTAGATGTTGATGGGGCAGGTTGCTCAAATATTGATGCAGGCTGATTTTGAGATAGAACAACTGGTTCCAACTCATTTTCACATCTCTGACCCGAAAATATAGTTTCCCTTGTTAAGTTAGTAACATCTTGTAAAGGCAAAGATGAGTGGATACCTGAAACAGAATTGAGAACATTTATTCAAATATGTCATGGTTGTTTCAAGTGATGATCACCTGCTATCTGCAGTCCATAAACTTAGCAAATAGTGCCATAATCACCACACTATCTGACACAACATCCATCAAAAGTTTAATACAAGTAGCACATTTGGTAGGTCTTATGGTTTCAGTTTCTGAATATGTGAGGGGCCAGCTAATGCTCTAGGCAGACATGAACAACTAAGGGCCTGCGAGAAGAGTTAAATGTTTTAGATAAGTAGGTGTAGACACACTTGGTAATAGTGTATCTAGAAACAGTTTCATATTGCATAAATTGATTATCATACCTGATAAAAACAATGATGGAACTGCATTTTTGCTAAGTCTTCTGCTTGCAGTGTAGAAGTTTGGATTAAAATGTGAGTGGCAGATTCGTCCATTCTTAAAGATAGACTGGGAGTCAATCACTAATACATTTCCACCAATTGCATATATCCACCTATTGAATCTATCCAACTCCTTTTCTGGATTAGGGAACTTATGCAAAGTAGTATTTGGACCTGAAAAGATTATATTTTTTGCTCAAGGTACTTTAACTTTTATATTATTATACTTATATATATATTATATATGTATATACATATTTCTTATTTATATAGTATGTAGGTATATGTAATATTGTATTTTTGTGTTTATTTAACTATTATATTTCAATATTTTAAAATATAGGTACAGTAAAGTTTTTACAAGTACACATAATCTTGACCATCTTTTAGTGCACCTGCCTCGCTTGTTTCTGCATCACCCCAAGGTAGACGGGTAGAATATGCCTAAGGCATTATGTTCGCCTATGTACTTCAGTGCATAAAGTATAAATAAATATTCGATTCCTAATGTAGTTAAATCAGTGTGTTTATCCAGATTAGGAAATACTAATTTCTATACTATTGAATTCTAAATAGAGCCGACAGGCGGTTCGTACCTACAAAGAACCATTATTACTTGTACAACAAACACACATTTTTAACAGTATAATTATTTGTACTTACGAGTGTTTTTGCAGTTCAGCACACAACACTTGCTTGCGTTCATGTTTATACACAACAGATGCACAACAAACGAGTCAACAGTCCAGATATTCGTGCAAGGGTCAATCAAATATAGCGTTGTCGTCGGTATCCAATACTTTTCCAGGTCAATGTTTAGAAGCAGAATCGTCAATGTCTGACGTATAATCTCCTTACTAACTGGCTGATAGTACTTCATAATGTAATACCAGTTGTCATCTTTGATTACTGTTGTCAATCTATTGTAATATATATTATTTCTATGGCTTTTGAAAATAGCTAATTAAAGCCAAGTTTCTATTGGTTTATCTTTCATTACGTATGTATCAATTTAATTAGCTATTTTAATTTAATATGTCGAAGAAAAATGCAGAAGGTGAAGAAGAGCTAGGAAAAAAAAGCTATCTAGCCAGATACCTTCGCCCGGAAAAATTTGACGTCGAGACTAATGCTTCCGGAGCTGGTGAAAAATGGCGACACTGGTTTCATACCTTTACTAATTTTCTAACAGAAGAAATTCCGCACGGAACTAACAATGTAATAAAGCTTAAGTTACTAGCAAACCACCTCACTGCTAATATCTTTACTCATATACGAGACTGCGAGTCTTACGATGATGCCGTATCTATTTTAAACAAAACCTACATTACGCCACAAAATGAGATTTTAGCCCGTCACATTCTTGCTACACGAAAACAGAAAAGTGATGAGACGATTTCGGAGTACTGCCGTACTTTAAAACTACTAGCACAAGACTGCAACTTCCAATTGGTCTCGGCACTAGAACATAGAAATCAAGCGATACGTTGCGCCTTTATAGCAGGTATTCTATCACCTAAAATTAAAGAACGTTTATTAGAAAATACCTCTATACCCTTGGATGAAGTTCTTAAGCAGGCCGTAACCATTGAAACAGCTGAGAAAGATTCCGCCACAATGAGCGTTAGTATCCCTAATACATTAAACGCTCTGTCGACGCCTGCTTTACTTAAAGAAATCTCACAACCGCAAGTCACACCAAGTTCTAGTGCTGCAGTATCAGTTCCTCTGACAAGACATCAATCAACAAAGCGCTGTTTCTTTTGTGGTGGGAATCTTCATCAGAGGTTTAAGTGTCCTGCTTTCCATGTTTCTTGTCAGATATGTTCCAAAAAAGGACACTTTGCGTCAGTTTGTCGGTCACAGAGCTCCACCACTAGCAATGCCATATCCACTCCTATAAACCCTACTGTACCACAACCAAAGTCTATCAGCACTGTATTTTCAGCTGCATCGCCGTCTACTTTAAAACAAGCAACAGTTGCCATTACAGTAAATGATATCATCGTAGACGCTCTCATAGATACAGGAAGTTCTGTGAGTTTCATCGAGAAAAATATAGCTCATATGATGAAATTGAAAGAAAGACCATATAAACAAACCATTAATCTGGCATCGCTTAGCCACACATCATATGTCGATGGAATATGTTTTGCTACTCTTATTATTAGCAAACATAAATATGTAAACCGTCCCCTTTTAATAGTGGACAACTTATGCGCAGATGTTATAATTGGACATGATATTTTGAAAGATCATTCTAAGCTTGAATTCCAATTTGGAGGTACTAGAGAGGCTCTCCAAATCTGTGTAATGGAAGCTTCTGTACCACCAGCCACCATTTTTACACACCTGTCTGAAGACTTAGCTCCTGTCGCTATTAAATCTAGACGCCATAGCGAAGAAGATCAAGAATTTATTAAGATAGAAATAGCAAAACTCTTAAAAGATGGTATAATAGAACCAAGTATATCTCCATGGCGCGCTCAGGTCCTGGTTACTGGTGGTGGAGGACATCGCAAGCGCATGGTCGTCGATTACTCCAGAACTATCAATAGGTTTACATGCCTGGACGCGTACCCACTTCCTAACATAGAATTGATTGTTTCAAAGGTAGCTAAGTTTAATTACTTTAGCCAGATCGACTTGAAGAGCGCATATCATCAGGTACCGATATTAGAAAGAGAAAGAAATTTTACTGCGTTCGAGGCTTGTGGAAAACTTTATCAATTCACGAGAATACCATTTGGAGTTACCAATGGTGTAGCCGCCTTTCAACGAACTCTTGAATATATTATCGATAAGGAAAAGCTACAAGGAATCTTCGCTTATCTCGATGACGTTACTGTTTGTGGCAAAAACAAGGAGGAACACGATAGAAATTTGCGACAATTTATGGCCGTAGTGAAGAAATACAGACTAACGTTAAATGAGCAAAAATGTAACTTTAGCAAAAGCACGATAAGCCTTTTGGGTTACACGATTACAAATAATACGATTGAGCCTGATAAAGATCGACTTGTTCCTCTTATAAATTTGCCGCTACCATCTAATGCCGCTGAACTCAAAAGAGCACAAGGGCTGTTTGCTCACTACGCCAAATGGGTCAACAAATTTTCCGAGAAGATCCAACCGTTAATTAATGCAACCCACTTTCCTCTTAATGAGACTGTGCAGAACAGCTTTCAGCAACTAAAAGCAGACATACAGAAGGCAGCATTGGTTGCTATTGATGAAATGGAAATATTAACAGTTGAAACAGATGCTTCCGAGTTTGCTTTAGCCGCGACGCTTTCCCAAAAAGGTCGCCCCGTTGCATTCTTTTCAAGAACGCTATCAGACAGTGAACGCAAGCATGCTTCTGTAGAAAAAGAAGCTTGTGCCATCGTTGAAAGTCTCAGAAAATGGCGGCATTATCTACTGAATAGACATTTTATTCTTATCACAGATCAGAAATCCGTGAGCCACATCTTTAGCCAAAGTCATACAAGCAAAATAAAGAACGACAAATTTGAAAGATGGAGGCTAGAACTATCATGCTACAAGTATGACATCATTTATAGACCAGGTAACGAAAATGTTGCAGCTGATGCCCTCTCGAGAGTTTGCGCATCCATAAGTAACAACAAGTTATATGAACTACATGATGCCCTTTCTCATCCAGGAATAACTAGAATGTACCACTGGATTAGGCAGAAAAATATGCCCTACTCTATCAATGATATTAAGCAAATGACTGCCTCATGTCCAATATGCGCAGAAATTAAGCCACGATTCGCAAAATCCAAAGGAATACTTATTAAAGCTACATCAGCTTTTGAGCGACTGAATATTGATTTTAAGGGTCCTTTGCCATCAAATACTAAGAACAAGTATATACTCACGATAATAGATGAATTTTCACGGTATCCGTTTGCCTATCCTTGCGCGGACATGACCTCTGTGACTGTCATAAACTGTCTCAGAAATATATTTTTTGAATTTGGTCAACCCCTATATATACATAGTGACCGAGGTGCTTCCTTCATGTCAGAAGATCTGCAGACCTTCTTACGAAATTGTAACATCGCATCTTCTCGCTCAACGCCGTATAATCCGCAAGGAAACGGCCAGGTAGAAAGATTGAATGGAACTCTTTGGAGAACAATACAACTTTACTTACGTTCAAAAAATCTACCCATTGAAAATTGGGAGCAAGCTTTAAAACCGTCACTACACTGCGTACGCTCACTTTTGTGCACATCGATAAATGCCACTCCACACGAGAGACTATTTAACTTTCCTCGAAGAACACCTGTTGGAGAATCCCTTCCATCGTGGCTCGTTCCAGGTCCAGTATTGTTAAAAAAATATGTACGAGGTTCAAAGACTGATCCCTATGTGGAGGAAGTTGAGCTCCTGCATAGTAACCCAAGTTACTCGTACGTGAGACGCAGCAATGGCCAGGAATCGACGGTGTCTAACAGGCATTTGGCGCCGCTTCCTGTTACGTTGGTGGATGAAGCTGAGATAAGATGTCGAAATACGGAAAACAGAAACGATCATTCAAACGATGATGAAAATAATGAAGAAGAAATTATTAGAACTCCTGAAGCCGATAACAACGGTGCCGAACTACCTCAGGCCGTTCGTAGATCAGCAAGGTTAAGGAGACTCCCAATTCGTCTAAATGATTACCTCCTCGATCAAGAAAACATAGAGGGGGTGAATGACGTATAATCTCCTTACTAACTGGCTGATAGTACTTCATAATGTAATACCAGTTGTCATCTTTGATTACTGTTGTCAATCTATTGTAATATATATTATTTCTATGGCTTTTGAAAATAGCTAATTAAAGCCAAGTTTCTATTGGTTTATCTTTCATTACGTATGTATCAATGTCCATACAAGCCAAGTCGTCAAGAAAAATCCACAAATTAATCGAAGCGCATCCATTTACTCGAAGAGAGAAAAACGGAATAATTTTTTGAAGTTTTGAACAACAAACGACACTATCGCGAGTTGCGTTCCTTTTTTCCCCATAAAATTTAAAACATTTAAAAAAAATTGTGTTGGATTATTAGACGATTTTACCCATTTGAACAAACGTTGTGTGTTAACACAATTAATTTAAAAGGTGTCTAAATAATAATAATAATAGCTTCAATATTTTTATTTGTAAAAATAATAGTTGATATTTTTTGAAAATCTGAGTAAGATGGAACATAATGTTTAGACTAAACCCATTGACATTTTAAGAACAGCGCCATCTATCAATAAGTAAGTATAACTTTTGATATTACTATACGACTAAATTAAAAATCTATTGAATTGAGTAGTGTATCTCCAAAAGCAGGAGCCTACCTATACTGGCCGGTTATGAATCCCTGACTTTTGTTCTAAGCTAAAACACCGTGGGCACGATGCTCGTTGAGGATGGTAGATGTATGTGTGATGTCACATATTATTACTTCATCCACTACGGGGATGAAGTGATGGTCAATGCATACATGAGGCATGAACATATTCAACTCCCTTAGTCTGCCTAACACGTTCTACATGAATTCTTAAAGCTGCTATTTGCTTTGATTGTTTAATATTATTTTTAGTACTTCGAGTAAAACCCCGGTCTGCCATAACTGCTTTTTTAGAGGGTAAATAATCAAGGAAGCCACAATCATTACGTATGTTGCCCTGTCGCTATACCCATCAGATATGTAATTAACAAGACCATCTGGAGTACAAGAAATCAAATATTTTAAAGTATTACTCTTTTTATACTGCGACCAAGTTAGTGACTGATGCACAGCATTTGTTGGATTTTCTATTTGAATCTCTAGACAGTCTATAATAGATACAACATTCATACCTGGCCCTAAATTAAATTGGTAATTTTTCATATATTTGTGATGGAGTCGGCCAAATAATCAACTCTTAAATTTTTTCCGAAATGGTTATTAAACTTTTTGAAAACATTCTGTTGATTGTGCTCTGTGAAAACCCAAAGTTTATTGCCAATAAGCTAAAAGATTCGTTTAATATAATTTTTCTTAATGTAATTAAAATATCTATAGTAGGAAGAGGGATATTTTCACTTAATAGTTTTATTAAATAAAAATTGTTGGTTCCCTTTCTATAGCAATCAATGTGCCACTATTATTTAGGCTCTTAAATTGTAAGTCACTGTCTGATTGATCTTGAATAAGCAATATAACAATGTAATGGCACTGATGATAAATGATGATTGATAATGACATGCTGCAGCAACAGCTGCATTGGTGGAACCCATCAACTATTTGCTGAAGCCGGTCGCGTTGTTCAGTAACTTAAAGCCTCTATGCATGAATTTCTGCCATTTCAGTTTCCAACTTTTTATTGTTATCGATAAAAGCTAACACTTTCTTCTCATTATCTACATTTTCTGATCATAACACTGGTCAACACTGAAAAATTTTCCTGACATTTTTTTGTTTTCAGTAAAATGTGTGCTGATTACAAAAAACCATTGGTTTCTTTCTAGCAGCTCTAGTTTTTATTTTACACACAATTTAAAAATTATTACAAAAATACGATTTACACTTTATTTAGCACAGCTATTGTGGTTGAGGAAAAAAATGTCTTTAATTAGATTTTCTTGAATGCTGTGCCTGTATAAGATCCCGACCATGATTCCAGCAGTACCTTTCACCTTGCTCTTCACTATAATCTCCAAGGTTATCAGGAAATCGATCCAAATGAGAATGTAAATAATGCAGTTTAATGCTCATGTTACATCCGAAATCTTTCAAATTAGACAACGTATAGTTAATTGCAAATAGTTTTCTGATTTATGATCCCAAGAAAATTTTAATTACTAAAACGAAACATTTCCAGGTTCGCTTTTCAAGTTCGTTCATAGATTCGACAAAAGTTGGGTCTTTTATCAGTTGTCTAATCTGTGATCCATCGAAAATGCCTGCTTTCAACTTTTTATTGCTCAGTCCAAAAGCAAAACATTCGCCATCTTTATTGAGGGCTTTTACAAACTGCTTCATAATACCAAGTTTTATATGGAGTGGTGGCAATAAAATACAGCCTGAGCAAAGACAACGTCGGATATGTCCACTTATCCGAGTTTGCAGAGTTTATGCCCGTAATATTTACCATACAAAAATAGCAATCATCATGATGATTACGAGGTTCCCGCTAAATCATGGGTGTCTTGAACTTCAGGGCTGTTCTTTTTCCACTTGACCATTGTCTCAAAGAGACAAACCAATTTGGCAAACAATATTTGGCACCCATGGCTTCTGCAGATTGCAAATATTCACTTTAAAGTAGATAAAGTACACAGATTTAACGAAGCTTGTGATCGATTTACGAGACGATATAAGGTATATAAGTCACTAATAACACAAAAAACCTTAGTAGCCAATGTTTTAATTGTAATTTTTTATTAATGTACCCATTTAATATTGACGAATGCACCGTCACCTTAAATGCGGGTAGAATGAAAAATCTTGAAAACTAGAGCTGCTACGCAAATACTAGTGTGATTTTTGAAATAGTCACACCACAATACTTCAAATATAATAATAAAAATAAAAAGTTTAAATGTGTTGGCAGTAAGTGATAATTGTGTTCACACATGGCCTTTGATATCTAAGTTCCTGCAAGGTAAGTTGAAGTTTGTCTTCTGCCTGGCGGGCAGAGGTCTTGCGCGTTACAATCATACTTATGAATTGTTTATAATCACAATATATAAGCAAGAGTGAATGCGTCTGAACAACTATTAACAAATAGGCAGTGCCTTTACCATGAGCTTTTGACGTACGTACTCGCTAGCGACGGTGTAAAACATTTCTATGGCAACTGTGTGCAGCGCCACTAGCGGTCACCTAAAGAACTAAAATCAGTAGTATGAGTCGATCGGGTTCGATGGTCGTTTTCTCGCCAGTGACTAAAGTAAGTTTCGATATCAACTCATGTTAGAGGTACTGGTATTTATTTACTATTTGTAAAATC
Organism: Habrosyne pyritoides; assembly: GCA_907165245.1. Taxonomy (NCBI): domain Eukaryota; kingdom Metazoa; phylum Arthropoda; class Insecta; order Lepidoptera; family Drepanidae; genus Habrosyne; species Habrosyne pyritoides. The sequence continues at coordinate 6,239,675 of OU015615.1, forward strand.
ATTGTGGTAATGTGGTGTGAAATGAATAGTCCAACAGTTTAAGTTAAATACTGTATATATATTTTATCATGAAGAGTTCACATATAATAGCCACAAAGATAGAATGAAGGAAGGAAGACGAATAGATAGAAACAGTTGAAGAAATTTAGGCACAGAATAATTAAAGAGGCACACGTAATACATGAATTGTGCATACAAATGACACGGGTGGTACGTTAGAAGCTCAAGTCGCGACTGCCTGCGACCGAGCATTAGCGGGCGGGCGACGGCTGCGTATGCGCAGCTAGCTAGCTATACATAATCAAATATTACACGCCGACTAATACTACCGGTATCGCGCGGCTTTGCTTATCGATTTATTGATATATGTTATATTTATCCTAATAAACAGTTTTGTGTATGTGACTGTGATGTATGTAAGTGTATCGTATGTCTGTGTGTATATATGTACATAGATAATTAAAGGATAGAATAAAATAAAGTGTTGCTTGGAAATTATAATAAACTAATTAATAATTGAATATAATAGTAAGTCACCCACATCATTAGTTTAGTAAATTTTAAAGTAAGTCTTACCACAAATTGTACGCACTAATATATATTTATGACAAATTAAGCTGAACAACATATGTAGGTACTCGCCTGAGATTGAGTCAAAAATTCAAAGCAGAGAAAACAGTTGAGATGACTTAAACTTATCTTGTAACATTTACAATGTAACTATTATTGTATATTATAAAAGCAACATTTGTTTAGTGACGAATCGGTGTCAGGCACTTTTAAATAGTATATTTATATTATTTTCAAATTTATTTTATATTTGGCGTTCAACGTAGAACGCCAACGCGGTCAGTGGTGACCGACAGAGCGAGCATTCCCTTCGACTAAGCTAAAATTACAGTTTTATCCAAATTTAGATCAAATGTTTTTTTGATTACCACGTTGAACGCCGAGTATAATAATGCATTTTCCGTTCGGGCCGCGTCGGACCGCGTTTTACGAGTGTTTTTGATCCATTCATACAGGCTGTAGGGCAGTGCTATCAGTCTAAATCCCATATTCATTGACCCGCTTGGCCCTCTAGTTAATGCAAATCAAATGTTTTTTTACAAACGTAAAAGACTTAGAAAAAGTACAACAATTACCAAAGATGAAAATTTGTGTGGGGCGTAATTGCAGGTCCAAAAAACCTTTCACTAACGGAAATTTATGCACTTATATTATACAATATCTTCAAGGTTTGTATGTTTGCGTGTATGTGGAAACAATAAATAAAAACTATTTTTGTATAGGTACCAAAATCTTTATTAGAGAAAATCTATCTATAAAAATAAAACATAAAAGAATGTATCCAATAAAAATGATAACGTTCACAACTTGCCTCACGAACTAGGTAGGTAAGTACAATGACAATTAAAATTAAAATGAAAAAAAGAAATACTAAAGATCAAAATACATGAACGTTGGCAAAACATTTAACACAGACAAAAGGTTTATTTACGCATGTGTCACAAAAAGTAGGCACTTTTTTAGTCTTGTTTCTAGCCATTGCACGTCCATGCGTAGTCACATAATTTTGGTAACAAAGTACACACATCCTACGCACCTTCAAACAAGGTCCTTCTTTTTTCTGAAGCACATATTTCTTTCTTATAGGCCGTTCTGAAAGTGCTTCAGATGTTGAAGATTTTGTCAAAAAGCTCTTCAGTATTTCTTTTCTCAAATCCACAATAGGTATATGTTTGTTAGTGACGGTTCTATACAATACTAAAGCATTCACCATGGCGACATTCAAAATCAGGTCAAATGCAATTTTCTTGTACCATTTTAAAGGTTTTCGTAAAGGTGTCTGGTACGCTGCCATCTGATCAGACAGATCCACTGCTCCTTTTGCCTTGTTATAATCTACGACTATAGCCGGTTTCATCATAGTTTTATTATGTTTGGTAACGGAAACGAATCGTGTTGAATGTTTCGTGGAGAGCACCAAAACATCCCTTTTGTCTTTCCATTTCAAAAGGGTTATGCCTTCCTCACTTTCTCTCGCCATGAACTGGCCTCTTTTTAGCTTAGCGGAAACTACGATTTTAGGGAAATGCTTTCTGTTTTTCGTAAAGTGCCAATCAGATGAGTTTCGTTTTCTAGAAGTTCTCTGGCTAAGCCTATGCTTGTATACCATTGCCGTTTTTGCTATTATATTGGCAGAAGACCAAACGTCCTCGAAACGGAACCATACTTTGATCAATTTCATTATATATCTATATATATCATATATACCAGGAATATCATTTATCTTGAAATTGGCATTTATCACATCTAATAAGTGCTTTACACGGTGAAGTTGGTCTGATTTATTATTATCGTTATCTCGGGAAAAATGGATCATTTGCAACAATAGTTCAAATCTATTTCTAGACATTACAGTTCGTGGAAAGTTTTGGCCCATAATCTCATCCTTAGACCAATAATCAGCAATTTTTGGCAGCTTCACCAAACCCATATACAAAATCAAGCAGAAAAAATGTTTCATCTCGGCGAGTTTAGTTTCAGACCATGAGCGAATTCTTGCTTTCTTTGAAACTTTTGCCGTGCCAGTTATTTTAGTAATTGCGAAAGCATTAGTACTTTCAACAATATGCTGTTCAAGCCGTTTTTGTGACATCGTCACTCTACACAATGTGACCCCGTATTTTGGATCCCACAATTACGACACATTAATGCGACCACTTTTATTTACGCCCAAATAATATAAAACTCCGATAAATAAATCAACTCGTTCAGTGTGACATGTCGATAGGCCGCTCTCAGATCGATGTCACCAAATTTGGCCGCGTATCGATCAATTTCGGCGTTTATATATTTCAATATTGTCTCCATAATATCACTGGTAAACAATGCGTTCCAAGAATCGAGTGGCGTTACTGCTGACGCAGCTGCTCCAATAACGTGAGGTAGAATTACCGTTACGCTCGAACTGCGATCTCGAGTTTCCGGAGCCTGGAGACACCATTTGTGCTTATCTTTTCCGTAAACAAACTTTCGGCGCCTTATATTCGATGTTGTCGGTTCCTCTCTCTCTTGTTCTTCCTCGCTCTCTTTGATGTTGTCGTCAGATTCGAAGTCCGAGATACTCATTTCGGAGTCCGCGCTCTCCTCATCTTCGATAGCGTCCACTTCGGTTTCGCTCTCTTCGCCGCCGAAATAAACTAAATTCCTGCTGGGACGGAGTTCCCGTACAACGTCTTCGGCGGATCGTTGCGCCATTTTCACAAATCAACTTAAAAAAAAAATTAGAAATTAGAATAAAATCGAAATTTTTTTTTGCTCCGAAATTTTTTCTAGCACTTTTATAATAGTCTCAAGAAAGACTTTTAAGCGAAAAAACGAAAAAAAAAACTTACGGTTTTGGTAAGCGCCGTCTGCCTAGGGGGGTCGTTTGCGTCCGGAACGAAAATCAATCGCTCCTTACAGCAGCTGGAGAAGGACTGGAATAGCGCCGCTTCTCAGCTCGGTCCTAGACTAACTTATTTTACATAAGCCTAGCAGTGCCTTCTGTGAGCGGATTTAGGAGTTACATCAACATTCGATTTTCAATTATATCTATATATTCTTCGGCTGTTTCCACACATTGTTGATGTTTAACCCTTAATAGCCTGATTTACGAAAGTGTTTTTTTTTTAATATTACTGTGTTTGCTTGAGGATCTAGATGAAGGGAAAAATAGCTAAAAAAATCAAAATCTTTATTTTACATATTTTATTTAGAAAAAGAAACAGGTTTCAATTTTGATACTTCAGGCTTTAAGGCCATAATGACATTTTAACGTACTGACGTTATTTATGATGAGTTGGATGAGTTACTTCTGGGATATTGAATGAAGCTCAGGTTTAAGAATTCAACTGGTAGGTATATTGATTAAATCCCTTAGCGACAACCACTCAATCGGACCAGTGCGCAGTAACTGTCCGCCGTTCATACATTCCGTTCACACATACATAAACGCTTACCTTGCACTCTGACTTGCATACCTACATGTGTCCCTACACTACATCCCCCCAAAATTTTTAAACAAAATTTAAAATTGAGAATCTTACGTACTAATACATAATTTCATTATAAAATGCATACTATTCTAACACAATATATATAGCTAATACATACACACAAGACACTGCACTAAGCATCACACTCGTATTGATGTATCAAATTACGCTGCCCGGTGGCTGCTGCAGAACCGTGCGCGTGCCTATCGGTCCTGGCAGCACCGTTTTGACTGTGTCTGCCTTGGTTACTTGTTTTCGTATCCATTTCTTAAAACCATGAAGACACTGGCGCCATGTAATTACAAATACTATAATTAACACAATGACTGCGATGACCGTAAAACCAACGTTGTATTTGGTCATATGCGATTCTATCGCGTTATTTTGGGCTATAATGACTTCCTCTTTGCTATAAGACTTGCCCATTTTCACTTGGTATTGATACTGTATTACTTCTGACGGAGACAATCAATGAATGAATTGAATAAAACTAAATGTACAAGGTGTGATGCTTGTTACAATGTGACCTTCAATTAATACAGCTTGTCAGCAAAACTAAAATGCGAAATTAATAAAATTTGTAGTTCGATATTCTAATACATTTCGCAATTTCCTATTGCACACTAGGTAAAAAAACTTGTGTTTCACTTTAGATAATTGACACAAATATGTAACAACAATTGTAAATACGCAAATATAAAAGTAAGTAAAATAAATGTAGAAAACGAAAAATAAGAACATGCAAAAATAAAAAATAAAAATATTCCTGTTAGATATTCTTACAGATGCTCTAAAAGGCATGTAAAATCCATTTATTTTTATTAGTCCATTTACACAAATTATACTTTTAATTACACAATAATAAAATTATTAAATAAATAATTTCACAAATTAAACGTTACTGGGGGCTTTATAATACGACCACTTTTACTTCGCTTAACAATAACATCCTTATCATTGGTATTGGGTGTCATATCGTTATTTCTATGGGCATGTGAGTCACCAGTAGAGTTATCAGCAGTAGTCTTAGTCTGTATTACCTCGCTGTTATTTTGTTCATTTAAAAGATATGCCGGTTTTAGTCTGTCTATGGATATTCTGACTTTCCTATTAGGTAACTGAATTAAAAATGTTTTACTATTTCTCTCTATGACGCGATATGGACCGTCGTACGTTGGTGTTAAAGGTCTGCGTATAGCGTCATTACGAATAAATATATGCTCACATTTATTAAGGTCTTTGTGCACGAATAATGTGCGTGAGTCTCTGGTACTACGTAATACTGGTTGCAAGTTATGTATTGTTTTTCTTAAACGATCGAGATACGTGTAGTCGTCGCAGCTCTCACTATGGTGTGTATTATAAAAATCTCCGGGTAATTGAATAGTTTGCCCGTACACGTATTCCGCGGAACTCACGCCGTTATCGTTCCTACCTACTGCGCGTAACCCTAATAGTACGGTAGGTAGTTCGTCATACCAGGAAGAGTTATCAAGCAAGCGTGCTGTTAGTGCAGATTTCATAGATCGATGCCAGCGCTCCACCATACCGTTACACTGAGGATGGTATGGTGTAGTACGTGACTTCATAATACCCATACGTTTCATCAATTCAGTGAATAGAGAACTTTCGAACTGACGTCCTTGATCGCTTGTTATTTTTTTAGGGCACCCAAATCTGCTAATCCAGGTCTCATAAAATGCCTTGGCTACTACTTCTGCTGTGATCTCTTTTACTGGAATGGCTTCCGGCCAGCGCGTACCTCTGTCGATCATTGTTACGCAATATTTATAACCATCCTGCGATATCGGCAAAGGTCCCACTATGTCTATGTGAACATGTTCGAAGCGCTTGGCTGTTGAAAACTGTTGTACATCGGACACCGTATGTCTGGAGACTTTCGATTTTTGACACTGTAAGCAAGATTTAGCCCACAGTCCTACATCGCGGTTCAAACCTGGCCAAAAGAAACGTTGTGCCATCTCTCTACGCGTTACACGAATACCTGGGTGACTAGGGTTGTGCACAGATTCAAATGCTATTCTCCTATAAGCTTCTGTAACGTAAGGTCTACATCTGTTGGTTGAATTTTCACAATAAATAGGTTTTTTGCAATAGGGAACGAAAAGTTTCTGTATATTGAAATTATTATTTGTTTGACTTAACAACATCGCTAGTTCGTCATCGCATTCTTGCGCTACGGCGAGTTCCGAGAAGTCAATTGCAGTTGGGCAGTGTATAGTTTCAATTCGCGATAACGCATCAGCCACTGCATTGCTATCGCCTTTAATGTATCTTATGTCTGTTGAAAATTCACTTATAAACAGTAATTGCCTTGTGCGTTTTGGCGTTTCAGAGTTACTACTATGTAATTTACTAAATGCGTATGTTAATGGTTTGTGATCCGTGTATATTGTTAGCTGATTTCCTTCGAAAATGTAACGAAAATGCTTAATGGCCATATAGATAGCTAGAAGTTCTCTATCGTATGTAGAATACTTTTGTTGAGTTTTGGTAAACTTCTTAGAAAAGTATCCCATAGGCTGCCATGTGTCGTTAATTTTTTGCTGTAATACAGCTCCCGCACACGTGTCTGATGCGTCGGTCATGAGAGCTAGAGGCACACCTGATACCGGATGTGATAGCAAAACAGCATTTTTTAAACTAAGTTTGCATGATTCGAAAGCCTGTATGGATTCGTTGTCCCACTGTATGATAGTTTTATCTTTACGTTTAGAACCTTTTAAAAAATTATTTAATCTCGCTTGATGACTGGCAGCGTGTGGTATACCTGCTCTATAAAAGTTTACCATGCCTAAAAATCGCCTAAGTTGATCTACGGTCTCCGGCTGAGGATATTCTATGATAGCCTTGACTTTATGGTCGAGGGGTCGAATACCGTCGGATGAGACGTTATATCCTAAAAATTCAATATTTGGCTTACAAAATTCACATTTCGATATGTTTATAGTTATACCGAACTTCCTAAAACGTTCAAAAACCTTTCGTAGATGAATTTTGTTTTGTTCTACGCTGTCACTCGCGATAATAACGTCATCAACAAAACTGAATAGAAAGTCTAACCCTTGTAGTACGTTGTTGTTCATAAACCGTTGGAATGTTTGACTCGCGTTTCTTAGGCCAAAGGTCATACGCGGGAATTCGAACAAACCAAACGGAGTGATTATGGCGGTTTTTTCTATATCTTCGCTAGCTACTCTAATATAATGATAAGATTTGTTAATGTCCAACTTACTAAATATTTTCTTACCTGCCAATATGTATGTAAAATCGTGCAGACGTGGAACTGGGTATCTGTCTGGCTTTGTGATAGCGTTCAGCCTCCTATAATCGCCACATGGTCGGATATCCCCGTTCTTCTTTGCGACTACGTGTAGCGGGCTGGCCCACGCACTCTTGGACGGCCGGCATATACCCATCTCCTGCATTAACCTAAACTCCTCTTTAACCTTATGATACCTATTTGGGGGAAGAGGACGCGCACGTGCATGTACCGGTAGACCTGACGTTTCGATGTGATGGAATATCGTATTACTGTCTTTATCCGAATCTCGGTCTTTGAATGGCACAGGTTTCGTAACATCGGAGAATTCAGATAATAATTTATACTGTGGGTGACTAAGATCTACTGTGTTTACTGACGGTTCTCTATAAGTGACTATGCTGCCAAGCGTCAATAAATTCGTATTACTATCAATTAACTTTTGTGAGCTTAAATCTACTAATAACTTATGGAAACATAGAAAGTCTGCGCCAATGATAGGTTGCTTTACATCGGCCAAGATAAATTTCCACCTAAAAGGTCTTCTTAATTTCAAATTTAATTCTAATTTTTTTGTTCTATATGTATGAATAACAGAGCCATTTGCTGCATATAGCTTAAATTCTGAGGGTTTACTCACATGTTTTTGACGTTTTGACACAGGTAAGACCGAAACGTTCGCGCCTGTATCTACCAAAAATCTAGTACCATTATTGATGTCCGTGACGCATAGGCGGTGACTCGATGTGTTGATGCAGTTGACCGCCGCTTCCCGCACCAATTCTAGTTTTCCGTCTCGCGCTTCCAACTGCATGGCTGAAGGCATTTGTTAGCCTTCTTCCCGAAGCGAAAATGGTAGAAGCATAGCCAGTCTTCACTCTGGGGATTGCGCCTTTGTGTTGAGTGTCCACGGTGCCGGGTCGTCGATCTACTCCGAGAACGTTGTGTATAGGGAAGTCTTGGTCTGCCTCTCCCCATCTTGTCGATTTTTTCACTTAATTTTGCTATTTCTGCGATCAGCAAGTTGTTGCCTACTGCCGTTGAACTGCAGGCAACTTCTGCAACTGTATCCGAGCGCTGCGCGGTCTCTAGGACCTTGTCTGCCATTTGCGCCAGTTTTTCGAGATCACTCACTTCGCTGACTGTTAAGATCGCTCTCACGGAGTGTGGCAAATGACCTAACCACAGGATGCGTAAGGTGTCTTCTGGAAAGTTCTCTCGAGCTAGGTTTCTCATCCGCCGTAGCAATTGGGACGGTTTTTGCTCTCCGAGCTCGATTTCGTTAAGCAATTTCTGCACTTTTCGAATTTCGGACTCTTCGTACACTGACAGTAGACGTTCTTTCAAGATGCTATAGGGCTTCTCAGGTGGTTGCTGTAGAATCAAGTCGGTCACTTGTTGAATCGTTTCTTTATTCAACTTAGTAACTACTAGGCTGTATTTTGTGTCTTCTCCGCATTTTTGCTTCGCCAAAATGGCGTCGAACTTTGCGAACCATAGTCGTGGTTGATCTGTCCAGAACTCTGGGATGCGTGACGGTACGGTGATTTGATCGAGATCACCATACGAAATCATACCTTCGCTTTTGACTGCTGGCGGAGCGGGGTGTTGTGTCACGTGTGGTTGTTCCCAACTCATTTCCTTTTTTCACTGATGTTGCGTAATGTTTCACAATTATCACGAAAATCACGTCGGGGTCACCAATTTAACGTACTGACGTTATTTATGATGAGTTGGATGAGTTACTTCTGGGATATTTAATGAAGCTCAGGTTTAAGAATTCAACTGGTAGGTATATTGATTAAATCCCTTAGCGACAACCACTCAATCGGACCAGTGCGCAGTAACTGTCCGCCGTTCATACATTCCGTTCACACATACATAAACGCTTACCTTGCACTCTGACTTGCATACCTACATGTGTCCCTACAACATCAATTATACCTATGCATGAAATAATGCGAAACATTGGTTGTTTTTATTATCGCATAACGACACTTTACACTTTTTACAGTTCCAAGAGGTAAGTTTCCTACAATTATTAAATTTACACTTATTTCTAGAATCCATAAATATTTTTTCATGACCAATAGAATCGCAACGCACGTCAGTAGAGGGTAGTACTTGTACACCTGTCCGGGGTCTTTTAGAAGGTACTGTAGTATCTTGTCGACTGTTTGCACTGGGTCTTCCCCTTTTATTTTTCGAATCACTTTGATATCTACATAAAGTATCGGCAAGCTCAGTTCTAAAATCTGCTAACTTCATAATATTCTTCGGAAGTTTTCCTTTCACTGTGTTTACCTTCTTGTAAAGTACCCAGGCATTGATGACAGTCATGTCTAGCAAGTGGTAGAAGAGCCTCGTTGTCCACTTTCTTGACTTTATGCGGATGCGATATCGACCAATGAAGCTATCCATCAAATCAACACCGCCCATGTGTGCATTATATTCTTTTATGACCCGAGGACATGAGACTTGAACATTAGCCTTTATTTTTTTTTCGTAGCGTGTTATAGTATCCGCTGGTTCAGCGCCAACATACGTGGAAAGTAATAGTACTTGTTTATTGTCTTTCCAACTTGTGGCCGAGTATTCTTGGCCTTCGTGAGAGGCCACATTTTCGTGATATGTTCCTCTGGGTACGTTAGACTTCATAATTTCCCGTTTCTCCGGCAACTTGCACGACTTTCCGAGCCTGTTTCTCTGTACTGTTCCAAGACAATAAATACCTTCGTTGGTCAAGTAATGTAGCAGAGGAATATTCGTATAAAAATTGTCAAAATAAGTTATATGATTGACGTGCCTTGGTACTGGTCGTAACAATCGAATAACTGTATTCGATACAGCTCCGAGGTCTGGTTCGCCAGGTAATCGGTCTATGTTCTTAGCTCCTGAGTAAATCTCAAAACTGTAGGCATACCCAGACAGAGAGCATAAAACATATAATTTGAATCCCCACTTATGGGGCTTGTTGGGTAAGTATTGTTTCATAAAATGTTTGATTTTTGTTGAACACATTTGCTCGTCTAGTGATAGACGATGCTCAAATGGTACGGTAATAAATTTCTTATTCAAATAGTCTATCACTGGTCTTACTTTATGCAGTCGGTCGTGCTGGGGATGATCAATGGGCAAATGTTTTGAGTCGTCATTCATGTGAAAAATTTGTCTAATTTTATCAAATCTGTTGCGATTCATTGTTTGTGATATGGGTTCAAACTTTGTAATGTTTGACCAGTATGACCTGACACTAGGATAGTGATATACACTAGTAAAAATAAGAATTCCAATAAATTTACGTAATTCTAGGACAGTTACAGGTTCGGTAAAGTTGGGATTCTTTTGGAAGGCATATTTATTTGACTCGTCCACTAGAAATTTCAAAATTTCTTCACCGAAAAAATAAGAAAAAAACTGAAAAGGTGTGTCTAAGTTCATAATTTCTTGTGAGTACTCACTGTTTCCAGCAAACTGGAAAGCGTTTTGGACTATGTCCATATTCTTTACTCTCCACACTAAGTTTCTAGAGTTGAAGGGTGCAGTTTGCAGGTAGTTCTGGCTGCTAGTTGTAGGAGTTGGGCTTCGTTCAACAGTCTCTAAATTATGTTGCATGTCGGTATCTACGTTTGTTACAGGCGAATCCGCATCTAAGTCTGGTTCAGTGGGAAAATTGCCTACATCTTCTTCATCTTCTAGCTCCATCAGACGATCTCTTTGGCTCAAATAATAGTCTATGTCATCTTCATTGTCGGTGGAATCGTCTTCCGAAATTTCACCATTTTCTAACCGCTTCAATATGCTCTCAATCGCTTCCGGTCGCATATTGGATAAATTTCTATAATGAAATAAAAAAAAAGTAATCCCAACACCAAGCCATGCAGAAAAATAATGAACTGAAGTTCTAAAAGTTTTTATAGCAAAAGAATTAGTAGGTAAGTTTTATGTAGGGCGGAATGCCTGAAGTATCAAAATTGATACTCACAAAAATAGCACTAGTTTCTTCAAGTAAAACATGCACTCGCAAAAACTAATTATATCTTAGCAAAAATAATATATTCACTTACCTCAAAAGTATTTATATTCTTCAGAAAAAGAAAATATATCAAATTTGTATTCAACAAAACTTTTAGTAAAATGTGTTTACTTGTTCACTTTGCCGCGCAAGTCATATGTCATAGATAAAATAAAGCAATAATGACATTTGTTTTTTTTTTTATTTCGTTGAAAAACATATTATGCAATAGTAAAATACGTACAGCCAACCAATAAAAAAAAACTAATAGTAATGTAAACATTCGGTTTAAAAGATTGGTATCAAAATTCGGTTTAAAAGATTGGTATCAAAATTGAAACTCTAGGTTATTAAGGGTTAAGAGCTGTTTCGATTTTTGTAAAATCTGTGTCATTCGGTAAAAACGTATGTCCAGGCTCAAGAAATCTAAATGTTATTAATTTTAAAGTTAGATGAGAGTTTAGGATTGCTTTCATCATGAGAACGAGTTTAATGTTCCGGTTTTGCCCACCGCAACTTTTGCTTTTGCAGGTTTTGCTCCCAAAAGACCTCATGAAAATGACTTCATCACATCCAGACATCTAATAGAATTGTAAATAAAAGAAATGAAACGATAACGCTAATTTTAGTATTTCATTACGCTCTTTATCATGTTCTCGCCTTCATCTTTCTATTGTTTTTGCCTATAGAAAATAGCTCTGAATAATACAAGAATTCAGGTTATGCTCAGAATAAAATCATGTTTGGTATTCTTGTGTGACAAAAAGTGAATGTTTAGGCCCGTGGAGGGCACTTATGAAGGTCAAATTTAAAGTTACTGAAGCTACTACTAGTTCGGAAGTCAGCCTTCAACTGAGAAGAGTATGTTTTTATATTTAACAATTACAAAATACTTAATATAGGAAACATTCAAAAACAAAAAAGAAATAACACTACAGAATAAAAAACAACCTACACAAGCGAATTAGAGGTGCACTGTGCAGAGAGTAGCTATTTCCATACATTTTTATCTCACATATTTTAAAGAACTAACTTGTAATATGCTCTTTCTTTTAAAACTTTATCAACATAATTTTTGAATTTAGTATCTGAAATTTTAATTACTGAAACCGGTATTTTATTATTAAATGAAACACAATATATCGTTTGCTAGGTCCTCTAGTTATAAATATATTTGTTGAAGACATTTCTGCCTCGGGTGGTGGTGCTCCAAAAGACTCTATGACAATGACTTTTTAGAGTTCATCTATTTAGAGTTCACCATATGTATACTAAGTGGGATAAATTAAATATGTATGAATATAATATACTGGTTTATTACTAATTGAATGCGCGTGTTCCCTACTGCCCTGTGCCTACGTGACTGGCGCGACGGAGGACATGTCGTCGCGCTCCGTTATTAATTCTGTGTCAGCACTTGGTTCTAACAATACTCTCCTCCCTTTTTTTAAAATAAAATGGGAAATGTTACATCCATATAACACAAATATCTAAATTACATGGCCGTACCAAAGTTGTAGTCACTTTATCGTCACAATGTTATACAGTAAATACTGTTTGTTACTAATATAATGTTATCGTAAAGAGAATGTGTTGACATCGCAACGAGGGCAAACAGAGAACTTGTTACGTTGTACCATTAGTTACTGCTTATACTAAACTTATTCTAATTGCACACTTACAAATAAAAATGAAATTTGAATTGATTTAAATTGACAAACTTTTTTATTTTATTAGTACACGAGAGACGTTCCTGTCGCTGGACACGGCGCGGTGGTGGCTTGTCCGCTCACCTTCACGCGTCCCTGTTCAACTCTGGACACTATGTCTTCAACTACTTTGCCTTTTACGCGTTTACCACACATTTCATGAACAATCATTGAGGATAATCGTCACAATTAAGAAAGTGAGTATACCAGACCTCGACTTTCCTTTTTAATTCAGCTCTTGCTGAATTGTCTGAACCGGTTTGCGAAATGACCACCTGGTCGTTCTTTGCCTGATAATTACCCATATTGACAAAAATGGCCACACACTTTAGATAAACTCGATATAATTACAATTCTACAATGCTTAAAATTATCTATACTACTGTTTATTATAGGTACGCCAAATAATTTGCTTAGCCTAACATTCTTACAATCTAAAACGCACCGTTCGCGGCGATACAGACACCCAAGAGACCCAGAGACAGAATACAAGACCTAAATTGTAAATTAAAGAAAGCATTATTTAAACCTTAATAAAAGCTTTGTAATCTTGTTAAATATTTAATCAATGTTTCATATTTTTTCCTGTTTTTATTTCACATTATTTCCTATAGTTAGGTTTCTATGAAAGTAAACAGTTTGGCATTTAGGGAAAGAAATACATGGGGTAAGGACTGTCCTTGATGGCTTAAGGGTTTATTTTTGTAAGGATCAATATACCATGCTTTTAGTACATGTTACTTATTATCTACTGAAATAATATTTTTATTTATTATTTTACTCCAAATACAAAAGGTTAGGTACCAATTTTATATTTTTTACAAAATATTGTGAATTATACTTTTTTGTAGAACTAATAAAGATCTATATTCTTGCTGAAAATTTCATTCGGATGAATAAAATAGACCAGTGAACAATAGCCTTAAACCCAATAACCCTTAAAGCACAGTTGTTTTTCTAACTGTAGAATAATTTTATTACTTCTAATAAACATATTGGTTGTGAACATAACCTATAACCCTCAGGACTAACGCAGGGAATAAAATCTGGAATTCGATCAGTAGTTTCAGAGATTTCCCAAAATAAACAGAAAACATTACCTCTTTATAAGAGTGTTGGTGTATAAATCATGACTTGGTGAATTTACAATAAACTAAGGTAAAATAAATTCCATCACATTAGGTAGGTGACATATCATCACATAATTTTACCTATTTTATAAGGATTATAGAACTAAAACACCTTATATGGTATAGAAATAATAATGTTTATTTTAATAATCACATAAAAATGTAGTTGGTACAATTCTTTTTTTATATTAGATTACAATCAATAACAATTGTTACCAACGTTAGGTTAATAGAAGAAATTACTAAGCTATATCAGTCTCTATCTACATGCTGTAGGGTTATAATAAAAGGACATTAACTTTAATCACAAGTATCTCGTTCTATTATTCTCACAAAACTTTCATCCCTTGAAACTTGTTTGTAATCAAACAAGTTCGTCTAATGACGATGGATGACATGGCGACTGTTATCAGCAGCGCTGCTATCAAAGAATTTTAGTTTCAGGCCGCCATAAGCTTTCAATTAAGAATTCTTCTGAACATCTTTTAATTTGCTTGCCTTGACCTTTAACAATTCGGAACACATAACTCAAATCAACCTTCAAGGTATACATTTTGACGAACACGAAAAGTTCTTCTGTCCAGATTAAACGTGGTAGTATAGAGCCATCTCACCAGTTATACTGACAGTGTTTCATGTTTCCTTAAAAAAATACTATTCAAACAACAATTAAAACTGAAGCCAGACTATTTATTTTTTAACAATTAGAACGGTTTTCACCAATAACACTAATTACCATACACATATCTACTAAAAAAAGGATAACAATAAATGATATCAATAAATTTACAAAAACTAAACCTGTCACTGTAGCGTAAGTTGTCAGGTGTGAACAGTCTACACAAACTTTCATGCAAGTACGGACAAATACATTCCTGAGAAATACATTTTTTTGTAACTTAACCTCAAAGCACTATAAAGTTGCTACTGCAACGGCTCCGACGCTGCGGCAAGTGCAACCCCTTCGCCCTTTTTTTTTTTTTTTTTTTAGGAGGGGAAATGCTTTGCGCATACCACCGCGCCCGGGGAGACGCGGTGGGTATGTGGGACTCCCTCTCGCAAACTCCCCTTCTCAATTAAAACGAGAAGGGGCCCGAGAGGTATACCCACTAAAACCCCTCCGGTGTTCCTTCATACACCTGAGCGCCGGGGGTCGCGGGCACGAATTCAGCTTCCGCAACCCCCGGCTGCTGGTGCTGGCCCGCCACCGCGGGCCCCGTCTGGTCGAGGGGGGGGAGTGAGGTGTTAACTCCTCCCCCCCCGACTTCTCTGAGGGGCGCGCGTGGAACACCACACGCACCGCCACCTCGGGTCCTGATGTTGTAGAGGGGCGACGGACGTCCCCGAGTCCGTCGCCCCTGGACCCATTTAGGGGGGCTGGAAGAGGGCGTTGTCCGCCCTCCGCCGACGCCCGGTGCGTCTGCTGCGGATCGGGTGAGGGGTTGAGATCTCCCTTTCCGCAGCCTCCTTTTGCGCGATAACTGTCTCGCAGAAGGTGACCACTGCGTCCCAGGCCTCCTCGCTGCCGACCATCGACTCGACCACGGCCGGCAGCGAGAGGTCCGGGCCTACTACGGCGACGAGGGCACGACGCGGCTCCTCCCAAGCGGCACACTCTGCCAGCGTGTGCCGCGCCGTGTCCTCTCGGCAATGGACGCAGTGGTGACACCGGGCGTCCGGCTCCCTGTTTATGCGACACAAGTACTTCCCGAAGCAACCGTGCCCCGAGAGTACCTGTGTCGCCCGAAACGACAGGGAGCCGTGCCTCCTCCCGAGCCAGCGCTCGAGCACCGGCCGGACCGCCCCGACTATGTCGAGGCCGGCGGTAGGGCGCGAAAGCCTATCCCGCCATTCCGCCACCATGACCTCGCGGAGCTGCGACAGACGCTGCATCGGTCATTCGCCCCGCACCGCCTCTTCCTCGCGCCACCGATACAGTGACGCGAGGACTTTCGCCTCTAGGTCCCAGGGCGGGGATCCGGCCAGGACCCCTTCGCCCTAACGTAACAAAGGATAGGCACAGGCGTGCGATGGCCTTCAAGTCTCCGAATTTTTATATACACTCTAGAGGTGGTAGCCAAAAGACTGTGTGGAGTCGGGGTACCCCGATTCGGTTTTGGAAAAGATTCGACCAAATTCAGCCATAACTAAGACACATTAATTTCGAAATTTTTCATTTCCATATTTTTCGTGTAAATTACTGTTTGCTTTAGTGTTTATTCGTCTAATAAAGTAGTACTCACGTTTATAACTTTAATGTGAGGATAGCACTATTTTTACACCACCTGCCAGCTCACCACAAAATTTTCATCTTGTAACTGTCACTGAGGTTAACAAATAACAATAATGTCACAACTGGAGGAAATTATGAACACCCAGAAGACCATTGAGGAGCGTATCATGCTGAAGATGGGAGAACTCTCTGATCAGATTCAGGTTGCTGGTTCTGGTAAGGACACCGTGGCTAGGGTGGCTGAGGAATTCCGTACCTTCCGGGAGCTTGTCTTCAACATGTTTGGCTTGCTGCGTCGACAAATCAGTGAGTTCGCACGACAGGTTGATGAGATGGACACCAGACAGCGGAGGAAGGCAGTCATTTTCCAAGGAATCGCCGAGCAGGAGAATGAAATCTGCAGCGATGTTGTCCTTGATGTCATAAAGACCAAGCTGGCAATTAAAACAGTTACTGCACCAACCATTAAGGCATGTCACCGGTTGGGGGCTTCTAGTGATGGACGCCCTCGGCCAATACTTGTTAAGTTCTCCAGCTACGATGCCAAATCCTCAGTGTGGAAAGCAAAGGTCTCCTTGAGGGGCACGAAAATATCGGTGAAGGAGTTCCTGACGAAGGCCAGGCAAGTAGTGTTTAGTAAGGCACGGGTGCATTTTGGTATGCGATCTTGCTGGACTCAAGATGGGGTCATATTTGTCAAAGCCGCCGATGGAACTCGCCATAAGATAACTACTTGTGACGAGTTGAATTCGCTGCTGAAGAAATACCCGAATTCGCCAGGTACATCAAGCCTCACAAGCAGAAAAGGTGCAGAGGGCAGTGAAGAGAACCTGAAAACAAGTAAATAACATTAGTTTTTATAACTCTGCTTTATGAAAGGGTTTTTCAGCTCATTATTACCATAATTTTGCTCCTTACTTACTTTAATTTTTTGTCCATCTTGTAACCTTGCCCACTCATACTTTGCTTGGCTTATCTTCAACTTTTATGTAGTCTAGAATTATTTTTGTACAGTGATCCTCAAGTAGCTTACTGCTTTATTTCATTACCCTTAGTCTTGTCGGTTGTTTTGCTTTATCTTTTTATTAATATAAACCGGGTAAAACTATTTTCTAGTAGTAAATGTTGTATTATGCTTCACTTCATTCATGACAACATGTCAACAGCTAAATGTCAATGTCAAAAATGTGCTAGTGTCATCAGAGTTTATGGTCATCATTGTTACTTTTTTTTTAGCGTGAGTGCGTTCTGAAACCTTGGTTTGTTACAATTATTTAACATTCCGTTCATTCACTTATTTTTGTTTGTCTCATGATAACAAGACTTTTTTTCTTGTTTTCATTTCTTTTTGTATTGTTAGCTGGCGGGTGGTGCAGATATGCAAATAACGACCGTGCATAATTGGTTTTTTTTTATTTTTTTTTGTTTGTGATTTTGGTCACTTTATAATTATAAATATTTTATATATTTTATTTATTTATACTTATTATGATATCTGATAATGATTCCTTCCATTCCGCTAATCAATCTTCTGTCTCCTCATGTGATGAAAGTTTCAGCTCTTTCACGGACACCCTCGGTGACGTACTGCGCCAAAGGTTCAGTGACCAAGGTAAACATTATATCAATGTGTGTCATATAAATGCACAAAGTATACCAAGTCATCATAGCGAATTGTACGACACATTCACTAATGCTAATGTGCATGCCATCCTGGTTTCTGAAAGTTGGCTCAAACCAAATCTCTCTTCAACCACATACCCCCTTCCAGGGTTTGTTCTCATCCGGAATGACCGGGTCGGGAAGGGAGGCGGGGGGGTGGCTATATACTTGCGAAGCGACTTTAACTATAAGGTTTTGGCATCATCACCTTCTGACTACTCTGCCTCGGCCGAATTCCTTTTTCTTGAGGTATCTGTCAAAGGTGTCAAAACCGTTATAGGTGTAGTTTATTGTCCTCCTTCAATTGATTACTTCACTGAATTCGAGTCAGTTTTAGAATCTTTGGGTCCAGAGTATGCACACCATATCATCATGGGCGATTTCAACACCAATCTCCTTGCTCTAACCCCTCCCCGATCTCGCAAACTCATGCATATCATTGAGTCGGCCAGCCTGCACGTACTGCCACTGCAAGCTACGCATAGTAGTGCTACTGGTGATGACACGTGGCTTGACCTGATTATCACCTCCAATCCTTCCCTAGTCTCCACCCATGGCCAATACGTGGCGCCTGGATTCTCGCATCATGACCTCATATTCCTCTCCTACATCCTTAAACCGCCCAAGCTCAAACCCAGGGTTATGTGCATGCGTTGCTTCGCGCGAATGGATGTGGAGAAACTTAACAGGGATGCCTCTGTCATCGACTGGACACCCCTGTGTAAGGCAACATCGATTGATGACAAAGTTAGTTTCTTCAACGACGCCATTGTCAAATTATACGACTCGCATGCTCCGATCAAGAAGGTGAAGTTAAAACGACCTCCTGCTCCATGGATGACCAAAGGGATACAAATGGCTATGAGACTTCGGGACCGTGCGTTCCGGAGACTTAAAAAGGACCGCACTGACGACAACAAGTCTTCCTACAAGAAGGTTCGGAACCGATGCAATCAGATGATACGCGACGCTAAACGCCGCCATATTCTCAGCAATATATCTTCTTCTTCTTCTTCTGCCGATATCTGGAAATTCCTTGGAACTCTAGGTATCGGTAAATCGCGACAATTAGACCTTTCTAATACCATCAGCCTAAATGATCTCAATAATAATTTCACAACAGCCCCTACGTTGGATCCTTTAACAAAAAAATCTACATTATCTTACATATTGGGTCTAACGCGTCCTAACATACTCCCATTTAACTTCTCTCCTATCGACGCTGGGGAGATCAAAAAGACCATCCTATCCATTAAATCCAAAGCGGTTGGTTGTGACAACATTACCCGATACATGATCACCACTATCCTTGAACATATCCTTTTCCCTATCTCGCATATATTTAATTATTCGTTAGAATTTAGCGTTTATCCGGATATATGGCGCAAAGCCTATGTACGTCCCCTTCCTAAGATTTCTAATCCCTCTCTCCCCAGTCACTTTCGCCCTATTTCCATTCTTCCCTTCCTTTCCAAGGTGCTGGAGGCCTGCGTTCATAAGCAGATTGCCCATTTTATCATTACCAATAGTCTTATTAGCCCTCTCCAGTCGGGTTTCAGACCAGGCCACAGCACGATGTCCGCCCTCCTTAAAGTGACTAGCGATATTAGAACAGGCATGGAAGACTCAAAATTGACTATTCTTGTTCTAATCGATTTTTCCAATGCTTTTAATACCGTTAGTCATGAGATCCTGTCGTCCATCCTCTCCTTTCTTATGGTCTCCTCAGAGGCGGTAGAATGGTTTTCTTCCTACTTACGGGGGCGTCAGCAGTGTGTCCGAACGGATGAATCTTCATCGAACTGGAATAATCTTGCTGCTGGTGTCCCCCAAGGCGGTATTCTTTCTCCTCTTCTATTTTCTCTCTTCATAAATTTTCTAACACCTGAACTTCAGTGCGCGTATCATCTGTATGCGGATGACCTACAGCTGTATCGACAAGGGACTGTAGACACTTTGTCTGAAATCATCGAAAAGGTAAACCAAGATCTGGTGGTTGTGAAGGACTGGTCGGATAGGTTC
Organism: Habrosyne pyritoides; assembly: GCA_907165245.1. NCBI lineage: Eukaryota > Metazoa > Arthropoda > Insecta > Lepidoptera > Drepanidae > Habrosyne > Habrosyne pyritoides. The sequence continues at coordinate 6,259,772 of OU015615.1, forward strand.
GGTGTGACAGTGAACCCCACTAAGTGCCAAGCAATAATTGTGGGCAGCTCATGCATGGTCAGCAGAGTGGATAGCACCACATTACCACTCCTTAAATTCAATGGCAGTGTCATACCATTCACTTCTGAGGTTAAGGATCTTGGTTTGCTTCTCGACAATACCCTCAACTGGCGTGCGCAAGTCAAAAGTGTCAGCCAAAAAGTCACTGGGACGTTGCGGTCCCTCTACCGGTTCAAACACCTATTACCATCCAGCGCGAAGATAATGCTTGTACAGACCTTGATACTCCCTATTATTGACTATGGTGATATGTGCTACTATGACCTGAATGCAGTTCTCCTCAATATGCTTGACCGACTTCTCAATAACTGCATTCGATTCGTCTTCAATCTTCGCAAGTATGATCATGTGTCAGGAGCCAGATCGCAACTAAAGTGGTTACCTATTCGACAGCGTCGAGAGTTGCGAGCCCTGACCACTCTGTACTCCTTTCTCTTTTCTCCCACTCCACCTACTTATCTATCCTCCTATTTACAATATACCTCTTCAAACCATGATAAAAATCTCCGATCTTCTTATAATCGACGACTACAATGTCCAATCCACTCTTCTGATTTTCTACATCGTTCATTCTTCATCCAGTCTATAATCCTATGGAATGCGCTGCCCCAGGAAATCAGGATGGTAAACAGTCGTTACACATTTAAAATTCAACTTAAAAAACACCTAGGCCTGACAAGTTAGCGGAATATTCTTCTTATTTATTCTCATATATGTATTAATGTATTTATATACGAGTATATATATATATGTATTATATATGTTTTATATAGATATATATATATATAATATATATCTTATTTATATAGTAAGTAGGTATATGTAATATTGTATTATTGTGTAAGTTTATTTAACTATTTTATTACAATATTGTAAATATATATATATATACAATAGAATTATTATGTAGAATGTTTCCATAAGTTTTTTTAGATTTTTTTATTTTTTATTTTTAGAAGTTCATTTATCTTGACCACCTTTAGTGCACCTGCCTCGCCTGTTTCTGCATCACCCCAAGGTAGACAGGTAGAAAATGCCTAAGGCATTATGTTCGCCTTTGTACTTTAGTGCATAAAGAGTTAATAAATAAATAAATAAATTTATTATAAACAAAATTTATTACATTAATCAACTCCTCAAAAGGATCTTTTCTGTCCCTTTGCACTTCTCTTCTCCATAGAAACTCATAAATTAAATTATTAATATTTGTTCGATTTGTATAGTTATCTTTATAAAAAACCGTTTGATGACACGCCACTGTGACTCAATTCTCTGAGTGTGGGTGCCATGCTCGGCCACGAAAGGGTTGTTCTCGTCACTGTGGTTGACTTTATGGTGGATGTACCCATGGTCCCCTAAACAATCATAGGCCCGCCAAAAATCTGTGTGTATAGTAGTGCCCTCAGCCACATGCTTTTTTATTAAGGGCACCAAAAACTTCAGCTGAGCGGACATTGTCTGGGCAGACTTCCAGGCAAAGATCCTCGCTCCCATCCTGTATCATCCCGAGGATCCAGTGGCCTTCAACTCTACGACCTGAAATGAAAGGAAAAAATACAGATTTAGTTTGATTGTACTTGCCTTAAATATAGTTATAATAAATAATTTTGTTAATTTGTTTAGTCCTACCTTTATTATATTTTCTTTTTTCAAACTTGCTTTCGTCTATTTGGACTACTTTGCCTGGGCCTCCAATCTTCCCTTTAACAGTTTCCTTATGTTTTTGGTATGTAGCAACTGCCTCTCTACAGTAATTGAACCAATCGCTAATTGTTGACCGAGACAGGCAGTGTTCTCCTTCAGCATAATCTTCTTTTACTGCTCTGTCATAGCTGAATTTTTCAGCGAAAACATACATGATATAAAATACCTGTGGCATTGGAATTTTAATATTCTCAAACCAAGTGCCTTTGGCTCGACTCACTTTGGTCTTGGTTCTACAAGGCCCTCTGTTACAAGCAAAAGAACCCACTGATACATTCCATGAGTATTGGATTAGCATTGGTTGCTTGTAATAGTGGCAATTTTTTTTGCCTCGGAAGCATACCTCTTTCTTCTGCAAACGCAACAGCCTACTTACACGATCCCAATTGGCGGTATACTTTGACAATATTCCACATTCCGCGGATTTCCTCCGCATACAGATATCTTTTAGCCGGTGGTGCATCATCCTCTACCGCAGAACGGCTTGTTGAAGGCTGAGGTTCATCCTCTTCCGCAGAACTGTTCGACGAAGATAAATGTTTCTGGTCCATAGTTAATCGTGTAGGCAATAAATCGAAGTCCGGGATATATTGTACAAAAGTCGTGTACCAGGTACAAGGAAGAGCAGGCTTTACATTTAATTTACTGGTACCCTTCCAGAAGCCACGAAAGTCGGCCTTAGAATGCTTGTCGGCAAGGGTGTCCATTCTAATTGGGTTCTGATGATCTTGGCACCATTTTACTCCTACACATTTCTTAGTACATAAAGCCTACTTTAGGTCTACACCCAGGTGGCCATGGTCATTACAATACATATCAGCACAGTTTATACACTGCATAGGAAAATCAATTTCTCTCAGTCGCTTATGACACTCGCTGGTATATTTACCTATCTCTTTCTCATTTTTCTCACCCCATACTACGTCATTATTGTTAAAAAAATCACTATGAGGCATCTTTAATGTTAACAATTCTAATTTACACTCTATAATTAGGAGAAAATGGTCAGACCATAGTGTCATATTTAACATAGACGTTAAAAACAGCTTGCTTTGCCGACTGAGTTATCACGCAGTGATCCAACCAGCTACAAGACCTGGACCTAAATATGGTATTTCCTCGGGCAGGAGCCAAGTTTCTTGCAAATCTATAAGATCACAGGTGTGACATAGCTCCCGAATACTATCCACTGAGCGTTTTACATTCTTACAGTTAAAACTAGCGAAACGATATAGGTTGTTGTGTTGTCTATCCATTATTGTGTTCATTTAAACCGTCAACAGTAATTGCACTGTTCGGATTTCTACGTTTAAAATGCATGAAACGCCTAAATATAATACCTCGAGGCCATAAGTTCTCATTTAGGTATAACGATAACTTCGATTCGTATATTTTTATTTTATTTTATTTTATTTTATTTTTTACAAAGAATTTATATGCATTGTAATCTTTTCCTTTCTTCACAATTATTTTCTCTAGTGATACCGTATCCTGTGTTTTATTGTATACATGTTTAATCCTCTGTTGTACTTCTGTGAATATTTGTGATAAATATTGAAATTTTTCTATCGGCCGCTTTGAAATTACACTCTACATCGTTCGCTATTCCTGATTTGCCCAGGTATCGATATTTAGGCCGTTTTTTCCGATAATCAACTCTTTGCCATCCTTCTTCGTTCTTGTTTACATCTCGCAATACTAAACTTTCACTAGGTACATCCTGCGGCCGCGGCGACAACTGACGCGTGACGTCATCTGCACGTAAGTTCAATACCGAGCCCGAGCGCTCTAATGTTACCGCTGCGCTGTTCGCCGTGATGGTATAGCAGGTACTCGCCGTCGCCGCATGGATCATCGTATCCTCGGTGCATAATATGCCTACGCTGCCAGCCTCCGTCCGTGACCGTTGCTGTGTACATGACTCACGTTCGGTTTGTTTCCCTTCTACCCTCGCAATATCTCTGTATTGATATGTGGTACACTGAGTTTGGTTGTTTACATCTTCATCATTTGTTTCATCAACCTCTTTCATTGAGGAATTATGCAAATGCGAAAGTCCAATCTATCAACACATCCACTATCTAGCAACAAAGCACCTCGTTTTCTATTCACTTTAAGCGCCGACGTAGGCGGTAATGAATCGTTCTTAATTTGTAGAATTTCGGTTTTTAATTCCTTTAAATCACCTTGTGTAGCGTAGGTCAGCTTCATCTCATCGATTGTGGTTTGCATTTTTAAAAGATCCTTAAGAAGCTTCGTACAGTCTAGATGGTCAAAAGTTATCGGTGGTAACTTTTCTAGTTGTCGAGCCACAAACACTGGTATTTCGTCTGGTTCGGCGGATTTAAAAAGGTTTACGATATCCGCTAAGTCCCTTTCTTTCTTCCCTCTGTTTTTTCGCACTATTTTACAGAAATTCGTTTGAATAGAATCGAAAAGAAACGATTTTGATTTCGTCTATGGTGAATGACAACACGCATATTCGTACCAAAATTTCTTCATCAATAACGGATACTTTGTTTTGAATATAAGATAACATCTCATCAATTACGATGTTACACTTATTGCACTTTATAACGTTCGACATTTTTTGATATTTTCACACGTGAATCAGCGCTGCCGAAGTAATGCGATCGCTACGACTAGATGCGCGCGCGTGACTGTTCGCAAAGATACCAGTTATCGTACTTCGGGCATTCAGCCTCTATGTACACATAATCCTTCCTTTTGGTTGCTATCAATGGGTAAGGAAGGATGAGGGCCTGCTTACGCTTATTAGGCTACTAATAATTTGTAAAGATCATAACTATCTACGGCATATATAGGTACTTTGAATATATGGTAATTACTATCTGGCTACCTGAGAAATAATTGGCAAATTTTATAAGATCGTAATGCGGCCTAAGTTCCAAATCTAGTACTTGTCCCTTACCATATATAGTAACTAGTCTATTAATCTTATAACTTAAGACTTTAACATTAATAATAATAATAATTTTTATTTCCTTTCTCCATACAAACTAGATATTTTTGAACAAGGCTTAAAAATGACTTATTATATTAAAGTTTGCTGGAGAAACTGGTTTCCAAGCTAAGCCGAGGCCTGTGTTATGGAAACCAGTCTCTTCCACCTCGGACTCTCATAAAATCTCTAAAAACAAATACCAATTACTACATGGTATGTACCTACTACTGAAGAATGTGCAATTTATTACCCTTTTTAAAGTCGCGGGGAAAAACAGGACACCGACAAGAGTGCGACTGTATTAAATAGTATATCTGATTGCCCTAAGGTGTTGTAAATTGCCTTGGGATCGAGAGCCCAGTGTCTTGAAAGAGACAAATAAATTTATATTCAGACATATAAATGGGAATGTGTAATTTGCGTCCGCAAATAATTACAGGAGAAATATTATTTAGTGAGTTCAAGAATGCATTCAGTCTCACAATAGTCTAGGTTGAGCAGATAATTATAAACTACTATTTTGCATTCGTGGTAAGATTTTTTGTATAAGCTCAAATTAATGTGTATTTTATTATAAACAAAGGTACCCAAAAAACAGAAGAATCGGCGTGAGAACGACGTTTTAGGAATGATGTCCCGTGGAATGTCTTTCCTACGCCTGACCAGTAGGGTAGGTAAAAGTATGTTTCGTGAATGCTGTAACAGAATAATCTGTTGAATATAAATCTGTCTCACAGTCAAAACTTCACAGAACTTATACAGATCAGTAGTCGGGTATCGATATGGTTTAAACGTACTAACTTTTAAGACAGCTCTTTGCGCACGTTCCAACTTGATAATATTCGTTTTGGACGTACCCCCCCAGGCAGTAATACAATAAGTCAAGATAGATTGGCAGAGGGCAAGGTATACTTGTTTTAAAATATTACCGTCAGCTACATACCGCAATTTTTTGAACAAATACATCAGTTTACGAATACGGCAAGTAAGGAGCTCAATATGACATTGAAAAGTTAAATTATGATCAAGAGTTATCCCTAAATACTTATAATTATCAGTTTTACCAATGGTTGGGCAGTTACAATTCGAGGACGAATTTGAGTCATGTATGTGTAAAATTTTCTAAAGGTATATCTCTGTTTCTAATCGTAAATGCCATATATTTAGACTTATCGACATTAAGTGTGAGTGCGTTTTCTCTTAGCAAATCGTATAGTTGGTCAAATCCTTTTTGAGCTAGATTGTAAGTCTCTTTTCAACTATCAGCAGTAAATACGATTGCGGTATCATCAGCGTAAGCATACACTTTACCGTTTGTGAGATTAATATTGCAAATGTCATTTATGTAGACTAGAAAGAGGGATGGCTCTAGAATGCTGCCCTGAGGGACACCGTATCTGATTTCTAATAATGAGCTTAAATAACCACCGATTTTCACCTGTTGGGTACGTTTTGTTAAGTAATCGGTAAAGAGGGCAAGTTGTAAGCCTCTGATACCAAGTGATTCAAGCTTAGACAAAAGTCTAGGGATTGAAACCGTGGCAAAGGCTTTAGCCAGATCTAGAAAGAGTGCAATGCACTTTTTACTTATGTCAAGCTCCCTAACTATTGTGTCAACTAGTGCATTTACAGCGTCTGAGGTCGGCTTTCCTGATCGAAAGCCATATTGGTTGGTAGACAAAATCCCTTTTTCCTCAAAAAAATTAACGATGCGATTATTCATTATGCGCTCAAGGATTTTCGACAAGGACGTCAAGACTGAGATAGGACGGTAGTTATTGACACGATTTTTCTCCCCAGACTTATACAGTATGTAACAAAAACCCTGTTGTTCCTTTTAGGAACGTTATACATTACCTACAAGCACACCTTTAATTATATAAGAATTTAACAATTATAAACATTGGCTAGTACAAAGGTCAAAATCAAATAACTATTAAAATCGACACATTCAAAAAAATGTTTAGATTATCTGATTTTTACAAATACATCTTTATTTCGCTAAATAGCCTACGAGCTCGGCGGCTTTCTTTGATGCGACAGAAGATGCCGCTAAAACGTAGGCGCGTGCCTCGTATCCCTGCCACGTGCCTTCCTACCCCTTTACCTCACCACCCGCCGCCCTGCGAATCATAAGCGAATTCCTTAGTCTCCCGCGCAACTTACTTTCGAACGGTTGTTATTGTTAACCTAGTGAGTGACTTGTGTTTTGTTTACGTAAGATCAACTAATCTGACGCCTTTCGATTGTTTGCCTCTGGGGTACTGTTAAGCAACAGGTGTTCAAAAAACCGTGTGATACGGAGGTCGAAATGCGTTCACGCATAGTAGCAGCATTTGACCACATCAAGTTCGATAGCTCCATTTTACAAAGCGTACGTGAAAATATTATTAGGCGTTGCAACAAATGTGTCGAGGTACAAGGTGGTCATATTGAACAGTATCTCTGTGGCCGTCTAGTAGACATTATAATAAATTAATACATTAAAATGCAAGTAGGTACTTAAGGTTTTGTGTGACAGACACGGGGACTTTATTTTGTTTATGTAAAAGTGTTAAATGTACTTATAACAATTATCAATTGTGCATAAAAATATCGTTTAAACCAACATTTTCAAAGATTCATTCGTTAAAGTGATTAACAACAGCTAACAAAGTCGTGAACTTGTGTAGAAAAAATAGGTAGATAACCGGCGCGGCGCGGCGCGGCGGCACTTCTTATTATTATTTGTGATTTCGGGTCATCGCTTCATGCAGAGGTAAGATATCAGAATAACATTACAAATATTAATAATTAAATATTTATTTTAATTATTTGTGTTTACAGTTTATTATAAATGACTTCCTTTATTACGTATGTATACCGATTCTTAAAACGTAGATAGAAGGAACAACAGGGTTTTTGTTACATATTGTATATAGGATGAACAAGTGCATGCTTGAATCTCTTAGGAAAGATACCTTTATTTATGCACATGTTAAATATGTATGATAAAGGAGGAACTATTGCTTTTTTATTTTGCTTCAGTATATTTGCAGATATACCGTCGATACCCACGGCACAATTCATTTTAAGAGATGAAATTAACATTAATCATAGAGTGATGCGTACGGATAAAAGCTAACATATTTTCTAATCTTATTAATTCGTCTAAAATATCATCTATGTTTTCAGTTATTATAGCTATGCATTGGGCAAATTTTGTGTACTTTATAAGACTGGTTGACCTGTAAGCATCGCATTCTAAAATGGATTGCAAGGTTTCATTTATCCTAGCTTGGTTTTCAGCTAATCTGGTCATTATATCAGTATGTTGGGCCATTCAATCTCTATTCAAGCTTATATGGTTATTGAATTCTTGAGCAATTTCGTTATCATTATTTTGTAGGATCTTAATAGCATTATCATATTTTACGGCATCAGTTTGATCAAAATTTCCGGTTATGCTCTTAATTAGTGAACCTTAACCATCAATGAGACCTCTTTTTACTCGACTTGGCTCTAATGATTCTAAATGACTGATGGCTACACTTGGTAAAATTATGAATAGAGCTATTTTAAGCTATACTCGTACTACTGTACGGCATGAGATTAACTATATCTTCGTTTTTATTGCGTAATTTCATAATACGGAGATGTTCTAATAAAATTGAATGAAACCTTTCTACTATACCATTATCATTTAGGGTGTGCCGTAATGTTATATGGTGAATTATCTTATGCATATTAACGAATTCATTGAATAATTGGTTCGTGAATTCCGTACCGTTTATCTGAATTTATAGTTAATGGTAAACCATGATGGGTACATAATTTAAGAAGGGCTTGTAATATGCTGATAGCAGTACCATTTTGCAATCGATATGCTTGTGCATATTTTGAGATAAAATCTACAATTGTTAAATACTTCTCATTTTGAACAGTGAAAAAATCTATATGGACAATTTAAAATGGCCTGGTAGCAGGTGGGACTATGTTAAACAGTTGTTTGATAGGTTGTTTGGTATTGGTAATTTTATGAAAAGGATAGGATAAGACACAGCTTCAAGAACGCCATCTTTTATTATATGCTTCTGCAGTGCATAGACATGCAAGTGTTGTCATATGTTGTAGTGTATAGTGTAAGGTAGGGGAAGTCCGGGCAAAGTGGACACCTTAACCTTTGACAGCACATGGAAAGAAAATCTAAAGACATAGAAATAAAAGTGAGGCTGTTTGGGAATCAGCATTTATTAAAGTTTCAAATATAATTAACAAAAAGAGTGTCACATCAATACTTTACTAATAATTATCTATAATATTACAATTAGTATCACTATCCGCTTTGCCCAATCCACCCGGTAAAGTGGACAGGACCATAGGGCAAAGTGAACAAATGGTTTATTATGGAACAATTAGCGTAAAAAGAGACAACAATCAAAAAATTATATAAATAATAATGAGAAATTATAGTAACTAATCAGTTATCAGTGCAATGGTCGCAAATAAATATATCCGTTCCTTCAAAAGCCGTACATTTTTTGTGACTCCATTGCTTACAGGAATTACACTGAATCCAATCATCAAGTGGTAGCCCATTGACTTAATCTTCTGCACAAAAATTGCATGTGTATTTTTAATTATTTTCAATTTGTTTAGATTTTTTTCTAGTATTTTTGGTAGTTTCAATATCGTTGGTCGTTTTAACATTTTTGGTCTTGCCAGTACTTTTTTTAAGCGTAGTTTTTGTTTTTAAATATCTGTTAAGATTTTTCAGCACTTTGGTTTACTTTGCTTTAGCAAATTTAACTCTTTGTTCTTCCTTAACCGGTGTGCTGGTAAGTACCTCAGACTTCTGAATTTTTCTTTTGCGAGTTCTCGTGGGAATATGTGGGTTTGGGAAAGGTTTTATTTCTCTTGGACTATAATCAGCAGTATCATATTTCAGCTATTTAGCTGAAGGCTGTAATTTTGTTTCATTGATCTGAATCTCCTCTAATTGGTTTATTTGAAGGTAGGGTGGAATCAATCATAGAAAGGTCACAAATATCATTATTATACTGTTAATCTGGTGTTTTTCGTCTGGTCTGCTAATGATTGGAGGTGGTGTCGAATAAGTAATACGTTGGTCCACAGCTGTGTTTCTAGTTCCTGAATCCACTCGCTCAGTCGATGTGTTTTCTTTTTTTCCAGAGGATGGTAGAATATCAGGAGTAATAGATGAGAAGTCTTTGAGAGGGTCTTCCTCATGTAAATCTAAAATAATTGATGGTGATATACCTCTGGACTCGACGAATCCTGGACAAGATTCTACTAGCAATTCATTAATTTCTTTTATTGAATTGTGAACCTGGGCTGTCACAGTCATGGGTTCAGGAAATTCAATGTCATCGCCAGTTGAAGAATTATCAGAATTATTTTTAGAAGTTTCACTGCGTCTTGATGAACTTTGGGCTCCTGATATCGAAGGTCTGATACCATCGTTCATTGTCTCAACTTTTTCATTAGTTGTCTCCTGAAGAGTTGCTTCGGAATTTACGGTATTGCGATCAGCCATCGTTGTCGAGGAAGGTGCGAAATCTTTTTCTTCCCATATATCCATATTGGTTGGTCAAATACCCGAAGATTGAAATCCTTTGATGGCGTTGTTGGGAGTGGTGCATTTCAAATATGCTGGAGTAAATAATCTAGCTATATCATATTGTTTCAATTCAAAATTCAAAACCATTTATTCAGTTTAGGCCTTCGGAGGGCACTTATGAAGGTCAAATTTAAAGTTACTGAAGCTACAACCGGTTCGGAAGTCAGCCTTCAACTGAGAAGAACCGGCAAGAAACTCAGCAAGGTTACATTCTTTTTTATTTGTTATATAAATTTTTATCTATTCTGACTTTTTGGCTATTTTATAATTTCAATTTTACATAATTTTATATTTAACAATTACAAAATACCTATTATAGGTAACATTAATAAAAACAAAACAAAAAAAAATATGACAAGACTACAAAATAGAAAATAACAATAATTAGGTACTTACAACTTAAACAAGAGATTTAGAGGTGCACTGTGCAGAGAGCAGCTATTTCCATACTTATCTTCAATATAATGAACTACCTTGTAATACGCTTTTTCTTTCAAAACTTTCCTAATATAGTTTTTAAATTTATGATCAGACATTTTGGTTATTGAAAGCGGTATCTTATTATAAAATCGAACACAATTACCAAGAAATGACTTGTTAACTTTAGTTAGTCTAAAGTACGGAACAACTAACTTCTCCCTTTGTCTTGTAATTATACTATGAATATCTAATTTTGACTCAAACATTCCTATGTTTCTACGTATAAACATTATATTTTCATAAATATATAGTGAAGGTAATGTCATTATATTTATTTCTCTAAATAAATCTCTTAATGATTCACGGGGACCCATACTGTAAATTGCACGAATTGCTCTTTTTTGTATAATAAATATTGCTTCTATATCCGCTGCTGCTCCCCAAAACAAAATACCATAGGACAAGAGGCTATGAAAATATGCAAAATAAACTAATTTGGCCGTCTCAACATTCGTCAATTGTTTAATTTTCCTAACAGCAAAAGCAGCCGAACTTAATTTAGCAGCTAGAGTATCAACCTGAGGTCCCCATTGCAATTTATTGTCTAATGTAAGACCCAAAAATACCGTTTTATTTAAAAGATCAATATGGCTCCCATCTATTATTATTTGGCTATCTACTTGTGCTACATTTGGTAAAGAAAACCTTAAGCATTTAGTTTTCTTTGAATTTAGTAATAGATTATTTGTAGCAAACCACCCACAGACAATTGACATAGTATGATTAACTTTAGTTAGATCTTTGTCTTTTCTATTAACTTTAAAAATTAATGATGTATCATCAGCAAACAAGACAATATCTGTGAGGTCATTTACAACATATGGCAAATCATTTATATATACTAAAAACAAAAATGGACCTAAAATTGAACCCTGGGGTACCCCCATTTCGACTAAAGAGCCCTTGGATGTTGTGCCGGTAATCCCTACCTTTTGCTGGCGATTTGATAAATAAGATAAAACAAGATCATGAGCAGTTCCACGAATTCCGTAGAAGTCAAGTTTTAGTAGTAGCGTACGGTGGTCAACGCAATCGAATGCCTTGGACAGATCACAAAAAATGCCAATCGCATCCTGTGAATCCTCCCATGCGCCATAAATGTGCCTCAGCAATGTTGCTGCCGCATCGGATGTAGATCTTCCCTTCGTGAAACCGAACTGATGACCATGCAATACCTTATGCTTAGTAAAGTGACTTGACATTTGATTAAGCAGCAATTTTTCTAAGATTTTACTAAGTGCTGGCAGAACGGAAACTGGTCTGTAATCAGATGGATTCTCCCTACAACCGGACTTGAAAATAGGTACTATTCTACTATATTTCATTAAATCAGGAAAACAACCCTGATCAATGCATTCATTAAAAATATTTGACAAAACAGGTGCAATCACTGTTATTATTGATTTTACGATTGTTACTGATAAGCCCCATAAATCTTCAGTACTTTTCATATTGAGAGAATTAAAAGTTATTATGATATCGCTAGCATTAATATGGTCAAATTTAAAACTTGGAAATGTATTATGAATATGCTGCTTGAGTAAAGATTCCGCTGCTATAGGACATGATTTAAGGCTTTTAGTAGTTTTACCAGGTATACTCGTGAAGAAGTTTTCAAAAGCACAGGCTACATCTAAATTATTTGTTAGAATTTTATCATTAATTTTAAGAGTTACCTGTTCATTATTATTTCTAATTTTACCAGTTTCCGTATTAATAACATTCCAGACTGTCTTTATTTTGTTATTAGCATTACCTATTTTATTACATATAAAGTAAGATTTAGCTTGATTACACACTAACTTGAAAGTCTTTGAAAATTTTCTAACATATTTATGAAATTCCTCGTTCTGAGTTAGAGATTTTAAATGATAAAGTTCATACAACCTATCCCTGCTCTTACGAATACCTTTTGTAGCCCAGTCACTAAATCCCATTTTACTATTTACCTTCACTATTTTAGTAGGACAGGCTCTATTAAAATTATCGCAAATCCCAGACAATAAACCTTCATACAAGACATTGGGCTCAGCACTATGATATATTGTATTACAGAGTTTCAGTTCTAAATTATTCTTAAAGGTGTCTAATCTTGCCTTAGTAGTAGGTCTAATTACTTTCGTTACTTTAAATACTTGTCTTTTAAATGGCAATTCTATTAATTGAGCCTTATGATCCGAGCGAATACCACTAATAATCGATTTCCCTAGTATACTACTATTAGTTAATATATTATCAATACAAGTAGCCGAAGTGGCTGTAGATCTTGTTGACTCACTAAACAATAAATCTAAGTTGAACGATTTGAATAAGGCAACAAAATTCCGACTTTCAGATGAATTACTAAGAGTATCTACATTAAAGTCGCCACATACAACTATTGACGAAGAATCTCTTCCATTATAGACGTAAACAATAAAAAATTTGATGCCGGTGGCCTATAAACACAAACAATAATATAGTTCTGCAACTCTGCACAAGACACCTCACAAACACGCTCAACAGAGAGGCTACAAATATCTTTACGATCCTTGAATTTAATATTATTATTTATAAGAATTATTGTGCCGCTACCTTCTGCAGATAATCTATTGAATATACTGGCAACTGTAAAGTTTTTAATATTAAAAAGCATAGTGCCCGGTTTCAACCATGTCTCCAGGGCCGGATTTAAATTTGTGCCGCCCTGGGGCACTGAAGAAAATGCCGCCCTATGACTTAAATTTTATTTTAATAGATTTGATATCTTATTTTTTAGGAATTAGAATAACTAATTGATTGCAGGAAATTTATTATGTATTATATAGCATTTATTATACAATATGTTTTATTTATATTTATTCTTTATTTACTCATATATTATATATTATATTATTTATTACATACTATAATAATATATAAAAATATTTGTATTTTTCTTAGAATTATAAGTTTTGCACTAAGAATGACTTAATATTAGTATTGCATAATTTTTTTCTCAGGCAAACTCGCCTAACTTTTTGAATTGCAAACTGGTCGATTTGATTCAAAAATATAAAATTGTTCTTTTTAATCAAAATATTTATTTAGTCTCACTGGCAAAACCTGTGTTGTATTGCAAAAGTGAAGAATTATTAAACAATAATAATATGAATATCTAATAATAAAAAAATATATATATACAAACAAACTAAAGCTGACCAGGCCCCACAAGCTGCGCAGCTTGTGGGGCCTTAAACAGGTGCTCCTGTTCACAAGTATGACGCATGTGGCAGCCATCGCCCTCCTCGCCATACTGTAGGGAAGTGAGCGACCCGCCACAAACGCCGCCGCAAGCAAAGGCATTTAAGTGAGCATGACTAACTTAAGCTTGTTAACATCAAGATAGGAATATTGAATTTTAAAATACACACAAAGTGTTATCACTGTGACTATAACATGTTCATAAAAGTAATAGCCAACGTATTAGGTACATTAGAATAGAATATAAATGTATATACAGTAGAACCTCGTTAAGTCGAACCTCGATAAGTCAAAAACCTCCAAACCTCGAAAAAATGTTTTGTTCCCTTCCCTTCAAACACCAAAACCTCCATTACTTGAAATCTTGACCCTCTGTTAGTCGAAATAATCACCGAGTCCTTCCAAGCGATTTTGGTACATATTTTCACTCTATAACTCGAAAAATTTAATTTGACCTCTGTATCTCGAACATAGCAACGTTTTATTTTTCAACCTTTCCAACTTGATCATTTGGAATTTATTACCTCTATTGTTCGAACAAAAATAAGTTACCGACTTTAAGATCTTGCCGACAATGTGAGTACACTATTGTTTCTTAAAAAACATTTTAGAGTATACGATAATAAATTTATGACTCACGTAAACACGTGTTTGCTTGCTTGGTGTCAGGTGTTCAATTTTGATTTCCTTTGAAATTTAGCTAAGCAAGTCATTTGTTTTCGACTTAAATACTGTCAGATGTAGTTTGGTTCTACTGCAATACACATCAATTAGTACAACAGTTAACATGAGTGCTGTGAAACGTAAACTAAAAACTTTGAGTCTTGCTGAAAAATTAGAAGTGCTCGAAGCTGTGAAGAGGAATCAAAAAAAGAAAGATGTTGCTGAACAATTTGGCCTGCCACTTTCAACAATAATAAAAAATTAATCAGACATCATGAGAGAAATACAAAACGGTCAAAGTTTGTCCTGCAAAAGACGACGAATTGCAGAATATCCGGGCTTGGAGGAGTGCTTACTTAAATGGTTTGACCAGTGTCGCAGCCAAAATATCAGTGTTAGTGGACCACTGTTACAAGAAAAAGCCCAAATATTCTCTAAATCATTGGGACTCGTTAATTTCAGAGCCAGTAATGGATGGTTAGAAAAATTCAAAAGAAGACAGGATCTTGTTTTTAAAAAAGGTTTGTGGGGAAAGTGCAAGTGTCAACATTGAAACCTGTAACAAATGGAAAAGTGAATTGCAAGATTTGTTACATGGTTACGAACCTGACAATATCTTCAATGCTGACGAAACAGGCCTGTTTTTTAAATGTCTTCCTGATAAGACTCTAACTTTTAAAAATGATAAATGCCACGGTGGGAAGCATAGCAAGGAACGTTTGACTATCCTGCTAGGAGCAAACATGTCGGGCACAGAAAAACTCTCACCATTAGTCATCGGCAAATCTAAAAAACCTCGTTGTTTTTCAAGATGTAAATCACTACCACTGCAATATGAAGCGAATACAGAAGCATGGATGACTTCTGCAATTTTCAAAAACTGGCTAATAAGCTTTGATAAGAAAATGGCCAAAGAAAAAAGAAAAATCTTGTTGTTCCTTGATAATTGTACAGCTCATAATGATATTCCACAAATGAAAGCTGTTAAAATACATTACCTGCCTGCCAATACCACATCAAAATTACAGCCTATGGACCAAGGTATCATTAAAAACTTCAAGTCATTGTATCGAAAAGAAGTTGTCAGGAACATGTTGGATAATATGGAAGAAAAAAAGAATTCTACTATAGATGTATTGCAAGCCATGAGAATGGCTGATAAAGCTTGGCGAAATGTTACTGCGACTACAATAAAAAAACTGTTATGTACACTGTGGTTTTTCATCGTCGTCAACAATAGTAGCTGAAACCGAAGATATTTCTATTTCACCTCCTGCAGAATGGAACGCAGTGGTATCTGAATCAGGAATATCCTTTGAGGACTTTGTTTCGTTGCGATGATGGAGTTATGACTGCTGGGACATTATCTGATGACGAAATTATCGATTCAGTAGCTCAGAAAACCGATACTAATGATTTAGATGACATAGAAGACGTGAATAGTACATGCACTCCATGGGTTTCCATCAAAGAGGCGCGAACCGCATTGAATACCTTACGTAATTTTATAGAGCAGACCAGTAACTCTGAAGAAGAAGAATTTTCTGCTCTTTATAGATTAGACAATGCTATAGATAGAGAACAAACAAATTATCTAAAGCAAAAAAAAATTACTGACATTTTTTAATGCCATATTTTTTATTTTAAAATGATTTGAAATAATGTTGATTTATAATAAATAAAAATATGTTTGTCACCTCTGCAAGTTGAATTTTTATTAATTTTACCTCTCTAACTCAAAATTTATAAGAATAAACCTCAAACTCTTTATGTCGAATCAAAATCCGCCTAAGTCGAAATCCTCCATAAGTTGAAAACTCTATAGCTCGAAATTTTTGGCGTCTCCCTAGATGTTCGACTTTATAAATTCACTTATAAAAATACCTTAATGGGTAGCTTGTCAGGCGAACAGTTCATTGCCAAAGATTATTATCTTCTAAATAATCAGATATACTATAAAACCCCTTTTGATATAAAGTATTCTTTACCACCTTTTTAATTTATGCACGGGTAATTCTTGTATGTTTTTAGGTAGTTTGTTAAAGAAACGTATACATTGCCCTTTAAAAGATTTTTTTACTTTACTGAGACGAGTTACAGGTACTACGAGTTTGTGCTTGTTTCTAGTGTTAATTCTATGAGTGTCGCTAATTTTGGCAAATAGGTTTATATTTTTACGAACATACATTAAATTCTCATAAATGAATTGTGACGGCACTGTCAGAATATTAATGTTCTTAAATTTATCTCTAAGAGAGTCTCTAGGACTCATATTCTAGATTGCGCGAACAGCTCTTCTGCAGAATAAAAATAGAATTGATATCGGCACCACTACCCCAAAGGAGGATGCCGTAGGACATCAAACTGTGAAAATAACTAAAATAAACTAATCTAGCTGTATCTACGTCAGTAAGAGATCGTATTTTCTTTACTGCATATGCTGCAGCTCTGTTCGCCAATCGAGATATATGAGGTCCCCACTGAAGCTTTGCATCTAAAGTGATACCTAAAAATACAGTGGCTTCTACAAGTTCTATCTTTTTATTTGAATGTCGGTATCTACTTTCCATACATTCGGTAGACTAAATTTGATACATTTCGTTTTCATTTCATTTAAAAGCAGATTATTTACAGTGAACCAGTTTACCACTTCAGAGAGAGCATTGTTCACATCGTCATAATTTAGTTCATGTCGTTTCATTTTGTAAAGAAGTGAAGTATCATCAGCGAACAATACTACCTCATGTTTTTTTCTACAAGATAGGGTAAATCATTAATATATATCAAAAAAAGGAAAGGTCCTAGGATAGAGCCTTGCGGGACGCCCATCGTAACTGTTGATCCAGAGGATAGCTTTCCATTCACATCAACCCTCTGAATTCTATTACTTAAGTATGACTTCAGAAGGTTAAGCGACTGGTCTCTTATACCATAGTGATGTAATTTCCTGATTAACAACTCATGCTCAACACAATCAAATGCCTTGGACAGATCACAAAAAACACCAAAAATATCTTTTGAATCCTCCCAGGCAGCAAAAATAAGTTGCATAAGCTCAACACCGGCATCAGTTGTTGAGCGAGCCTTTGTGAAACCAAACTGTTTATTCTGTAAAAGGTTATTACTATTAAAATGTACCGTGAGCTGATTAAGAATAATTTTTTCAAAAACATTACTAAATGTAGGTAGTACAGATATCGGTCTAAAATTTGTAGGGTCAGATGTACTACCAGCTTTAAATACAAATAAATACAAATACAAAATGTTTATTTTCTATAACATGTTTTACATTTTTCAGTACAGTAATTCGATGCCTCGATACTTTAGATATTTTTACAAAAGGCAAAACCATTTAAATTTGATATTACTTTAAGAATAAAAAAAATAAAAAAAATACAAGAAATCAGGTAGGTAATAAATAAAATTACAACAACCGTTTACTATTTTAAAACAATTTGTTCTAAAAATAAAGGCACTACTTTACTACATTTCATTAAATCAGGAAACACACCACAATCAATACACTTATTAAAGATGCAAGCCAAATGCGGCGCAATGCAATCAATTATAATTATAGAATTTATAAGTTTTACAGAGAGTCCCCATAGGTCAACAGTTTTTTTCATATTAATTAGCTTGTAAGCTTTAATTATATCTACAGAGGTAACATACGAAAATGTAAAGTAATCAGTACATTTAGTTACATTGGTTTGATTGGTAAATGGTTTCATAGAAGTCATTCACATTTATTTTTGGTATACAGCACATTAATGAAAAATGGTGGAAATGAATAATGATTCAACACAGTGCAATTTTAAATTTAGTTTCTTTATAAAATCTCAATACTTTTTGATTTGTAAGCCTGTAAAATCAGGACACAATTTTTGTGAATATAATGACGATTTGGCTATCAAGGGGTAAGTTCGGACAGCAATTTAAAACTATTTCTATTGCTAGGAGTACATAGTGTATGAATGGAATGAATCCGATCTTTTCTGTTCTTTAACATGACATCAACAAAATCTTCCTAATACTACAAACATAGATATACCAAATTATTCCTTTTTTTTTTTCGTTTATATTGTCCGATCTTACCCCACATACCAAATTTAGAAGATATTAAGATTCTCAAAGTTTGGTTTTATCTACAAGCATACTACCAAATAAAGCAAATGTATGTTAAAGCTATAAAATTTAAATACTGTACGGTTGAAATGAAGGGAACAGGTGACAGGAACAAAATATTGTTTTTTATAAACTTGAAATATTCAAATAATAAACGAACGTGTTGCAGTATAAAATATGATATAATAATATAAAGTAAAGAAATCACCATTACGGAATGACATAATTTATAGTATATGAAATTAACATTCGTCAATTTAAAAAAAAATGGCTACAAACAATTATATCAAAGAATTGGAAGTTGTCGTAGAAATTTCAGTTTAATTGGGATTAAAATCCCATTTTCAACTGTGATTTTTTTCTTTAGTGCTTCCACATGTTGTTCGTATACAAGGCTCCTCTGGCCCCTCTGGCACCCACAACTTTAGTTTTGGTGGGATCGAGACAAACTGAAGTTTCATCGAGGTTCCAGATTTTCTTGGGATCCGAAATATTTAACCCCTGGAGCGTCTTTTCGAGAAGAGTAAAATATTTGTGAATGATAAACGGATCTGTCATTTTTTCCCTTAGGTATTCTAAAGGTTGTGGCTTTTTATTGACAAATTATGGCGTTGACGAAAAGAAATAAACCAGTCCGGTCCCGGTCTGCCATCATTGAAGGGGGTTTTTATTTTATTTCTTTTTATAAAATCTTGAGTTACATCGAGTACCTCTTCTCTTGATTAACCCCACTTTTCCAGTGTTCGTAGGCAGTTTGCCAATTCAGATTCTAATGCCACTGGGATAGCTGTCGGCCTGCCAAGGGTATTACTTACTATCGCTGTTTTCTTCAAGACTCTATCACTAAGAGTAGATGTAGGTATGCCGTACATTTTTGAAGCGGCTGCATAGGTGAGCTCCTTATCATTTATTTTCTGCATGGCTAATTGCAGCGCTTCTTTTGTAAAGAAAGTGGCCCGCGAAGAAGTTCAGGAGTATTTACGTGGCATCTGCAAGTGAATTGTTGATTAAGGTATCGAGTATTACTCCAGACGCAAACCCTAACATCTCAATAACAGTTACGTAAGTTAGTTTAAGTAAAATAATATCTGCTACATATACATGTCCGATCTTTACTCGAGATGGGTAACACCGGATTCCAGCCTACAGAGGTAATAAACATATCTGGATTAGTTTAACCATGTTATCACTGCTTACAACTTATTATTTAAGCAGAATAATACCAAAATAAACTATATTTTTGCTAAAATATGCAAATACGAATAAAGGTGAAAGACCGGATAGATAAATATTTTATAAAACTTACCTTGTTTTCTCTTACGGCGCGTGGTATACGTCCGAGTTGCCGGAGCGACTGGCGGTCATTGCAGGGCGGGGCGGAACATAATGACGAGGCGCGCAATATGGCTAGCATTCAAAAATATAGTCAAATAAGTGTGATATTTGATTTCTACGTTCTTACCCCAGCGCCGATCTTACCCCAACACACCTTACCTTTACCAATTTCATCACTAAACATCACAATATTATTCATGTTTGCTTTGCACACATTTTTTGTGATGTCTACGTTCTTATCTAAAATAGAAGAATTAAGAAACCAGCTCAAACAGATGGGAGAAGACATTTCAGAAAAAATCGTAATAACGAAAGTGCTAATGTCTCTTTCAGATGCCTATAAATATTTGTGTCGGCGTGGGAGTCCGCGCCCGACGAGAAACAAACGCTAGAAAATCTCGTCGCGAGATCACTGATTGAATAAGAACGTATTAATGAAAAGGAGCCTCAAAACTCGTCAGCATCAGCGTTTTTAGCTAAGAAAAACATTAAGTGTTATAAGTGCAATAAGTTAGGACACTATCAAAGCGAGTGTAATCAAAACAAGGGTCATTGACAAGACAATAGACCGGTTAAAAAGTGTTATTACTGTAAAAAAATGGGGCATACTAAAAGTGAGTGCTACTTCAAGAAGAATCAAGAAAAAGACAGTACGAGTAATGCATTTATGGTGATGAACTCAAATAGTAACGCTCAAGAATCTAAGTGGTTAGTAGACTCGGGCGCTAGCCAACATATGTGCCGTGATCGTAACCTATTTGCAACATATTTATCGTTAAGCAATAAAACCGTGATAGTCGGGAATGGCGAGGAGATTAGTGCACTCGGGTGTGGACAGGTGGCGCTACAGGTTTACAATGGCCGCGGATGGGTCAACACAACCATAGACAATGTACTCTTCGTTCCGGAGTTGAAAACAAACTTGTTATCTGGCGAATGCGCTACAGAGAGAGGTTATGTTGTTAAAATGGACAATAATTTGTGTAAATTCTACAAAGAAAATACTGTGAGTGCCGTAGCGAGTCGTATCGGAGATATGTACTATATGGACGTGCGTTACAACTTGTACAAGTAGTATTGTAAAAGTGTGTCCTGTCACAATATTTTGTGACAATCAGAGTGCCATAATGGTAGCGAACACTGAAAGTGTCAAAAGATTAAAAAATATTGATATCAGATATCATTTCATAAAAGAGTTGATTAAATGTGGAAAATTAATATTAAAATATATTAAAACTGAAGACCAAACCGCAGATATGTTCACAAAAGCATTAAATAAAAATTTACTGTCAAGATTTATTAAAAACTGTGGTTTGTATGAATAAGTTAAATAAATATGTGACTGTAAGGGTGTATTACATTGAGAGGGGGTGTTGGTAGCAATGTAATATTTTCTATTTTTTGATGTGTTGGCAACACTGTCTCTGTGTGCTGTCTTGGCTTTTATGGTCTGCGGTGTAAAGTATTATAATTACATTAATAAAAGTCTGCTTAAGGTTAAATTATTGTTTTACTTACATTTCAACACTTTCCTTTGTCAGAGAGAACTTTGGGTGGTTTATTTGTTGATGTTTGGATGCCGGTTTCATCAACGTTGTAGATCCTGGTACCGTCAATGCCATGTTTTTCAGTCTGGATAATCAGCAACTCGTAGAATCTTTCCACTTGCGGACGGTTGAATCCTTTCACTCTAGCAATTGAAGTTGGTTCGGGCACTCTTAGGGTGATTTGAGGATTTCTACGCATAAATCCTGCTAGCCAATCATAAATCCTGCTAGCCAATCATCACCAGCCTTTTCATTTTTGTTCCAACTTTGTGGATACGTAAGATTGTTCTTTTTTGCGTAAATGAAAACTAAGGCTTTGAAATCTTCTCGAGTCAGTCCATAAAAAACGTTATCCATCTCTTGCAAATAAATTTGAAGGTCGTCTTCCTGTTGGTCGTTAAAAACTTTACGAAAACGCCCAAGCTGAGCAGTCGAAGTACCTTTTTTCCAATGCCTGTACAGAGTAGCATAAAGTAGGTTGTTTTTTTTTGCTGTTGCTTTCACAGGAACACCAGCATTGCAGTCAGCTATTGCAAGCATCATGGCGTCCTCGCTCCATTTGGCTTGATTAGTTTTTCTTTTATATTTATAAACCATCTGAAACATAAATAATAATTATTATTTTAATAAATTTAAGTTTGTCTATGTATAATAGTACTAATAAAAACTTGTGCAAAATAAACGAACATTCATAATCAAAATGTCTACCGGGTAAATGGAATACTACTGGGCAAAGTGGATACCATATTCACTTTACCCTTGTTCACTTTGCCCAATAGGTACATTTTGCACTTAACCTAAACTGAAATGAAAACAACAAACAATATGACAAAACTTGCAATAAATCAACACGAAAACATGCACTTTTCAGACATTATCACTGCAAAACGGTAACAATATGTATATATGCATAATTATAAAAATTACTTACTATGATATATCGTAACAAATTACCACTTCTTTTTTTCTGTTTTATTCACAAACGACGCACGACCTTGCGCTAACTCTCTCTGTTTACAACTGAGGGGTGGGGAGCCGCCCTTGTAGCAGGTGACAGACATGTTCGTACGCGCCATTTTGAAATAGTGAAGGGTATTCACTTTGCCTGGGCTATTCGCTATGTCCGGACTTCCCCTATGTGTAGTTAGTGGTTTTTACGGATAGGTGGGGGTCACTAGCTCAGGGGTATGATACCGTACTGTTATACGGAATCTGGTAAATTGCTTTTTAAAAAAACCACTTTCTTTTACACACAGTAATATAATTAATAAAATCTTCAGAGATTACAATAATTTGCGAATAGAAAGGTTTGACCGGCGCGAATGAGGGGACGAGACCGACTGACTGAGTCTCCTAGGATAAATACTAACTTGAGATAGGAATGTGTGGATTCAGGATTAGTCAGCAGTAGTAGAGTAGGGAATCGAGGGTATAACATCTCCCCCGCTAAGAGTAAACTTACCATGAAAGGAAAGTTTACAGGCTGATGAAAATCGAGCCGAAGAAGGAGAAGATGATGAGAGTATGCATTGGGATGAGAGGATAGGAAGCGCCAATCTAACATAAACATTCTACATCTTATAAATAACATAACTTAATCTATTCTTAGTCTAGGTAGCGAAATTTGTTCTACATGTGGACAATTTACTTCATTTAAAATTGGCTTTTTACATATAGATAGTAACTTAGTACAGGCATTGAATTTACAAAAAAGGTAAATTAAGAAGGAAGCAAAGAATAAATATAAAACAATAGTTAAAATAGGAAACCTTATGTGATAAAAGAAAATACATCATTTTTGTTATTAATAAAATCATCAAGGTCTTTTGTTTCTAATTCAGTTTGAACCTTTAAGCTATTAAGATTATCTAGGTGTATAATTGATAAAGTTATGTTTGAAGTAGTTACATTGAGTTTCTTAAAAGTTCTTAAGTTGCAACACTTATCATCAATAAGGTTGAAATCAGAATTAATATGTGGTATATTTACTTCTAGATTAAACATTGCCAAAGTGATAGAATTCCAGTTCCGCTTACAATTACTTCTTTAATTTTACCGTAACACTCTATAGATACCCTGGTAGGTCGGGTTTGAACAAACATCCAATTATTGTTGCCAAGATTTTGCCAAATATCTACATTGCCATAAATGAATTTAGTTTCACATTGCGAGGGTAGAGCCTTTACAATTTTTGTCATAACTTCGACTTCATAAATAGGATTAGTGTTAACTGATAGGATTTTTGGAACTTCACAAGCAACATTTCCATTATTTAAAGGTTTGCAAGTACTCAGATCACTTAAGGTGCAATATGAAGATTTGTCTTTGCTAAGGGCTACGTAATTTGCTGTAGGTAAAATCATCGCATAAGAGTCTGACGCGTTTACATCGTGAGGTATCGGGACTGGTATAATCTTATATAGGTCATATTCAACGTGGTAAACTAACGGAATTCTTAAAACAAATATTACACTATTAGCTGTATAATAAGCGGCAGGTTCTGAAAGTTTTTTTTATAAAAACTTGAGCGCATTTGACTAGATCTCACCTGATGGAAAGTGACGATGCAGTCGAGGATGGTACACGCGAACTCAAGTAATGCCTATTCACTCTTGCTTTAAAGACTCCGTGATTGTATGAATCGGGAAAAAGTTCTTTCAATAGTGTTTATATTTCTTAAATTTACACTTACAGGAAATTCCTTATATTTAGGGATATATCATATGTTACTTTCTATGTCAGCACACAATTGTGCCGGTGTAACGATTGAGGGATGCAAGGTATTGCTATTGGCAAACATTATAGAATTTACTATTTCTTCTAACTTAAAGGAGTTAGAGTCAGTAAATTTGCTTGCAAAACATTAAGAACTTCAGTTATCTTATTTCTAAATAAAAGTTCGTTAGTAACTATAGTTATATTTTTTAACAATGTATTAGTAATTTCGTTCAAACGCGCTTCATTCTTTAAAATATTAATTAAAGTTTTGTTAAAGTTTGAAATTGCGGATATGAAAGTATTTTGTTTCACTAAAGAAGCTATTTTTTTATCATCTGAATGTAGCGTTTGAATGGCTGTGCAGAAACGGGGGCTTCAGGGCTTCTCCAATGATTACTTTATTTATTTATTTCTTATAAACGTTTATTAATTGTATTATTCGTAAATTACAGATACTTAAAAATTATTATAAAATTGCGTGCGCGATGGTGGGCAAAAAAAGTCGTTGAGTGGCTAACGGATTCTAACACAAGCTTCTTTCAATGGGTCAAGTTGATCATCTCGCCATCTAGGTAAACGCATCGTTAGGGCTTCGTACTGACAATAGATGGCACTGGCTGTGGCGCCGACATGCCCCCGGCCTTGGAAGCTCCGACTTCCAAGATATTGCTGCATCAGATATCATGAATGCTGTCTTCAGGTTGAAGTGGCAAAGGACATATTTTTGAAAACGCCCTCCATATAGTCCCAGTCGCAGTGCGTATATCAGCAACACGTGAAACTCCATCGGCTCCTGGGAATACTTGTGTGACGCGTCCTAGTCTCCATTTGAGAAGTGGTGTGCCATCTTCCTTAATAAGGACTAAACTATTCAGTACAACGTCATCAATATTCGATTTCCATTTAATCCTCTGTTGCAACTCCGACACGTACTCCTTGGACCACCGCTGCCAAAAGTGTTGGCGTAGCTGCTCGATGTGGCGATAGCGGTCGAGGCCTGATGTCTTCAGATCAATCAGGTTATTGCACGCAGGTGCTGTTAGTGGTCGCCCGATGCAGAAGTGACTCGGCGTCAGCGGGGTCAGGTCGTGAGGGTCTGAGGACAAAGGTGACAGGGGACGGGAATTCAAGATGGCTTCAATTTGAGTTAAAACCGTGCTAAATTCCTCGTAAGTTAAGTTAGCCTTGCCAACAATACGTCTTAAGTGATATTTGCAAGACCTTATTCCACTTTCCCACAAGCCTCCAAAATGGGATGAATATGGCGGGATAAAATGAAATTCAATGTTGTCATTCACGGCGAAATCAACAATTGATTGATTATTATGTTTTAAAAACTCATTTAATTCCCTACTAGCTCCCACAAAGTTTCTACCATTATCTGAGTATATAGCATTAGGTTTACCCCTTCTGCTAATAAAACGTTTTAAGGCTAAAAGATAATCGTCAGTGGTAAGACTGGTGACAAGTTCCAAGTGAACTGCTCGTGTTAAAACACAAATAAATAAACATACGTACGCTTTAGTTAAACGAGCACCTCTGCCCTTTCTATTCACTCACTAAGGTACGATTTCATCAAATTAAGTGCTGCACCCTTAACTCCATAATAGTCTAATTTACGCGTAAGTGTCTGATGGTCAACACAATCAAAAGCTTTAGATAAATCACAGAACACTCCAATAATATTCTGCGACTTTTCCCAAGCGTTGAAAATTTGTTTTAAGAGTGCTACCCCGGCATCAATAGTGGAGCGACCTTTAGTAAAACCGTACTGCTCACTATGTAAAAGTTTATTTAAATTAATGTGAGCAAGTAATTGCGTTAAAATAATCTTTTCGAATACTTTGCTTAGGGCTGGCAAGATAGAAACGGGCCTATAATTGGTTGGATCACTAGGATCTCCGGCCTTGAACAAAGGTATAACTTTGCTATGTTTCATTAAATCCGGAAATTTACCAAAATCTACGCATCGGTTAAAAATTAGAGCTAATTGGGGAGCAATATTATCAATTATACCCTGCAAAACTGTTACTGATATACCCCATAAGTCGCCAGTCCGTTTAACTTTTAAACTTTTGAAAGTTTTGATGACATCGTAAGGTGTGATATGCCTAAACCTAAACAATTCATTGCACTCTGATACGTTAGTTTTTAACAACGACTCAGCATCTGCCGGTGAAGAATCCAAGGAGCTGGTTGTGGCTATAGGTATGTCAGTAAAAAAATTATTAAAAGCAAGTGCAATTTGATCATCTTCACAGATAATATTTCCGTTAATATTTAATTCAATGCGCTTATTATTGTTTTGAGTTTTACCTCTTTCTGAATTAATTATGTTCCAAGTAGTTTTTACTTTATTATTTGATTGGCTTATCTTATTTCTTAGATATATAGATTTTGCCGAAGTGCAAGCTTTTTAAACACTTTGGAATATTTTCTTACATACTCAATAAAATCGACATTTTGATTGTATTTCTTCATACCATACAGCTCTACTTGTATAAATACCAACTGTTGCCCAGTCGTTAATCTTAATTTTATAATTTTTCTTGAAAGTCTTAAGTTTAAAAGCCTTATTAAATTCGATTTTTATAAATTTAAAGAGTTCAGTATAGAGACCATCCGGCTCGTCCTGTGCCATGCTAACAGAAACTATATTTTTACTAGCTGACCCGGCAAACGTTGTGTTGCCACATTTACTTTATTATAAACTATACGTGAAAATTAATCGTACTGCAATTATTATATTCGATTGCCATCTAGCAACCCTATTGCGAATCTGTGGATGGAACAGAATAATATAAAAATTGCGATTAAAAAACAGAGGTTGATCGTAGAAGGGTGAAAATTTGATGTTGAAGTATGAGTTTGTTAATGATAAATCATAATAAAATAAAAAAATGTTGTAAAGAAAATAAAAATCAATATTTAGGGGTGGGTCACCTTACTAGGAGCATCGCCAATGCGTTGTCGACCCTGAGACGTGAAGTTGTTAAGTCTCATGTGCCTGTAATTTCACCGGCCCCCTTACCTTTCTAACCGAAACACAGTAATACAATTGCATTACTGCTTCACGGCGGAAATGGGTAAGGTGGTAGTACTTCCCCGGACGAACTCTGCACTAAGAGCTCTACTACTCGAATATCATTTAGGGGTATGAAAAGTAGATGTTGCCCGATTCTCAGACCTACCCGATATGCCCACAAAATTTCATACAAATTGGTTCAGCCGTTTCGGAGGAGTTTGTTGACAAACACCGCGACATGAGAATTTTAAATATTAGGTAGTAGGGATAGGGATTATCTTCAAATAAATTTAGTTATTAATTGTTAATAAATCCTCCTATCAGTGTATTGGTAAAAAAGAGTAAGTTAATATTGTATTCGTTTGCTCATTATTTGACTTACCTTGCACAATAATAAAACAGGTATATTTATTAAACACGTAACACGTTTTCGTTTTGCTTTAAAACTATTTCCAAAAAAATGTTAAGTACTCTCACTACGTCATACGCTCACAACACGTGTTTATTTACATGAGAAAAAAATAATACGTATAACAGTCACTACTACGATGGATACACAAATAAAACCGATAGGAACGAAGTTGCTTATAATAAATAATATGAGAAAGTATAATTATTGTGATTATTTAAATAAAACATGGCTGCGGTGACCGTTTACCATCAGACCGGCTGTCAACTTGTTTACCTTAGTAGTGACAAAAGAAACAAATAGTTTCGATTCCGTAGTCACGTGGCAAATTAATTTACAATTTAAAATAATAAAAATGTTTCCAAAAATATAAAAAGAATTAGTTGGTGTGGACTACCCTTTACATTTAGGGGGATAAAAAAATTACGTTGGCCTATTCCCAGACCTACTCAATATGCACACAAAATTTCATGAGAATCGGTCAAGCCGTTTCGGAGGAGTACGGTATCGAACACTGTGACACGAGAATTTTATATATTAGATTAACGTTATCTTTAAATCGAGCGATACGATTCAAAGTGATGGGCCTACAAGTTATTTTAAGCGGCATATCATTCGATTCATTTACAAAAACTACTTTCTGGCCGCAATGATCAGAAGTTAATTCAGTAATAATTGATTTCTTAAGTGCATCACAGCTGCAAAACATATTATCGAGACAAGTGGCAGAAGTTCCCGTAATTCTGGTAGGCTCACAAAATAAATTACTAAGATTAAATGATTTAAATAAATTAATAAGTCTTATAGTTGTGGGAGAAGCTACTAATAAATTGACATTGAAATCGCCACATACTATAACATTCTCATTACAAGTTTGAGCTTTCTGTAAAGCATCTTCTACCACCATTTCAAATAAGTTATAGTCACCTAAGGGGGGACGGTACACGCAAATTATAACAAAGCGCTCAAGCTCCACACAGGACAATTTATAGTTAGGAATACTTATTAACAACTCAGAATTCTTCAACCAATGTTCGGTGACACATAATACATCAACATTATGGTATTCAACAAATAATTGCATTTCTAATTCTTTGCCAGCTAAGCCCTGAATATTCTGATGAACTATATTTAATTTATTGAGCTTAGCTTTTGTCCTAATATAAGAAAATCCCCCCACCACTGGCATTATTATCAATAACACCAGTGTCAATATTCCCAACTAAGCTACTTGTAGCTTGGTCATAAATATGTATATTTCCTGCTAGCAATGTAGCGATCTGTTTCTTAAACTTAATGGGCAGATACATAGTATCTTTTGTCAATTTAAAATTAAATGTAAAACTATTAATGTCAAAATAAAACATGGCGTCACTATGACGATGAATTAAATTATATAGTGTCATATTCATGTCATATATGTGCTTATTCTGTTCCTGAGACAACAAGTTAGAATAAGGAAAGGCACATAAAACAAATTGACAATTATATTGGCTGTGTAAGTCAAGCAACTTGTCGAAACTATTAATAATGCTCTTTTTCCGGACATTTAAACTATCTCCACAAAGTATGATAACAGTTGTATTATGATGACGTTCCTGTGAATTAACATTTTTAATTAATTGCTCATAAGAAGCACCGGGATAACATTTGTTTACAACCTTTTCGTTTAATACGTTGTTAATAAGAGGGCCGAAACCTTGACCAATTTTATCACTAATAACAATAGTTTGTTTTACCAAGTCCAGTGTTTGTAATGTTAGATTTGTCGATTTAGTGTTCAACTCTGTCTGTGAAGCAGAGCTAAAATTTGCGTTGGAACAGGTACAATGATTATTTACAAGAGAGTCAAGCCGTTCACTATTATATTCGCTTAATTTTATGAGTTCATCTGCCGCTGAAATATGCTCGTTAATGTGTAATTGAGCATTATAATACTGTTTATTAATAGCTTCTAAGGAGCTCTTCAAATTATTTATTTCTTCGAGAAGATGTTGCGTATCACTCTCGTACAAATCCCTACTTTGCTAAAGGCTAATATTACATGTTTCTAATTTTTCGACTAAATTAAACCGTTCTTTTTTTAATAATATATTATTTTTGTGCGTCGACTTATATATCTTTAAAAGTTTTTGTGATTTATTTATGATTTTGTTGAACCTGATGTATTTTTTTAATTTATTCCGGCTATTGAAATGAGTTACATTTTAGATAGTATCGCGCGGACTAGATTCGTCGTCAGAAGTCAAATCAATGGTCGAAAGAAGCTCATCAGAGTTAACATCCGAGTTACAGGCTAGTAATTCATCATAAAGGCTCTGAGTAGCGTCACTTTCCCGAGATTCTTTAACAGTCTCTAGCTGGACAATAGACTTATGAGCGTCATTTAAGCTGATCTCAAGTTCGGTGATGCGACCCAGAGCCCTCACATATGTATCGCTACACTGGCTAAATGAGTCCACTTCGGCCTGGAGCTGGTTACACCGATCGACGACATCTGCGTACTTCGTATTTAATTTCGCGAGATCTTGTTTAAGTTCCGTATTCTTTTTTAGAATGACTAGAATTTCCTCCTCGCTTTCGTCCCGTTCCCTAATGAGCCAGTCGCAGAGCTCCTGAGACTTTTTTAGTTCCTGCAGGGCCAGCTTCAGCTTGTTTTCTGTGTCCTTGGCTGTTGCCTTGCGGGTCATCATTTTAGCTTGGAGTCAAGCGTGGCGAGCATAAAATAGATAAAATAATTATGGTTAATAATGTTTTACTAAAATCCAGAAAAACAAAATGAAAATAATAATAATTTTAGAAATAAATAGTTACAAGTTTAAAGTAGTAAAATAGTAAAGTAAAGTAGTAAGAGTATAAAGTTCTAAGAAATGTGAATTATTAAAATATGAATATATATCTACTTGAAATTACTTAGTTATTGTCAATAAAATAAATATTAAGCACGGAAAAAGAAAAAATATATAATTAACAAAAACAGAATTAATTTGTATTTAATAAAACTATAATTCCCTCAATAGCTGTGACTTAAACCGGCGTACGCTGGGCGTCCTTGTATGTGGTACCGGCTTTTGTCCTACTGCGCCAAAAAATTGTATGTCCAAGCGACGAAATAATAGTTCATATATCGATACTGACTTTTATTAATTAGAAAGGAGGTACGCGAGAAAATATTATTTTTAAGTCCAACCGTAACAATTATTATTCACTTTATTTTATAATCATTTAAATGTTTTTATTCAAAATTATTTGTAATAGCACTTTATCTTGAAGTCAATTAAAGCACTCGTTTATATAAGTAACACCGAGATTATTTCTTCGTTTTAATAAGTCACTGAATACAAAACGATTTCTCACTGGCACCGGGAAAAAGTTCAAAAATATATGCACTTAACGATTTACGATAACAAAACTAACATTTACACGTAATGTCCAGGTAATTCACAATACAATTACAATGTTTTATTTACCTAAATACTATAACTTAATATATTATCTTAAATTAAATAACGGAGCCTATGTTGCTTGACTGACTGACAGCTGTCATTATCTGATGATGACATTATTTGACCTTCAATGTCATTGAAGGTTTTGAAAAGTTCGATAGCTGCCTTCATTCTAAATTTTATTTCTTTAATTTGAATTTGAGACGGGGTAACGCCTTTAAAGGGATCTACGTACTTTTTTAAGTGAGTAAATCTAGACTTTACGTTACCCCGCTGCTTTTTAAGGTCAGCAAGGTCACCTAAACGTTTCCTTGTGGGAGAAATTGACGAATCAGTTGACGGCACTATTAATTTATCTTCACCACCTATTATAGAGGCCTATAGCAAAGAAAGAATAAAGTACTCACGGTTTCACTTTGCGCGCGGCGGTAATCACTGCACAACGACTCTGTAACGCACAACGACACGGTTTTAAAACAAATTCGTATAGGAAAGGAGAAGAAGGGATTGAAGATCTGACCGTTGATCTGATGCATGCTGTAGTCCAGTTCACGATGCGATGAGATCGGTGATCTTCTCCGTGATCCGGCCGAAGGTCCAAAAATGTGCAGGTTAATTGTATTATTCGTAAATTAAAGATACTTTAAAATTATTATAAAATTGTGTGCGCGATGGTGAGCAGAAAAAATCGTTGTGTGGCTAACGGATTCTAACACAAGCTTCTTTTTTCAATGGGTCAAGTTGAACGTCACGCCATCTAGGTAGACGCATCGTTAGGGCCTCGTACTGATAATAGATGGCGCTGGCTGTGGCGCCGACATTCAGTATTTTTTTTGCTATTTAATCGTGTTATTTTACAAAAGTAGTAATAATAATAATAATAATAATAAAATAAAATACACACCGCTCAACTTACACGACACATGCACACAACAGAACGAATATATAGTAACAAGGCAAAATAAAATAGATGATTGGAACCAGAAGTCGCTTCATGGAAGACATCGTAAAGATCTGTGCCAGCCCAATGTCGACTTGGATGCGTCGAACGCATGGCTGCACAGAGGCGATCTCTTCCCGGAGACTGAAGGATTCATGATAGCTATTCAAGACCAAGTAATTGAAACCCGTAATTATCAAAAATATATAATGAAAACACAAATTGAGACCGACAACTGTAGGAAATGCAATAGTGGATCAGAAACTATACAACACATCACAGGTGCCTGTAAGGCTATTGTTCAAACCGACTACAAACATAGACATGACCAGGTAGCCAACATCATTCATCAAAATATAGCCCACAAATTAAAACTCATCTCATTACCACCCATTCCCTACTACAAATATACAGCCGAAACAATATTAGAGAACCCTACACACAAATTATACTTTGACCGCGCAATACTTACTGACCGAACCGTGCACTTCAACCGCCCAGACATAACCGTAATTGATAAAGTTAACAAGACCGCTTTTTTAATAGATATAGGTATTCCTAATACACATAATCTACAAAACACAATAGCTCAAAAATTAACCAAATACACCGAACTGAAGGATGAGATTACTCGAATGTGGCGATTACAACGAGTAACAATTGTACCGATAATACTCTCAACAACAGGGGTTATTCCCAAACAACTTCATCATTCTCTTAAGACTCTCGACTTACCACCGTTCATGTATAGCCTTCTGCAGAAGGCAGTGATTCTAAATACGTGCAGAATAGTTAGAAAGTTTTTGCAGACGCCTGAAAATACACCCCCTATATCTACCCCCAATCTTGACCATGACTTGGCTTAGGCCCGTGATGGTCAAAATATTACCAGCTCCAAGCTGAGAAAAAAAAAACAAATGAAAAATAATAATAATAATAACCCCCCCAAGGGACCACCTTGACGTGGTGGGGGGGCATATAGGAAGCAGGAACATAATAACTCCACTAGTCACTAACATCCAGACAAAACCCCTACAATAAATATAGGGAGATACTAAACAGGCACATATCAACAAAGCCTTAAATGAAAAACCCTTCCTAAACTAACGGTCCCAACCCAACGCTGTATGAAAATGTTAAATCGAAGATACAATTTGCGGCCGCTGCCCGGGGGTCGCCGGGGCACACCTGGAGCCGGTGCTGGGTGTCTCAGTATGCGATCCACCAGCGACGAGGAGTTGAGCTGGCGGGCACTCGTCGACCAAAATACTACAGCCGAACATCAGGAGTTGAACAGGTGGACTACTGATGAAAATGCTACAGCCGAACACCAGGAGTTGAACAGGCGGACTCCTGCTGCTGATGCTACATCCGATCAACAAGACCATCAAATTGGTTCTGGTAGAAGAAGCTCATCATCATCACCGTCATTAGTAGAACCCTACAGCCCAAGCACAGCTTCATATGCTCTCAGTTCACTAACTCTTACAGATAGTAGTTCTTCTTCACAAATTAGCAGAGCTACCTCAAATTTAAATTCTGTTAGGGATCCTACTTTAGATGTTGCGCGGGTGGCTAATGCCTTTTTACCCGAGTCCACTAAAGCAGGAAAATCAAGAGTACGCATGACATGGAATACAGAAGTTAATATGTTCATTATGCGTACCTACTACAGTATTTACTTTAAGGAATAACTATAGGAAATATTTGCTAGAAAAACAAAAGCATGACTGTAAATAGCTTACCTAGGGTATTGTTACGTAGAAAATTCGGCACCGTAAAAATTTCAGTACTTACGGTTCCTGTGGGCTCATTCCAATATTACCATCAATTCCAATACATAAAATTTTGATTTCGTAGTTTCCTTTTTACAACATTTCATCCACAATTGCACATAATTTGGATTTAATTATGTTTTGAAATGGTTTGTTTACATCGATCGACCTAATAGATCGATCTGTCATTTAATGTCATTTTGACGTGTGAGAGTGATGTTCCTGCGCGGCGGTATTATAGATAATTTTTTGCCGGTCATACGCTAGTCGAATGTTCCTGTCAAGGAAGGTGGGAGATCGGTCACCGCTTATCATTCAAAGCGAGGACTTTCCCATCCCTATGAGACTATATATTGGTTCTGGGCGTTCACTCTTTCATTTCGATCTTCGGAATGGCGTGCGCCGCTTTGGCCTAAGCCCCGGTGCGTCTTTAATTTTGTAAGTATAACCTCATTTTATTTTCCAATTGGATTCTTATTCGTGATCATTGAACGTAGGCTGATTCGTTTTGGGTTTATTTCAGAAGTTTTGTGTGGACCAACGACCGGTGCGTGTCATGGAATAGGAGCCAGACACGCCACGCGTTTTTTCTAACATTCCTCAGTAAGTATAAACCCAACACGACAATAGGTTATTGTCGTATTATATTGATTGTAACGTTGTTTAATTGTTGCATTTTTTTTGTAGAACAAAAGGGAAGATTTTGCCGAACAGGCGGGTGGTGTTCCGCGTGTTAGTCGGAGTGGACATTGTTCCCCATCACTCCCCGGGCAAGAACATTTTCCTCCAAAAGGTATTTATGGCGTCCTTTTAATAATTATCACGCTAATGAATAGCTTATTTTGCTTTGGTGTTGCCTGGTCGGACGGACAAACGTATGGTAAAAGTATGGTTTGCCGCTTGTCCGAATTTAGCCTGGGATTGCCGATTAGGTTTTTCTTATTGGATTCTGTGTGGTCGCGTGTGGTGTATGACCAACCACATGGCCGGTCTTTCGGTAGGTGGTGAGCACATGGGTGACACGAGGGTTGGTGTCCACCATTTTGCCTGTGCTCGGGTCATGCAAGCTTTACTAATCGGCACAATATTTCCAATTTCCAGGAGGAGTTCTGTACGGGCAGTAAAGTTCTGTACGAGCCGTAACAGTTCTGTACGGGCAGTAAAGTTCTGTACGGGCAGTAAAGTTCTGTACGAGCCGTAACAGTTCTGTACTAACTTACTGTATAAAAGTCCGTGTATTATTTGGTGAGTGCCGCGGAGCGTTGCGGTGCGGGTCGTGACGCGCTTGGTGCGGACCGTGAGGACAGCGTCCGGAGGGTGCCGTGTGGAGCAGAAGCCGGACACGTGGCGCTTGCCTTGCTTGCTTGCTGGGCTTCTTTTCGCGGTTCTTGCTTCGCTTGAAGGATGCTGTAGCGGTACCCCTTATAATTATTACTATAGTTCCTTCTGAACGTTAATCACGTATTTTCTTCAAAACTTTATTAACGGGCTGACAGCCGTTCCTGTCAGTGGCGCTCAATTCTTTTTAAATAGACCAAAACACAACCTTACTCCAGACCCACGCGCTGAGTCTAGCTGGCTCTAATTTTTTTTATACTTTTAGTACAACGAACTTAATGTAAGATCTTTAATATAACTATAATAATAATAATAATAATAATAATAATAGCCTTTATTTCAGACAGTATCAATTTAACAGGTTACATATTTTACTTAATAATACTAATTTTTTTTTACTTATATTACTTCCAAATTACGTTCAAATATTACGTAACGACAATCCTGTCTGTATGCCACTTATTGGCAAAGGCCTCCTCCATCCGTCTCCATTCCTCTCTATCCTTCGCCGTTCTCGTCCACTTGCCTCCTGCTATGGCTTTAATGTCATCCACCCATATCCTAAGTGGTCTACCTCTTTTCCTTTTCATATGACTTGTGAACCAGTGCATTATTACTTTAGACCATTTTTCACTCCCTCTAATTGTATGACCTGACCATTTCCATTTCAACTTTTTTATTGTTTTTGTGACGTCTTTTGTTTTTGTGTGTTTCTTTATGGTTTCCATTCTTATTCTATCTGATAGTCTTTTCCCAAGCATACTCCTTTCCATTGAGTTTTGGCAAGTTTCTAACTTTCTGATATGTGTTTTAGTGAGTGCCCAGGTTTGGCAACCATAAGTAAGTACAGGAAGTATGCTGGTATCAAAGAGTTTCCGTTTGATATTTATGTTGATATCTTTATTTTTCATTACTTCCTTTAAGCTCCAAAATGTCTTCCAAGTATTTCCAATGCGTCTATCAATTTCTTTCGAGGTTAAATCTACAGGAGAGATTATTTGGCCTAAATAGATGTATTCATTGACATATTCAATTGGGTTATTATTGATCAGAATAGGTTCTTGCCTGGCATTAGTCATAGCCTTGGTCTTCAGTCTATTCATGGCCAGTCCCACCTTACCACTTTCTCTAATCAGGTCATTCAGCATCGATTGCAGTCCCTCACTTGATGACGAGAGAACTATTAGGTCATCCGCAAATCTTAAATGTGATAGGTTTTCTCCATTAATCGATAACCCACATTCCTCCCAGTCTAATTGACGAAATACTTCTTGTAAAACGGCTGTGAAAAGTTTTGGCGATAAGGGATCCCCTTGGCGTACGCCTCTTTCTATTTTAATCTCCTTGCCTTCCTTCTCTAGTTTTATTTTTGCCTTGCTGTTGTCGTAGATGTTTTTTATAATTCTGATGTATTTATTTTCGATACCTTGGTTTTTGAGGGCCTGCCAGATTTTTTCATGCTCTATCGTATCGAAAGCTTTACTGTAGTCCACGAAGCAACAGTAGAACTTTATGTTATATTCTTTGCCTTTTTCGAACAGTTGTTTGATAACATAAATGTGGTCTAAAGTCGAATAACCACTCCTGAATCCCGCCTGCTCTCTTGGTTGATTTTCATCTAGCTTATTAGTTATTCTGTAGAGTATAACTTTAGCGAAGATTTTGTATATATTCGAGGAGACGCTTATAGGTCTGTAATTATTTATGTTATTTTTATCTCCTTTTTTGTGTAGAAGTATTATGGACGACGTTGTCCATTGGCAAGGTATTATCTCGTTTTGTAAGATTTCATTGAAGAGATGTTTGAGAATTGGTATTAGGTGGTGTCTATTTAAGATGAGGAACTCGTTACTTATACCATCTGATCCTGGAGCTTTATCCGGTTTTTGAGTTTTCACAGCTTTTTCTATTTCTCCATATATTATTTCTGGTATTTCACCATCTCCTGTCAAGATTGTTGTCCTTGTAGTACCTTCCCTGGAGTATAGTTCTTTGAAAAATTGAGTAGCTATGGATATAATTTCTGGGCGTCGTTTATCGCATTTGTTATTTTTATTTATTAAATTTGGTATTCAGTCTCGCTTTTCCAATAGAAATTTTGCTGCTATTTTAGTGCCTCCAGTTCTTTGTATGCATTTCTCCAATTGTTCTAATCTGTATCTCTGACGATCTTTCCTCATATGTGCTTTAATTTTTTTACTTATATTGGATATTTCGTTTCTTATAGTGTTAAAAGACGAACAAACACTTTCAATTCTTCATTACTTTATTTTACTGCACACTTTGATGATGTTATAAGACTCAACGAAACATTAATTTAACAGAATATATATATACTACGTGAGAACCAAACCATAGTGCGATGTAAAGTACGAGTAGCGCCATCTAGTATCAAAATAAATCAATATACTGAATCTCACTTAAACATCCTCCCGGGCGAAAACAAAAAAAAATATGATGTACATACATCTGCACTGTAGTAGGTACATGATAATAAAATTACAAAAAAAAAACTATAACTAAGAAGACTCCAGGGGTAATGGACACAATTTTGCGACTGGTCTTTTAAATGTGTTATTTTTGTATTGTAGAGTAACTACACGAGTTATTCCATCACTACCTGGATGCTTCTGTATAACACGTCCCAAGAGCCATTTTCCAGGAGGTAGCCTTTCATCCTTCACTAAAACAACGGCACCTTTTTTTTTTTTTTTTTTTTTTTTTTTTTTTCGGAGGGGAAATGCATTACGCATACCACCGCGCCCGGGGAGAGACGCGGTGGTTATGTGGGACTCCCACTCGCAAACTCCCCTTCTCATATCAAAAATGAGAAGGGGCCCGAGGGTATACCCACTAAAACCCCTCCGATGTTCCTTCGCACACTTGAGCGCCGAGGGTCGCGGGCACGAATTCAGCTTCCGCAACCCCCGGCTGGTGCCGGCCCGCCACCGCGGGCCCCGTCTGGTCGAGGGGGGGGAGCGAGGTGTTAACTCCTCCCCCCCCGACTTCTCTGAGGGGCGCGCGTGGAACATCACACGCGCGCCGCCACCTCGGGTCCTTATGATGTTGTGGGGCGACAGACGTATCCCCGTGTCTGACGCCCCTGGACCCATTTAGGGGGGCTGGAAGAGGGCGTTGTCCGCCCTCCGCCGACGCCTGGTGCGTCTGCTGCGGATCGGGTGAGGGGTTGAAATCTCCCTCTCCCTTTCCGCAGCCTCCTTCTGCGAGATAACCGTCTCGCAGAAGGTTACCACTGCGTCCCAGGCCTCTTCGCCGCCGACCATAGACTCGATCACGGCCGGCAGCGAGAGGTCCGGGCCTACTCCGGCGATGAGGGCACGGCGCGGCTCCTCCCAAGCGGCACACTCTGCCAGCGTGTGCCGCGCCGTGTCCTCCCGGCAATGGACGCAGTGGTGACACCGGGCGTCCGGCTCCCTGTTTATGCGACACAGGTACTTCCCGAAGCAACCGTGCCCCGAGAGCACCTGCGTCGCCCGAAACGACAGGGAGCCGTGCCTCCTCCCGAGCCAGCGCTCGAGCACCGGCCGGATCGCCCCGACTATGTCGAGGCCGGCGGTAGGGCGCGAAAGCCTGTCCCGCCATTCCGCCACTAGGACCTCGCGGAGCTGAGACCGACGCAGCTCGACTTGACGCTGCATCGGTCGTTCGCCCCGCTCCGCCTCTTCCTCGCGCCACTGATACAGCGACGCGAGTACTTTGGCCTCCAGGTCCCAGGGCGGGGATCCGGCCAGTGCACAAGCCCCCTCATACGAGATCGTGCGATACCCCCGTATGACTCTGACGGCCATGGCTCTTTGCGGTTTCCGAAGAACCGCAATCGAGCCGGCCGTCAGGTCGTGGGCCCAGATCGGGGCCCCGTACAGGGCCATGGATCGCACGATACCCGTATAGAGCCGTCTACAGACGGAGCTCGGGCCCCCCAGATTGGGAAGCAGCGTTGCGAGCGCTCCCGCCGCGCCCAACAGCTTGGGCGCCAGCCGTCGAAAATGGGGTCCGAAGTCCCACCGGCTGTCGAGCACCAATCCTAGGTACTTCATGGTGGGCTCGACAGCGATTCGGACCCCCCCGACCATGATGTGTGAGTCGGGCGGCGGCGCCCGCCGGGGGCCATGGAACGTCATGGCCTCCGACTTGCTGAGGGCCACCTCCAGGCCCAGGCGACGGATGCGGCTCACCACCTGTGACACCGCAGCCGTCGCCAGCAACGCTGCTTCCCTGTGCGAGCTCCCCCGGGCGGTGACCAGCGTGTCGTCCGCGTAACACGTCAGGTCCACCCCCGGGCTGAGCTCGCCCCTCAGCACCCAGTCGTAGCCGATGTTCCACAGGAGCGGCCCAAGAACCGAACCCTGTGGAACACCGCACGACATCGGGCGCTGGTGAACGCCATCACGTCCCTCGTAGGTGACACACCTCTCGGACAGATAAGCCCCAACTATGCGGCGGAGGTAAGGAGGCACTCTATGGTATCGCAGTGCCTCCCGGATACAACTCCAGGGCAGGGTGTTAAACGCGTTGGCGATGTCTAAAGACACCGCCAACATCACCCCGCCCCGGGACACCGCTTCCTCCGCCAGGGCTCTTACCCGTGACACAGCGTGCACGGTGGAGCGCCCCTGCCGAAACCCGAACTGACTACCGTCCAGGTCCGGCCCCTCTTGGCATAAGTGGCTGACGAGGCGGGCTGAGAGAACTCTCTCGAACAACTTGCCCACCTCGTCCAGCAGCACTATGGGCCGGTACGCGGACGGTGAGTCCGCAGGGCGCCCCGCCTTTCCGAGCAGGACCAGTCGACCAGCCTTCCACAGACTGGGAAACTGGCCCCGCTCGAGGCACGCTGTGAAGAGCCCTCTCAGTTGGGGCTCTAGCTCCTTCAGAGCGAGGGCTAACACGCAGCCGTGGATCCCATCGGGCCCCGGAGCCACATTCTTGGCCCGGAGCCGGATCACGGCAGCCCCCAACTCTGGGTGTGTCACCTCAGGGACGTCGATGGCGCTCTCCGTCGTGGACTCTGCGGCCGAGGGCAATGCCATCTGCGGCGGAGTATGCTCGCCTCGTGCCGGGAAGAGGGCTGCTACCACCTCCTCGAGCAGCTCGGGTTGGAGACTCTCGGTGACCGGGGGCGCCGCGGTCCGAAGTTGATTTCGGACCGTGCGATAGGGCCGCCCCCACGGATCTCCGTCTAGAGTCTCCAACATCTCCTCCCTGGCACGCGTCTTCGACTCGCAGATGGCCAGCCACAGAGTCCCCTTCGCCGCGCTGTACACCTCATACAGCGCGGCCTCCTCCTCCGGGACCCGTCGACGTCTTCGCCGGTACCGGGTGTACTGGCGCCTGACCGCCACGCACTCGACGCGCAGCTGCGCGATCTCGGCGGTCCACCAGTACACCTGGCGCTTTGCGGACTGAGCGTGGACGCGGGGCATGGACGCGTCGCTGATTTGCGTCATCGCCCCGCGAAACCACAGCGCTTCCCGCTCGACGTCGACGGGTCCGTTCGACCCCCGGACCCAGGCCTGGACAATGGCGGCCTCCTCGAGTAGTCCCCTGTCGATGCGCTTGCGCGACCAGCGCGGACCGTCCGATCGCCGGGTCGGCGGGCGGCTGCCGCCCGTGGTCTGGGCGGAGACGTCGAAGCGGATGTATCTATGATCCGACAACGTCTCCACCTCCACGGCGACATGCCAGCCCGAGACACGGCTCGCGACAGCGGGGCTAGCGAACGAAACGTCCACTATAGACCCGCCCCGCTGCCGCACGCACGTGTGTACCGAACCCCGGTTGAGGACGATCAAGCCTGTCGCGACCGCCCACTCCTCCAGCGCATCGCCCCTAGCATCGGTCACTGGGGATCCCCACGCCGAAGATTTGGCGTTGAGATCACCCAGCAACAGCACGGGGCGAGGGTGGAGTCGGCCCACGACGGCACCCAACTCGACAAGGAACACCTCGAAGTCGGCGAGGCTCTTGTTGGGCGAGAAATACGCCCCAACAGTGCCGATCCCATCCACGAGGGCGGCCACCCAGCCGTGACCTCGGGAAGGACCGACCAGAGCCCCACCGATGATGGCCACCAAACCGTCAAGGTCACCCACCCAGTTGTCCCTGGGGGGGACGAAATACGGCTCGGCGACCACCGCCGCACGAATCGACCACTCTGCCATGCTCTGGAGCAAGAGATCCTGAGCTCTGGCACAGTGGTTGATATTGCCCTGGAGGAAATGGTATTGCGCCGTTATGCGCAATCCATTCCCTCCGCACCATCCCTAGGCCGGGGGTCGGCCTGAGGGCCGCCAGGCTGCGGGGGGGGTAAAGAGCCCCCGGCAGCTTTGGCAGCCCCTCTCCTCTTCTTCGGGGCGGGCGCAGCGCACGCCTTGCCCCCCGCCCTGTGCCCCGCGGGCCTCCCTGCAGCTGTACAGAGGCTGCAGTTCGGCGCCGCCGAGCACTCCGCCGCCTTGTGGCCGGCCTGACCGCAGCGATAACACAAATCGCTGCGGTCGACTTCAGCGGTGCACCGTGCCCGGACATGCCCCATGTCCAGGCAGCGGTAGCACCGCAAGGCCCTGGGCTGCAGCCGCTTCACCCGCGCTGCAGCCCACCCCACCAACAGGCGCCCGGCGTCGGCGACTTTATTCGCCGCCGCCACCGGGCACCGCACCCAGATCGTGCCGAGCCCGGATCGCTCGGCGCGGATCTCACCGGTCCGCACCTCC
The DNA here is from genome assembly GCA_907165245.1 of Habrosyne pyritoides. Taxonomy (NCBI): domain Eukaryota; kingdom Metazoa; phylum Arthropoda; class Insecta; order Lepidoptera; family Drepanidae; genus Habrosyne; species Habrosyne pyritoides. The sequence goes on from OU015615.1 coordinate 6,301,875, forward strand.
TCCGGCGAACACCCACCGGAGCGGGCGATGGCCGCCACGACCTCACCCGGGGTCGTCGAGTCGTCCAGGCCATCGACACGCAGTTCTGCGGTCTTCACGGGCCTGGACACCCGAACGTCCTCCGGGTTGAGGACCTCCCTCAATTTGGCGGCCAATACGTCCGCCTTCTCCGCGCTGGCGTCACCGGACACCTCGAAGAGCCGCGCTCCCGTGATCGCCGGCCTCACCTTGAGGCCCGACGATATCCCTATGTCAGGGAGCGCGACTTTCTCTTTCGCCTCTTTTAGGACCGCACTATATGTGATGCCCCTTTCGACGGCTCCGGGCTGCAGCGTGATGACTACAGCCGCGGAGCGTGGGGCCCTAGGCGGTCCTTTGGCCTTCTTCTTTTTTTTCCCCTTTGGTGCCGGTGGCGCTTTGGCGGGTGCCGGTGGTGCCGCCTTCTTCTTACGGCGGCCCCTCTTCACGACCGTCGTCCAGGTCTCTGCGGGAGACCCGGACGCGGCCGCCGAGGGCGCGTTCGCCGGGGGTGCGGCCGTCCGGGGAGCGGATGTGGGCTTTCCGCCCTTTGGTTTGCCGGCTGTGGCTGCAGGGCCTGGCCTCGTAGCCTCCTCCATTCTCCTCCTGTCCGCAGCGAGCGGCGGACGGAGGGTCTGCGCGGGGAGGAGCCTCGACTCCAGGCCCTGCAGACGGGCATTCACCATGCCCCCACACTGCAACATGCAGACGCGGACGATCTTTTCGATCTCCGCGTCCGTTCGCTGTGTGGGGGCAGGACGCGACGACTCGCCCGACGACGTGGCCGACGGTTTCGGGTCGGCGACAGGGGCGGAACCGGAGGCAGCAGGACGCCTCTGCTGCCATTCCGCCCTCTGGGCGGCAAGCTCCTGCCGCAGGTCCTCCAGCTCGGAGCGGAGACGGCCGTTCTCCTCCCATAACTTTGCCGTCTCCTCCGAGCTCGTCCTGTTCAGGAGGACCCCTGTCGCCTCCTTAATATCGTCTGCCGCCTCCTTCAGGGCGCGCGTGAAGGTGCCCTTTAGGCTGCCAGATTTTGTGGCAACCTTCAGGATGACATCCACGCCACCCAGAACTTGGCGGCTGAGCGCCACCGCCGACAGGCCCTCTCCAGTGGCCGCAAGTGCAGAGCGTCGCTCTCGAGCCAGCCGGGCCATCTCGCTGACCTCATCTTCTGCGATCGCCTTCCTTTGCGCCCGCTTCGCCGCGCTCGCCTCCGCCCTATTGCTTTGCAGCAACAGCGGGGACGCAGACGCGGCGGAGTCGTCGCTCCGTCTGTCTCCAGAGTGACGCGAGTCACTCTCCACGCCATCTACGGGCATCGGCAACGGTGTGGGGGGGCGTAAGAAGCGACCCCGCAGGTCGCGCGCCACCCGACCACGCCCCCTTTGCGCGGTTCCTATTTTGGGGGCCGTTAGGTCCTCCTCGCTAGAGGAGACCCCTGACGGCCCCAATTCTCCACTGCGGGGACGCTTTCTCCAAAATTTGGAGGAGCTCCCCGTGTCCCTATCGGGATTTGAGCCTACCCGGCCCTTGTTGCCGTCGTTTCCGACGACGGCAAGCGGTTGGCGTGTGGGGCACAGTTGCTCCAGGCTGACCCGGAGCTCCCTTTCTTGCCCAGCACGCGGTTGACGGGAGTCGGCGGTGTTGTGCCGACCCACGAGACTATTGTTGCCCCCCCCAGATACGGTGGGGCAGCCTTCCGAGGAAGGGCGGGATTCTCCCTCCTTTAAAAGGAGGGTACCCGCCTGGGGTAGTGTTTCAATAGCCTTTTTGTCCATTATGTCCTTTTTAGGGGTGAGGTCCCCTCCACTGCGCTAATGACCGGGTTCCCCCCCGGCCACTCATCCCCTCGGCACGCTAGACCTTGGGATTGGGGTTATTTATTATAGAGGTTTTCTTCCTCGCGGCCTTGCGGCCTCCGATCCCGACTGGGATTGCGGATTGTCCGACGTCGGCAAAAGCCGAGTGCACCTGGCACATCGTCGCACGAAATGGCCTTGTTTTTTAGAGAGGTTTCCATCCTCTTGTCCGGCGTCGGCAAAAGCCGAGTGCACTTGGCAAACGCACCGCACCCGCTGCATCCCCTGTTCCCTCTCATACAAAGAGGGATAGGAGCAGCGTCGCCCCCTCACTGGGGCCCACCTCGCCCCTCACTGGGGCCCACCTCACCTTCTAGCGGGTCTCGGCCCGACGGGGCCGGACGCACCGCTTGCCAACCCCCCAATATGGCCCAGTTCCCTTCACCGACCATCAAAGATGATCGGTGACTAGAACTGGGCCCTTCCCCGTGTGTTGAGATCAGCCGCCGGCCGCAAGTGTATTGTGGCACTTGAGACCGGCGTTGCCCAGGGTGCGCCACGTGGAGGCTCTCAACCTGCACCCCAAAACAACGGCACCTTTTTTTTTTTTTTTTTTTTTTTTTTTTTTTAGGAGGGGAAATGCTTTGCGCATACCACCGCGCCCGGGGAGACGCGGTGGTTATGTGGGACTCCCTCTCGCAAACTCCCCTTCTCAATAAAAATGAGAAGGGGCCCGAGAGGTATACCCACTAAAACCCCTCCGGTGTTCCTTCACACACCTAAGCGCCGAGGGTCGCGGGCACGAATTCAGCTTCCGCAACCCCCGGCTGGTGCTGGCCCGCCGCCGCGGGCCCCGTCTGGTCGAGGGGGGGGAGTGAGGTGTTAACTCCTCCCCCCCCGACTTCTCTGAGGGGCGCACGTGGAACACCACACGCGCCGCCACCTCGGGTCCTGATGTTGTAGGGGGGCGACGGACGTCCCCGAGTCAGTCGCCCCTGGACCCATTTAGGGGGGCTGGAAGAGGGCGTTGTCCGCCCTCCGCCGACGCCCGGTGCGTCTGCTGCGGATCGGGTGAGGGGTTGAGATCTCCCTCTCCCTTTCCGCAGCCTCCTTCTGCGCGATAACAGTATCGCAGAAGGTTACCACTGCGTCCCAGGCCTCCTCGCTGTCGACCATCGACTCGACCACGGCCGGCAGCGAGAGGTCCGGGCCTACTCCGGCGATGAGGGCACGACGCGGCTCCTCCCAAGCGGCACACTCTGCCAGCGTGTGCCGCGCCGTGTCCTCCCGGCAATGGACGCAGTGGTGACACCGGGCGTCCGGCTCCCTGTTTATGCGGCACAGGTACTTCCCGAAGCAACCGTGCCCCGAGAGTACCTGCGTCACCCGAAACGACAGGGAGCCGTGCCTCCTCCCGAGCCAGCGCTCGAGCACCGGCCGGACCGCCCCGACTATGTCGAGGCCGGCGGTAGGGCGTGAAAGCCTGTCCCGCCATTCCGCCACCAGGACCTCGCGGAGCTGAGACCGACGCAGCTCGACGTGACGCTGCATCGGTCGTTCGCCCCGCTCCGCCTCTTCCTCGCGCCACCGATACAGTGACGCGAGGACTTTCGCCTCTAGGTCCCAGGGCGGGGATCCGGCCAGTGCACAAGCCCCCTCGTAGGAGATCGTGCGATACCCCCGTATGACTCTGACGGCCATCGCTCTCTGCGGTTTTCGCAGAACAGCGATCGCGCCGGCCGTCAGGTCGAGGGCCCAGATCGGGGCCCCGTACAGGGCCATGGATCGCACGATCCCCATGTAGAGCCGCCTACAGGCGGAGCTCGGGCCCCCCAGATTGGGAAGCAGCGTTGCGAGCGCGCCAGCCGCGCCCAACAGCTTGGGCGCCAGCCGCCGAAAGTGGGGCCCGAAGTCCCACCGGAAAACAACGGCACCTAACTCAACATCGGGTTGTTGAACACACCATTTATATCGGTGCTGCAAAGTAGTGAGATACTCATTTTGCCATCTTTTCCATAAATGTTGTGTCATACGTTGAATTGTCTGCCAACGGTTGAGACGATTCATCGCAACATCTTCCAAATTATCTTCAATTACTAAGACAGGGGGCTCTCCTATGAGAAAATGACCAGGGGTTAACGGTGTTTCATCTGATGATGAACTTATGACTGTCAGAGGACGTGAATTCACACAAGCTTCGACTTGTGTGAGGAGAGTATAAAACTCTTCGAAAGTAAGAGATGTCTGCCCTATAACTCTTTTGAGATGTCCTTTAACGGACTTGACTCCGGCTTCCCAAAGTCCTCCAAAGTGAGGTGAACTGGGTGGAATAAAGTTCCACGCTGTGTTGTCGTTCGCTAAAAGTTCGGCAATCTCCTTAACAACATTCGATTTTGCATTTCGAAATTGTAAATCTAATTCACGTGAAGCGCCAATGAAATTGGTACCACAATCACTCCACAACTCTCTACAGTGACTGCGACGGGACGAAAATCTTTTAAACGCGGCAATAAAAGCTGAAGTAGTCAAATCACTGACCAACTCCAAGTGGATGGCTTTTGTTACTGTACAAATAAAAAGACATATATAAGCTTTCGAAGTTCGGTTACATCTTCCAGAGAACATTTTTAAAGTAAATGGACCAGCATAGTCAACTCCACTTATACGGAATGGACGATTTTGGTTTAATCTAAATTCAGGTAAATTCCCCATAAAAGGCGCTTTTGGTGCAGCTTTCTGCTTAAAACAAGGAATACATAGATGAATGACTTTTTTAACAACATTTTTTGCATTAACAATCCAATAGCTTTGATTAACAATATTTAAAGTGAGTTGAATACCTCCATGCAACGTCTTCCTATGAGCATCTAAAACAATTAACTTAGTTAAATTACATTTATTAGAGAGAATTATAGGAAATTTTTGATCATAACAGAGTTGGGACTTAGAAAGTCTTCCACCCACACGTAATATCGCATCTGTGTCTAAAAAGGGATTTAAATTCGCTATTCGACTGTTCTTTGCATTTAACATCAAACCTTTAGATAATAAGTCAATCTCATTTTTAAAGTAAGTGTTTTGTGACATTTTAATACAAATCATTCTAGCACATTTTAATTCAAATGAAGTTAAATACGGTTCAGGTTTAGTTTTAGTTTGATTTTTACATAGTTTTATAAATTTTAAGCAATATGCTGTAACACGTATTAACTTTAACAAACTAGAATATTTTGTCAAATAAACATAATCAAATTGATGATGTTCTGATGTGCATAGCAAATTCGTAATCTTACGATTAGTTTCAATTTCAGTGTCAGGTATGTCGCAAATCGGGTAATTAATTACATTTTCTTTCAAAAATGCTGGGCCTTCCCACCATAATTTGGTAAGGTCTGTAGGACTGACACCACGTGATGCGCTGTCAGCAGGGTTATCGCCAGACTTAACATGTTGCCACTGATTACTATTGGTAACATTCAAAATTTCAGTTGTGCGATTTGCCACGAACGTTTTCCAAGTATTAGGATTTTTCCGCAGCCATGCCAAAACTATAGTGGAATCGGTCCATGCAAAGCAACAATTTTTATCAATTTTCAGAACTTCTCGTGTATGCTCTAACAACTTTGCTAGAAGTACTGCACCGCAGAGTTCAAGTCTTGGTAGTGTGACTCTTTTTACAGGAGCTACTTTAGTCTTTGCAGTAATTAATCTAACGTCTATACCGTTATTGGTTACAACTCGGAGATACAGTACAGCAGCGTAAGCAGTACACGAGGCATCGCAAAACCCATGTAATTGAATGGTATCGTTAGTATTACAAGTACCCAACCATCGAGGCATGTGCACAACATTCATGTTCTTGAGACTAGTATAGTAAGCAAACCATTCATCTTTTAAATTATCAGGTAATAGTTCATCCCAATCTAAACCAGCTATCCATAGTTTTTGCATATAAATTTTGCCAACAATAGTAATAGGTGCTAGCCAGCCTAGAGGGTCAAATGTTTTTGCAATACTCGATAAAACATTTCTTTTTGTTACATTTTCATCATAATTATTTTCTATACTATTAATCTTAAGTTCGAATGTATCACTTTTTGGTTTCCACAATACACCTAATGCTTTTACTGATTCATCTAATTGAATATTCACTGAACTTTGAGACATTTGTTCACTTTTACGAATTTGATCAAGCACTAAATCACTGTTTGACGCCCATTTGTGTAACGGAAATCCACCCTTTTGAAATAGTTCAGTCAGACGCTTTTGTAACTCAATGGCTCTAGTTTCCGTGCATGCTCCAGACATCAAATCGTCCATGTAGAAATCAGTTCTTAATAATTTAACTTCTTCCCCAAACAGCAGTTCTTCATCATCAGCAAGTTGTAGTAACGTTCGGCATGCAAGGTAAGGAGCACAAGAAGTACCGTAAGTTACTGTAAGTAATCTATATTCTTTCATGTTATCAGTAGGATCTTCACGCCAAATAATTCTTTGGAAATCAGTGTCTTGATGTGAAACTAGTATATGTCTATACATCTGTTTGATGTCAGCTACTAAAGCGATTTTATGCTGTCTCCATCGAGTAACCAAATCACGTAAGTCTTGCAGCAAGGGAGGACCAGTTAGTAGTTCTTCATTTAACGCTTTCCCATTTTCAGGTTTGGCGCTTCCATCGAAAACTACTCTGAGTTTGGTACTAATACTTGCTTCTCTTAATACTGCGTGATGAGGTAAGTAGTATACTTTTTTCTTAGGTGTCTGTGTATTATCGTTTTTAATGTATTCTTTCTTTTCAGATTCTACGTGTTCTTCGTGTATCAATTCCATGTGACCCAGTAATTCGTATTGTTTCATAAATTTACAATACTCTTCTTTCAATTCAGGTCGATGTATGAATTTCTTTTCCATTTGTAGCAATCGTCGGACTGCGAGTGGTTTAGAATCTCCTATCTTTGGATCATCTTCATTCTCAAAAGGTAATCGAACTTCATATCTCCCATCAGGATTTCTTTTGTGTGTATTTTTATAATTTTCTTCACACTGTTTTTCCAGTTTAGTCATTAGTTTCTTGGTTGGTTGTTCCTCTAATTCCCAAAATCTTCGAAGTAAATAATCTACTTATACTTCATAATGATTAACAACAAATTGCCGTGGTTGGGAATTAATTTTCGATATCTTTCCAGATATTAGCCACCCAAGATGAGAGTTAACAGCTATCAGAGATTTGTGCCTGCGAATCCCTTCTTTAAGTATATCACTATGGACGTCGGCACCAAGGAGAATATCAATAAAACCTGGCTTGTAAAAATCTGGATCAGCTAATTCCAGTTTTTCAGAGGTTGTCCAGCAATTTATGTCATATTCTTGCGATGGTAATAATGATGTGAGTCGTCCAAGCACATATGCTTCAGTATAAATCATAGGTGTCAAACTTCTTACAGAGTGAAACTTCAGTGTAGTCGTTGCCTTAGAAGTTATTGTTTTGTTTTCTTCAATTCCTGAAATTCTTCCAAATGCTTTCTTTTTATCAAGACCAAGTAGTTGTGTGGCTGTTTCCGTAATAAACGACGCTTGTGATCCCGGATCAATTAAAGCTCTGAGGTAATGAGTACTTCCATCTTTAGAAATAATGGCTATGCGTGCAGTAGCCAACAGCACATCTTGGTTGTTACTCATTTCGTTTTTCATGCTAAGTAGTGATTTTTCCTCAGATTGTGTGGTTTCGGGAGTTTCTGGTGCTGCAGTCGTCTTCATAGGGTAAGTATTATGAAGCAAGGTGTGATGACGTCGACCACATTTCTTGCAACATATCGGTTGTCTGCAACTAGTTACGGTGTGACCCTTAACTAAGCAGTTGAAGCAGATTCCATTCTTTCTTGCGAAGTCTTGTCTTTGTGTAACCTCTAAGTTAGCGAAGTCTTTGCAGTGACATATGTAATGCCCTTGTGTGCAGTATGAGCAAGACGTGTTTATTTCTGTTGCAAATGTTTTTATAGGAGCAACGGGTTTTGAATAAAAATTTGATTTCAGAACATTGAATTGCGGTTTAGTAAAATCTCGTTGTGGCTTAGACTGTTGCTTGTTCGTAGACTCAATCATCTCGATTATCCTAAATCAACTTTCTAAGTAAGATGCAAAATCTTTAAAAGTGGGTACATTCTGTGATGAACCAAGTGACTGTTCCCAAAGTTTGTGTGATTCATTGTCTAATTTGGAAACAACAATATGAACAACAATTGCATCCCAAGAAGAGGTATCTATCTCCAGATTGTCTAGTGAATTCAAACATTCCCTGGTGGTATCAAGCAACTCTTTAATACCATGACCATTTTCTGTTAGTAACCCTCGTTGATGCAATAAACGATTGAGAATTGTTTTAACTATTATTCTCTTATTGTTGAATCTGTTTTCAATCGCTTCCCACGCCTTATCGTAGTTCGCTTCGGTTACAGCTAAATGTTTCAACAACTGGTCTGCTTCACCACAAAGACTAGATCGCAAATAATGATGCTTTTCTACTTTTGACAGATTTGCATCATTATGAATAAGCGAGCGAAATAAGTCACGAAAACCCATCCAGTCATTATAGTTTCCCGAAAACTTAGGCAACGATATAGGTGGTAATTTAGACTTTGGTTTAGAAATGTGTTTGCATTCAGATGATGTATCTTTAGTATCTGTCGATTTCTCATCACTCTTTGATATCTCAATAATGTGGTCTTTTATAAACGATTTTAGATCTAAGTAATTATCTTCAGCCTTTTGAAAATATGTATCCGCATCATAACTTATCTTCTTTAAGGCGTCTTCTCACTTTGGAAATTTAAAAAAATCGTTTTTTTTTTTTTTTAAATTTTGAAAGTACATATCTTCAAAAATGTCATCTCGAAATTTCATAAAGATCGGACGAGTCTAACTACATTTTTTGGCGACCGTTAGGTGACTACCTGAGAGTACCCGGCGATCCCTTTCACGCCGCTCGGACGGTCCCTGTATATCTGACTCTATACAATTGAATAGCCGTGTTCTTTTGTTAATGTAGTACCCCTTGCTTAGGTATATTCTGTTTTCGGGTCTATACTCATGTAATAAGACCTTAACACGTGCATTTTTCAAAAGAAAATCACTCGGCAACGATGCTAAACTGTTATTTCATCAGTCTAATTTGAAACTTCGTAACGGCAACATCTCTGCGCTCAGGATTGTTATAATGGATAAAAAGACTTCGCAACAAAGTGCCACGTGGCGACGTCCAAGTTCGAAATCTAAAAAAAGAAAATTTCGTGGAGTGCTTCCACACCAGTCTGAAGCAGATACGAGTCATGCTAGTGCGAGTGCAGCAAAATTAAAAAAATCGGACGATACAAGTTTCGATGTACACATCGATCCAACGGCTGGATATAGTATTATTCAGTTTTTTCTTGTTTTTTCTACATTACAACAATATGTGAAGTGTAAAGTTTGTAACAAAGATGTTTCTTTTACAAAGTACGGTCAGCGAGGACTCGGTTTCAAAATTTGTGTGACTTGTGATTGCGGAGAAAAATATATTAACTCATGCCCATTAATCTCAACTGGGTACGAAATCAATCGTCGTTTAGTGTACGTTATGCGTTTGATTGGTGTTGGATTGAGTGGTATCAATACGTTTTGTGGGCTCATGGAACTGGGACATGGAATCAATTCCACCGTTTATTATCAAATACTCAATTCGATCGCCATCGCAGTGCAAGGTGTGTTCGATATAGTGACGAGCAAGTCTGTCAAAGAAGAAAAACTGTTGAACGCTCAACACGGAGAACCCGAAGACGTTTTAACCGTTTCAGGTGACGGTTCCTGGCAGAAAAGAGGATTTTCTTCTCTTATTGGAATCGTGTCATTAATATATAAACACAGTAAAAAAATTGCAGACGTCGTTGTGAAGTCGAGTCACTGCAAAAGCTGTGAATCGAAAAAAGGTATGAAAGACACGATCGAATATGCACAGTGGTATGAAAAGCACAAACTAGTTTGTAGTGCTAATCATTCAGGTAGTTCTGGAAAAATGGAGGTTGACGGTATATGTGAGATGTTTTTGCGATCACTCGAAAAATTTGCTGTGCACTACGGTTTTTACATCGGTGATGGCGACACTAAAACTTTTAAAATATTGCTCGATACAGCACCGTATGGTGAAGACTTTGTGGTTAAGAAGTTGGAGTGCGTATTACACGTTGCGAAAAGAATTTTCAAGCGTGCTAAGGACGCTAAGAAAATTCTTACACAAAAGAGAAAAGCTGCAAAGAAAGACGCTGAAAAACCTTCACCAAAGAAAAAAGCAGCCAAGAAAGTTGTAGTAAAAAAAAAAAAAGTTGTTATAAAAAAAGTTCCTGTCGTAAAAACCCAAGATTTAACAATAAAATTGATGACAGAATTATCAACAAATTACTCATTGGCAATTCGAAGAAACCTGAATTCTGTCGAAGATATGCGCAGGGAGATCTGGGCAGGATACTATCATAAAATTTCAACCGACAGCAACCCACAGCATACGTATTGTTCAGACTCATGGTGCAAGTACAAGAAAGCAGTGAAAAACAATCAGATAGAAACTTTTAAACATCCTCCTGCTCTAGCTGATGATGTTCAAGAGGTTTTGAAACCGATCTATGAAGAACTGACGAAGGACGAGTTACTGGAACGATGCCTCGGAGGAAATACCCAAAATAACAACGAGTGTTTCAACAGCTGTGTCTGGGCAATGGCGCCGAAACACGTTTTTACGGGAAGAAAAACCGTGGAAATTGCTTGCCAAACAGCGGCATGCATTTATAACGAAGGGCTACAACCTGTTTTAAAAATTTTGGAGGTGATGGGTGTCAAACTAGGCCCTATCGCCGTTCAATACGCCGAGAAACGCGACAGTGATCGCGTACGCGTAGGGAACCGCCGCAGCTCTAACGCTTCAAAAGAGACTAGGTCGAGACGAAGGGAAGCTATTTTGGACGAACACACCTTCTACGAAGAATCGGAAGGTCTATTGTATGGAGCAGGCATCGCTGATTAACCCGAGGTAAGGTTTTTTCATGATTTTTCTGCAACCAAAACTTTAAACGCAGTTATCTCAAAACAAGGTTTTTCGGTGCTTTGTTGATGAAATTTCGGAAACTATCCGGCCGATTGTCATGAAATTTGAATGACATATGCTTCATAGTTATGGCTATAGCGCATATCATCAGATTTTTGAAATTTTGATTTTAAGAATTTTTTTTTTACAAAAAACTGCAAAAAAATCGTGGTTTTTTTTTACTTTTTCGAAAAACGTGCGCCATTTTGTTATTTTCGCGAATATCAAAAATCTGATGATATGCGCTATAGCCACTGACATACTGAATCTAAAACAGTTTTATTTTTTTGTTTCAGACGACCCGTCTCGGAGATACCATCAACAAGCCACGACCATAACATTTTTACACGGGTTTTTCAATGCTACTGATGTATTATAATAATTGTTTAAAAAAATAAAAAAAAATTTTTTCATGTACTTGAAAGATGTGTTTATTACATAGGATCCGTTTTATCCCATAATTTTAATCAAAAATCCTCGAAAAAAAATCGCAAAAACAGCCTATTTTTGAGGCGCTTAAAGTGAGAAGATGCCTAAAGTTTCTTCATTTAATGACGTTATTATTTCATCGTGTTGTTCTGTATATTTTTTCCAAATGTCCTCTAAAGTCTCAAGTCGCGTTTCCAAATAACCACGTGTTAAACGCGTCTTGGGCTCTTTTTGGTGTTCGTATACAGACTTTCTAATCTTTGGAAGAGTAACTTTTGTGTAATACAAAGTTCCGACATCTTTAAATTTCCCAAGATTTTATTTTCTAAGTTCGTAATCAATAAATTATTCTGTGTTGTAAATTTTCAGAGTTCTATTTATTATGAGTAATTTTTCCAAGTCCAATATTTGAGAGATTTTTTCTAAGTGCCGTAATCAGTAAATATTCTAAGTCCACTAATGAGTAATAAGTTAAAGTCCAATCAGCTATGAAACTTCTAAGTGTTTAACACTTCATCACATAGTCAATTGTACATACCAAGAATCCGTTATAGCACTTACTGACACTTCACAAATTCACAAGACTTAGCCCTAATCACTCACTGTTGTTAATCCGGCTCGAAGGACCAATGTTAAAAGACGAACAAACACTTTCAATTCTTCATTACTTTATTTTACTGCACACTTTGATGATGTTATAAGACTCAACGAAACATTAATTTAACAGAATATATATATACTACGTGAGAACCAAACCATAGTGCGATGTAAAGTACGAGTAGCGCCATCTAGTATCAAAATAAATCAATATACTGAATCTCACTTAAACATATAGTTTTTGTCTTTTCTGGGTTCAATTCAAAAATTCAAAATTCAAAACCATTTATTCAGTTTAGGCCTTCGGAGGGCACTTATGAAGGTCAAATTTAAAGTTACTGAAGCTACAACCGGTTCGGAAGTCAGCCTTCAACTGAGAAGAACCGGCAAGAAACTCAGCAAGGTTACATTCTTTTTTATTTGTTATATAAATTTTTATCTATTCTGACTTTTTGGCTATTTTATAATTTCAATTTTACATAATTTTATATTTAACAATTACAAAATACTTATTATAGGTAACATTAATAAAAACAAAACAAAAAAAAATAAATATGACAAGACTACAAAATAGAAAATAACAATAATTAGGTACTTACAACTTAAACAAGAGATTTAGAGGTGCACTGTGCAGAGAGCAGCTATTTCCATACATTTTTATCTTCAATATAATGAACTACCTTGTAATACGCTTTTTCTTTCAAAACTTTCCTAATATAATTTTTAAATTTATGATCAGACATTTTGGTTATTGAAAGCGGTATCTTATTATAAAATCGAACACAATTACCAAGAAATGACTTGTTAACTTTAGTTAGTCTAAAGTATGGAACAACTAACTTCTAGGGTTAGATATTAGGCCTGCTCTCTTTCTTATCAGTTCTTCTGTTTCGGTTGTTATCCATTTTTGCCTGTCACATTTTCTGTCTCGTTTACCTTTTTTATTAGTGTAGAGAAGTTCTTGGAATTTGTTGTATTTACTCTGTATGTCTAAGTTCTTTGTTTTTTCTATGTACTGGTCTAACTTTTCTTTTAGTGGTTCGGTACTTTCTAGTGATATGCTGCTGTTTTGCTTTGCTTTAAAGGGTCTATTTTTGCTTGGAGTGTTTATTTGCAACTTAGCTCTTATCATTCTGTGGTTACTGTTAAAATTAATATTATTTAAAACTCTACAGTCTCGAAAGTCTTTACTTTTGTTTGTTAGTATATAATCTATCTCATTTTTGTGGTGGCCATCAGGAGATATCCATGTCCATCTGTTGCTTTCCCGTCTTTTGTACAGAGTATTTAGTATTTTTAAGTTGTTTTCGTATGCCAGTTGTATAAGTTTCTCCCCGTTTCTTGTCCTTTTGCCTGCGCAATATGGGCCCAGTATAGCTTGTTCCCCATCTCCTCTTGCCCCCGTTCTTGCATTAAAATCACCCATTACTATTATATTGTTGTGGGAGTGATTGTTTATTGCCTCTTGTAGCATGGAGTAGAAGGTGTCGATTTCTGTTCTGCTGGATTGTTCAGTTGGAGAATAGACTTGAACAATTGACCACTTTTCGTTCTTCGGGGGGAGTTTTATATTAAGTACTACGATACGCTCTGAGACGCCAACGAACTCATCGATAAGTGGTTTTAATTCGTTTTTAATTAAGAATCCTATTCCATATAGACCTGGTGTTTCTCCTTTGTAATAGAATATAAAATGTCCATGGTCTTCTATCCCCTCACCTAGGCGTCGGACTTCGCTGAGACCCAGTATTGACCAATTTATATTTTTTTAAAGCTAGCATTAGTTCCGTTAGGCTGTCATTAGTTCTTAAGGATAGCGTATTGTAAGTTGCAATGTGTATAATATCTTCAATTTGGTGATGTTTTTCTTCTGTTCTTAGTGTCCGAGTATTCAGTGTGGAGATATGTATATATTCAGTGTTCTTTTTATTTTGTTTTATCTGTATTGTTTCCTTTTTGTGCATATATTTTTGTTTTCTAGTTAGATTTGCTTTAGGGTGTTTCGTATTATAGTGTTTTGATTTAGATGGAGGGTGTTTGTCTTCTTCCCCCACGGTGACAAGCCGGCTTGGGGTGCAATTTATAAAATTTGTGTTTAGTAATGTGGTTGTTGGGGTTGTTGGGATCCGGGTGTCGCATATTAGTTTTTTGAAGGATTTGATAATGAAGCTGATCTCCCGCGCTCTACGTAGTTCAGTATATTTGGTCTAATTATTTCCTTTGTCGCAATTTTAGAGGGGGCGTTGTTCAGGGTGGTCAATGCACTTTAGGTATTACATACATTGACTTTCTTTTGCGATGGTATTTTCGGTGATCCTGAAGTCTCTCTTTTCCTCTTTTCTCTGTTGCTATCGTGTGTTTTCTTTATTATCAGTTTGTCGTATTTTATGAACGCTATATTCCCTTTTTTTTCTCCTCTTCAACTTGTAGCTGTAGTTGTTTACGTTTTTCGATTATTTCCTTAGGGTAGTCCTCTTTGATATTTACACCTTCTTGTAGGTTAGATCTGTTTCGCAGAATCATATGTTTTTTCCACGAAGTTGTTAGTGAGACTACAACAGGGCGATTTATATCTTGCTCTTTTTTACCGATTCTGTAAATATTATTAATTTCGAAGACTTCAAAATGTACTCCCGTTTCTATTATAATGTCTTTTATGTAGTCTACTAGCTCCGTTTCTGTTGTTGCTTTCCCTTCCTCTATGCCAAAAAAGACAAGGTTATTTTTGCGCTTATCCTTATCAACGAATTTGAGTTTCAACTCTAGCTCACTTATTTTATTTTTGAGTTGAGTGTTTCATCTAGTGCTGCCATGACATTCTGTGTTACTAAAGTTGTTATAAGTTTAGTTTGTTGGTCTAACTTTTCGTCTAGTTTTGCCAGTAGGATTTCCATACTTTTATCCATCTTTGGATATTTTTTTTTATTTTTTTTTGCTATAGTAACACTTGTTTCGCTGTGGCAGCACTTGTTTCGCTGTGGCAGCACTTGTTTCGTTGTGGCAGCACTTGATTTGCTGTGGCAACACTTGTTTTGCTATTTGTTATGTTGGTACTATAGTGTCCACTCTAATGACTATGTACAATTTGCATCTGATGACAGTTGACAGTATTAGTAGTACAGTTTGAATGTTTACAATTTGCGGTTGATTTGTTTTCGCAATTTAACACTTTTCTGTAATTTTTTCCACTGTTCACGTATTTTGTTCTTTGTTGCAGTCAATAGTTCGCTTGACACACTTTGTTGACACTTTTTACACTGTTTATTCTTAATTTTTCCGCGGAGCTCTGTGACGTACGTATTGAATGTAATATAACTATACTATATATATAATAAACTATATTTTGAACCGGGGAACTTTTGTTTATTTTATTCCCCGCAGAAAAAGTTGTAACAGTGGCGCCCAACGTGGGGCTCGGAAAGTTCTGGAGTAATTGGTGTGTCTTTTGCTACACCAAAAGGTTTTGTTTTGGTTATTTTTTTTATATAATTTCTTTTGTTTGAATTGTTAAAATTTTCTGAAGTCTCTCAGGCTATTTGTTAATAGGATTTAACATTAAGATCACATTGTATTTAACCATTGACACATTCCAACCACAGGGCTTCATGAATTTAATTTCACTTTCATATTAACATTGTCCAACTTATTGTAATCTTGTGGTTGAAGTGCGTTAACTTATTTTCTTTTGTGGTTCTTTCTTGTTTAACTTGGAATAGTATAGTACTTCATAACAATTTTGTTTTCACAATTTGAAACTTTGAAGATTGTATACAATTTTTTTTTCAAAACTTTTTTCTTCAAAACTTTTTTTTTTCAAAACTTACTTTTTCAATTTTTTTTCAAAACTTTTTTTTTCAATTTTTTTTTTTGAAAAGTTTTTTTTTTTCTCAAAAAAATTTTTTTTTTTCGAAATTTTTTCAAATTTTTTTTTTATAATTTTTTTATTTATTTTTCTGAAACATTTAATTATATGATTAAGTTTAATAAAACAAAGTGTACATACTAAACTACTTAAAATTTACTTATAAGTAAAGCAATAACCTATAAATAAAAAACTGAATTTAAATTATTGGAGCTGTCTATGGGTAAAGTGCCCAGAAGGCTGGCTACGTTTCCTCTTTGTATGGCTAAGCTTATTCTCTGACCAAAATACGAGCCAGCCCTCTGGTCACCGGATGACTCGATGAGGCGCGTCGAAAGGTCTTTGAATAATTTACGCGCCTCTGGTCCCCATGGCCCAAGCGTTTCTACTCCAAACGGTGCAAATATGTAACCATCGCCGATGGTCGCATATTTCCGCCGCTTCGAGCTCTCAGCGGCAGTCGCTGCCGCACCCGCCGCCTTGGAAGTTGACTCTAGGTGGGATTGTGCAACGGTATCTACACATGTTGCATCCCACACTAGAGGTTTGCCACGACTCCAGGGCAATAACGTCATCCCATCGGGCCTCTTACCATCATCACGTGCTATTCCGTTCGGCTCTAAGATGGCCGGCACGTGAACAGTGGCAAAGGCCCTGCGGATGACGTCATTGATTGCAGCGTGTCTCGATAGGCGGCCAGCGCTGCGGCGACATGACAGACCATGGTAACCTAGTCGATCCACGTCATTACCGCATAGACAGCGATGGGGCTCATTCGTATAGGTACCCAGGCGTAGACAGATGGCTAGAGAGAATGAGGTATTGTCTAGTAAGGTACCGATGTTGGTGGATGGTAAAGCTTGTAGCCAGTACCCTGACTCCCGCTCTGAAACTGCAAGGAGACGAGCGCGTTCTGAAAGGTTAGAACTCGTGTTAAGTAAATCTTGCTGTACTGCCTTGCAAAGCGGCTCGTCCCACTGTCTTTGGACTTTTGGATATAGGGGAATGCTTTCCCCTGAACAAGCTGTGATCCAGGCATTTTTAGCCTCGACTGAACAAGATATCTCAGCGTCTTTAAGTGACGGAGAGATAATTTTGCTAAATAGGTCTGAAATACTGTAAGTCGAGGACAAAATTCAAAAAATTCAAAAACCATTTATTCAGTTTAGGCCCTCAGAAGGCACTTATGAAGGTCAAATTTAAAGTTACTGAAGCTACTACCGGTTCGGAAGTCAGCCTTCAACTGAGAAGAACCGGCAAGAAACTCAGCAAGGTTACATTCTTTTTTATTTTATTAAATTCTTTTTTATGTATTCTGACTTTTTGGCTATTTTATAACATCAATTTTACATATTTTTATATTTAACAATTACAAAATACTTAATAAAGCTAACATTCAAAAACAAAAAAAAAAAAACAAAAAAAACAGAAATAACAAGACTACAAAATAGAAAATGACAATAATTACTTACAACTTAAACAAGAAAATTAGAGGTGCACTGTGCAGAGAGCAGCTATTTCCATACATTTTTATCTTCAATATAATGAACCACCTTGTAATACGCTTTTTCTTTCAAAACTTTCCTAATATAATTTTTAAATTTATGATCAGACATTTTGGTTACTGAAAGCGGTATCTTATTATAAAATCGAACACAATTACCAAGAAATGACTTGTTTACTTTAGTTAGTCTAAAATATGGAACAACTAACTTCTCCCTTTGTCTTGTATTAATATTATGGATATCCAATTTTGACTCAAACATTCCTATGTTTCTACGTATAAACATTATATTTTCATAAATATATAATGAAGGCAATGTCATTATATTTATTTCCCTAAATAAATCTCTTAATGATTCACGGGGACCCATACCGTAAATTGCACGAATTGCTCTTTTTTGTATAATAAATATTGATTCTATATCCGCTGCTGCTCCCCAAAACAAAATACCATAGGACAAGAGGCTATGAAAATATGCAAAATAAACTAATTTGGCTGTCTCAACATTCGTCAATTGTTTAATTTTCCTAACAGCAAATGCAGCCGAACTTAACTTAGCAGCTAGAGTATCAACCTGAGGTCCCCACTGCAATTTATTGTCTAATGTAAGACCCAAAAATACCGTTTTATTAACAAGATCAATATGGCTCCCATCTATTATTATTTGGCTATCTACTTGTGCTACATTCGGTAAAGAAAACCTTAAGCATTTAGTTTTCTTTGAATTTAGTAATAGATTATTTGTAGCAAACCACCCACAGACAATTGACATAGTATGATTAACTTTAGTTAGATCTTTGTCTTTTCTATCAACTTTAAAAATTAATGATGTATCATCAGCAAACAAGACAATATCTGTGAGATCATTTACAACATATGGCAAGTCATTTATATAGACTAAAAACAAAAATGGACCTAAAATTGAACCCTGGGGTACCCCCATTTCGACTAAAGAGCCCTTGGATGTTGTGCCAGTAATCCCTACCTTTTGTTGACGATTTGATAAATAAGATAAAACAAGATCATGAGCAGTTCCACGAATTCCGTAGTAGTCAAGTTTTAGAAGTAGCGTACGGTGGTCAACGCAATCGAAAGCCTTGGATAGATCACAAAAAATGCCAATCGCATCCTGAGAATCCTCCCATGCGCCATAAATGTGTCTCAGCAATGCTGCTGCCGCATCGGATGTAGATCTTCCCTTCGTGAAACCGAACTGATGACCATGCAATATCTTATGCTTAGTAAAGTGACCTAACATTTGATTAAGCAGCAGTTTTTCAAAAATTTTACTAAGTGCTGGCAGAACGGAAACTGGTCTGTAATCAGAAGGATTCTCCTTACAACCGGACTTAAAAATAGGTACTATTTTACTGTATTTCATCAAATCAGGAAAACAACCCTGATCAATACATTCATTAAAAATATTTGACAAAACCGGTGCAATCACTGTTATTATTGATTTTACGATTGTTACTGATAAGCCCCATAAATCTTCAGTACTTTTCATATTGAGCGAATTAAAAGTATTTAAGATATCGCTAGCATTAATATGCTCAAATTTAAAACTAGGAAATATATTATGAATATGCTGTTTGAGTAAAGATTCCGCTACTATAGGACATGATTTAAGGCTTTTAGTAGTTTTACCAGGTATACTCGTGAAGAAGTTTTCGAAAGCACAGGCTACATCTAAATTATTCGTTAAAATTTTATCATTAATTTTAAGAGTTACCTGTTCATTATTATTTCTAATTTTACCAGTTTCCGTATTAATAACATTCCAGACTGTCTTTATTTTATTATTCGCATTACCTATTTTATTACATATAAAGTGAGATTTAGCTTGATTACACACTAACTTGAATGTTTTTGAAAAGTTTCTAACATATTTATGAAATTCCTCGTTATGAGTTAGAGATTTTAAATGATAAAGTTCATACAACCTATCCCTGCTCTTACGAATACCTTTAGTAGCCCAGTCACTAAATCCCATTTTACTATTTACCTTCACTATTTTAGTAGGACAGGCTCTATTAAAATTATCGCAAATCCCGGACAATAAACCTTCATACAAGACATTGGGCTCATTACTATGATATATTGTATTACAGAGTTTCAGTTCTAAATTATTCTTAAAGTTGTCTAATCTTGCCTTAGTAGTAGGTCTAATTACTTTCGTTACTTTAAATACTTGTCTTTTAAATGGCAATTCTATTAATTGAGCCTTATGATCCGAGCGAACACCACTAATAATCGATTTCCCTAGTATACTACTATTAGTTAATATATTATCAATACAAGTAGCCGAAGTGGCTGTAGATCTTGTTGACTCATTAAATAATATATCTAAGTTGAATGATTTGAATAAGGCAACTAAATTCCGACTTTCAGATGAATTACTAAGAGTATCTACATTAAAGTCGCCACATAGAACTATTGACTTGTTACAATTATTAAATAACTTACGAAGAATCTCTTCTATTATAGAGGTAAACAATAAAAAATTTGATGCCGGTGGCCTATAAACACATACAATAATATAGCTCTGCAACTCTGCACAAGACACCTCACAAACACGCTCAACAGAGAGGCTGCAAATATCTTTCCGATCCTTGAATTTAATATTATTATTTATAAGAATTATTGTGCCGCCACCTTCTGCAGATAATCTATTGAATATACTGGCAACTGTAAAGTTTTTAATATTAAAAAGCATAGTGCCCGGTTTCAACCATGTCTCTGTAAAGCATAATATGTCTATAGTTATTTTATCTAACAATAAATGAATATCTAGAATTTTGCCAAAGAAGCGATTAATATTCTGATGTATTACAAAAATCGAACTGTTGAGCTTCTCTGTTGTCAAAAGTTTTTGTTTAAAGAACTATTCTGAATATTAATGTTAAAATTACTTATTTTTACTGAGTTATCCCGTATCCTATTAATATTATATGCTACAAGTGACGCAATCAATTTCTTAAGCTTTTTTGGAATAAACAGTGTATCCTGTTTCAATTTTAACTTACTAACAAACTTGTTAGTATCAAAATATATAAAATTAGCACTATGACATGTAACATTATGCATATGGTTATTTAAATGCCAAATATAATTATTCTCCATATCTGAGTAGTTTGAAGAGTATGGGAAAGCACATAACATTATTTTCATTACCCCTAATTTTGATAATGAGTTGAGACTATTTATCAAATCTTTTTTACTGATATTTAAAGCATTGCCAATTAAAATTATAATTATGGTTTGTTCATCAAACTTTGTATGCAAAATTTTATCCACTATTTGTTTGTATGATGCCCCTGGCATACAATAATTCATGACTGAATCAGTTATTTGGTTACTGATTATTGAGCCAAAGTCAGATCCTATTTTATCCGAAAAAACAATTGTCTTTGTGACTGTAGGATTGGATGGATTAGAATTTAATTGCGTGACCTGAACATCAGTCTGTTTCGTTTGAGATATTGGAAGCGACTCACCTGGCCCAGCTGGTGAATGGTCACAATCACATATATGATTATGGGACAGAGATCTTAATGTGTCCTCATTGTACTTACATAAGTCAACCAGGTGAGTCGCCGCCAATATATGCTCATTTATTTGTTTTTGAGCAATTTCATATCTAGAAACTAAGTCCCTAAGACAGATCTCCTTGTGCTCAAGGTCTGAGAGCAAGCGCTGAGTGTCAGTATCATACAATTTTTGACAATCATTTAATTTATTATTGCATTCTTTTAAATTTCTAATTATTTGGATCCTCTCTTTCATTAATTGAACATTTTTATAAAAACATTTTTGTTTTTTAACTACTGAGTTTACTTTTCTAATAAATTTATTTAATTTTAAATATTTCTTAATTTTATTATGACTTTTAATTCAATTTTTGTTTGTTTAAAGTAAACAGAGTGATCACTATCCTTGTTAAAAAATGCTTCAGAATTTGCCGGCTGAGTACACAAATCACTCCCAATCAGCTCATCAAAGAGGCTCAATGTATTGTTGGTTTGGTGACAGCTTGCTTCAGTTTCCAAGCGGTTAATTTTATCCTTCGCCTGACCCAAGCTGCTCTCCAGGCCAGAGATGCGAGCCAGTGCGTACTACACTCATTGAATGTACCCACCACCCTCTCTAAGCGGTCGCGCTGATCAGTGACTTCTGTGTAGTGGTTGTGAAGCTCAGCCAGGTCCTTCTTCAGCTGACTATTTCTGTTGTTCACTTTTCTTACTTCCTCCTCACCTTCTTCACGCTCCTGAATTAGTCGTTCACAGAGAAGTTGAGAGGCCTTAAGGTCTTCTAAAGCCTTTCTGAGCTTGGTCTCGACATCACGGGCACAGGCCTTGCGAGTCATCATGTTAACAGACATGAATCCACAGACCCTGAAGTGCAAAGACAGAAAGCTGAGAAGTGAACAATTTGTTTCCTATCTGCTATCTATTAATGAAGCAGTTTCAATATTAGTTTCTATCTTTTATTTGTAGGTAGGTATGATAAAAAGGGATATTGAACTAAACTAGGGGCTATTACTACTTAAATACAAATATTATACAGTGTTTAGTTATGTATAGTGTACAGTGTTAAACTAAGTATTAAAGTGTCTGAGGCAAGTTATATTATCATCAACTGTGCTTCCACAAATTTGTCAAACAAGGTGAGATTTGAAGGTGCCAAACTGAGTTAAGGACGTCGCTCAGAGAAATGAGCCGTGAGTAGGGTTAATGTATACTATGTTGTGTGTAAAAATGAACATAAATAAATACAATACTCCCCAGGTTTTAAGTCGTTCAGTTCAAATTTTGTCCGTTTCGAGCCGTTGTTTGGTTGAATTTTTTCCGATGATAGGATTGATAATTTGTCACCAACACTTTAACATGAATTTATTTAGGTTTACAATGATTTTGGCTTTGAATTTCGATCAAATATTGTGTTTAATATAAATTTTTAATTAATTTAAAATACGATTAAAATTTAGACGTCTACTCGACAGGGTTGCCAGCCAGCAAAAAAAAAATGCCGGAAGGGAAACACTGGAAATTTTTCTGATGCCCAGGCCGCCGAACCGTATGGGTAATGATGCCTGGCACCAAGTTCTGTCATTTAATGGACAATTTAGAATTTGGATCATGGTTTTCTGAATGAAATTATCAATGGGGGTTAAAAGGTTATCAAATTTCCATAGAGGACTACATCTAATGACATATGTGAATTTTGGAACGAACACACAAAAGCGAATTATGGTGAAGGCTATATGAGAATTGATTTTTAAAAGACGATCGGTAATTTCGTTAAATTTTAAAGTTTGTTCATTTAAAAATGGTGGGATGGACTCATCTAAAATGGGTGCTCCTAGGAGGCGAAGACTCTCTTTGCCCAGGATTTTAATGTTTGTTTTATAATTTAGATATATATATAGAATAATTTGGTTTTGAAGAGAAAAATTACTTTGAAAAAAAAAAAAAGATTTTTTTTTTTGAAAATTTTTTTTTGTGTATGGAAACTTAACATTATTATAACTTTGTTGTTAAGCCAGCTCGACTTTCTCGCCTTTAAATATATTTTTTTATTAAATAATAAATTTCAAAATGGATCGTCCGATAGCCGTTAACTTGCTCAACAAGGAGGAACTTTTATATGAAGTAGAAATACGCGATAAAAAACCTAAAACTACGGTGGATGAACTTCGTTCTCAAGTTAGGGAACTCTTCAAACTCATGCCAGCTGAAGAGGCTTACCGGTCGGACTTTGATCCAGAGTCTGAACTTAATATCGTCCGCAAGGGGATTACGGAGATTAAATCTTTCTTAAACCTAAAGAAACCGGCGTTTAAAAAATTTAACCGTATTAGAGCATTGGCTCATCATATTTATCATCGGCTTACGCGTATCGAACCTCAACGTGAGCGGGACGTTAACCTGAAGGAGGACCTCGGGGTTGAATTGGATAATCTTCTTGAAACTGTCGATTCTCTATTTTGTTCTTTTAAGGCTAGTTTCCAGCAGACTCTTTCTAACGAGTCGCAGCCAGTAGCGGTTACCGATGCGGTGTACAACACTGCCATCAAGGCGTTAGTTCGGCTTCAACACAGATACGACGGCGTTTCCTGCGTTCGCGCTTACCTTCAGCGGTTGGAAGAACGGTGTGAGACCCATAAGATCCCTGAGGTTGTTTTATTTCAGGCGGCGGCGGAACTTTTCACGGATCATGCTCTCCTCTGGTACCGCAGTGTGAAGACGTCTGTGTCTGACTGGGCATCTTTGAAGTCACTTAGTTGAGGAGTTCTCCCCGGTTGACTTCAACGACCGTCTTCTTGATGAGATCCGGAAAAGGACTCAAGGCGTTTCCGAACCCCCTTCGGTGTTCATCTCCACTATGTCGAGCTATTTTAGCCGTTTGGCTGAACCTTTAAGTGAGGGCGAGAAGTTGCGGATTGTACGTTATAATCTTCGCCCGAATATTATTTGGGCTCTTTCTTTGGAATCCGTCACTACGCTGTCCGAATTGAAGTTCAAATGCAAACAGTTGGAGTCCAGCCAGTTTCGTGCCGCACAATTCCAAGAGCCGCCTAAGGTTACCGAGAGCACCCTAGCTCCCGATCTAGCTTTTAAGACCAAGGTCCGGGCGAGGGTAGAGGCGGTAGAACCTGATGCTTTTTGTGTCCGTTGCCGAATACCAGGACATTCCTTGTCCACTTGTCCATCAAAGGAAGTTGTGTGTTTTGGTTGCGGGAAAAAGGGGACTCCGATTACCTCTTGCCCCCAATGTAGGAAATCAAAACGGCTTGCGCGTCCAAAAAACTAGGTCGCGATTCCTCTATCCGTTTCCACCCCAATTTTGATGTCGAGGATTGGAGGAATCATTTGAAACAAATTTCTTTATTTTTTTCAACTTATAGAGTTGAATCTGTTAAGTTTCTCAACAATAGGGATGCTCGTCCCCACTTAATTTTTAGTATTTATGATGATCAGTATTGTGGTCTTTTGGATTCTGGATCCACCATTTCTATTTTGGGTTCGGACACCGGTCGTATTTTTATTAACGCCGGCGTACAATTAAATAAGTGTGATGTTTTCACTTCAGTACCTACGGCGAATGATTCGAAGGCTGCTATAGAAGGGTATCTATTTTTGCCTATTTTATATAACGGTATTACAAAAATCGTTAAATTTCATGTAGTTCCCACGGTGACGACGCCTATTATTTTAGGTGTTAACTTTTGGAGGGCCTTTGGGCTAGCTCCCCATTTATTTAAGGATTTGCCTCATGTAGATGACTCTTACGCTCCTTTTGTTTCGGAGGTAAAACATCTACATCATTTGGAGGACCTTTCTCCTTCGCAAAAGGCAAATGCAGAAGAAGTAATCGGTCAGTTCGTGGACGTGTCTTTCGAGCGTAGTGGTTTGGGTCGTACGAGTCTTCTCACGCATTCTATTGAGACTGGGGACACTCAACCGATCAAACAACGATACTACTGTCTCTCACCTGATAGATTGAAAGAACTTAACCGTCAGTTGGATGAGATGTTGGAATTAGGTGTGGTAGAGCCTAGTACTAGTGCTTGGAATAATCCCGTGCTGCTTGCGCCCAAAGCCAATGGTGAACTTCGTTTCTGCTTAGATAGTCGCAAGCTTAACGCTGTCAGTAAAGGTGATGCTTACCCTCTGCCGTATATCTCCCGCATACTGGATCGTCTAGGCGAAGCCAAGTTCTTGTCCTCTATCGATTTAAAAAGCGCGTTTTGGCAGATTGAGCTTGACTCCGATTCTTCGCGAGAGAAAACCGCTTTTACCGATCCTGGTAGAGGCCTTTTTCAATTTGTAGTAATGTGTTTTGGTCTGAAAGGCGCTCCTGCTACTCAGCAACGCCTGATGGATAGACTATTTGGTCCTGAATTCGACGATAAGGTGTTCGTATATTTAGATGATATTATTCTCGTAAGTTCCACTTTTACCGAACATATTACTTTACTAAATAAAGTCTTAGACCGTTTAAAAATGGCTAACTTAACCATAAATTTACCAAAGTCCCAATTTTTTCGTAAAGAGTTAAAATATTTAGGTTACGTAGTGAATGAGCGGGGATTGCATACCGATCCGGGCAAAATTCAGTCTATCGTGGATTACCCTGCTCCCACAACTCGTAAAGAGGTTAAAATGTTTCTCGGTACAGCTTCTTACTATCGTCGGTTTATTAAGAATTTTTCCTGTATCGCTGCCCCTTTGAATGCGTTGACGAGTACTCGCAAGACTGCTCCTCCTTTTAAGTGGTCCCCTGAAGCTGAGAAAGCCTTTACTGAGCTCAAATCGGCTTTGGTCTCGGCGCCTGTTTTAGCGTGTCCCGATTTCGAACGTCCCTTTTCTCTTCATTGTGACGCCTCTGCGTATGGTATCGCGGGTACCCTTGTGCAGGTGTCCGCCGACGGAGAAGATCACCCCATAGCGTTCGCTAGTCATTCCTTAAATAAAGCTGAGAGGAATTATTCCGCTACTGAACGAGAAGCCTTAGCTGTAGTATTTTCCGTCGAACATTTTAGGCCTTACCTTGAAGGAGGATGTCAATTTAAAATTGTGTCTGACCACTCTAGCTTAAAATGGTTCTTTAACTTAAATAACCCGACTGGTAGGTTAGCTCGTTGGGGTTGTCGCTTGTCCCCTTTCGATTTCGTCATCGAACATCGCAAGGGTAAAGATAACGTAGTTCCCGACGCTTTGTCGAGAGCTCTCCCCGTTTCTGAAATTCGGCCACAACTGAGTGATCCCTGGTACAACAGATTGTTCCAGAAGTGTAAGCAGTTTCCCACTTCCTGCCCCAATTTCATTACCAGGAATGGTCTGCTGTTTCGCTATTCCCGTAATAAGTTTGATGTCACCGGTAGCTATGATTGGAAAGAGGTGATTCCAGCCAATAGGCGCTCGGAAATCTTAAAGTCACAGCACTGCGGTGATCTCTCTCCACACTTTGGGATTTATAAAACATATAAGCGAATATCTTTACGATACTTCTGGCCCGGTCTGTATCAGGACGTGGTAAAATTTGTAAACCAATGTGAGGTTTGCTCCGCTTATAAGCACCCTCAGAAGGCAACGCCTGGTTTTCTAGGTGACTCCAAGGTCTGTACTCGTCCTTTCGAAGTATTGAGTGTCGACTTGGTAGGTCCTTTACCACGTTCCCGTGCAGGTTTCACATTTTTACTTGTCGTGGTTTGTTGTTTCACAAAATATTGCATGGTGTTTCCTTTGCGACGTGCGGTTGGTAAAACTATCGTGGCGCGCCTTGAGAATGATGTATTTCTTGTGCATGGAATTCCACGTACAGTGATCATGGATAATGGTACCCAGTTCACTGGTAGTGAGGTCCAGTCACTGCTCAAGAGGTACAAGATTCCGCAAGTGCACTTTACGCCTAAATATAGTCCGCAAGTCAACACCGTCGAGCGTTACAACCGTACCGTGGTGACGGCTATTTCCATTATGGTTGGAAAAGATCACCGCACTTGGGACGTTTCGTTACCCCAAATCCAATTTGCACTGAATACTTCCGTAAATGAAACTACTAGATTCAGCCCTTATTATTTAGTTCATGGCAGGGAGGCCATAACTAGTGGGGAAGTTTTCGGTGATAAGCCTGCTCCACTCGACATGGCTTGTTCATCCAGAGACGATTACGCTCGTCGATTAGGTTGTTTGAGGGAGATATACGACCCCGAGGTCACGGCTGGGTGGCCGCCCTCGTGGATGGGATCGGCACTGTTGGGGCGTATTTCTCGCCCAACAAGAGCCTCGCCGACTTCGAGGTGTTCCTTGTCGAGTTGGGTGCCGTCGTGGGCCGACTCCACCCTCGCCCCGTGCTGTTGCTGGGTGATCTCAACGCCAAATCTTCGGCGTGGGGATCCCCAGTGACCGATGCTAGGGGCGATGCGCTGGAGGAGTGGGCGGTCGCGACAGGCTTGATCGTCCTCAACCGGGGTTCGGTACACACGTGCGTGCGGCAGCGGGGCGGGTCTATAGTGGACGTTTCGTTCGCTAGCCCCGCTGTCGCGAGCCGTGTCTCGGGCTGGCATGTCGCCGTGGAGGTGGAGACGTTGTCGGATCATAGATACATCCGCTTCGACGTCTCCGCCCAGACCACGGGCGGCAGCCGCCCGCCGACCCGGCGATCGGACGGTCCGCGCTGGTCGCGCAAGCGCATCGACAGGGGACTACTCGAGGAGGCCGCCATTGTCCAGGCCTGGGTCCGGGGGTCGAACGGACCCGTCGACGTCGAGCGGGAAGCGCTGTGGTTTCGCGGGGCGATGACGCAAATCAGCGACGCGTCCATGCCCCGTGTCCACGCTCAGTCCGCAAAGCGCCAGGTGTACTGGTGGACCGCCGAGATCGCGCAGCTGCGCGTCGAGTGCGTGGCGGTCAGGCGCCAGTACACCCGATACCGGCGAAGACGTCGACGGGTCCCGGAGGAGGAGGCCGCGCTGTATGAGGTGTACAGCGCGGCGAAGGGGACTCTGTGGCTGGCCATCTGCGAGTCGAAGACGCGTGCCGAGAGGAGATGTTGGAGACTCTAGACGGAGATCCGTGGGGGCGGCCCTATCGCACGGTCCGAAATCAACTTCGGACCGCGGCGCCCCCGGTCACCGAGAGTCTCCAACCCGAGCTGCTCGAGGAGGTGGTAGCAGCCCTCTTCCCGGCACGAGGCGAGCATACTCCGCCGCAGATGGCATTGCCCTCGGCCGCAGAGTCCACGACGGAGAACGCCATCGACGTCCCTGAGGTGACACACCCAGAGTTGGGGGCTGCCGTGATCCGGCTCCGGGCCAAGAATGTGGCTCCGGGGCCCGATGGGATCCACGGCTGCGTGTTAGCCCTCGCTCTGAAGGAGCTAGAGCCCCAACTGAGAGGGCTCTTCACAGCGTGCCTCGAGCGGGGCCAGTTTCCCAGTCTGTGGAAGACTGGTCGACTGGTCCTGCTCGGAAAGGCGGGGCGCCCTGCGGACTCACCGTCCGCGTACCGGCCCATAGTGCTGCTGGACGAGGTGGGTAAGTTGTTCGAGAGAGTTCTCTCAGCCCGCCTCGTCAGCCACCTGTGCCAAGAGGGGCCGGACCTGGACGGTAGTCAGTTCGGGTTTCGGCAGGGGCGCTCCACCGTGCACGCTGTGTCACGGGTAAGAGCCCTGGCGGAGGAAGCGGTGTCCCGGGGCGGGGTGATGTTGGCGGTGTCTTTAGACATCGCCAACGCGTTTAACACCCTGCCCTGGAGTTGTATCCGGGAGGCACTGCGATACCATAGAGTGCCTCCTTACCTCCGCCGCATAGTTGGGGCTTATCTGTCCGAGAGGTGTGTCACCTACGAGGGACGTGATGGCGTTCACCAGCGCCCGATGTCGTGCGGTGTTCCACAGGGTTCGGTTCTTGGGCCGCTCCTGTGGAACATCGGCTACGACTGGGTGCTGAGGGGCGAGCTCAGCCCGGGGGTGGACCTGACGTGTTACGCGGACGACACGCTGGTCACCGCCCGGGGGAGATCGCACAGGGAAGCAGCGTTGCTGGCGACGGCTGCGGTGTCACAGGTGGTGAGCCGCATCCGTCGCCTGGGCCTGGAGGTGGCCCTCAGCAAGTCGGAGGCCATGACGTTCCATGGCCCCCGGCGGGCGCCGCCGCCCGACTCACACATCGTGGTCGGGGGGGTCCGAATCGCTGTCGAGCCCACCATGAAGTACCTAGGATTGGTGCTCGACAGCCGGTGGGACTTCGGACCCCATTTTCGACGGCTGGCGCCCAAGCTGTTGGGCGCGGCGGGAGCGCTCGCAACGCTGCTTCCCAATCTGGGGGGCCCGAGCTCCGTCTGTAGACGGCTCTATACGGGTATCGTGCGATCCATGGCCCTGTACGGGGCCCCGATCTGGGCCCACGACCTGACGGCCGGCTCGATTGCGGTTCTTCGGAAACCGCAAAGAGCCATGGCCGTCAGAGTCATACGGGGGTATCGCACGATCTCGTATGAGGGGGCTTGTGCACTGGCCGGATCCCCGCCCTGGGACCTGGAGGCCAAAGTACTCGCGTCGCTGTATCAGTGGCGCGAGGAAGAGGCGGAGCGGGGCGAACGACCGATGCAGCGTCAAGTCGAGCTGCGTCGGTCTCAGCTCCGCGAGGTCCTAGTGGCGGAATGGCGGGACAGGCTTTCGCGCCCTACCGCCGGCCTCGACATAGTCGGGGCGATCCGGCCGGTGCTCGAGCGCTGGCTCGGGAGGAGGCACGGCTCCCTGTCGTTTCGGGCGACGCAGGTGCTCTCGGGGCACGGTTGCTTCGGGAAGTACCTGTGTCGCATAAACAGGGAGCCGGACGCCCGGTGTCACCACTGCGTCCATTGCCGGGAGGACACGGCGCGGCACACGCTGGCAGAGTGTGCCGCTTGGGAGGAGCCGCGCCGTGCCCTCATCGCCGGAGTAGGCCCGGACCTCTCGCTGCCGGCCGTGATCGAGTCTATGGTCGGCGGCGAAGAGGCCTGGGACGCAGTGGTAACCTTCTGCGAGACGGTTATCTCGCAGAAGGAGGCTGCGGAAAGGGAGAGGGAGATTTCAACCCCTCACCCGATCCGCAGCAGACGCACCGGGCGTCGGCGGAGGGCGGACAACGCCCTCTTCCAGCCCCCCTAAATGGGTCCAGGGGCGTCAGACACGGGGATACGTCTGTCGCCCCACAACATCATAAGGACCCGAGGTGGCGGCGCGCGTGTGATGTTCCACGCGCGCCCCTCAGAGAAGTCGGGGGGGGAGGAGTTAACACCTCGCTCCCCCCCCTCGACCAGACGGGGCCCGCGGTGGCGGGCCGGCACCAGCCGGGGGTTGCGGAAGCTGAATTCGTGCCCGCGACCCTCGGCGCTCAAGTGTGCGAAGGAACATCGGAGGGGTTTTAGTGGGTATACCCTCGGGCCCCTTCTCATTTTTGATATGAGAAGGGGAGTTTGCGAGTGGGAGTCCCACATAACCACCGCGTCTCTCCCCGGGCGCGGTGGTATGCGTAATGCATTTCCCCTCCGAAAAAAAAAAAAAAAAAAAAAAAAAAAAAAAAAAAAAAAAAAAAGGGAGATATACGACAAGGTGGTTGAAGCCTTGGTTAGGGCGCACACTCGAAGTAAAGGTCACTATGATAAGGGACGTCGTCACCTGGAATTTCAAATAGGAGATACCGTCTGGAGGAGGACATTTCCTCAGAGTAATGCGGTGAAATTTTTTATGGCAAAATTAGCGCCTAAGTATGAAAAGTGTAAGGTGTTGCGTAGGATCAGCCCTTTGGTTTACGAACTGGCTGATGATGCTGGTGTCAACATTGGCAGTTGACATGTTAAGGATTTGAAGCAAAGGTGAGCACCGCAGGCCTTGAAGCATTGGCCCACCGATTAGTGTTCCAATGATGCCAAGTGTTTGTCCCTGGTGATGGTGTTTAGTTAGTAAGTTTTAGTTTTAAAAGCCCGGTCAGAAGAGTAATATATCTGGAATGGAACATTGGTCCTGGCTTGCTGGTAGTTCGTAATGAACAGGTTTGTTATTACTGAAAGGATTGACTTAGTTTTAAGATTTAGGTTTAATTTTTTTTAATTTTTGGTTGTTAGTTTGCAGATTGCTGCGTGGTTTTGGTAGTATTGGTTTGCTTACATTTAGGTTTGTGATAATTGATAGGATTTTGTTTTTATGGAGTTTATCTTTAAGTTTGTTTTTACTCGGTTTATTAGTTTAGTTGTTGAACTTTGATAGAATGGAGTTGTATTTTTTTTGTTAATGCTTTAACTTGATTTAACTTTAACTTGAAGTAACTTGAATTAACTTTAATATAATTTAACTTTAATTTGATTTAACTTTAATTTGATTTAAACTTTAATTAAACTTTGATTTAATTTAACTTTAACTTGATTTTACCTACGTTCAGATTGCAGTAAATTATTGTAGTAGTTATTTTTTTTTTGGAATTGTTTGGACAACTTTAATTTTTTGTGAAGGGAATTTGTTAGTTGTTTGTTTTCTTTTCCAGTTTGGTCGCTGCTTTCCTTCGATCTGGATATACCACTTAAAGTTAGTTTGAGATTTTTGTTCTCA
This sequence comes from Habrosyne pyritoides, assembly GCA_907165245.1. Lineage (NCBI taxonomy): Eukaryota > Metazoa > Arthropoda > Insecta > Lepidoptera > Drepanidae > Habrosyne > Habrosyne pyritoides. The sequence continues at coordinate 6,333,287 of OU015615.1, forward strand.
ACCTAATTTTTATAAGTTGGTTGTACCCTAACTTTAATAACGGTACTATTTTTTGGATAGGGCTGTCGTTTTTCCCCGCTACCCTTTCCTCTTATAGGTGGTTTGTGCCCCATCTTTATTTCCGGTACTATTTTTTTATTTTGGTATTCACGTTGTTCGTTGGGCATTTTTGATCAAACTGTTAGGGAATTGGTTTGAGTATGGAGTTTTGGCGATTCTTTGATCATTATTTTTTTTTCCTCATTTTTTTTTAAAAATTTCATTTTTAGTTTGAGGATACTATTGGAATGATCCCTAGGTGTGAGCTGGAGGGCCAGCTCGAATTTTTCTTCGTTTCACCTCGAAAAATTCTGGTGAGGATCGGGGCACTGTTACGTAGAAAATTCGGCACCGTAAAAATTTCAGTACTTACGGTTCCTGTGGGCTCATTCCAATATTACCATCAATTCCAATACATAAAATGTTGATTTCGTAGTTTCCTTTTTACAACATTTCATCCACAATTGCACATAATTTGGATTTAATTATGTTTTGAAATGGTTTGTTTACATCGATCGACCTAATAGATCGATCTGTCATTTAATGTCATTTTGACGTGTGAGAGTGATGTTCCTGCGCGGCGGTATTATAGATAATTTTTTGCCGGTCATACGCTAGTCGAATGTTCCTGTCAAGGAAGGTGGGAGATCGGTCACCGCTTATCATTCAAAGCGAGGACTTTCCCATCCCTATGAGACTATATATTGGTTCTGGGCGTTCACTCTTTCATTTCGATCTTCGGAATGGCGTGCGCCGCTTTGGCCTAAGCCCCGGTGCGTCTTTAATTTTGTAAGTATAACCTCATTTTATTTTCCAATTGGATTCTTATTCGTGATCATTGAACGTAGGCTGATTCGTTTTGGGTTTATTTCAGAAGTTTTGTGTGGACCAACGACCGGTGCGTGTCATGGAATAGGAGCCAGACACGCCACGCGTTTTTTCTAACATTCCTCAGTAAGTATAAACCCAACACGACAATAGGTTATTGTCGTATTATATTGATTGTAACGTTGTTTAATTGTTGCATTTTTTTTGTAGAACAAAAGGGAAGATTTTGCCGAACACGCGGGTGGTGTTCCGCGTGTTAGTCGGAGTGGACATTGTTCCCCATCACTCCCCGGGCAAGAACATTTTCCTCCAAAAGGTATTTATGGCGTCCTTTTAATAATTATCACGCTAATGAATAGCTTATTTTGCTTTGGTGTTGCCTGGTCGGACGGACAAACGTATGGTAAAAGTATGGTTTGCCGCTTGTCCGAATTTAACCTGGGATTGCCGATTAGGTTTTTCTTATTGGATTCTGTGTGGTCGCGTGTGGTGTATGACCAACCACATGGCCGGTCTTTCGGTAGGTGGTGAGCACATGGGTGACACGAGGGTTGGTGTCCACCATTTTGCCTGTGCTCGGGTCATGCAAGCTTTACTAATCGGCACAATATTTCCAATTTCCAGGAGGAGTTCTGTACGGGCAGTAAAGTTCTGTACGAGCCGTAACAGTTCTGTACGGGCAGTAAAGTTCTGTACGGGCAGTAAAGTTCTGTACGAGCCGTAACAGTTCTGTACTAACTTACTGTATAAAAGTCCGTGTATTATTTGGTGAGTGCCGCGGAGCGTTGCGGTGCGGGTCGTGACGCGCTTGGTGCGGACCGTGAGGACAGCGTCCGGAGGGTGCCGTGTGGAGCAGAAGCCGGACACGTGGCGCTTGCCTTGCTTGCTTGCTGGGCTTCTTTTCGCGGTTCTTGCTTCGCTTGAAGGATGCTGTAGCGGTACCCCTTATAATTATTACTATAGTTCCTTCTGAACGTTAATCACGTATTTTCTTTAAAACTTTATTAACGGGCTGACAGCCGTTCCTGTCAGTGGCGCTTAATTCTTTTTAAATAGACCAAAACACAACCTTACTCCAGACCCACGCGCTGAATCTAGCTGGCTCTAATTTTTTTTATACTTTTAGTACAACGAACTTAATGTAAGATCTTTAATATAACTATACTATATATATAATAAACTATATTTTGAACCGGGGAACTTTTGTTTATTTTATTCCCCGCAGAAAAAGTTGTAACAGTATGCACGTTATAAAATGTATTATAGCATGGCAATGGTAGACGCCATTTGTTGTCTCGCGAGAGTCACACTTGATCCCTAACTGATTCTAATCTATTTCGCACGTTATCTAAATTAATGATTTGAATAAAGGAATGGAAGTGTGAAATAACTCTGGTGGGTCCGAGATTGAAAGGGAGGATACCTGGTCCATCTTTTAGGCTTTCAAGTGTTATCTCGTCCGTTTGAGCCAGCTTCAGGCCTTGGGCCACTGTCAGAGCGAGCAGTATTTTCAGTGTCCTGTAACAAACGAGCACTGTTAGGTACCGGTTTTAAACGCGACTTAGGTACGGGGCCTCTTTTCCGTTTAGTATAAATGTGGATAGGCAAATCTGCTAGTACTGTGTCATGTGTATAGCGAGCTGCTAATTTTTGTCTACTGGCCAAAGGATTCCTAATATAAATTTGTTGTTCGGGTGTATATTCTTGTTCAGGCTCGCGATCTTTATTAATGTTCTCGGTTATTTCGGTACGGCGATGAAGTACAGTTTCATTAATAACTTCGTATACCTTTGACATTCGTTTACAATGATTATGAATATACTCTTGCAATAAATGTTCCGTTATATTCATGTCTAAAGTATCTCCAGGATCTAGATGGCCAGTTATTATTTCGATCGGTCGGCATTTTGTGAAGCTATGTATGGAACTGTTATAGGCTATTATAGCGTATGTCATAAGATTGGTAACTGATTCATTTCGGTGTTCTAGTTTTAAGATACGTAAGTGCTCTACTAAGGTAGAATGAAGGCGTGCTACCATTCCATTTTGATTAGGCGTATTTGGGCATGTTTTATGGTGGTGAATTTTATGTAATCTAGTAAATTCTAGGAAAAGCTGATTCGTGAATTCAGGGCCATTATCCGTGACGTATCTTATGGGCATACCGTAACTATTGGGTCTAGGCGCGGGCAAGGAAAACGGTTGGTTAGACGTTTTGTAAGTGCCGATAAAATGATTAGGCACTGGCATAGAATTTATTAATTTTCTATCTGGTAATCGCTGGTTTCGATTTTGTAGGTACATAGTATTCGTCTCCTCGTGAACGAATTCTAACGCCTTCTCTATGGTTTCGGGGCGCATACAACGTATACGTGAACCTAAAGGATCGTTTAATCCTCGTACATATGCTTGGAGCGTCAATTTGCGATATAAGTCGCGCTTAGAGTTAACGGTGGTCTCCACAGTATCATGCAGACTTACATACGTCATGATTGTACCGAATAGATTTTGGCAACGTTCATAAAACTCCTGAGCCGTACTACCACTTTGTTTTAAAATTGCTAGATCGTTGTAAAGAGCGGTCTCATCTCGTTGGTCAGCGAAGTTATTCACTAAAGCACTACGAATGCCACTCCAGTCACTTGGAATTCCATTTGAATTAAATAGCGAGCAGCAGAGCCTACAACCTTATTAAGAATCCCATTAATAAGGGCACACTTACTTAATTCATTACTGTCCTGACCACAAAACTGTTCTACTAACTGGTCACATAATTTAAAAAACCTGGTTAGTACATTCGGATTTCCATCAAACTCCGGTACCAACTTTAGGGCTTTATAAATGATATCTAAGTCAGACATATTACTTTCTTCTTCTATACTATTCGAATTAATATTTCTTCTACGGTCTATATAAGATTGCCTACTAGTACTAACTAACCTAGGGTCCTTTGATTTTCTTAAATAAAAAATCTTGGCAAGTTTATATTAAAAGGGGCTAAAGGCTAGGACATGAGCAACCACTAAAAAGAATCTAGAGTACTCACATGAACATGTTTCAGTCCCTTTGCGTTATACCGATGTCTGGATATCTCTGGTGCAGCACGACGTGTAGATTCGGATGCTCTCGACGCGGCTAGACGAGCCACACGGACGGCTTTAGCGTTTAGCGCTTTTCACGGAAATCTTCTACGCGAAACCGACCGCGAGCATCCTACCGACTGCGCCATTTACGTTCGGCTGCCGTTGAGGACGCAAAAAAAACTGAACGTCAATTATTTAATTATAAATTTAATACTATAATTTTACATTAATTAATTACTACAACTAAATTAGCGTGACAATTGTTCGATGTAAGAACGAAAATTGATTTTATTAAAAGGAATGATCTTAAAAGTTAACAATACATGAATACACAATAGTTTAATGGAATTTGATGAGTCGCACAATCACTGTCCCCACGGTATGATAATTCGTGGTAGCTTCCGATGGTCGGTATGTCTTGCGAAACAGCGCAGTGGCGGCTTCTTGGTATGTGTTGCTGTGTGTCATCGGTTCCCATGGTGGTTCATCTCTTAACAAGTGCAATAATTTCTTTTTCTTGTTTCATTTTTACTGTTTCCTTTTTTTATTCCTTCTGACTCATTACCAACCACGTTGTTTTCCTTGTCCTGTTCTATCATATTTTCATCATTTTTTTGGGAATGCAACACATTTTCCAAATCTTCTTCAGATTTTAATAGTCAGTCCAATCATATCTTTAGAAATAGCTGATGTCGCAATGCCGATTTTCATTGGACTACCAAACATTGCTTCGTAAGGAGAGCATTTGATTCCCTCATGATATGCTCGATTTTTCATGGCCTGGATAAATTTCAAGCCTTCTGACCACTTTGTAATCTGATTAGTTTCCATCCACGTACTGAGCATATTTTCTATATCTTGATTTGCACGCTCTACCGATCATTGACTCTGGCTATGTCTTGGCTTTCCATGTACGATTTTTACGTCTGGCCACATAGAGCATAAATTTTCAATTATTTGATTACTAAATTCCCGACCATTATCGGAATGAAGGATGTTCGGCGCTCCAAAAGTGGTAAAAATATCCAATAGATGATATGCGACTTCAGTTGCACGTTTAGTTTGAAGTGCACGAAGGATCACGAATTTAGTGAGATGGTCTTGATAGACTAAAATAAATTTATAATTTCCGTCAGGATTAGTTTGTAGATCTATGAGATCTACTTGACAACGTGAGTTCATTTCACTATGAAGTATAGGCTTAATGACAATACCCTTTTTCAAAATCTTCTGTTTCTTTTGACAAGGTTGGCATAATTTCAAATATGTCATGATAGCCTCAACCGTAATATTATTATACTTGCGGTTACATTCTTTGAGCATCCTTGTTCATCCACCGTGTCCAACAGCAAAATGCGTATCTTCGAGAATGTTAAATAAATCGTCGTAACAAACATAATATTTGATTTCTCCATTATCTTCCTTCATCGGGGCAATAAGTTTTTTTCGCCGCCTATAGTCAAAATATCATAGCGTTTTATACGCCTGTAATGAACAGCTTCCTTCTTTTTAATGTTCTTTGCAGTTTTTACTTCCTCTAAACACTTAGCGTATTTGTCCTTATCGAGATAAAAGTTATTATCTTTCTTGTTTGCCACAAGCTCGTCCATTATTTTATAAAATCTTTGCTTCATACTCATTTTTATTCACAAATAACTTTTAAACACAAAAAATACAATTAGAAATCAATTTATCGCGCGAGTTCAAACGTGTCAAACAAGCGACTGAGGCGCGCGGAATGGCGGAGACGGTGCGCGGGTAGTGGGGGCGGCAAGCTACAAGTCGATGCGCTGAGCACGTTATGACATGTTTTGTTGTTCAACATTTACCGTGCCATTAATGTCAATCCTAAGATTTACCAACGAATCGGTAGATCTTAGGTTTTACTGGAATATCTTAGGATTTACTGCAGTTCGAGCTTTTACAGTAACATATATAGTTATGTTGTATCTATGTGTAATTTGTAATGTCAATGAAATTGTCTATGTTGATGCTGTGTGAGTCCAAAATAAATGTTTTCTTTCTTTCTTTCTACTACCGAATTACTAATTTAGAAACAGACTTGACGGGATATAGACAAACACTACATCAATTATTCTTGCAACAATACCCAGGTCTTAATATAACAGAACAAAGAATTTCCGATCAAAGGAGAATTATTATAAGAAACAAGCGATTAAGTGAGGAAGTGCTGAACCGATTGAAAAACGAAGTGAGAATAGAATTAGAACAAGGTACTACTGAAATTGTATGCCCACATGACACAGCGCAAGTACAAATATCCGACATACCGCGGCAGACACATTCTCCATACCCACAGTCATTTATAGAATCCGAATTGGACACATTATTAGAAAATAACACACAAATGTCCCTTACACCCATACACAATGTTGATCAAGAAAATATAGTGATACACGACCCGACGAGACGACGAGAAAAGATCACAATGGATTGTTTAAAGGCAATGAAAAAATGTTTTACAGAAACCTCAATAGTGATAAAGATAACACAACCGACAATTACTTAGAAATTCCTACAGCTGAGGACTTAAAAAGATTTTGGTCAAATATTTGGGAAACAGCAACATACCATAATAATGATGCAAAATGGATAGAAGAAGAAGAAGAAAGATGGAATACAATAGATGCAATGAAGTTTGAGAGTATATCGGAAATAGACTTGAAAAATATTACTAGTAAGCTGCATAACTGGAAATCACCAGGGATAGATAGCATACATAATTTTTGGTACAAACACTTTTACACATTACATAATGCATTAGGTCATAGTATCACAAATATTTTACACAGAAAACAAGACTTACCATCATTCGTCACAAAGGGAAAATATTCAACAGACCCATCAAAATACAGACCAATCACGTGTTTACCAACAATATTTAAAATTATTACGTCCGCATTCAAAACAGAAAATAAATTCACACATAGAGCAAAACAATATAATAGCAGAAGAGCAAAAAGGCTGCAGGCCGGGCCACATGGGATGTAAGGAACAGCTCGTTATTGACTCTACTATTCACAAACAAGCAACATCAAAAAATAGTCTTTGACAGTATTCCTCATACCTGGTTGATTAGAATATTAGAAATTTATAAAATTGACCCAATGATAGTAAGATTTTAAACACACTGATAATGAATCAACAATATCTCACTTAGTTTATATGGATGATATTAAATTATATGCAAAAACCGAAAAGGAAATGAAAAAACTTATTGATACTACCGCAGAATTTAGTAAGGATATTAATATGGAATTTGGCCTAATAAAGATAAGAAAAATGTTAAACTTTACATATAGTTAAAGGGAAAGTACGCCCTGGAGACTACGCAGTGGGTGAGACAGGAAACATAGCATCGATGGATCCAAACGACTTATACAAATATCTAGGATACCACCAATTGAAGGGCTTAGACCACACCACCATCAAACATCAACTTACCAATGAATACAAGAAAAGACTTACTAGTTTATGTAAAACACAACTCACTGGAAAACACGTCATAAAAGCAATAAACACGTATGCTATCCCAATTCTTACATATTCATTTGGTATTGTAAAGTAGACTAAAACGGATATTGTCAATTCAGAGCGTCAAACTCGCACTACCCTTACTAGGTATTGTAAGGAGTTTCTATACAACGGTGATCCGCCACCCGACGACAGGCCATATAAGCAGGGCACTTAGGAGCAGCGACACATTGGCTCGCCAGTTCTAGTAGTGTACGGACGTCTCGTGGGAATCAGTATTGGTTGTTATCAAGGTCACGGCTTACATTTTGATATTCTTGTCCTCAATCAATTATTGAAGTTTGCAGTACATATGTATTTTGTTTTGTATTAATTTAAAGTGATTGTACTTGTTTAGTTCCCCTTTAGTCTTAATTTGATTCAAATTGTAAATAAACGGATTTCTTGTTGGTTTATGTTTTTATTTAATTGTACCCTACTTTTAATCGCTAAAATCAGAAGTGGGATAAGGGACTCTTAAGCCCACAGTCACATTAAAACTGCACAAAATGAAATTTTTAAATTAGTTGTCAACAAGAAAACCGTTAACCTTTGAATTTGAATTTTGTCTTGTTAACAATAACTGCTTACTTCATTTCTTTGTTATTTTGTGTGTTTAATCGTTAATTGAAACGGTGATAATGAGACGTACGAGAACGCCTTGTCCACGGAAGCGTGTCTCTAAGGGTGATTCGCGTAATCAAGTTCAACATACTTCTCGAAGGTCTCGCGACAACAATCACGATCGGATCGCGATTCGAACGGTAGACTTATAAGTCAGGGTCAGGTTAGGCCGAGCCCTCGAAAAATAGAAGCCTTAGTTAACACCTTGGCACCAGTAAACGTGAAACGGGTACGACACCTAACATTGAGACTCTCTGTGGAATCACAAGGAGTAGAACCGAAGCTTCTTCGAAGTAACCAAACCAGACAAGATGACCAAGCTAAACAACGATGATGTACACCACGTCAGTTCAATGTTTATGACCTTGTTCTAAAGTATTCTCAGTCGGCAGGTAAACTTGACTCCGGCAGGCGTGGTCCGCATCAGGTGATTACAATTCTACCTGGTGGACGTTATACCCTACGTCTGCTCAGCGCAGTTATGGTAAAATTACGCAAGCTGCTGCGCAGTATATGGTGCCGTGGTAGGGTGAGTGGAGCCCTGTGAGGCATGTGCCGCATGTTTTGAGGGTAAACGAAGCTGATACGTTCCAAATTATACGAATTCCTGTGGTGAGCCTGTTGGGTGAGCCACAGATGTACCCTCTCTGTATTCCTCACTTGTATGATTCGCCCTGCTTGTTGAGATGCCTCAGTGCGTGTGATTGCGGTCAGCGTATTGAGAAGCCTCGACACGTTTGAATACGGTCGGCGTGTCGGGAAGCTTCACACGTTTGAATACGGTCTGCGTGTGGAATGCATTCGTACGTATGAATACGGTCTTCGTACGAATGGGTCTGATTGGCAGGCCATGTCACAGGGTTCACTGGTAACCCAATGATGAAGTAAACTGGCAGCAGCAAGATTGAAGTATACAGGCCTTTGGACACTGACAGGAATATGCCTTGGCTCAATTATATTTTATTCTTTTGAGAATGATGTATGTGTGTTACATGAGTGAGAACTATGATAAAGAACGATGAATGAATTGATTGACTGGAGACAGATTGACTGGTCTGCGAGGTAGAGTGCTTCTAATTTGTTTTTCTGAATTATAAGTAATGGTTCTTTTGTTTTTAAGAAAGAATTTGCGTCGAGGACGACTCAACGTCAGGAGAGGCCGTGTAAGGAGTTTCTATACAACGGTGATCCGCCACCCGACGACAGGCCATATAAGCAGGGCACTTAGGAGCAGCGACACATTGGCTCGCCAGTTCTAGTAGTGTACGGACGTCTCGTGGGAATCAGTATTGGTTGTTATCAAGGTCACGGCTTACATTTTGATATTCTTGTCCTCAATCAATTATTGAAGTTTGCACTACATATGTATTTTGTTTTGTATTAATTTAAAGTGATTGTGCTTGTTTAGTTCCCCTTTAGTCTTAATTTGATTCAAATTGTAAATAAACGGATTTCTTGTTGGTTTATGTTTTTATTTAATTGTACCCTGCTTTTAATCGCTAAAAGTATAATAATCTACATCCTAAGTCGGCTGTAGAAAGACTTGTAATCAAAAGACAAAATGGTGGACGGGGCCTTATAAATATTCATATTTTATGGAAAAAGCAGATAATATCATAATAAAGATCATAATTTAAATACATTTTTGAAACGTAAAGCACAAACGAGTAAGATACATAGAGCAGTTACACAGAATGATATAGGATTCACGGCATTAAATATAGTCATTTAATTAAAACAGTCTGACGAACGAACCCCCAGTAGCAGAGAAGAAGAGACTCTGAAAATCGAAGAATGGAAGAAGAAGGTTCTTCATGGACGCCATCCGCATGACTTAGAACAACCGCATATAGACGCTGAAGCTTCTAACAAGTGGCTTAAAATTGGTTCACTTTTTCCAGAAACTGAGGGCTTTATAATCGCTATTCAAGACCAAGTAATTAACACAAAAAACTATAGGAAACACATAATTAAGAATAACACTGTTCGAGATGATAAATGTCGCAAATGTCACGTTCACTCTGAAACCATCCAGCACATCACAGGAGCATGCCCGCACCTCACACAGACTGATTATACCCATAGACACAACCAAATAGCAAGCATCATACACCAGAAGCTAGCACTCAAAAACAAACTCATACAGGATACGCATACACCATACTATAAATACAAACCTAGCCCAATAATAGAAAACAACTCGTTTAAACTCTATTATGATCGCGCAGTTCTCACTGATAGAACGATACATTACAATAGACCTGATATTATATTAATTGATAAAACCAATAAAATTACATATTTAATAGATATCGCCGTACCTAATACTCACAATATAAGGAAAACTATAACTGAAAAAAATTACAAATACACAGAATTGAAAGATGAAGTAACTAGAATATGGAAACAAAATAAAGTTTATATTGTGCCCGTGGTATTGTCCACTACTGGCATTATACCAAAGCATTTACACCACAGCTTAAAATTACTAGATCTTAAAGAAACTTTATATATTACTTTACAGAAAGCTGCAATACTAAATACACGCCGTATCGTTCGAAAATTTCTGCAATCGGACGATATTATCACATAGATTGACTACAACGCAATATTTACTTGGCTGATAGCCCGTAGATATTGTAAATTACCGGTTTTCCGTAGTAAGAAACCGAGAAAAAAAAAGGAAAGAAAGATAATAATAATAAGCCTTTTATTTCATGCAAAAGTACGATACAGAGTAGTCTTACATAGTTCAGGAAAATAATTATGTTAATACACTTATTTCATTTGTTTAGAAAATGTTTAGATACAGATAATATAGATGTTTAATTGCATGAACCCCTCCTCAGGTGAAGGTGAAGGCCTCCTCTAAAGAATATCGTTAATATGTTATAGAAATCTTGTAGTGATGTTTTCTCTTGGCTTTTATGTAGATTCTGTAGCTGAGATGAAATGTTCTGTTTGTAAGATATTATTTCTTGTTCGGTTTTTAGTGATGAATATCGATTGCTTGTGTACGCTGAGCGTTTTTTCTTCTGCTTAGCGATAGATATTGTTGCTCTGATAGCTCTATGGTCGACGGGTAGTTTAGATTTAAAACTTCTATATTTTGGAAGACGTTACGCTGACTTGACAGTACGTAATCTATTTCATTTTTGTATTTACCATCCGGTGATCGCCAGGTCCATCTTTGGTTTGCTTTTTTATTGAAGAAAGTATTTAACACGTTAAACGCCATGGGGGACAACATATGGGCCTCACTTGTTTAGTAAAAGGAGCCAGGTTAAAAATGCTTGATTGCTACGTTTTACATATAAGTTTTTATTGCTTTAGGGGCTAGAAAATGTGCCAAATCACATTATGTAAATCGAAGAAAAGTTAATTTTGACTTTATTTTACCAAAATACTACTGTCACTCAACAGTTGCCCCCCATGGCCCACGCGGAAATAAATCGTGTTGTTCGTTGGCGGGGGCCGCGGGGGTCGGAGTGTCGGTCATCCCCGCGCATGCCCTGCCGGCCGTCGCGATACGCGATTCCCGCGCACCCGCGCAGTGACCGTTTGAACTACCTATATTGATTACGTTTCGACTCGCGAATTTTCTGTTTATTTGTTTACGTAAAATAAATGGTTTTTTATTGCATTTCATTAATTGTTTAATATAATATAATGGATGAGTTCGAATATTTCGAAATAAATCAGGAAGATTTATCACAAATAGAAGAATTAGAAATCACCTTGCTGAATAATAGTTTCCATGTAAGCTCTGAAGAAGAAGATGTAAATTTTCATCCAGTTACGCGTAAACGTCGTCGTATCATGGTGATAGACAGTGAAGAGAGTGATGCGGAAGATCATGCAGTTCCAGATACCTCAGGAAACACAACGCCGTTTACACGTACATGGACACTACCAACAGGTAACCAGCGTCGAATTATACCTTTCACAGGAAATCCTGGTTTGCCTACTAATCTCCGCTTAGCAATGACTAACAAATCGCCTGCAGATTTTTACTCTCTTTTAGTTCCCGATGATGTTTTTATGCAGATAGTAGAAGATACAAATCAGTTTGCTATCGACAAAATCTCCGGGCGCGTGGCTTCAAAAGCAGCAAGAATCCGTAACTGGTCTCCTTCTAACGTGCATGAAATGAAAGGCTTTTTTGCATTGATTATTTTTATGGGATTGGTAAAACTTCCAAAGCTTTCTGATTATTGGTCTAAAGATGAAATAACAGGTCATTCATTTGCAGCAACAATTATGTCCCGTAATCGATTTGAACTGCTTCTTCAAATGCTTCATTTTTCCCAGCTTGATAATGCTCACAAGTCTGATAGGTTACATCGCGTCAGACACTTACTGGAGGTCATGAACACAAATTTTTCAAGGCATTATACTCCTGCCGAAGATATATGCATTGACGAAAGCGTTGTGCCATTCCGCGGCAGAATCATTTTCCGTCAATATAACAAACAAAAACGCCATAAATATGGCATAAAAGAGTTTAAATTATGCACTCTACCTGGGTATACATACAAAATCAATATTTATGCGGGAAAAGAAAACGATCAAGTGAATACTACGCCGGCAAACGTTGTTATGTCTCTTTGCAGTGGCTTGTTGAACAAGGGTCACACGTTATATACTGACAATTGGTATACGAGTATTGATTTAGCAAGGACTCTGTTGAAAAATGAAACACATCTTGTCGGTACTATTAGAAAAAATAGAAGGAATATTCCTAAAGATGTCGCTAATGCTAAACTGAAGACAGGTGAATATATAGCTAGAGAGAGTGAAGATGGAATTACTATCATGAAGTGGAAAGATAAAAGAGACGTACTTGTTCTTTCGACAAAACATTCCGACCGTTTCCAGACAATTATAAAGCGAGGAAAAGCGGTATTGAAGCCCAAAATCGTGCTCGATTATAATAGGGCAAAAGGAGCTGTCGATTTGTCCGACCAAATGGGGGCTTATTCCACGCCATTAAGGAAATCAGTCAAATGGTACAAAAAAGTTGCCATTAACTTGCTGTTGAATACTGCAGTTATCAATGCACTAGTATTATATCAAGCAGTAACCGGGACGAAAATCCAAATTGTTGAATTTAGGAAACAGGTGTTGAAGGGCCTGTTAATAAGAAGTGAAGCCTCAAGTCAAGTTTCAAGACCAATCAGAATGAGGCATAAGCTTGCGAAGAAAGACGGCACCAGTAAAAATTGTCGACGAACATGTCAGCAGTGCTACAGAGACAATACAAAAGTAATGGGACGAGTATTAGCCAAAAACAAGACGAAAAAAGTTGTAACTTTTTGTGAAACCTGCCCTAACAAACCATTTCTTTGTTTTGAATGTTTTCATAAAATTCATTAAAAATAATGTAGTAGTAACGTTGATATTGATCTCAACCTAAAGTCTGATTTAATTTTGTTTCATTTAATAAATAGTAACTTTAAATAATTATATTTCTGATTTGCAAACATGTAGTTTAATTCATCAAACTATCCCCGAAAAATCAGTTGTGTAGTACAACTTTAACCAGACTCTAACAAGTTAATTAAATCGTAACAGTATACAGTATTTCACAACACATTATAAATAGTAATTTTATGGAAAAATATAAAATAAAACATTATCATACACACTTTTTCCATTAGAACTTTCAAAAAAGTCTTGTCCTGACATAATCTGTCATATTTTTCTAAGTCATATTTTTTACTAAAAACCAAATACAATCTATTTATCTGCAGGGCCGTGGGGGTCACGTCAAATACAAATTAACTTCAAATCTGTGCTCGACGGCCCAATAGCGATACTTAAAATCGCCTCTAACTCGCGGTCATATGTTGTCCCCCGCGGCCCCAACGGAACTATTGTATGTCGACCACACGGTGTCCCCCACGGCCCAAACAGAAAAACTGAAAAATTTAAGCGGCGTTCAACGTGTTAAGATGGCGAGTTTGTGTTCGAGGGCGAAATCAATTAGCCTCTGACCTCTCTGGTTTCTTTCACCGTACCCGTTTGGTTTCATTATTAGATATTCATCATTTCTTGGTTGTCCGATTTTTGCGTTAAAATCACCCATTATTATATAGTTCTTGTAAGCCTGGTTTATGGTTGTATTTTTGTAAAGATCTGCTTTTATAATTCCAGAATAGGATTTCAAATCACCATCGCCAATATAGTTTGTATATTTAACTCCATGTTTTGTTTCAGACTGCTGAAACATTTCAATCATCGCATCCACCTCCATTTTCCTCGAAGACCCCTTGTGATTAGCACTACACTCATTTTCATGCGATTCATACCATTCCTCGAACTCAACCGTATTTCTTTTCTTTTTCCAATACTCACATAGCTTACAATAAGCACTTTTAATGTTTATATCAAGAATGTCAAATATCAAGAAAAATGACGATGTAAATCCTCGTTTTTGCCAGGTTCCATCTCCCAATACAGTCAAATCATTCTTATTCTCATTTTCACTTGTCGCTCTTTTTTCTTGATACACAGCTTTTTTCATCAAGGCTTCTGCAACGGTTTTACCACAATCTAAAATGTGCTTCAATAATATGTATGCGTAGCCTTATCTTAAAAAAGACTGCATGTCCATCCGTCTGCACCGGCCACAAAACTTGCACAAACCTTCGTATCCTATCCCTAGTATTCTCATCACAAAAATAAAGCGTCTATTTATTTCATAAGAATGCCCAATGAAAGAGCAGGAAGGAATATATTCACTGCCACAGTTATTACATGAAACTACAATTCTAAATCCAGGCCCACGTGTACTAGCTGTTAGAAATTCAATGTTTCCATCACATTTCTTACATTTCACAAGAGCAGAAATGGCAGTGAATACCGTAATAAAATTAATTATTCGAAATTCAGAGGTGCAACTTTCGGGTACATCGGTTTTCAGTATTTTGTTTCGGTTTTTTAGACGATGTACTCCCAACACTTTCATCACATTCCGCCGTTTTTGGGTTAAATACATTTTTTCGTTTCTTTGAATACGACTTACGGATATTTTCAGATTTCCGAACTTCTCTCGAAACTTTTCTCGTATCACGTCCCATAATAAATAACTTCAAAAATAATATATTTTAGTAACGCACAACTATCGACTGCTCTCCGCAACTGCCACAGGCATACAAGTGACGTGGCGAAAAAATAATAATTTGTAGAACTTATACTACCTACAAATTGTAATTATACATATATGTATACTCGTAGGTATTTATAAATTTAGGTACTACTACATGCACCAAAGTCTTTGTTCATGGATGACAATAATAATAATTTATTTAATTTGCACTAAACACAATTCAGTTACAAACATAATGAGAGGTACATACAAATACATATAGAACCCTAAAAGGGGGTTTCTTGCAGCTGCCGCTAGCTACCTGCTCCCGAGCGCTTTGAAGTGCCCGAGCTCTCTTTGTTATTTGTCGAATAACTCAAAAACGAATTATCGGATCAACTTGAATTTTTCAGAGAATATTTTTAAGATATTACACTTAACGAAAATGCAAAATAATTGATTTTTTGAAAATTCTGACTACACCTAACCCCTTAAATCCGGTTCTGCAAGCCTTCTTCTTGCCGTTCGAGCACTAATAGGGTGTTCAATTTCTTTTTCGAGTTTTCTGTCCAGGCGCTCAGTATTCACGCGTTTTCTGCCAGTCCGTATCTTATTTGCGTGGGAACCAGTCTCCGCAAACCGTTTAATAGCAGATTGCACTGCGCACCACGAACATTTCACGAGTTTGGAAATCTCTTCTTGGGACTCTCCTTGTTCTTGTAACAACTGGATTTTAATACGTTTCACGTAGCACAGTTCACTTTTTTCGGCATTTCCGAAGTAGGAGAATGCCAAGGCCAAGGCTGTAGGTCAGAGTTTGGTGGTTATTCTGTAGTCCTAATAGGGCGCCACCAGCGTATGAACGCATGAAAAGATTCTGAAGAGAAACAAACGACAAGTACGTTCCAGTAATGTATTAAACAATTAAAAATCATCAAGTTGTTATATTGTGTATATGTTACATCACTATTAATTAACTGTTCTTATTACTATGGCTAAACATAGGTAACATGGCAAATTACAATACCTTGTGGACGGGCCCTTCCACTAAGGTAGATTACTATCGATCATACGATCATTACTATTACAATATTTCTAGTATTCTATGATAATCATATTATCTACTAAATTAAAGTTCTATTCTCTTTATCGTACACAGGAGGAAAGTGGCACTGTGACGACACTTGTTAAAGTTCTTTAATGGTAGGCAAGATGACCACTTACATGAGGTGTATGCATTATGCTACACATGTTCTTTAAAAGGGGGACAAACATTGTAAATGTTGTCAAGGGCATCTTCTTGTTCATCTTCCAAGAAGCACACATCTCTAGATTTAATGCATTTGGATGGATTGTGAGGATCAATTAATCTATAGCCTTTTGACTCATTACAATATCCTACAAATATATATTGTTTACTCTTTGCATCTAATTTCTTACGCCTCTCATCAGGGATCTTTGCATAAGCAACACAGCCAAATATTCTTAAAATTGACAAATTAACTTTACAACCAGACCATTTTTTTTCTGGTGTGGTTCCTCTTACAGCTTTGCTTGGTGATTTATTTTTGATAAAGATTGCGGTATTCAAAGCCTCAGCCCAGAATTTTTGGTCCATTCCTGCGTGTAGCATACATCGTCCCGCCTCCACAATTGTGCGATTTGCCCTCTCCGCAACTCCATTCTGTTGTGGAGAGTAGGGCACAGTCGTCTGATGCACGATGCCATGTTCTTGAAGGAATGTCTTGTTTCAGTATATTCATGTTTCGTCTGTTCAGGTGGCCGAGTCTTCGATGCCAAATCTCCTGTGATTGATTCACTTCACATAAATTCACAGCTTCTGCGTGTTTCTCAACCATGGATTGGATCTGTGGCTCCATCAAAGCCATCGTTTGACATGTCGCAGCTAGCTCATGACCATTTGTTGATTGTTGACTCACTGTGTCCAGTTCATAGACACCATTCACCATCGTAGCACTAGCAACTGACATATTTCCGTAATAAAAATTACACTTTTCAGTGTCAAAATGAACTTTAAATCCGGGGGTAAGCCGCTTAGCATTAATACTTACAGAAAATCGTCTTCCAATGGGGCGTTGATATCTCGTAATTGTTGATCCAAGTCCGTGATTTTTAAGATATACGCTTCCATGTCACTAAATTGTTCCAATTTCAATCCAAAAAACGTACGTAAAAGTCCAAGACGACGACACAGCCCCCTGTCTTCATAGACTGTTTTAGGCTATTCCAAGCCTCATAACCAGTGGAAGCATTTCTAACGTGGGAAAAAGACGAGGGTTGAATCATCAAACATATCTTTTTATGGACTAAGTACATCCGCATCAAAAACTTCCAGTTTCCGTAGTTAGATATGCCACTAAGCTTCTCAAAATTGACTGTAATTCCGGAACTTGTGGCTGTTGAAGATGAAGGCGCCGGTACCGGTATTACGTCGTTACGCGGCATTTCGCCTTTCATGTGTTTCTTGTATTTTACTATTTTCTATTTACGCACACTTAATCGTCGCGTATCCTGCGCCCATAACCTTATGGGAATTGGCAAATAATATGGAGGATTGTTTCGATAACGTTAGATTTAATTTTAGTTCAGTTACACTTTGGATAACAGTTGACATTAGAGTGAAAGTATTCCGACAGAATAAGAATGACTATATCACCGCAAAGACAGTAGCGCCAACTAGTGAGTTATTTAGGCAACTTAGACTATTTACATTGTTTGGTTTATATCAGTTCTAACAGCTCTTTGATTTTTGGATTCATCACTAAATACAATTTTATGATCTGGCCATTGTGAAAACATTCCATTCACTTCTTCTTTTGAAGGCAAATGCTTTTTATTTTTAATAATAATTTGAATTGCAGGAAACTTTCCCTGGAATGTTCCCACATAACAAGGTAAAATATATTTAGACCGTTAAATGTTTATATCTTTCAAAAAATTAAGGAATTTTTGAAAGTTCTGTAACATAAAGAATGATTTAATGGTTGGTTGATTCATAGAATGTGTGAGATTAATCAATAAATGATTGCTGCTAACACTGTAAGGTTTAGGTATATTTTTTTCTTTTACAAAATTAAACCGTATATCTGTTGGTGGCACATTAAATTCAATCTGCATTGCATGTATTGGAGTACTTTTGAATGCCCCTGTTATTAAAGGAAGACATTTATTTTGAAAAATGTTAAAATTAAAGATTGGAAGTAGTTTTATTACTGTTTTAATTGGAAATTAATAAGTACAGACACGTTTACTTTGTTGTCACAGAGTAGAAGTAAGATATCAACCACAGACTAAAAATAAGTAGTAAGTGTTAGGGAAGGCGGGTAATTTAAAAATTCAATAAAAAACATTTAAACTATTTACAATTATTAGAACTGCACCATAGCAATAAAAACCATATTCAAAGTGACTACGAACTAAGGATTTGCACAATAATAATAGAATTTTTGGATCTGCGCCCCAATATGTTCCAGTTAATGATTTCAAAATATTCAAAGCTTTATTTACTTTAATCATAATATGTTTTATATAATTATTCCAGGATAAATGGGCCCCACGTCCGGAACATCGTTGGCCAAGTCCGCGCCGCTCGAGCTCTCCTGCGTCCCGTCTTCAGCAGTCGCTGTCGCTGCTCGCTATTGTAGGCGCCCCTCGCTACTCGAGGAATGCCACGATCTCGAGGGACCTCAACATGGAGAGTCTCGCCGGTGCCTGGCTCGCCGGCAACGCGACACCCCACCGGATACGATAATCTCGGATGTGACACCACCGCGGCGTAGCTAATACGCCGCAAACCAGGGACCCGCCTGCTTTAGTAGGCGGCGAATGAAATCATTGAAAGGGGCACCGCCCCGAACAATTATGCCTCGCCCCCAAGTGGGCGTGTGAGAAAACCTCGGTTTTTGTAAATTTTACTATAACTATAACAATAAAAAATTGAGGAAGAATTTATCAAGTTTATTGAGTAATTTTTTTTTTATCAGAAGGGATTGCGATCGATCGATTCAATACAATAATTCGATCTCAGTACATATTCGGGACATTTGATCAGTTATCTTTAAGCAGTTTTCGGATCAAGCGACGACTGCGGAGTTCGGACGGATTTTAGAAGAAACGTCTGAACCCACGAGCAAAGTAATATCACAAGAAAGGATCGAGAGAAACACGAAGCAGCACGGATTGCGGAATGGACAACAAGAATTTCAACAAAGTAAAGTGAGATAAGTGACGACAATCCTGAGTACAATTTGATTATAATAAAGAAGCCAATTTGAACTTTATTGCCACTGAAGAATTTACTTAGAAAATTTTAGAGAATTTAAGGCTTAATATAAATAAATTTAAGCCATAGAATAATTTGAATGTAAAACTTTTAGGACTTAGAATAGTTTTCATTATTTGGTTTAGACTGGGAACCTATGCCCGATTTTTATTTGAGTTAAATACCAGTTATAAAAGACTTGTAAAATTTTTATAATATTTGGTGAACATAAAGAATTTAACGCAGATTCATTTTACCATATTTTTTTGATTTTTTAGGAGGGGAAATGCTTTGCGCATACCACCGCGCCCGGGGAGACGCGGTGGTTATGTGGGACTCCCTCTCGCAAACTCCCCTTTTCATTTTACCATAGCCTAACCATATAACTAAATAGTCCTTTTGGTTCAGACTGACTTAGTTACTTTTTAGATTGTAATATTTTAAATTTACTATTAATAAAAAATGGATTCACTGTTATTTTTGCAAGAAGATTGAAGCTCACGTATTAACGAATCTAGAACCAATTTTACTAAATCTCCAAAAGAACGAATAACTCAGGAGTATATAGAAAGTAGATTGGAAGCTCTTGAGCAATTATGGTCGCAATTTATGGAATCGCATAAGGACTTAATAAAGTTAGCGAACCGAAAGTACGTGGTATCCATTCTAGTCCATCAAGCTCTAGTACTAACTTAAAATTACCGAAAATTGAAATTCCAAAGTTTTCCGGAAATTATTTAGAGTGGACAACATTCCGCGATTTATTTACATCATTAGTTCACAACACATCAATTGATAAGTCACAAAAAATCTGAACGACGAAAGACACGAAAAATCAAAAGCAGAACAACTTGTTAGACAAATAACCATATCTGCAAATAATTATGAGCGGTGCTGGGCTATGTTGGAATTACGTTATAATAACAAAAAGTGTCTATCACACTGTGTACTCAAAAGAATGCTCAGCCAACGGATCGCAGTGACTGAATCGGCTAGTTGCTTGAGGGACTTGATGAAATGAAATGAAATGAAATATTTATTCAAATAGGCCTTCACAGGCACTTATGAATGGTCAGACTCTAACACCGGTTCGGAAGGTTGCTTTTACTGAGAAGAGCCGGCAAGAAACTCAGCAATTACTCTTTTCAAAATAAGATTTTGTACATAAAGATGTGTCCTGCTGGAGCGAGCGCTACACCCAAGCATTGTCGTCATTAAAATAATCATTTGTATTGTAGAAAGCCTTTTGTACTAAAACAGTCTTAATTCTTTCCTTAAATTTTTGTAAAGGCAAATTTAAAATTTCAGCAGGGATTTTATTATAGATGCGTGCACTAAGTCCTAAAAATGGGCCTAGCACTTTTTGCAGTCTATATGCAGAAGTGACAAGTTAATCCTTATTTCTAGTATTGATGGAGTGCATATCACTCTTTTTGACATAAAGACTAATATTTAGATGTACAAATATTATGTTTGCATAAATATACTGCGATGCAATTTACTAAATTACGAAATTTACCAAAATCTACGCATCGGTTAAAAATTTGAGCTAAATGGGGAGCAATATTATCAATTATACCCTGCAAAACTGTTACTGATATACCCCATAAGTCGCCAGTCCGTTTAACTTTTAAACTTTTGAAAGTTTTGATGACATCGTAAGGAGTGATATGCCTAAACCTAAACAATTCATTACACTCTGATACGTTAGTTTTTAGCAACGATTCAGCATCTGCTGGTGAAGAATCCAAGGAGCTGGTTGTGGCTATAGGTATGTCAGTAAAAAAATTATTAAAAGCAAGTGCAACTTGATCATCATCACAGATAATATTTCCGTTAATATTTAATTCAATGCGCTTATTATTGTTTTACTTACATATTCAATAAAATCGTCATTTTGATTGTATTTCTTCATACCATACAGCTCATACAACATACTGGATGGATGGAACTGATGAATGGTGGAAGGATGGATACTACAAGTGACTGTCTCGGCGCTTTAACAAACCTTGGTATCGATGTGTCATCTTGGGATATAATTGTGATTCATATCATGTCACTTAAGTTGGACCCAGAATCCAGAAAACAATGGGAGCTGCAAGTAACTAGCAATATTAGTACAGACACATTACCAACCTTTGATCAATTCAATGAATTTCTGACCAGTCGTTATAGAGCTCTCGAGTTTCTGGATACTAGGTCTAACAGAAACCCGAAACCCAATGGTTTCATATATCAAATATAATCTGTAAATTTTGTAATGAAAGTCACAAATGAATTCACTGTAACAAATTTATTAAATCAGACATTAGTGCACGTCGCAGCTTTGTAGAACAAAACAGTCTTATGTTTTAATTGTCTAGGTTTTAACCATTCGGCCAAGCAATGCTTAAGTCAAGCTGTATGTCGCATATGTAAACGTAAGCATAACTCTTTGCTTCATAAAACGATCCGTACTGAAGGTTATGCTTCGGAAACCATATAGATATCCATCCACAAACTTATATGATGATGCTGGAGTTCTCAGTGTTCGCCAACTCTTTATACTGAAAACTTCCCTTTCAGTACATAGATCAGTAGCCTGCTGTAGGGACTATAGATTACTGGCAAACCGTAGAATTTACAGACTGGTTACTCCCTGTGTTAATACGAGGTTTGCGCAATGTTTCGGTGTTTTTGTAAGAGTACACGTTTACAATAGGGTTGTCAAATACTGTAACATTAAAGGCAAAACAGTTACGGAAGCAAAAACCATTATAAAGAAGTGGCTAGCTTTATTAACCTACGACGTAACAGAAGAAATCATTTTGAACATGAAATGATAAACAGGACGCGATGGGTGATATTTGTACACACACAACATGCACATACATACTACATGCATAAATACATACATACACACACACACGACTAATATGGTGCTCTTTGTGGAGCCAAAGAATATGTATGTACTGTAATAGGTTATTATATTATAGGTTATAAGTTAATACGTCTATGTCTTCTGAGCGGTTTAGTCTTATTTTAATTAATAATCGGAGTATTAGGTTTCCTCGATACAGGCTTGCCTAGTGAGGAAACTAATAGAAAATCTTTTTGTTAGTTTAAATCTGCAAAACACTAATTATCATTATACTACTGTTGAATTTTGTAATAACTGTGTGTTTTTGCTGAAATAAATATTATTATAATAATTCGGCTAATATAGCAAATAACATATCCCGGTTCGGCAGCAGAGATTCATCAAGAGAAAGAAATGCAGAATCATCCGATATAGCCAACACTGATGTAGTTGCTTCGCACTTTTCAGCAAGTAATGTTTCTAACTATAATCAGGTTCTATTAGCTACAGCCTTGGTGTTAGCCGAAGCAAAAAATGGATCAAATCACACTATTAGAGCGTTGCTGGACCAAGGTTCTCAAGCTTCATTTATAACAGCCGCAACAGCGCAATATTTAGGTCTAAAAAGGATTCCCGTAAAGGGGCTTATATCAGGATTAGATGGAAACAAAAACATAAATTAAAATTTCATGGTTAAAATTAAACTTACATCTATTTATGATCGAAATATTTATCTATTGGTTCATGCATACATCCTCAAATCCATAACTACATTTCTTTCCAGTAAAAAAATGTGTTCAGTAGATTGGATGTTGGAACTACCGTCAGCAGATCCACAGTATCATACGCCAAATAAAATAGATATTTTACTCGGAACTGAAGTGTACGGGCAAATTATACAAGAAGGTACAAAGAAGGGTCCGCAGGATTCGTTATTGGCTTAATCTACTTGACTTGGATGGAAAGAAATTAAATCAACCTACAGTCAATGTAGTTGCTTTGCATTCTCATACTGAAAATAACGATATGTTAAAAACGTTTTGGGAGATGGAAGCTGACCCTATGATAAAAAAGCAAATGTTAACGGAAGAAGAAAAAAGGTGCGAAGAATTTTTTGATGAAACAACAACAAGGGATAAAATTGGACGTTACATCGTAAGATTACCACTCAAAAATGCGAATCCAGGATTAGAAGGAAGAGGTTCAAAAAATATCGCTGAGAAGAGATAAAATTTCTTGATTGCAAAGTTAAGTAAAAATGATACTATGAAAACTAAGTACACAGAAGTATTACAAGAATATTTGTTACTTAATCATATGGAACAAGTACCAGATAATAAAGTTAAAAGTTGTAAAGCAATTTACTTACCACATTTTGCTGTCATTAGAGAAGATATAGATACATCTAAAATGAGAATAGTATTTGACGCATCCTGTAAAAATGAAAACGGTGTATCATTGAACGACATGTTATTGGTGGGACCTGCTTTGCAACCAGATCTGAGTCATCTTTTAATGAGGTGGAGATTACACCCAATCTGTTTGTCTGCAGACGTAGTAGCCAAGTCAAAGTCGCTGAAGAAGATATTGATTTCCAAAGAATTGTATGGAAAGCAACACCTAGTGGACAAACTATTGACTATCGTTTGTTGAGAGTAACTTTCGGTACAGCGTCAGCCCCTTATTTAGCTGTAAAAGTACTACAGCAAGTAGCTAAAGATGAAGGAGAGAAATATCCTAATGCTGCTAAAAGAGTGAAAGAAGATTTCTATATGGATGATCTTTTAACAGGCGTTGAATCAATAGAAGAAGGAATGCAGGTATACAAGGAAATTAATGGATTACTAAAAGAAGGGGGGTTTACTTTACAAAAGTAGTCAACTAACAATGAGGAATTATTAAAATCAATTAAGGAAGATGGAAAAGATGAAGCGAATAAGAAAGAAATTGAGAAAGTAAAAGGGTTACATTTTAAACTGGATGAAACAATGAAACTACTTGGACTTACCTGGAACCGTATGATCGATGCGTTTCGATACACGGTGATGCTACTGCCGACGAAAGAACCTGTACCAAAAAGAATTATAATATCTGATATATCACGTTTGTTTGATCCACTTGGATGGGTTTCACCCAGTGTCATAGTAGCAAAAGTTATTATTCAAAAGTTATGGATATCAGGCATTAATTGGGATGATGAAGTACCAACAAAACTATTAGAAGAATGGCTTACTTACCGTCAAGATTTAAAACAATTATCAAAATTATACATACCTCGCTGGCTTCACACTAAACATAGTGATACACTTGTTGAACTTCATGGATTTTCCGATGCGTCTAAAGTGGCTTATGCTGCCGAGGTTTATGTTCGAGCAGTAGATAACAACGGAGATATTCATGTATCATTTAGTCACGGCTAAGACAAAAGATGCGCCCATAAAACAAATCTCAATCCCGAGATTAGAGCTTTGTGGTGCCGTGCTTTTAACAAGACTATTAGTTGAAGTAGCTGACGTACTAACAATTGATCGAAAACATATTTATGCATGGACGGACTCTACAATAGTGTTGGCATGGCTCAATAGCCATCCCAACCGCTGGCAGACTTTCGTGGCTAACAGAGTATCAGAAATACTAACTATACTAGATGCACAGCAGTGGTCTCAAGTTGGTTCAAAAGTAAACCCAGCTGACTTGGCCTCTCGGGGTATCAAGGCATTAGAACTAGTACAGGAGTCATCTTGGTTCAATGGACCCGATTTTTTACATAACTTCGAAATTCAATACGGCAAACCAAAAGATATTGAGACAAATTTAGAAGAAATAAAAGTCCATTCCACCAAGGTAGATGAACATTTCT
Organism: Habrosyne pyritoides; assembly: GCA_907165245.1. Lineage (NCBI taxonomy): Eukaryota > Metazoa > Arthropoda > Insecta > Lepidoptera > Drepanidae > Habrosyne > Habrosyne pyritoides. Next base: position 6,358,466 of record OU015615.1, read on the forward strand.
GGGAAAAGTTTTCGAGTCTAACTAGATTATTAAGAGTTATTGCATATTGTAGGCGATTTTTAAAAAGAGATAAAAATGCAAGCAACAGGATTTTAACTGCTCAAGAGTTAAAAGAATCATTAGAAGTCTGTATTAGAAAGTGTCAGAATGAATTTTTTTATGAAGAAATAGAGAAAATTAAAAAAGGGGAAACATATGTAAAGTTAAAGGAACCATTAAAGCCTTTATACCCATTTGTAGATGGAATGAAAATTTTAAGAGCAGGAGGCAGGTTGCAATTGTCAGAGGTGAGTGAATGTAGAAAACATCCAATTATACTGCCTAAAAAGTCAACGCTTACACAATTAATCATTGCAGACGCACATCAAGACGCTACATGGTGGTATACAACTAATGCTTAATTACTTGAGATCTAAATATTGGATCCTTAGTGCTAAGGAAGTGGTCAAATCTCATATTCTCTCATCCAAGGGACGGGGTCATCATGCCTTTAAAGGTTATATATGTTTGTTTGTTTGCATGGCCACAAAAGCTGTACATTTTGAAGTCGTGAGTGATCTGACAACACAGGGGTTTTTAGCTGCTTATAGGAGATTTGTGTCACGAAGAGGATATTGTTCGGATATTTGGTCGGATAACAGGACCAACTTAGTCGGAGCTGCTAGAGAATTGAATCATTTATTTTCAGTGGAAAAATCAAATTTAACAGAAGAGCTGGCGCAAAGTTTGGCATCTGAAGGGACCAAGTGGCATTTTATTCCCCCACATGCACCAAATTTTAGAGGACTTTGGGAAGCCGGTTAAGTTTCATCTCAAAAGAGTCATTGGGGAGTCCACATTAACGTATGAGGAGTTGTCTACTGTGTTGGTCCAGACTGAAGCCTGTCTCAACTCGCGACCACTGTCACGAATTGATAACGAGTTGAATGGTCTTGAAGCCTTGACCCCTGGTCATTTTCTTGTGGGTGAACCTTTGCTTGCCGTTCCGGAGTATAACATTGAGTGTTCAAAAGTCAATAGTTTACTACATATTTATGAAAAGATAATGTTTATACGTAGAAACATAAGAATGTTTGAGTCAAAATTGGATATCCATAATATTAATACAAGACAAAGGGGGAAGTTAGTTGTTCCATACTTTAGACTAGCTGAAGTTAACAAGTCCTTTCTTATTATTATTATTGTGTTTTACTTAATAATAAAAAACCGGTCTAAGTAATTAAAATGTCAGATCCTAAATTCAAAAATTATGTTGAGAAAGTTTTGAAAGAAAGAGCATATATAACAAGTTAGTTTTTAAAAATATGTAAGATAAAAATGTATGGAAATAGCTACTCTCTGCACAGTGCACCTCTAATTCGCTTGTGTAGGTTGTTATTTCTTTTTTGTTTTTGAATGTGTATTAAGTATTTTGTAATTGTTAAATATAAAAACATACTCTTCTCAGTTGAAGGCTGACTTCCGAACTGGTAGTAGCTTCAGTAACTTTAAATTTGACCTTCATAAGTACCCTCCACGGGCCTAAACTGAATAAATGGTTTTGAATTTTATAGAATAACATTCACTTTTTGTCGGCGAGAAGAGGAGAGAAGATGAAGGCGAGAACATGATAAAGAGCGTACTGAAAAACTAAAATTAGCGTTATCATATATGGTAGTCCAAGAATGACTAATTTTGAGAACAAAATAAAGAACATAATGAAAAACTAAAATTGCTGTTTCATTTCAATTAGATGTCTGAATGTGGTCAAGTCATTGTCATGGAGTATTTTGGGAGCAAAACCAGCCGAGGCCGAAATGTCTTCAACAAATATATTTGTAAAGAAACTGTATTTCTTAAGTGAACGTTTAGATGGCGCTGTGTGTCACGCTGTGTGTTGAAAGAGATGACAGCCGCCATATTTATGCATAACTATTGTTAAAAACTAAATAAGCTAAAAGTGAATATAAAAAGGGAATTGAGAGTAATAGACTTTAAATGTCGTTTCTTTGTTTTCAGGTAAGATACCTATTTTAAGTTTAATGTGTAATAACTAATCACATAGTACAATACTCTCACGTATGATACTAAACAATAAATACTTTGTTTTCAGAGCAACGCTTGTTTATTTCCACTTGCAATTCCTGATATAAATAGAAGTAGTCTTATAAAACGACATTTCTAGTTACATATAAACAATAAAAATGGAGAAACTACGATTTAAGTTTGTGGTATTGGGGTCAACGGACGGGAAAACAAATGTGACATGCATAACCTCATTTGAGAACCCGGATGAGCTGAAGCCTGCAAGTAAACACACTGCTATAGCGTCATCAGACGTGTTTACTAAAATAAAAAATTCTTTAAAAAAATGGCACCAAACACGTTCTGTATGGATTCCTCTAACTTCCGATTTTAAGAAAATATACCTAGATGAAGGTGGTAATGTACAGTTTGGTGACCAGTATTTAGACGAGATAACGGAAAAGACGAGGCCCACACAGGATAACGATAATAGCAACTCCTGAGAAAAAAAATATCGGGAAGACTGTGGAAAAGTTTTTGATAGAAAAGTTTTCAAATAAAACATCTATTGCTGACCAGTGGATTAGTGAATTTGAAAGTGAGTGTGAAAGATTCAAGATTGTACAGGATCAAGATAACATTGGAATTTTTAAACATCTGGAAAAACAGTGCCTAGATTGGTATAGTAGTATGTTGATAAAATGGACGGTAAATTCAGAATGGGCATTATGGAAAAACAATTTTTGTGAGACATATGGAAATACAGGTTGGTCTCAAGTCAAATATGCCTTTACATTTAGATTTCAAACAGGATCATTATTGAAATATGCTACAAAAAAGGAAAGACTCTTATTAGAAATTAACAAACAAATTGATACCCACACGTTAATAAATCTTATTGTAATAGGATTGCCAGATTATATTATGGAAAAAACTTATAAAGAAGATGTGAAATCAACTTGGAGCCTGTACAATGAATTTGGAAAATATGAACACATGGCAAACAAGAAGAGTTTTATTAAGAAGAGAAATACCTATGAGTTTAAAGGAAAACCTGATAAAATTAAGCCATGTCAGACTTGTGAAAATTTAAATAAAGGATTGCCTTGAACCGATTGCGGTTCCGTCCTGAAGAGAAATGCTGGTTCAAACAGACAGAAGATAATAATAAGAGAAATTATGCAGAAGCCATCAACAATTCAGTGATTGATGTTGAACTCAATAATGAGAAAAAAAAACTACCAATAATACCATTAATTAAAGTCAAACTATTATTAAATTCACAACTAGAAACTTTAGGAATATATGATTCAGGCTGAAATGTTTCTATAATAAATTCTAAATTAATAAGGCTAAATGGAGAAGATAATTCTAGATGTGGTAATCCAACCATAATGGTGTTAAAAAAGCAAATGGTTTGACTATTACAATAAAAAAAATTTAATCAAAGAAAACGGTGATATTTATATAATTGATGGAGAAGAGTTTAAATATGACTTTCTAATCGGACTAGACATTATAAAACAATTCAGACTAGTTCAAGATGAGCATTTGAAAATTACCCAGAAAAAGGAAAAAAATATTGAAAAAGAAAAATCCCATAAACGAGGAAAAAAATAAAAACAATACTTCTAAGGAAGTGAAATATGATACAAATAATTCTTCAAAAATTTTTAATGAACACATAAAAGAGGAAGATTTCCAGATGAGTATGGGAAACCTAAGTATTCAACAAAAATCAGTTATATACAGGCTAATAGACACTTATAAAGAAATCTTTGCAAAGGACAAATATGACATAGGAACTGTCAAAGAATATGAAGCACGTATTGATCTACTCATGGGCAATTACTGTAGTAAAAGGCTTTATAGATGTTCAATAGAAGACAAAAAGGAAATAGAAGATCAAATAGCAAAGGTTCTTGACAAAAAACTTATAGAGGAATCTTATAGCCCATTTGCGGCACCAGTTACTTTAGCATTCAAAAAAGAAGATAGCAAAAAAGGTAGGTTATGTGTAGACTTTCGAGATTTAAATAAAATCGTGGTGCCTCAAGCTCAAAAACAATTCCCAACACCAAAAACTCAAAAAATGTTAGACAATTTTTGGGGAAAATTAACTTCTACCATGAATATATAACAAAAAGTAGTATGATCCTCTTCACAATTTACTTAGGAAAAACTAGAAATTTGTTTGGTCTGAAGTAGTGTACGTTAAACATCGATAGTTTGGTAATCCGATAGTATCGATAGTTTTACTAAAACGATCGATAGTATCGATAGTCTATCGATAGTTTTGATTTTTTTAGGTTTAGCGTAACAAATCAATGAAAAAACAAATGTTACACGAAATGGTGAGATTTATTTTAATATAAATTCAAAATAACAATCAAAAATCAGCATTCATCATTTTTAAATAAATGACAATATTATGAGAAATAAAGTTGTCTCAAACCTTAAGTCACAAATCAATCATCAAAATAAAATAGCAACAATTTTGTTTTATAAACAACAATTCGTTCAATCTCTTTTCTTTTAACCTATTTCTGCGTTCGGTTAAAATTTGTCCTGCCTTCGAAAAGATCCGTTCCGAAGGCACGGAAGATGCTGGAATACAGAGATAGAGCATCGCTAATTCTTTCAATCTATCGTCGATGTATCTCCAGTATTTTATAAGACACTCTTTTCTGTCAATTACTGGCTTCTCAAGATAATGCCTGACATCTACCAATGAGTTACTCAAGGGGGTCGATACGTCCGGAACGTCTAGGAATCCCAACAGGTCATTAGATGCTCCTGAAGAGGTGGATGGTGTTGGTTGCGTTTCATCTACAGTCAGGTTTACTTCAGCTAAATGGCTAGCATAGGTCTTTTCCAGCCACTGACCAGCTCGCTTCCCATCGTCACTTGTTTTGAACCCCTTCTTCTTGAATCGGGGGTCCAATATCGTAGCGAGTACAACAGGTGTCCTGTTTTCATAGGGACTTAGTCTTTTGTCAACTGATTCCTTCACGCAGAGTAATATTTGTTTTCCGCTTTCAGTAATAATTTGAGATTCAACTTCAGCTAATTTAATTCTGATTCCACGAATCAATGGTATCACCAGTGACAATGTTATATAGCTTTCTCCAGAAATGTTTGTTGTAGCTTGATCGAAAGGTTCCAGAATCTGAATTATTTCATGAATAATTAGGTATTCGTCAGCATTGATTCCTGGTGGAGCCCGATTACATTCATTCAGTGCGAGAGTTAATTCTGTCTTCATTAAGACAAGTCTTTGCAGCATGTGGTATGCACTGTTCCAACGGGTAGGTACTTCCTGGATTACTCGCAATTCTGATTTATTTAGTTCACGTTGAATAGCATGTAGTTTATCGCTAGCTAGAGTACTCATCTTGAAAAAAGTCACAATCGATTTAGTTTTTTTCAGAATCTGGTCTAAGCAGGTCACAGCAAACGAATCAGTCACCGTCAGGTTTAGTGTGTGCGCGAAGCAGGGTATATGTCGTATTTGCAGTTTGGCTGCGGCGTTAATCTTTGTTTTAGCGTTATCAGTCGTTATAGCTTCACATTTTGACCTGATACCCCATTTTGAGAGAGTAGCATCCAACACCTGAAAACAATAATAATATTTTTAATAATTCAGTAGATGGAGGAAGTTTCTCAAGGCCCTATGTCCCTGCTGGCTGAGGGACCACAAGAAGGGTGTATATATATCTCAGTATGATAAAGAAACACTGAATTGGTATAAAGGCAATGAAATTTAAAAAATACTTACTTTGGCTATATTTTCTGCGTTGTGACTTCCTTCCATCTTCACGACTTCCAATAATGGTGCAATTAACTTTTCGTTGTGAAAGAAATGACAAGTAACTGAAAGGATGCCATCATTTGCAATTGAAGTCCATAAATCAGTAGTCACACTAACATTTTCTGCTTTCGATAATGCTACGACGAGCTTCTGTTTTACGTTTTCATAATATTCCGGCAGTAATTTCGTCTTTAATGTTGTTGTATCAGGAATTTCGTATCTACTATCGAGAGATTCACAAAATCCCGAAATCCTTCATGTTCTCCTTTTCGCAAAGGTTCCATGTCAATAGCAATCATGCGCACGTATTTTTTATCCAAATTTTGTTTTGTTTTCCCTTCTGGGTATTTACTACTTCTATCAAAATAATTTTTTATCGTATTTCTTTTTTTTATAGCTTGGGGCACACATTTGCTCACTGGTATCTTCGTCTTGAGTAACAGAAACAGTGGATGACCATACCTCATTGTGTTTTCTCTTCATATGATCAATCAAGTTCGTAGTATTTCCACTTAGTTTAAACTCACTTTTACACAAAGAACACCTGGCAAACTTTTCATTAGTCTTTTTGTAGTAATCCCACACACGTAACTTACTCATGTTTTTTTATTATTGTTTATTAGCTAACTCCACTTAACTCCAATGAAGTGATAAACATCCACAATAAAATATCTGAACTGCCTGACTTTTTTCATCCAAATGAATGAATGATATACGCACGGTAATTCCCCTACAATAGAGAATAATCTCAATGCCTACGCCTCTATCACTATGGTCGGGGTGCATCATAGGGATGTAATAGTAGTTCTCAAGTCAACAATCGATAGATAGAACAACTATCGATAGTTTCGATAGCCATCTACTATCGATAGTCTATCGATGTTTAACGTACACTAGTCTGAAGATTGTCAAACATGATTTAAAAAAAATAAAAGATTTGTTGTGCTCGCAGCCAATTTTAGAGATATATGATCAGAATTTGCCAATAAATATTTACACTGATGCATCTTTACAAGGTGTTGGAGCAATCCTAAAACAAACACAACCGAATGGGAAAGACAAACCAGTGGCATACTTCTCAAAAAAACTAAATCAATTACAAAAACAGAAAAAGGCAGTTTATTTAGAATGTTTAGCTATTAAAGAAGCAATAAAGTACTGGCAATATTGGTTAATAGGAAAGTCATTTATAGTATACTCAGACCATAAACCGTTGGAAAATTTAATTATTAAGTCTAGAACAGATGAGGAACTAGGAGATTTAACATACTATTTGTCACAAATTGATTTTAAAATTAAATACGCTCCGGGGAAGAATAATATAGAGGCAGACTGTTTGAGTAGGAACCCAGTATTAGAGGCAAGTGAAGATACAGAAGAACGCGATTAAAATAGTAAACATAATAGAATTAAATGATATAGTTACAGATCAGAAAAATAATGAAGACATACAAAACAATAAATTGAAGTTAATATTAAAAAACAAAATTTACTATAAAAATAATAGGAAATATGAAAAAATTATTTTGACAGAAGATTTCAGTAAAACACTTATATAAAATGTACATGAAAATATGTGTCATTTAGGTATAAAACAAATGCAAAACAAAATTAGCAAATTATATACAGCAAAAAATCTAACTACAGATATTAAGAACTATTGTAAAAATGGTGAAATATGCATAAAAAATAAAACGAGGAGACAGAATAAACATTCTTTTAAGTACAGCAATACTTGTGTCAGAAGACCCCGCTCTTCAATAGCCATAATATAAGGTTAACACATGGTACAGGTAAGTAAAATTAGATACTAAAATGTTGCTTATAATATTATCAAAAACTATTAAAACTACAAAGGTGTGTGTGTTTGTGTGTGTGTGTGTGTGCGTGTGCGTGTGCGTGTGTGTGTGTGTGTGTGTGTGTGTGTGTGTGTGTGTGTGTGTGTGTGTGTGTGTGTGTGTGTGTGTGTGTGTGTGTGTGTGTGTGAATTGCGAGTTATGTATGTGTGTGTTTTGTGTGTGCTGCATAGTAATTATTTGTGTCATAGAGAGTAAATATCAAAAATATATACGAGGGTTCTATTTTAATATAAGCTTAATTCCTACGCAGTAGTACTTCACTCTCCTCATAGGTTTTTGCTAGCAACCAATTAATCGTTATGTGAATTTACAGAGTCATGCAGCCTAATACCAAGCTCATTCTCAGGTTGGGTTCGATTATAAATGGAGTAGCACATATAATTTGTTTTTAGAGCATTGAGAGTAAGTAGATTTGCCTTGAGCCATTGAGCAATCTTAGCAAGTCCCAACTCAGCTACCTTATGAACCTTACTCCATGAAGTGTTAGAAAAAACTACAGCAGTATCGTCAGCATATGAGAAAATTCTTGCATCACTTAGTTTTAGACTGCACAGATTATTTATATAAATTAAAAACAAAGTTGGACCCAAGACACTCCCTTGCGGGACTCCGAAAGCAACATTTAAATCACAACTAATATGCTGGTCAATTTTAACCCTCTGCTTTCTATCACTTAAATAGTCCCCAAACAAAGCCAAGGATGTACCTCTGATTCCAATGCTTTCTAGCTTTTTAATAAGGATGGGGACATGCACCGTGTCGAAAGCTTTTTTGAGATCTAGATATACAGCTAAGCATTTTCTCCCTCGATCTACTTGGTCAACTATAAATGAGCTTAATGCTGTTACAGCGTCTTCAGTAGACCTACCATTTCGAAATCCATATTGTGTTTTAGCTAGTATTTGAAATTTGTTAAGGTAGTTAATTAATCTAACGTTTAAAAGTTTTTCCAAAATTTTTGAAATCGACGGTAGCACTGAAATTGGTCTGTAATTACTAACATCTTCCATGTCACCAGTCTTATGCACTGGGGTGATAATTGATTGTTTTAGAAGAAGAGGGAATATTCCATTTTTAAAGCAAAGATTGGTTAGATGGCAGATGACAGGAACTACTTCATTTATCGCCAGTTTCAGAAACGTAGTCGGAATATTATCCCAACCAGGGGCACTGTCTGATTTGAGACTCATAAGTACATCATGAACTTCTTTAGGGTCAGTTTCTAATAGAACAAATGAATTTACCACAGAATTATTTGCTTCAAATGGGCATACATTTAGTGGGCTAGGACTTGATAAGATATCCTCGGCCAGGCTTTTACCTACATTAGCAAAATAGCTATTTACATAGTTGAGTGATTCACCAGGAGAAGACTAAATTTTTAGTAATTTTGTGTTATCTGATTTACGTTGATTCAAATAGGTAATGGATTTGATACTCTTCCAAAGCATCTTAGTATTTTTTGTAGATTGCGTCAATTGATTTCGTTCATAATTTCGTTTCAGTTTTTTAATTAAATTATTGCAAAAATTCCGATATCGTTTATAGCTTATTTTTAGGATTTCGTTATGAGGATCTAAACGCACTTTTTTTTGTAGTTTATTTCTGTTTCTAATGCATCTCAGAATGCCAATGGTAATCCATGGTTTTATGACACGTTTGCTTTTAGGAACATGTACATTGCTGGTATTTTCTTGTAGCGACGCAATAATTTTGCTGATTAACAGCTCAACTACTGTATTTGCGTCATTACAATATAACAACTCTGGAAGTTTCTTTTCTGACAAGCTTATAAGTGCCTTATTAAAATCGACAACAGTTTTAATATTTATACGTTTTTCCTTTACAATTTTATGACATGAAAGATTTAAAAATATCATAGAGTGATCAGTAACAGAAGTATTCAAAATAGCAACAAAGGCAGATAATTTGGCTTTTTCAAGTTTTAACATAAAATGATCTAAACAATTGGTTTCCCTAGTTGGAATTACGTGTCCTGGCATCAAACCGTGCATTGATAATACATTAAGATAGTTGAGTCTATTATTCTGCTCGTAACTTTGCTCAGTTTCCTTTGCAATAAGATTTATATTTATGTCTCCAGTTAATATTATATTCTTATACGATTTTAAGGTTTCTAAATGTGAGTTCAGTGAATTAATGAACAAATCGGCATTAGTGTTAGAGGGGGAACGGTATACATCCAGAACAGCACTGCCATATGTGTCTATTTGTACACATGATGCGTGATCTAATTTAACTTCTTTGACATTTGATATAACAGTACCATTCCGTATATACACCACAACTCCATCATTCTGATTGAGATGATGGGTGGTTGTAAAAGAACTGTAATTCATTAAAGTTGGAACTGGTTTATCAGAGTTAAGTCGGTATTCAGTCAATATCAGTAAATCTGAATTGATATTAGTTGAATTAAGAGTAACATTTAGATCATCCATGTTTCGATAAACGCTTCTAATGTTTTGGCAAAATATTTTTAAATCATTATCTTTTTCGGGTATATTTTTAGCGAGATCCTCAATATCACATTGAATAGCACGCGCGATTTCAATGTCGTCTATCTCATTCATATTTGAAAAGGAACTATCCATTATTACATACTATTAAAAGACTGCAAGTGCGTATAAGATCATGAAAGGGTTTTAAGCCCATTATCAGTTGATAATATAAAACATAATTGTACATGTATAAATAGAATTCATTAGAAATTGGTTGTCCAAGACATATTGTGATGTGTACTAGGAGATTGCAGCTAGTGTATTGAGATTTGTATGTTAGGATATTGTGTGAGTGTTCTGTGTATAAAGTGTGTGTAGTTAACAGGTAATTAACAAATTGCAATGTTAATAACAAAAGTGGCATAGTAAGTAAATGATTAAACAAAAAATAAACTCCGCATAATAAAAACAGAAACAAGCAACCAAGAAGGGACCACACAAAGCATAGTCATTGTTCATTAAACAGTTGCTGAATCTGTGCTTCTGTTCTTATTGCAATAATTGGAGAATTATCCTCTCTTCTTACGAAGACTTTGCCGTAAGCAGTCCAACAGAACTTATATTTCTTTGATCTAGCGAGATCTCGAGCCAGGAAATGCAAGCGAGAGCCCTTTGCAGTTAGTTGCTCCGATATAAATATAGGAGTGTCTTCAGATGCGCGGAGTCCTAGGTGCAAGGCACGTAGTTTGTTCTTGTGTTTCGCATTAAAAGTCTTACTCAGTTTTAAGATATCAGTTTTCAGCAGTGTAGATGAGGTTTCCACAATGATCGGTGTGTTTTGTGTGCCTTCCTTCTTTCCACGCACTCGGTAAATATCTTTGATGTCAGTTTTGTTGATAAAGCCACCGACATTCTTAGACAAACACATTACCATTTCGATTAGATCTTCCTTCGTTTCCGAATGTTTCTTCGGAACATTTTTCAGTTCGAAGTTCGCCTTGCGGCATCCAATTTGTAAGTCCTCTATTTTATCTTCTAATACTGCTATATACTTTTGGTCTTGTTGTATTTTGTTCTCCAATTGCTCAATTTTCTTTTTAAAGTCCTCGTTTTGCGTTGTGAGGAGAGAAACAGAGGACTGAATAGTTTGGTTACTTTGTTGAATGTCCTTTAAGATGTTCCTAATATCTTGGTCTTGACCAGAGAGCATGACCCTAATTTCCTCTCTAGGTCCTGCAACAAAACCTTTCCAAATAGTCTCCATAGACACGATTGGAGGTTTTGGCGGCTCACGATCCACAAAAAAATACCTACACCTTTTAGTGGACCACTTTATGCGATACGCTTAAATCATTACTTCAAAAACGCAAAGCGCTAATGATTTCGTTTAACTAATAAATAAAGTAATAGATTATGATAAGATTGAAATTCTTCTTACTGATCAATACCCAGGGATTAACTCGAAAGAATTCAAAATATTTCTAAATGAAAGATCAATACAAATGATCTTCACTGCAGTAAATGCTCCGTTTTCTAATGGCTTGAATGAAAGACTTAACCAAACGCTTGTTAACAAGATAAGATGTAAAATAAATGAAAATAATAATAAAAAAATAGCATGGACAACCATTGCTCATGACTGTGTGGAAAAATATAATAGTACAGAACATACAGTTACAGGATTTGCACCAGTATATCTATTACATGGTACAGATGTTTCCTTTTTGCTAAAGGAGCTAAAAAGAGAAAAAAACAGAAGTGGAACGAGGAAAGTAGCATTCGAAAATTCAATTAAATCACATAATAACAATAAACAAATATTTGATAAAAACAGAACTCAATTTGACTTTAATATTGGAGATATGGTCTATGCTAAGTAGAGAATGGCCATATAAAATTATTGAAAAGAAGCCATATCAAATTCAATATTAAAATGGGTCATAAGAAGTCTGAGTCAAATCTCATTCATATCATCAGTAAACTTATACCAATACTTAGTGTAGTTTTAAAGATTGGTATAATACTATAAACATTTAGTTTTTATTATAATGACTTAAATGTGCGCATAGGAGAAAATTCTAGTGAAGTTTCTTTATGATGGAGGGAGATGTAAAGAAACTGTATTTCTTAAGTGAACGTTTAGATGGCGCTGTGTGTCACGCTGTGTGTTGAAAGAGATGACAGCCGCCATATTTATGCATAACTATTGTTAAAAACTAAATAAGCTAAAAGTGAATATAAAAAGGGAATTGAGAGTAATAGACTTTAAATGTCGTTTCTTTGTTTTCAGGTAAGATACCTATTTTAAGTTTAATGTGTAATAACTAATCACATAGTACAATACTCTCACGTATGATACTAAACAATAAAAACTTTGTTTTCAGAGCAACGCTTGTTTATTTCCACTTGCAATTCCTGATATAAATAGAAGTAGTCTTATAAATTTATAACTAGCTGACCCGGCAAACGTTGATTTGCCATATTTACTTTATAAAAAACTATACATGAAAATTTATCGTACTACAATTATTATACTCGTATGATATAGCTGACCCGACAGTCGTCCTTTTTTTTTTCCTGTTTTACCTTTTTATGTGGGACTCCTCCCCGACCCCTTTCCCTAATGGGGTAGGACTGGGGAGCCTACCCACTAAAACCCCTCGAGTTCCTTCTCCGCCGTTGACGGGGCTGCGGGACCAGACGAGTCCTACGGCCGCCTGCCCTGTCGGCGTCGCTCGCCCTCGGGGCGAGCCCTTCTCTGGGCGGGGTTTGTCATAATGACTTCCCCGCCCCTTCGCCGAGGCGCCCAAGGAACTATGGGCGCCTCCAGCTTGGGATCTTTAGTGCAGGTGGCGGATCTACCCCGATCCACCACCCGCAGTCCCCGGCTTACGGCGGCATCCGGGCCGCGAAGGCCAGACGCCGCCTGCCGCACCTCCGGCGACGGAGCGGGGCTGAGTTGATATCGTCCTCCCGCTCCCGCTCCGCCGCTTCCTTCTGTGACAGTACAGCGTCACAGAAGGACGAGGCCGCCTTCCACGACTCCTACCTCCTGCCGACCATGGCATTCAGCAAGGCCGGCAGCGACAAGTCCACCCCGACTGTCGCGGACAAGGCGGCGCGAGGGACCGCTCAAGCTGGGCACTCCTCGCGCGTATGACGTGCCGTGTCCGCGACTGCCACCGAACAGTAGTGGCACGTCTCCGTGGGCTCCCTACCCGCCACCCGGCACAGGTATCTACCAAAGCAGCCGTGCCCGGTGATCATCTGTGTCAGGTGGAAGGAAAGCGCCCCGTGCTCCCGTTCGACACACTCCCTCAGGATGGGCCGAACGGCGGCCACCAACTCCCGGCTGACGTCGGGGTCCACCAGGCGGGCCGCCCACTTCCGCAGGAGAACACCGCGTGCGTCTTCACGCCAGCGGTCGATCTCCCGCGGGTGGGGGCGGCCTCCACCCAAATGTGACCGTTCGCCTACTTTCCGCCTAGAAAATTATGAATAAGAAAATCGTGTACAAAATTTTAGGCAGCAGTGGTTAAAAGATCTGACTTTTAATGACTGGCTTTTGCCAGACAACAATGATGTAACAAAACCCAAATGTGCATATTGCCCGGGAACATCAATGGTAGCTGAACTATCTAATTTAAAAATGCATGCCTCTACCAAGACACACTTGGGCAACCAACCTGGATCTAGTGGAAAAACACAAACATTAACATCGTTTGGTTTCCAGAAAGGTCTAACTCCACAAAATAAAGGAAATGTCGTGCTGAAATTAAACTTGCTTCTTTTTTTGCATCTTACATAATAGCATAATACAGCATACTCGGTTGCTGACCATTTAGCAGATTTATTAAAAGAAATTGTGACAGATTCTAAATTAGTCAAGGAAATTGAACTCAAACGAACAAAAATTACAGGTGTGGTAAAGAACGTTCTTGGAGAAGGTCATAAAGTAGATTTAGCCCAAAAACTACAAAACAATCAGTTTTCGGTGATGACGGACGAGATGACCGATGTTTCTACGGTCAAAACTGCTTGCGTGGTTGGTTGCGGTGGTACGGTGTTTTGATCAAGATGCTCAAAAGATATGTAGCACATTTTGGGAGTTGTACAAAGTTTTTAAGACGGTGTTTTGATCAAGATGCTCAAAAGATATGTAGCACATTTTGGGAGTTGTACAAAGTTTTTAAGCAAACGTCTGATACTGATTGTAGAAAAGTCATAGACGTCCACAATCCTATCTAAAATGTTATCTGTGTTCTATTGTTACATGTGCTGCCATCTGTGATGGCTTTGTGATATGTTTCTGATAATAAAACCGTTAGTTCTGTTCTGCACTACAATTGAGTTGTTTTTATTAGAGGTTATGGGCCCAAAGTTTTTTTTTTAACAAGAATTTCGTTACGGTACGAGTGTTAAAAGACTTTTGGATTCGCGTTTTCACTGTGTAGTGAAGATTGATTGGACATTCGTGAAATAAGCATTTTATTCCGAATTACAATGGCGGCCAGCTACTTGATAAATGTACCCAAGTTACGCGGGCGGGAAAATTACAGCGAGTGGTGCTTCGCGGCAGAGAATTTCCTTATACTTGAAGGCATGAAACAGTGTGTAAAGCCGGAAGAAGGAGTGATCGTGGGAGCTGCAGATGACGAGAGAACCCGGGCAAAATTAATTATGACAATTGATCCGTCTTTGTACGTACATGTGAAAAGTGTAAGAACAGCGAAAGAACTATGGGAAAAACTACAACACTTATTCGATGACAACGGTTTTTCAAGAAGGATAAATCTGTTACGGAATCTAATTTCGATAAGGTTGGAAAACTGCAGTTCGATGACGTCCTATGTGACACAAATAATTGACACAGCTCAGAAATTAAGTGGCACAGGTTTCGAAATAAATGACCAGTGGACAGGTTCATTATTATTAGCAGGATTGCCAGAGCGGTTTTCACCGATGATTATGGCAATAGAGCATTCAGGCATAAACATAACGGCCGATTCAATCAAGTCAAAATTGTTAGACATGGAGTCAACAACGGAAGAACATGATGAAGTTGGTGGCGCATTCGCAGCTCGTTCTAAGTTCATTGGTAAGAAAAATAAAATGGCGCCAAGGAAAAATGTCAATGTTGGTAGCACTGCCGATACGTCAAAGTCAAACGTCAAGACGGTGACATGTTACAGATGTAAACAAAAAGGGCATTATCGTAACCAATGCACAAATAACGAAAATAACGCGTCGAACTTCAAGGAAAAACCCCGAATGCAGTCAAATGCGTTTAGTGCAGTGTTCCTGAGCGGGAATTTCAACAAAAATTCTGGCAATGTGAAGGTTACGACTGTAACTGGTGATATTGATTACGACATTATTGTTGAAGATGTTTACTGTGTGCCAAGTTTGGCGACTATCTTGCTATCAGTCAGCCAACTCATAAGCAAAGGAAACAAAGTGTTTTTTTCTGATAGTAGTTGCTCAATATATAACAAGAAAAATGAGTTAGTAGCTACAGCATTATTGGAAAATGGAGTGTACAAAGTAAACATACTAAGCCAGGAACTTTTGGCTGCATCAGTTGTGTCAGGAGTAGGGCTCATTATTCGAATACTCGAATACTCGAATATTCGGAATATTCGAGTATTCGCCTGTTTTAATATTCGAATACGACATACACAATTACTCGAATATGATAAATGGTAATACTATATTTGACTTGTAATTTTGTACTCCTGAATCGAACGCACCTTAAACTTCGTGAAATGGAACGTTCACGAGGTGGCGTGAAGTGTGCGAAAGGTTGCGGTAGCCTGCGACCAACATTCATTCATTCATTAATTCTGTCGTTATTTGTCTATGTTTCGTAAGTGTGCAAAACTATACTCCATTTTTGTTTTGAGTTTAATTGATCAATAATTTACAAAGCAAAGTTGAAAAGGATTAAATCTTTAATGGGATAAAAGTGTAGAGGTAAGTCTTACTCATTATTTTTGCAAAAAATCATGTCTTACTTTTATAATACTATTGCAATTATAGTCGGTATGGTGCGCTTTACGAATTTGTTTTTATTAAAGATGCGAAAAATGGCTCACTAGGAAAATAAAGATATAGCTCTTTTGATCAAAAGAGCCATATCACTCTATTAGTCCATTTATATAATTTGTCCCTTTAGCTCATCAACCGAACTAGAATTGAATTAGCTCCTTCATTTCATTCAACTCGTTCACGGCTCTTTAACTCTTTTGAATAGATTTAAGTCTGAACTACGCGATCACTAAGTATTTATTTATAAAAAAAAAGATAAATATTGTTAGTTGCTATAGTAGATATGGATCGCAATTCATTATTATATGAATATAATATAAAAGTTATTAATTTGTAATATAATTTAAATACTCGCTTTCGAAATAGTTCTAATTACTTCAAAACAACTAACACAAGTGTGGGTGTCTTTACCTGAACACAAACAAAATAATGTTATTCGCCACAAAAGTTAATGCGCCAAGGTATCTTCTACTTTATTTTCTATTAGTTATAAGACTTAACTTATGTGTACACGTTTATATATAATACGCCTCAAATACTTTGTTAGGTATCTAATCCAGAACATTATTTTTCTTAGATAATAAACTTGTTTTTATTTAATTTCGTGTTCAGTAAATTACAGCTAAAAAAGTATGCCCGTAAAAGTTATGAAGGCCATGAATAGCTTGTTGGGTGAAGCTTAATATTATCAAGAATACGTTATCAGCTGATCGAAAAGCAATCAGTATCTTCCATACTCCTCTAGTTCCCTCGACTGAGCGGCGAGAAGATTTCTCCAATATTAATTTTGGTCCCAATGGTGCCTGTCTCACACCATATGATGCATTTGCTGCCATACGGCGCCATTGTCGTTGTAAATTGACAAACTGGGCGTACGCGTCTCCACAAAAATATAAGAATAATTTATAATACTCAGAAATAAATACTACCGACTGTGCTGTTCCACAATTTAAGTGACAGTGAACGCTTCGTGATAATAATTCCGTACCAGGACACGTTTTGCCCCTGGGTAACATTGGTGAGTTTCTCCTTAGATATCTGTATCCACACTGTTTTTCAAATATTCAAATTTTAGAGCTATTGAAGCGCACAGATAGGATTTTTAATTGTTCACTACTCAGCTTTCTGTCTTCGCGCTTCAGGGTCCGTGGATTCAGTCCAGCTCAGAAGGGCTCAAAAATACCTCAAGGGCTCCCAACTTATCTGGATCGACTAATGCAGGACCGTGAAAGAGGCGAGGAGAAAGTTACAAACATTATTAATATGAATAGTCAGCTGAAAAAAGAGCTGGCTGAGCTTCACAACCACTATACAGAAGTCACTGATCAGAGGAATCACTTTCAGGTGAATATAGCACCGCTTATGAGAAAACACTGACACGCATCTCTGGCCTGAAAATCAGCTTGGTGCCATGCAATGCTCCTTTAAATTGGAATGTCAAATATACAAGAATATTTAAATCGGAATAGAATTCAAAATTTCAATTTTATTTGTTCTTCGATTTATATGTCTGTGTAAATGGAAGCAGTGTTGGTTAACATCAATGGGAAACTAATAAACCTTACTATTGTACCAATAGTGCGGGATGGCGCATGCCTATCCCTTACGCTTTCTTATTTGTTGTACGGCACACAAGAACGCTCAATGGATATTTGTAAAGAAATTGTGCTTCATGTAACGAACAATTGGGATGAATTTGCTATTATGTCTCATGACCATCATGGGACAAAATAAGAGTATATATTAGACATATTACAACAGTCTACATATGGCGGTTTCTGCGAGTTAGTTGCAGCCGGTCAAATATACCCGTTTGTATTTGAAATCTATCGAAATGGAAACCTGTATACTAAATTGAAGACAAACCCATCAAAAAGATACGTTTTTCCCATGATCATTTTCCTTTGACGCACCATCCCTATAAAACTACTGAACATATCAGGATGGTACTACTACCCCACGACGCAGAATTTTTCGTAGATGGGTATGTATGCTATCGATAAACGCGGGGGAAACCGTGCGGGGGAGCTAGACTAATAAAAATGCAGAAACTGACTGACGGATCGGTCAACGCACAGGTGAAACCTGAGTTTAGAACCATGACATTTTGGACAAATATACCTATAGTGACGTAGGTGTTAAGAAAGGACATGGCTTATAACTACAGAATGAGATTCCCCTCCCATAGTGCCCCACGCGACTCGGTACGAAGTGCACGTGTGTCGTCGGCCGCCCGTATCGCCATTTTGATTTTAAAGGTAAGGTTTTTCCATAAATTATTGGGTTATTTTGTAATATTTGTCTTGTAATCTTTTATAAACCTATATCCTACTTGAAAACTCACTTTATATCATCCGGCTACCACGTTTCGTTTAGTTTGACTAGAGCTAATGTTTTAGTGGCTCGGATGACGTAATATTGAACAATTTTCGTCGCATTCCGATTTGATCGTTTGGGTTAAGTGTACGCAGATGCTTGTCGTGTAAGTTTTTGTCTCATCGCTTTGCTTTACGATGGTTTGGTGTTAATGAATCAAAATTCTGTTTCAGCGTTTATCTAGATATTAAAAATGCCTCGAAACTACCAGACAAAAGCCCCAGACAGAACTGACGTTACAGATGACCAGCTTGAACAACTTACAAGACCTCAACAAAAACATAATTTTGCGCTCAGTAGAATCTACAATATGGATGAAAGTGGTGTTATTACGGTACCAAAAAAAATCCCCAAAGTGATATCAGTAAAAGGAAAGAACCTAGTAGGGAAAATCGTTTCTACCGAAAGAGGCCAAACGATTACACTTGTTTGTGCAATGAGTGTTATTCGAAATTTCGTACCACATGCTTTGAAGGAAGTATTGGAATTGTTTTTGATTCTGGGTTTATAAATACCAATCTGTTTATTGACTACCTCCGCCATTTCAAAGATAATGTTCAGCCGACTAGGGATAATCCTGTCTTGCTTATTTTGGACAGCCACTCCAGTCACATCTCCTTGGCTGCTGTTAATTTGACAATGGCATTCACATGTTGACGCTACCCCCACACAGTTCTCATAAGATGCAGCCCTTAGATCGTGGCTTCTTTGGACCTTTGAAAATCAAAATCGCCTATGAATGTGACAAATCGCTAAGCCACCACCCAGGTCGTGTGATTGGCCAAACAGAAATAGCTCAAGTAGTGAACGAAGCTTTTCAAAAGGCAGCATCTCTCAGTAATGCTGTCTTGGGTTTCAAAGTCTCCGGAATTTAGCCATTAGATAGAGAAATTTTCTCGGACGAAGATTTTGCGGCAGTTTCTGCTACAGACATGATTCCAGCGTCAGATACAGATAAGAATTTAGAAGCTGGGTGTTCGAATACGCAAAACCCCAAAGAGTCTGAGCAACAGTCGCCTTTGCAGTTTCTCACAGCACCTACAACTATTGAATCTCGAACAACGTCACCGAGCATCTTACCACAAGAGATTGATACCTTCTAGATATCCCAACAAACTTATATTGCCAAAAATGAAAACGACGTTATACTACAGAAATAGCTATCCAATGGCTGTAAAAATTTATAATAAGCTCCCAGAGGCATTAAAATGTTTACCCCTATTCTAGTCTATTTAAAAAAAAACTTAATAAATGGCTTGTAAAGGAATGCTTTTATTCTGTGGAAGAATATTTAAATAAGACTAGGAAATAAAATTTCACATAATATTATGACTATACTAGTGAAGGTAATTAATTTAATTTTTTGTAATGATTATCAATATTTTATAAATGTAGGATTATGTGTAATTTTTTTTGTTTCTGTTTGTGACTAATAATTTACCAGTTCTTGTAGTTATGTAAGTTAGATAGAATACGCCTGATTATTTTGCATATTGCCTGATTATATGCCAGTTTCTGGTGAATGGTGAGGATATATATACTGTATTTCAATAAGACCTTATTGTACCACAATTTCTCGCAAATAAATTATTATTATTAATGTACCTAGAGGAACTATCCAGTCGCGATTAAGAAAGCCGTACAAGAAGCCACCAGGCCCTGATCCAATATTGTCGAACGAAGAAGAGGAAGTTTTGGTAATGTGGGTTTTAAATTGCTGTCGGAAAGGATTCCTAAAAGAAAACCTGATTTACAATTGAGTGTAGCAAATTTCTTAAAGAAGACAGGAAGAGATAACCCCTGTAAAGATGACATACATGGTAGAAAATGGTATGACCTTTTTATGCGCCGTCATCCAGAACTCGGCGAACGCACTGCCGAAGCTGTTACAGCTGTATCAGCCAGTGCTAATGTATCAGAAGAAGATATCAAAGGGTGATTCCACAAAATTGAGCTTTATCTTAAGGAAAACAACTACTTTGACATCTTATAGAACCCTATAGCGAATATATAGAATAATATTATATTTGTTTAAGACATTTCGCGCTTGGATGGTTTTCGATGCATTTCTATGTTTTATGGTAATTTTTAGGTTGTATTCGAAAAATTTTGCACTTGTGGTAACTATGGGCACGTGAGTCAAGAGCGATCTCAAAAAGTACTGATCCTAGGGAGGACAATGACAAGCCCTCAGGTAAAAAAATTCAAAATTGCTCCTGTGATACAACATTTAAATCATCAATCGGTCCTTTTACAATTTTGACCGTAATATAGCACTGGACGAATCCTCACGGTGTGGAAGGGCTGGCTTGATATCAAGCAGTTTATTAGAAATAAAACTCCATCAGCTGGGCAGCAGTTAAGACGTATGAGGTAAGGCCCAAACTAGGTTATTAAGGAGGTTCAAGGTGCATGAACGAGAGAAAGTGGATACGAGTAAGGTGTCGAATGTATCCGGCATAATAGCGACTCTTATTTTTGAACCTCTAGCATATTAAAGCAGTATATGCCACGAAAGTCAATCAAACGAGGATACAAAGTCTGGGCCAGGTGTGACTCAGAAACTAGATACTTACATTACATCAATTTATAAATATGGTGACGGAGGACTAGGCTATAAAGTAGTTATGGAATAATGTAGAAAGTGGTAGCTAAGTATCATTTGATAAATTTTTTACCAGCCTTTCTTTTCTAGAGATGCTGCATCACAAAACCATTTTTTTTTGTAGACACTGTAAACAAAATAGAAAGGGCTTACCATCTTTTACCTCAAAAGCGTGATACCACAGTAGGCTTAGCCATGTTGACCATCTACAATCGTTAACGCTTATAGAAAACTAATCATATGTATGGGAATGACGTCATCTCAACGTTAAGTCACGTGGTCAAAATAAACGAATAGATTTTACAAGACAAGTTTATATCGTTCAAAATGATAGAATAAAATGTGAGCGTTTCTACAATGTCGATCGCTTCATCCCATATAAATCGTAGCCAAATTACGTTTTGACAAGCGCCAACGAAATGATGTCGAAGTTTTTGTACGACCACTTAGCGTTCGCCGAGGAAACGATAAAAAAAATTTATATATTATATTTTAAAAGCGTTTATATGATCCAGCTGTGATGAAACCGAGAAGTGTTTTGTTTAATCAACATATTTTTGGACTGTATTTACCATTTAGCATTTAAAATGCATGATTTAAATATGTTGTGATGCGCTCGTAATGAAGAAGTGTGGCTTAGGCGCCGAAAAAGAGATATAAATCGTCAGTGCATGGAAAAAATACGCGAAATGCCGGAAACTTTATTTGTACAGAGATTTCGAATAGACAAATCGACTTTCGAAGACCTTTGTCAAGAACTCCGACACAAAACTTCATTAAAGGGAACCAACGAAAGTTACCCTTAAAAGTAAACCCTTAAACCCTTAAAAGTTAAAGTAAGTGCTTAATAATCTGGCTGATAATATAAGTAGTATCAACTTTTTTATTATCTTCATTTCCTGAACGTTTGTTTTTGTAGGTATTGTGCGCTTTTAGTTTCCTAGCCACCGGATCCTATCAGCGAATTGTTGGCGTCACTCAGCATCTTGCCCAACGCACAGCTAGTCGGTGAATCAGACAAGTTGTTGATGCTTTGAACCACCCTGCTATCATGGCAAAATGGATTGTGTTTCCGAAAACACGACAGGACAGAGCATTTATAAAACAAGAGTGAGTACGAAACAAACGATTTAGCAATAGGTATACATACAATTCAAATTAACAATAATTTATTTTTTCAGGTTTCAAAGAAGATTTGGCCTGCCTGGAGTTATTGGGTGCATAGATTGTACCCATGTAGCTTTGGTACAGCCCAATGATGAAGAGCATTTTTTTTTATAATAGAAAAGGGTATCATTCATTTAATGTTTAAATTGTAGATATTATATTTATTTATACTGTATGGCATGTTAAAACTAGATAAATCACTTCTTAATCATAATTTTATTTTCAGATTTGTGATGTAAATCTACATATTTTAAATGTGAATGCAAAGATTGTCGGAGCTATACATGATTCACATATTTAGTCTTCAAGTAGAGTTGAACCATTTATGCGTGAACTTCATCAAAATAACGAACAAGTATGGCGGTTTGTATTAGGTATGTATTTATGACATTAAAATATCAAATCTATAGAAGTTTTCCTGTTTTGTCTACAGAAACCAATTTTTCAGTTGACTCTGGATATCCACAACGCCCTTGGCTTATGACACCTATCCTCAATGCAGTTGAAGGTTCTAGGAAAGATCGCTATACTAGGAAGCATGTGCAAGCCCGTAACTGCATTGAGCGCTGTTTTGGATTACTCATAGCACGGTGGAGATGTTTGCTTAGAGACAGGGTTCTTCACTATCATGCTCATGTAGTTAGCAATATAAGAATGGCATGTTGTGTATTACACAACATAGCTTTGATAGCTGGCTTGCCACCACCACAACCACTTCCTGCTGCCCATGACGATGGGGATGATATAACCATGCCTTATCCCACAACCACTACAACTGTGGGTAGCCAGAGTGAACTAATCCAAGGAAGAGCCATGACGAGTTGTTTACTGTTTAATTTCTGAGTATCTGTTTGATTATGAGGCCAGTGAGGATGGTTTTGATGACGATGACGAATGCGTGGCTGATCGAGAATTTTTTCTGGGGCTGGAGTTTCCATTAGAAGAGGAAGTTTTTCAAGATTATCAAGAGTTGGTTATCGACATTCTTGATGAAGATTTGGCGCAAGACGGTAATATTTCGTTAAATCCAAATACTACTACAAATTTAACGACTCCAGCTGGTGCTGCGACCGCTCCTGACTCTTCTTCAGCTATTTTTCTTCAGCCTAAAACTTTGTCTCATCGTCAAACCAGACCAAGATTGAATGTACGCTGGAGAAAAAGGAACCTAGAGCTAAATGAGCAACAACTCTGTTTTACAGGTGATGAAACTTTACCATCAGACTTTCTAGAGCTTCATACACCGATTCAGTTTTTATACAAACTTTCTCCTAAAGCATGGTAGAAGATATCACCAACCAAACAAATCTTTACATAGTCCAAAAAGATCCCATTATAACTTTTAGAGTTATAGAGAATGATTTACAGCAATTGGAATAGTTTACTTTATGTCCTTGGTAGATCTTCCTAGGGTCACCAAACATTGGGGTTCCAATATTGGAACATCCAATAAAGTCCAGTAAAGGATACAATGCCAGTGAACAAGTTTGAAAAAATCAGGCGATTCATTCATTTCAACGACAACACGAAAAATATTCCTCGCAATGATGAGAACTACGATCGTCTGTTTAAGATTAGGCATGTAGTAAAAACACTCAACGAAAGATACCAATGCATTCCTTTCGAGAAATATCTTTGTGTGGTTGAACAAATTTTCTCAACGATGGCTAGCCAACAACCTGAACAGATACAACCCTAAGAAACCACACAAATGGGGTTTCAAAATTTACGTACTCAGTGGTCTAAGTGGGTGGGTAATGACAAATTTGTGCCTGAAACAGGAGCTGAGAATGTAGCTGGGCTTAATGAGCCTGATTTGGGAGCTGCATCAAACGTTGTTGTTAGGATTTCCAGAGAAATACCGCGAAACCAAAATTTTCGTTAATATTTCGATAATTATTTCACTTCCCTGTCATTGGTAACTTATCTGGCCAAACAAGGAGTCTTGGGACCATACGTTGCAATAGAATACCAGATTGCAAACTGCCAAATGACAAAGATATCTCCAAAAATGAACGTGGCTATTCAATTGAGTATGTTGGTAATGTTCAAGGGACGGACATATCGACTGGAAGGACAATAAAGTTGTCACACTTCCTTCCAATTTTGTGGATAAGCTGCCGAAGATACAGGTGTCAAGATATACGACAAGACCAACAAAAAAATACGTGTTTTATTGATCGGCCAAACATCGAAGGAGAATACAACCGCCATATGGGCGGTGTTGATTTGATCGACAGTATTATGGGCAGATACAAAATAAAATTGCGGAATAAGAGATGGCAAATTCGCATGTTTTACCATTTATTGGACCTTACAATGTCCAATGATTGGTTGCTGTACAAAAGAGTACACAAATCGTAGAATGCTCAAAATAAACTTTTGGCTTCTGCAGATTTTCGTGAAGAAATTGCGACGGTGCTTTGTAAATTAGGAACAAGGCCACACACTTCACGTAGGAGTATTGCGCCAGAAATTCAGGCCAAAAAAAGAAAGGGTCCAGCACAATACGTTCCGCCTGCAGATGTGCGCCAAGACCAAGTTGGCCACTAGCCTGAATGGGCAGAGAAAAGAATCAGATGCAAGTTTCCAAATTGTACAGGCGTGTCCCTAACAATTTACGAAAAGTTGAAGTCTATTCTTAGATGGTCGTCCTATATGTGGACGAATTGTCCTTTCTTACATCGGCTAAATAAGAATGAAACCACCACTATTTCTTTTTTCTCTTGAACTCTCTTTTCCTACGAACATACAGCAGTAGTGATATCTCTTCGAGGTCCAATTTGATACTGTCTCAGTGTGGTGTGGCGACTCTGGTGTCTGTATGGTGTCTAGCTTGGTAGCTTACGATGGTCCCGGTGAAATATAGCCCTTAACGTTGATAGAAGTAGGGGTAGCAAATAAACGAAATACTAGATATAGTAGTAGTACTACGTTAGAACTATATGAAGGCAATAAGTAAAATTGTTATAGATCTTTTCATTTATTACGTAGGTATAAGTAATAAAGGCTAAGACTGTATTAAGCTCCATTTCCTGTCATGCGTATTTTATTATAGTTAATCGTAATTAGGCCCGCACGCGGTTCTCGGCCGCATGCGGATTGCCCGCATCCTATCATTTGTTACATGTTTTTCCTAACATGCGGCTAGCACGCGCGCGGAACGCGGATTGGCTGCGGGAGGGCTATCCGGTTGCGGGCGGTAATCTTCTACCTTCAGTATTGTTTTTACTGTGAAGCGGGTTGCAGCTCACAGTGCATAAAAATTGCTACAGAAAGAGTTATATTTGAAGTGCACCTTCGCCCTTTGTTGTGAGACAAGCAGAATGAACTTTACAAACCCCGGGAAGCAAGGGCAGCTGGTTGGCTAGAAATTTTCAAAGAAATAATTTCGAAAATTATACTAAGGATGAAACATTCGTAAAAATGCAACCTTATGGCAGGGAGACACATATAGATATAATAAAATACGCATGACAGGAAAAGGACCTTTATTGTACCAATAGTGGAGGGTGGCGCAAGCCTTTCCCGTACGCTTTCTTATTTGTTGTACGGCACACAAGAACGCTTAATGGATATTCGTAAAGAAATTGTGCTTCATGTGACGAACAATTGGAATGAATTTGCTATTATGTCTCATGACCAACATGGCAACTGTTGGAAATTTTGTTTATTTTTAAGCCGATAGATGGCGTTGTTAGGTATTAAGATTATCCGTGATTTGAGTAAGCTCACGATGATTTTTATTTTAAAAAGGAGAAAAAACAATATACATATATACAGTTAAAAACGTGTTGTTGTTTTACTGTATACCTTCATCCTTGTTACGGTCGCGAGTGCTGCAGAATCAGTGCCGGGTAGTGAACGAATTGTTCATATGGTCCTTCGAGCCGGATATTTTTCAAGTTTTTGTGAAACATTATTGGCTGGGCAAGTAGATCGCTTGCGCAAACTGGCCAAGGCGCTGGAAGAAGTGGCGAGCAGCGGTAGCAGCACGACGTTCAGCGCGCTATTGCAGACGGTGTCGGGTGTCGTCATCGTCAGGGATCAGCAGCAAGGGTGACTGGAGGAGGTGGTGACGTGCAGAACGCAACGTCAGGAAGCCGGTGATCAGTGAGTCAATTATGTCATCAAGTGGTATCAGTACAGGATTAAAACCGTGAGTGTGAACCTTTATTTTATATCAGTGGAAGTGTAAAACGTAGTCGTCGTATCTTTGAAGCATTCGTTAACTACACAAATTTGAACTTTATTTGCTTGAAGAATTAACCTTAGAAAAAATATAATACAAACATTAACTTAGAATATTTTTAGCCGTGTTTAGACTTAGCCTAATTTTAAGAGAATTTGGTTGAGACGGGGAACCTATGCCCGATTTTTTCCCAAATGTTAGTTTCTAAAGACTTGTAAAAAATTCATCTTCGTTCTCAACACTTGAAAATTTCCTTAAAAAATATTGTGGACTTGTAATATTTTTGCTTGTCGTTTATGTCCATCGAGTTAATTTTGTATCTTAGATAAAAATCATTTGTTCCGAAATTTTGTCTATTATAAAAGTTCATAGTGTTATATTTATATATATAATAGTGTAATAGTTTCAGTAAAAAAAAGGCCGTTGGATTGTATAAATAAATAGAAAATGGAGTCAATTAATAAACAAGAAGATATTTATAGTAGATTAAATAATTAATTCAATTAAATCACCTAAAGAACGAATAACACGTCCTTATTGTAAAGTTAGATTAGGAAACTTGGAAAAATTGTGGGATCAATTAGTAAAACGGTCATAGTCAATTTGTATGAGAAATATGAAACAGAGCGGGTATGCTTCCACGGATTCTAATATGAATACTCATTCAAACATGGGAACGTTGTCAACTGATGAAAATATACTCACGGAGGAAAGCATGGATAGCCCTATCTCCACAGAAGATATGGAAGGTAACCAGTATGTTACTTGTTTTTCGACAGGAAAATTGTGTAATACAGTTTTATTAGCCACGGCTTTAATTAGAGCTGAGTCGAAGGCAGGCACTTACCAGGTAGTCAGAGCATTAATCGATCAAGGATCGCAAGTTTCTTTAGTGACTGAAGCTACAGTACAGTTCTTGGGATTGAAGAAAACCTATTCTACTCATAGAATTAAGGGAATCGGAAGGCACAAAGAAGTAACGTCAAGGTGGTCACCTTAAACTTAAGGTCCCGAATAAATTCGAATTTTAATATTCAAGTCCAGGCGTATCTCTTAAAATCTATAACAACGCTTCTCCCCGTTACGAAGGTAACGACTGTAGAATGGGTAGATCTTCAGTATGAAAACTTAGCAGACCCTCAATATCATACTCCAAATAAAATAAATATTTTACTAGGAGCTGATGTTTATACCCAGATAATTGAAGGAGGTTTGAAAAAGAATGTATATGGGTCAATAGTAGCCCAATGTTCCAAATTTGGATGGATAATGTCTGGGATAGTTGATACAACTGCTGGGGTTTCTTCGAATGTTGTGGTGATGCATGCTCATATAGATGCAAATGAGGAATTAAAGAAGTTCTGGGAGTTAGAGGCCGAACCCACTAATCAAAAAAGATTGTTGTCAGAAGAAGAAAAACAATGTGAAGATTTATTTTCGGCAACTACCACTCGAGATGTAGATGGAAGATATGTGGTAAGACTTCCTTTCCGTGAACAGTCTTCGACTTACTAGGCAGGCGGGTTTAAAGAGATAGCTGAAAAAAGATTGAATGCATTACATATAAAATTGAAGAAAAATACAGATTTGAAAGAAAAATATAAACAAGTGATCAAGGAATATTTACAGTTGGGCCATATGAAGAAAGTACCCGAAAGGGAAAAGGAAACAAAGAACTCTATATACTTACCACACCACGCAGTGATAAGAGATGATAAAGATACCACCAAAGTACGTGTGGTGTTCGACGCGTCCTGTAAAGGTAAAAAAGGTTATTCATTGAACGATAAATTGATGATTGGACCCCGCTTACAACCTGATCTTCGGCACTTATTAATGCGTTGGAGAAAACATCCTATATGTCTTGCAGCGGACATCGTTAAGATGTACCGACAGGTAAAGGTAGCGACGGTTGACATCGATTGCCAGAGAATACTGTGGAAGGAGGAGCCAGAGGACGTAGTAGAACACTATCGTATGTTGAGAGTCACATTCGGCTCTGCGTCAGCTCCTTACCTGGCGGTGAGGGCCCTCCGATAACTTGTGCATGATAACGGTGGAAATTATACGGTGGCTGCTGAAAGAGTCATGATTGATTTTTACATGAATGATCTGCTAACCGGTTGTAATAATACTGAGGAAGGGCTAATTTATTCTTGATAAAATAAAGGAAATAAATGAAGGCATGGGAGAGATCGGAGGTTTACAGCTTAAGGAGGATGAGATAGTTAAACTATTAAGTCTTACCTGGAATCGTCGTTGCGATGACTTCCAATACTCGGTGACACTTTCTCGGGAACCTGGATCTGTAACTAAAAGAAAAATAATTTCACATATTGCTAAGT
Organism: Habrosyne pyritoides; assembly: GCA_907165245.1. Taxonomy (NCBI): domain Eukaryota; kingdom Metazoa; phylum Arthropoda; class Insecta; order Lepidoptera; family Drepanidae; genus Habrosyne; species Habrosyne pyritoides. The sequence continues at coordinate 6,387,335 of OU015615.1, forward strand.
TATATGATCCAATTGGATGGGTGGCGCCTAGTGTTATTATAGCGAAGGTAATTATACAAAAGCTATGTATAGCAGGATTAGACTGGGACGAGGAAGTACCACCAAATATTTTAAAGGAATGGAATACTTACCTGGATGGGCTATCAATGCTCTCACAAATCAAGATACCTCGATGGCTCGGGACAAAATCAGATGACACACTAGTTGAACTGCATGGTTTCTCTGATGCTTCTAAGACAGCTTATGCGACAGTAGTTGATGTCCGGGTGATTGATACTGAAGGTAACATACGCGTTACTTTAGTAACGGCCAAGACGAAGGTAGCGCCCATCAAGCAGGTATCAATTCCCAGGCTTGAATTGTGCGGAGCAGTAATGGTTACCAAGCAGACGGTTTCAAAGAAGAAATCGCTACTATAAAGAAAAAGGATCAGTTGATCAAATTAAAGGGACCTCTCGAACCTTTGAGTCCTTACTTAGATGAGGAGAATATTATGCGTGTTGGAGGAAGGTTAAAAAAATCACAGCTTTCTTTCAATATAAAGCACCCAATATTGATACCGAAAAGGTCCAAGTTAACCGAGCTACTGATAGCAGATGCACATGCTAAAACTCTTCACGGTGGAAATCAATTAATGTTGACTTATTTAAGCACAGAATATTATATAATTGGCAGTAGATCTTTAGTTAAAGGATACGTGCGAAGGTGCATTACGTGTGTCAAAGGAGCGGCTAAACCTTCACAGCAATTGATGGGCCAACTTCCAGAGGCTAGAGTTAGTCCTTCAAGACCATTTAAGTGTAGTGGTGTAGACTACGCAGGACCGATAAATATAAGGACAGCAAAGGGGCGTGGTCATCACGCTCATAAGGGATATATTTGTCTGTTTATTTGTATGGCGACACGAGCAGTGCATATTCAAGTGGTCAGTGACTTAACCACACAGGGATTTCTAGCTGCGTTCAAACGCTTCGTCGCTCGTAGAGGCCTATGTATTGATATTTGGAGCGATAATGGAACAAATTTTGTGGGTGCTTCCAGGGAACTTAACAATTTATTTGCATCAGAAAGGTCAAGCTATTTGAAGGAAATATCCGAAACGTTGGCAACGAACGGGACAAATTGGCACTTTATTCCCCCTCGGGCACCAAACTTCGGAGGATTGTGGGAGGCTGGCGTGAAGTCAGTGAAGTTCCACTTAAAACGCGTCATAGGCGACTCGACACTGACGTACGAGGAGCTATCCACAGTCTTGGCGCAAATTGAGAGTTGTCTCAACTCCCGGCCCCTGTCCACCATAAACACAGAGATGCCTTTGACGTTTTAACACCAGGTCATTTCCTGATTGGGGAACCCTTGATTGCTGTACCGGATTATAATTTTGAGACTTCTAAGGTATCCAATTTACGTCGTTGGCAATTGACACAAAAAATGATGCAGGAGTTTTGGCGTCGTTGGTCAAAAGAATATCTTACAAAATTTCTGCATCGCTACAAGTGGACGTGTCAAAGGCCTGAACCAAATATTGGGGATATCGTTGTGGTAAAGGATGATGATTTGCCTCCTTGCAAATGGCTTTTAGCGCGAATTGTAGAGAAACATCCTGGTCAAGACAAAGTTACGAGAGTTGTTGCTTTACGCACTCAAAAGGCTTTCATTAAACGGTCTATTTCCAAAATATGTATTCTACCTATCACCCAGTAGAAGTAATTTATTGTGCGTGTTTGGTTTTTCTAAATTTAATTGATGAAATGAATGAATCCTGTTTTTTTGTTTTTTTTTTTATTTTTTTTATTCAGTAGTTGATTTCGTCATGGTGGGCGGTGCTCTTATAATTTTAATAGTATACTTATAATTGTAGTAGTATGTATAATGTTGTATAGAATATTGGAAATTTTGTTTATTTTTAAGCCGATGGCGTTGTTAGGCTAGCCGCGATTTGTAAATCGCGGTATTAAGATTCTCCGTGATTTGAGTAAGGCCACGATGATTTTTATTTTAAAAAGGGGGCCACGCTCCTCAAGTGGGCGTGTGAGAAAACCTCAGTTTTAAAAAGGAGAAAAAACAATATGCATATATACAGTTAAAAATGTGTTGTTGTTTTACTGTAGGTATACCTTCATCCTTGTTACGGTCGCGAGTGCTACAGAATCAGTGCCGGGTAGTGAACGAATTGTTCAGCAAAAATCATGTGACAAAAGAAGAGTATATATTAGACATATTACAACAGTTAACATATGGCAGTTTCTGCGAGTTAGTTGCAGCTGGTCAAATATATATACCCTTTGTATTTGAAGTGTATCGAAATGGCAACCTGTATTGTACCTACGGTGCAACCGTACATTTTTTAAGTCAGGATTTATTCGCGACACACGCGATTCAATCCATAAATTAGTTTAGTTCATGTTCGGTCGGTTTGCTAGCACACCGCATGTTCTCACTACCAAACAAGTGGTAGATTTCCATACTTACACAACATAGACAAATACGCGACTTATGTTTCGTAATCTATCAATTCACATATCATTAAATTCAATTACAATAAATACCGGTATATTCAATTACATTAAATACCGGTTTTGGACAATATAATCAAGTTTGTACAAAAATACAGTTCTTCATTTCTTCTTCATAAACATACAAAGGTGTACAGCCTATCAAGAGGCCGTACATGTATGCTAAATGTGGTACAGAAGAACAACCCATCAAAAGGTTACGTTTTTCCCAAGATCATTTTTCTTTGACGCACCATCACCTTAAAACTACTGAACATATCGGGATGGCACTACGACGCTACAATAAATGCACGTGAAACCTCGGGGGACAGCTAGACTATGTATATAAAAGCAGAAACTGACTGACTGATCGGTCAACGCACAGCTGAAACGGCTGGGTTTAGAACCATGAAATTTTGGACAAATATTCCTATAGTGACGTAGGTGTGTGCATTAAGAAAGGATTTTTCAAAATTCAACCCCTAAGGGGTGATAAGGGGTTGCAAAATTTGTATGGAACATGTATAATAAATGTGACATCCCACGGGAACGCGGGTAAAACCGCAGGGGACAGCTAGTTCTATTATAAAACAACATTTCCTGCAAAGATTTTAAGAAATATGGAGAACTGGAGTGAAAGTGTCATCAGATGGAAAAACAAACATTACTTGCATAACTTCAATAGGGACACCTGAGGGTAAAAGATATCAAAGACATATTTAGATGAAGAGTAAAATATACAGTTTAATGATTTTTACTATGAAGAGATTATTGAAAACATTGAAAAAATCAAGCTCAGATGTAACATTGGATAAATGAGGGAAATTACTTGAAGAAAATCAAAGTTAATCTGGCATTTTATAATTGAAAAATTCACTGTTAGAAATGCAAATGCTTTCCAACGCATTAAGGATTTCAACAAAGAACCCGAACATTTCCATGTTGATGAAGATGTAGAGGTATTCAATGTATAAACGATAACAAATTGAGCTACAGTAAAACCTGTTTAAGACGATTTCACAGGGACCCAAACATAAACGCGTCTTGCGAGTATTATGCGGGATAGGGAAAGTATGTAGGTATTAAATTATACATTTATAAATTACGTGACATACATAGTGTAAGTGTAATTATAATTTCGTTATATAACGTTTTTCGCTACAACTTGACGAGTCAACATATATAAATGATACTGCATAATTACCTATTTTTATTCGGATGGTCATTGAAGATTTTTCGCCGAAAGAAGAATTACTAAGTAAGATTTCCATGAAAGGAAAACCTCGTGGCCCTGATATATTCTTATTTGCATCTTCTATCGCGTTTACTATGGGGAGTGTTCCGAGTAATTGTTCGGACTTATACCTGCTGCTTCTTTTCGCCACCATCCTACACGACACCATTTCCATCCCCATCACTTAGATGGTTGGCAGTCCACAACTGTGCATTTTTTTTAGGACTTATATGCCTCGCACAACAAAACTGTGGAATGAGCTGTCGCCTGCGATATTTCCGGAGCGATATGCCCTCCAAACCTTCAAGAAAAGAGCATACTCCTATTTAAAAGGCCGGCAACGCACTTGTGGCTCCTGGTGTCCATGGGCGGTGGTAATTGCTTACCAAAAAATCACAAAATTCAAAGCATATATTAGCCAGATTAAGCTACCTTTGTATAAACTCCTGCAATGACTTTCAGGTATTCATAATGGTTTTATTGCTCTTTGTCACAAAGACGAAGATTTTCCAGACTTCATTCAGCTACCACTGCGTAATTCATCAACAAGTACTGGTTAGTACGAGACTAAACAGAAAACATGTAATGGATATTTCTTTCAATGTTGTAAATTCCATAAAAGGAAAAACTCTCCAAAAGCGGCTGCAGTGCTGCCATTTTAGCGCTTTGGGCACTAGATCTAGCGCTTTTTTGGTGAGTTTAGGAACCATTTATAATGCTTAGCGCCTAGCGGATAATCTGACGCTTTTTCCTTTATATCATGGCAGCACTGTTAGGTCTATATTATCGCTAGTTTATGTTCGAGGGAATACCCTATAATTCACTTTTTCTTGTATGTCATGGCAACACTGTTAATCTATATTACCGATAGTCTATAGATGATAGAATCCCCAGAATTCAAATTTTCGATCGAGTTAGTTGTTCAGAGCTCAACAAAGTTAGTAAGTTTGTTTAAGTGAGACTAAATATATTTATTTATATTGATAACAGATGGCGCCATTTGTATTTTACATCGCACTATGGATCGACTCTAACGCATAGTATATATGACCTGTTATAAAAATGTTTTGTTGAGTCTTGTAATATCAAAGTGTGCAGTTGAATAAATAGAAAGAATAAAAAACAAAGAAAGTGAGACTGCAATCAGTATTGAGTATTAGTAATTTTTGTGCGTAAAGTGAAAATAGTTTGGACATTACACAATGGAAGTGCCATTGCGCAAACAATCAGCATACAAGCAATGATATAAAACTGAGTGGGAAAAGTTACCAGAATACAAAAAAAAATCTTGTTTTCTGAAGAGAGGCAATATATGCTAGAAAAATTTGATATTGAATCTATTACTCATAGGTTTCTTGAAGTCGGCCATACGCAGAATGAGGAAGACAGTGTACATTTTGTTATAGAAGGAGCTTCCAGCAAAAAAACCATTTATACTCCCGATCAATGGATCAACCTAACCAGGTGAGCCAAAACATCAGGAGAAACATATAGGGTAAAAGAAATTGTCTTGGCAGATATTTTAAACTATCGTAAGTTACTCGATGGAAAAAATTGGTTAAAGCATAATAATGGTGAAAAAGTTGTTTGATTTAAGGTGTAATTTGATAATTTGATTTTACAGGTTGACTTTAATTACACAGGTCTGCAACAAAAAAGCTGTCTGGATATTTTCAACTGATTTCTATGTATTTAAGTGTTCTGAAAACTAAAAAAATACTCAAAAAATTCCAGAACGTAAGGTTATTTTACAAAACGCAATTTTTTTTTTTACAAAAAGGGTACCATTATTTTTTTTTAATATGGAACACCTTATTTGAGCTACATTAACAAATATAAACATGTTGTAACCTGAACGTGCGCGCTCCGATAGTATAGAACGTGGTGCGGTACAATCGTGTTAACTCGTTTTTGTTTTATAGATCTTATAGTGTTCAATATAGTGCAATGTCGTCTGTGCGGAAGTGTGTGAACTCGTCTGACAGTTTCTGTTACATTTGTGGCGAATATATGACATTAAAGCAACAAGTGAATATTACGGACTTTGTAAAAAAAGTATACTTCGCGTATTTTGGCTTAAAACTTGGAGATCAGGATAAAGTTTGGGCACCTCATAAAGTCTGCAAACGATGTGTTGAAGACCTTCGAAATTGGTTTAAGGGCAAGAAAAAAGCTTTCCGATATGCGATTCCTATGGTATGGCGCGAGCAAAAGAACCATAGTGATGATTGTTACTTTTGTTCGTGTAATGTGAAAGGGTATAACTCAAAACGGAAGCAGTCGATTTCTTACCCCAATCTGCAATCAGCTATTCGTCCCATTTCTCATGGGATCGAAATACCAGTGCCCAAGGTACCTGCTCCCTTGGAAGAGATTCCAAGTTCTGACGAAGATGGTGCTGTACCTCAACCCGATGACCAGTCAAGTTTTGAATTTGAAGATGACAGCAGTCCGAAATTGTTTTCCCAGGGCGAGCTAAATGATTTGGTAAGAGACTTGAACCTTCCCAAAAACGCTGCTGAGTTGCTTGGATCGAGGCTCAAAAGCAAGAACTTACTTTTGCCGGGAGTGTCTTCCTCCTGGTTTAGATATCGTGAGAAGCAGTTTACTTCCTACTTTGCCCAAGAGGACGAGTTGGATTATTGTACCAATATTTAAGGTTTGATGGATACATTTAAGATCTCATACGACCCAGCAGAGTGGCGTATTTTCATAGATTCTTCAAAAAGAAGCCTTAAAGCAGTTCTGCTTCACAACGGCGGTTTCTATGCTTCCATTCCTGTCGGTCATTCTGTACACTTCAAAGAAACCTACAAGAACTTGGAATTGATTCTTTGCAAATTAAAATATAAAGATCACGGTTGGCAAGTGTGCGGTGATTTCAAAATCTTGGGCATGGCGCTCGGACAACAATCTGGGTTTACCAAATTCCCTTGCTTTTTGTGTTTATGGGATAGTAGAGACCGAACAGGACCAAAAAGTGTTGGCCTCCGAGGGAGCTTAAGTTAGCGAAAAGAATGTCCTGCATGAAACTTTGGTGCCTCGTCATAAAGTTCTTCTACCACCGCTTCACATAAAGCTGGGATTGATGAAGCAATTTGTTAAGTCACTTCCAAAAGATGGAAATTGCTTCAAATACTTAATATCAAAGTTTCCAGGCCTCTCGGAGGCAAAGTTGAAGGAAGGTGTTTTCGTCGGACCAGATATTAGACGGCTTATGGCTGATCCACTATTCATCACAACCATGACGGATCCTCAAAGAGAAGGGTGGATTGCCTTTAAAGAAGTTATAACGAAATTTTTAGGCAATAACAAAGACCCTAACTACAAACAAATCATCAAAAGAATGTTAAAAGCATTTCAAGCTTTAGGTTGCTTAATGAGTTTGAAAGTACATTTTCTTTATTCCCACCTCGACTACTTTCCTGTAAATTTAGGAGACGTGAGTGAAGAGCAAGGTGAACGATTTCACCAAGATATTAAGGAGATGGAAAAAAGATATCAGGGAAGATGGAGCGTCTCAATGATGGCAGACTACTGTTGGACGCTTCAAAGAGACCTTCCAGATGCTTCCCACAAGCGAAAATGTACCAAAAGGAGTCTCACTGGGAAAAAGAAATGTGTTTAGTGCTTACTAATTAATGTATTACATATAAAAAACAAAATTTGTTACGCAATTATAAATATATATATTTTTTTTATGTTTTATTTTGAGATGATCACTTGTTTAACAAAAATCTGACGTTCTAGGACAAAATTAAAGTTATTTTCGAATTCAGCACATCCAAAAACATAAGAATTACACAAAAAAACCTTAACAGCTCTCAACTTTTTTTTTTGCAGACTTGTGTTATTTTATTTTAAGGACTAATTTTCATTATGTGCAATTTTATTTTAAAGACTGTCATTTTCTTCTTTTTGTAAGTTTTTATTGTTAATTTTGATTTTCTTATGGCAAGCGTAAAATATGCGCTACCAAAGCTTAATACTATGTATATTATATACCAAAGGTAAATAAACCTTAGGTTTTGTTTGGAATAAAATGAAAAAAAAGACAAAATGAAACAAATAGTAATAAAATTGTATTATTATTTTATTACATTTACTTATGTTTCCAGTAATGAATAAATAGTTATCATACATATTCTTAGAGTAGTCTATATTTTTAGAGTAGTAGATTTTAATGTAAATTTCAATCTAATTCATTCTATTCTCAGACTTTGCTTAAGTTGTTGTAAATAACAAAATATAGATACAGCTAACGCCATCTTGTGACAACTATTCAGTTGATTTCTAATAAATAAAGTTCGTCCCTTTTTCATTCTGAGTCCGTCGGAACACGTTGTTTTATTATAGGTTATGGGCCCAGACCCGTTAAATAGCCAGATATTGTTAGAATTATCAGTGTGATGAACAATAGACTGTATTTTTACCATTAGACTTGTTTGTAAAGTGAAAATTGAGCAAAAAACCGTATTTTCAATAGTAATTCAACGTGTGTAACAGTCATGGCGTCCAGTTCGAACTATCTTGTTAGCGTACCGAAATTACAAGGGCGCGAGAACTATAGTGAATGGTGTTTCGCCGCAGAAAACTTTCTAGTATTGGAAGGAATGGTTGGGTGTATAAAGCCTGAGCCCGGAAATCCGCCAGTAGCTGCAGATGACGCGAAAACAAAGGCCAAGTTGGTACTAACAATCGACCCGGCTCTTTACGTTCACATAAAGGGCGTTAAAACATCGAAAGAATTGTGGGATAAATTGAAGATGTTATTCGATGACTCCGGATTCACAAGAAAAATTAGTCTCCTGAGAAATTTAATATCTATTCGATTGGAAAATTGCACTTCGATGACGGCCTATGTAACACAAATTGTTGAAGCTGGACAGAAATTACAAGGTACGGGTTTTGGCATTACAGATGAGTGGATTGGATCTATCATGCTGGCAGGTCTAAGTGAAAAATACATGCCCATGATAATGGCCATCGAGCATTCAGGCATCATAATAACATCCGACGCCATTAAAGGGAAATTAATGGACATGGAACCGGAAGATAGTGACCGTAATGACGTCAATAATGCATTCGCATGTTTCCGCAAGAATCAGATTCATCGTTCAAAGAATGGAAAGAGTGCACAGTCTATGACTCATAGAGATGGCGGAAAAGCAGAAGCGTCAACGTCAACATCTGTCAAAGGAAAACCAAATGTCAAATGTTACAATTGTAAACAACATGGCCACTATCGTAATCAATGCAATAATAACAAAGATAAATATAATAAGAATACAGAAAATAAATCGTCAAAAACAAGTAATGCTTTTAGTGCCGTGTTTTTTAACACAATATTTGATAAGAGTGACTGGTATATCGACTCTGGTGCAAGTTCGCATTTGACTTGCAATAAATTTTGGATGATTGACACGTGTTATTCCGGTTTCACGAAAGAAATCATGATTGCTAATCAGAATAAAATCCCAGTACTGTGTTGTGGAAATGTAACCATAACCACGTCGACTGAAGAATGTAATTTTGACATAACTGTTGAAAAGGTGTTGTGTGTTCCCGAGTTATCTACCAACTTATTGTCAGTGAGCCAGTTAATAAGGCAGGGCAACAAGGTGCATTTCACTGGCAAAGAATGTGAAATATATAACAAAGAGGATATTCTAGTAGCTACTGCATTGCTTGTGAATGGTGTTTACAAATTGAACATCTCTACTTGTTTGTTGGCAGCTGTAGCAGAATCACCAGAACTTTGGCATCGCAGACTGGGACACGTAAATAGTTTTAATATGAATAAAATGCAGGATGCTGTGGAGGGTGTCAAATTTATTGAGACAGCCAACATCAACAAATCCAATTGCATAGTTTGCTGTGAAGGTAAGCAAAGCCGTTTGCCTTTTGTTCATGAAGGTAATAGGAGCACTAAGCTATTGGAAGTGGTGCATAGTGACATCTGTGGCCCGATGGAGAATGTATCGCTAGGTGGATCTAGATATTTTTTAATCTTTGTTGACGATCACAGCCGCATGACTTATGTTTATTTTTTAAAAAAATAAAAATGAGGCTTTAGGGTATTTTAAAGAATACAAAGCAAAAGTTGAGAATTCAACATCAAGTAAAATCAAAATTTTTAGAAGTGATAATGGCCGAGAGTTTTGCAACAGAGTTTGATAGTTATTTGAAGAAAGCAGGAATAATGCATCAAAAATCAAATCCTTACACACCTGAACAAAACGGGCTTTGCGAGCGTATGAACAGAACGCTAATTGAAAAGGCCAGATGTCTTTTGTTCGATGCTAAACTTGGTAAGGAGTTCTGGGCAGAAGCCATTAACACTGCTGCTTATTTACAGAATAGAATTGTAAAAACAAAATTGGAGAATCATACCCCATATGAACTGTGGACAGGAGTCAAACCAAACCTAAGTCATTTAAGGATTTTTGGTAGCACTGCCATGAAACACATACCCAAGGAGAAGAGGCATAAATGGGACAAAAAGGCTGAACAATGCATATTGATTGGCTACCCTGAGGATGTCAAAGGATATAGGTTATATAATCCGTCAACGAAAGCTATTACAACTAGTAGAGATATCATCATCATAAAAGAAAAATTGTCTCATCAAGAAAATATGATTTAAGTTGAAGAGGATATGGTAAGGTGATGGAGGATGTGATAGTGGTATGATGTATTTATAAGTCCGGGTAAATAAAGAGTCCAGATACCTTCACTTTAAGTTATGTATTGTTCAACCACACACCCAGATAGTTCACACAGTCTTATAGCGTAAGCAAAGCTATAGAAATAGAAGGAGTAGATAGAAGATAGGAAGTTACAAGAAACAGGAAGAATAAGCACAGCTGATAATCGCGCGGTAAGCGTATAGCGTTCGGTTAGCAGGCGACACGGGCTTCGCGAGCGATGGTAGTGGCCGACTGACGCGGCGCAGTGAACGGGCTGCGCGAGCGCTTAACATGTGATCGAACTGGTTTTAACCGGAGGCGCAGCGTGTCTCCAATGCACGGCTTCAAGAATGTAAATATCGTGTTGTGAAATTAATAAATAGATTTATGATAATATTTAATTTATGTGTAGTGTTGTTGTTTAGTTATAATGATTGTAAATATATAGATAATAAGATATTTTATGTATAATAAATTGTTTATGTGTGATTGGGTAGGCTACAAGGAGGATGACAAACCTACAGAGAACAGGCGACATCCGTCTTCAGTGGGAGAGTTCTCAGACCACAGTAGAGAGGATTCTTTCATTTCTTTGGGAAGTGACAAGGATGAAACCTATATACCAGAAGAAGAGTTGCAATCGAACACCATAGTAAGGACATTACCACAACGGCAGAGAAGAGAACCAGACAGGTATGGATTTATGTGCACAGAGGATAGATATTTCAGCAATGAACTGACATTAGAAGAAGCACTGCAAGGACCAGAGAAAGTGCAATGGGAACAAGCTGTCAAGGAAGAGCTGAAAAGCTTTGAAGACAACAATGCATGGGAAGTTGTTGACATTCCTGTAAGTGGCAATATCGTTAAATGCAAATGGGTTCTCAAGAAGAAGTGTGATGCTGAAAATAATGTGCGATATCGAGCCAGGCTTGTGGCTAAGGGCTGCTCTCAGAAATATGGTGTGGATTATGTAGAAACTTTTTCACCTGTAGTGCGGCATACAACACTTAGGTTATTATTTGCTTTATCAGTACAGTTGAACTTTAATGTAACTCACCTTGATGTGAAAACCGCCTTCTTGAATGGTGATCTGTCAGAGACTATATATATGCAGAAACCTTTAGGTTATAGCTGTACAAATGATAATAAAATTCTAAAATTAAACAAAGCTATATATGGTCTTAAGCAGGCATCCCGAGCATGGCATAAGAAAGTAGATAGTTGTATGTTAGCAGATGGTTATATTAAATCTAAAATAGAACCATGTTTATATTTAAAATGTGTTGGCAGTAGTAACAAAACCATTGTGACATTGTATGTGGATGATTTTTTTGTTTTTTCTAATGACGAAAATGAAACTAATCATCTTAAGAGCATGTTAGGTAAGAATTTTGTGTTAAAAGACTTAGGGATTGTAAAAGAATGTCTTGGCATGTCAGTTGATTTTAATAAACAAAATGGTACTGTTACCTTGTGTCAGGAGAGATATATTGATATGTTACTGTCCAAGTTCAATATGGCTGATAGTAAACCAATGAATACTCCAATGGAGATAAATTTGAAATGTAAAAAGGAGGATAATTGTAATAGTCAGTATCCCTATCAGCAGCTAATCGGGAGCTTAATGTATTTAGTTGTGCTTACACGACCCGATATAGCTTATGCTGTGTCATACCTAAGTCAGTTTAATAATTGTAATACTGATGAACATTGGGTTTATGCTAAAAGAATATTAAGATATTTAAAAAAGACAAAACATTTAGGTTTAAAATATAGTAAGAATAAGAATATTAATATTGTAGGTTATGTTGATGCAGACTGGTGCAATGATGTTAATGATAGGAAATCATATTCAGGATTTTGTTACACACTGTCAGGTTGTTATATCTTGGAGCTGTAGTAAACAAAAATGTATTACACTCTCTAGCACAGAGGCAGAATATGTATCAATATCAGAGGCCTGCAAAGAGGCAGCATATCTAAGAAACTTACAATATGAAATTACTAAAAGAATGTATTGTATTACTTTGTATAATGATAGTATGAGTGCGCATAAGTTATTATTAAACCCTGTATTCCATAATAAAACTAAGCATATTGATGTCAGATATCATTATTGCAGAGAAATGATAAATGCCAGCAGACTTGTTAACCAAAAGTTTAAGTGCTGTAAAACATTATAAACATTTGGATGCTTTAGGAATTGTTAAAGTATAGTCTGTTTTATTTTAGAATGTACCTATTTTGAGTTTATAAAATTGAAGTAATCTATATTTTGAGTGGGAGTGTTGTAAATAACAAAATATAGATACAGCTAACGCCATCTTGTGACAACTATTCAGTTGATTTCTAATAAATAAAGTTCGTCCCTTTTTCATTCTGAGTCCGTCGGAACACGTTGTTTTATTATATAAGTAACATTGTAATTCGGTTTATTAAATAAATGATTTTTTTTTTATTTAAACCGTCTCACGAATCCTTGACTAGCACTATAGCTCTTCAACACGCTATAGTGTTGTTGTTGTTGTTGAATATATATTTTGAAAGCAGCCAATATCTACTTAGTCTCACTTTAGTAGTAAATTGATGTAATGAAAAAATACATTTACATTCAATCACATTTAATATTATTTTCTATTTTTTTTGTTGGATTTTCTATAAAAGCGTGTTTGTTTTTTGTTTTTTTTTAACTATTATTTATTTCGTTCGCTGTGCGCGAGTCATAAAAACAAACGCCATCACACCATCGCGCGGCGCGACTCGCGCCCCCGCGCCATACCGCTGTCCCCTCGCCCGCACGTGTGACAGTGTATTGTGCTAGCAACTGCAGAGAATGGAAGATCATTTTACTAATTTCGAATCGGTATTTGCGACGCGACGTATAATGTTCTGCTATAATAACAAAAATCGACAGCTCATGAATAACAGTATATATCATCATACAGAGCGATACATTAAGTAAAAAGTGTTAAGTTACATAATTAGATATGGATGGAAAGAAAAGGTTAAGTGGGGCAGAGTATCGCAAGCGAGCTAAAGAAAAGGATGTGATTAATAAAACGCGGAAGTTAGACAATTTCTTTGGGAAACCATATATTAAAGATTATATCCTTGATCCAACACGTAACATTCCAAGTGGTAGTGGGAGTACTACGTCAGCTGATGTTTCTTCAGTGTCTTCAAGTGGAGATAGTTTTGTCCTTGTGGCAAGTGGATCAAAGGAAGAAGCCAAAGATGTCCCACTAGTACCAGGAGTGCACCTCAATCTGGACCAGGAGCGGTGCAAAATCAGCAACGATCCAGCCAAATGGACAATCGACGAATTCACGGGTGATTACTTTTGTCTTACAAAACGGAGCCAATCAAAACATCCAAAATGATTTTCCTAAGAGTGAGCGTATTTACAAAGATAAGGCGCGACAGTTGTAGAAACATTTATTTGAACGTCAGCTTCAAAATGGCGAAAGAGTTTTGCGTAAGTGGCTGATTTATTCTTCTATTCTATATTATACATCAGGTTCAACAAAATAATAAATAAATCACAAAAACTTTTAAAGAAATATAAGTCGACCCACAAAAATAACATATTATTAAAAAAAGAACGGTTTAATTTAGTCGAAAAATTAGAAACATGTAATATTAGCCTTCAGAAAAGTAGGGATTTGTACGAGAGTGATACGCAACTTCTTTTCGAAGAAATAAATAATTTGAAGAGCTCTTTAGAAGCTATTAATAAAAAGTATTATAGTGCTCAATTACAAATTAACGAGCATATTTCAACGGCAGATGAACTCATAAAATTAAGCGAATATAATAGTGAACGGCTGGACTCTCTTGTAAATAATCATTGTACCTGTTCCAATGCAAATTTTAGTTCTGCTTCACAGACAGAGTTGAACACTAGTAAATCTAAAAACCTGACGTTACAAACACTGGACTTAGTAAAACAAACTATTGTTATTAGCGATAAAATTGGTCAAGGTTTCGGCCCTCTTATTAATAACGTGTTAAAAGAAAAGGTTGTAAACAAATGTTATCCCGGTGCTTCTTATGAGCAATTAATTAAAAATGTAAATGCACAGGAACTCCATCATAATACAACTGTAATCATACTTTGTGGAGATAGTTTAAACGTCCGGAAAAAGGGCATTATTAATAGTTTCGACAAGTTGCTTGACTTACACAGCCAATATAATTGTCAATTTGTTTTATGTGCCTTTCCTTATTCTAACTTGTTGTCTCAGGAACAGAATAAGCACATATATGACATGAATATGACACTATATAATTTAATTCATCGTCATAGTGACGCCATGTTTTATTTTGACATAAATAGTTTTATATTTAATTTTAAATTGACAAAAGATACTATGTATCTGCCTATTAAGTATAAGAAACAGATCGCTACATTGCTAGCAGGAAATATACATATTTATGACCAAGCTACAAGTAGCTTAGTTGGGAATATTGACACTGGTGTTATTGATAATAATGCCAGTGGTGGGGAGGGTTTTCTTATATTAGGACAAAAGCTAAGCTCAATAAATTAAATATAGTTCATCAGAATATTCAGGGCCTAGCTGGCAAAGAATTGGAAATGCAATTATTTGTAGAATACCATAATGTTGATGTATTGTGTGTCACTGAACATTGGTTGAAGAATTCTGAGTTATTAAGTATTCCTAAGTATACATTGTTAAGTGCGTTCGTAAGAAGGACAGCTATACACGGTGGTAGCTTAATTTTAGTTTCAAATCACATTAGAGGTAAAAACCGTAAAGACATTGTAGACTTATCTATCGAGCGCACTGTTGAATTGTCCTCTGTGGAGCTTGAGCGCTTTGTTATAGTTTGCGTGTATCGTCCCCCCTAAGGTGACTATAACTTATTTGAAATGGTGGTAGAAGATGCTTTACAGAAAGCTCAAACTTGTAATAAGAATGTTATAGTATGTGGCGATTTCAATGTCAATTTATTAGTAGCTTCTCCCACAACTATAAGACTTATTAATTTATTTAAATCATTTAATCTTATTAATTTATTTTGTGAGCCTACCAGAATTACGGGAACTTCTGCCACTTGTCTCGATAATGTATTTAGCAGCTGTGATGTACTTGAGAAATCAATTATTACTGAATTAACTTCTGATCATTATTTAAGTATTGGTATACGCACCAAGTCAACAGCGTCAGATGGGCGGGGGCAATGTCGGAATCATATCGGCTAGAGTGCGGAGTTAGACAGGGGGGACATACCTCACCCACGCTATTCAACCTGTATATAAACGCGCTGATCGTGGCGCTCAGCAGTCAAAATGTCGGTTGTCGCATTGACGGCTTATCCGTTAACAATCTGAGTTATGCAGATGACATGGTGCTGCTGAGCGCTTCCGTCTGTGGGTTGAGGAAGCTGTTGCAAGTCTGTGAGGCGTACGCAGGTGGCCATGGTCTAATATATAATGTGACTAAAAGTCAGTACATGGTATTTGAGGCTGCTCGTGCAAAATGTCCGGATAATGTACCACCCGTTCTACTTAATGGTTTTTCCCTAGAAAGGGTGGACCAATTCAAATACCTGGGGCACATAGTCACGGCCAGCCTCAAGGACAATGCCGATATTGAAAGGGAGCGGAGGGCGCTGTCAAGGAGAGCGAATATGTTGGCCCGCAGGTTTGCGCGATGCTCGGATCAGGTGAAGATAACACTTTTCCGAGCGTACTGCACATCGCTGTACACGTGCAGCCTGTGGGTTAATTACACGCAGAAAAGCTACAGCTCCCTCCGTGTCCAGTTCAATAATGCGTTCAGGGCGGTGTTGGGGCTGCCTCGCTTCTGCAGTGCTTTAGGCATGTTCGTGGAGGCGCGCACCGATTGTTTCCACGCGAGTATGCGCAAGAGGTGCGCGTCTCTGGTACACAGGGTGCGGGCCAGCTCTAACACCGTCCTGGTCATGATAGGTAATAAGTTAGATTGTCCCTATATCCGGCACTGCTGTGATAGGCATACTACTTGCAGTGCCGGATAAAGCGGCTATATCTTCTATATATATAAAAGAAAGTCGTGTTAGTTACTTCACTTATAACTCAAGAACGGCTGAACCGATTTAGCTGAAAATTGGCAGGGAGGTAGTTTAGAGCCAGGAGAAGGACATAGGATACTTAACGGATTTTTATCCCGTTCGACATCATTCCCGTGTGACTTGACATTTAACGTCAGTCACTATAAAACGTGGTATAACAAAAAAGAATCAGACTTGGAATAACAAAATTGACGTATAATGACAGCTATGTAATGACGTATGGATGACAATTTGATATTTGTAAGAAATCAATAATAAAACTATTTCTATTAAATAAATAATTCACATTATTGCCCAATTGCCCATTCGTATAAACAGTGAAGTGAACTATAAAACTCGGTATGGTTGAAAATTTAAGTTTTTAGGTGAAGTGAAGTTTAATTAATAATGCCGCGACCAAGACGATCGAATCTTTCCCGACAAAGCCGTGATGCAAGAAGAATACGAAATACTGCAAATGAAAGGACTGAAGAAGAACAAGAAATTGCACGTGAACAGCGCCGCGATAGTATGGCTCGACTTCGTGCTTCTCAATCACGAGAGCAAAGTGAAGCAGCCCGTGAAACAGCTCGGTTGGCAATGCAGAATCGTCGAGCGAACAACAGAGGTCAACAAATAGATAATTTGCGACGCAGAACAAGATATTTATCAAGTGCTGATTTTAATCGAGCAGCGTTTCAATACGATTGCAGCAATGATTACAGCTTGCATCCTAGCGTTTGCATTGGGCAAATGGACGTAGTTTGCGAGTATTTTGGTGCATTAAAGTTTTCCGGAGAAACGCCTGGATTATGCTGCCTTAATGGTAAAGTGAAATTGCCATTGTTGACTCCGCCACCTGAGCCATTGTATTCATTGCTTTGTGGCGAAACACAAGAATCACGCCACTTTCTTGCAAATACTCAAAAATACAATGGTTGTTTCCAGATGACGTCATTTGGGGCAGATATTATCGAAGAACGGGGATTTAATCCGACATTTAAGGTATTTATTTTTGTACTTATATACAATGTAGTTAAAGAATAACTTACTTTATCTATTGGTACCTATGTAGTATATTTGCTAATTCTGAACTCTACTCTCCCACCGAAAAAAGTATTTATAACCCAGTTAATACTGTCTGGTTTTTATTTTGTAGATACAAGGACAGATTCATAATCGAATTGGATCATTACTACCTTTCGAAGATACACAGAATAAATTTTTACAAATATATTTCATGGGCAACATGGAAGAACAACTTGATCGACGCCTAGAGATCAATGCAGGAATGAAGCGAGCAATTCTTCAAGACTTTCAGTGTCTGCTTCATGAACATCATGCGTTGGTCAGGTTGTTTAAGAGTGCTTTAGAGCGCATGCCAAATGATGACTATAAAGTTGTTATCAAAGCAGATAAACGACCATCTGGAACACACGAAAGGACATTTAATGCTCCAACAGTAGACGAAGTTGCCATCCTGATTGTTGGTGAACAATTGGAAAAACGCGATATTGTGCTTACACGTCGCGATACTGGGCAACTGCAACAAATATCTGAAACTCATCGATCATATGACACATTGCAATACCCGCTGATGTTTTGGCAAGGAGAAGATGGATATTATTTTAATATTAAAATGAAAAATCCATTGAATGGTGAGTATCAGTATCATAATTTATTTCATTTATTTGTGAAAGACACTGATTTAAAATAATGCTTATTAAAAAAATGGTTAATGTCTGTATTGTTTGCCTTTAAAATTTGCCTTTGAAATGGTTAATTATCAAATTTTTAATTTCAGGTGAAGAAACTACAAAGAAAGTTAGCTCAATGAATTATTACGCATATCGTTTGATGATTCGTCAAAATGCTGACAACTATTTGCTGCGGTTTCGTCGATTGTTTCAGCAGTATTGCGTTGACATGTATGTAAAAATAGAAACGGAACGTTTAACATTCATTAGGTTGAACCAAGCCAAACTGCGTTCTGAGGAGTACATCCCTTTACGTGATGCAGTTAGTACTGAAGGAAATGAAGCTAATATTGGTCGATTAACTATTCTGCCGGCGACATGCATTGGTAGTCCACGTCATATGCATGAATATGCACAAGATGCAATGACATATGTTCGTCATTACGGTCGGCCTGATCTCTTTATTACTTTTACCTGTAATCCAAAATGGATAGAAATTACTCAATTGCTGCTTCCCGGACAAACATCAAGTGATAGACACGACATCACAGCACGTATATTCAGGCAAAAAATTCGGTCCCTGATGAACTTTATTGTTAAACAACGCGTCTTTGGAGATACTCGATGCTGGATGTATTCAATCGAATGGCAAAAGCGAGGCCTGCCGCACGCACACATTCTTATTTGGTTAGTGGAAAGAATTCAGCCTGACCAAATAGATGATATCATATGTGCTGAGATTCCTGATTATGAAGTCGATCCAGACCTACATGATGTTGTTACTACTAATATGATTCATGGACCGTGTGGTGCCATCAATCCCCAATCACCTTGCATGGTCGATGGAAAGTGCTCTAAACGATATCCACGGAAATTAACGGCGGAGACTGTCACTGGCAATGATGGTTATCCGCTGTATCGGCGTCGATCACCAGATGACAACGGTCGAACTGTCACAACGAAAGTGAAAAGAATGGATTTCGTTGTCGACAACAGTTGGATTGTTCCATATTCGCCACTTATTTCTAAATCGTTCAAGACACATTGCAACGTTGAATACTGCAATTCAGTTAAGTCCATAAAATATATTTGCAAATATGTCACGAAAGGCAGTGATATGGCGGTTTTTGGATTGCAATCCTCGAATACCAACGATGAAATTTCACGCTATCAAGTTGGTCGTTATGTGAACTGTAATGAAGCGATTTGGCGTATATTCGCATTTCCCATTCACGAACGTCATCCTACTATTACGCATTTGGCGGTGCATCTGGAGAATGGTCAACGAGTATATTTCACGGCTTCGAATGCTACGCAACGTGCTGAAACACCTCCAGCAACTACATTGACCAGTTTTTTTTCAATCTGCCAAAGCGATCAGTTTGCACGAACTTTGCTTTACTCGGAGATGCCACGTTATTATACTTGGAACGCTTCATCGAAGAATTTTCAAAGACGGAAGCAAGGCGATGCGGTTCCTGGGTATCCAGATGTGCGTTCTACTGATGCTCTTGGTCGTATGTATACAGTTCATCCAAAGAATAATGAATGTTTCTATTTGCGGTTGTTGCTGGTAAATGTGCGTGGGCCAACGTCATTTGAGTCACTACGAACTGTTAATGGTGTAATATTCCCAACATATCGTGCTGCATGTGAAGAATTGAAGTTATTAGAAAACGATAGTCATTGGGATACGACAATCACTGAAGCCATTATCTCTGCATCTTCAAGTCAGATACGCACATTATTCGCTATCATAATTTCGACATGTTTTCCATCAAACCCATGTAACCTGTGGCACAAATACAAGGATAATATGTCAGAAGATATTTTACATCAAATTCGTGTCAGTTCCAGAAATCACGATATTGAGATGAATGAGGAGATACATAATCGTGCTTTACTCTTGATCGAAGATATGTGTTACCTCATGTGCGGTAATTTATTAATCAGGTTAGGAATGCCAGCACCATATCGTGAAATGAATGACGCATTTAATCGAGAATTGGAAAGGGAACGTGAATATGATCACCAGGAATTAGATTTAGTAGTTCAAACGAATGTACCCCTGTTGAATTACCAACAAAAGGAAGTTTATGATACTTTAATGAAGGCAATCGATGATGAAAATGGTGGTTTATATTTCCTAGATGCCCCTGGTGGAACTGGCAAGACATTCCTCATGTCATTAGTTTTAGCAACTGTTCGGGCGAGATTTAACATAGCGGTTGCAGTTGCTTCTTCTGGAATAGCAGCCACATTGTTAGAAGGATGCCGTACGGCTCATTCAGCATTCAAATTACCGTTAAATCTTCAAACTATTGAAGAACCAACGTGTAATATTGCAAAACACTCAGCAATGGCCAAAGTTTTAGCGGTATCGAAAATCATCATCTGGGACGAATGCACAATGGCGCATAAACGTGCATTAGAAGCACTTAACCGAACATTAAAAGATTTACGCAATGACTCGAGATGTTTTGGAGGAGCAATGATTTTACTTTCTGGCGATTTCCGCCAAATACTGCCAGTAATTCCAAGATCTACGGCTGCCGACGAAATAAACGCTTGCCTCAAATCGTCAAATCTATGGCGCCATGTGAAGAAACTGCAACTGACAACAAACATGAGAGTTACATTGCTTAATGATACATCTGCTGAAAATTTCTCGGAGCAATTGCTGACTATCGGTAATGGTCAAGTACCTGTCGATGAATCGAGCGGATTAATATCATTTCCAAATAATTTCTGTAATTTTGTCTCATCAAAAGACGAACTTATCAACAATGTATTTCCAGAAATTATTTCTAACTACAAAAATTATGAATGGATGAGTGAGCGAGCAATTTTAGCGGCTAAGAATAAAGATGTAGATGTCCTGAACTACATAATTCAAAATAAGATCATTGGAACAATGCATTCATTCAAATCTATTGACTGCGTCACAAATGAAGATGAAGCCACCAACTATCCAATTGAATTTTTAAACTCTTTGGACGTGCCTGGCTTACCACCGCACAATTTACGCCTAAAGGTTGGCTCCGTAGTAATCATGCTTCGAAACATAAACCAACCAAAACTGTGCAACGGTACGCGTTTGGTGGTTAGAAAATTGATGAACAATGTAATTTACGCTACGATAATGATAGGAAAATTCAAAGGTGAGGAAGTTCTCATTCCGAGGATACCGATGATCCCAACCGATATGCCGTTTGAATTTAAAAGACTTCAATTTCCGATACGTCTTGCATTTGCCATGACCATCAACAAATCACAAGGCCAATCCTTAAAAGTTTGTGGTTTAAATCTAGAACATTCATGTTTTTCCCATGGTCAATTATACGTGGCATGTTCACGGGTCGGAAGACCATCTGCGTTGTTTGTTTTTGCGCCTGATAATAAAACAAAAAATGTCGTGTATCACAAGGTACTTAAATGAAGAGCAACCTATGTACTAAAATACAGAAATAATTATGAATGATTGATGTAGAAATTTAATTTTTTTTGTATTTTTTCCAATAAAAAAAAAATCTGCTTATTTATTGACATTAAGGCGGAACAAAGTTCGCCGGGTCAGCTAGTTATGTATATTTGTATGTGTGTTTTTTGTATTTTTCTGTATTTATTTTTATTTATTTGTAATGTGTAATTTTACTTTTAATGTTTTTAATGTATGGGTCGTGTTACTTGCAATAAATGAATTTGAATTTGAATTGCGGCCAGAAGGTAGTTTTTGTAAATGAATCGAATGATATGCCGCTTAAAATAACTTGTAGGCCCATCACTTTGAATCGTATCGCTCGATTAAAACATAACGTTAATAAAAATATAGTTTCTGTTAGCATGGCACAGGACGAGCCGGATGGTCTCTATACTGAACTCTTTGAATTTATAAAAACCGAATTTAATAAGGCTTTTAAACTTAAGACCTTCAAGGAAAATTATAAAATTAAGTTTAACGACTGGGCAACAGTTGGTATTTACACAAGTAGAGCTATGTTGTATGAGCTGTATGGTATGAAGAAATACAATCAAAATGTCGATTTTATTGAATATGTAAGAAAATATTCCAAAGTGTTTAAAAAAGCTTGCACTTCGGCAAAATCTATATATCTGAGAAATAAGATAAGCCAATCAAATAACAAAGTAAAAACTACTTGGAACATAATTAATTCAGAAAGAGGTAAAACTCAAAACAATAATAAGCGCATTGAATTAAATATTAACGGAAATATTATCTGTGATGATGATCAAATTGCACTTGCTTTTAATAATTTTTTTACTGACATACCTATAGCCACAACCAGCTCCTTGGATTCTTCACCAACAGATGCTGAATCGTTGTTAAAAACTAACGTATCAGAGTGTAATGAATTGTTTAGGTTTAGGCATATCACTCCTTACGATGTCATCAAAACTTTCAAAAGTTTAAAAGTTAAACGGACTGGCGACTTACGGGGTATATCAGTAACAGTTTTGCAGGGTATAATTGATAATATTGCTCCCCATTTAGCTCAAATTTTTAACCGATGCGTAGATTTTGGTAAATTTCCGGATTTAATGAAACATAGCAAAGTTATACCTTTGTTCAAGGCCGGAGATCCTAGTGATCCAACCAATTATAGGCCCGTTTCTATCTTGCCAGCCCTAAGCAAAGTATTCGAAAAGATTATTTTAACGCAACTACTTGCTCACTTTAATTTAAATAAACTTTTACATAGTGAGCAGTACGGTTTTACTAAAGGTCGTTCCACTATTGATGCCGGGGTAGCACTTTTGAAACAAATTTTCAACGCTTGGGAAAAGTCGCAGAATGTTATTGGAGTGTTCTGTGATTTATCTAAAGCTTTTGATTGTGTTGACCATCAGACACTTACGCGTAAATTAGACTATTATGGAGTTAAGGGTGCAGCACTAAATTTGATGAAATCGTACCTTAGTGAGAGAACTCAAAGTGTTAATGTGAATGGAGTTAAATCATCTGGTTCTCCTGTGCATATGGGTGTACCCCAGGGCTCTATTCTAGGGCCTTTTCTATTTTTAGTATATATCAATGACCTTCCATTTTACGTAAGAAATACCTGTGGAATTGTACTGTTTGCTGACGATATCTCACTGATTTTTGGTGTTGACTGAAATACAATTATGACGATGTAAACGGTGCATTAGCCCAGGTATTGAATTGGTTTACTGTTAATAATCTTGTTTTAAATGCAAGAAAAACTAAATGTATTAAATTTGCATTACCCAATGTTAAAAAACTAGGCTGTAGTTTAATGTTAGACAATGAAGCTCTTAGCCTAGTTGAGTCAACAGTTTTCTTAGGAATTACTTTAGACTCAAAACTTCAATGGGGGACACAAATATCATGTCTTGCGGGAAAACTTAGTTCAGCAGCTTACGCAGTTAGAAAAATTAGGCAGATTACAGATGTCGATACGGCTAGATTAGTTTATTTTAGCTAGTTTCATAGTGTTATGACTCTGCAACTTGCAATTTAATTTCTCTGAATAAGCTGCTGATATAGAAACAATTTTTATATTGCAAAAAAGAGCCGTTCGAGCAATTTATAATTTGAGTTCTCGAGCTTCCCTCAGAGAAAAGTTTAAACAAATTGATATCCTCACAGTTGCATCGCAGTATATTTATGCAAACATAATATTTGTACATCAAAATATTAGTCTGTATGTCAAAAAGAGTGATATGCACTCCATCAATACTAGAAATAAGGATAAACTTGTCACTTCTGCATATAGACTGCAAAAAATGCAAGGCTCATTTTTAGGACTTAGTGCACGCATCTATAATAAAATCCCTGCTGAAATTTTAAATTTGCCTTTACAAAAATTTAAGGAAAGAATTAAGACTGTTTTAGTACAAAAGGCTTTCTACAATACAAATGATTATTTTAATGACGACAATGCTTGGGTGTAGCGCTCGCTCCAGCAGGACACATCTTTATGTACAAAATCTTATTTTGAAAAGAGTAATTGCTGAGTTTCTTGCCGGCTCTTCTCAGTAAAAGCAACCTTCCGAACCGGTGTTAGAGTCTGACCATTCATAAGTGCCTGTGAAGGCCTATTTGAATAAAATATTTCATTTCATTTCATTATTCCGAAAGTACTGGATGTATTTTTTGTGGTCCTTGTCTGCTTTTTAATGCTGGGGAGAGTCAGTTCGACAAAAAAGAAGGTTTCAATCATTGGAAAAATTATCGAGTATCAACTCATGAGAATTCGTCTACTCACAAATTATCTGTCCTACGTATGATCGAATGAAGTAACGATTTAGGTCGCATTGACCACGCATTAACAATGCAATTCGATGATGAAATAAATTACTGGAGAAACATTCTGAAACAAGTAGTTGCATGTGTAAAAGCGCTTTCATCACGTGGATTGCCTTTCAGAGGACACGACAAGAAATTTGGTGCATTTCATAATGGAAATTATTTGATGTCCTTAAAGCTTATCGCTGAGTTCGATCCGTTCTTAGCCAAACATATTTCACGTTATAGGAATCCAGGCTCAGGACATACGAGTTATCTTTCTTCAACAACATGCGAAGAATTCATTCAGCTTATGGGAAACAAAGTTTTGAAGACAATTGTTATGGAAATATCAAGAGCGAAATATTTTTCTCTGATAAATTGACTCGACGCCGAATATATCTCATGTAGACCAGCTCACTTACGTAATCAGATATGTCCTGCCTAATGGATTACCTGTAAAACGTTTTCTTAATTTCACTCCAAACACAGGCCATAAATCACAACAAATGACATCAGCAGAATTACAAAAAACGGCGAGATGCATATACAGTGCTTAACAATCAATTTAATTTTATTATTAATGTGACAAAATTAAGCGCGTCTGAAAACAGAGAAAAGGTCAAAGCATTGCAAATAATTTATTGTACTGACATATGCCGGGTTACTATATACGATCCTGATCTAAAATCGCAAGATTGAAGTAGAATTTTGACATTACGTGTATTAAAATAACTGTGAAAAGGTTCATCAATCCATGGATTTTCGATCGGGATCGTATATGTCTCCATTTTCGTGCTCACTGCACTACAAAAAATGAAGATCAGAACAGTGCTGTCAGTTTGTTGAAATGGTTACGAACTGAAGGTCTTCCTTCATATCAAAGCATTTAGCCAAACATTCGAAGACGAAGTACCTATGTATACGAATGTAGGTACATGTATGTATGTACACTCTAAACTTTTTTCATTGTTATAGAATAGCAGTTAATAAATAATTATTGATCAATACTTAGTAATTCGAAGTTTTATTTATTTTCTCTCACAAATTTCGAACCATTTGATATCTGTTTTCACCTGCAGTCATGAATCGGTTTCTGTTTTCATTATGTAATTGTGGTAATTCCATAGGGAAATCGTGGATACCCCCTTATCAATAATTATGTTATGAAGTAAACATATGCAATTTATTATAACATCCGCACGGTTGGGATTTACTTCAATTGCTTTCAACAACAATCTCTACTTACTACTCAGAATGCCAAAGGCGCACTCAACAACCTGTCTTGCATTTGATAAGCGTTTATTAAATATTTCCTCTTCGGGACCCAAATTTTTTTGAGGATGTGCCCCTACATGAGGTATGTCTTCAACGGGTAAGCTTCGTCACCAACTAAGAAATGAGGCAAAGCTATATCAGTTCCTGGTAATACTTTTTCCTGGTTTGTGTTGAGAGCACCATTTTCCAATAGTCTTAAGAGGTTTGAATGTGAAAATATTCCACCGTCACTTTCTTTGCCATAGGCCCCACGTCTATAGCAATAAATTTATAGTTTGCATTCACAACAGCTTGCAATACAATTGAAAAAAAGGACTACTTGAAGAAAAGTAATTACGATACATACTGCCAGAATGTTTTGGCGAATTTATTCGTATATGTTTTCCATCAATGCTACCAGAACAATTAGGAAACCGGCATTTTCTCCAAAAGTCATTATTTATATTGACAATATCTGCACGTGATGGAAATTTCATATGAATTTCATTAAGGTTTTCCCAAATAGTGTTTATCATGTAAGATATAACCAACAGTATTGTTTGAAATCCTAAATGTATATCCAAGTGATCTGAATGATGAGCCAGTGGCTAAGTACCTGTAATAATAAGAGATTTGTTTTCAGTTGACGAGTTACAAAAAGAATGGCGGGGACTACGAGACACTTTCGGGAAGGAACTAAAAAACCTCAACAACAAAAAATCTGGTCAAGCAGCCAATTCAGAACAATTCTCCAAGTGGCCTTATTTTCATTTTATCGCTTTTGATATTTCTCCAAAGTACAATGTCCCGAAGGGATCTGCAAGGTAGCGTGCCAGATACATGAGAGAGTTCTGATGGGGAGGATAGTGTAAATACAAATTTAAGTTCTAACTGTCATGTATGTATGTTTAGGTGCGAGGGGACGCGTGAATCAAACACCAGTGCTGAGCCAAGACTAATTTATTATATTAACTAATCTACCCACATACACTCTGATATTAATTATATTTACAATTACCTACAACCCCTTTCTTTAAAAAAAAAGGAAAAAAAAAAGAAAATTAACATACACCCAACAAAATAAAATATGTATTACTATATTATATGTACTAACGACACAGTTACCTAACTTACATGCTAGAACACTGACATCAGACAACAAAGTTATTTAGATGCTTTAACAAATAGTAGGCAACAATTATCCTTCTTCGTTACATTCTTTGTTACATACATAGACGGAAAGACATCTCTTATCTAAGTATATAAAAAAATATATATATATATTATAAAACAATGTATAAAAAAAAAAACAATTATCATTCAATTTCAAATGACCTGAATATCTACTAATTTACATTATCAGTATTAATACAATATTCATAATCCAAAACACTAATGATATTGAGAGAAATATAAAATTATATAATATTAATAAATTACATAAATATTTTTATTAATCTAGAAACATACCTTGATAATTATAATTTATTCGAATTTTAAGTAAAAATTTTTATGTAATTGTAATGCAATTAATTTACAATAACAATAAACACTGTATTGTATAAATCATATTTCATCATGATCTATTCACACATACACACATCATTATTCTCATTACTCTTATTACACAGTTTCTACATTATTATTATAAGTAAGACATAATTATTCCTATGATACTCACACGCGATCGGCAGGTAGGTACATATGTATTAATTAGTTGCAAGTTTGTGTATGACAAGGCGCCCTCGCTCACACTTAGAATCCCCAGCGATCAGGTGGTCTCACTGTCCTGCCGTAACGGGTACAATAATTAGTATTATGACTGTGACTCATCGTTTGTTGTGTTGATGGCACACACACATCTGAGCTGAGGCTAGCGTCTGCCGGTCCGCGAAACTTATTCACGAGTATGTCATCGTATACGTATGTGTTGCAGTCTCCTATAGTATTTTCACTCCGCGCTTGTTTACTCGAATCCGGATCAAATATTATGTGCCTTCTATTTCGCCGAAGGACATTACCATTGTACATTTTAATTGTATACGAACGTAATCCTATTTTGTGATCTATAACGCCAGATTTCCATACATCGTTTATTCTAACTTTAACTCGATCCCCTAGTTGCAACGGCTTTAATATTTTAGCTCCTTTGTCGTAATAATACTTTTGTAAATTTTTACGTGATTTGAATTTCTGTACTACGTTACTTTGTAGTTTCGGTAGTAACAATTTTGGAATACAAGGTAGTACTACGTATTTTTCTACTGTACAGTAACTCTGCCGGTGAGGGTATTTCGCAACTAATAGGTGTATTCAAGTATTCCAACATAGCTAATAGAAAATCTGTACGATCAAAACTAGTTTTCTTTAGTATATTTTTAATAGTTTGAATGGCGCGTTCAACTTGCCCATTTGACTGCGGGTATTTTGGTGACGAAGTGATATGTCGGAAGTTCCAGTCCTTAGAAAACTGTTTAAATACAGTAGATGTATATTCTGGTCCGTTGTCCGACATAACCGTTTCTGGAATACCCAATCTACAAAATATTTTCTTTAAATGTTTTACTACTGTGTCCGAAGTTAATGAACGTAACTTTGAAATTTCTACATATTTAGTATAATAATCTATAACAATAAGATAAGACTTTCCTTGAAAATGAAATATGTCTGTAGCTATTTTACACCATGGCCTTGGCGGTATCTCATGAGGTATAAGCGGTTCTTTTCCGTTTTGTTTCCTATATGTTAGACATGCTTGACATCGTGATAAATAATCTTTCAGTTGTGTACACATATTTGGCCAAAACATTATTTCCCGAGCTCTTAATTTGCACTTTTCTAACCCTAAATGCCCTACGTGTATCTTTTTTAACATTTCACGCTGCATACATTTAGGAATTACTATTCTATTTCCCTTCCATATCATACCGAAATTAATCACTAACTCATCCCTGTAATCCCAATAGTGTTTTATATTGTCTTCTACTTCACTTTTGTTATTAGGCCAACCTTTTTTTATAACTTTGTATAATGATTGTAGCTCCTCATCATTTTTTGTATGTTTCTGTATCTCTAAAAAATGCGTATCCGTTAATGGATTACTTGAAACTATATAACACACCTGCGCTTGCGCGTCTAAGTGATCACGGGGTGGGGATGACCGCTCGGACGCGGTCGCCGCCGCCGGTGCAACTGCACGCGATAGCGTATCGGCAATAAAAAGATATTTCCCTGGTTTGTATACAAGTTTAAACGTATAAGGCTGTAATCGCAATAACATTCTCTGCAAGCGCGCCGGAGCATTTGCCAAGGGCTTGTTTATAATGCTAACAAGCGGTTTATGATCGGTTTCAATAGTAATGTCTGATCTTCCGTAAATGTACATATAAAATTTCTCACACGCAAAGACACATGCATACAATTCTTTCTCTATTTGTGCGTACGATTGTTCAGTTTTTGTTAACGACTTTGATGCGTAACATACTGGTAAGTTATCCTGTAATAAACATGCACCTAACCCATTCTTGCTAGCGTCGACTGACATTACGACTGGTCTATCTAGGCTATAATATTTAAGTACCGGAGGATTAATTAGGCACTGTTTGATATTTTTAAAACATTGATCATGCCTACAGTCCCAATGCCATTCTATATCTTTATTCAACAATTCACGTAATATATGAGTTTTTTCTGAGAATTGAGGAATGAATTTACTGACGTATGTAGCTAACCCTAAAAATCTCTCGACATCTTTAACATTCTTCGGTACTGGCATATTTTTAACTGCCTGTACATGTACATCGTCCGGCTGTATCCCATTTTGTGTTATTTTGTGCCCTAGATAATTAATTTTGCTTAACCCTATCTTACATTTGTCCTTATTTAATTTGACATTAATTTCTTGACACCGTTTTAATACGTCTCTCAAGCGCTGATTATGTTTTTCTATGGTATCCGCATACACTAATAAATCATCGATGAATAGAATGACGCCCTCTAGGTCATCAAAATGCTCATACAATTTTTTATGAAATATCTCTGATGCTGATGAAATACCAAAAGGCATACGCAAAAACTTATACCCCCCAAACGCCGTATTAAACGTACAGAGGTTTGTACTACTGTTATGTAGCTTTATTTGCCAAAAACCATGTTTTGCGTCTAAAGTACTGAAAAATTTAGCACCTGATAACTTACATGTTATTTCCTCTAAAGTCGGTAATTTAAAGTGTTCGCGCTTAATTGCCCTATTCAAATCTTTTGGGTCTAAGCAAATTCGCAAATCACCATTTGGCTTTTTAACAACTGTCATGCTGTTCACCCAGTCCGTGGGACCTTCTACTTTCGCGATTATTCCCTCATTTTCCATTGATTGTAATTTTGACCTTATTTGATCCTTGAGAGCTAGCGGTAGTTTTCTCGGGGCATGGACAACTGGTTGTGTACTTTCATCTAATTGTATTTTATAGACTCCTGGTAAACAGCCCAACCCCACAAAAATATCTGGAAATTCGTCTAAAATACTTTTACTTGTATCGTTACTCGTAATACACGTCATTACTCTTTTAATTAAACATAATTCTTCACACGCGTTTCTACCTAAGATAGGTGGCGAATTTACATCAACAATTACAAATTGCAACACATAGGTCTTATCTTTGTATAAAATCTTGAGATAACATTTCCCTAACACAGCAATACTACTTCCTGAATAACCTAGTAATTTAATTGATGTATTAACTAAATCACCTTCTAAAATTTTGACAATACCCAAATATTTTTTAGGCAAGACGTTAACATCAGCTCCGGTGTCTAATTTAAATTTAATACAAGCACCATTTATTTCTAAATTTACTGACCACTGATTACTATGACAATTATTTAGATGTGCCGTTACCTGATCGCTGGTATCCTCTTGCACCGCATACACTTTACACATCCTTGAGTAATGGTTCATTTTGCTGCAGTTGTAACACCGATGTCCGTATGCAGGACAATTGTTCATGTTATGAACACTACCACATTTCCCACAGGCCCCTGACCCTGGTATCATATTCCTCCGTTGTAACTGTCTCGGTCTTGCTTGGTTATCGCCGCGGCTCTGATGTGTGCGCGCGGGGTCATCGCGAGCACGCCGGTCACGCGTGCCTCGCGCGATGCCCCCCGCGCCTGCTGATCGGGCCGGCTTGCTGTGCATTGTTGATGTTCGGTGTCGCTCTTTGTTTACCCAGTTTACTTCATTCTCTTCTACTTTTACTCTTTGATCCATATTTTCTGTGTTAATGTTCGTCGCCTGTGCACGTGATATTTCCGCTAACTTACAAATTTCCACTGCTTTTGACAAATTTAATTCTGGTTCTCTTAATAATCTTTCTCTCATGGTATTATTTCGAATTCCACAAATTAATCTGTCTCGCACCAGATCACTACATAACTCTTTAAATTCGCATTTTGTGGCCATCTTGTTTAACTCGAAAACATACTGTTCAATTGATTCCGCTTCTCGCTGGTCCCGTGTGAAAAATATGTGTCGTTCAACAGTTAAATTCTTTTTTGGCAAGAAAAAGTTATCGAATTTCTTTAATAGGTCTTCAACGGTTTTATGATCATTTGAAAATTGTTCATAAACTTCTTGACACTTCTCTCCTATGATATGTAACAATATATTTATCTGCACCTTCTTTTCTTTTTTGTATAATTCACAAGCTTCGTAGTACACTAAAAACGCTTTTTTCCATTTTTCCCATTCTTTACTCAAATTTCCTGATGTGACATTATGTAGGTCATTTTCAAAATGGAACGGTTTTGGCGGTTGAAGCACAGTTTCCATATTGCACGTTATTATATTCTCGGACTCTTCAAATTCGTTTTCGGTATCACTCATTTGCTACTTTGCTTTTTATATTTCGTTTATACTATTTGCCCGAACTTTTCTATACTTTGAATCCTACCGGCTGCGCCATGTCATGTATGTATGTTTAGGTGCGAGGGGACGCGTGAATCAAACACCAGTGCTGAGCCAAGACTAATTTATTATATTAACTAATCTACCCACATACACTCTGATATTAATTATATTTACAATTACCTACAAACTATACACCTTCGCCATTACCTGGTCCATCTTCTGAACAAAGTGACCAAGAAATTCCAAAGCATGAAAGGTATAAGACGTCAGCCAGAGGAAATCGATGCAAAACTATTGGAAATTGAAGAGGAGAAATTACAGTACTTTAAAAAAAGTGCCAATAATCCTGATGCACAGTAATTTTTATAGGATGGAATCTAGATCTCGAGCAAGCTCAGAACAGTTCGCAGCTTTATTAGAATTTATGGAAAGGTACGTAAATTATTCGATATTTCGTAATCTTCCTTAGTTAAAATCATACAAGGCATATCATACTTGGGCACTTGAAAGTTATAAACATAAACAATGACGTAATACGCGACATGAACTTATACTACTACTTACGCAACAAACAAAACAATTGTGTTTGACCCTTTACTTAATCAATAGACCCTCTGTTTCTCTGAAATAGTTTTAACCCTTTTACTGTTGGTGGCAATACGTGTGCCACCAACATTTTTATGATTTTTTCCACTTTGTAGCAGGATTACCTTAAAACTTAGTGACGCTGCGTAAAACGGAACATATTGTTGGTGTAAAAAAAAAACTACAGACCCATTTGACATTACGTCAAACAGCTGTCAACTTGTCTTTTCAAATTTTGTTTGAATCTTTGAACTGTATGATAATTAAAAAAAATCTTCACATTGCAAGGAAGTGACGGTAAGATTTTATATTTATTGTAAAATAGACTGTGTACTTATTATATTACATTGTATATTTCAAAAAACGAATTACTATTAATCGAAAAAAGTTACTTCAAACATGGTGGCAATATACTTGCCATTACCAGTTTCGGTGTTATTCGATTAGATTTCGATTTTGTTTGTAACTTTTAATTTTTTTAGACGATGAGTAAGAGAAACCATTTTCTGCGAGTCAGGAAATCGAAGAAGAGCTAGAAAATATATTTGGTATACCAGATGGCTCCATTTCTGAAGACGATGAAGAAAATTTGTCGGATGCCGAGGGTACTAACGATAATACAGGCTTGCTCTCTATATTAGTCGGTAAAGATGTAATGATAAGTTCAGCCGCAGTAGAAGGACAGGAGAGTCCCGTGTTGGCACAATCTCCTAGACCTTCAACATCCAGGGCTGTCAATGATTCTCCATCCGTAACAACTAGAGTTCATTCACCTAGCTTGGAAAATAGAGAAATCCAAAATCTTTCAGACTTTTCTTCTTCTTCCGATGAAGAATCAGATGCTGATGAGATAGAATGGAAAAAGCAGACTTGGCAACAGAGTCCAAACTTGGAAAGCTTTGATGATTCACCGTTACGCTGTACCAGAAACCTACCAAACAGGACGACCAGTAACATATTTTGAGTTGTTTTTTGACGTAGAAGTATAATATAATATAATGATACAGACTAATAAATATGAGATTGAGTATTCACGTACTTCCTACAATTGAGGACTATTGGTCAAGTAACACACTATAACAAGTAGTAGAAATAGCTGAGACTATGACATTGCAAAGATTCCAAAAAAAATTGAATGAAATTTTTGCATGTCAACGACAATTTGGCAATGCCCAGTCGTACAGATGAAAACTACGATAAGTTGTATAAAGTGCGGCCCCTTGTTGATAGGTTGAACAATCTATGTCAAAGCAATGCATCTATAACCAATTCTCAATCAATAGATGAATGCATGATAAAATTCAAGGGTCGTTCTAGCCTAAAACAATATATGCCTATGAAACCCGTAAAGCGAGGTTACAAAGTGTGATGTCGTGCAGACAGCAGTACAGGATACCTTTATCACTTTCAAGTTTATACTGGCAAAACTGATAGTGCAGAGACAGGACTGGGCAGTAATGTTGTGAAATCATTATGTGAGCCCTTACTTCAAAATGGTTATTCTGGTCATATGGCTTTTGATAATTTCTTTTCGAGTTTTGACCTTTTGCAACATTTTTATGAACAAGGTGTTTATAGTACGGCAACAATTCGTAGTGATCGCGTCGATTTACCTCTTTTAGTAAAGAAACCAAAAAAGACTGGAAACAGAGAAGATGAGAGGATATCTGTAGCAGCTAGTAAGGCAAATAGAAAAATAAAAAAAACTGAAGAAAGGAAAATGGAAATGGAGAGTGAAGAAGAACGTAGGATTTGCCGTTTGGAAAGATACCAAACAAGTTAATGTTGTTAGCACAGCATTCCATCCCAAATTGCAACAGGACCCAAAAAGATGGTTCAAAAAAGTCTATCAGATGCCCTTTACTCATCCTAGAATATACGAAACGTATGGGTGGAGTCGACCGTTTCGACCAATTACGTACACACTATGCTGTAGGTAGAAGAAGTTGCAAGTGGTGGACTCGAATATTCTATTTTTTTATAGATGTTGCGATTACTAATGCGTATTTGTTATACAAAACGAACACCCGAGTGCACAGCGTTATGAGCCAAAAAGAATTTAAAATTGCTTGAAAGGTTATGTTTTGAATGTTTTGATGGAACTGATTACATGTAAGTTATTGTTTCGTTTCTGTACTTGAATGATTTATATAGGTAAATATTGAGCCAGTAACTTTGTTTTGTTGTTATTAACAAATTAAGTCACATGTAAAAAAGAGATTGTAAATGAAAAATGTGAATTGTTTAATTTGTTAAATTACGTTGTATAAGTAAACTTCATCATCATCATCATCATCAGCCTATCTCCGTCCACTGCTGGACATAGGCCTCACCTATGGCACTCCACTGAGCTCGATCTTCAGCTCTTTGTTTCCAACCGCTGCCAGCCAGTTTGCGTATATCATCGCTCCATCTAGCTGGAGGGCGCCCTACACTACGTTTACCGAGCCGTGGTCTCCACTCTAGAACACGTCTACCCCAACGGTTATCGGTTCTACGGCAGATGTGACCAGCCCACTGCCACTTCAGCTTGCTAATCCTTTGAGCTATGTCGATAACTTTGGATCTCTGACGGATGACTTCATTCCGGATTCGATCCTTCAGAGAGACTCCGAGCATAGCTCTCTCCATAGCTCGCTGAGCGACTTTGAGTTGGTGAACCAGTCGCACTTATTTAAGTAAACTTATTTCACGATTTGTTTTTCATTCCTATTGATGTAATTTTGTTGTACTAGGGTTATTACTTATTATTAATGTTTGATATTTTATTATTTCAGAGTAAAATGTCGCAAAAAGAAAAAAATCCGTTATGGCAGTACTTTGACAAAAGTATTAGTGATACATCAAAAGCTGTTTGCAAGATTTGTAGCAAGTCCTATTCATTAGGAAGCCACGAACCAAAAAAACAAACAGTTGTTGCATGTTGTTTTTGCAACTGTGTTTTTTTAGCTAGTATACAACTTCACAATGGATTTCGATGTAAGGCACTTCGTCGGAATGCGTGATTTGGCGTAGTACTTTCACGTATCCGTATTTCAAGATGGATTTATTGTTGGAATACAGAAATTTCATATATTTAAATAAGAACTTGTTATTGTTTACAAGTGATACATTCGTTTGTTTTGTCATCGGATTGTTTTGACATTTGGATTGACGTTTCGTTCTGAAATCAATTAAATTGATTTTTTGTATTCGTTCGGAAATCGTTATCGATTTCCGATATTGATCACCTCATTGAAATGGTTGGTTGATCTTTATTTTTGGTTTGTTTCACGTTTATTACATGTTAAGTTTCGGTGAAATTCGGGGATAATTATCAAGTGGTTTATTGTTGTTTTCTTTATAAAATAATATTATAAATATCAGTTTCGGTATAGAGGAATTGATTGTCTTTGACAGCACATCTATCGTCTGTGACCGTTTCCTTTGGGTCTTCATTTTAACTTATTGATCTCCGAAGTGACAAGGTCATAAAAATAAATCCAAGTTCAAAGGTATGTATTTGTTCGTAAAGGATCTGTTAGACATCTTCCTCGCATCTGCTGATGCTGTATATCATATTTGTGGTTTTATTTTTGTAGAAAGTTTTCGTGATGGATGACAATTATGGTGACGAAACCGATCGCCCGCCTGACATAAAGGATGCTCGCGAGGAGCTAGCATGGTGCTAAATAGAAGCGGCTGGTAAGCTCTTTTACTTCGGTCACTTCTTTAGAACCAATCCTCATGGTAATTGTCTCTTGATTTACAGCGTACTCGTGTTATTGTTTCAGAGTGCCGCTTCTATACTTCTATAGAACTTCTATATATCTTCTATAGAACTTCTATACTTATATTTCTTCTATATTCATTTAGAACTTCCATACTTTTCCTATATTTCCCGATTTACGTTCCGGTGAATCTTATATAACAAGAAGATGCCCTTATCTACATTTACAATGATTTGTCCCCCTTCTGAAGAACATGTGTAGCTTAATGTATACACCTCATGTAAGTGGTCAACTTGCCTACTATTAAAGAACTTTAACAAGTGTCGTCACAATGTCAGTTTCCCCGTGTGTACGATGAAGAATAGAACTTTAATTTAGTGGATAATGTGATTATCATAGAATACTAGAATATTGTAATAGAACCTACCTTAGTGGAAGGGCCCGTCCACTAGGTATCGTTATTTGCCATGTTACCTATGTTTAACCATAGTAAAGTAATAGTGATGTAACATATACTCAATAGAGCATGCAACTAATATAACTTGTAAGAAATGTATTAATTAGAATATAACCCTTAAATTCATAATGATGTAGATCTACATCGTACGATTAAATAGCCCATGCCTCAATATGCTGTGTGCGAAGTTGTATTTTTTTAACTTTTTAAAGACATTTGATATTTACACGTTTGATTTCTGAACGCAAAAACCAACTTTTGACAGTGAATTTTTTAAAAACTTAGTATTTCATAAGTTTGGCGCCTAACAGTTATTACGCTGTTTACCGCGGATATTACAAATTCGTTTTTTTTTAAAGTGGTGAAAACTGTAACGAAAAATTGTTTCTGAAAAGGATAAAAGGTAAGTGTAACGTATTTATGTCATGGTTTTGATAATAATGGTATGTTTTGCGAAATATCAGTTGTTTTGTTGGTGATGTATAAATACATTTTGTTTCATGATGCTTAGAGTTTGTTACACAACCAGGCAACAGGGAATATGCTGATTGTGCAACGGTGAATACGCTGATGGCGCATCACTTCATTATTTATTGGAATTGAAGTTATTGCGTCAATCGTCGACACCTGGCGCCGCATCAGCAGATTGCGTTACCACCGGTAGCGGCGTCTCAAATTGTTCACTTGCGTTCTGACATCGAACCTAGTAAAACCTTGTAATTTTAGTCTAATTGTAATTTTCTTTTATTAATAAATTAAGTCTAATTAAATTGGTTTTTTTTTGGAACTATCGCTGCCGCTGAACGTAATTGGCGCAGTCGGTAGGATACTCGAGTCAGTGCGTATAGGCGACAAGACTTTCTTACATCGAAAGGACCGGAGCGGAGCCCTGCGTTGCTGACCGGTTTTCAAACCTTAGACGAGTATCCAGAATCTACGGAAAGCTGCAGCATAGACGGTATCCAGACATTGATACATCTAGAGAACCAACGAAATGATATTGTAAGTACACAGAATCTTTCTTGTGTCCTTCCTCTCTTTGTGTTAATATAATCCTTCCAAGATTTTCCATCCAAGGCAATCTCGGACTTGTAATCTTAGGGTAGATAGGCATAGTCAGCGTATAGAACAAATAGACGCTAATAGAAACGTAGATAAAATGTCGGAAATAGATACGATTTATAAAGCACTTCGATTATTACCAGAGTTGGATGGTAATTCGAATGTTTTAACGCGTTTTATTAAACTTTGCGATTCATTAGTTTTACAATATGTTAGAACCGAAGGAAATGAGTTGGCGAATAATGCCATGATCAATGGTATCTTGAATAAAATCACAGGACCCGCCGCACGTTTAATTAACTCGAATGGTATACCAGATAACTGGACAGGCATACGTGAGTCACTTGTGAATAATTTCGCCGATCATCGCGACGAATCCGCGTTGTATAATGATCTTTCCCTACTTAATCAAGGCAATACTACACCTCAAGAATTTTACGAGCGTTGTCAGAATCTTTTTAGCACCATAATGACGTACATAAGTCTACATGAATCATTACCAACTACCATAGAAGCCAAGCGTACCCTGTACAAAAAGTTAACTTTACAAGCTTATCTTAGAGGTCTTAGGGATCCCTTAGGAGCACGTATCAGGTGCATGCGTCCTGATACAATTGAAAAGGCATTAGAATTTGTTCAGGAAGAGGTTAATATTTTATATTTACAACAAAGGAGTGATACTATCCCCGAACGTAAAATTCAATCTCAATTAACACATAATTCGAATCCTAAGCAGTCATATACTGTTCCCTTATTTAATTTACCACAGTCTAAGCCAGCGCTCATGTATAATATCCCCGGACCATCACGACCACCTATGCAATCTTATATGCAACCTTGGAAACCAAATCCACATCCAAATCAGTTTCAGCAAAGCCGTGGTCCCACACGCACGCAGCAAATGTTTAGAGCACCCCCGCCAAACTACAATCCCCAAAGTAATGTGTTTAGAATGCAGCCTAGAAATCCACCTGTAAATCCAGGGCCAAGCGGACCAAAGCCGATGAGTGGTATAAGCCATTACGTCACCAAGCCCCTGCCTCCTAGCGGACATGATTGGCGCAAGTTTGGCAACCCTCCTCCACAAAATTATTTTAAGTCTAGGGAGATGAATTTTAATCAGTGCTATGAATATGATCCTTACTATAATGATTTTTCAGATTATGATTATGATACTAATTACTGTGTTGATTCCAGCGACTACTATGATCAGAACTTTGATCAGTATTCTACATATTATAACCCCATGATTTCGTGTGATGATTCGTCTCAGGAACCAACCCCTGTTAGTGAAAATCAGGATTTTCAGAAAGACCCCAAGTTAGACAAACCCATATAGAAATAAATTTACAGACTCAAAGACAGTTACCTTACATAGAAATTAGTTCACCCCCTCTTAAATTACTGATAGATACAGGAGCTAATCAGTCATTCATAAGCCCAGATGCTGTAGAAAGATTTTATTCAGACATTCCTCTTAACTATGACCCGTTCGAAGTTACTAATGTCCATGCTACCAGTAGGAATGAATATTCTATTTCTCTGCCATGTTTTTCAGAACTTAACGATAATACCGAGATCACACTTTTCATATACAAATTTCACGATCATTTTGATGGGTTAATTGGGTCAGACTTATTAGATAAATGGGAATCAATTATAGATTATAAAAATAAAATTCTTATTACACAGAGAGCAATGAATCCACTTAAAGTTTATAATTCACGGAACGTGAATCTATATGAAGATGTGATCCCAGCTAATTCATCTAAATTATTACGATTACCGATTAATATGCGCGACGGTGACGTCATTGTCTCGGAACAAATGATTTCAAATTGTTTAATAGGTGAATGTATAACGGCCGTAAAAGATAGTAGAGGTTACGTAGAAATTACCAATCCAACCCAGTATGACGTAATTTTCTCAATGGACCGCCCCGTGTGCGCCGAACTACATAGCATTCAGTGCGAACGTACCGAACAAGTCTCTCCGCGTACAAAAGAAGTACTATCGCGCTTACGTACAAGTCATTTAAATGAAGAGGAGCGCGCTAATTTAACTTCACTTTGCACTCAATATGCAGATGTTTTCTATATTGATGGCGAAGCCTTAACTTTTACTAATAAGATCAAGCATTGTATAAAAACTACTGACGAAACACCAGTCTACACCAAGACATATCGTTATCCTTATGTCCACCGTCAAGAAGTTAGGGACCAGATTAGTAAAATGCTTGATCAAGGTATTATTAGACCATCTGATTCCGCGTGGAGCTCTCCAATATGGATTGTTCCTAAAAAAACAGATGCATCCGGAAAAACTAAATGGCGATTAGTTATTGACTTTAGAAAAGTAAATGAGAAGACCGTTGACGACAAATACCCAATCCCTAATATTACTGACGTGTTAGATAAATTAGGGAACTGTCAATACTTTACCACGTTAGATCTCGCAAGCGGTTTTTATCAAGTCGAAATGGACCCCGCCGACATTCACAAAACTGCATTCAATGTTGAACGAGGGCACTTTGAATTTCTTCGAATGCCTATGGGTTTAAAAAATTCCCCTTCTACCTTTCAACGCGTAATGGACAATGTCTTACGCGACCTCCAAAATGTAATATGCCTAGTTTATCTCGATGACATAATTGTCTTTAGTACCTCCCTTCAGGAACATATTGTCAACCTTGAAAAGGTTTTTCAACGACTCAGAGAATCAAACTTCAAAATCCAAATGGATAAATCCGAGTTCCTCAAACTAGAAACTGCCTATCTAGGCCACATCATAAGTACAGATGGCATAAAACCAAATCCAGATAAAATCGCCGCGGTTAAAGCCTACCCCTTACCTAAAACTGCTACTGAGATAAAATGATTTTTAGGCCTACTAGGATACTACCGAAAGTTCATACCGGATTTCGCTAAGATTACGAAGCCCTTCACTCAATGCCTAAAAAAGGGATGTAAAATAATTACTAATGATCCAACTTACATAAATTGTTGCGAGAAATGTAAAACCTTACTAACAAACGACCCAATCTTGCAATACCCCGATTTCAACAAAGAATTTGTACTCACCACAGATGCCTCTAATTTGGCCATAGGAGCCGTTCTCTCACAAGGACCCATCGGTTCAGATAAACCCATATCATACGCATCTAGAACACTTAACACCAGCGAAATTAACTATAGTACAATAGAAAAGGAGCTATTGGCTATAGTGTGGGCAACAAAATATTTCCGTCCTTATTTATTCGGTCGTAAATTTAAGATCATTACCGACCACAAACCGCTACAATGGGTAATGAATTTAAAAGAACCCAACTCCAGACTTACCCGTTGGAGACTTAAATTGAGCGAGTATGATTTTACTGTTATATATAAACAGGGAAAATATAACACAAATGCAGACGCACTCTCCCGTATAGAAATCAATAATGAGGAGATTAGCTCAATAGTAGTTAATCCTTCTGAAAAGCCACCTTCAGTAGCAGGTTCATCCACCATTACAGCACATACATCAGCTGAGAATCCTATTTTAGAAGTACCAATAACTGATGAGCCCTTAAATAAGTTTAGTCGTCAAATATCTTTTATCGTGGTAGGTGACATTAAAAGGAAAACTGTAGTTACCAAGCCTTTTGAAACCCACACCCGTTTCGCTATTCAGTTATCTAAATCTAATTTGCACCTGGACGTTGTAAACGCCATTAAAGAATATGTTAATCCCAAAGTTAGAACAGGTATCATAATTAATCCACCCTTAGAAATGTACAGCATTATACCAATTATTCAGAATGAATTTAAAAGCTCTACAATGAATTTAATCTTAACAAAAGTTGAACTTGAGAATATTAAAGATTTCCTTCGTCAACAAGAAATAATTCAGAAATATCACGACGGCAAAACCAACCATCGTGGTATTACAGAATGTTATCTCGCGTTATCGAAAAGATACTATTGGCCGAAAATGAAAGAGCATATCACTAAATATATTAATGAGTGTACAATCTGTGGGCAGGCTAAATATGATCGTAACCCAGTCAAACAGCAATTCCACATAGTTCCACCTCCAACTAAGCCTTTCGAAATTTTACATCTTGATTTATTTACAGTCCAAAACGAAAAATATTTAACACTTGTGGATGCTTTCTCTAAGTATGCACAAGCGTACCATTTGAGGGATGGAACAGCAGTTAGTGTTATTCAGGCTTTGTTAAATTTCTGTACGCACCATGGAGTTCCTTTAACGATAGTTACAGACCGTGGGACTGAGTTCACTAACCAAGTATTCGCAGAATTTGTTAAATTACATAAGATACAGCATCATAAGATATTAGCACATGCCCCCAATGAGAATGGAATTGTTGAACGATTTCATTCAACAATACTTGAACATCTACGCATTTTAAAATTAGAACACCGTAATGAGCCTCATGTTAATCTTATGCCTTATGCCATTTTAGGTTACAATAGTTCAATTCACAGTTTTACCAAATGCCGACCGATAGAGATTATTACAGGCCATTTTGATCCTCGTGATCCTATAGATATAGATTTATCCGAACATTTAATTCAACAATATATTTTAGATCATCGTAAACGAGTAAGCCAGGCGTATGATTTAATTAATGAAACTTCGTTGCATAACCGCACAGAATTAACTGAGAGTCGTAATAAAGATAGGGAACCGGAAAAGGAATATGAACCTGAACAGCAAGTGTTCATAAAAAACCCATTAGCGTCCCGTCAGAAGTTAGCACCAAGGTACACACAAGACGTAGTCCTAGCCGACCTCCCGATTCATATTTATACAAAGAAAAAAAGAGGTCCAGTAGCAAAGTCACGTTTGAAGAGAGTCCATAATGTTAGCCAATTGTTACAGGATAATACTGATCTCCGTCCACCGGACCCACGCGCAAGAAGTAATACTTGACAGCCTTGACAATGGACCAGGAGTACTACCCTTTAGCTTAGGCCCAACGAAGGTGACCTCCCATTACCATTCCTTTTTACAAACTATTAATTTAAATGAAATTCAGTCAAATATCGATAAGGTAAAAGTACAATTACGTGAAAGTAGGCCCGAACTTATTAATAAAACGTTATCTTTATACGAACCTCACATAGAATACCTCTCAAATAGGCTTGAGAAGATTTCTGATCAATTGCTCACTTTTGAACCAATACGTGTTAAAAGAGGTCTTATAGACGGTCTCGGATCCGTTATAAAAAGTATATCTGGGAACCTTGATTATACAGACGCTATTCGTTATAACGATGCAATAAAAACTTTCCAGAATAATGACGTCAAACTAGCTTCTGAATTTAATAACCATATTAGTTTAAGCAAGCAATGGATGTCCGAACACACTATTATATTAGACAAAATTAAAGAAAATCAGAATAAAATGGAAAACGTACTTAGCTTGATTCGAGCATCTGATGCTAATAGGGATGATAACTTAATTAAATATGCACACTTTGCGCAATATTTAATGATTTTAGGAGATAATATAGAAAATCTCTCTGATGAATTGCATAGGTTAGAAAATATGTTAGGTTTTATACGTGCATCAAGCACATACCATTCTATTTTAAGTTTAGAATCATTAAGAAATATGGTAGATAAGTTAAAATCTTTATATGCTAAAGATGAAATTATAGATAGTAACTTTAGAGAATATTACGATATATTAAAGTTAGGTTATTATTACACTAGCAATGAGATAGTAATAGTCTTCAAATTGCCGATTGCCTTTCCTGATGCCTATGACCTTTACAAATTATCAATTGTCCCTAATAGAAATAATAGTATCCTTATCCCGTTATTCCCTTACATAGCCATTCATGGGAAAGATTTCTGGTACATAGAGACAGAATGTCCGAAGATAGGTTCATGGTATCTCTGTGAGAAGAAGCGCAACTATCATCTTCAAAGCAATCCCGATTGTATGCAGCATCTCATTACTACGCAGCAAATAGTCGACACATGCAGAATCACCAAAGTCAATCTCACTACGGAAGCTGTAGATCAACTGGATGACCGACACTACACATTAAGCTTTCCCAAGCCGACCAAAGTACAAATATCATGCAAGCAGAACCAGTATAGTACTTTAAAAGGAAGCTATCTCATTATAATGCCCTTTGGATGTTCAATGAAAACTTCTGAATTCACTATTTCAAATGACAATGATAGAGTGAAAGGTCGTCTTAAAAATTATAGATGTACCTATGAACATAAGTTTGCCTATTCAATTAC
Organism: Habrosyne pyritoides; assembly: GCA_907165245.1. NCBI lineage: Eukaryota > Metazoa > Arthropoda > Insecta > Lepidoptera > Drepanidae > Habrosyne > Habrosyne pyritoides. The sequence goes on from OU015615.1 coordinate 6,431,024, forward strand.
AACCTATAGTCAAACTTAACAGTATAGACTTGGATAATTTACATTCAGTTAATACTAAGATTGATCTTCAGGCACCTATCAAGTTGGAGCAGACATCTAACGTCGCTCTTTATCACACCACCATACCTATATACGTGTTAATCCTAAGTGCATGTATGTTAGGTATTGGAATAGTTTGCAGAAAGTATTATACGAAGAAAACCCAAGATGGGACAAAACCAGAATCAACGACGCAGTTTTATGCAGAAATTCCACCCAGGCAACAAGATGACCCCAACCGTCGTGCAGCAATCTTCTCGACCTCTGTTCTCAAATAATTGCTGATCTTCGGGGGGAGATGTTACACAACCAGGCAACAGGGAATATGCTGATTGTGCAACGGTGAATACGCTGATGGCGCATCACTTCATTATTTATTGGAATTGAAGTTATTGCGTCAATCGTCGACACCTGGCGCCGCATCAGCAGATTGCGTTACCACCGGTAGCGGCGTCTCAAATTGTTCACTTGCGTTCTGACATCGAACCTAGTAAAACCTTGTAATTTTAGTCTAATTGTAATTTTCTTTTATTAATAAATTAAGTCTAATTAAATTGTTTTTTTTTGGAACTATCGCTGCCGCTGAACGTAATTAGTTTCTGAGAAGTATTCGTTATTATTTTTGTATAAATTGCAAAAGTGCTGTGATACTAGTAAACATTTATATATTTTTTTAGTTATAGAATCTTTTTTTCAATAAATATATCTTTCAATACAGTTTTTTTGTAAGGATGGCGAAGCGATTACAAGAGAGGGACATCGAGGATTTATTGGCTGCATTGGAAGATGGTGATGTGTCTGAAGATGGGTTGGATGATGAGAATGACGATGAGGAAGGATTTTGTAATGACGCCAGGGAAATCATGGAGGATTTGCTGGGAGAAGACTTTGCCAACGACGATGAAGCTAGTGATGAACCTACTCCTGAAGTTGGACAAGTTTCAGAAGACAGCGATCCGCCTCTCATTGAAGATGAACAGGATATTCAGTTTGACAAAAGAAAACTAATTTGGAAAATAGGTAACTTATCATACGATAAAACCTCAATAGCTCATGAACCCAACCCCACAGATGAGAACAAAAAATTGCTAACGAGACAAATCTATATTCTTGCCAAAAAACCCAGCTCATCCGATCAACATTACATGTAGCGACATAAAAAAAATTGTAGTTATTCTTTTATTTATGTCTGTTGAACATTTTCCGAGTGTGCGGTCGTATTGGAACGAAAAGTTCGGTTACGACCCTGTAAAAACCGTTATACCTGTCAATAAATTTGAACAAATACGAAGTTTGCTGCATTTTAACGACTATACGAAGCATTTGCCGAAAGAACACCCGGATCATGGCCGGTTACATAAAATCAGACCTGTAATAGAGCACCTAAATGAAACGTTTTCATCGATACCTATAGACCAACGTCTCTCTATAGATGAGCAAATGTGCTCTACAAAAATTGCACATTTCCTCAAACAGTATCTACCAAATAAACCACATAAATGGGGATACAAGCTCTTCGTTTTGTGCAGTCTCATGGGGTACGCATACCGTTTTGAAATTTATTCTGGGCAAGATAGCAAGAAAGATAAACCAGCAGGTGAACCGGACTTAAGAGTAACGAACAATGTGGTTTTACGCTTGGCGAGGGAGATTCCGAGGATGAGAAATCACATCGTATTTTTTTGATAATTTCTACACTTCCTTGCCTCTCGTGTATTACCTGGCAAAACAGGGTATTCACTGCGTCGGCACTGTCCAGCAAAACAGACTTCCGAACTGTCGTCTACCAGACAAGAAGGACTTATTGAAGGCAACAGTCCCTAGAGGAACACACGAGGAAAGGACGGCGCACTTCGACGGTGTTGAATTTTCAGCAACTGTATGGAACGACAATAAAGTAGTAACGCTATTGTCAAATTACATAGGCTCTCAACCAATGGGAAAAGTCGTACGTTTCGACAAGAAACAGAAACGTAAGGTAGAAGTGCCTTGTCCCAAAATTGTACAGGAGTACAATATGCATATGGGCGGAGTGGACCTTATGGATAGTTTCTTAGGACGCTATCGCATCCGGGTTAAGAGTCGCAAATGGTACCTTCGGCTATTTTACCACCTTTTAGACTTAGCAGTTATAAATTCCTGGGTGTTGTTCAAAAAGAACCGCATTGCAAAGGGCATTCCCAAAAAACAACTACCAAATCTTGGTCAGTTTCGAAACGAATTGGCTGATGCCCTTTGCAATATGGGATCAACTAATGGCAGCAAAAGAGGACGGCCAAGTAATGCCTCTCTTGACGAGGAATTGCAGGCAAAGAAACAAAAAGGTCCTAGTCATCCAATTCCAAGTGTTGATGTAAGGAAATATGGTATTGATCATTGGCCTGTCTTTTCTAATCGTCTTAGGTGCAAAATACCTAATTGCAAAGGTACTATACAATGGTCATGTTCTAAATGTAACGTGCCTCTTTGTCTGAATGCAAGAAATAACTGTTTTAGAGATTTTCACCTGTAATATTAGTTATATCAAGATATTATACCTCCTTTATTGTTTAATTGACATATCAGCTGATTGGAACCTATTTTGCATAATTATGTAGAAATACATCAACAATATTTTTCGAAATAATATAATATTTTTATTACTATGATTTTTTTCTTTATTTTTCCCATAATCTATGGAACTGTTCCCGTCTATTTCAATTTATTGGGAAGTAATACAAAAAATCATGCATTTAAGGGATAAACCACGAACGGGTGAATATACGCTATTTGAATTCCAATGCTCCATGCCTAAATTTTATGTCAATACTATTATATTATCGTTTATCTATGCTTAAACAATAAGGAATATTAACTTTTACCTGGGCCACTAAGTCTTTTCACGATAATTGTTTTATTTATGGCATAAAATGTCTAAAATAGTCATAAATGTATACACCTCTGGCCTTCCCATTCCTGGCTTACAGTGATTTTACGGTCACATACTTTATATATGTAGGCAAATATGTTTTTTTTTCTAATATGCTTTTATAAACATTGAAACATATTTTACCAAGAAAATCTGTTAAAATATTCAATTTTACAAAAAAAAAAAATTTTTTTTATGTGACGTTACAATAAAGTCACTTCATCTGGCGAAACTCAAGAGTAGTAAATGATACTCGAAATTGCAAAGGTATGTGTTTGACCTTGAAATACACGCGTAGGACAGTGTGAAGTTACTAGCAAGCCAACGATGTTGAGTGACACTTTAATTATTTTGCCTCAGTTTGCAATCGGCTGTCGGAAAGTGTGTTTGTGCCAGTCGTCGGAGTATTTCCTTTGGTAAGCATATTTTTTTGTACTTTATTGTTACGAAATTGTATATTTGCATAATGCAATGTTTTTTGTACGTAGATGTTATGTATTACGTCAAATTGTGGAGCGAAAAGCGGGTGATGTTGTTGTTCTAGGTTATGTGAGATTTTGTCACTTCTCTGGCGTCACTTCTCTGCCATTTCTCATGCCAGAGGAAATACATGATCGCCAGGGAAGTGACAAAATTTTGTTCATTAAATATTTAACGTGTTAAGGCTATGTATAATTTGTTATAGGTACTCTAGCATAATCAGACATCATGGCGAATGTTAAAAAAAAGCAAACAAGGGAAGAAAGGTTAGAAAAAAAGCGTCACTGAAAAATTACGCTATCAAAGAATTAAAAACGATCCGGTTAGAAATGCTAAATTAAAAGAAAAAGAAAGGCAGCAATATAAAAAGAAAAAGAAAAGGGACAAATTAAGAGCATTAATGACATGACCGTGTTACGTAGAAAATTCGGCACCGTAAAAATTTCAGTACTTACGGTTCCTGTGGGCTCATTCCAATATTACCATCAATTCCAATACATAAAATGTTGATTTCGTAGTTTCCTTTTTACAACATTTCATCCACAATTGCACATAATCTGGATTTAATTATGTTTTGAAATGGTTTGTTTACATCGATCGACCTAATAGATCGATCTGTCATTTAATGTCATTTTGACGTGTGAGAGTGATGTTCCTGCGCGGCGGTATTATAGATAATTTTTTGCCGGTCATACGCTAGTCGAATGTTCCTGTCAAGGAAGGTGGGAGATCGGTCACCGCTTATCATTCAAAGCGAGGACTTTCCCATCCCTATGAGACTATATATTGGTTCTGGGCGTTCACTCTTTCATTTCGATCTTCGGAATGGCGTGCGCCGCTTTGGCCTAAGCCCCGGTGCGTCTTTAATTTTGTAAGTATAACCTCATTTTATTTTCCAATTGGATTCTTATTCGTGATCATTGAACGTAGGCTGATTCGTTTTGGGTTTATTTCAGAAGTTTTGTGTGGACCAACGACCGGTGCGTGTCATGGAATAGGAGCCAGACACGCCACGCGTTTTTTCTAACATTCCTCAGTAAGTATAAACCCAACACGACAATAGGTTATTGTCGTATTATATTGATTGTAACGTTGTTTAATTGTTGCATTTTTTTTGTAGAACAAAAGGGAAGATTTTGCCGAACACGCGGGTGGTGTTCCGCGTGTTAGTCGGAGTGGACATTGTTCCCCATCACTCCCCGGGCAAGAACATTTTCCTCCAAAAGGTATTTATGGCGTCCTTTTAATAATTATCACGCTAATGAATAGCTTATTTTGCTTTGGTGTTGCCTGGTCGGACGGACAAACGTATGGTAAAAGTATGGTTTGCCGCTTGTCCGAATTTAACCTGGGATTGCCGATTAGGTTTTTCTTATTGGATTCTGTGTGGTCGCGTGTGGTGTATGACCAACCACATGGCCGGTCTTTCGGTAGGTGGTGAGCACATGGGTGACACGAGGGTTGGTGTCCACCATTTTGCCTGTGCTCGGGTCATGCAAGCTTTACTAATCGGCACAATATTTCCAATTTCCAGGAGGAGTTCTGTACGGGCAGTAAAGTTCTGTACGAGCCGTAACAGTTCTGTACGAGCCGTAACAGTTCTGTACTAACTTACTGTATAAAAGTCCGTGTATTATTTGGTGAGTGCCGCGGAGCGTTGCGGTGCGGGTCGTGACGCGCTTGGTGCGGACCGTGAGGACAGCGTACGGAGGGTGCCGTGTGGAGCAGAAGCCGGACACGTGGCGCTTGCCTTGCTTGCTTGCTGGGCTTCTTTTCGCGGTTCTTGCTTCGCTTGAAGGATGCTGTAGCGGTACCCCTTATAATTATTACTATAGTTCCTTCTGAACGTTAATCATGTATTTTCTTCAAAACTTTATTAACGGGCTGACAGCCGTTCCTGTCAGTGGCGCTCAATTCTTTTTAAATAGACCAAAACACAACCTTACTCCAGACCCACGCGCTGAGTCTAGCTGGCTCTAATTTTTATACTTTTAGTACAACGAACTTAATGTAAGATCTTTAATATAACTATACTATATATATAATAAACTATATTTTGAACCGGGGAACTTTTGTTTATTTTATTCCCCGCAGAAAAAGTTGTAACAACCGAAAGGGAAAAAAGAAGTATCAGAAAAATATGGAGAGAAGACTAGAAAACATAGAGATCGCGTAAAGCTACAATCAACCAGAGTCTATCCAGTAACACCACCTGAATTTGATAATGAAGAGCCACCTCCACTCCTACAAAATAATATCGCTTAGGCTGCTAAAAGGCGATCAGAAATTCAGAGGAAACAACGAAATACACTCATAAACAAGCAGAAACATGAAATCAAAGAGTTACGACAAAAAGTACGTGACTATAAGAAGAAACTACGGCGCATCCGAAAACAGGAAATGACTCCAAACACAAAAGTGGCCGATCTTATACAGAGTAATAGTAAAGAGAATGTAGAAGAGGTGAAAAGAAAACTATTATTTAGTGAGGTGATTCAAAATCAACTTAAGGAAAATATCATTTTAACAACGAATGACAAGGAAAAGAAGATATTTAAAAAAGTACTTAGTGGTAGAATAGTCAAGAAATATAAAGTGTTGAACTAAATTAATATGAAACCCATTAGACAGTCCTCTTCTGCAAATAAAAGTTTGTTAGATTTAACACGGAGGCCAAGAAAAGATGAAACAAAATGAAAGTTGGAGAAAGTAGTTGCAGATTTTTTTGAAGAAGACTGTAATAGTAGATTGTGCCCAGGTAAAAAAGAGAGCATTACAAAAGGGAAAATAATGAAACAGAAGAGATTGTTACAGGACACAATGAAAAATCTACACGACAAATTTACAAAAACAAAAAATATTAAGTTGAGTTACACACTGTTTTGCCGCCTACGACCATTTTGGGTTGTAACCCCAAACTTCAACCAAAGAGAGACTTGTTTATGCATAACTCATGCAAACATGGAGCTAATCTTAAGTTCCTTGAAACAGGCAAAGATCACAGATTCTCCAAGCTATCAGTGTATGCTTAATTATTTATGTTGCGACCGATACAGTGAATACTGTCTTATGAGACAATGTCTTATCTGCAATAAACGTTCTATACATTATAATGAGTTCGACAACTCATTCCCCATCAAATATACGTCATGGCAATGTATTACAGAAGACATTCTGGATGCGAAAACAAAAAAGAAACGCAAGGTTCGCAAATATACTAAGGTAACATTAAACTGTGCTCCGAAAGATATTGTTATGAAACTTGAAGAAACCCTTGAACTTTTTTTAAAGCATGAATCAAATATAGTCCATCAGTGTAAAAGATAATTTAACTGATAAAGATGCCTTAATTCATATGGACTTTTCCGAAAATTATAATACAAAGTATTCTTCAGAAATTCAATCTTTTCATTTTGGTGGGTCACGTACCCAAATAAGTTTGTATACTGTGGTCTTATACACAAAGGGGGAACAAACTGTTTCGCTACAATTTCTGAAAACTTAAGCCATAACGTCCCTGTAATCTGGGCTCATCTAAAACCAGTAATGGAACTCCTTCCGTCGACTGTAGAAAACGTTCATTTTTTAAGTGATGGCCCTGTTACACAATACCGTAACAAAGATATGTTTTTCTACTTACTTTGTAAATTGACTAAAGCCTATCCGAATATTTGTTATTATACCTGGAACTATCATGAAGCCGGTCATGGTAAAGGAGCTCCAGACGGCATTGGAGCGACATGTAAGCGTACCGCTGACAAAATCGCCTATGGTGGAGCTATGGTAGGGATAAAAGGACGTATTATAACTATATATATTAGCTGGCTGCGTTGGCTTGAGCAAAGCTATATTAAGCATTTAAATTCAGTGTTGATTTGTTTTTCGGCACATGAACACCTCAAAAACATGCAGAGCTATCCAAAAGTGACTAAATCTTCAAGTGAACGGACTGGAAAGCCACGGAAGCGCAGATTCCAGGGCAATCAGTTTGTTAATGTTTCGTCATCGGACGATGGAGAGGCTAATACTAGCCGTAGTGAAAAAAAATTGGCGTCAGCAACTACGGACGATGTTATAATTTATCCGTCTCATTGCTATCGGATAATCGAGTTTGTCTCTGTGTTTTTAGCTATTTCTGAGTTAGTTATTTGCAATTCGTGTAAGCAGAGAATTACGTTTGCCGAAAGCGGCCATCGAGGTGTATGATTCAAAATTGTTTTGTCGTGTAAATGCGGTAAACGCGAAATTCAATCCGGACCGTTCATTCACACCGGCTACGAAATCAACAGAAGAATTGTGTTCGTCATGAGACTTTTGGGTGTCGCACGAGAAGGCATTAACATTTTTTGTGGCCTTATGGATATGTCTCAGGGCTTAGCAAAATCGACGTATGACCAAATCGTGCAACACTTGTATACAGCGTCGAAAACAATGTTTGAGAGCGTCTGCAAAAAAGCCGTCGAAGAGGAAAAAGAACTCAACGTACAAAATGAAAGACCAGCTGACCGTTTGAAAGTTTCGGGCGATGGATCGTGGAAAAAACGTGGATATACTTCATTGTACGGTGTAACTACACTTATTGGGTATTACAGTGGCAAAGTGATCGATCTTGACGTTAAAAGCGGATATTGTCATACCTGTGCCATCAAGAAAAATACATTGGACGACGACGAGTTTGAAAATTGGTATGAAAGCCATAAAGAAAATTGTTCTTCAAATCACGCAGGTTCGGCCGGGAAAATGGAAGTTGATTCGATTGTGGAAATGTTCTCAAGGTCCATGGAGAAATTTGGAGTAATGTATAGTAATTACATTGGCGACGGCGACACCAAAACATTTCTTGGCATCCTGAATAGTGATCCATACGGCGACGAGTGCACAGTGACCAAAAACGAGTGCGTGGGACATGTACAAAAGCGCATGGGTACTCGTCTCCGCACCAAGAGAAAAGACGAGAAGCTCGGTGGAAAGAAGCGGCTCACCGAGGCCTTGATAAAAAAATTAACAATTTATTACGGTCTGGCGATTCGAAGAAATTTGAATTCTGTAGAAGATATGAGAAATGCAATAATGGCGACACTTGATCATTATTGCTCTACAGATAAATTACCTCGCCACGATAAATGCCCGGAAGGCGTCGAAAGCTGGTGTGAGTGGCGTAAAGCTGAAGCGACAAACACCCTGGCTGCTTTTAAACATCCACCACGTCTAATTGACGAACATGTCGAGAAACACATTCGTCCTGTGTACGAGGATTTATCTAAGGACGATCTGCTAACGAGGTGTTTAGGTGGACACACACAAAATGCGAACGAGTCGTTCAATTCCACTGTGTGGCGCATCGTACCTAAACACCTTAACTCAGGCATTAAAATCGTCAAGATTGCTGCTTACATCGCTGGAGGAATGTTCAATGAAGGCTACAGTGCAGTATTGAACACCATGCAGTTACTAGATTTAAAAATTGGACAGCAATGCAACAATTTCGCCAAGGGAGCTGACAAGGAGCGCGTCAACCGACAAAACAGGCGCGATTCATTGGAAAGTAAAGAGGTCAGAACAGCTCGCAGACTCGAACATCTGGGCGAAAACCAGTTATTTGAAGAGTCTGAAGGGCCATTTTATGGACCAGGAATCGCTGATTAGCATGTTATTGCGGTAAGTTCAAAAAAATTAGATTTTTTATATACGAAAACTTTGACGGGCGATTTCTCGGTTTTTCATTTTTACGATTTTCCCGAGTTGGCGGGAAAGATAAAAAAAAACTAAACGTCCTATCGAAACGAGACAAAATTGGTTGTGTTCGGGATAAAATTCTCTTCTAGTTGAACCTAAAAAACTTGAAAAAGTTATGATTAACCATTTTTTTAAACAATCTAAAGTGATTTATTTTTTTCCAAAAAAATGATTTTTTTTTTTTATTTGCGAAAAATAATTGAATTTTTCACGTTTTTTTTTAATTTTCTTGGTTTAACTAGAAGCTATACTATTGAAAATTAAAAAGTTTTTTGGTTTTTTAGTTTCAGATGAAAATTGCGACCTGCATCTTTCCCGCCGCACGGCACATGCATACTCGAGGCGCCTCGGCGAAATGCTTGTACCACGCATAATATGACATATATTTTGATGAAAAAATTTGAGAAGACTCTTGAAATACATAACAATAAAACCTGAAAGTTTCGTTTCAATCAAATATTTCTTTCCTTCCCAAAAAAATCCTCTAAAAAATCGGATTTTTTTTAAGCTTCTAAAGCAGGCTTCCCCCCTTAGTTTAGTTTTTGAAAATTGTTGATTCTGCTCTTTGTAAAAGATAAGTTGACTGATATTTTTTAGTTCACATGTTTAATTAGCACTGATTGGTGGATTATTAGATAGTAAGTACTGTTGTTTCGTTCGTAAGTTTATATTTTTTTTCATTAGTGATTTTTTTCCCATTCTTGAGTGACTTGAACGAGGATTTCAAGTCTTTGAAACAAAATACATGTTTTCATGTATATTGTTGACTGATATTTTTTAAGTTTATTTGTTTAAATTGTTTCAAGACTGATAGGTGTACATTGGATAGTACTTTTGTTTTGAAAAAGAAGTTAATATTTTTGTTTATTTAGTAATTGTATTTCCATTAAAGTGATTTAAGATAATTAGATAGTAAGAACCTACTTTTGTTTGGAAAAAGAAGTTTATATTTTAGTTTTATTATTATTTCCATTAACGTGATTTGTGTAAATGTAACTTTTATGTTTTTAATTAAAAACTATCAAACAGTGTATACTGTAACTTTCATCTTAGATGAGACTGATAAGATACGGGTAATTGAAACTTAAGCATAAACAAACTATTAACACGTTGAATTTTTCAGTTTTTCTGTTTGGGCCGTGGGGGACACCGTGTGGTCGACATACAATAGTTCCGTTGGGGCCGCGGGGGACAACATATGACCGCGAGTTAGAGGCGATTTTAAGTATCGCTATTGGGCCGTCGGGCACAGATTTGAAGTTAATTTGTATTTGACGTGACCCCCACGGCCCTGCAGACAAATAGATTGTATTTGGTTTTTAGTAAAAAATATGACTTAGAAAAATATGACAGATTATGTCAGGACAAGACTTTTTTGAAAGTTCTAATGGAAAAAGTGTGTATGATAATGTTTTATTTTATATTTTTCCATAAAATTACTATTTATAATGTGTTGTGAAATACTGTATACTGTTACGATTTAATTAACTAGTTAGAGTCTGGTTAAAGTTGTACTACACAACTGATTTTTCGGGGATAGTTTGATGAATTAAACTACATGTTTGCAAATCAGAAATATAATTATTTAAAGTTACTATTTATTAAATGAAACAAAATTAAATCAGACTTAAGATTGAGATCAATATCAACGTTACTACCACATTCTTTTTAATGAATTTTATGAAAACATTCAAAACAAAGAAATGGTTTGTTAGGGCAAGTTTCACAAAAAGTTACAACTTTTTTCGTCTTGTTTTTGGCTAATACTCGTCCCATTACTTTTGTATTGTCTCTGTAGCACTGCTGACATGTTCGTCGACAATTTTTACTGGTGCCGTCTTTCTTCGCAAGCTTATGCCTCATTCTGATTGGTCTTGAAACTTGACTTGAGGCTTCACTTCTTATTAACAGGCCCTTCAACACCTGTTTCCTAAATTCAACAATTTGGATTTTCGTCCCGGTTACTGCTTGATATAATACTAGTGCATTGATAACTGCAGTATTCAATAGCAAGTTAATGGCAACTTTTTTGTACCATTTGACTGATTTCCTTAATGGCGTGGAATAAGCCCCCATTTGGTCGGACAAATCGACAGCTCCTTTTGCCCTATTATAATCGAGCTCGATTTTGGGCTTCAATACCGCTTTTCCTCGCTTTATAATTGTCTGGAAACGGTCGGAATGTTTTGTCGAAAGAACAAGTACGTCTCTTTTATCTTTCCACTTCATGATAGTAATTCCATCTTCACTCTCTCTAGCTATATATTCACCTGTCTTCAGTTTAGCATTAGCGACATCTTTAGGAATATTCCTTCTATTTTTTCTAATAGTACCGACAAGATGTGTTTCATTTTTCAACAGAGTCCTTGCTAAATCAATACTCGTATACCAATTGTCAGTATATAACGTGTGACCCTTGTTCAACAAGCCACTGCAAAGAGACATAACAACGTTTGCCGGCGTAGTATTCACTTGATCGTTTTCTTTTCCCGCACAAATATTGATTTTGTATGTATACCCAGGTAGAGTGCATAATTTAAACTCTTTTATGCCATATTTATGGCGTTTTTGTTTGTTATATTGACGGAAAATGATTCTGCCGCGGATTGGCACTACGCTTTCGTCAATGCATATATCTTCGGCAGGAGTATAATGCCTTGAAAAATTTGTGTTCATGACCTCCAGTAAGTGTCTGACGCGATGTAACCTATCAGACTTGTGAGCATTATCAAGCTGGGAAAAATGAAGCATTTGAAGAAGCAGTTCAAATCGATTACGGGACATAATTGTTGCTGCAAATGAATGACCTGTTATTTCATCTTTAGACCAATAATCAGAAAGCTTTGGAAGTTTTACCAATCCCATAAAAATAATCAATGCAAAAAAGCCTTTCATTTCATGCACATTAGAAGGAGACCAGTTACGGATTGTTGCTGCTTTTGAAGCCACGCGCCCGGAGATTTTGTCGATAGCAAACTGATTTGTATCTTCTACTATCTGCATAAAAACATCATCGGGAACCAAAAGAGAGTAAAAATCTGCAGGCGATTTGTTAGTCATTGCTAAGCGGAGATTAGTAGGCAAACCAGGATTTCCTGTGAAAGGTATAATTCGACGCTGGTTACCTGTTGGTAGTATCCATGTACGTGTAAACGGCGTTGTGTTTCCTGAGGTATCTGGAACTACATGATCTTCCGCATCACTCTCTTCACTGTCTATCACCATGATACGACGACGTTTAAGCGTAACTGGATGAAAATTTACATTTTCTTCTTCAGAGCTTACATGGAAACTATTATTCAGCAAGGTGATTTCTAATTCTTCTATTTGTGATAAATCTTCCTGATTTATTTCGAAATATTCGAACTCATCCATTATATTATATTAAACAATTAATGAAATGCAATAAAAAACCATTTATTTTACGTAAACAAATAAACAGAGTTAAACAAACAAATTCGCGAGTAGAAACGTAGTCAATGTAGGTAGTTCAAACGGTCACTGCGCGGGTGCGCGGGAATCGCGTATCGCGACGGCCGGCAGGGCATGCGCGGGGATGACCGACACTCCGACCCCCGCGGCCCCCGCCAACGAACAACGCGATTTATTTCCGCGTGGGCCATGGGGGGCAACTGTTGAGTGACAGTAGTATTTTGGTAAAATAAAGTCAAAATTAACTTTTCTTCGATTTACATAATGTGATTTGGCACATTTTCTAGCCCCTAAAGCAATAAAAACTTATATGTAAAACGTAGCAATCAAGCATTTTTAACCTGGCTCCTTTTACTAAACAAGTGAGGCCCATATGTTGTCCCCCATGGCGTTTAACGTGTTAATATTAATAATAAGGTTGCATTTAGAAATGTTGAAGACTGGATGTAACTATCTTTTACAATAAAAATGTTTCAATAATATAATTAATATGTATAATTTATTATTAGTTCCCTTTCTTAGCTAGTAATCAATGATATGTCACTTCTCTGCTTTAATTTGTCACTACTCTGCCAATAGTGTCACTCCTCTGTTAACACATTTTCCTCTGGTTCTTATAAAACACGAAAAAATTGATAAATCTTCTGGCCCATATCATTACAAATTTATAAATAGTGTCACATAGAGAAATAATAAATATTGAAGGTATCAGATAACATTTCCTTGTGGGACACAAAAAGCTCAAATAGCGTATAATCACCCTAACGAATAACTACTTGATGATTTTTTAATTGTTTAATACATAACTAGAACGTACTGTTACGTAGAAAATTCGGCACCGTAAAAATTTCTGTACTTACGGTTCCTATGGGCTAATTCCAATATTACCATCAATTCCAATACATTAAATTTTGATTTGATAGTTTCCTTTTTACAACATTTCATCCATAATTGCACATAATTTGGATTTAATTATGTTTTGAAATGGTTTGTTTACATCGATCGATCTAATTGATCAATCTGTCATTTAATGTCACTTTGACGTGTGTGAGTGATGTTCCTGCGCGGCGGTATTATAGATAATTTTTTGCCGGTCATATGCTAGTCGAATGTTCCTGTCAAGGAAGGTGGGAGATCATCATCATCATCATCATCATCAGCCTATCTCCTTCCACTGCTGGACATAGGCCTCACCAATGGCACGCCACTGAGCTCGATCTTCAGCTCTTTGTTTCCAACCGCTGCCAGCCAGTTTGCGTATATCATCGCTCCATCTAGCTGGAGGGCGCCCTACACTACGTTTACCGAGCCGTGGTCTCCACTCTAGAACACGTCTACCCCAACGGTTATCGGTTCTACGGCAGATGTGACCAGCCCACTGCCACTTCAGCTTGCTAATCCTTTGAGCTATGTCGATAACTTTGGTTCTCTGACGGATGACTTCATTCCGGATTCGATCCTTCAGAGAGACTCCGAGCATAGCTCTCTCCATAGCTCGCTGAGCGACTTTAAGTTGGTGAACTAGTCGCACCGTCAGTGTCCACGTCTCGGCTCCGTAAGTCATAACAGGTAGGACGCACTCGTTAAAGACTTTCGTCCTCAGACATTGGGGTATGGGCGATGAAAAGACTCGACGAAGTTTTCCAAATGCTGCCCACCCTAGCTGTACTCTTCTGCGAGCTTCCTTCTCGAAGTTGTGTCTACCCAATTGCAAGATTTGCCCAAGGTAGACGTATTCGTGAACAACTTCGAGAGGAACTCCGTCAAGGGCAACCGGTTCCGGAATGACATGTTCGAGATGGGAGATCGGTCACCGCTAATCATTCAAAACGAGGACTATCCCATCCCTATGAGACTATATATTGGTTCTGGGCGTTCAATCTTTTTTTTTTCGATCTTAGGAATCGCGGGCGCCGCTTTGGCAACAAGCCCCGGTGCGTCTTTATTTTTAAGTTTTGTGTGGACCAACGACCGGTGCGTGTCTCGGACTAGAAGCCAGACACGCCACGCGTTTTTTCTAACATTCCATAAACAGTAAGGGAAGATTTTGCCGGACACGCGGGTGGTGTTCCGCGTGCTAGTCGGAGTGGACATGGTTCAGCATCACTCCCCAGGGCAAGAACATTTTCCGCCATAAGGAGGAGTTCTGTATGGGCGGTAACAGTTCTGTGCGGGCTGTAACGAGTTCTGTATGGGCCGTAACGTGTTCTGTTCGTGCGTACGTGTAGTATTTTATAAGGGCCGTGAAGCGTTTCGGTGCGCATCGCGACGCGCTTGGTACGGGCCGTGAAGACAGCTTACGGTGTGTGCCGTGTGGAGCGGAAGCCGGACACGTGGCGCTTGCCTCGCTTGCTTGCTGGGCTTCTTTCCGCTGTGCTTGCTTCGCTTGAAGGATGCTGTAGCGGTACCCCATATAATTACTTTACTAGTCCCTAATAAGTAACGTTCCTTCTGAACATTAATAACAAATTTTTTCTTTAAAACTTTTTAAACGGGCTGACAGCCGTTTCTGTCAGTGGCGCTCAACTATAGATTCATTATAATAAACATAACACAACCTTACTCCAGACCCACGCGCTGAGTCTAGCTGGCTCTAATTTTTATGGTTTTTTTGCCTAGCATAATATTTAATTTTAAGTTCAAAAATAAACTTTCTTTTAAACCGGGAAGCTTTTGTTTTTTTTTATTCCCCGCTGACAAAGTTGTAACAGTACTTGTTGTTTGTTTCTCTTCAGAATCTTTTCCAGCGTTCATGCGCTGGTGGCGCCCTATTAGGATTACAGAATAACCACCAAACTCTGACCTATACACCCATCCTGAGTGTAACATCCATCGGACGTAAACGGACAACTCCACGACCCATCGTGCGGTATCATACCCCCTGAACTAGTGCCCCATCACCTATCTGAAAAAAAAACCACTAGTGTGCGGATAGGTGTAACACAGTACACGGACTTAAGTTACATTTATCAAAATTTCATGACAAGTAATACAGGCAAGTACTAAAACGTTTATCAGAATTAAACGATTTCAAAGTGAAGCAAAATTGAAGCGAACAGACAACGTTCATTGCAACAATCGGGCTCAGATCAGTCGACTCTTATTCAGACAACCATTCCAAGTTTGTCCTCTAAACCTAAAGTTGTACTGTGGCCTGATGATCATGAAATTACAAAAAGGATTGACAAAAATATAATGGATCTCATAATCGTGGACATGCTGCCTTATAGTTTGGTGGAAGGTGAAGCATTCCGCCGACTTAATTTATCTGATCCTCAAGGAGTTCGCAAATATCGGTTGAAATCTGAAAAGTATTTTAGAACGTCACTTATGCCCAAAACATATGAAAGAGTTAGATCAAACGTGGGCGAGTGCTACTACCGAAATTTGGACCATCGCATGTAAAACATGTTCACTTCTCAGTTTCAAAGCTCATTTCATCATATTTATCATAAATGATAAACGTCTTAAAGTGATTTTAGATGCATGTGTGCTAGAACAAGACCATACCAGTCAATATATTGAACAAAAATTTACAGATATGGTAAACGAATGGGGTTGGGCAAGGCAAGATTTTTCTAGTCATACGTGACAATGCCGCTAATATGGTTCGCGCGATGCGTGATAAATATGAATCTATAGGATGTGTCGCACATACGCTCCAGCTTGTCATAAAACAAGCGCTATTTTCAGAAGACGAAATGAAAGACCTCTTAAAGAAATGTAGAATAATCGTCGGCCATTTCCATCACAGTGAGCCAGCAACCAGGAAATTGACGGAATGTCAAAAACAATGCGGATTGCCAGAACATGCCTTGGTGCAAGACATTGATGTGAGATGGAACAGCACGTATTTGATGCTGCAGACTTTTGGAACAAAAAAATGCAGTAAACTTATACTGTGTTGAACATGGTAAGGTTGATTCTCTTCAATCTAGTGAATGGGTCACTGTAAAGAACCTCACATCCGTGTTGACATTTTTTTATGAAGCCACCCTTGAATTATCATTTGATAATGCATGCATTACGATTGTCATACCTTTGATATCGTTATTAAACCGAAAATTGCAAGTTAGCTGTGATGGTGACAACGAAATGATGACCAATATGAAAAATTCACTATACGAGTCCATGAACATCAGATTTTCGTATATTGGACCCAAGGTTCAAGTCTAAATACCTCAATTCCAATGAAGTGGACATTGCGTTACAGAGCTAATATCTTTCTTGACTGAGTCTGAAGTGAGCGCGCAATCATCTCGCAGTACTGATAACGCCAATGTTTCTTCGGCTTTTAACTACATGCGTCTCGCAAGCTCACCACATACAGCAAGAAAAAGAGCCTTTGGGATGTGCACGATAATACGTCTAGTCAAACAGAGACCATAGAATCTGAAGACATAAAACACTTTCTGAAAGAAAAGATTCAGTCTTACCTGTCGGAGCCATTATTACAACGCAATGCTGACACATTGGAACAGCAGTCCATATCCTATATTGAGATGTGCAGTTTTAAAATATCTTACAGCTCCACCTACCAGTGTTCCGAGTGAGCAGCTGTTCAGTGCTGCTGGCCAAATATACTCGGATCGTCGCAATAATTTACGTGGCGAAAACGTAGACAAACTGCTTTTCTTGGCGTACAATATAAGACTTTTCAATTATGAATATTAATAATACCAAAAAACCAGTTTCAGTCGACTCTAGTATTCACCCATGTTTTAAATTATTTCACCAACTGCAAGAGGAAAATCCATGAACAGAATTTAACAGAGCTCATACTGATGTTGGCAAGGATATTGCCACCATGTTTTTTTCTTCCACTAAATATGATTGTTTTCTTTTTCTATAATAGTTATTAAAGTACCCACAATAAACCAAAAAAACGAGTTTTTATTTTTCCGAGACACAAAATTGCTTCTACCAGTTAAAGTGTTAACTTATATTCTGGCCATGGCGATATAACGAGGCCCCAGCAAGGCCCTCAAGGCCGAATGAAAGCTGACCCCCTGTGGCAGGAACTAGGAGAATTACTGAACTCCATAAGCGGAGGAATAATAAAGCCAATGGACACTTCCAAGCTAGTGTGTTCAATCTTAGAAATGAAATTGAAAATTTTGGTATACCAGAGATGACCTAATGAAAACCTGTACCATGCTGTACTGGTAGCTGCCAAAACGGTGGGAGTTGAACTGGAGGACAATGATCTCGATTGGGTTTCTTGCGTAGGCCCGCGCAAACCACCGGTAACCACGGCCTTACCTGAAGATGGCGCCAGAATGCCACGTCTAGTAGTAGTTCGACTTCTCCGAAGATCAAAGCGAGATCAATTTCTAAAAGCTACAAAATAATACAAGGAAAAATATAACCAGCTCAGACCTAGGCATAACTAAATCTCCCCGAAAGGTGTTCTTCAACGATAGATTGACTAAAGACAACAGAGACACTCGAGACACCAAACTCGGAGCCAAACAGCACGGATATTCATTCAGTTGGTGTAGTCAAGGCGCTATCTATGTTAGACAGCGAGAAGGTAATGCAGCCGCACTTATACAGTCACATAAGAATCTGGATCGATTGCTCCCGCTGGTTCCAGCAACTTGTAGTGGTTCTGAATAGTACTCTAACCTTTTTTTATAAATCGAATATCAATAAACTTATTAACAACTGGATTAACTTTTTGGAAATATCATTTTCACTATGCCACAATTTGCATAAGCCCCCAGTTTTTTTTCTTTCTTTTGCGTATCAATGTACAACAATTGTTTCAAAATGTTAATGCGAAATGTCTTTGCATACTGTTATTATTAAAATCTCTATATATTTTTAGCACGTTGCTTTACGACCCACCGGTGGCCCTATTGTACTATTCCATTCGGGCCAAGCCAAAATCGGGATATCTAGATAATGTTATTATCATAGAATATCAGAATATTGTATTACAATCTACTTTAGTGGAAGGGCTCGTCCACTAGGCAGTATATTTTGCCATGTTACCTATGTTTAGCCATAGTAATAACAATAGTAAAGTAATAGCGATGTAACATATACACAATAGAACATGTAACTAACATAATTTGTAAGAAATGTATTAGAATATAAACTACCAACTTATTAACAACTTGATGATTTTTAATTGATTAATACATAACTGGAACGTAATTGTTGTTTGTTTCTCATCAGAATCTTATCCAGTGTTCATGCGCTGGTGGCGCCCTATTAGAATTAAAGAATCACCACCAAACTCTGACCTATATACCCTTCTGAGTGTAACTTCCATTGGACGTAAACTGACAACTCCACGAACCATCATACGGTATCATACCCCCTGAGCTAGTGATGCCCACCTATCTGAAAAAACCACTAGTGTGCGGATAGGTGTAACAGTGTCTAATATAATAATTTCGCGCTAGTTAAGGGTGCTCACCCTATAGATATATGCTTTGTCAGCCAAAGCAGAGCATAGCAACATATCAAATGTATACGAGTCAGCATTTAGTTTACCCATGTAGAACTTTCTAAGAACACATTATGTCGATGCATCAATTTACCTCTTGTGCAATAAGTTATATATGACACCTATGTGAACTAACATTTTAATGTAAATTTCAATCTAATTCATTCTGTTCTCAGACTTTGCTTAAGTAACATTGTAATTCGGTTTATTAAATAAATGTTTTTTTTTATTTAAACCGTCTCACGAATCCTTGACTCGCTCTCAAATCTGTATGCTTACCTTCCTTCGGTCTTCTACTTTTAGTAGTACGCTTAAGAAAGCGTGTAACAGTGCTGAAACTTCGCGTGTAGGTGTACGTCCACCACCCTTTTGGCCGGATGACCCGGAAATGTGGTTTGCTAAGATGGAGTACCAGTTCGCGTTAGCAAATGTTACCGTAGACCTAACGAAATACTATCAGGTCGTATCTGCGATGGAACATCGCTACGCCTCTGAAGTAAAGGACGTGATTACAAATCCGCAAATACAAATAAGTATGAAAAACTAAAAACTGAGCATATAAAACGTTTTTCAGCGTCTCGGGAATGTAAAGTGAAGCAATAATTGATGCACGAAGAACTGGGTCACCGTAAACCCTCACAGTTTAAAGAAGAAGAAGAAGAAAGAAGATGAAGATTTCCTGAAGACGTTATGGTCGAACCGGCTACCGACCAATTTGCAAACAGTGTTGGCATCGCAACCTGACCATTCGCTGGACAAGTTGGCGGACTTGGCGGACACGGTTAACGATATCGCGCCGGTCGGACCCCTGCAAGTAGCAAGCGTAGTGGACGCGGGTATTGTCTCAACTGAAAGGCTATGTAGCCGCTAGAAACGTGGATATAAATTTTACTACAATGCAAACTACATAATATTTATTTATTTATACTTCGTACAGAAACATGTACAAGGTGGACTTAATGCCTTAATACTTTAATCTGTATATTTATTTGCTTTTCTATTGTTTGTTAGTTTGTAATTTGCACGGAAATAAATAAACCATAGAAAGGCTTGGATGACATTGGCACATTGGTTAAAAAAAGGGAACGCCGATACGAGGGCCCAAAACCGATAAATCGTTATGTTTGTCGACAACTGCACAGCTCAAAACAATATGCCCAAATTAGACTTTGTAAAATTATTGTACTTACCCGAAAATACCACAAGTAAATTGCAGCATATGGGTCAGGCTATTATCCACAACATCAAGGTTTACTACGACGAAGACGAAGACGAGGAACAAAATGACGAGGAAGAAGAAGAAGACTCCAGGAAAAATTTTAAAGCGTCAGGCAATGGAAGCTTTAGAAACTTTACATAAATATTTCGAAATGTCAAATATTGATAATTCTATTATAATATTTTTGATCAAATTTATTCCATCGAGAACCAGGTTTCAGCAACAAGCAATCAAGTACAAACAAACATAACCGATTACTTTAAGGAAAGAATTAAGATTATTTTAGTACAAAAGGTTATGTTTAGTACAAATGATTATTTTAATGACGACAATGCTTGGGTGTAGCGCTCGCTCCAGCAGGACACATCTTTATGTACAAAATCTTATTTTGAAAAGAGTAATTGCGGAGTTTATTGCCGGCTCTTCTCAGTAAAAGCAACCTTCCGAACCGGTGTTAGAGTCTGACCGTTCATAAGTGCCTGTGAAGGCCTATTTGAATAAATATTTCATTTCATTTCACAAAAGGCTTTCTACTACACTCAACGATTATTTTGATGACTACAATGCTTAGATGTAGCGCTCGTTCCAGCAGGACACATCTTTATGTACATAATCTTATTTTGAAAAGAGTAATTGCTAAGTTTATTGCCGGCTCTTCTCAGTAAAAGCGGCCTTCCGAACCGGTGTTAGAGTATGACCATTCACAAGTGCCTGTCAAGGCTTATTTGAATAAATATTTCATTTCACCGCCGCAAGTAAATAAGATTGAAATAGTTGTTCCAATGGTTGGCCACAGTTTTTTAACATAAGATTGAATTTTAGCGAAGATTGAAAAAGAAACCCTAAAAACAGTCCATTATATGTGATCCACAAGATTATGTGGATGTTTTCAAAAGGCATGCGACTGTTCACTATGTAGAAGATGTTGAAGTTATAATTGGAGGGATGAAGTCGTTAAAGTCATTGTAACGGGATGTTGGCATTTCAAATTAAATCGCGTTAAAAAAAAACAAGCTTTTTTTTATACCAAGGGCCGACAAACAAGCGGACGGTCCACCTGATGAAAAGTGGTCACCGCCGCCTATGGACAATTGCAACCCTAGGGGCATTACCAATGCGTTTTCGACCCTGAGACGTGAAGTTGTTGAGTCTCATGTGCCTGTAATTTCTAAACTTAAGAACCCTTAATGGGAAAAATCTCTAGCTAATAGTAGTTCATATTATAGACAAAACAAATCATTTTTATGTCCAATAAAATAACCTTTTTTACAATTAGAAATCATACCTTTAGGCATTACAAAGAAATATTTTAACCTCAAGTGACGATTTCAATTTTCAAATGGCTACTTATTTTAATAGACATTTTAGGACAAAATGGGGGACTTTTAAATCCGCGCGTACCTCAGCAATCGCTATCGATTTCAACAATGTAATTGTATTACGGAATTTTCGACTCTACAATAACAATACAACTAAAAGGATATTATTGTCACTTTCAAACATGTCTTAAGAAGGACAAGATCTAGGCCTCACTGAAACGAAAATAACCAAAAAAATAACATTTCACTTTGTACGTGTTACCCTTGCTCGCCGATAACACTGGTCAACACGACTTTTTGCCGTTTGTCCAAATATATATTTTCGGTATCCCTAATGTTCATGTATTAACAGAAAAATAATAAAAATCTTCTATTACATCGAGATGTCCGAAAAAAAATTTTTTTGCAAATATGACAAAAATTTGAGGGTATGTCGAAATAAGTCATCACTATTGATCATAATACCAAAACTAAAACTGCTACTCGTAAGTACACTATATACCCTCACTTTTCGATGCGACATAATTGTTGGTTCTTGACGTTTAATATTAATACAACGATTATAGAAGTTAACGGCGTACTATTTTTATCGTTTTTCTGCGGAGTTTATTTAATTGTGACAAGTTTTTGGAGTTATATTTCGGATATTTTAATTCAAACAAGTGTTAGATATACACCGCTTACAATATGAATCGAAAGTGCTCAAATTCACCAGACCTTTTTTGTTTTATTTGTGGAAAATTTACTTCCATTTCAAATCGAGAACGGCCTACACCGTCACTAAACAATTTTTATAATTTGTATTTTGGTTCGAACATTCCAAACACTATTAACAAACCTTGGGCACCAAGTTATTTTTGTCTAAGGTGTGTACGCTATTTAAGAGGATGGTCTAAAGGTACCGACCCAGCAATGCCATTTTCTAAACCTGTTATTTGGAGGGAACAAAAAGATCACGTAACTGACTGTTATTTCTGTCTGACTAAACTGAAGGGATATTCGTACAAGACAAGAGATAAAGTTGTGTATCCTGATGTAGAATCCGTAACAAAACCTCTTCCTCACAGTGAAAAGTGTCCACCACCGCAACCTCCAAAGCAGGGAACAGATATAGAGAAGAAGGTAAGCGACATAGAATCAGATTGTTCAACTCAGACCACCATTCCGTCACAAGATTTCCTTGTAAATGAAAAGGAACCACATTTAATACGGCAAGGAGAACTAAATGATTTGGTCAGAGACCTAAGTCTGTCTATAAAGCTCAAGCTGAACTCTTAGGTTCTAGACTTCAACAATGGAATTTACTGCACTCTAGTACACAGATATCTGTTTATAGGCAACGCGATGCTGAATTTGTGGACTTTTTCGCAGAAGAAAGTGGTCTCACATATTGCAATGATGTGCGGGGACTCATGGAGAAATTAGGATACGACTATTCACCAGACAAATGGAGACTATTCATTGACTCTTCAAAATTAAGTTTAAAAGCTGTCTTACTGAATAATGGCAATGATCTTGCATCTGTACCTTTAGCACATGGCGTCCACATTAAAGAAACATATGAAAATATAAAGAATCTGCTCAAGAAAATTCAGTACAACCTTCATTCTTGGAAAATATGTGCGGATCTAAAAGTTGTGGGAATAATACTGGGATTGCAAGGAGGCTACACAAAATACTGTTGTTTTTTATGTGAGTGGGACAGTAGAGCTAGAAGCGAACATTACATAAAAAAGGATTGGCCAATGAGGATAAATTTCATCCCTGGACAAAGAAATGTTTCTGAAAACCCCTTAGTAGAACCGAACAATATTATTTTGCCACCGTTGAATAAAATTGGGTCTCATCAAAAATTTTGTTAAAGCCATGGATAGAAATGGAGAAGGTTTTCTATATTTAAAATCTATATTTCCTCGACTGAGTGAAGCTAAATTGAAAGAAGGAATTTTTGTAGGACCGGATATAAGGAAGATCATGAAGGATTCCAATTTCCTTTTAAAATTAAACACAGAGGAAAAAAATGCATGGCTTTCATTTGTTGACGTTGTAAAAAAATTTTTAGGAAACAAAAAATCTCCAAACTATGAGAAAATGGTGTCAAAATTACTAGAGGATTATAAAGCCTTAGGATGTAATATGTCCTTAAAAATGCATTTCTTGCATTCCCATCTTAACTTTTTCCCAGAAAACTTAGGTGCGGTGAGCGACGAACACGGGGAAAGATTCCATCAGGATATCATGGCGATGGAAAAGAGATATCAAGGAAAATGGTCGCAGATTTTTGTTGGACATTAAAACGAGATGTCCCAACGTGCAGTTACAAAAGACAAGCAAAACGACCCAAAAAATCATCTGAATAATTTTTTTTTTAAATGATTATCGTTAAAAGTAAGCCCAATTTTTGTTTTTCAATAAAAACATTTTTCTACGTAATTGGCTGTATGCAATTTTTTTTACACACATATCTTGACTACCCATTAGCTAAGGTATAAAAAAAAAGTAGTGGCGAACAACGGCAAAAAAAAAGTTTTTTTTTTGTTGACCAGTGTAATTTTTTTTTCCTGAAGGCTGGGAATACATTAAGCAGCATTCTGAATTTTTGTCACAAATTTCTAAGAAATAAAATGAATATATAAAAAATTTTGAAAATGTTTGGTTTGCGAACTTTCAAAACTTCGTATGAAAAAACCAACACCCGCTAAAAACCCTTAAAGGGAAAAATCTCGATCTCGACAAGTAACAATCTATGTTACAGAAAAAAAACAAATTATTTGTATGTCCAATAAAATAAAATAACTTCTTTCAAAATTAAAAATCATACCTTCAGGCATTCCAAAAGAAATATTTAACCTCAAGTGACGATTATTAATTTGAAAGCAGTACTTCTTTTGATGGACATTTTTTAACAAAATGGCGGACTTTTAAATCCGCGCGTATCTCAGCAATCCCTGCCGATTTCAGCAATGTGATTGTATTGCGTTATTAGACAGTTATTGAACAACATTGTAGAGTTAGTATTTCAGACTTTATAAATAGCTGAAGAAAGTAATGGCGGATGCGTAGCCAAACTTAAATCCAGCTGCATTTCAGCAACTGGTGTACACTTCAGGAATGTGATTGTATTGCGTTTTGAGATAATTGTCGTACGACATTGTAGTTAATATTTCATATCTTCTAAACGGTGTTACAACATGAAAACACAATCTTTGAACAGGTCTTTGAGAGCTCTCACCTTGCTTAGTATGTGCCCAAAGATTGTAACCACACGAAATTAATATGGAAAGGGAAGTAACAACAGAAGAGGCAGATTTTAAGGGTAGAATTGATGTGGTGTTTATTTATACAAAACCTAGAAGGGCAGACTTGAGACTCGAAGAATTTGGTGACAAATTTTCAACCATATTGCCTGCCAAAAAAAATCAGAGATTTGTGGTAAACGCCGAAATTTATCGAACTACAACGAAGGCACGAGAACGGGAGAACTTTCATTTGACAAGCTGCAAGATAATTTTCATCATCTTGTTAAGTTATTTATATGAATCAAAATATAGTTTAAATTAAAGCCTTTAGACTTTTAGTCAATCTGGAACTGACTTAGAATTAATAAATCTTCGACTTTAGGCAGCAATCCATTTTAAGTCACCATCTGTTGAACACTATAATAATAAAATCTTGTACAAAATAAACATGAGACTTAACAACTTCACGTCTCAGGGTCGACAACGCATTGGCGATGCTCCTAGTGTTGCAAATGTCCATAGGTGGTGGTGACCACTTACAATCAGGTGGACCGTCTGCTTGTTTGTCGGCCCAAGTGGCATAAAAAAAAAAGCTAAATATACAATAGGTAACAACAATACTATATTCATAATTATAATCTTTTTCACACAGGATGAGTTGTGACAGTTGCAGGTTACCCATATCTTGTGAAATAGCACTTGATTACTCTGAGTTACAGCAAATGCTTCACGAGACCTTGCTATGTTACAGTATCCCCTTATTACGTCGAAATAAACACAAACCATTGAGAAATCTTATAAAACACCATGTGTCACAACTCATGCTAATTGAAAATACAACAATATGATCTTTTAAGTAACCAAAAAGTCGATTTTTATATTCAGTACAATAGGGATGTGTCCTGACATGTCAAATCAGCAATTCTTTATGAAATGTCAAAACGATCGAATGTATGGAGTTTTGTATGAAATAGCACGTTGTGACGTCATAATTGTACAGCATCAAATAACATGCTCTTTATGATTAGATCGGTACTGAAAAATCACATTAATGATTTAATTTTGATCATATTTAATGTTTTCGTATATTTTTGGATGTTCAATACACTGGTTAGTGTTTGATCATTTATCTTTAATACAGGACACATCCCAATTAAGAAGTCAGATCCATTTCATACAAGTGTTTAGACATTGAATAAGTAACTGATTTGACATAATAAATATTGGATTTAGAACATTTTTTTTAATAATTCACTTCTGTGATAACACACAGGTATTGTCAGTAAGACTAAATATATCTAAGTTCGTATTTTAAAAAGAGTTATTGCTGGCTCTTCTCAGTAAAAAAACAACCTTGCGAATAAATTAGAGAAACTATTCAAAAGTTTTTCCAAAGACCTATTTAGAATGACAATTTTCATTACAAAACTATTTGTCTCAGGCGTGACCTTGGGGAAACCCATTGTAAGATTATACAAAAATATCTAGTAACTAATTCCGCTGGATCTCCTTCTCTGTCAAGTCCCAAACAAGGAAACTAGACAGGAAATCGACTCGTGTTTCGCTTCTACACGAACCATCTTCAAGACGTATTAGACCGGCTGTCACTGACTGACACGGACAGAAACTTTCTGTCCGCTGGTCGGCGAGGTAACACGTCTGTGGTGCTACTACGTCCAGTCACTGTTTCTTATTTTCAACTAGCTGTCCCCCGCGGTTTTACCTGCGTTCCCGTGGGATGTCACATGTATTATACATAAAAACATTCCTCTTCAATCACTATCTTTTAAAAAAACGGCATCGAAATAAGTTGCGTAGATTTAAAGATTTAAGCATACATAGGGATATAGGGACAGAGAGCGACTTTGTTTTATACTATGTAGTGATCCATTAATTTGATAAAAGATTCAAACCCAAAAACTACAACATAACTAATGCTTATTATAATTTTGGGAAATAATAAACAAACTACAAATCATATATACTATATTACATAATATACATTTTTTTGCACATATACATAATCATTGTAATGTATACCTTGTCTCCGTGGGCTACGTGTTATTTTCGTAACCTTCCGTCTTCATATCGTTCAGACCCAATTCTTCATTCTGCTCGTACGTGCGTTCGTAGCGAGTAATTTTTAAACCTGCAAAATTTATAAGAAAATAAATATCCCGGAACCTTCATCACACGCCATCTGATCCCAAACTAAACAGTACCTCTACCATGAGTTGCTATCGAAACTTAGGTACTTTAGTCACTAGCGAGTAAACTACTATCGATACAGTATTTCTCGATAGCAACTGTCAAATTTGTGACTACCGAATTATATATACTATAGAAAAGGCTAAAAAACGTTACTCGCTAGTGTTTACATTTCGATAGGTTTTTTACCTATCGATTTTAGTTCTTTAGGTGACCGCTAGTGGCGCTGTACACATTTGCCATAGAAATGTTTTACGCCGTCGCTAGCGAGTACGTACGTTAAAAACTCATGGTAAAGGCACAAAGCTTGTACTATGGAAACCAGATAACTGATATAATACATACTACCCCATTTTCCTAACTATTTTACTTATATATTTCGTCCGAGTTCCCGAGGGAAGTAACATTTTCCCGGCACAAAAAGTATCCATTGTTATTCTAGGACGTTTCCATTATTCGTGCCAAGTTTCAACCAAATCCGTTCCGAAGTAACAAATATCGACATTTATATTTACACCCAGACACTGAAGAACTGACATATTCATGTATACAAATGTTTGTCCTGGGTGGGAATCGAATCATGACCTGTGTCAGATAGGGTCTAACTACCAAGTCAACTGGCCAGTCATTCATAATGCTACCAACAGGGATTTGAAATCCCCATACAATTTTAAAAGGCTAGTACCTGGATGGCCGAGCATTGCTCGGGATTTCTTTACTAACGTGACTTCTACCGTATTCTCTTATTTAAAGCACTGTCATATATACCTAGATACGAATTAGTTGCGACAATAAAGGGCTCCCAATAACAGTATTTCTCACAAAAGATCTAACTTGAAAACCTTACATTCTATTGACATTGTAGCAGTTTTCATTGCCTAAAAACACGGATAAAACGACATTTTCTGAAAATGAAACCTAGCTAGATCGATTTAACGCCCCTGAAACCCCCTGCATACTAAATTTCATGAAAATCGTTGGAGCCGTTTCCGAGATCCTAATTATATATATATATATATATACCAACTTTTAAAAGGCTATTAATTCATATTATAGAGAGGCCATCAAATGCATGTGCATCTGGGCTCCATCAGAGATGTACGAGGTAGGTGTTCGGCGAATCCGCTTCATATCGTTAACCAAAATGTCTAATCATAAATTCAAAAAGTTCCTGAGCGAAATAAGCATACATATGAACCTTCCTCTTCAATAATTCTGTCTATTGATGACAAAAACATTAAAAACCGTTGCATATTTTAATAGGTCTAAGCGTACAAACGGCGCAAGCGACTTTGTTTTATAACGTACTAGCTGTCCCCCGCGGTTTTACCCGCGTTCCCGTGGGATGTCACATGTATTATACATAAAAACCTTCCTCTTCAATCACTCTATCTATTAAAAAAACCGCATCAAAATCCGTTGCGTAGTTTTAATGATTTAACCATACATAGGGATATAGGGACAGAGAAAGCGACTTTGTTTTATACTATGTAGTGATAAGGAAAGTCAATTTATTTAAGTATCACAAAATATCCAGGTGTAATGGCCTCACCATCATCAGGCGTCGCGGGATCCTCGTCGTTGAGGCTCTGCACATAAGAGTTCCCCGCCGCGTCGTCCAACACCAGCGTGACGGACAGCTTGCATTCCAACACAGAGTTCAGCTTCTCGATGAACCTGGAAACACAGTAACATATATTACCTTAAAATTCAATCAATTATATACCTAGCTGTAAGTTTTCCTCAAAATAATTAAAAAAAAATAAAAAAAATTTAACATAAAAAAAAAAAACAATCCAAACTGCAGTAAAATAGGGAGACAAACATGGAAACCACCAGTGCCTTTACCATGAGTTTTAACGTACGTACTCGCTAGCGACGGCGTAAAACATTTCTATGGCAAATGTGTACAGCGCCACTAGCGGTCACCTAAAGAACTAAAATCGATAGTACGAGTCGATAGGTAAAAACCTATCGAAATGTGAACACTAGCGAGTAACGTTTTTTAGCCTTTGCTATAGTATATATAATTCGGTACCGAGAGTCACAAATTTGACAGTTGCTATCGAGAAATACTGTATCGATAGTAGTTTACTCGCTAGTGACTAAAGTAAGTTTCGATAGCAACTCACGGTAGAGGTACTGATGGTAAGTGAACACCGCCTATGGACATTAGCAACACCTGAACATCGCCGATGCGTTGTCGACCCTGAGACGTGAAGTTAAGTCTCATGCGCCTGTAATGTCACCGGCCGCACCTTGCTAACCGAAACAGTAATACAAGTGCACTACTGCTTCACGGCGGAAATGGGTCAGGTAGTACTTCCCCGGACGAACAGTACAGTGAGAGCTATAATAGTTCTAAGACTCTGACACTTACGCTTCAGCGATGCCCCTGGTGTTGCAATTGTCTATAGGCGGCGGTGACCACTTACCATCAGAACTGATGGACCGTCTGCCTGTTTTTCGACCCAACATGTGTGCCATAATAAATAAATATCCTGACAGATTCTTTGCTCACGGCTACCTGATCACAAACTAAGCAGAGCTTTTAATATAGACATGTACATGTGATGGGAATCGAACCCACGACCTGCGTCGTGGTAGTCAGGATCACAGGCGTAGTCGTACGGCCAAATTTAATATACGATCCCGATCTAAAAACGCAAGGTTGAAGTACATCGAAAGATCGTTAGCCAAATCGAAGGTCGCGGGTTCGATTCCCACCCAGGACAAACATCTGTGTGCATGAACATGCCTGTTCTGTGTCTGGGTGTAAATATCTATATGAGTATGTAATATATTTAAAAAGTAGTATACCAGTTACCTGGTAGCCATACTACAAGCAGTACACTCTGCTTAGCTCGGGAGCAGGTAACCATGTGTGGAGAATGTCTTGGGACATTTATATATAAAAAAAAAAAAAAACAAGTCCATCCTCACGTTTCCATCCCCCCCTTGTAGATGGCGGGCGCGTCGCCCACGACCTGGTGCAGCAGCTGGTCGCGCGTGGCGGCCACGAGCCCCTCGGCCGTGCTGAAGCGGCCGCCCAGCGCCGCGCCGCCCACCTCCAGCTCCAGCTCCGGGATGCTCAGCATGCACGTCTCCGACTGTGGGAACCAAATTAGCTTTACTTGTGTTCACGAAATATGTTCTATAATAGGGAACAGCTCTACTCTGTGAAATGATGTGTGCAATAAATGTATTTTTTCTAGAAATTTACTGCATTTCAGAAGGAAAATAAAGACCACACCAAACTAGTATCAAATATACCTTTAATATGTCCCTCGAAAAGTCCTCCCTGCTGGCCACCCTGACCTCGAACCGCACGCCTTTATCTTCTATTCCACTCCCAGACTTCACCTGGAAAAGACAATTATATATTTAGGTCAGACTAGATATGACGGGGGATAAAAATTGGCTAAGTTACTCTGTATGATATCAACAAGCAAAAGTTCCGTCAAAATCGAATCAGCCTTTTTGGATTTTTACCGGATAGTTTATGTAACATACATAGAACATAAAAAGTGTGCCTTCACTTGGAATAACTGAAAAACTTTAGATTATTTTCTTATTTGTTTAAAAATACAAACTTTAAACAAACCTGATAGCTGTCCGCCGCGGTTTCACCCGCGTTTATCGATATCATATATAGCCCATAACCATCTAGGAAAAAATCCGCGTCGAATTATCTCCCAGCAGTCCCATGCCCATATGTTCAATAGTTTTGAGGTGATGGTGCGTCAAAGAAACCCTATTTTGCTCATAAATGTTTTTTTTCTTTTTTTTTATACCATGGGTCGACAAACAAACGGACGGTCCACCTGAAGGTAAGTGATCACCGCCGCCTATAGACATTTGCAACACTAAGGGCATCGCCAATGCGCTGTCGACCCTGAGATGTGAAGTTGTTAAGTCTCATGTGCCTGTAATGTCACCGGCCGCACCTTTCTAACCGTAACAGTAATACAAGTGCACTACTGCTTCACGGCAGAAATGGGTAAGGTGGTAGTACTTCCCCGGACGAACTCTGCACTAAGAGCTCTACTACTCTCAATGTATTATTATATTAAGTACGAATATGATTAAGTTTTCCAAACGACATAAACAAAGCCCACAGTCAATGTATCACTCAGTGTAAAAGTAGTATATCAGTTATCTGGTTTAGTACAAGCTCTGCTTAGTTCGGGATCAGTTTTTGCTTTGGGAACTAAATTAATTGCTGTGTCTGGACGTGGGTACTTACTTCGTTAGTGCGATGTCCACACACGTCGCATGTCGTCGCCATTATCACCACTTGCTTAAAATGTGGAATGTCTGTGACAAACAATAAAACAATTAAATGTATAAAAAAGATTCTTAAAATAAATAAATGTTGTTATATAAGTATGTTAACGGTTGTAATTAATGGGATATGCTTTTCAAAAATTTTATAATCTTATATAAAAATATCAAGTAACTAATGCCGCTGGATCTCCTCTGTCAAGTCCCAAACAAGGAAACTCGACAGGAAATCGCCACGTGTTCCGCTTCTACACGAAGCATCTTCAGGACGTATTAGACCCGCTGTCACTAACAGAAAACTAATAATAATAAATACCCTGGGACATTCTTTTACACACGACCATCTGATCACAAACTAAGCAGAGAGCTAAATACATACGTATATAGATATTTACACCCAGACACAGAACAAACAGACATCTTATGTTCATGCACACAAACGTTTGTCCTGGGTGGGAATCGAACCCGCGACCTTCGACTTGGCAAGTAGGGTCGCTAACCACCAAGCCAATTGGCCTGTCAATATAAGTCAAAACTAGAGATAAAATACTTACTAGTAACCTTCATATTCGTGTCAGCTGGTGCATTACAATCCGGACAGTTAGTCCTGAACTGCAACACCTCATCAGCCTCCATCTTGTCGTAGGAACACTGCTCGGGGTCCGTGGGTGACAGGAGCTTGTCTTCTTGACCCTGATCGAACTCCTCAGCTGCCTGTCAACAAGCAGAGATATCAACCATATTGTTATGAAGCTGAATATAGTAAATATGTATATCCCGGGACATTCTTTACACACGGCCATCTGATCCCAAACTAAGCAGAGCTTGTACTATGGAAACCAGATAACTGATATACTACATTTACTACTTTCTTTTTTTTTCTAAATAAATAGATATTTACACCCAGACACAGAACAAACAGACATGTTCATGCACACAAATGTTTGTTCCGGGGTGGGAATTGAACCCACAACCTTCGACTTAGCAGTCAGTCGCTAACCACCAAGCCAACTGGCCTGTCAAAGCTCTTGTAACTGTAGGTAGAATTTTGATTTTTCCTGTATGATTCTTGAAGGACTACTAATGGATTCATCTAGCCTGTTTATCTGTTCTAAAATTTTTGGACAACTAGCTCTCACTTGGTTTTACCCACGTTCCTGAAGGATGTCACGTTTTCCCGGGATAAAAAGTAGCCTAATGTTATTCCATATACCTTAATCCATGATGCCAGCAGTCAATATGCTGCGGTGACCATTTACCATCAGACAGGCATTTAGTTAGTATGCAACCTTAGTAATATAATACAAAATGCATTGCAGCATGCATTTCACCTCCTCATGTGTAAATATTCCAAGTGTGTGGTTTTCCTCTTTAGTTCTCTTAAAGTCCGTCCTGTCACACCCTGGATCCCTGCGCGGCGCATCAGGGTTCTCAACATAGCAATTACCTGGAACAAAAAACTAAATTTTATATACAGAATGTTCCAAAACTACCTGTAAAGCCGAAAGAAGGTTAAATGGGGCCTATATACGAGTCCATTCACAATTGACAGCCCAATTGGCTTGGTGGTTAGCAACTCTGACTGCCAAGTCGAAGGTCGCGGGTTCGATTCCCATCCAGGACAAACATTTATGTGCATGAACATGTCTGTTTGTTCTGTGTCTGGGTGTAAATATCTATATATGTATGTATTTAGAACATTAAAAAAAGTAGTACATGTAGTATATCTGGTTACCATAGTACAAGCTCTGCTTAGTTTGGGATCAGATGGCCGTGTGTTAAAGAATGTCCAAGGATATTTATTTATTTAATTAAGAACCGTAGTACATAACATGGCTAACAAACATGGAGACGGTCCACCTGATGGTAAGTGGTTACCGCAGCCTATAGATATTTCCAACACTAAGGGCATCGCCAATGCGTTGTCGACCCTGAGACGTGAAGTTGTCTAGTCTTATATGTCTGTTATGTCGCCGGCCGCACCTTTCTAACCAAAACAGTAATACAAGTGCACTACTGCTTCACGGCAGAAATTGGTAAGGTGGTAGTACTCTGCAATAAGTGCTCTACTATTAAGTTTAAATAAAAACCATAAAAAGATATCTTCATAATCAAACAGATCGGTTCAGACCCAGCGTCTAGGTTAAGTCTCAATACATATTTTATATAGTTTCTAGAAATATTGCTTGTACCTATATTGTCATTGGGAGTGTGCATTTTTGGCATTACATTCATCTTGGTATTCTTTTTCTGTAAGTATACATGTCTTGAGTTACAACCCAGCTCATAGTAGTATATCAGTTATCTGTTTCCATAGTACAAGCTGCTTAGTTTGGGATCAGATGGCTGTGTGTAAAGAATTTCCCGGGATATTTATTATATTTATTTGGGTGGTTCTCACCGCTGATATCTTCAAGTATGAGCGTCCACGGAGTCTCCAGTGCTCTTAACTTTTTTAACTTGTCCACAAAGGTTTCTATCTGCTCTGCTGCCTCAGGATGCTGCTTCCTGCGGTTGTCTTGATCTTGAGTGAGGCCTGACACAGCCCGGGAGATGAGACCTTCCACTGTGGTTACCTCTGTTGGTAAAAATATTCAGTTTTAAAAGAAATTCCTTGTATGTTGGCCGATGTGGTATATAAAAAAAAGATTATGGTAACACTGTTGATCATGCTTCCCTCAAACAGCATTAAGAGCTCTATAGCTTCTCTTTTGTTGGTTCTCTATGTAATTATTTGTTTCAGGATCTATTTGCTGGCAATTCCCCTTTTATAATGCCCGCTACAAAGTGAGATCAAGCAGATGACGAGTACAAAATTGAGAGGTGTCAAGGGACACCTGGATGGAATGAAAATACACATTGGAATTGACCAAAATGCTGAGTTTAGGTCCAGTGTTGAGAAAAACTTGTTTCTTATAATAATTACTAATTATACTAATTTATAAATGGAACAGAATTTTAAACATGTTGTATGTAGCCTTTAAATAAATAATGAAAAAAACAAACCCAATAATAAACCATATCATTTAAATTTCGAAAAAAAGTGTCATTACTTTTCGTATGATTTTTTTCCGTCTAGCCCCCTTTCACAAAGCGCGATAAGGAACTTCATTCCAATAAAAACAATAAACAAAAAAATCTTACCTCCTTTTTGACTCAGTGGTGGTATCTCAAAGTCCAACTCTGGTATTTTAACACTTGTGTAGTCACTCTTCACAACTTGTCGGTTCATGTCTATTGGGGTCTGAACTCTTAATTTCCATCTGTAACCAATAATAATATAATTACATTCCTATGAAAAATTAATTATATCCATTGTGCTTTTTACATGTATAGTAATGTATGCATGTATGTGCAGTCCCCTGTCTCATTTTAAAATTGTAAAGCGCTATGGATTTTGTATCATTTATTAAATTTAAAAAATTATCTAAATTTCCATATTTACCAAGTCTTACCAGCCCAATAAAGGAAACAATAAAAATCTTATGCTTCGTCAAGTTAAATATCTGTGTACCAAAGTTCTTGTATTCTAAGGTATTGTGCTTGTTTATCAGCTCCTGCAGTATGAAATTAATAAATGAATACAATGCGTACCTCACCCCCAACTCCGCATAAGCTCCGCCTGGCTGTATCTCGTTGTTCTCGTATCCACACTCCTCGCACGAGAAAGACATGAGCACCACATTCTTGTAATGCGGTATACGAGTCATTAGGAGACGTGTCATACCCTGGAACGGGAAACATGTATTTTTATTGAGTGAACTTGTTTTTTTGTTGCTTTAAGACTGGAATTATTGCAAGATGAAATCACAGAAAATTTTAAATGGCGCCGTACACGCTCGTGACGCTCGTCTCGTCGTCTCTCGTGCCTCTCGTCGCGTAGAAACTCGATACGAGAACACGCCAAGTACACACTCATTGAATCAATTGAACTCGCCTCTTTATTTTATCGCGTAATAAACAAAACCGACACGCTTCCGACAGCGACCAAGGGCCGCGAGACGCTACGAGAGCACCATGTACTCACTCGTACTCGGCCTGTCTCGTGGTGTCTCGACGACTGCAATCGAAGCAATGGTAAATATCATCTGAGATATTACACACGTAGCGCCGTTTTGACGAGTGCGCCAAAAAACTAGCCAG
Source organism: Habrosyne pyritoides (assembly GCA_907165245.1). Taxonomy (NCBI): domain Eukaryota; kingdom Metazoa; phylum Arthropoda; class Insecta; order Lepidoptera; family Drepanidae; genus Habrosyne; species Habrosyne pyritoides. The sequence goes on from OU015615.1 coordinate 6,466,488, forward strand.
TATGGAAGTTAAAATTTCCATTGCGCATACTGCATTGTGGCGCATTATAATTTTTTTTTTCTTTCAAATTTAAGCGATTATGCTACGCTTGCATTCGTGCTCAGGGCATAGCACCGATTCCAAATTCAAACATTCATATTCATAATATTAGTGAGTTTGGTTTGTGAGATGTAGAAAAAAAAATATTTTCACCCAGACTTGTGGACATATTGCGACTAAATAAAGCGCCATAATTCTTTTCCCTTTATGAGGTTTAAGGTTATATTACACCGGCTCAAATACTATATGGCTTCGTTAGAGTAACCTGAATGTATACAAAACCGAGACATTTCTATTATATTCTTATTAGAAATGCAACGGCGATCCTTCCAGAATATTCGCCATATTTTACTTACATTAGAGTGACAATTCATGCAGAGTGACTCGATTTCTGTGACCTCAGGATCTGGGTCTTCGCCCGAGAGATCCCTGAACACCGGCTTTTGCTCTACACTACACATTTTGAGAAATATTCACGAAAAGTAATTAAAAACTCGATTGACACAGTCGGTCGGTACCGAGCATATGACGAACGCACGTTTTATATGCGGAGCAAGCAGTGTTGCCGGCACTCGATTGCAAAAAGTTGCCTGTTGCGATCAAATTGATCCCAAATGTAAAATAGTCAATTTTATTGAGAAGACATCCATTATCGAACCACACGTAGCTAACTCATTTGAATTATATAATTTAATGTATAAAACTATTGATTAATCCTCATTTACTTTATAATATCTTTAACACTACCGAGTCATAAATAATAATCATCAAATACTGGAAAGGAGTTTTGACTTGTGAAAAATCTATAACATTACGATGTACTATACATCTGTAGAAAAATAAATGTTATTATTGGGACATCCAGTTGCAAAAAAACCAAACGGAAAAATTTACTTTCAACTCGAAAGCCACAGACACGAGCAACGTGTTTTGTTTGAGCTCATTATTTTACAATGCAACGCATACCTATTCTATCTTATTCGATATAAGGTCTATTTTAGTATGAACAGGAAACCAAATTTTGTAACTGAAAAGCACATGCGCAGTTTAGGGTACCAGGGGAGAGGTGTTGCCGTTGTCAATAATTAAATAGGGTGATCACGGTCGTGTAATTTTATGTTTAGTTTCGATCCTACGACGACTGTTTAAAAGTGGTATGGGCAGTATATTGAATAAGGATGTTAACAAATTTTACGATTGTGTGCCCATGTCGAATTCAAAAGAATGGAAAGACGTGATTAGAAGAAATTCAACGGATTTAGATCCAAAGTTGTCAAGCCCCCAGAACTTTACCGGTGGATTGTTATAACTGTATTGTCTGTTAGTGCAAATAAATTATTATTAATTCGCAGTTATGTTTGGTTGATTGTTTAATTTGTTAGTGGGTTGCTTTTTTGGTTGGTTAGTACATCTGTCATGAGTTTTGATTTCCTATAGCCCACGGACCGTCACTTACACAAATCTTAATTTTAAAGAAAATAAATCAATGAAGAAAATTTATTTTTTGTTTTAATATTATTGTATATAGGTAGAGAAATATTTGTTCTAACATATCTAAGTAAAATATTCCTGAATCATTCATGACACCTTTAATCATGATAATTCAAAATTTTTATATTTGTTTTTCGAAGTCCAGAGTTATCAAAATGCCTTAACGGAAAAAAGCAATTCAAAATTAAAAACCATTTATTCAGTTTAGACCCGCGGAAGGCACTTATGAAGGTCAAATTTAAAGCTACTGAAGCTACTACAAATATTTTTATATAATTCCTGATCAATTAATTCCTTAGTGCGCGTTTTTCAATTTGTTGTTATTTATAACTTTTTTAACTTCAAAACGTGAGCTAAGAGATAGTACTTATCCCGCAAGTTATGAAAATAATGAAATATTATATTTAACATTTTAGTTTTAGTTTGTAATATGGGTATTTAATTCAACCCCTATAAACTAAATGATGCAATCACCCCTCTCACTCTCATCGCACGCAAAACTTTAAGGAAGTCACGTTTTCACCATTGAACCAACTACCAGGATGCCAGTACACGGTAGAAGTGTCCCCTACTTAGTGGGTGCAAACAACCCCCCCTCCCACTCTCATCGACCCACCAGTCCACCCTTGATGAATTATGATGTAAGCATAACCCCAACTACCAGGCTAGCAGTAAACGGTAGAAGGTTAATAGCTCGAATTGTTTTTTATTTAATTACCCTATAAACTACATAGTGGGTGCAATCCAATGTCGTATTATAATGAAAACACGTCAGTCACCAAGATCATGGGCCTCAAAAACTGGAATTTGGATATATGCACAATAAGAGTAAAGCAAAAAATTTACAAATTGTTTATTTGTGTGTATCACATGTTCCTTTAAGCTCCGTACCAAAGGGTGGCAAACTAGATCCGCTGTCTGCCTGTCATCCGTCCGACTGTCTGTCTGTGTATCTCATAAACATTAATAGGTTTTATTGAAATTTTCACAGAGTGTGTACTATTATGGGCGCTATTACAAGAAATAATAAATATTAAACTTTATTCCAAGAAAGTTTTTCCGGCGTCATCCTACTAATATTTTAAACGCGAATGTTTGTATCTATGGATTTTTGTTACTCTTTCACGCAAATCCAGCAAGCGGAATTAGCTGCAACTTGGCACATAGAAAGAGCATATTCTAGAATAACATGTAGGCTACTTTGATCACGGGAAAACGTGACATCCCTCGGGAACGCGGGTACAACCGCGGGCTCAGCAAGTGGAATAGTAGTATAGTAGATTAGTATATAATAATATCGACGATTAAAAGGCGACGTGACTCAACCGCCATTTTTGACGAAAGTAACTTTTTTCTCAATGAATTATACTACTATGATGGCGCATGCACAAATTCGTTGAAGCTTGCATTTAGTTTTAATATTCAACAGCTTCAATGTGAATGTTAAGAAGTTTTGATGCAGTATCTGTTTTTGGGATTTAACATTTTCAAACAGCTCTCCTGTAAAGTTTTCAAAATGGCGCTTGAATCAAGTCGCCTTTTAACTGTCGATATAGATTGTACGGTGCTACGGAACCCTTTCTATGCGAGTCCGATTTGCACGTATATTCATGTATGGGCAAACATTGTATCTACTACAATAGTTATATGTCATTCCACTAATCTTTTATATATGTTTGGTTCCACCATTCCGACGAAGCCAACTACCAGGCTTCCAGTAGATTGTAGAAGGTTAGAAGTCGCTCACCTAGCAATATATTGGCACATCAACTTTTTTCATATTTTAGAGAATCGAGGATCAAAGATTTTAAAAATTGTTGATTTAAATTATCGGCCAAAATTAATATACGATCCCGATCTAAAAATGCAAGATTGAAGTAGAATTTTGACATTACGTGTATTAAAATTACTGTCAAAAGGTTCATCAATTCATGGACTTTCGATCGAGATTGCATATTAATTTTCGCCGTATGGGTTTTTTTACTAGTATAAAACTGAAACTAATAAATTATATAAAATAATCAATTATGCACTATTGAACACCTAGATACTCATTTTTTTTCACATGTGCCAATATCAATCACACTTTCACTTTCATCAAAGTTACGTTGTCAGCGTCTAAAAGTACCAGGATACTAGTAAATGGTAGAAGGTTAGTAGGTCGAAGAATCCTATCCTAATAATATTGTAAATGAGAAAGTTTGTATCAATGTATGTTTGTTACTCTTTCACGCAAAAACTAGCAAGCGGATATAGCTGCAACTTGGCACATAGATAGAGCATATCCTGGAATAACATATAGGCTACTTTTTATCCCGGGAAAACTTGACATCCCTCGGGAACGCAGTTTTACGGGCGGGGGCCAGCCAGTAAATTATACTCGTATAGTAACAGCTTTGACCACTCTGTTGTTTGGGGAATATTTGTTAAAATTATTGTTTTATTGTTATTCCTATAAATATCATTGAAATCAGAAACAGGAGACAAACTTTACAGCTAGTATAACTGTAACTAACTACAAAGTCTGTTTAATCAACCTCTTTCACTTTTTTTGTGTAAGTGTAATGGTAAGTGGTCACCGCGGCCTGTGGACATTTGCAACACTAGGGGCATCGCCAATGCGTTGTCGACCCTGAGACGTGAAGTTGTTAAGTCTCACGTGCCTGTAATTTCACGGGCCCCCTTACCTTTCTAACCGAAACACAGTAATACAAATGCACTACTGCTGTACGGCGGAAGTAGGTAAGGTGTTAGGACTTCCCCGGACGGACTCTGCACTAAGAGCTCTACTAATCAACTCTACTTTCCTCGAATGTCACCATGACGTGTCCCCGTTTCAGCATTACTCCAGCTACCAAGTACCAGGCGACCAGTACACGGTAGAAGGTAAGTAGGTCCTTCGTAGTGGGAGCGACCAACCTCCTCTCTGACTCTTAGCGAATGTCTCTGCGCCACTGAAGTTGTGTAAATTGAGCCTAATACCATCCTGGTAGAAATACCAGATAGGCCAGGTGCTGTGATTAGCGACTCTGACTGCCAAGACGAAGGTCGCGGGTTCGATTCTTACCTAGGTCAAACATTTATGTGCATGAACATGTCTGTTTGTTCTGTGTCTGGGTGTAAACATCTATACATATATGTATTTAGAAAAAAAGAAAAGTATATGACAATGTAGTATATCAGTTATCTGGTTTCCATAGTACAAGCTCTGCTTAGTTTGGGATCAGATGGCCGTGTGTAAAGAGTGTATATGTAGTATATCAGTTATCTGGTTTCCATAGTACAAGCTCTGCTTAGTTTGGGATCAGATGGCCGTGTGTAAAGAGTGTATATGTAGTATATCAGTTATCTGGTTTCCATAGTACAAGCTCTGCTTAGTTTGGGATCAGATGGCCGTGTGTAAAGAGTGTCCCGGGATATCTATATATATATAAAAATGAATCCCTATTTCCCTTGGTCACGGCATCACGCGTGAACGGCTGGACCGATTTCGCTAATTCTTTTTTTGTTGTGTTTGTTATTGTCAGGAGGAATGAAGAAATTAAGAAAGCTGGGTGGAAAATTAGAAAATTTAAGAAAACTTAACCACTTTACTAGCGCGTTATACAATATGAACTTTTTTAATGTAACCTGTTTGACATTATTGTAAGTCGTTTGACAGTTGGCGTGATTGACAGAATGTGCGTTGTAAATATCGTTTAAAATCGAGGCATGTCTCGAAATTATATTGATAAAATAATTATTTTCTTATTGCTCAGTAGATTCAATCGGAAGATTCGAATTCAATAACAATGTCTGTCGGGGCAGCTAGTTTATTATAAATATTTTGAGTGCCCTTGACCTCTCACTCCGATTATTCTACTACTACAGGTACCTATCACAGCACAATAGTCTACTATCGCAGACTCAACCATCCCCAACCCACGGCGTTCCCCCCACAACGTTGTCACGTTGCTAGCATTAAGCGATGTACCAGGCTACTAGTAAACAGTAGGAGATTTGAGAACTCAATTAAATTATATCAGAAACCTTCATTTCAGGCACGCGGAGGGCACTTAAAAAGGTCAAATAATAATAAATATCCCGGGACATTCCTTACACACGGCCATCTGATCCCAAACTAAGCAGAGCTTGTACTATGGAAGCCAGATAACTGATGTACTACTTACATATACTAGGTTTTTTTTTTATATACATACAGTGGTTAAAGTCAATAAATGACAAAAAAAATTAAGTTGCTGGAGCTACCGCCGGTGCAGAAGGCAGGCTTCAACAGAAGAACCGGGAAGAAACTCAGCCAAGTTACATTTTTTTTAACATTTTTACATACGCTGTTTCTTTCAAAACAATCTAAATGTGATTTTCAAATTTATGATCAGAGATTTTGGTTGCTGAAAGCGGTATTTTATTATAAAATCGAACACAATTACCAAGATAGAATTTGTTAACTTTAGCTAGTCTATCCTGAGATCCTGAGACTTTCTTTACACACGGCCATCTGATCCCAAACTAAGCAGAGCTTGTACTATGGAAACCAGATAACTGATATACTACATATACTACTTTTTTTTTTTTTTTTTCTAAATACATACTTATATAGATATTTACACCCAGACACAGAACAAACAGACATGTTCCATGCACACAAATGTTTGTACTGGGTGGGTATCGAACCCGCGACCTTCGGTTTGGCAGTCAGAGCGTTAACCACCAAGCCATGTGGTCTATGAAATGAAATGAAATGAAATTGAAATGAAATGAAATGAAATGAAAATATTTTTATTCAAATAGGCCTTTACAAGCACTTATGAATAGTCTGACTCTAATACCGGTTCGGAAGGTTGTTTTTTACTGAGAAGAGCCGGCAATAAACTCAGCAATTACTCTTTTAAAAAAAAAAAACAAACTTAGATTTATTACATAAAATATTATTTAGTCTCATTGACAATACCTGTGTGTTATGGCAATATTGCAGAATTATTTAACAATAATATAATATTATAAATATGTAATGAAAAAAAAAATACAAACAAACTAAAGCCGACCAGCCCCCACAAGCAGCACCTGTTCACAAGTATGACGCATGTGGCAGCCATCGCCCTCCTCGCCATATTGTAGGGAAGTGAGCGACCCGCCACACGACGCCGCCACAAGCAAAGGCATTAAAGCGAGCATGACTAACTTAAGTTTGAAGCACATCAAAAAAAAAAAAAAATTATGAATTTTAGAATACACACAAAGTGTTATCACTGTGACCATAAGTTATAGATAAATTTAAATTGCATTCAAATAAAAAAAATAAATCATACCATACAACAATACATTTACAACCAGGCACTATTATCATTTAAATATTCATTTATGTTGTAATAAGCCTTTTTTACCAATACAGCTTTAATATGATCCTTAAATTTTTGCAAGGACAAATCTAAAGTCGATGCAGGGATTTTGTTATAGAAGCGCGCACCTAGTCCCAGAAATGAACCTTGTACTTTTTGCAGTCGATAAGCAGAGGTCACGAGTTTGTGCTTATTCCTAGTATTTATTGAGTGCATATCACATTTTTTAGCAAAATGACTAATGTTTCGATGAACAAATAATATGTTTGCATAAATGTACTGTGATGCAACTGTAAGTATTCCTATTTCTGCAAACTTATCTCTAAGGGAAGTTCGAGAACCCCAATTATACATAGCTCGCACCGCCCGCTTTTGCAAAATAAATATAGTTTCTATATCAGCAGCTTTGCCCCAGAGCAAAATGCCATAGGACATAACACTATGAAAATAACTAAAATATACTAATCGTGCTGTATCTACATCTGTTAGTTGTCTAATTTTTCTCACTGCGTAAGCTGCCGAACTGAGTTTTCCCGCAAGGGATGATATTTGGGTACCCCACTGAAGTTTTGAGTCTAAAGTAATTCCTAAAAATACTGTAGATTCAACTAGATTGAGAGCTTCATTATTTATCATTAAATTACAGCCTACTTTTCTCACATTGGGTAACGCAAATTTAATACATTTAGTCTTCTTGCATTCAAAACTAGATTATTTACTGTAAACCAATTTAATACCTGGGCCAATGCACCGTTTACATCGTCATAGTTTGATTTCAGTCTATCAACACTAAAAATCAGTGAGGTGTCATCAGCAAACAGTACAATTCCACAGGTATTTTTAACATAAAATGGAAGGTCATTAATGTAAATTAATAATAAAAATGGACCTAGGATTGAGCCCTGCGGTACACCCATATGCACGGAAGAACCAGACGATTTGACCCTATTTACATCAACACTTTGAATTCTCTTCCCAAGGTACGATTTCATCATGTCAAGTGCCATACCCTTTACCCCATAATGACGTAACTTACGGATTAGTGTGTCATGATCGACACAATCAAAAGCCTTAGATAAGTCACAGAAAACACCAATGACATTTTGTGACTTCTCCCAAGCTTTAAAAATATTTCTTAAAAGCGCCACGCCAGCGTCAACCGTAGAACGACCTTTCGTAAAACCATACTGCTGACTATGTAAAAGTTTGTTTAAATTAAAATGAGTAAGCAATTGGGATAAAATAATCTTTTCAAATACTTTACTAAGGGCTGGCAAAATGGAGACGGGCCGATAATTAGAGGGGTCACTAGGATCTCCAGTTTTGAATAGCGGTATAACTTTACTATATTTCATCAAATCCGGAAATTTACCTGAATCAACGCATCTATTGAAAATCAGAGCTAAATGGGGAGCGATAGTATCTACAATCCCCTGTAAGACCGTAACAGACATATCCCATAAATCGCCAGTGCGTTTAACTTTTAAACTTTTAAAAGCTTTAAGTATGTCGTGAGGTGTTATATGCTTAAATTTAAAACACTCATCACATACAGATACATTGCTTTTCAAGATTAATTCCGCGTCTGTTGGTGAGGAATTTAAGGAGCTCGTTGTAGCTATAGGTATATCACTAAAGAAGTTATTAAATGCATGTGCTATTTCACTATCGTCACTTATAACTTTATTATTAATGTTTAATTCAATGCGTTTATTATGGTGTTTAGACTTTCCACTTTCAGAGTTAATAATGTTCCAAGTAGTTTTTACTTTATTGGTTGATTGATTTATTTTATTTCTTAAGTAAATAGATTTAGCAGAAGCACAAACTTTTTTAAAAAGTTTAGAGTAATTTTTTATATATAGTATGAAATTTTGATTTTGATTATATTTTTTCATACCATACAGCTCATACAACATAGCTCTACTTTTATAAATCCCAACGGTTGCCCAATCGTTAAACTTAATAAAATGTTTATTTTCACTAAAGGTTCTTGGCTTAAAATTATTATCATATTCTTTTCTTATAAGATCGAATAGTTCATTATAAAGACTATCTGGTTCTTCATGTGACATATCAACGGAAACAATATTTCTACTTACAGCGTTTTTGAAACGGGCCATGCGACTTGAGGTAATAGGCCTACATGTTATATTACGACGGCTAATGTAATTGTCATCTAATAAAACTACCTTTTGACCACAAAGATCTGAAGTCAACTCACTGATTACAGATTTTTCAAATACATCACAGCTGCAGAACACATTATCGAGGCAAGTGGCAGATGTTGCCGTGATTCTAGTTGGTTCACTGAATAAATTATTGAGATTAAATGATTTAAACAAATTAATTCATCTAACTGTTGTAGGCGAATCTACTAACAAATTTACATTAAAATCACCACATACTATTGTGGTCTTATTACAGGTTTGAGCTTTCTTAAGAGCATCTTCCACAACTAATTCATCAAACTAAAGTCACCAAGAGGGGGACGGTACACGCAAACTATAACAAATCGTTCAAGTTCCACACATGACAGTTCGACAGTGCGTTCGATAGATAAATCCACAATGTCTTTGCGATCCTTACATTTAATATTACTTGAAACTAAAATTAAGCTGCCACCGTGTATAGCTGATTTTCTAACAAACACACTCAATAATTTAAAATTAGGAATATTGAGCAATAGCTCATGGTTTTTATACCAGTGTTCAGTTACACAAAAAACATGTACATTATGATATTCCAGAAATAGTTCTATTTCTAATTCCTTGCCAGCTAGCCCTTGTATGTTCTGATGTACAATATTTAAATGATTGAGCCTAGCCTTTGTCGTTTCTGAAAACCCTCCCCAGGTACCTCGTTATCACCAATAACGATAGGCACAATATCCCCGATCAAGCTACTAGTAGCTTTGTTATAAAATGTAATATTACCGGCTAACAATGTAGCGATATGTCGCTTAAACTTAAGAGGCAGATAAAGAGTATCTTTTGTCAACTTAAAATTAGTTATAAAATTATTCATGTCAAAATAAAACATGGCGTCACTATGACGGTGAATTAAATTATAAAGTGTCATATTCAAATCATATATGTGCCTATTCTGTTCCTGAGTTAACATATTGGAATAAGGAAAGGCACACAAAACAAATTTACATTTGAACTGGCTGTGTAAGTCAAGCAACCTATTAAAAGTATTTACAATAACTTTTTTTTGTGGTTTACTAATGTATGGGATAACTAACTTCTGATGGTAAGTGGTCACCGCCTCTCGACATTTACAACAACAGGGGCATCGTTGCGTTGTCGCTGAGACGTGAGTTGTTAAGTCTCATGTTATGTCACTAGCCTTTTTTTAAGCCTAATCTACGTCACGTATGCTTTCATGTCATGGAAGGAGGTTGTTCATGAATTAATAAATGACCATCTCAATACCGCCATATTGGATTTAGAATGACGTCACTTAGCTAATATGAGTCACCAAAACCAAATATACAAAATTTCATTCATATAGCCTACTTTAAATCATTAAAAGATTTCTTTTTCTTTGTGGATTTTCCTCGATTTCCATGAAATTCCCGCATGAGATTCTGACTTGGTGACAATGGGACCTCCTCGAGAGTATACCCTCTCAAACGAAAAGATAATTTTCAAAATCGGTCTGCAATTGACAGAGAAATGGGCGATAGCCTACATTAAGAAAAAATACATTCCTCCTCCTTATTTAATGGCGGTTATATAGGTTTACGTGGTTTCAAAATCAATTTCAACTACATATCAACGACATAAAGTATATTTTGCGATGGAATAAAGATTATAAATAAAAGAAGCGACGAAAATACCCCACACTTTGATTTATTAGATAGTTAAAATTAGCAAAACAACTACTATTTTAATATTGAAGCTGCTACAAATATTTTTAAATACGAATTACAAACTCTTTACTGAAAACCGCCTCTGAGTCGGTCGAACTATATTGATTAATGGCAACATTCGAGTGCACACACAAAATAATATTTCACCCTAAACGCATATATATACGCTTCGTATATGCGTTCGTCCATTACGAACAGGGTTAAAACTAGGTCAAAACAACATAGGGTCGACAACACATTACCCCTGGTGTTACGAATGTCCATAGGCGGCGACTTCTTACCATCAGGTCCGTCTGCCAGATTATCGGCAGGTGGTCTAAAAAAAAGTAGAATATTGTATACCTCACAATATTTAATTAGGTTACTTTTTGGGCATTATCATTAACTCTAAAGTCAAGGCTCATGACACTCCTTTGCCACCTTACTTGAAGCATCGATGATGTCAACAGAAAAAAAATATACAACCTTGGAATAGCTATAGCAAAGACCGGCAAGTGACGTCACCGCGTTATTTTTGTCGATTTGTCGCCTCTTCACGCAACCCGAATAAATTAAGCAGTACATTTTATAAGCAACTCACTCGAGTGTAGACTACCTTTCTTACTTGACGGGTTGTTGTTGAATTCCCGCTCAACTCCATTACATTTGAAATTGGAATAGTCGAGCGTAGCCTGTGTTTCTAGTAGGTGTACTGTATAGTTAAAAAAAAGCTTTTAAAAAGTGTTTTGTGTTTATCTGTGGATTTTATTCAATACCGGAACTTTTTAAATGTAAGTACGATTTATTTAAAAATAAATAAATGATAATGTAACTACCTAGTTTAGTTTAACCCTGAGACATTTGACATATATCTATATGCATTAAACGAATATTTTTAATATTGTGAAGATTATTATAAACTGGTTGTCCCCCGCGGTTTTACTCGCGTTCCCGAGGGATTTCATGTTTTCCCGGGATAAAAAGTAGCCTATATGTTATTCCAGGATATGCTCTATCTATGTGCCAAGTTGCAGCTATATCCGCTTGCTAGTTTTTGCGTGAAAGAGTAACAAACATCCATCGAAATTTTTATAATATTAGTAGTCTTTTTTGAGCAAACTAGATGTATACTGTAATATAAAAATGCAAAAGTTGCTGAGAATGGATGTACAGTTTGTTACTCTTTCACGCAAATACACTTGGCACATATTTAGAAGCATGCCCTGGAATGACATTTTGATTCTTTATTCCGGAAAATTAACAAGAATAACATCCCTCGGGAACGCGGGTAAAGCGTGTACTATAAAATAAATTGAACCATTCTACTTGTGCATGAAGATTAACTTAGCTCGGTATCATATTAAAAATAGGTACGTTTATTTTTATTTTTGATATTTCCAAATTTATTACGTTCAACAATTGTTTTTAGTAAAAAAAATAAAAGAGTAATCACATTTTAAAAATAAATATGTGCCATAGATAAAAAGCTAACAATTCTTTTTTTTATCTTTTTTTAAATATTATGTTGGACATGAACTAATAATGGACGGATGACTAGGTTGAGTCAGTAAATCACCCTGATTTGTGTTCGGAACTTCGAAAACCTGTTTCCAATGCCACCAAGATTACATCATGGCGTGCGAATATAAATAATATTGCTAATTCTGTATGTAAACAATGTAAGTATGACATGATGTCGAGCGATTCATGATATTGACATTAGATCATAGCGTTTAGGGATCCTTAGAGTAAATTTAAAAAAACCTTTAAAATTAAAAATGTGTTTGTCTTGAATTGAAGAGAATTTGGAAGCGTCGCGCGTCCATGTTTAATAGAACGAACTATTTTTACGTACGTAGGTTTTATGCCTATTTGAACCTCCTTATGTATTTTTGAAGTAAAAACTTGTTTAGCGGCGTTGAGCACTTTTCTTGGGATGGGTATAAAATGTTAAACTGGTGTCAGGACTCGTGACCTGATCGAAAATTCGTAAGACGGTAAAAATGCACAACGTTAATGTTCAAGTTTTCGCTTCTGCCGGCACTCCCGGAGTGCAATTTTAAATGTCATGAATCACCTTTATGATGTCTTCAAAAGAAATGTCTATGTGTAATCTATTAGGCGCTGACAACTCAGTTGGTGATTGTCGAATGCTTTGAAGAGAGTTGTGCGTTCGAATCATACATACATATAGCTTGAGGTCTTGTGTGAAGAATGACGTGTAGAACCACGGTTTTAGTGTACATAATAGTACACATCTGCTTCATATCATGTTTTTTTTTTATTTGGGACAGCAACAGTCTTAAGCTATAAAAAATTACATGGCTTGACTTATAATTATGAGACCAATTACAGCTATCCACGCACTAAAATGGAATTCTTACCAATATCTTACACAACACTAGTTTGAAGCAAACAACAAATATAAGTATGAATATTATACAAAAAGAAAGAAAAAATTACAATAATAACAGCTATATGCTTTATATTTATTTATGTGAGTGTGTGTGTGTGTATGCAACTCTGTTATGCAACAAATTCCTGGCCCATTCTTTTACACACGGCCACCTGATCCCAAACTAAGTAGAGCTTGTACTATGGAAACCAGATAACTGATATACTACTTTTTCAATTTTTTTCACTTATACTATAGATATTTACACCCAGACACAGAACAAACAGACATGTTCGTGCACACAAATGTTTGTCCTGGGGGGGAATCGAACCCGCGACCTTCTTGGCAGTCAGAGTTGCTAATCACCAAGCCAACTGGCCTGTCACATATAATCTTAATATATATAAATCTCGTGTCACAATGTTTGTCCTCAATGGACTCCTAAACCACTTAACCGATTATAATAAAATTCGCACACCATGTGCAGTTCGATCCAACTTGAGAGATAGGATAGTTTAAATCTCAAATTATAGTCGCAATTTTAATTTATTGCTAATTATTTGTCTGTTATTATTTGACAGTCACATGATTCTAAGAGATGTCGATACCTTTCGACTGGGTTGAGTAAGTCATCAATAGATGGCGCTGCTATGGTAAATCTACGAACGTGTCATATAAGCTACAATTCAATATCATGATTACCACGTGTTATTGAGGCTAATGTATAAATTAAATTTATTTTGTAGTAAACGAAATACCGTGAAATTCAATTATTTCTTCTTTTTTAATACGGCTGGACCGATTGGAATGTTTTTTTTTGTTTGCGTTTGGGTGGTGCCCTGGATGGTTTAGATTCACAATTGGACCCGGTAGGTGGCGCTGCGAGCGAATTCCTGCATTTTTGTATGGACTTATTTCGACAGAACGACGTCTGTCCGGGCAGCTAGTATATTATATATCTATGTTGTACGTATAGACACTCTATATCTTTATATTATCAATGTATTCCAACCCAAACTCAACTCTCGTGTAAACGGGGCCAATGTACGTTGATACTTATATACAGAGGTGTCGGTAACGGTAACAGTGTCGCGAGTTCTATTGTTTTTTCCCATCAGGCGGTTTAAAGAGGAATATATCAAAAATTGTTTAAAAATTTGCTAATAGTGATTGTATTTTTCTTTTTTTTTTCATTCGTTTTTTATTCGTCTTTATTACTTATAATTTTAAATTATTGTTTTATTTGTTTTATAATTGTACTTTTTTTATTTTTTTTTTATTCAGATTTGTGTTTGATTGGTGATCTGTATGAGTGCAGTTGTCATTGGATATCAGATTTATCTATATTTGTTTTTTTACTTTATGTTTTTGTGTAAGTGCAATCTGTTATCTGTTACTGTACCGTTCAATAAAAATAAAATAAATAAATCTCAAAATATCCCCAACGCGCCTAAAGAAGTTTTCACTTCAAAAATCTAGCACTTACCGGTTTCCTCTTTGTGCATTTGTAACTAAGAACTTCAGGCCACATCGTTACCTTCGTAATTTGTGGTCAAAATCTTGTTTTAGCTTGTGATATATCCCGGGACATTCTTTACACGCGGCCATCTAATCTCAAACTAAGCACAAGTACTATGGGAACCAGATAACTGATATACTACATAAAGTAATGTTTGTTTCAAGTGCCGTCGCGACATTGGTTGGTGTGCGACTAAATAGAATTAAGTCAATTACCAGCAATTTTGAGTAGCTTTAGTAACTTTAAATTTGACCTTCATAAGTGCCTTCCGCGGGCCTAAACTGAATAAATGTTTTTGAATTTTTAATGAATTTTTATATCTCCATTTTTGTGGGCGGATAACGCATCTATTGTTTACATTCGCCTTGGGTGGAAATCGAACCAACTGACAATTGTTATCAAAAATAGATACGTTCAAACCGTTTTAATCTATATCTATGCTGTTGTGATTGAATTAATTTATTATTTGATCCTTACAATGTCATGTGTCAGGTTTTTTTTAATTCAAATAGACGGAACACTGTTTTAGTGCCAAAAATAACAAGCTCGCGATGAACGTTCGATTGCAAATAGTATGCCAGTGCCAACACTGCCAACTAGGTTATAAAACAAAGTGCAAATTACTAACAAATCTGATTATAGATTTTTTTTTATACCACATGTGCCGACAAACAAGCGGACGGTCCACCTGATGGTAAGTGGTCACCGCCGCCTATGGACATTTGCAACACTAGGGGCATCGCCAATGCTTTGTCGACCCTGAGACGTGAAGTTGTTAAGTCTCATGTGCCTGTAATTTCACCGGCTCCCTTACCTTTCTAACCGAAACACAGTAATACAATTGCACTACTGCTTTACGGCGGAAATGGGTAAGGTGGCAGTACTTCCCCGGACGAACTCTGGACTATGAGCTCTACTACTCGATACTACTATTATTTCACTAGGATGAGTTTGCAGAACATTATGAGTTGAAAGATAAATAAATATCCCAAGACATTCTTCACACAGGTTACCAGATCCCAAGTTAAGCAGAGTGTACTGCTTGTAGTATGGCTACCAGGTAACTGATATACTACATATACTACTTTTTTAAATAAATACTTATATAGATATTTACACCCAGAACAGAACAAAATCGCGACCTTCGGTTTGGCAGTCAGGGTCTCTAACCACCAAGCCAATTGGCCTGTCAATAATAGTCAATTTACCTTACTCGCTTAGATAGCCCTAGAAGACGCAATTTACATTTTTCCGGGATAAAAAGTATGCTGTCTATTATTGAATGACACTAGCTATAAAGTAGTTTGTAATATGATATTTATCTTTCATTGAAATAATAAAATAGCCAATAACACGGATACACACCTACACATGTCAGTTGGGGGGGATTCGCTTCCTAGTTATTAAGGGAGTTAAATAATAGTGCAAATATTCTGTTATCGATGTAAATTCACTCACAATGTAAGAATTCATTTTAGAATCGTGACGTTCCAACCTTGTGAGTGCATTACTCTGAATTTAAATAACTTTTGACTCAAGGTCGTGTTTCGTTTGTATTTAATTTACCTACGGCGGTAATATTGAAGTGAAGACTTCTTTAGTGCGAGTTTAGCGATTTTAATTTTATAGGTTCTCGTCTCTGTCATGCTAAAGCTAATTATATATCCTATAGCTCTCCCCCGCGGTTTCACCCGCGTTCCCGAGGGATGTTAAATTATTTTGTTCTTTCTATCATCATATTTTTCGCAACGCAAGACATTCTTCACACATGGTTACCTGGTCCCAAGTTAAGCAGAGTGTACTGCTTGTAGTATGGCTACCGGGTAACTGATATACTACTTTTTAAATACATACATACATAGATATTTACACCCAGACACAGAACAAACAGACATGTTCATGCACACAAATGTTTGTACTGGGTGGGAATCGAACCCGCGACCTTCGACTTGGCAGTCAGGGTCGCTAACCACCAAGCCAATTGGCCTGTCAATAATAGTCAATTTACAACTCGAATAATCAAACCTGCGATGTTACAACCTTACTCGCTTAGATAGCCCTAGAAGACGCAATTTACATTTTTCCGGGATAAAAAGTATGCTGTCTATTATTGCAGAGCTTACTCTATCTATGTGCCAAGTTTCATCCAAATCCGTTCGGTAGTTATTGCGTGAAAGCGTAACAAAGAACCTAACAAAAATTCCCATTTGTATTATTAGTAAGAAAGTAGCTAGATGACCGAGCTTTGCTCGGGGTTTCTTTACTAATGTACCTATTTTGTTTCTTTTTTTTTTAACTCAGTTATATATACCAAGATACGAATTAGATGCGTTAATAAAGGGCTCCCAATAACAGTTTTTCTCACTAAAGAAGGAACTTGAAAATCTTTTACTTTTACTAACGATATTGTAGCAGTTTTTCAGTGCTTGAAAAAAAACGGATAAAATAACGTTATCTAAAAATGAAACCTAGATAGATCGATTTATCGCCCCCGAAACCCCTAGCATACTAAATTTCATGAAAATTGTTGGAGCCGTTTCCGAGATCCTAATTATATAAATTATATATATGTATATACAAGAATTGCTCGTTTAAAAGTATTAGATAGATATTCAAGGTTTCCATAGTAACCAGATAACAGTTATACTGGAAGCAGGTTGGATGCTCCAATCGTATTCAAGTATCGGACATCCTTTTTTTACGATGAGAAACATGGATTACATATCCCCTACGAACCAAGGAGTGCCGGAGGGGGGCGATGAGAAACTAGCAGCGGCGTTCCAACTAAAAACCCATCGATTTTCCCTGTGCTCACCTCAGTGCTAGCGCGTCATCAAACCACACGCCATCAAACGAGTCTCTTGACGCCGCACCCACACTTGGCAGGGTCACGGAGTCTCACGCAGGACTGATTTCACTCAAGCTGATCAGCTTGTGTTTGTATTGCCGCGCAGACGTTAGTAAAACGTATCTAGCTGTCCCCCGCGGTTTTTCCCGCGTTCCCGAGGGATGACACATTTCCTGGGATAAAAGCCTATATGTTATTCCAGGATATGATCTATCTATGTGCCAACTTTCATCCAAATCCGTTCGGTAGTTTTTGCGTGAAAGAGTAACAAACATCCATACATAAAAACTGATTGTTTGTATGTATAATATTATTATTAGTAGGATATCAATGTAGTAGCCAGCCCAGCCAACCGGGTACTACAAACTACCCCACCACCGGTTTCTTTACGATATCCTTCAATTAAAACTCATTGATTGATTCGAACCCACGACTCCCATCTTTCTCACGGATTTCGCTGTCACTACCAACAGAGGTATCATCCTATACTAGGCCGTTTCGACGTTTCAGATTGTCATAGGAAAAGAAACTGTAGGTATTTCTTTGGAATAAGGTTGATTTCCATCATCATACAATTAGCTGTTGGATCAATAGATGTACCTTATGTACAAAGGAATAAAGGTTATTTTTCCTTGTCATTGTTAAACGTCGAAACGGCCATGTAACGTAACGTAAATGGTGACCACTTATCATCAGGTGGACCGTCTGCCTATCAGCCTTCTAAATCAAAAAGATTTCTTCGTCACTGCACATAGATTATTGGCGAGAAAACTGCGCTAAAAGCACTATTATTGAGATTGTTAAGTCTCATGTGCCTGTTATGTCACCGGCCGCACCTTTCTAACCGAAACAGTAATACAAGTGCACTACTGCTTCACGGCGGAAATGGGTAGGGTGGTAGTAGTTCCCCGGACGAACTCTGCACTAAGAGCTCTACTAGTGTAAATGGGATATTTTAATGTACACTTTACAGACTATGTGTTTGCATGGTAAATATAATTAATCAGAAAAACAATAAAACGCCTTGTAAACTCTGCATTTTTGCAAGCTTGATTCGGCGTACAGTTGTGCAAGCACAGTTATCATTGCTTACGTCATCAGAAGATACAGAATGTACTTATATTATAGTTGTAATTCGTTTAAATAATTTCCTTCTTAACCCTACTTAATATTATAATAATAAATAAATAAATATCCTGGGACATTCTTTACACACGGCCATCTGATCCCAAACTAAGCAGAGCTTGTACTATGGAAACCAGATAACTGATATACTACATATACTACTTTTTTTTTTTTCTAAATACATACTTATATAGATATTTACACCCAGACACAGAACAAACAGACATGTTCATGCACACAAATGTTTGTCCTGGGTGGGAATCGAACCCGCGACCTTCGGTTTGGCAGTCAGAGTGTTAACCACCAAGCCAAGTGGCCTGTCAAATATTATAAATGTGAATGTAAGTTTGTTAGTAACGCTTTCACGCGAAAACTATTTAAC
The DNA here is from genome assembly GCA_907165245.1 of Habrosyne pyritoides. Classification (NCBI taxonomy): domain Eukaryota; kingdom Metazoa; phylum Arthropoda; class Insecta; order Lepidoptera; family Drepanidae; genus Habrosyne; species Habrosyne pyritoides. Next base: position 6,485,482 of record OU015615.1, read on the forward strand.
CGATCATCATGAAACTTTGTACACATATTCTTGGGCGTTATAGAAGTAACAAAGGATTCTTTTTGTGCCGGGAAAATTTTACATCCCTCGGGAACGCGGGTGAAATCGCGGGGGACAGCTAGTAATATAATAAATGTGAAGGTTTGTGAGTATGCATGGATGTCTGTTACTCTTTTACGCTAAAATTACCGGACGGATTTAGATAAAACATAGCACATAGATAGAGCATACTCTGAAATGATTTATGGGACACTTTTAATACCGGGAAAAAGATACATCCCTCGGGAACGCAGGTGAAACCATGGGGGACAGCTAGTAATATAAATGTGAAGGCTTGTGAGGTTGGATGTCTGTTACTTATTCACGACCGAACGGATTTGGATAAAACTTGGTACATAGACCATCCCTTAAAATAGAAAAGAGTGAACAGGCTACTAACGGGAAAGCGAGCTCCATCTTCGGCCTCATCTTCACTTACCATCAGGTGTGATTGAGGTCAAACGCAATCTCATCCGAAGTAAAATTTAAAAAAATTACGTCCCTTGGGAACGCGAGTGAAACAGCTAGTAAATAATATATTCTTTGTATTGTAATAGGTCTCCACGAGCAATCGTGAATCGTCTGACCTTAATAACGGTTCAGAAGATTGTTTTTACAGAGAAGAGCCGGCAATATACTCAGCAATTAATCTTTACATAAGGAACTTAGATTCAGGCCAGATGATAGCCCAATTGGCTGGGTGTAAATATCTATATATGTATGTATTTAGAAAAATAAAAAGTAGTATATGTAGTATATCAGTTATCTGGTTTCCATAGTACAAGCTCTGTACCTCTACCATGAGTTGCTATCGAAACTTACTTTAGTCACTAGCGAGTAAACTACTTTAGATACAGTATTTCTCGATAGCAACTATCAAATTTGTGACTCATGGTACCGAATTTCTATAGCAAAGGCTAAAAAACGTTACTCGCTAGTGTTTACATTTCGATAGGTTTTTTACCTATCGACTCGTACTATCGATTTTAGTTCTTTAGGTGACCGCTAGTAGCGCTGTGCACATTTGCCATAGAAATGTTTCACGCCGTCGCTAGCGAGTGCGTACATTAAAAACTCATGGTAAAGGCACTTCTTAGTTTGGGATCAGATAGGGCCGTGTGTAAAAGAATATCCCAGGATATTTATTATTATTATTTATTACTTACAATTTATTTAGGCTAACTGACAATACTTTTGTGTTGTGGTCAAAGAGAAAGAGAAATAGTCAAAAATAATATGAATATCTAATGGAAAATCACGAACTAATGTGACCAGCCCCCACAAGCAGCACCTGTTCACAAGTATGACGCATGTGGCAGCCATCGCCCTCCTCGCCATATTGTAGGGAAGTGAGCGACCTGTCAAGCTGTCAAACGACGCGCGACCGCCTCGTTCCGTCTGTCACTAATAAAAATAATAACAAGGTATTCCGTAAAGGCACTCGATAGAAGTAAAACTTTTGTATTACAGAGAAATATTTTAATTATTCATCAATCACTTTTGAATAGCATACATTGTGTTTAACATTCATTTATTTTTCGTTTTCACCCCTCGGTTTCACCCGAATTACCGAGGGATGGTACATACTCCCGGGATAAAAAGTATCCTATGTGTTAATCCAGTTAATAAACTATCTTTTTGCCAAGTTTCATCTAAATCCGTTTAGTACTTTTTGCGTGAAAGAGTAACAAACATCTATACATCGAATAGCTACCCTATCATGACGTAGTTCGTGAGTTCGATTCCCATCCAAGGCAACCATTGTTGTACATTGACATGTTTGTTCTGTCTATACATACATGCAAACACTATTTATACTTACCTACATGTCCTTATATAAGTAACTATGTATTATAAACTATAGTATATGCAGTAAATATGTTCAGAAAAAGCTGAGTTCGTAGTGTAGGGTTCGTCGGGGAAGAACTACCTATTTCCGTGAAGCAGTAGTGCACTCGTATTACTGTTTCGGTTAGAATGGTGCGGCCGGTGACATTACAGGCACATGCGACTTAACTTCACGTCGCAGCGGTGCCCCTGATGTGGTTAATATCCATAGTCAGTGACCACTTACCATCAGGTGAACCGCCTGAGCGTTTATCGACTTACCGTTACCATAGTACAAGCTCTGCTTAGTTTAGAATCAGAGGCCTAAGCACTTCCATCGCAAGCGTAGCGGCATCGTATCGACCGAGTTAAAAAGCTGGTTTGTATGAATTGAACACCGCGCACACCGTGACTTTGCGCGATGTTCAATTTCCCATTGCATTGGTTGTTGGCGCAGTCGATACGCATACGATACTCTTACGATTTATGTTCGTGCTCAGGGCACAGATAACCGTGTGTGAAGAATATCTTAGGATTTATTTATTCTTTTGATTTAACCTCTTTTTTTTACAGAACCATGGGTAAAGATGACAAAGAAGACTCTGGCTTCGGGTTCAAGGACCGGGCGAAGGCTGAGGAGACGCTCCGACTCCTGGAGGAACACGACCCCAACTACAGACGGCTCACTGTTAGAGGACTGCTTGGGAGGGCTAAGAGAGTGCTCACAAGTAAGTTGTCACACGAGAGAAACTCATAATGCTTGGGTAGTAAAATGTTTTTGGTTTGGCAAGCAGTGTTTCTGATTTGATTTATAGGAGATTACCTGTCCCCTGCGGTAACACCTGCGTTGCTGTAAGGAGTTAAAAAACCAAATAAAAAAGTAGAAAATAATTTTCAATAAATTTTATTTACAAATAGGAAAAAAAATGGGGTCATAGGTGACGTAAACTGTTAGTGACAGATATTGGATAAAAGTGTAGCCATTAATAAAAAATCTTTATTTTTTCTTTGTGTTAAAAATGACTATAAAAAAGGTATTTACCGGATTATAAAATATGTTTAAAATAAATTTTCCAGTGACAAAAGCAGAAGACAAAATAAAGAACATAAAAGAAGCAATGGAAGTATTCGAGAACTGGCTCGCAGACTTAGAGAAGAACAAGGGCGAGAAGAAAGACAAGCCTAAGGAAGAGAAAAAGAAAGAAGAGAAAAAACGGAAAGCTAGCAGTGAGAAGGTAAGATATTTGTACATTAATGCTGTGGATTATGACAAAATTATAAGTTCTAATAGATGAATTAACTCTTCCATCAATAGGTACACTCCAAATTAATCCTTTCTGAATATCTGTATTGGAATAGCCAAAGACAAAATAGTTCAGTATCATTTTCTTTTCTGTTTGTAAATATATATTTTTTTGTAGCTATCAAAGAGTTTTAGTTACAATACAAAAAAAAGTAGTTATTTTTTTAACATTAAATTTCATGAATGTAGAATAATTAGAGTCGAATTTCGACCAGGAGACCTCTCATGTGATTGCGCAGTTAGCAAAAGAGATGGAGAATAGAGGCCGTGATGAAAGATCGTCCAGTTTCTGTAATATTCCTTACTCCAAACAGTTCGGAATCGGCAATGTTGGCTCAAAATTTTTAATTTATACAATACTTTTACATAGTACAAGAACTGATTCGTTTAGGATCAGGCAGCTGTTTAAAGAATGCCCTAAGATGTTATTACGGTCCGGTAACTAGAGAAGTCCAAATATTTCCAGGATTCTGACTCAAGTTCTGACGTGGAAATGGAAGATAAACCAAAGGAGAAGAAGGAACTGCCTCCGGACACTGTGCAAGGTCTTGGGTTTAAGGACAAGGCGACCGCTGAAGGAACCCTCCAGGAGCTGGAGGGGAGAGACCCTGATTACCAGAAGCTGGCAGTCAAAGGCCTTATTGGCAGAGCGAAGAGAGTTTTGACTTGTTAGTATACATTTTATTATATCAGTTTCCCCGCGTTCCGATTAGGGGTAAAGAGTAGTCCATTTATTCTCCAACCCATAAAATATGTCTATGCAAAAATGGCGTCCACGTTTCTCGGCTCGCAATAGTTTAAGCGTAATTTAAAATTGCCTATAATCTTCCTCAATAATTGGGTTACCATAGCTAAAATATTTTTTAAACCAGACTAGTAACTTAACTGATGCGTTTACATACAAACCAAACCGTGGATTAATACAAAAATTACCAAAAACACTGTTTGATCGATCACCATGAAAGTTGGGACATCTAAGTGCAATCGATTTTGCTTTAACTCGCCAAAAGATGGCACTGCTGCGCATCAATTTCTGTACCTTTCTACAGGTGGGGGGGGGGGGGGGGATTTCCCATAGCCACGCCTGAGTCAATAAGTTAATATTCCTTGTTTCTCCAGGCACCCGTGATGAGACCAAGATATCAAACATCAAAGAAGCCATGTCTCTGTTCGAGAAGTTCCTGGATGACTTCGACACGATGCACCTCAGCAAGCAGAACAACCCCTATATCAATATTGGTATCGTCAGAACTGCTGTCAAACTGGCTGGGGACAGTGCCTCTGAACAGCAGGTGGGTGCAAACAAATATGTAACATATTCTCGAAATAAAAAAAAACCAAGTGTCATCCAAGTCATAGCCTATCCTCGTGCTAAGTTTCAACCAAATCCGTTCAGTAGTTTTTGCATGGAAGTGTGACAAAAACATCCATACATCCCTTCGCATAAACTTTTGCCATTTAATATTAGTAGGATGTATATTTATCTCCGAAATAAATTAATCAAAATAAAATAACCAAATGCAGGTGTTAAAAAATATCGGACAAGAAGCCACAGGTCGCGGGTTCGTTTACCACCCAGGACAAACATTTGTGTACAGCCCCCTTATTCAGCTAATACAAACATCGCCGGCGAGCTCCTTCACGGAGGCCTCGGAGAGCTTATCTCTCACATGATTAGTAGTATTAGCGTAGTTAGAGTTCCAGCACGGAGGCCGCGACGAAACATCCTCGAGTTAGTGTAATTTTCCTTACAGAATCGAGCCCCTGGTCTGTTTGTTCGTCCGGCTATGAAAGTTGGATGCAGTTATTTCATATTGGGTTATACCATAGTACAAAAGTTATGTTTTTTTTTTATGCCACTTGGGCCAACAAACAAGCAGACGGTCCACCTGATGGTAAGTGGTCACCGCCGCCTATGGACATTTGCAACACTAGGAGCATCGCCAATGCGTTGTCGACCCTGAGACGTGAAGTTGTTAAGTCTCATGTGCCTGTAATGTCACCGGCCGCACCTTTCTAACCGAAACACAGTAATACAATTGCACTTCTGCTTCACGGCGGAAATGGGTATGGTGGTAGTACTTCCCCGGACGAACTCTGCACTAAGAGCTCTACTACTCTAAAAAGTTGCAAGTGCCTGTATCAGCACCTTACCTTTTTAATCGAAACACAATTATACAAGTGCACTACTGCTTCACAATGGAAGTGCACGGTGGTAGGGTTTCTTCGGACGAACTTTGCTCTATGTTAATAGTGATGAAGTTTTCTAATTGTCCATAGAACGCTTTCATAGCAGCCTACAGCTCGGTGAAAGGTGAATACAAGAGACTCCGCACTGTGTACGAGAAGGGCGGCGGCAAGACCTGGGACATCATCAGGAATGCTGCCTTGAAGGAGCTTAAGGAAAAGGTACATATTAACCCCTAGCGAGAATTTCATACTTTTGTAAGTTGTATTTCGGGCGCTTAAAATATTTTATACTCTGGCAGCATTGTGCATTTTTCCCGCCACCGACGGAAATTGTAAAGCATTGCAAACCCACGCCAGTCAACCAATTGTTAATGTTTGTTGTTAAAAAGTAGATGAAGTATTTTATTATTCTCTGTTCTCTGTTTACTATTCTCAAAAGCAGTTCCTTACGATTTATCTGAAACCCATAAATCGCTTTATAGCTTTAGTGAGTTTCTCGACAAAAAAAAACTCGCTTAGTAACGCATACCGAGAACAGCTAGTATATTATAAAAATACAATTTGGTAGAACGTGGAGTCTTAATAATGAGCTCTCTTGGCGTATAATGGGCGTAACGATTAAGCATAACAGGCATAAACAATACAAACCCTTATGTGAATTTGTGTGCCATTTAAAATTCAACAGCGATGAGAAAAATAGTTATGGTTTTACCTACTAAAAAACCACGATATATTATCCGAATAATTTGTTCGCGTAAAGGAGTGTAGATACAACTGTAATTATTTAACTCTGCTCTCTTATGTGCTCTTTCAGCAAATATGCGCGAGTATTTTTATTCTTAAATAAATATATTTTCTTTACAGTATGCCGAAGCAAATCTGTTCAATGAAAAAGATGAGCCAACCAAAGAACATTTGGAAATGCTCCTTTGGGCATACTCACCGGAAGCCGCACGCGTTAAAAAAGTAATATCAGAGACCAAAGAGGAAAAACAAGATGGCGACGAGAAGAAGGAATCGGAGAAGAAAGATGATAGGAAACGAAGAAGTAGCGCGAAAGATGACGATTCACCAAGCAAAAGGAAAAAGGATTAATGAAATTGTGATAATTATTGTGTTATTGAGCATTTAATTATATTTTAATTAATAAATACGTTCTTAATTTGCTTTATTTATTTACACTTATACTATTATGTCTACTAATTCAATAACAGTTAAATTCAAGCTTAGTAATAAATTCAAAAGAGCTTGAGAGTATGGTGAGGTAACCTGAAATAGAATTTAAAGCACTGTAAAAATTCAAACTTGAACAGGGAAGTTGGTACTTCTGTTCACGGCGTTCGCCGCTAGTTGTGAAGACTTGGCCATCTTTGACCTCTCATTCTAATATTGCCTCAGTACTATGGAGTGTAGAAGTAAAGGAGGACCATCTCAGTGTACTAAAAAGTGTCCCTTGAAAGGCAACAAATTAAGGTGGCGCTACTGTAGCAAGTGGAAGAATTTTAAATAGAGCGCCACAAATTATTAGAGTAGGATAGAAAATTAATAAAAAATGAAAGAAACATTTCCGTTTTGTCACAGTGCATTTTTTATAATTATTATAATATATAGACAAACATGAGTATGGAATAAAATTATACAGAGATTTTAAGTACCCCAATTAATTGTAAATAGGAAATAGAATATAGTTTTAAAGAATTACTGGAAACCAACCCAGCACACTTCACTCTGTTCATATCATTTCCACTTGCTACACTAGCGCTATTTCGGTGAGAATTCGAAACCTAATTTGCTGTTTACAAGTAGACACTTTTACGACTAATACCCCATACAAGATGGTCCTCCTTTACTTCTACACTCCATTCTCAGTACCAATTTTGATCACCAGCACATATACCTTAAACACCCGTCCAAATGAAGCCTTAAAGTCAAACCCTCAATCATTCACTGACATACGAAACACAAAATTTTTGATACTATTGTAAAGTATGAAGCTAAAATTAAAGTCTTATGGTATTGATGCTAGATACATAATGATGAGTATTTGGTGGTTTAAAATTATGTAAACTTATAATGTTAAACAAAATGAGGTGATAACATTTAATATATCTTTAATTGATATTAAGAATTCGAAGCTGTGTTTGCCGGTTCATGTTTCCCGCAGCGACAAGCGCGAGTCGATGCGATCTTTTGCATTTCAGACGTATTTCAAGAAATGAAATTAATATTTATATTTATTACTGTTTATACTTTTAATAAAATAATTTATATAATTTAATTGTAATCATTGAATTCTAATATTAAACATTAATAAGAATTAATTTGTCTCAAATCTAGAGACTTATTATTAATAGCTGGAATCACATTAAGATTTTTTTCATTTCATTATATAGGATAGCCCAGGATTACCATGCGGTGTAAGTGTGTTACTTCGCACTTGTATCATGTCCCATTATTTGACCGATTTTACAAATAGAAACATATTTTGTTGTAGTTTTAAATTCAAAACTGATGGTATCAGGGCCCTAAACTAATGTTAGAAACTAAAAGTATTCAAAAGCTGGAACAAATAAAAGTGGGATGAAAAATAACATTTTGCACGAACTGGAACACAGACCCGCATCGATTTGACATTACTTTGTAAACAGAGAGTACAATGAACTCTTTAATTTAAACTATTATTATCAATGATAATAAACGATTTAGCAATTTAAAGTGTCTTTAACAGTGCCCTTTGTGTATTTATTAGTAATTTCACGTAGTAACAGCCTTCATGAGATGATATTTAGGCTTAAAAATAAATGGGCGTATGTATCCACTTAGAATCTATTTTTGTATAATTTGTTATACAAAAAAGGAAATAAAGCAGTGTCTTTGTGCATGTTAAAGTATAGTACAGTGTCTGTGAGTAATTCCATGTGTTAAGTGAGCTTTATTTGGAAATCTAAACGTTTTTTGTGAGGTAAGTTTCAACCGCAAACTTCATAGTATATTAGATCAATTTATATTAAGTTTAGTAAAGTTATGTGATTGAAACGGTATTTTCAATTAGAAAAGTGAAGTACTAAAAATAAATACTGAAAAGTACACACTGTAATTGGTATTTTTTTAGTTTAGCTTTGTAATACTAAAATAATTTTAAGAAGAAAATTTTCGCGGTTTTTCTAAATCATATTACATTACAAAAATTTAAATAAAATTAATAACATAATCATTATGTAAGGAATAAAGATTACGTTAATAAATAAAGACACAATAGAAGTGTAACTTTAGTATAACAGGGAAACATTTTAATTATTCATCAATCACTTTTGAATAGCATACATTGTGTTTATCATTCATTTTTCGCCACACAAAAAGGTTACTTTTAAAGCCATTTTAAGAAGTTTCACTATAATAAAACAGTTTATTATAAATAGAGTGAATTATAATAATGACATACTTAATCATACAAATTATATTACCCTAATAATATTATAAATGTGAAAGTTTGTATGTTTGTTACTCTTTCATGCAAAAACTACCAAACAGATTTAGATGTAACTTGGCACATAGATAGAGGATATCCTGGAATAACATATAGGCTACTTTTTATCCTGTGAAAATGTGACATCCCTTGTGAATGGGTAGGTAAATCTGTGGGGGGCAGTATTATATATATACAAGTTTGTTTATCCTCTTCAATAGACAATGTTTTTCAAAACTTATATACCTTAATTGAGTTAGTACACCTATATCAATGCTCGGGTGTAGCACTCGCTCCAGCAGGACACATCTTTAAGTACAAAATCTTATTTTGAAGAGAGTAATTGCTGAGTTTATGGCCGGCTCTTCTCAGTAAAAGCAACCTTCTGAACTGGTGTTAGAGTCTGACCATTCATAAGTGCCTGTTGCAACAGAAGAAAGTGTGAGTTTGAAGTGTTATTTGTCTTGTTACAGATAATGTTTGTGATGTAACAGAATGCAGATGCAAAGAAGGAGCATCGAAGCAGGCAGCGATGCCAGTTATTGTAAGTTGAGATAGTGGGTGGCATTTTCTGATGTGTTTGAAAAACAACTTTATAATAATGGAGGTAGACTTCAAATAGAGTTAACTGGTTGATTCTGGTAGATGCTGGGTTCCATGCCCAAGTCAGGTAATATTAATGTGTCTTTGGTGAAATTTAGATCTTATTACTGAGACCTCTGACTAACTATTAGAGGGTAATGGGTGTGAAGATATGTATGCACTTATTTGGAATCAAACCAAGACACAGAACAATCAAATGTGTGACAACTGGCCTGTATCTTAATTTGTTTTATTGTGAATACCTACAATATAAAATAGCCTGGGGCTAATTCATTATAGTAATACTTAGTTTATAGGTTCTAATATTTTTTTTTCTGCAGGTGATAGAGATGGCTGGGACGAATGGGGCAGTCGCTCATCTCTCAGTCAGGTTGAAGAGGTAAGCAGAACTTATAAACAAGACATATAGTAGACACAATGTATAAATGGACTTGAAGGTTAGCTTCTGATGACTTTAACACCCTTTTGGGAACAATTTAGAGGGCTCTTAACCAAAGGTAAGTTAAGCAATTGTGTTGAGGGTGTTCCCTGCAGAACTAGGCTCGTATATAGAATGTCGCGATGATGATCAGCCGTGAATTCGATTTTATAATGAAAATTACCCTAACTCAAAACGTAAATAACGTGAGATGTTAGCTCTTCGACGGCTCACTGCGCGGCGACCTGGGCTTCGATTCTGTGAGTAATTACCCTAACTCCACGATGTTCGCGGCTCTGTCTATTTCCTTAAGTACAGAATCACGTGAGAGGTAAAACTCCGAGGTCTTGTTGCGCTGTGACATGACGGAAGTTTGTATTAGCTCAAAGGGCGGTGCTAGATTTAATTCATCGTCAGACTCGAAGAGGACGTGTCATGACTAATACAGGACGGAGTGAAGGATGCTATTCAGGGCTTTCAACTTTATGTACGAGAAATGAAGAATAATATGATCGGAGGGGAATAATTTCTTTGACGTTTAAAAAACATTATTTTTGGAGCTTCTTGCAAAATTTAACAATTAATTTTTATGTTTAAAATGTTCATAAGCCTCTCCACTCAGCGGATATAAAAACATTATTTTGTATAGTTTTTGAAGTTATACTTCTTTTGGCGCGATGGAGAAAAATGATGAGAGTGAATTTTTACGATGCGCGCGCACACCGACACCTGAATTCTACATGGTGAAGTTAGTTCTAGGTGGCATGAAAATCGATAACTAGGTTCAAGTTGTATATTCTAGTATTTTGATTGTACCATATTGTGAAGGAGTAAGGTTCAGTTTCGATTGATATTATTTGAAGTACTTAACTCAATGTTAGATTTGATTTTGAATCATATACAGAGATTCAAAGGAATGCCATATCAATTCGATTATTATATGATGATACAGGTGAACCGTGTTGTGAAGGAGTAAGGTTGATTTTTGTGTGTGTTTTTTGAGGTGACATTTCAAATCATAAAGAACGCATTTCTATATTATCAATATTTTATTGAATGTAAAATTTAATAAAAAAAGATGAAGAATGAAGATGATCAAGAATGCCATAGGGAAATCAACCGAATCGCTTCTTGAAAAGTTATTTTCTTGACCTTTCGAAGCCGAAGATTTTTAGAATTACACGAACTGTCACGAAAGCGTGACGTCATTATCTCACTGAAATAATTGAAGTTATACTTCTTTAGGCGCGTTATTCAAAAAATATGAGAGTGAATTTTTAAGATGCTCTCGAATCAGTATAACACAAAATTCTCACGGATGAATTTGGCTGATAACTGTATCTCCGGAACATCGCACAAATCGCAACTGTCAGTGTCAATGAGTGAGTAATGATGTTATTGTCAATAATAACCTAACAACGTCAACAATTGTTATTCGTTGCTACAGACAGGTGCAAAGAGTTTGTACACTACAATTTCACGACGATAGTAAAAAATGTTTTAAGTGCTGTTACTCATGCTCACCTATAATTTCGGGTATAACTTCTTACGTGCGTACATAACTGTATACATATTTTTTCATAGAACAGTAAAAAGTATTAACTAACGAAAAAAAGTATAATACTGTTGTTAACAGAACAGTTGGGAACCCTCTCTTTATGATTGACGGCAGAATCTTAATGTGGTTTACGATTTGTTGGCCCATACCTATTTATAGGCTACGTTTCCGTGCCGTGGGTTCACCTGCGTTCCTGAGGGATTAAATCCATACCGGGATTATAACATAGCCAATTTTCAAATACGTAGTTCCAGAGATTACAAACTTACAAAATTCGCACTCCCTCTTTACAATACTGGTATTAGTAAAGATATACATAAGAAGTCTGTTTTGTCGTTTTACAATGTCATACAGAAATTAACCCTTTGCCTACATGCTAGAGTTGATTATCGTCAAATTAATTGGATCAACAGATCAATCTTATTACAAATACAATATAGTATGGATTTCTGTGTCATCTTAAACGTCAAAAGTGACTTATTCAATGAACAGACACTGGACAGTTTGAAAGTGAATTCAAATATGGCGTATCAATGGAGAATGTCAACTATATCCTTAAATATTTATTACTTTTTGGTCATCGTTTCCAGTTACATTTGACAGCTGAATATCTCGATTTGAAATAGCGCGCGATAATGATTCTTATTCTAGGGCTGGCACAAAAATATTAAAATTTGTAATTAAATTCGGATACAAAGTTCGTCCGGGAAGTACTACTTACCCATTTCTGCCGTGAAGCAGCAGAGCACTTGTATTACTGTGTTTCGGTTAGAAAGTTACGGCCGGTGACATTAAAGGCACATGAGACGACAACTTCACGTCTCAGCGACAGCTACGCATTGGCGATGTCCCTGGTGTTGCAAATGTCCATTGGGGACAGTGGCCACTTACCCTTAGGTGGACCATCTGCTTGTTTGCCGGTCCATGTGGTATAAAAAAATATGAAAAATAAGATACAAAGGTAGTCTGTGTCCCTTAACGAGGAAGATGAAGGGCATTGCCCCCTTGAGGGGGTCGGTATGTTGGGCACAGCACACACGCCTTGGTATGCAATTTTCCTCATGTTGTAGATTTTAGAATGTGGTTTTTAAAGTACCTACTAGCTTTGGTCCCTCGGTTTCACCTATTTTCCCAAGACAATTAATGTTTTTACGGTTGCCTATGGATTTGACAGGCTAGTTGGCTTGGTGGTTTGCGGCCCTAACTGCCAAGTCGCAGGTCGCGGATTCGATTCCCACACAGGACAAACATTTGTGTGCATGAACATGTCTGTTTGTTCTTTGTCTGGGTGTAAATATCTACGTATGTATTTAGAAAAAAAAGAATAGCATAAGAATTATATTAGATATCAGGTTTCCATAGTACAAGCTCTGCTTAGTTTGAGATCAGATGGCCGTGTGTAAAGAATGTCCCGGGATATTTATTGATTTATCTCACGGGAAAAAGGTGGCTTTCTATTGGTCAATGATTTTTTTAATCGGATGAGCTTTTGTTCTGTTGGAAAGGAAAGGTTGGTGACATTACAGGCCACTTACCGTATTGTCTGCATCTACAGTAATTTTCAGAAGAATTCAATACTTTTTTCTATGCCATTAACTTAGCTAGAAAAAAAAGCAACTAAATATTATAAATGCGAAAGTTTGTGAGGATTTAATGTAGGGGTGTTCGTTACTCAAAAACAACCGAACGTATTTGGCTGAAATTGTAGCACATAAATAGCCAAATAAATGAATTTCCTTTGACCCACCATCACCTCAAAACTACTGAACATATCGGGATGGGACTGCTACCATTCGACGCGGAATTATTCCTAGATGGTTATAGGCTATATATGATATCGATAAACGTGATTGAAACCGCGGGATACAGCTAGTAACATATAAATGTACTACTTTTTATCCCGGGGAAATGTAACATCCCCCGTGGAAGCGTTACGTGCTACTTAGAATAAAGTTTGCAATATACGTTTACAATAAAACTATTCCTTATATGGACAGAGAGAAAACCGCTGTTGTAAATATGTTTTCAGATATCTTCGTTTATTATTCTATAATCGTTTATGTATTGGATACAATTCCCAGGTTAGTTAAATAAAATAAATATCCTGGGACATTCTTTACACACGGCCCTGGTCCCAAACTAAGCAGAGCTTGTACTATGGAAACCAGACAACTGATATAATACACATACAACTTTTTATTTTAATAAATACATACTATAGATATTTACACCCAGACACAGAACAAACAATCATGTTCATGAACACAAATTTGTCCTGGGTGGAATCGAACCCACGACCTGCGTGATAGTGAGAGACTTTATCTACCAAGTCTACTGGCCAGTGTTATATAAATCTAGATATCCGACTTATATTATAAATGCAAATGTTTGTATTCATGAATGTTTGTTACTCTTTCACGCAAAAACTACCAGACAGATTTGGACTAAACTTGGCACATACATAGAGCATATCCTGAAAAGTAGCCTGTATGGCTACTTTTTATCCCGGGAAAATGTGACATCCCTCGGGAACGCGGGTAAAACCGCAGGGGACAGTTAGAATATATATAAATATATATTTTTTAATATAAAAACTTGAGCGCATTTGATTAGATCTCACCTGATGGAAAGTGACGACGCAGTCGAGGATGGTACACGCGAACTCAAGTAATGCCTATTCACTCTTGCCTTAAAGACTCCGAGATTGTATGAATCGCGAAAAACTGACGCCGGCAATGAGTTCCACTCCTTTGCTGTCCGCATAATGAAAGAGGAAGCAAAACGCTTCGTGCGAATAAACGGAATATTAAAAACAAAAGGATGGAACCCTAGCCCGCACCTAGTCGCCCGCAAGTGAAACGGAGCAGGGGGTAGGAGGTCGTGTAACTCCTGCGCACACTCACCGAAATGAATCCGGTAAAACACCGATAGAAAAAAACCTAATTACTTATAATATTCAGTTCAGTTTCCACAAATAGGGAACATCACAAGGAACTTAATGAAACTATAATATCTGACAGATAATGTTCAAGATAAGACGGAGATTTTAATTCATGTCCGACCTACTTAGCTCTCGCTCACGGAAATAATTTAATTTAGGACATGAGACGGCCCGGTTAGCTTAGAAACACATCCGCGTGTAAAGTGATGTAATATTCGAAGTATGTTGATCGAAGGGCTAGGGCTTAGGGAATTGTAACATCTCTTTCGTATCTGCTTCGTTTGGGATCAGCCCCCTTATTCAGCTGGCGAGCCACTTCACAGAGGTCTCGGAGAGATTCCTCTCACGTGATTAGTAGTATTAGCGTTGTTAGCGACAGAGACAGAGCATAGAGGCCGCGACGAAACATCCTCGTGTTAGTGTCATTTTCCATACTGAATCGAGCCCCAGGTTGTTAAAGAAGGTCTCATGATATCGATTTAATAATTTTTTATAATTTCGTGTTCGATTTCATACTATATTATAGTCTGTCCATTTAATAGGTCACTTTTGAGGTCTAAGATGTCCAAGAAAGATAGAAGTGAATCTTGAGTATTACAGGGAAACATTTTAATTATTTATCAATCATTGAATAGCATAAACAAAATGGTTGCGGATCACAATTTCAAAGAGAATTGTCGGGACGGGATCTTAGTCTGTAAACAGGTGTGGACCATCAAATCCTACACCACAATCCACATTTATATTGATTGCGTTTTGCTTCCTCTTTCATTATGCGGGCAGCGAAGGAGTGGAACTCATTGCCGGCGTCAGTTTTTCCCGATTCAAACAATCTAGGAGTCTTTAAGGCAATAGTGAATAGGCATTACTAGAGTCCACGTGTACCATCCTCGACTGCATCGTCACTTTCCATCAGGTGAGATACAGTCAAATGCGCTCAAGTTTCTATAACAAAAAAAAAAAAAAGCAATAAATCTGCTGTCTACATAGGCGCATATAGAAAGCGTGCCCACCCCAGTATGGTCTCGTGCAAATGTTGGACCTATTCGAAATTCTAGAATACCAAAATTAACATTACATAAGAGTAACGAAAATTCTGATTTAATATGACGCATAGTTTTTCGTTACTAGCTAGGTACATAACAACAATTTATGTCGACACTGCTTGATCATCGTCCATGGCATCTGTCGACGCTCCTTTCTAGCTGTCCTCGAAAACACGCTGGCTCAAGTGACTCATGCACACGATATCCAAACTATTATATCTGTTTTGACACGTGCAGGCCCCTATTTAAGGTCTACAGTTGAAACTACTGGTTCAGAAGTCTGTCTTCAACGTCATAGATTGCGGAGCCCTAGGTAATAGTCCAAAGTGGTCAATGTAAAAATTAGGCCTCTGTCCGGTAACACTTCTGTGGTGCTAGTGCGTCAAGTCAGAGACAGCGGGTCTAATACGTCTTGAAGATGCTTCGTGTAGAAGCGAAATTCCTCAGAATCCTTAGAAAATCCGGTAGAATTTCCTTGTTTGAGACTTGACAGAGATGGAGATCCAGCGGATTTAGTTACTAGATATTTGTTTTTGTATAATCCTACAATGTATTTCCGCCTGAGTCAATTAGTTAAAATAAGCCTCAACTTTAAGTTCTGGTAGTTTGCAATTTAGAGTCAGTTCCGTTCTAGGCTCGATGCCTTTAACCTCAAACCACATTCGGTTAAAAAAAAAGTTGAAATCAAGTGATTATGACAAGAAAAACGTCTTCAAAACACCCTCCCTTCCTGCCTGACACCATAACTCATTAAAATAGCGATATATTTGACGTTATATAATGAGTAATGCGCGTGGACCGAACCAAAGTTATTTTTTATCTGACATTAATGATGCACTTCAGTTTTATATGTATCTGTGGCTGTATGGTGGACTTCCTTTGCCGGGTTTTTATTATCTGTAGGGTTGCCACACGGATTTTATTATTAGAATGGAATTAAATAACACAAATATTTTGTCAGCCGTTTTCAGCTTTGTTGTAAATTTAAATACATGTATACTCTTTGAGATACTTATTTACGACGGATTGCATACATTTCTAAAGGCGTAAAAGACAGGCTAGATGGCAGGTTTGATACCCACCCAGGACTAACACTTTTGTGTGTGGACATGTCTGTTAGTTCTGTTTAGGTATTGTTATCGAAATCAGTATGTATTTAGAAATACACACATCTCACTATAGGACTTGAAATGTTGTCGGTGAAATGTTTGCGTCTCTGCCTGTCTCTTCAGGGGACATAGAAATGTTTTTTATGTATAGGTATTGTATACTATGTATATTATAGCTGGCCTCCGCGGTTCGACCCACAAACCCGAGGTAGGTTACATTTTCCCGGGACATAAAGTATCCTATGCGGTAATCCAGGTTATAAACCATGTTTGTACCAAATTTCATCCAAATCCGTCCAGTAGTTTTTGCGTGAAAAAGTAAAAAACATCCATGCATCCAACATAACAAACTCAGCAATTTCCAAAATGTTCTATATCTGTCGTGGATAGACATAGTCGCAAGCGTAAGCTAGTCGAAGAACGAATTGAAAAGGTCACCGTATGTAGTCAAATAATGCTCTAAATAAAACCTTTTCACATTTCCACCTACGTGAACCAAAACAAACATGGCGGCAACAATGTCGCATTTTATTTATTTATTCTACATAATTAATAATTCACCACGCGCCATGCGTGGGTAGACAGCCCTATAAAATGTGGTACTATATATACTTTTCTCACTTCTACATCGCTCTAAATAAATATCTATCCTTGTTTTTTGTTAGAATCTAGTAGTGATGGTTGTGGTGGTAATAATTTGATCGAGTTTGTGACACGTAGTAGCGCACCAGTCCGAATTCAATGACATTTGTTATTGTGTTGCCATGTTAGGAAAAAATGCGCTGTTGTTGTGGAAAATATTTTTTGTTCTGCAAAACTGTTTTTTTTTTAAGATTAAGTTCTTTACAAATATTACTTACAACAATGATTTTTCTTGGATTTTCAATATACTTAAAAAATGTTGGTCCGGTATTTAATGTATCCTGATTTATTCCAGGGATTTTGTCCAAATCCATTCATCTGCCACAATTTGACTGAGTAATAACATGTAGATAGAAATTCATTACACAGATTTCAATTAATTATTTTAGTAGACTATTAGAATATTATTATTAGCAATTCCATGGGATTATAAAAATTAATATTGAAAACGTGTCAAGTATATTATATAAAAAAACTGCATTGTGTGGTGCTATGAAACCTCGATGCAAGTGAAACTTTTTTCGGATAGGAGACATTTAACTAAAAATTTTGGGAAAATAATGCAATGTGTATGATGATGACTTATGAATCCGTTATACTATGTAATATCATTAAAAATTAGAAATGTCATAGACAAACTTAATTAAAGAATCAAGTTAAACTCCACAGATCAAACAAATTAATGCTAACTAGAAAGAGTCGCTATACAATGAAGGAGGTGCGGATGAAGAGGCGCGCGCACGGTCATGCCCGTGCAGAACAGTAGGTACACCTATAGACGGGACCGAGGCCTGGAGTAGGTACACCCATAGGCACGGCCACTGGCGCGACTCCGGCTGCGGGCTTGCCGCGGCCGGGTGTGATGCGAAATGCGATAGATGGACGAAAAAAATGAGGCGATGGATAAAAAGTTTCACTTTAATAAATTTTATTTTCTTTCTCTCTTTAATATAAATTTTCTTAATCTTTATAAATTGTTAAAAATCAAAATTCTTGTAATTCTAAAGTAGTTCTAAACTGGTGTGCCTATACTTACGTAGTTTTACATCAACAAAAAAAACAATTAAAACATGATATATATTTTCGGCCGAAACTTTCATATGATATCGGAATTTCAAATATTAGTGATGGCAACACAGTTCAAATGCGCCATTCCGCGACGCGCTACGTCAAGTGCGCCTGTACTAATCGCGTCCATACAATACGTCATCAAAATAAATACAACGCGAAAAATACCGCCCGAATCATAAGAAACATTGCAATTTAAATAATAATCGATCGATTGTAAGCACAAGTGCATATAAATCGTGATGTGGAAGTGTTATCGAATGTGAGAACCAGTTTTTTTTTAATAGTGGCCAGTGAGAGACTGGCGTTTCGCAAGTTTGAAAATTTTCGTGTGTGGTGTAGTGTTCCATATCCGAACGGTGCAACGGTATTGGTGACCTACTTGTGTGCGGTGTAGTGCAGCGTGACGTCATTACCACAGGAGGATTTGAGCGGTCGATTTTAATTATTAATTTGATTTTTTCAAATCATTATTTTATTGCATATTTGGCTGTGTGATTTTATATTCAGCAGAACATCTTTATATACGAAATATAAACACATTTTATATATTAATTCACGGCTTATGGCAGAATTAATTCCGTGATTTAACAGCGAAAATAACTAAATTACGCGGAACATCTTTAAATACGAGTTATAAAGACATTTTAAATATAATACATATATTTATATCCTATATACAGTATGTAACAAAAACCCTGTTATTCCTTTTAGGAATGTTATACATTACCTACAAGCACACCATTAATGATATTAGAATTCAACAATTATAAACATTGGCTTGTACAAAGGTCAAATACAAATAACTATTAAAATTGACACATTCAAAAAAATGTTTAGATTATCTGATTTTACAAATACATCTTTATTTCGCTAAATAGCCTACGAGCTCGGCGGCTTTCTTTGATGCGACAGAAGATGCCGCTAAAACGTAGGCACGTGCCTCGTATCCCTGCCACGTGCCTTCCTACCCCTTTACCCCACCACCCGCCGCCCTGCGAATCATAAGCGAATTTCTCAGTCTCCCGCGCAACTTACTTTCGAACGGTTGTTATTGTTGACCTAGTGAGTGACTTGTGTTTTGTTTACGTAAGATCACCTGATCTGACGCCCTTCGATTGTTTGCCTCTGGGGTACTGTTAAGCAACAGGTGTTTAAAAAACCGTGTGATACGCAGGTCGAAATGCGTTCACGCATAGTAGCAGCATTTGACCACATCAAGTTCGATAGCATCATTTTACAAAGCGTACGTGAAAATATTATTAGGCGTTGCAACAAATGTGTCGAGGTACAAGGTGGTCATATTGAACAGCATCTCCGTGGCCGTCTAGTAGACATTATAATAAATTAATACATTAAAATGCAAGTAGGTACTTAAGGTTTTGTGTGACAGACGCGGGGACTTTATTTTGTTTATGTAAAAGTGTTAAATGTACTTATAACAATTATCAATTGTGCATAAAAATATCGTGTAAACCAACATTTTCAAAGATTCATTCGTTAAAGTTATAAACAACAGCCGTAACAAAGTCGTGAACTTGTGTAGAAAAAATAGGTAGATAACCGGCGCGGCGCGGCGCGGCGGCACCGACAAAGAGAGGCCACTCTCTTTGTCGGGTCGGGTAGAACTTCTTCCTATTATTTGTGATTTCGGGTCATCGCTTCATGCAGAGGTAAGATATCAGAATAACATTACAAATATTAATAATTAAATATTTATTTTAATTATTTGTGTTTACAGTTTATTATAAATGACTTCCTTTATTACGTATGTATACCGATTCTTAAAACGTAGGTAGAAGGAACAACAGGGTTTTTGTTACATATTGTATATAATATATATATATTATAGCCTTCCAAACCCAAATAAGTAGTAATAAGTATAAATAATGAAAAAAGTGAAAATTACTGACTTTCTTGCATTGCGGTCGTAATTTTCATGTTCACCTAATCTAGCAAACAGTGGTAGAATAGATAGATGACCTTGAACTATTAAAATCTGTTCTATTACTAAGACCTTTTTGAGTTATAATGTTATAGAGAAATGAACCCAATGGCTCTATCATAGGGTACATCAGCATCATAATACAATTAACCAATTATGGGTGTAAATATCCATATAAGTATGTATTTAAAAAAAGAAAGTAGTAGTATATCAGTTATCTGGTCTCCATAGTACAAGCTCTGCTTAGTTTGGGATCAGATGCCTGTCTGTAAGGAAAGTCCCAGGATATATTTACTGTTAATTAGATTAATAGATGCACCTTATGTTTATTGTACAGATTACTTTTGTATGATATTCTTGTCAGTATTTCTCTATTGAAGCAGCTGTCCCCGGCGGTTGTACCCGCGTTATTGAGAAATGTTGTCAGAATATCTCTTTATATTAAAGCAGCTGTGCCCAGCGGTTGTACCTGCATTCTTGAGAGATGTAACATTTTCCCGGCACGAAAAGTATGCTATGTGCTTTTTCAGGGCATTTTCTATATATGTGCCGAGTTTCATCCAAATCCGTTTGGTAGTTTTTGCGTGAGAGTAACAAACATCCATACATACAAATTGCATTTATAATATTAGTAGGATCTATTGGTGATTTTCAAGACTACATTAAAGTTAATCAATTTCTAATTAATGTATGTTTTGAATCAAAATTCAAAGCCTTTTATTTGAGGCCGTAACCCTCTCAGTGTTTGTGGTGTCACTAACCATATTTTCTAGATGTTTTTAAAAACAGCACTTTCCTTAGGTTGTTGGTTGCACTTACACAACATCTTCTTTGACAAACACTGAGTACTACATTTCTCCGCACATTGGCCATGAAGTCATTACTAAATATCGATATTACTAGCTGTCCCCCGCGGCTTAACCCACGTTGAGATGTCACATGTATTAAACATAAAAACCTTCCTCTTCAACCACTCTATCTATTAAAAAAACACTTTAAGCATACAGAGGGATATAGGGACAGAGAAAGCGACTTTGTTTTATACTATGTAGTGATAGGAATTAAAACAATAATTTTAACAAATATTCACCAAACAACTGGTGATCAGGTGAGTGGTCAAAGCTTTGTATGTCACTTTTAAACCCCCGCGGTTTGACCCGCGTTCCCGAGGGATATCTATCCTCTAACTAACATATATGTTACTTTTTATCCTGGGAAAACGTGATATCCCTCGGGAACGCGAGTAAAACGGCGGGGGACAGCTAGTGTTATATAAAACAATACTCAATTGAGTAACCAAACACTTTCTCAAGACTCCAATTATTATTCGCCCACCATATTTGTATTAACTTTTCTTTTTGATGATTGATTTCACCTGTCTCATGTCTCTTGCTTTATATATAACTAGCAGTCCCCCGCGGTTATACCCGCGTTCCCGAGGGATGTAACATTTTCCCAGCACAAAAAGTATGTGTTATTCCAGGGCATTTTGTATTGTGCGAAGTTTCATCCATATCCGTTTCGTTGTATTTGCGTGAAAGAGTAACAAACATACATACAAACTTTCGCATTTATAATATTAGTCCGTTATAATACTTTTTTTTATTCGTTACTTTAACTTTGATTTAGCCACTAAAGTAGGCCTAAATCGAAAATACATGTTTGAACCAAAATCCATTAGCTTGTAGGATCTATTTCTAACATCACGGCCATTATATCTTCACACCTATCACCCCGAAGAGGTAGGCAGAGATCTCCACATTCCATCTCAGTTATTTCAAGTTCCAACGTGACATGTGGTGAGTACAACACTCTCTGCCGTCTCTCTCGCACGTTACAAAGTCCAGGCTACAGGTGTTCATCTATACTAATATTATAAAGAGGAAAGATTTGTATGCAAGTAAGTTTGTTACTCTTTCACGCAAAAACTATTAAACGGATATGGATGAAACTTGATATATAGATAGAGCATATCCTGGAATAATATATAGGCTACTTTTCATCCCGGGAAAATGTAATATCCCTCGGGAACGCGGGTGAAACCGCGGGGGACAGTTAGTAAATAAAATTAAATATTGTATTACAATAAAAGTTAATAAATTACCGTTTGTTTATCAATAAATTCAGAAATTATGAAAACAGATCTTATTTGCCTTTTTCGTCAACAAGCGCCAATGTAAATCTTCAGAAGTTCTGGTGTCACAGTTCATTATAAACCAAATACAGTATGGCAAGTCTATTTGAACTACGAGATTGTATCACATAATTTTATTTTTAACAACCGACGCAAATCGACGGGGTGTTCTAAGTTTGACGTGTGTGTCTGTCTGTAAATGGCGTATGTTTTTATTGCATTGATTTTCAACGCACTCGTTACGATAACGATACGCTTACGTTAGAAGTTTGTGCTGAATCTCTGCTAGAGTGTAAGATATTATTAAGCACTATGTCCTTCGCGGTTTTTCCCGCGTTCCCGAGGGTAGTAACATTTTCCCGACACAAATAGTAGCCTGTGTTATTCCAGGAAGTTTTCTATACATGTGACAAGTTTCAGCCAAATCCGTTTGGCAGTCTATGCGTGAAAGAGTAACAAACATCCATACATACTTAATAATATACTAGCTGTCCCTCGCGGTTTCACCCGCGTTCCCGAGGGAAGTAACATTTTCCCGGGATAAAAAGTAGCCTATATGTTTTTCCTCTATATAGGATATGCTCTATCTATGTGCCAAGTTGCATCTAAATCCGTTTGTAGTCTTTGCGTGAGAGTATCCATGGGTCGCTGGTTCAAATCCGGCTCGAAGGACCACAATTATGTTACGCCTTTTTATGACGACGCAGATTTTATGGCAAATCTACTTCCAACGTGTATTTTTCTTAATGTGAAAATAAAACGACGTGCTCGCTTTTCAATATAGTTTGTGTGATTTTCACTCCAAAAGTTGTCACTTTTGAATAAAAAGAAACAATAAAAATGTTATGTGCCAGGAATAAATATTACAGCTATCTAATGACAGTTATTAAAACCTTTTTGGAGTTTTAAATAGCGCCAACAAGTAAGAAATATTCATACTTACAAACTTCCGCATTTATAATATTAGAAAAATAGAAATTACACTGCTGATGTTTACAATACTGTGCTCATTTGACAGTCTCCAAGCGGTACACGTAGAAAGTATTTGCCAGTCTCGATTACTCTCGATTGGTTTTGTATTAGTCAGGCGCCGGGTTGCCGGAGGGTGGGGGGTGGAGGGAGGTTGTGGAGGAGGGAGGAAAGGGAAGGGTAGTCACGTGTTTTGAACCTGTATATCGATGTACTGTAGCTCTGCTAGTTGCATTTTAGATTGCGTAAGGTTTTTTCGATTTGACAAATATACGACAGGCCACTTGGCTTGGTGGTTAACGCTCTGGCTGCCAAACTGAAGGTCGCGGGTTCGATTCCCACCCAGGACAAACATTTGTGTGCATGAACATGCCATTTGTTCTGTGTCTGGGTGTAAATATCTATATAAGTTTGTATTTAGAAAAAAAAAAAATAGTAGTATATGTAGTATATCAGTTATCTGGTTTCTATAGTACAAGCTCTGCTTAGTTTGGGACCAGATGACCGCGTGTAAAGAATGTCCCGGGATATTTATTTATTTACATATATGTATGCAATGACTGTTCTGTGCCTGTGTGTAAAATATAATATATAAAAATGTTCTTTTATCTATCATTATAAGGAAAATAGTGTTCCTTTGACGCACCATCACCTCAAAACTACTGAACATTTCGGGATGGGACTGCTACCGTTCGACGCGGAATTTTTCCTAGGTTGTTATAGGCTATATATGATATCGATAAACGCTGGTGAAACCGCAGGGGACAGTTAGTAGTAATATAATCCATTCGAATGTATTCTCTTTTTTTTTATGTCATACTGGCTGTTGGTCTTGATAGTAAGTGGTCACCGCCGCCCATGGACCTTAGCAACACCAAGAGCATGGCCAATGACAATGTTACTTTTCTTGCCGATTCTTCTCAGTTGAAGGCTGACTTCCGAACCGGTGGTAACTTTGACTGTAACATAAATGCCCTTCTGGAGGTTAAAACTGAATAACTGGCTTTGCATTTTGATGTTGTCGCTGAGACGTGAAGTTAAGTTGCTTGTAATGTCACCGGACGCTCCTTTCTAACCGAAACAGTAATTCAAGTGGACTACTGCTTCACGGGAATAGTTAAGGTAGTACTTCCCCGGACGAACTCTGCGCTAATAGCTCTGCTACTATAAGAATATAGGTAAGGCCTCTAGAATACGTCGCTATCACAATTTGTCTCGACCTAATTTGTCGATTACATCATTCACATTGCTTCATGTCTATCCGATTCTGTAAGTTTCAACGTGGTCTATATGCGCTGTCTCTTTCGCTATCTGCGTAGTTACGTGAGAGGTCAGATCTCTAGCTCTTTGAGCTAATTAGGTCATTCTATTGCGTGGGATTATGGAATAATAACCTAGGCTTACGCTAAAATGATAATTTTAGACGTTGATGAATCTTAGTGCAACAATTGTGATGGTTTCTTTTTAAAATTAAGTATGGTCTTCCGTTTGGTCTGCGACTGACCCCAGAAGGAGTTATAACGAGGCTGAAGATGTAGCACGATTACCCAGAAAATGCCTATACACTCTGGCCTTGAATAAATCCCGGTTAAAGGTGTCGGGAAACACTGACCTCGGGAGAGAGTTCCACTCCTTAGCTGTTCGAGTGAGGAACGAAGAAGCGAGGCTCGTGGGAACGGGAATTACGCGGGTGAAACCGCGGGGCGATGCTATATTTTCTATTTATAATAGTCAAATCAGTTTAGTATTTGGAAAAATCTTGGTACACAACTAGAGTAACATGCTACTCATTTTAAACCGGGAAAGGTAACATCCGACGGCAATGCAGGTAAAACCGCGGGGGACATCTGTACAGTATAAATATATTAGATCCTAAGGAACCCTGGTCGTGCCCTGCGTCACCCGTGTGTATGTATGTTACACAGCGTATAACTGGCAACTTGACCTTGTGTCCCGTATTTGGTCGATACTGCGGCGCCGGCTGCGTCTTCTGGGGCTATCTAAGCGGATAGGGCTGTCTCAAAGCAGTTATATTTGTTTCAGTTTAAAATTACCAATTTTTGAAGTGAATTTTTTTATGACGGCTTTGAAATTCTGATCCGCAACCGCTTGCGTAACGAGAAATAAATAACCACCAATAAAATAACAATCTATGCATTACAAAAGAGAAACGAAGTATTTATTCAAATAGGCCATCACAGGCACTTATGAATGGTCCGACTCTAACACCGGTTCGGAAGGTTGCTTTTACTGAGAAGAGCCGGCAATAAACTCAGCGATTACTCTTTTTAAAATAAGATGTTGTACATAAAGATGTGTCCTGCTGGAGCGAGCGCTACACTCAAGCATTGTCGTCATTAAAATAATCGTTTATGTTGCATAAAGCCTTTTGTACTAAAACAGTCATAATTCTTTCCTTAAATTTTTGTAAAGGCAAATTTAAAATTTCAGCAGGGATTTTATTATAGTTGCGTGCACTAAGTCCTAAAAATGAGCCTTGCACTTTTTGCAGTCTATATGCAGAAGTGACAAGTTTATCCTTATTTCTAGTATTGATGGAGTATACCTTCCGAACCGGTATTAGAGTCAGACTATTCATAAGTGCTTGTAAAGGCCTATTTGAATAAAGATATTTTCATTTTTCATTTTTTCATTATATTTTAGTCAGCTCGCCAGCCCTGTGTTGTATACATTTACAAGACAGCTGACTGAAGGACGTGCCAGCCTAACTAAATAGTATATTCCATTTATGATGTCTCTTTTTGACGATTAACTGTGCCAGAGAAATATGGACTTTATTGCTTTTGAACAAAGGTTCAAGATGTATTGGTTAATTGTATGATAATGTAGATGCACTCTTTATCGTGAAGCCATAGAGTTAATTTTACAATGGCATATTTTAACGTCAAATTTTTATTAAATATTTTTTGGTTATAGTTGTCGTTCGCGGGTTTTTTTTGTGAGGTTTAATACATTTTCGCGGGGTAAAGTATCGTATATGTTAATCCAGGCTTTATACTCTCTTTATGCCAAGTTTTACCCAAATCTGATTAGAGGTTTTTGCGAAAAAGAGTTACAAACATCCAGCCATCCAGTCTCTCAAATTTTGGCATTTATAATATTCGCAGGATATTTTCTATATTAATAAATATCCCGGGACATTCTTTACACGCGGCCATCTGATCCCAAACTAAGCACAGATTGTACTGTGGAAACCAAATAACTGATATTTATTTATTTATATACTATTATACTAGTTTTAAATACATATTTATATAGACACAACAAATGGGTGGCAATCTAACCACATAACTGATATACTACATTACATTTTAAAATATCTTAAATTTATTCATTAAAGGTTTGCCAGCAAGAGTACATTAAGACAAAAATATTGTCACATACATACTCTAATTATTAAACTAAAGGTACAGTTATATTAAAGCAAACATACTACCACCTTACCCATTTCCGCCGTGAAGCAGTAGTGCACTTGTATTACTGTTTTGGTTATAAAGGTGCGGCCGGTGACATTACAGGCACATGAGACTTTTTGAACTGAAATTTTTCAGCGTCGCACATCGCGCCATTAAGCTTGTTTGTCGTGACAATGGTTATTTCGGTGGCGGAACGCGGCTGTCATCGATTGGTTTATTTTTAAACTTTATTGTTTCCCTTGCGTAATTTTATAGGCAAATAGTGTTCTAAATTCAAATATAACCGCTTTGTTTAAACGGTTGTTGTTTTTGGCGGTTAACCAGTATTGAGACGCATTGTTGCAAAGTGATCTCGACACAGTCCTTTTGGCGGAATATATTGTTATTGAAAAACAAACTTAGTTGTCCTGGAATAAGATTCATATTTTAATTCAGTGGTTTAATTAAATGATGATGCAAATGAATCCTATCACAAAGCCATAAGATTGATTTTCCTATGACACTTTTAAAATGACAATAGGACTTCTTATTGTAGAGCAGAATGTGTGCGTGGGTGTATCGGAATTTTGATTTTGCGAAAAATCTTTTTTTGTTTATATATGCATTTTAAAAATTTACTTTTATTAGTCTAATTGATTACTGGTCTCGATATAAAGCTCGAATAGAGAAATAAATTCGATTCCCGGATCGAGCAACGTAATTTTTTTTTTCTGTTTTAGTTTCTGTGTTGAAAAATGCTTGCATGTAGCTTTATTGGTAACGTGCGACAGAGACGGCGACAATCTCACGTTGGAATATTTGAGTGGTCTCTTTGCTGAGACCTCTTCGGGAATGATGGGCGTGAATATATTTTTTTACCAACTGTTCCCCGCGATTTCACCCTCATTCCCGATGGATGTTGCGTAACCTACGGTTACTCTAAGTTATAGACTGGCTATGGCTGCCACATGCGTCATGCTTGTGAACAGGTGCTGCTTGTGGGCGCTGGTCAGCTTTAGTTTGTTGTATTTTTTTTTTATTATTAGATATTCATATTATTATTGTTTAATAATTTTTCACTTTTGCAATACAACACAGGTTTTGTCAGTGAGACTAAATAAATATTTTGTAATATATCTAAGATTGTTTTTAAAAAGAGTAATTGCTGAGTTTATTACCGGCTCTTCTCAGTAAAAGCAACCTTCCGAACCGGTGTTAGAGTCTGACCATTCATAAGTGCTTGTAAAGGCCTATTTGAATAAAAATATTTGAATTTGAATTAGACTATCTACATGCTAAGTTTCATCCAAATTCGTTCGGTACTTATTGCCTGATGGAGTAACAAACAACCCTACATCCACGCTCACAAACTTACACATTTACAATTGGCTTGGTGGTTAGCGACTCTGACTGCCAAACCTAAGGTCGCGGGTTCGATTCCCACCCAGGACAAACATTTGTGTGCATGAACATGTCTGTTTGTTCTGTGCCAGGGTGTAAATATCTATGTATGTATGTATTTCGAAAAAAAAGTAGTATATGTAGTATATCAGTTATCTGGTTTCCATAGTACTCTGCTTAGTTTGGGATCAGGTGACTAGGCCTCCGTGAAGCGGCTCGCCGACGAAGTTTGTGTTAGCTGAATAAGGGGGCTGCCTACTTCAGTCCCAGGATATATTTATTAATGAACTTAGTGTTTGAAGTCACTTCAAACCCACGTCTGTTTAGCTTATGATATTATCCAGGTCCTCTAGTTCTTCGAACATCTGTACCGTACTGGGGGCCGCGGTCAAGGTTGCCACCCTCTTAGGGGTGTGGGTGGATGAAGGGTGTGGTGCCAGTGTCAGAGAAACTACTATTGACAATCTTTTGGCTCACCGTATGTATTCTTTCGTAAGATATTCTTTGTCTGATAATCGTATTAACAGAAATAGTAGATTGTATCATAAGGGAGCAAAATAATATTTTTACGGCGAGGGTTTTTTTTGAATCCAGAGCGAAGTGAGGGATTCTAAAGTAGTAGATTCTTTAGTTGAATCCTGAACGTAGCGAGGGATTACGTAGTGCGTAGTGGTACGTACGCCCGAGTCAAAAATATATTTTGCACCCTAGTGATACACTCTACTTTTCATCACTATCTATGAGAAAATGCGCGTCATATATTATTATAATATTATTATTTAATAAAACAAAGAGTAACAACTAAACTGAAATTAAATAGTATCTAATAATAAAACAACTAAAAACTTAAATTTACTTTTGAGACATTTTCGCAATTTTGAAAATGTATTGTTACAGTTTATTAAGATTGTTTTTTTATTCAGCCGGCGGCGCGACTATGGGCCGTCGTACCAGCCAGTCTTTATTTAAACAATATTTGCATTCGATTCCTTTGGCGCTGAACACTAAGATGTTACAAATTCAAAAAGTGCGCGGCAAGGATAATTGCGGCGCACTTATAAAGAGGATTAAAAACTCATTACTGCCCGCTAATAGATTCTTATAGAAAACACCACCTTTGGGTGCATTTAAAGGCGAACCAAGTTATCCTTTTCGAATAGATGGGATGAAAAATATATTCGTTATTTATTACATAAACCCAATGTTTGCCGGAATTAAAACATACCCTAAATTATGAATGGAAAGTAGCATTGTTTAATAGAAACAATGTTTTTAGGGCTAATGTTTACCTCTATTTCTTTAATAAACCACCTTAATGGCAAATGCCAAAATGCTAGAGATGTCACGAATATACGACGACTTAGTTTAATACATATTCGGTATTTGGTCGAATTGTCCGTAATATTTGGTCGAATACCCAATAGCAAATCATGAAAAAAAGGCATATATGTTACTCAAAAATGTATATATTTTAACAACAAAACATTACAATGAATACTTTAAATTTATCAAAAGTAACTTTTAATGAATAATTTTATCAGCAATTTTGAGTACCCGATTATGTTTTTCCTCACAGAAAATACCCGTATATAAAAATTGCCTGTATACCGTGTCCCGGGAGATGATACGTACTTACTAGCTGTCCCCTGCGGTTTCACCAGCGTTTATCGATATCATATGTAGCCTATAACCATCGCGAAAAAAATCCGCGTCGAATGGTAGCAGTCCCATCCCGATATGTTCAGTAGTTTTGAGGTGATGGTGCGTCAAAGGAACCCTATTTTGCTCATAAAGACAAGGGAATTCTGACAATTTCGCTGTTGTACATTAGCTGACGACTAGTAAGGGAGACGGGGCAGTTAGTTTAGTGGTTGCGACCTTTACTGCAACGCCGCAGGTCGTAGGTTCCATTCCCACCCAGGACAAATTTGTTGCAAAAACATGTTTGCAGGAACATGTGTTGTTCTGTGCTGTATTTGTAGTGTAGTGTACTTACCGTGTTTTGTCATTATTTTATGTATTATTAGCTGTCCCCCGCGGTTTTACCCGCGTTCCCGTAATATGTCACATGTATTATAGATAAAAACCTTCCTCTTCAATCACTCTATCTTTTAAAAAAACCGCATCAAAATCCGTTGCGTAGTTTGAAAGATTTATGCATACATAGGGATATAGGGACAGAGAAAGCGACTTTGTTTTATACTATGTAGTAATATGGTATTATCTGGTTTCCATAGTACAAGCTCTGCTTAGTTTGCGATCAGATGGCCGCGTGTAAAGAATGTCCCGGGATATTTATTATTATTTTATTAAGGATCTGAGCGCCGAATATTTGCCCACATATTGCATGGCCGAATTTATTTATTGGTTCACATCACTATTCGTGATATCTCTACTAAAACCATAGTAATACGCTGTCGCTTATGGAACAGAGCCATACCTCAATAGTGGGTGTTTTGCGGCAAATTTGCTGATTGTATTTACGCCCCGGACCCCACCGGGGACCAGGGACAGTGGGGACGGCCCCAGACGTTATCCATTCATTTAACTACCGTCTAACTAATGATCTATACACGATTGGGGATGCATGAAATAAGCATAATATCCTGGGACATTCTTTACACACGGCCACCTGGGGCTCGATTCTCTAAGGAAAATTACACTAACTGGAGGATGTTTCGTCGCGGTCTCCGTGCTGTCTCTGTCGCTAACTACGCTTATACTACTAATCACGTGAGAGGTAAGCTCTCCGAGGCCTTCGTGAAGTGGCTCGCCGACGAAGTTTGTATTAGCTGAATAAGGGGGCTGATCACAAACTAAGCAGAGCTTGTACTATGGATACCAGATGACTGATACACTACTTTTTAAATACATACGTACATAGATCCAAATCAACAAACAGACATGTTCATGCGTACAAATGTTTGTCCTGGGTGGGAATCGAATCCGATGGCGTAGATTTTATTTATTTAGGACAGTCAGTAGCTGTTACATTACTTCATTTTAATTTAACATAACTTAAAAATTGCAATTTAATGCACAGCATGCATCATGAGGTAAACGAATCTTTTATTAAAAAAGAAAGTGAAAAATTAAAAAATTTAAAACTAAATAAGGAAACAAGACAATACAATTAATTAATTAAATTTGATCCCTGCATCTTAATCAAAGTAGATGTCAAATCCTGAGGAAACTTCGATATCGCGATGTAGGATTTATAAAAGCCTATTTCTTATTTCTAGGATTCTTGCATGCGTGTTCATAGATGTCGCCACAGACGTATTATTTTATTGACACAGCGTAAATAATAGACAGCTTATACGGGCGAAGGAAGGAAATGAAGTTAAAATGCTGTCCCTGTTGCTAGAGAGAGATAAATATACATCGTTAGTTTCGTTAAGATTGAGCGCTGAATGTGCCGCGCGTGTTGTCGCGACAGTGGTTGGTGCACGACTAAATAGAATTAGGTCAATTAGCAGCATTTTTTGTTGCCATGTCTGAGGGCGTATAACGCATCTATAGTTTATATCATTATTGGCGCTTCGCCAAAGGTCTATGAACTGCATGACATTATCAATACGTCTCCAAGGGACAGTACTGAAGTCGACATCTATGCCCGCAAGTCACGCAAAAACAGACTTTATTGCTTACCTACTATGGTGTGACTTTGAATATCACCAATGTATTCCAAATTAGGAATAGGGATAGGTTTAAGAATGTCACCCAAAAATCATCTGTATTGCTTACCGTCTATATATTCCGTCAGTATATTTTTGTACGTCGATCTTAATTGAATACAGAACAATGGAACAGTGCGTATGGGCATGGAATGTCGGAGGCGATTGATTATTTGAATTACGAACGAATTTTCGAATATGCTTGTTATTCTTTAACTTAGGTAACGGATTTCTTTTTAATTTTTATTGGGATTCATTTGGTCTTTATTTTGAATTTTTCAGTCTTGTGAGTGGCCAGTTACACGGTATTTTGATTTATAAAGGGGTTTTATTGTAATTGAGAGTGTTTATTTGTATTTTAATTTTACACAGCAGATTTGTCAGTGGCCAGCAACACGGTGTATTGATTTAACGGATTTTTTTAAAATTTTAAATTGGTAGTGTGTATTTGCTTTTTTACTCGGTCGTTTTGTCAGTGGCCAGTTACATGGTGTATTGATTTAAAAAGTTGTTTTATTTTTTATTATAATTGGTAGTGTTTATTTATTTTTATATTGATTATTTCACAGTACATTTTTCAGTGGCCAGTTACATGGTTTATTGATTTGATTTAAGAACAGTTTTTTATAGACTTTTCAAAGGAATAGTTTATGGGAGGTTTATCTTTCAATTAAGAGAAAGCTCATCATTATAAATACGTAAGTTTGTATGGTTGTTTGTTCCTCAATCACACCAGAACGGCTGAACGGATCTGGATGACACATTTATAGATTATATTCTAGAATAGCACATAGGATAATTTTTTATTCCGGGAAAATGTGAACTGTCTTAAATCGCGGGTGAAACCGGAACAGCTAATTAACCTAATCAAAAGTAAAAGTGTATTATAATTATGAATACAAAAAGTTCGTAAATTACACTTTCGGAATATTTCTATTTATAAGGAATAGAAGATTAACAACGACTTTTTTTTTATTATATGAATAATATTATTATATTACGTAACTACCAAAAGAAATTCTCTAAACGACAATGAAAACCGCATGAAAATTTACTGCGTACTTTAAAAGAACTAAGTGCACAAACGAACACGGTAAAAGTGACTTTATTTCACACTGTTCAGAGTTCACATTCGTACAACAGCTGCGCTAAACTATGTCAGGTGACCAATTTACGCGCGGGTGACTCATCGCAAACACCCCAATCTAATTTACACTCTATGTCCATGGTCACAAAGTCGCAAGTAAATATTTGGAATTCCTGTAACGTTTTATTTAGGGTGCTGTTTTTGGAAAATGGGGAATTTTCATGATGATTGTTTTCGTTTTGTGGAATTTGTAAGGGTTCTGTATCGAAAGGGTTTCCACGTGGCCCTATTGTTAAGTCTCTGCCCTTTTTTGAAGTCAAAACTTCTTTACGCACGTTGGGCACTTTTGAGATGGGAAAAACATTTTGAACTCGCGACACTGTTACTGTTACCGACACCTCCGTGTATATGTCCGTGTATATATAATATAACTATATTATATATATTTTATATAAACATATTGTGTACTAGCTGTCCCCCGCGGTTTCACCCGCGTTCCCGAGGGATGCTAGATTATTTTGTTACTTCTATCTTCAATTGTTTTCGCAGGGCACACGATGTAAGAAAGTATTTTGGTAATTTTTTCACACCTTGGGTTACATTATTGGAGTTTTAGTATGGATCCTTTTAGGATGGAACTTTTTTGAAAAATGAATATAGCATATGCTCACCTGAGATAGTGTAGCTTCCCAACAGTGAAAGAATTTTTCAAATCGGTCAAGTAGTTTCGGAGCCTATTCAATGCAAACAAACAAAAACAAAAAAATAACCTCTTTATAATATTAGTATAGATATACATAGATATATTCATGCATATTTTCTTTCTTTTTTTTTATACCAAGAAGGTCGACAAATAGGCAGATAGTACACCTGATGATAAGTGGTTACCGCTGCCTTGGCATTAGCAATACCAGGGTCATCGCCGTGATGTCGCTGATACGTGAAGTTAAGTCTCATGTGCCTATAATGTCACCGGCCGCACCTTGCTAAACGAAGCACAGTAACAGCCCGGCTGGTTATTGATGAAATTTTACAAATCGATAGATAATATTCAGGATATATTTTCATTTACACCTCGGAAGCAACAGGCGGAAACTAATCATAATACCTCTTCATTATAAAAATGTTTTTTTGGAATCTGACTCCTCTGTCTTTCTAACCGGAACACAGTAATACAAGTGCACTGGTTCATGTCGATAGGAATGGTGGTAGTACTTTGGACTAACGCTGTACTGAACATTGCTTCTTAAATTTACAGTGTATTCGATACCAATATAAAACAATGGCGACTCATGAGGCCAAAATGACTAAATAAAATGTTTAAGTTATTGTCTTCACTTAAGCGAATTGTTACCAATTGAGGAACCCAAGAATATCAACTTTAATTTATTTGCATTGACATGAAATAGGCCTTCACATGCCCTTATGGGCAGACTCTAACACCGGTTCGGAGGTTGCTTTTACTGAGAGCCGGCAATAAACTCAGCAATTACTCTTTTCAAAATAAGATTTTGTACATAAAGATGTTTCCTGCTGGAGCGGCGCTAAAAAAATCAAATCACACAGCCAATATGTTTAATTTGTCTCGATCCCTTTCAACTGCAGACCAAAAAGAAAGATACAGTGTCATGCGAACACAAATGTTTGAAATACCAACTATTTTATTGCTGTCTTTGTCATTCTATCCATTTATGATCGTGACAGGTATACTTCCAATCATTGACGATTGGTACAAGTATTAATAGGAAAACTTAAGTAGATAGTAGAAATTTCTGAGGGATCTAAAATACAAATCCTCTGGTAATCCTGCCCCTGTCTAATCCGGCGCCCCCTGTAATCCAACATGCCTATCGTTGTTGAATTTAGGTACTAATTCGACATATATACGTAGTATGCTTTGAAGTTCAAATAGAATCTTATCATTTGATCTGTAATTTGTCGGATTACAAGGTACTCTTACAAAAAAATCCGGACTATAGGGGGTTTTAGTTCTCTATAATCGGCCAAATTCGAATATAGAATGTCACTCAGAAATAATATATCAGTGAAAGAATGAGATGTGTAGCATTGGAGATTACCTTCTACATCCAAATTTTACATCTTTATAATGTTCTTCTGACACAAGTATTTCTGTACTTAAAAGAAGGTCCCAATCTTAATTTTAAATTGTAAACCTTGGATACAGAAATTAACATTTTTATTATTATTCTTAACTCTTTCAAGACGATTAATCTTTTGAATGTCCTGTACGCGAAGCCCGAAAATCGATATAAATATGTGTATCAATAAAACACATAAAAGTAATGAGTTATTTTGTCTTTTTCTGTGAGCTGTTTATACAAAATTCAAAACCATTTATTCAGTTTAGGCCCTCGGAAGGCACTTATGAAGGTCAAATTTAAAGTTACTGAAGCTGAAGTCGAGTGTAGCCGACAAAAGTAGCACTGGCATAGGGTTCGCATAATATTATATCTCCCTTTTCCGTTTGCAAACCTAATAACGAACAATCTTAAAACAGATACAACGCCCAAAACTACCTGTAAATGTTACCGTTAACAAATGGACAACAATAAAATCATCAAGATATGTAAACCAAAATGAATTCTTTATCCGGAACGAGGACGCTAAGCGTGGAGCCTCCACGCTCCACGGCCTACTACTACGCCGACTTAGAGCGTCTCAAACGCAAGAATGGCGCTCAGGACATCCCCAATCTTCCTGGAACGAATATTCCACAACACGATGACCTGACGATAACCAGGCAAGTCGACGAGTTGAGCGAGTACGTGGAGTCGAATGAAGTAGTAAATGATGGCGCGGTTAGAGAAGTACCGCCTTTCCGGGATCGGGTGCGACAATGGAGCCTCCCAGAGTATAACACTCCAGAGAGGAAAGTTCTGGAAGAAACGTATTCGACAGCGGGAACGTTTCCGATGCCAGAGCCGAAGGAAAAGGAACCGTTGCTTGCAGAGTTAGAGGTTGTCGGAAGGTTGCCTTTAACTCAGTTGGAGACAACTTCTGGTGTGAGAAGGAGCAGAAGTTGGTACCTCTGCTGCCCTAATGTACCCGATGAGGAGATTTCAAGGGAATCTTCGTGGAGATATTCAAGTTTGAGGCCGGTTACGGCGCCGCCTTTGCCTGGACAGAACGGATTGACTTTGGTAGGTTGTAACGTCTGTATGTCATTGAAAAGTTTACTTTACTGTTTTTGGATTAAGGTGCAATATCGATTGGACAATAGTTAATAGATGATCCTTATTATGAAGTGATAGAGTTTACTTCTCGATGGCATTTATAAACGCGCATAATATTCAGCTGCTAGTAAAAGACTGTCAATATTTTTCGGAGTTTTTTTTATGTTTATAGATTATATTGTTTTATCTTTTTCGCTTCTTCTTTGATGACGTGAAAACTTCTTAAGCATTGTGATTTGCATCACTAAAAAGAGACAAGAATATACATCTTTAGGATTTAGCCTTCGAGAGAACGAGATAGGTAATTTTGTGAAATTTTCTACTACGTGTGAAATGGATACACTTTTATTAAACAACCTGATTATAGAATCCTTATCCCCAGCTTTCATCCGACTATTTCATTTTTGAAGTGAGAATTTTACTACCGTTGTAATTTGACACTCGTGAATCGAAAAAGAGACATCTATAAGGTTTAGCCAACGAGAGAGTGAGATAGGTAGTGTTCTGAAGGTTTCACTATTTAACTAGAACCCGATAATCCTTGTCTCCAGGTGACGACACAGAGCACGGGTCGTGATGATGCGACGACCCTCCGCGCCGAACGAGACTCTCTCGCCAGAGCTTTAGCAGCCGAGCGCCAACGTGCGGCCACTGCAGCGAGAGCCCACGACGCGAGGCTAGCTGAGCTGCACGGAGTTATAGCTGAGCTGGTCAGGAGACGAGCGGCTGATAAACACTCGAGGGCCATTCCTGAGGAGGAAGTCTCTGGTAAGTAAGGCAGCAGCAGGCCGAGAGTGTAATGTTGTCGCATGAAAATAAAATGAGGCCAAATAGGCCTTTACAAGCACTTATGAATGGCCAGACTCTAACATTGGTTTGGAAGGTTGTTTTTTACGGAGAAGCTGGCAATAAACTCAGCAATTACTCTTTTTAAAAACGATCTTAGATTTATTACAAAATATTTATTTAGTCTCACTGATGTGTGTTATCGCAGAAGTGAAGAATTATTAAACAATAATATTATGAATATCTTTTAAAGTAAAAATTAATACAGCATGGACTAATTTTGCTCAAATTAGCATAAACATATACTATAGTCTGGAATATAGGCTACATAATATCAATTTTAAAACTAGCCAGTTTAAAGTCCATAATGCATGGCTTCCAGATGAATGTGAATCAACGACGCAGCCGGCTGGTGAGCTGGACAATGACGCTGACAGATCGAGGACAGAACAGGTAATTTTCAATATTTCGTATTTAAAACATCACGATTTCCAATAATTATTTGAGTAGTAGAGCTCTTAGTGCAGAATTCATCCGGGGAAGTACTACCACCGTACCCATTTCCGCCGTGAAGCAGTAGTGCTCTTGTATTACTGTGTTTCGCTTATAAAGGTAAAGCTGTTGAAATTACAGCTAAAATAGTATAAAAAGTACTGTCAGTATTAATGTAATTTAATTAATTTAGTAAAATTTTAATTTTGTTAGAAAATAAATAAATAAAATAAAAACTTTCAGAACGACACCTCATCAATCCTCAGCCCGGCTGAGCTGCCGACTCCTCAGGAGCAGAAGGTGGAACCACCAGACCTACCAGATGACACAACGGATACTAGCTCGCATGAGGTCCATATCAGGTGAGAAGTTACTATAGAAATATTGTTTATTCATGCTCTTGAAAATTGCCTTTACATAATCACTACATAGTATAAAACAAAGTCGCTTCCTCTGTCCCTATATCCCTATGTATGCTTAAATCTTTAAAACTACGCAACGGATTTTGATGCGGTTTTTTTAATAGATAGAGTAATTGAAGAGAACGGTTTTTATGTATAATACATGCATATTAAAATTGAGGAAATGCGTTAATTAAAACTATTTTAACTGCGCGATATTATAACTATGATTTTTAATTAATAATAAAGAATTCCACAATAAAAATACTGAAATAAATAGCTTGTCAGGCGAGCAATTTATTGCTTAAGGTTATTATTAAATATTATACTCAAAATAATCTGATTTACTATAAAATCGATGATTGATATAAAGTATTCTTTACTACGTTTTTAAATTTATGTACGGGTAATTCTTATAAGCAAAATAGGGTTCCTTCGACGCACCATCACCTCCAAACTACTGAACATATCGGGATGAGACTGCTACCATTCGACTCGGAATTTTTCCTAGATGGTTATAGGCTGTATATGATATCGATTAACGCGGGTGAAACCGCGGGGGACAGCTAGTGTATAATATTAGTATGTTTATTCCTTATTACAGCGTGGAGCCCCAAGTGGCGCCCCCCGCGGCCGACTGCGACACCAGCCTCGACCTGTCCGAGCGGGACTCCGAGATATGCCTCAGCACTGCCAGGTGAGGACTCTTTCTCTAATTAATTGACTCAGGTGTGACCTTGCAGAAATCCATTCTAAGATTATACAAAAAAAAAATAGTGAGCGACCCTGACTGCCAATCCGAAGGTAGCGGGTTCGATTCCCACCCAGGACAAACATTTGTGTGCATTAACATGTCTGTTTGTTCTGTATGTATTTGTAGTTGTATGTATTTAGAAAAATAAAAAGTAGTATATGTAGTATATCAGTTATCTGGTTTCCATAGTACAAGCTCTGCTTAGTTTGGGATCAGATGGCCGTGTGTGAAAGAATGTCCCAGGATATTTTTTTATTTATTTAACTAATGCCGCTGGATCTCCTTCTCTGTCAACTCCCATACATCTCCCCTGTCCGACGGTCGGCGAGGTGACACGTCTGTGTTGCTAGTGCGTCGAGTCAGTGACAACGGGGCTAATACGTCCTGAAGATGCTTCGTGTAGAAGCGAAACACGTTGCGATTTCCTGTTGAGTTTCCTTGCTTGGGACTTGACAGAGAAGGAGATCCAGCGGAATTAGATACTAGATATTTGTTTTTGTATGATCTTGAGTCTTTACTCCTTCAGTTAATTTTACTTGCATAATAATATCAATATTTTAGTAATGACTTTATGACCGATTTGCGGAGAAATGTAGTACTCAGTGTTTGTCAAAGAAGATGTTATCGTGTAAGTGCAACCGACAACCGAGAGAAAGCGCTGTTTTTAATTAAAAACACCTGGGAAAGGTGTTTTTTTTTTTTTTTTTTTTACATTTTCTACGGACTCTTGGTCTGTACGTTGAAGATAAATTATTTTAAGATCAATTGTATTGTGTTTTTTATAAATTAACATCTTTCCGCGCTTGCTCGGCTCGTTGTTTTGAACTGAGGCTTGTGGTTCCTTAATATATAGTGTTACATTGAATTTTTCTATTACCAAGGTTTACTTAATTTAGTTACACTTATTCATCAAAATTTATAATTCTAAATATTAAAGTTTAAGCTATTTCGGCTTCGGATGGTTTCGCTCCCAAAAGACTCTCCATGACAACTGCATCTCGATATTTTTGGAACAAGTGGTTAGTGAAAAGAAGAAGACTAGAAGAGTTTATCAATCATAGCTTATTTAATACAAGTAGTTGAGATCTTAGGGCAGAGTTCATCCGGGGAAGTACTACCACCTTACCCATGTCCGCCGTGAAGCAGTAGTGCACTTGTATTACTGTTTCGGTTAGAAAGGTGCGGCCGGTGACATTACAGGCGCATGAAACTTAACTTCACGTCTCAGCGACAACGCGGCGTCCCTGGTGTTGGTGTCCTTAGGCGGTGACCACTTACCATCAGGTGGACTGTCGACCCAAGTGGTGTATAATATAGCACTATTAAATACCTATTATAAATTTATTTCAATTTACGTAACACATTTTGCAAATATATTACTTTGACTGTTGCCAGGTGTTGCCAGCACGTCCGTCACACGCACACGCACACGCACACACACACACACACGGCGAGCGCGGACAGCTGCGAGCGGGATCACGGCTCGTCTGAAGGTGTCAGGATCTTCACTGCATCACCAGGTGAATATCTAATTCTGTTTATAAATAATTTACCCGCGTTCCCGAGGGATATCACATTTTCCCGGGATAAAAAGTAGCCTAAATGTTATTCCAGGATATACTCTATTTATGTGCCAAGTTTCATTCATATCCGTTTAGTAGTTTTTGCGTGAAAGAGTAACAAACATACTTATATACAAATCTTTCCTCTTTTTTAATATAGATAATAAATAAATATCCTGGGACATTCTTTACACACGCAGTAGTAGAGGTCTAAGAAAGAGAACAGTCCAGGGAAGTACTGCCACCTGGTATAACAAATATGGTATAAAAAAAAAAGAACCACCACCTGTGCCTTTACCATGAGTTTTAACATACGTACTCGCTAGCGACGGCGTAAAACATTTCTATGGCAAATGTGTACAGCGCCACTAGCGGTCACCTAAAGAACTAAAATCGATAGTACGAGTACGAAATGTAAACACTAGCGAGTAACGTTTTTTAGCCTTTGCTATAGAAATTCGGTACCATGAGTCAGAAATTTGACAGTTGCTATCGAGAAATACTGTATCGATAGTAGTTACTCGCTAGTGACTAAAGTAAGTTTCGATAGCAACTCATGGTAGAGGTACTGATCCCAAACAACGCAGAGCTTGTACTACGGCAACGAAATAACTCACTACTTTTATATATTGGACTAGCTGACCCGACAGACGTTGTCCTGTCTTAACGATGAATATTGAATTAGAATCTTCCGATTGAATCAACTGTGAAATGTGTACTTAATTATAAATTTATTATTTTATCGATATAATTCCGACCCATGCCTCTATTTTAAAAGATGTTTGCAGCGCGCATTCTGTCAATCGCGCCAACTGTCAAACCACTGACAATAATGTCAAACAGGTTACATTAAAAAAGTTTATATTGTTAAAAGCGCCAGTAAAGTGGCAAAGTTTTCCTAAATTTCTAATTTTCCGCGCAACTTTCTTATTTTTTTCCTACATAAGACCTTCTCCTGACAATAACAAACACAACAAAAAAAGAATTACCGCAATCGGTCCAGCCGTCTATGCGTGATGCCGTGACCAAGGGAAATAGTGATTCATTTTTATACAATATGTAACAAAAACCCTGTTGTTCCTTCGAACTACGTTTTAAGAATCGGTATACATACGTAATAAAGGAAGTCATTTATAATAAACTGTAAACACAAATAATTAAAATAAATATTTAATTATTAATATTTGTAATGTTATTCTGATATCTTACCTCTGCATGAAGCGATGACCCGAAATCACAAATAATAGGAAGAAGTTCTACCCGACCCGACAAAGAGTGGCCTCTCTTTGTCGGTGCCGCCGCGCCGCGCCGCGCCGGTTATCTACCTATTTTTTCTACACAAGTTCACGACTTTGTCAGCTGTTGTTTATCACTTTAACGAATGAATCTTTGAAAATGTTGGTTTACACGATATTTTTATGCACAATTGATAATTATTTAACACTTTTACATAAACAAAATAAAGTCCCCACGTCTGTCACACAAAACCTTAAGTACCTACTTGCATTTTAATGTATTAATTTATTATAATGTCTACTAGACGGCCACGGAGATGCTGTTCAATATGACCACCTTGTACCTCGACACATTTGTTGCAACGCCTAATAATATTTTCACGTAGGTACGCTTTGTAAAATGGAGGTATCGAACTTGATGTGGTCAAATGCTGCTACTATGCGTGAAAGCATTTCGACCTCCGTATCACACGTTTTTTTGAACACCTGTTGCTTAACAATACCCCAGAGGCAAACAATCGAAGGGCGTCAGATCAGGTGATCTTACGTAAACAAAACACAAGTCACTCACTAGGTCAACAATAACAACCGTTCGAAAGTAAGTTGCGCGGGAGACTAAGGAATTCGCTTATGATTCGCAGGGCGGCGGGTGGTGCGGGTAAAGGGGTGGGAAGGCACGTGGCAGGGATACGAGGCACGCGCCTACGTTTTAGCGGCATCTTTTGTCGCATCAAAGAAAGCCGCCGAGCTCGTAGGCTATTTAGCGAAATAAAGATGTATTTGTAAAATCAGATAATCTAAACATTTTTTTGAATGTGTCGATTTTAATAGTTATTTGATTTTGACCTTTGCACTAGCCAATGTTTATAATTGTTAAATTCTAATATCATTAATGGCGTGATTGTAGGTAATGTATAACTTTCCTAAAAGGAACAACAGGGTTTTTGTTACATACTGTATATACAATATGTAACAAAAACCCTGTTGTTCCTCTTAGGAACGTTATACATAACTACAAGCACAACATTAATGATATTAGAATTTAACAATTATAAACATTGGCTTTCATTGATGCGACAGAAGATGCCGCTAAAACGTAGGGCCTACCCCTTTACCCCACCACCCGCCGCCCTGCGAATCATAAGCGAATTCCTTAGTCTCCCGCGCAACTTACTTTCGAACGGATGTTATTGTTGACCTAGTGAGTGACTTGTGTTTTGTTTACGTAAGATCACCTGATCTGACGCCCTTCGATTGTTTGCCTCTGGGGTACTGTTAAGCAACAGGTGTTCAAAAAACCGTGTGATACGGAGATCGAAATGCGTTCACGCATAGTAGCAGCATTTGACCACATCAAGTTCGATAGCTCCATTTTACAAAGCGTACGTGAAAATATTATTAGGCGTTGCAACAAATGTGTCGAGGTACAAGGTGGTCATATTGAACAGCGTTTCCGTGGCCATCTAGAAGACATTATATTAAATTAATTCATTAAAATGCAAGTAGGTACTTAAGGTTTTGTGTGACAGACGCGGGAACTTTATTTTGTTTATGTAAAAGTGTTAAATGTACTGATAACAATTATCAATTGTGCATAAAAATATCGTGTAAACCAACATTTTCAAAGATTCATTCGTTAAAGTGATAAACAACAGCTGACAAAGTCGTGAACTTGTGTAGAAAAAATAGGTAGATAACCGGCGCGGCGCGGCGCGGCGGCACCGACAAAGAGAGGCCACTCTGGGGTTGGGTAGAACTTCTTCCTATTATTTGTGATTTCGGGTCATCGCTTCATGCAGAGGTATGATATCAGGATAACATTACAAATATTAATAATTAAATATTTATTTTAATTATTTTTGTTTACAGTTTATTATAAATGACTTCCTTTATTACGTATGTATACCGATTCTTAAAACGTAGGTAGAAGGAACAACAGGGTTTTTGTTACATATTGTATAGATATGGGTGCCATACTGTGAAATAAAGATGAAATATTTCGATATGAAATTCTTTCGGCTTTTAACTTTGATAATGTTACGTGTTTCAGGTAGATGCGAATCTCGACAAGCTAAGCTCGCCTCCCGTGTGCGCTTGCGGCGGACAGAGGAGTCGGATTCGAGCAACCATCTGAATAATGAAGAGGTACTATGATAACTAGTTTTCTCCTGTTGCTTGCTAGGTGCTAATGAAAAAATATCGTGAATATTACCTATCGATTTGCCAAATTTCATCGAAAACTGTTCAGCCGGGGTGTTGTGCTTCGGTTAGAAAGGTGCGGTCGGTGACATTACAGGCACTTGAGACTTAACTTCACGTCTCAGCGACAACGCGGCGATGCCCCTGGTGTTGTTAATGTCCATAGGCGGTGACCACATGCCATCAGGTGGTTACTCTGCTTATTAGTCAGTCTACGATATGAGACTTAGTAAGTGATGCTGCATGTTCCCCCGCAGGTACAGCCGCAGGCGGCAGCGTGGTGCGCGGACGTCGCGCCGCCGGAGCTGCGCGAGGCGAGAGTCGCGCACGACCAAGAAGGTATACTATATAAAATTCAAAATTTGACCTTCATAAGTGCCCTATTGAAATGAAATGAAAATATTTTTATTCAAATAGGCCTTTACAAGCACTTATGAATAGTCTGACTCTAATACCGGTTCGGAAGGTTCTTTTTTACTGAGAAGAGCCGGCAATAAACTCAGTAATTACTCTTTAAAAAAAAAAAAAAAACAAACTTAGATTTATTACATAAAATATTATTTAGTCTCATTGACAATACCTCTGTGTTATGGCAATATTGCAGAATTATTTAACTATAATATAATATTATAAATATCTAATGAAAAAAAAATACAAACAAACTAAAGCCGACCAGCCCCCACAAGCAGCACCTGTTCACAAGTATGACGCATGTGGCGGCCATCGCCCTCCTCGCCATATTGTAGGGAAGTGAGCGACCCGCCACACGACGCCGCCACAAGCAAAGGCATTAA
Organism: Habrosyne pyritoides; assembly: GCA_907165245.1. Lineage (NCBI taxonomy): Eukaryota > Metazoa > Arthropoda > Insecta > Lepidoptera > Drepanidae > Habrosyne > Habrosyne pyritoides. The sequence goes on from OU015615.1 coordinate 6,529,738, forward strand.
AGCGAGCATGACTAACTTAAGTTTGATGCACATAAAAAAAAAATACGAATTTTAGAATACACACAAAGTGTTATCACTGTGACCATAACATGTTCAAAGTTATAGATAAATTTACATTGCATTCAAATAAAAAATAAATCATACCATACAACAATATTGAAGGCACTTATTACAATTGAGGGCACTTATGAAGGTCAAATTTAAAGTTACTGAAGCTACAATACTATATATAATACAAGCTGACGCAGACGTTGTTCTGCCCGGTAAACTGCTCTATGAGCGAAAAGTAACTTCACTGCATCGCCTCCTATCTAAAATTCGATAGTAGCGCCACCTACCGGGTCCAATTATAAATTTAAACCATCCATCAACGCACTCAAACTTGCACACAAAATTTCATTCAAATCAGTTCAGCCGCTTAGGAGGGGTTCAGCCACATACACATTGACAGAAGGAATCCATACTAATATTATAAATGCGAAAGTAACTGTTTGTTTTTTTGGTACCTTTTTACTAATAAACTGCTGATCGGATCGTAATAAAATTTGGCAAGGAGATAGATTGTATCCTGGGGAAGGACGTAGGTCATCTTTTGTCTCAAAAAATAATCTTGCGGGGCTGAAATGGGGGCTGAAAGTTTGTATGGGTAATCCCTAATTCCTGAAATAGAGAAAAAGAGAGAAGGGAATCTGGAAATTCATGTTTAAAATGTACATTCGACACTAACATCGTTTACCACATTTTAACCATAGAGTTATAGTGTCAATCGAGAATCTGTTTCGGGGTTGAAATATCTATATTGGTATGCAATTAGAAAAAAAAGTAGTATTTATTTATTTAAGATACACAATACAAATTACAACCAAAAGGTAACCACACAATAAGTAAAAAAAATTTAGAGCTGGGTTGTAACTCAAAACATATGTATACAGAAAAACAAAACTATAAATGAATACCGAGACAAATGCGATGAAAGTGCAGGTGAGCACTCCCAAATGACAATATAGATAAAAATCTTATTTTTTAGTATGTGTAGTATATCAATTATCTAGTTTCCATAGAATAAGGTCTGCTTAGTTTGGGATCAGATTGCCGTGTGTAAAGAATGTCCCGGGATATTTATTTTCTGCATACAAAAAAAGTGGAAATATTCAAAGCAGATGTACATCGTCTATAAATAGAATAAACAATAATGGTCCCAAAATAGAGCCTTGCGGAACTCCGGAATTTGATTTGACTCATATCTTTTATAATGACGACCTTCTGCATATGGTTTGTAATATATGATTTAAACTATTTTTACAAATTACTATAGATACCATATAAGTACCTTCTAAGGTTTGCTGCTAGTTTGTCAAGGAATATTTTATGATCCACCCTGTCAAAAGCTTATCAAAAGTCGCTGTATACACTGTTTATTGTTTGTTGGCCTATTCCTTCAAAAATATATGATATATACAAGAACTGTCAGTGCTGTGGATACGCAAAGACCACGGTGGCCACACCAGAATTCACGCGTACCTTTAGAGGGTCCATCGCGGCGACTTGGACACACCTAGGTGCACCTGCTATCGACGACTGGCAAATAGGGCCGTACCCTTCTGCGGAGAGTAGTTCTCGATCCACTGACTGCTCTGGCCTATGGTTTCTCGCTTCTGGTTCTGTCTCCTACGACAACACCAGATATTGAGAGCCATATTAGTTCCATACAGATTTACTATTAAGGTCTCGTTAGAACGGATCTGAATGGATGTGAAGTCAGCAGATTGGATTGCGTGATTTCCACTCATCGTACCCGTGGAGAAAGCCTTGCTCGCATCAGACTTTCTTAAAACCTGTGCAGTTGCAGTCGCTAAAGCGATACTATATTCCTAATCTGCAAGTAGCTGTAGGAGTGAAGAAACGGCCGTCGTTTTATCGGTCCAGCAAGGAAGCTAGACGTAACAAGCAAACTTTGTATGAGGCTTGGACCCGCACTAATCAGGACCCTAACATCTGTGATGCGTTATGCAAGTGTAACGCTGTCTTCAAAAAAAAAAATTCTTAATTCAAAACCATTTATTCAGTTTAGGCCCTCGGAGGGCACTTATGAAGGTCAAATTTAAAGTTACTGAAGCTACAACCGGTTCGGGAGTCAGCCTTCAACTGAGAAGAACCGGCAAGAAACTCAGCTAGGTTACATTCTTTTTAAATTTTTATTAAATCATTTTTTATATAAATTTTATCTATTCTGACTTTTAGGCTATTTTATAATTTCAATTTTACATAATTTTATATTTAACAATTACAAAATACTTATTATAGGTAACATTAAAAAACAAAACAAAAAAAATATAACAAGACTACAAAATAGAAAATAACAATAATTAGGTACTTACAACTTAAACAAGAAAATTAGAGGTGCACTGTGCAGAGAGCAGCTATTTCCATACATTTTTATCTTCAATATAATGAACTACCTTGTAATACGCTTTTTCTTTCAAAACTTTCCTAATATAATTTTTAAATTTATGATCAGACATTTTGGTTATTGAAAGCGGTATCTTATTATAAAATCGAACACAATTACCAAGAAATGACTTGTTAACTTTAGTTAGTCTAAAGTATGGAACAACTAACTTCTCCCTTTGTCTTGTATTTATACTATGAATATCCAATTTTGACCCCAACAATCCTATGTTTCTACGCATAAACATTATACACTCACAAAAATTAAGGGAATAAAAAAAAAACGCAAATTTTTCTTCAATTTTTGACGTACCCCTGAAAACCCTGTAAAATTTCAGACCGATCGATTCAGTAGTTTTTTCGCCATCGCATCCAAAATTTGAAAAAGTTGCAGAGATATTGATGGTTAAAGACATAAGCGTCCTTTCTTGTTCAATCTCCGATATCTCCGCGACAAATGATCGTATCTAGCCAAACAAAAAATGAAATTGAAGGTGAATAAACAGGCTCATGTTAAAATCGTAATTCTTAAAAAAATTTACTTCAAGATCTGAAAACTAGAAACTTGGAGCATCGAAATGCTTTTTTTATTTTTGGCGATACGATCATTTTTCGCTGAAATACAGCCCGTCAAAGATTAATGAAAAATTTGCATTTTTTTTATTCCCTTAATTTTTGTGAGTAGTATATTTTCATAAATACATAGTGAAGGTAATGTCATTATATTTATTTCCCTAAATAAATCTCTTAATGATTCACGGGGACCCATACTGTAGATTGCACGAATTGCTCTTTTTTGTATAATAAATATTGATTCTATATCCGCTGCTGCTTCCCAAAATAAAATACCATAGGACAAGAGGCTATGAAAATATGCAAAATAAACTAATTTGGCCGTCTCAAGATTCGTCAATTGTTTAATTTTCCTAACAGCAAATGCATCTGAACTTAATTTAGCAGCTAGAGTATCAACCTGAGGTCCCCATTGCAATAATTTGTCTAGTGTAAGACCCCAAAATACCGTTTTATTTACAAGATCAATATGGCTCCCATCTATTATTATTTGGCTATCTACTTGTGCTACATTTGGTAAAGAAAACCTTAAGCATTTAGTTTTCTTTGAATTTAGTAATAGATTATTTGTAGCAAACCACCCACAGACAATTGACATAGTATGATTAACTTTAGTTAGATCTTTGTCTTTTCTATTAACTTTAAAAATTAATGATGTATCATCAGCAAACAAGACAATATCTGTGAGGTCATTTACAACATATGGCAAATCATTTATATATACTAAAAACAAAAACGGACCTAAAATTGAACCCTAGGGTACACCCATTTCGACTAAAGGGCCCTTGGATGTTGTGCCAGTAATCCCTACATTTTGCTGGCGATTTGATAAATTAGATAAAACAAGATCATGAGTAGTTCCATGAATTCCGTAGTAGTCAAGTTTTTGAAGTAGCGTACGGTGGTCAACGCAATCGAAAGCCTTGGACAGATCACAAAAAATGCCAATCGCATCCTGTGAATCCTCCCATGCGCCATAACTGATGACCATGCAATACCTTATGTTTAGTAAAATGACCTAACACTTGATTATGCAACAGTTTTTCAAAAAATTTACTAAGTGCTGGCAGAACGGAAACTGGTCTGTAATCAGATGGATTCTCCTTACTTGAAAATATGTACTATTTTACTATATTTCATTAAATCAGGAAAAAACTAGTTCAGTTAGTGAATTGTTGCTAGGGCTAGGTTCAATTTCGTGGGCAGAAATGAGTGTTGCACTTTCTGGTCTCTTGACAAAGCTGCTGAGGGTCACTTTAGTCGTGCTCGTTACCTAGATGTGTCGGGCGGGGCGGGGCCGCAGCGCCAGAGCGCCCCCCGCAGCCGCTCCCCGTGGCGCGCGCGCTGCCTGCGGCTGCAGGCGGACTGCCGCGTGCTCACGTGCGCGCTCGCCAGGGCCACCGACACCGCGCACAGGTACTAACAATTACAAGTTCACAAAGCTGCACGACATACAATATTGCGAGTGCATTATTGTAATGTATGCTATACTATCAGGTTGTACTGCGCGTGCGCGGTGCACGAGTCCTGCTCGGTGTCGCTGTGCGTGGCTCTCAGGGCGGCCGATCGCGCGCTTGAGACGTACGACGTGCTCTTGGCGCTCGCCGAGACCAGCCACGCCGACAAGCAAGGGCCCGAGGTACGTACGCCTTCACTTACTTAAAACCCTAGTCCTTTATTGCCTTTTAAAAGAAGTGCTACTTCCTCTTCGATATTTAGTTCTCTAAGTTCACTCCGTTGAATAGAAATGCTAGGTCCCTGGCACCTTTACCTACTAGAGTTCTCAATTGCCCATGTTTTTGAGAAAAGAGTCTTCGTGATGGATTTTATTTATAAAAAAGGTCTTTAGTCTCATGTTTTTCCGCGGGGGCTTCAACTTCAGAGCATATATTTCGAAGGTGGGCGTCTCGGTCACGCTTGCATGCTTCCTGACTGCGAGCGAATTCTGCATTAAGGTTCTTAAATCTTCGTCTTCACTCGCCTTTTTTCCTCGACAAGAGCCTGTTTTGTCACTCATCTAGAGGTGCGCCATCCGGCTCGAAGGACCAATAAAATATAAAATTAAATCGCTATATTGGAATAATTCCGTTCCATATAAACTTTGATTGCGGTGGAGCCCGCGCGCTCGCAGCTCCAAACGGAAGGTTGTCACATAGTGTACTCACTGCGTTGCATGTGGCGTGCAGCGCTCGGCGGCGGAGGCGGTGGCGCGGCGGCTGCTGGCGCGGCTGGAGGCGGGGGACGCGGCGCCCGCGCTCGGGGAGCCGCTGCTGTCGCCCGGGCCCTGGCTGCACCACCACCACCAGTCAGTATACACCTGCCATACCGCGACTAAGAATCCGTAGAAAATGTAAAATGAAATGAAATGAAAAAAAAAAAGAGATTTTACTGTACTAATGTACACTCAACAAACTTCAAGTATTATCAGATTGAATCCTTGTTTGCAAACAAATATCACAGCTTGCAATGAGCTATCAGCTTGCTATTGTTTCGAAAAAGCCAATCAAGGACACGAAGGCTTTCTGATGAAAACATTTCAACACATACACGCATAGATTTTCTTAAATATTACAAAAAATTAAGGTTTAATGTCTCGTTCGTTATTTCGAACTGAATGAATTTAGTTTTGTCGACATTCCAAACCATTTATTCAGTTTAGGCCTCGGAGGGCACTTATGAAGGTCACATTTAAAGTTACTGAAGCTACAACCGGTTCGGAAGTCAGCCTTCAACTGAGAAGAACCGGCAGGATACTCATCAAGGTTACATATATTCTGACTTTTGGGCTATTTTATAATTTCAATTTTACATAATTTTATATTTAACAATTACAAAATACTTATTATAGGTAACATTAAAAAACAAAATAAAAAAGAAATTAGGTACTTACAACTTTAACAAGAAAATTAGAGGTGCACTATGCAGAGAGTAGCTATTTCCATACATTTTTATCTTCAATATAATGTATGGAATACCTGAAATGAAATACCTTGTAATACGCTTTTTCTTTCAAAACTTTCCTAATATAATTTTTAAATGTATGATCAGACATTTTGGTTACTAAGAGTGGTATCTTATTATAAAATGGAACACAATTACCAAGAAATGACTTGTTAACTTTAGTTAGTCTAAAGTATGGAACAAGTAACTTCTCCCTTTGTCTTGTATTTATACTATGATTATCCAATTTTGACTCAAACATTCCTATGTTTCTACGTATAAACATTATATTTTCATAAATATATAGTGAAGGTAATGTCATTATATTTATTTCCCTAAATAAATCTCTTAATGATTCACGGGGACCCATACTGTAGATTGCACGAATTGCTCTTTTTTGTATAATAAATATTGATTCTATATCCGCTGCTGCTCCCCAAAACAAAATACCATAGGACAAAAGGCTATGAAAATATGCAAAATAAACTAATTTGGCCGTCTCAACATTCGTCAATTGTTTAATTTTCCTAACAGCAAATGCAGCCGAACTTAACTTAGCAGCTAGAGTATCAACCTGAGGTCCCCATTGCAATTTATTGTCTAATGTAAGACCCAAAAATACCGTTTTATTTACAAGATCAATATGGCTCCCATCTATTATTATTTGGCTATCTACTTGTGCTACATTTGGTAAAGAAAACCTTAAGCATTTAGTTTTCTTTGAATTTAGTAATAGATTATTTGTAGCAAACCACCCACAGACAATTGACATAGTATGATTAACTTTAGTTAGATCTTTGTCTTTTCTTTTAACTTAAAAATTTATGATGTATCATCAGCAAACAAGACAATATCTGTGAGGTCATTTACAACATGGCAAATCATTTATATATACTAAAAACAAAAATGGACCTAAAATTGAACCCGGGGTACCCCCATTTCGACTAAAGAGCCCTTGGATGTTGTGCCAGTAATACCTACCTTTGATGGTGAGCATATTGTTACGAAGCCATTCAGTAACAGCCCAAATGGGACTACAGAATAAAGTTCTTGAATTGAGTTTGCATTAAATAATAAGGCTGTGTCATCTGCAAAAGTAATAATTCTACCATGAGCAAGACTTAGGTCACAGAGGTCATTAATATAAATTAGGAAAAGAGTAGGGCCAAGTATGCTACCTTGGGGCACACCGTATTTTGATATTGGCAGCTCCTTGCTCAATTTACCGTCTATCATAACACACTGTGTTCGGTCCGTTAAATAGTCCCAAGTTCACACATTATACCTGTGTATATAGGAAGCTCATAGCTCAGGGTAACCTAGTTTAGGCTCCTGTCTCTCACAACTAAATGTACCTACCTGGGTGGGAGAAAAATAAATTAATTTTATTTTTATTTATTAATACTTACATCACCGAAGCGCCATCAATCATAAAGAGAATTTTCAAAATCGGTTTACAATCTCCAAAGATCAGGCGACACAAAATACTTCTTTTTGGAAAGTCGCCACGATAGAAACGAAACTTGGAAACATTTGAACGATTCATCAACACATACAATGACAGTCAATAACAGAGTGCCCCTTGCAGAGGCCCCGCGGCCCCGGGGGCCCCGTGGAGCGCGGCGGGCGAGGCGCGGCTGCGGGAGCACGCGGCGAGGCTCAAGGCGGACACCGTCACGCTGCGCGACCAGAAGGAGCCGCCGCAGCTGTTCTCCTACCACGGTCAGTCCGCGCCACGACGCGATCTCATTTGTATTGTATGAGGCGAATGATACGACCACTTTTCTATAATCGGTAGATGTGGAGGAGGAGGACCTCCCGAAGCCGGTGGGGAACTTCAGCATGGCGGAGATGGAAGCCGCCGTCATGATGCAGGTACCGACACTTGTATGTCTTTCTTGTGGCGATTTTCGTATGAGCTACTTTTTACCCTGGGACCCGCAGACAGTAACGCTCGGTGCCGTGTGGTCCCCAGGAGGTGCTGACGGCGCGCGAGGCGGCCGAGGAGCACAACCACCTCGCCGCCGCCACCAGCGCCACCACCGCCGACCACTACAGCGACCACAAGGTAACACAATCTCAAACAATTCAAGAAATGAAGAAATTCATAAAAATCTAATATTGAACATCTGCCTACCTCTCGGACGACAATTGTCGTGAAGATATACAATATTGCAATTGTCCACAGAGCGAGTCGAGCCGCAGCCGCCGTCGCCGGGAGCGCCACTGGCTCGACACGCAGGCCTCCGAGACCGACCTCTGAGCGTTATTCATACTATACGAGTCGATTTATTTCCTGAACAAATTACAAAAAGTGGAAACTTGATAAAGCCATAAATTAGACTCTAATACCGGGTTGTTTAGGTCGTTTATTTGAAAATTAAGATTGAAAACATACATTCGTTTTTAGTCTAGAAGCTGCTCCTCAATTATCAATTATAAAAGGCATTTTAAAGTTCATATTTTTATTGACAAGGCTTCTTTCCACTGTAGCGGCAATAAGCTCACCGCTCCGGTGGAACAGGGCCCGAAACCAGACATGTAAATGTTAACGAGTAGTAGAGATATAACGAAAATATTATATTTAAAATATTGAACAAAAAATAAAGAATATCAAATATATTTCTCAATTATAATGTAGATAGAAATGTTAATATTATATCACGCTATGAAATAAAACAATATGTGTATGATACGACCTGTGGGGGCCTGTTGGCGTAGTGGTCAGATACCTTCACTCACACCATAGATCAAACATTTGTGCACACGCACATGTCTGTTTATCCTGCGCCGCCATAAAATGCTTGTAAATTACTTTTTAATACATGTTTAGAGACATGTTTAGTGGGAATCGAAGCCACGACCCATGACGGTATTCAACCACGACGCCAACTGGCCCTTCAAGCAGCTCACATAGTATTGTTTCATCTATAAATATAAAACTATTGAATCTCAAAAATATTTAATTCCTAATTTTTATTTCAAAGAGGCTATTTCGATTCTAACTTGGAAAAGGAACAACTTTAGTAAGAACATGAACTTCATGAAGCTGTGTGCGAGAGAGACGGCGCTATACAAAAACGAAAATAGCCGAACATCGCCGAAGTTCCCTTTTAAGGCCAGCTTACTCCAATTTTTTTCAATACATTTTATTTATAGTACAAAACATGTTGAGTAATCATTTTTTTTTACATATGAAAGCACATATATGTTGAAAACAATTTTTTTTTTGTTTTTTTTTTTTTCAATATGGCGGTCCTGAAAATGGCTGTTGAACTCATCTGATTCGTAGATGGATAACATCATTTCTTGGAAAAGAATTATCTGAAAGCAAAAAACAAAGCGGTTTCACGTTCTGTATCGAATTAGCTATGGCCTCAAGCAGAACCAGAAATATTCATTATTATTTTAAAAAGTTATAAACGATTAAAAGTGAAAAAAAGGGTAAAAAATTCAAAAGTCCGCCATTTTTTTTTTTTTTTCATTGAAAATGTTTCATTCTGCTTGAGGCCATAGCCAATTCGATACAGAACGTGAAACCGTTTTGTTTTTTGCTTTCAGATAATTATTTTCCAAGATGTGATGTCATCCATCTACGAATCAGATGAGTTTCAACAGCCATTTTCAGGACCGCCATATTGAAAAAAAAAAAAAAAACAAAAAAAAATTGTTTTCAAGTTATTTCATATATGTGCTTTCATATGTAAAAGAATGATTAATCAACATGTTTTGTACTATAAATAAAATGTATTGAAAAAAAAATACGTTTTTTGGAGTAAGCTGGCCTTAACAGATAAGAATGTTATTGAAAAGTCATCTTTATGGCTTTGGATATAAGGTTCGTCTATTGATCCAATTGTCAATGGTGTGATGACGCTGATGTACCTTATCACAACGACATAGGGTGCATTCTTCTATAACACTGTTTGCTGTCAAAACGGACTTGAAACCTGCATTTACTTTATTTCATCAAATTATCAATGAAAATATATATATATATACGTTAAAAGAAATATACGATATACCAAATAATATAATAGTACATAGAGAGTATTGTAAAAAGAAATATCTACTTACTAACCGTTGTATCATTCGCTTTTAGTCCGTTCAGTCCGTAGTAGTTGAAAACGGGCCAGCATATTGTGAAACAGAGAACGGTACAGATAGACGCTGCTCTGATTGTAGTATAAGGAAATAAATGTAATAAAAATATTTGTTATTGATAATTGATAACTATACTTGTTAGTCGGAAAATTGTGGCAGTCAATGAAAAATCTCTAAAATGTATTAACATACTTCTGCGTACTTCATTGGTGATAATGGGCGTGATATATAGCTATTGAAAATACTTGAATGTCTTTAGTTTTCCGATCAACAATTATAACATAATCCATGAATCAGTTCTTCACAATCGCCTGGCACTAACATGTACATTGTAACATGTCAACTCTGCCTGTCTGTCGGCTTGTCCGATGTTGTCCTTCTCATCTGTCTTACTCGCTCTCACAATTATAACTCAAAAATACTATTAAATAATTTTTTGGACCGATCAATTAGTTATATGCAATACATGAGCCAGATACTGACAGCAAATGGCTCCATCTCACTCTGCCATGGTATAAATATTGCAAACATACTACCGGCACGCTATGATGGCCGTTTTGACGTTTCAGATTGTCATAGGAAAAGAAACTGTATTGGTTTGGAATAAGGTTGATTTCAATCATCATACAATTAGCTGTTGGATCAATAGATGCACCTTATGCGTGAAGGAATAAAGGTTATTTTTCTTTGTCATTGTTAAACGTCAAAACGGTCATCATAGCGTGCCGCAAGTTTATTGTTAGTGAACTGTCAAATATCATCAATTTAAAAAATATATGTTGTCATGTTTACTATAATTTAAAAGTTTCCGATGAATCGGATACCCGAACAGTTCCGAACACACCCGAGCGGCTTTAGTGCCAGGCGATTGAGGGACAGTTATTAGATATAACTTGCTTGCGATGAATCTGTGTAGGAGAAGCCCCCTCGCGCGATGTGCTGTGATAGCATGTGCATTTAATTGTTGAAGTTCGGTAAAATTATAGTTTTAAACGCTGCTTCATAATGTTTTCATGAATCAAGCGACACTTGACTTTCCCACAAGCTTTTTGCTTGACATTTTTAGCCAAAACAACGGGTTTTGTACCATCGTGCAATTGAATATGAGAGTAAAATCCAATAAATCTCTTGTATGGGGTATCTTGTACTTCCTTTTCATTTTGTATTGTTTGTTGTTATAGAGACTATAGTAATACTCACTCTGTGAACATTTTAAGCATCTATAACGGTTCAAAATATACAGTCAATCGACAAAAGTTTCTTTTAACTTCTATCTGCTGTCATAGCGGCAACAGAAATACACTCCCTGTGAACAGTTCAACTGTCTACCTACTACGGTTCATGAGTTGCAGCCCGCTGACAGACAGACGGACAGCGGAGGCTTGTTAATAGGGTCCTTTTAGGTACGGAGCCCTAACACACAATTCTGAAGTGTCAAAACAATTGCTTCAATAAAATCTAAGATATTCATGATAGTCAGTCAACGGTTGGATCGCGGAGTAAGTATTTGTCAAGAAATACTACAAGCCGAGGCTCTCGTCATGTCGCACTATTACTCTTTGAGGTCAGTAAGAATTTAAAACTGTTATACTAGATACCGCTTCAAAAGCTAAATCATTTGTTTTGTATGATAATGATGTATAAATGTATGTATGTACAGATTGTAGCGAGGTAGGGGGGAGCGGGAGAGGGGAGGGGGGTCGGTGCTAGACTAGAGCGTATAATTATAATAATGACGAAATAAATATTAATATTACAATATTACTGAAGTTTTATTGGTATGACTATAATAATGGCGATAGAGTATGGCGTTTGACTCGACTGTCGATTGTAAAATGCGATTTCAATATTCATTGAAGACAGGACAGACGTCTGGTGGGTCAGCTATCCCTACTAATATAATAAATGAGAATGTAAGTTCGTTTGTTACGCTTTCACGTTAAAGTAGTAAAGAATACTATATATAAAAACGGATTGTATAGTATATCTGATTTATTAGAAGATAATAACCGTTGGCAACGAATTGCTCTCTGGCAAGGTACCTATTTAAATATTTTTATTTTAAAATTTATATTTTTTAATATTATTGTGTGAATAGTTTTAAAAAAACCATGTAATTTACAAGAGCCTGTCAAGGCCTACATGAATAAACAATATTTCTATTCAATTCCAAGGAGATCCAGCGAAATTAGTTACTAGATATTTGTTGGGACGAAGTTCCTTATCGCGCGAAAATATACTAAGGTGGCAAACAAGTTGACAGCCCGTCTGATGGTAAACGGTCACCGCAGCCATGTTTTATTTAAATAATCATAAAAATGATACTTTATCATATTATTTATAATAAGGAACTTCGTTCCTATCTGGTCACACGACAACATTTTTTTGTTTTTTATTTTTTATAGTCTTGGCAATTTAGAGTAAAAAAAATTAAATAATACAATATCTGTGAATAAATATTTTATTTATACATAATCTGTTAACAACGACCCGCCAACAAGAGACCGCTCCACAACATTACATTTATAAACAAAATTTATAAATGAAATAGATTTTAACATAAAGTAGACATTTTTGTTTATAAGTCATAATTCTATTTGTAACATAATAACATTCCAAAACAAAAAATACTTTGTTACGCAGTTTAAAAAGTTCATTTTCAAGTATCGACTTTAGCGAATATTCTATTCAGAGAGGAATGTACATTATTTCAAATGACACAAGGTTTACTTTTCAATGTATTATACATTTATATGATTCAGAATATTTTGCTTGTTAGAAAATCTCGCATAATCAGTTCTATGTACAATTTAAATGGCAGTATATCGAAGAACCTAATGTTTATCTGATATTGTACATAATTATGTATATATTTAAAGTCATTTCCAGCCTATTTGATGGCGTGGATACAGTAGGAGGAGTACCATGAGCATTATTAATAAGAATAACCTTCTTGGAGCTTCGGTTAGGTAAAATTATACAAAAATTGTCCCACCATCTTGTTACTCGAGAATTGATCATTATATTCATTTGTCTCATTCCTTGTACGGAACTGGTACAATGGCAGCCCCCATATTCAGCTAATACAATACAAACTTCGTCGTGAGCCGCTTCAAAACCTCAGAGAGCTTATCTCTCACGCGATTAGTAGTATTAGCGTACTTAGTGAAAGAGACAGCACGGATGCCGCGACGAAACATCCTCGAGCTAGTGTCATTTTTCTTACAGAATCGAGCCCCTGTACTGTGTACCTCTTCACAATTACTAGGTGCGACTGCTTACATCTATTTCTTTATGCGATATATTAACTTAATATCAGATATTTGACGCTCAGTCAACGGAAGACTAGATGTATAAATGCTTTCACCATTTTGAGGGTATTTGGCAATCTTACTTAACCAATGTATATCAAAATTAAATGCTGTTCGTTGGTTAGCGCATCACTTGAAACGGCTGGACCAATTTTGGTAATTCTTTCTATTTATAAATGTTCATAATTGTCGAAATATAATATGTAGTTTTCTATTTTTTTTATTTCCAGTCATTGGAAACGTAAAGTTAAAAACAAATGACTGGCTCCGTTCAGACACAAAATTAATAAATAAAATTATTTGAAATCACCAGCAGTCTTAGCAGCTCCCTTCCCGGCGACACTGTAAAATATTGGGACATCCTTCACGCTGCCATCTGATCACAAACTAAGCAGAGCGGGTACTATGGAAACTAGATAACTGATATACTACATAATTATACTGCTTTTGAAGCCTATTACAGGCATGTTAGAGTACATGCACACAAATGTTTCGAACCTTCGACCCGTGTCTTACCACTCGACTACTTTTATCTATATACTAGCTGTCCCCCGCGGTTGTACATGTAATATACTTAAAAACCTTCCTCTTCAATCACTCTTATCTTTTAAAAAAAACCGCATCAAAATCCGTTGCGTAGTTTAAATGATTTAAGCATACATAGGGATATAGGAACAGAGAAAGCGACTTTGTTTTATACTATGTTGTGACTACGTACTTGACGTACGTAACTGAATCAGAAAAAAACCGCTGGTTCTATGACCATCGAGTTTTTCACTAAAATCCCTTATATAAGGTAAGTGACAGTAACTCGGAAGGATTTTTGGAAATCCATCCCTTAAGCGGGTAAAACGAGTATGAATGTTTGAATGGAACAGGGGTTCTTTTTTATAACGTAGGAGTACACTAAGAAAGGGTTTTTGAAAATTCACCCCTTAACGGTAAAACAGGGGTGCAAAGTTAGTATGGAACAACGTGTTTTCTTGGTCTGATGATCTTCAAACTAAACCGCGGAGGATGCATAGTCTACCTATAAAAAATATAGCAGTGTTTGTTTCTTGCCTCTTTTCAGGTGAAGACCGACTTCTGAACCGGTGGTAACTGGTAGTATCTTAAGGCCTACACTGAATAAATTGTGTATCAAATCTCTATACGATAATATAGTATATCAGTTATCTGGTAGCCATAGTACAAGCTCTGCTTAATTTGGAACCTTACTCGGTAAGGAATGTACCGGTGTTTCACAGCATCCCAAAATCATTTATTAAAATAAACACCGAATATACATTACTTTTTATGGCAAGACGAGCTGTACTAGGCTCAAATATTACTGAAAATCTTCAAGGCAGTGCAATTTCATTGGAAATTGATCCTTGTAGCTTCGATAAGGTTCATTTTTCGATGCAATAGTTATTTATATAATGATGCTAATGTGCCTTATTATAATGGCGTAGGGTTGATTTTTCTTTAACACCGTTAGCTGTCAAGACGATCTATTTGTTCTTGAGAAGTTCAGTGTTGAACGATAGGCACTGAAATAGGTGAGTTTAGACAGCTAAGTGTGTTAAAGGAAAGTGAACTCTATGAGTTTACAGTAAGGTACATCTGCAACATTAAAGAAAACGTGTGTGTGTACGCACGTGAGGAGTTATACACGAAATTATTGGTGAGAAAAATGCTCTAATATTACTGTTCAGTCGTGAAATTGTATTGTGTATGAATTGTATTCAGTATTGAAATTTTTGTAGTGTCCAAACTCATTGCTTCTGTCTGTAGCAACGAATAACAATAAGGTTGTGTCCTGACATGTCAAATCAGCAATTCTTTAAGAAATGTCAAAACGATCGGAGTTTTGTATGAAATAGCAAGTTGTGACGTCATAATTGTACAGCATCAAATAACATACTCTTTATGATTAGATCGGTACTGAAAAATCACATTAAAGATTTAATTTTGATCATATTTAATGTTTTCGTATATTTTTGGATGTTCAATACACTGGTTAGTGTTTGATCATTTATCTTTAATACAGGACACATCCAAATTGTTGACGTTGTTAAGTTATTATTGACAATAATATAATTACTCACTCATTGACACTGACAGTTGCGATGCGTGCGATGTTCCGGAGAGACCGTTATCAGCTAACTTCAGGGTGTCGGTTTTAATAACTTCAATAAAACTATTCAACTTCGTTATTTCTTGACTTATTTCATATATAATGAATATCTTTAGGTTAGAAATTAACGAAAGCGTTCTCATAGATATAATATTTGAGCCGTCATTGAGAAATTCATTAAAAACTTAAATATTTAACTTATTGGCAGTTTTATTCTATATATAATATAGCTGCCCGGACAGACGTCGTTCTGTCGAAATAAGTCCATACAAAAATGCAGGAATTCGCTCGCAGCGCCACCTACCGGGTCCAATTGTGAATCTAAACCATCCAGGGCACCACCCAAACGCAAACAAAAAAAAACATTCCAATCGGTCCAGCCGTATTAAAAAAGAAGAAATAATTGAATTTCACGGTATTTCGTTTACTACAAAATAAATTTAATTTATACATTAGCCTCAATAACACGTGGTAATCATGATATTGAATTGTAGCTTATATGACACGTTCGTAGATTTACCATAGCAGCGCCATCTATTGATGACTTACTCAACCCAGTCGAAAGGTATCGACATCTCTTAGAATCATTTGGAGTTAACAGATAATTGTGACTGTCAAATAATAACAGACAAATAATTAGCAATAAATTAAAATTGCGACTATAATTTGAGATTTAAACTATCCTATCTCTCAAGTTGGATCGAACTGCACATGGTGTGCGAATTTTATTATAATCGGTTAAGTGGTTTAGGAGTCCATTGAGGACAAACATTGTGACACGAGATTTATATATATTAAGATAACAAATATCAATAGTACATTGAGTTACACATACAGTTCGTGTATTGGTTTAAATAAATACAAATTCGTTTACATAAATGTGAATCATTGATTTCCATTTACACTGGATGGCTAACAAATGAGGCAATTTGATTTGTCTATACACTAGCGACCCCCAGATCCCCCAGAATCGAGCCCCAGGTACGTCAAAAGTAGTTTTGTCTGAAAATCATTAGTTAACTCTCCCAGTTGAATAAAACTCATATCCATATGCTAGAAACATGTTAAAACGCAATGGAAAGAAGCATGATGGAGAAGAGACTTTCTGATAGAGTAAGAACCACTATTATAAAGAATTGTACAAGAACAAAAGATGTCACACTAACTATCAGAGAGTTGAAATGGAGATGGACAGGAAATACAATCAGAGGAAAAGAGAAATGGTCTAAATCAATAATGAACTGGTTCACAGGAAATATTAGACGAAAACGAGGAAGCCAGACAGGCGTCAATCAATTGTAGTGAATCAATTGTAAACTTTTGTATAGGATGTCTGAATAAAGGCTATTATTTATATATATCTATATTATTATTTAACTCTTCCAGTCACACGTTTATTTACATAATAATACCAATATTTTAGTAATGACTTCATGACCGATGTGCGGAGAAATGTATTACTCAGTGTTTGTCAAAGAAGATGTGTATTGTGCAAGTGCAACCGACAACCGAGAGAAAGCGTTGTTTTAAATTAAAAACATCTGGAAATGGTGGTTAGTGACACTGACCAATAAGAATAAAAGAGTATGCTTGTTTTAACTGACGCTTTTAGTCAAAATTAAGACTGTTTTAGTACAAAAGGCTTTCTACAACACAAACGATTATTTTAATGACGACAATGCTTGGGTGTAGCGCTCGCTCCAGCAGGACACGTCTTTATGTACAACATCTTATTTTGAAAAGAGTAATTGCTGAGTTTATTACTGGCAACAAAGTAAAGCAACCTTCCGAACCGGTGTTAGAGTCTGACCATTCATAAGTACCTGTGAAGGCCTTTTTGAATAAATATTTCATTTTATTATGACCTAGCTGTCCCCCGCAGTTTTACCCGCGTTCCCGTGGGATGTCACATGTATCCACCACATCAAAATCCGTTGCGTAGTTTTAAAGATTTAAGCATACATAGGGATATAGGGACAGAGAAAGCGACTTTGTTTTATACTATGTAGTGAAGGCGAAATGTTCAACTAATATTTTATAGAAAATACTTTCACTATTAGAAAGATACACTACTCCCGTGTGACATAGGCTATGTTAACGTCCCGGTTACATTAGAGCGAACGGCAACGCGAGTGAAACTGTGGGACTGCAGCTAGTGGACTATGAATTCGTTGGTGCGTCTGTTGAGCTATTGAGGTACGTCTGCCATCACCTAAATTGCCAAACCCGGACAAAAACTTAAAAAACATCGGACATTTGGGTGAAATTAGGTTATTTCCCGGACACGCCTTAAAAATATTTTTACACCATTACCATGCTTGTCTACTAATTAATTGCTGCACGCTATGATGGCCGTTTTTATGTTGAACAATGACAAAGAAAAATAACCTTTATTCCTTCGGACATAAGGTGCATCTATTGATCCAACAGCTGATTGTATGATGATGGAAATCAACCTTATTCCAAAGCAATACAGTTTCTTTTCCTATGACAATCTGAAACGTCAAAATGGCCATCATAGCGTGCCGGTAGTTAACAAACATCCATACAAACTTTCGCATTTATAATAGTAGTGTCAGGAGCCGCTAGATGGCGCTGTACTGCATTAATTACCAAATTATTAAAAACAGTATTATGTTGTTCCAACGTCCAGTGTAAATAGAGCTCTATGACTTAGAATACACGGTACATAATAAATAAAACTTTTCGGCCTTTTCTTGAGACATTTAAAAAATATAGCAATAAAAAATTATAAATAACATTATTAAACACATCAACGTAGTTAATAATTATTTTTAATATATTATATTATTTATATTACAAACAGCGGAATGGAAATTTTGGTCATTTCACTCTAAACAAATTTTTGTTCGTTCACTAATTTATTTATTATTTATATATATATATATAATGTTTCTTTTAACAGGTAGTGTGTGTTCTGCATTTCATAGCTAGCTTACGTGCCGTGGTTTTATCCGAATTTCTGTGGTAGCTTCAGTAACTTTAAATTAGACCTACATGAGAATTATAAAAAAAAATTGAATAAAAATCCTATAGAATCCAGTTCTATTTCACAATCTACGAAATATTTTATCTTCTATTCATCTCGTCTATTTTCGATATACTATCAAACATAGGAACAGATACAAGGCGTCGTATGAATTGATTTTTCTTTTAAATTTTGACATTTACTATTTCTAATTTAATTGATAAAATTTGTCAATAACAATAATAAATAAATATCCCGGGACATTCTTTACACACGGCCATCTGGTCCCAAACTAAGCAGAGCTTGTACTATGGAAACCAGATAACTGATATACTACATATACTACTTTTTTTCCCTAAATACATACTTATATAGATATTGACACCCAGACACAGAACAAACAGACATGTCCATGCACACAAATGTTTGTCCTGGGTGGGAATCGAACCCGCGACCCTCTGTTTGGCAGTTAGGGTTGTTAACCACCAAGCCAACTGGCCTGTCAATGTTTAAACTGTGTGTCCTATTTTTGTTTTTTTGGTTTATTTGATGAGTTGGTTTTTTTATTTTGTGTTTTGTATTCCCAACTTCACTTAAATTATTATTTTTGTTGACCTACCCACACTGGACAATGTGTATACCCATAAATGCATGTACACCTGTTATTAATGTATGTTCTAGATGTTATAAACTTATGTATAGATCTTATAATTGTGGTGTAACTATTACATAAACAAGTAAATTGATTTGCTGGTTTTTAGACCACAGTGTGGTAAGCACACAACACCTAGAAGCAAGCTGGCTTAAGGATGGTGGAAGATTATCAACTCCAGGGTGTTAGACAGCCAGGGTAAAACAGAGTGAAACAAAATTAATAAAATAAATTCACATATTCTATTTTCATAACTGGTCTAAAATCACATCTATTGGCGTGCCTGCGTGCCCCTCATCTCGCACGCCAGAAGACCTGTATAATGCTACAGACGACACAGTACGTCTGGCAGAATTCTGCTCTAAACAAATTTAGCCAAAACGATCGACACGCAAAAAAAAATCTGATCTTAAATATACAAAAAAGTTTTGACAGAAATTCCTTTACTATTTTAAATACACTATTCCCAAGTGACATAGGCTATTTTAAAATCCTTCGAAAAAGCGGAAGAAACCACGGCACGATAGCTAGTCATGAACCAAAGTACACACACACTTCAATTTGACGATTATTTCATACATACGCACTTATAATAATACTATATACACTTTTATTTATAATATAGACAATTTGTTGGAACGTAGCTTGTAACTCGATGTTTTATTATGTACACTAGATGGCGCTTATTTCTGAGACAATGCAAACGAACCTGAACTCTAAAGCAGCCGTAAGGTCGCTATTCGATCGATGAAACTTCATAAATAAATATAATTTACACGCGGACATCTGATCCCGAACTAAGTAGAGGACAAATAGGGCATTGTCTTGGGCGGGGATCGAACTCACGTTATCCGCGTAATCCGACAAATTTGGCAATATTAATAGTTTTAAAATGCAGCATAAAACCATCGAACCACAAGCTCAACCATACATCTAAAATGTATGTTTCTCATACATCAATCATACACATGTTGTTGAGATCAAAGTCACTGAGTGTGTGTGTAGTGTGTGTGTGACGTCACGACACTAGTGCCGCCCCGCGGCCACGGTCGGCGCACCGTTACAGGTCCGTCGTTGTGGGGTCATATCTGAAAACAAAACAATTATGTATTAGAAATAAGATTTTTTGGAAATAAAAATCACATTTAAATTTGTCTTCACGTTACATTCAGCTCATAGCGCCACCCACCGGGCAGAACAACGTCTGTGGTATTATATACAGTGTAAACTCTTTATAACGTTATCCTTTATAACGATAAACTCCCTATAACGTTGAAGTGAGCCCAAGTTGGTTGGTTTGTTCACTTTGTTTTGTTTTTTTTTGTTCACTCCATATAACGATAACTCTCTATAACGACAAAAAATGCTCAGTCCCTTGAGTTTCGTCATAAAGAGTTTACACTGTAGTTACACTAGTGGTCGCCAAGCGATCGAAATTATACATTTTTTAAGTTTTTTTTATATCAGAGTATAATCACTACATAGTATAAAACAAAGTCGCTTCCTCTGTCCCTATATCCCTATGCACACTTAAATCTTTAAAACTACGCAACGGATTTTTATGCGTTTTTGTTAATAGATAGAGTGATTGAAGAGGAAGGTTTTTATGTATAATACATGCATAATATAGTAGAGAAAAGGCGAGAATTTAAATGAATTGCAATTATTTTAAATGAACGCGTTAGTCAGTTTGTCCGACAGATTGTAGAGTAGACATTACAGACCTCCGGAACGCGGGTGAAACCGCGGGGGGCAGCTAGTTTATAATAAAATATATTTTTTCTTCTATTACTTCAGCTGTGAGCGTGTACAAATACGTCATTATGTGCTTGACATTGGCTGGAAGAACGTAATATATGTGCAGGTGTGTCAAGCTGTGTATTAATATAATATATAGATATATACGAGTATGTTTGTAAGATACATACCTGCGTTTGGATTCAGAGCGCGGCCGGGCCCCGCGGGGCCGCGCTCACGCGTAGTTGTTGGGGCTCGAGCCCCGACTCGACCCCACGCTCGACCCCCGGCTGGGGCCGCCCGACCCCGCGAACGATCCCTCCACCCTGACGGATAAACACACCATTAGCATGCCGATCATATAGATATATCTTCACGACAATTGTCCTATTATCTAAATCATGAATTCTTTCGCCGCTTCACTATCCCCGGACGACATAGGCTATATTATATTTCAAAGAAATTAGGGATCCTTACTAAAACACCAATAATGTAACCCTAGGTGTAAAAAAAATCCTTACATCGTGCTATGACAAAAAACTATTGATGATATAAAGAATAATAATGTGACATCCCTCGGAAACGCGGGTGAAACCGCGGGGGACAGCTAGTATAATATATAACATATAGTGACCTGTAGTCGTGGTGCGCGTGGTGGTGCTGGTGCGTGTGGCGGTACAGCGAGTAGTCCAGCGCGCGCAGCCGCCGCGGGGACGCCGCCGGGGCCGCCGGGGTCGCCGGGGCCGCGTGGGTCGCCGGGGCCGCCGGGCCCGCCGGGGCCACCGGGGCCGCGCGGGGATCTAGGCACGCACACAGGTTACTACTACAATACGAATATTCGATTGAAAAAAAAACACAATATTATTAGTAGACACGATAGAAGTGAAACTTTAGTATGACAGGTAAACATTTTAATTATTTATCAATCACTTTTGAATACCATACATTGTGTTTATCATAAATTTTTTTTTCGTCGCACAAAAAGAATGCGGATCAGAATTTCAAAGCCCATCCATAAGTTACACTTGTCAATATGTAGTTTTTGTACAGGTATTTGAATGTAATGACAATAGAAGAAAACGTTTTGAAATCTTTACCCTGACTACAGAAAAAAGTAATTAATAAATTAGGGCGTAATTAC
This sequence comes from Habrosyne pyritoides, assembly GCA_907165245.1. Taxonomy (NCBI): domain Eukaryota; kingdom Metazoa; phylum Arthropoda; class Insecta; order Lepidoptera; family Drepanidae; genus Habrosyne; species Habrosyne pyritoides. The sequence goes on from OU015615.1 coordinate 6,551,752, forward strand.
TATCATCATCTTAATGCGTAAGAATCTATCATCATATGTTTATTTAGTTCTACTGAAGTCAGTTATATAATGAAGCTGTTGAACCTTGTCATAACTACATAGAGTTCATTATTCTACAGCACAGTTAGATGTCTAGCAACAAATAAAAGTCTCACTGGTTAAATGCGTCGCTGGCGTGTGGTCGCTGTGTCGCGGCGCGCCGGCCGCGGGGCCGCTGGGGCCGGGGGCCCCTCCCGCCACCAGGGGGGAGGGGGGCGCGGGGGGACGGCTGCGACACGAGCCTGGAAATTTTGTTCATATTCAAGTATCGGCGTTGTATCGTTATCTTATACAACGTTGATAAAAGTGAGAGGCATTAAATGAAACTACATATACTCTACGTGCTTACGATTAACTTGAAACTAATAAAAATAAGTTTACGAAAACACTTTTTTCAAAGAAATTAAATAGCTGAATAGTCAAAGTAAAACTTAAACATCCTTTGCAAAAATGCCCTCTGACCTGCGTATCGGAATGGCAACATCGCATAGCGTAGCGCCTTGTTTGTATTGGGAACTTATGATGAAGAGCGGCATCGTCGCGTGAATTTTGTCATTTTAAGGTGAATGACTCTAGGTAGCTATGCCTATGTTCTTGGTCAGCTGCTAGGGAAAATACATCGTGTTTTATCTAAGAAAAGCCTTTAAAAATATCCTGTAGCTAAACTATTGCTTCTATCGCTCTGATTTATGGTGTGTGGCCTGAAAATTATACAAAGTGTATGAGGTTTCATTTAATGCCTATCGCTTTTATCAACGTTGTATAGCCTATAACCATCTACAAAAAAATCCGCGTGGAATGCTAGCAGTCCCATCCCGATATGTTCAGTAGTTTTGAGGTGATGGTGCGTCAATAAATATGTAGATAGAGGTCAAAGCTACTGAAGTGACAACCGGTTCGTAAGTAAGTCTTGAACTGAGAAGAACCGGCAAGAGACGGCAAGTAATTGTGGTGGTAATACATGATGCTAGATAGTAAATGAACTGGCTTTCAAAACCATATGAAATATAGCCAAAGTATTTTTAATTGTTATGTGTATGTCGAACAGGCAAACGGTAAAAACATTCCTTGAGAATATTTTGGAAGGTCTGAACTTCAATCTAAGCATCCATCTGACTCCCTCGCTCTTATGGACAGGCCAATGTGCTTGGTGGTTAGCGACCCTGACTGCCAAGTCGAAGGGCGCGGGTTCGATTCCCACCCAGGACAAACATTTGTGTGGATGAACATGTTTATTTGTTCTGTGACCGGGTGTAAATATCTATATAAGTATGTATTTAAAAAGTAGTATATGTAGTATATCAGTTATCTGGTTTCCACAGTACAAGCTCTGCTTAGTTTGGGACCAGATGGCCGTGTGTACAAGAATGTCCCGGGATATTTATTATTACTATTTATTTATTATTTATTTATTATTTATATATAGCTCTCGTTCTTTCCACATTGTTTATGTTACATTGCCAAACTGCATAAAATTTGTTTTTCAATCAGATGTTTTCCTTAAATTGGCACGTCGGTTGAGTGTGCTCTAAACCCTTAGTGCCCAAAGTGGTCCAGGTGGAACCCCAACGGTCCACGGGAGACTCGCCGGCGGTCTACGTTAATTCCATAGTTAGATCTTAACTTAACATTTTTTTTTCAGGTTTTGGGAACTGGCAAAATTTAGAAAGTGGTCGATGAGGAAAAAAGTCGAGGATCCTCTGCTCTAGACATATATAGGGTACATAACGTAGAAACGTAACATACATCGCGGGAACAGCAAATAAATATAAATCACGAACTCACCACTGCTGCTAAGAGACTGCAGATCGCTGCGATACGAGTGCGGCAACGTGGCGGCCGCGCTGCGACACCGCTGCGACAGTTCCCGCTGCGACAGTTCCCTCTGAGGCAACTCTCGCTGAGAGAACTCTCTATGGGGCAACTCCCGCTGCGAGAAGTCCCTCTGCGACAGTTCGCGTTGAGTCAACTCTCTCCGGGACACATCGTGCTGGGACAGCTCCCTGTGGGTCAGTTCTCTTTGCGTCAGCTCCCTCTGCGGCAAGTCCCTCTGCGTCAGCTCCCGCTGGGTCAGCTGTCTCTGCGTCAGTTCCCTCTGCGTCAACTCTATCTGACACAATTCTCGTTGCGGTAGAACTGACGGGCTGTGCGCGCGGGGGTGGAAGGACGAGTATGCTGTAAATGAAATTTGCGTTTTACATATCCTTGTAGATAATAAAAAAACTAAAATGACATAAGACAGTGCTACCTCTGATGACGGACAGCTCGATGGCGGCGCGCAGCTCGTCCTCGTCCGGCCTCACTCGCAGGCACGACATCGCCTGCCGAACGATATCGCGATATAGTACATGTGTGTGTGTGGTGTGGTGTGGTGTGGTGTGGTGGAGTGTGGGGGAGGGTGGTACCTGCGTGTGGTCGCGGTGGTGCCTCGCGGCGCCGCCCGCCCGCTGCGCGCGGGAGCCTGCGTGGACGAGAGCGCAGAGTGAGTACAAGGCAGTGAGCACGGTACAGTATAGCGAGAGTGAGAGCGAGAGAGAGAGTGACCAGGTCGGGGCGTGTGCGTGGCGCCGTCGCCCAGGTCCAGCTGCAGCACGGCGCGGCCGCTGTACTCGGCGGGCGGCTGGCGGAAGTAGTCGCGCGCCGTCAGCAGGTGCGTGTTGGCGTTGGGCGCCATGGCCACGTCGGGCACCGCGGCCGACAGGCGCCCCCCGCCCCCGCCCCCGCCCCCGCCCCCGCCCCCGCCCCCGCCCGCCGCCCCCGACCCGCTCGCGTGGGGCTGGCTGCCCGCGGTGCTGGTGGAGGTTGCGAGCGGCTTGTCTGCGACAATACAAACGTGCACTCCGTCAATAAACAAGCAAGTTTTTTAAATAAGTCAGTCGAGCTATAGAACTCTAAATTTTCCACCAAATTTTTGGTGCAACCCCAACTTATTTGTTTCTTTGTTATTAGGATTGATAAGTTACAATTTTAAATGAGAATAATAATTTAGAAAAATAACATCACAATCATGCCGGAGATTCTTATTTATAAACAATACGGTGGATTGAAAAGTGTTGTTTGTGAACTGTTCGACAGCTGGCGATTGTAAAAGTTTTGCGGATATGAAACCTACTGTTACAGCGTGGAACATTACAATAAATAAGCCGCAGCTATTCGAGTTTAGTTGTACATTAACATAAATTTGGAGACGTTTCTAAATATTTAGGATCATGCCGTTGGCTAAACACTACTGCTCGATGATATTTAAATCACTCTGTAAGATGTCCATGGTTTATAGATTTTTAGGTCATCAGCCAACATCCTCAATGGCATAGCAATTTCATCAAATATACCGTTTACGTATATTAAGAATAGTAGAGGCCCCAAGTGGCACCCCTGTGGGACACCTAATGGAACACTTGTTATAACAGTCTTAAAGCCCCGTAAAACTATTAACTGTGAGATGTATCAAAACATATGAAAATATTGAAGAGAATTTCCGCGGGATGTATTATACATCAAAACCTTCCTCTTCAATCACTCTATCCATTAAAAAAAACCGCATCGAAATCCGTTGCGTATTTTTAAAGATTTAAGCATACATAGCAGTGTCGTATCGGTATTCGTACGAAGTAGTCGTGTTCTCAGCGGATTTAATAGTTGTTTACATCGACTAGTAAGCAATCTATTGTCCCGTGCGGCCGGCCGCCCGGCTCGAACCTTTGTCCGAGCAGCTACCTGCTGATAACGATGCACCTTTTTTACGACATTCCTAATGGATAGTTGCGTTAATGTTATATCTGAATTATTAAATAAAAACAAAGAAGAAACTATTAAAATGATGAGATACGATTCATTGGAGGAAATTAATATGATTGGCGAGGTGGATGATGATCACACTCTGAATGTTACTGAAGTAGGAGATGACAGCGATAACCAACAGTGCCTAAAACCAACAAAAAGAACAAGAGAGGAAGATGAAAAGGAGTGGGAGCAGGTAGGAAGAAAAGGAAAAAAAATAAAAGAAGGATCAGATAAAATTGAAATGTATATTTCATATAAAGAGAAACTTCCAAAACAATTTGCGTTGGCTAAGCTATTACGAGAAAATAAAATAAGCAATATCTCAAGAGTAAAATATATAAATCCATATCGAGTACGCATTGATATAACAAACGAATTAAGCGCAAATAACTTAGAAGAATGCCAACATTTTATTAGTTTGGGATGGAGATTCCAAAGGGCTATGGAGAACAATTTTTCGTACGGTTTAATCAAAGATGTAGATTTAGATTTGACAGAAGATGAGATTATGAAAAACATAACATGTCCAAAGCCTGCTGAGCTAATATCGATTAGTCGCTTAAAACGCCGAAGTATTGAAGAGGGATGGTCACCGAGTGAAACAGTTAGACTGTGCTTTAAAGGTACTTTTCTTCCCACTTTTGTATCCGTAGAAAACCTTAGAATTAAAGTAGAAAAATATACTTTTCCGGTCTCCCAGTGCTCGCGTTGTTGGAAATTTGGACATTCTATCAAGAAATGCCCGTCGACGAAGGTTATATGCCCAAAATGCGGTCAGAATCATGATAACTGCGAAATAAAAACCTTTAAATGCGTTAATTGCCAGGGAAACCACATGTCCTTAATGAAGACTTGCCCAGCATATCTCAAAGAGAAAAAATTAAGGGAAATTATGTCAGAATTTAATTGTACCTATCGTAGGGCCCTGACCATGTATGTTCATCCAGTTTCCCCAGTGTGTATAAAAGAGCCGACTACATTTCAGCAGTCCACCCAAATTGTTCCTGAAGGTATGGAGTCTATTCTCTCTCAAAACATAGATTCACCGTCCTTTTCTGACATTGTTAAAAGGGTACTTGTAAAACCAGAACCTAAAAATAACCCGCCTAAGTCGAAGATATCACGTAAAAAGGAACCGAAAACGTACGAAAGAAATTTTCCTTTGGGGCAGGATTCAAATTCGGATGATGAAACTGGTGGAACTCATTCGGAAAACTCCCACAAGAAAAGTGTAACCTTTAGTGAACTATTGTCCAGGTTGAAAGAAATTTTATTTTTTAGAGAAAATTCCATCGAGTCGAAAATGAAGGAAATGTTAAAATGTTGTGTTGAATGGTTTATTTTAGTTGTTGTCGATAACATTGCAGACTGGCCTCTTTTAAAATATTTTATTGATTATTTCATCAGTAAGCAAAAGTAGATGTGTAAGATTAAACCTCTTGCAATGGAATGCGCAAAGTATTAGGAATAAGAAAACAATATTTGAAAACATATTATTTAATGATAACATTCACATTGCAGCTATAAGTGAAACTTGGTTAGAACCAGATAGCTTATTTTCTGTAAGTGGCTATTGCACATATCGTAGAGATAGGGATGACGGTTACGGAGGCGTTGCTATTTTAACACATAAATCAATTAAATCATATATTCACCATGTACAGAGCAATAACACGGGCATAGAAATGGTATACGTTAAATTATTTAACTGTGATGACATAGAAAATATAATATCTGTATATTGCCCACCTAATGTTCGCACTAGTCAATTTGACTGGGAGTACTTATTTTCGCTTTCAAATAAGAAAACCTTAATTCTCGGTGACTTTAATGGCCACCACACTAACTGGTCAAATAAGACAAACCCAAGAGGTAATCAAATATTTGATGCCTTGATAGATAATTCTTTTATTACATTAAATGATGGGGAACCGACTCGCATTAAATTAGTAGATGGGATATTGCAACAATCCTCTCCTGACGTGTCTTTTGTCTCGTCAGATATTGCTTTAAATTTAAACTGGGCTGTATTAAATGATACTCTCGGCAGTGACCATCGGGTTATAAAAATATCAACTAATATTAGTACTAATACACACAATAATTTTCGCAGGAATTATAGAATAGCAAATTGGTCTTCCTATCGAAGTTTATTAGAAAAACTTTTCAATGATTTAAAACTACCGGATGATTTACAAAAAGCCTATGACATTTTTGTAGAAATTCTTTACATGGCTGCAGATTGTCATATTCCTATCATTAAAATTAATCCGAATCCAGACAATAATTTTAAACCTAAACCTTATTGGGATTGTACACTTTCAAAAGCTGTTGCTGAAAGACGTTTAGCCTTATCAAAATTCCGACGTAACCCCTCTCCTCGTAATTTAGATATTCTTCAAGATAAAATACGTGTTGCACAGAATATGATTCGAGCTGCTAAAAGCAAGGCATGGCAAATATTCTGTTCTTCATTATGTGAAACTTCGTCACAAAGTGAGATATGGCAAAGACTTAAATGGATGAAAGGTTATAGATCTCCGAATCACTTTATTAGTAAAGATAAAGCGTATGAGATGATACATAGTTTGACACCAGATTATGTTGCTCCAAAAGATCCACACTTTTTATCTTCCAACCCGAAGTTAGAGGGTATGATTTCATCTCAAGAATTAGAACGCGCTATTCGTCATAAAGACACCTCTCCGGGATGCGATCACATTTCTTACTCAATGCTGAAAAATCTTCCAGATAATGGAAAATTGTTATTGCTTGAATTATTTAATAAATTTTACACCACTTCTTTTGTACCAAAGCAGTGGCGAGACATTGTTATCATCCCCATTCTGAAAGCTGGCCGAGATCCCCATTCTATATCTTCTCTGCGACCAATTTCCATGATATCTTGTCCTTGTAAAGTATTTCACAATATTCTAGTCAAAAGACTAGAATGGTATGTAGAAAGACATAACTTTTTAAGTAATAATACTACTGGTTTCAGAAAATGTCGTTCTTCTCTGGACAATCTGACTAGGTTAGTATCTCAAATACAAGTAGGATTCTCAGACAAACGTATTACTGTGGGATGTTTTATGGATGTAGACAATGCCTATAATAACGTCGATATAACTAGTTTTATGGATGTAGACAATGCCTATAATAACGTCGATATAACTAGTTTTATGGATGTAGACAATGCCTATAATAACGTCGATATAACTAGTTTGTTGCGTACTATGGACCATCTTGGAGTTGGACAAAAAAATTGTAGCTACATTTGGAATTTTCTAGTGGAGAGAAACTTAAAAATTTCGGTTAATAATCATTGCATCTGTCGGAATACCAGTCGAGGCTTAGCACAGGGTGATCCCCTTTCCCCGCTATTATTTAATATCGCTTCGATCCATGTTTGTAAGTTGGTTAGGAACGTATTTATTTCACAATTCGCTGACGACTTTGTGCTGTATGCTACCAGCAACGACGTAGCTGAAGCTTCTCGAAAATTACAAACCGCTTTAGATACTTTTCATAGGTTATTATTTGATATAGGTTTAGATATTTCATCCTCCAAAAGTAAGGTCTGTATATTTAAGTCAAATATTTTTAGAGGCAATGTCGACCTTAGGATCAATAATGAATCTCTCCAGGTGGTGGAGAATATTAAATATTTAGGTCTATGGTTGGATAGGTCTTTAAGGTGGGCCAAGCATATTAACGAGCTGAAAGATAAAACTTCGAGATTCTCCAATATTTTCAAAATTCTTACGGGTCCTGGATGGGGAGTACATCCCAGACATCTTAGACGTCTATATTTAGCCATTATTCGTAGCAGGATGGACTACGCAGGATTTCTTTACGATTCCAGTTGTCAAACGCATTTAAAGAAGTTAGACCGTGTTCAAAATCAGTGTATGAGAATTATTGGTGGTTTTGTCAAAAGTACTCCAATCCACGTTATGGAATATGAGCTTTCTCTTCAGCCTTTACATGTTCGCAGATTTTATCTAGCCGGCAAATTCTACTTCAAACTAAAATCATTTAGCAACAATAAAACAATAGACCTTTTAAGTACTTTGACTAACCTTACGCAAAATTCATATTGGAGACCCAAAAAGAAACCACTTTTAGTCGCAATACATGAACAATTTAATTCAGTATCTGTCCACTCTAGTAAAACACTGGAAATATTTTCTCTGAACACTTGGGTGAGCAAAATAGAGTTATTTAATATAGTTAAAACTAATATAGACGGCATAATTAAACCAAAAGGAAAATATGATACTCAAAATTTATATAGAATATGTAACCAATTTTTACAAGAGCGGTATTTAGATTACTATAAAATATTTACGGATGGGTCAATGGATCACCAGAGTAGTGGGGCTGCTGTTTTTGATCCACAAACTAACCTTAACGTTAAGCTTCAAATACACTGCAAAACGTCTATTATGAGGGTTGAGCTTATCGCCATAGCAGAAGCTTTATCTTACATGGAGTCTATTGAATTTAATAAATGTGTTATCATTACTGACTCTAAAAGTGCACTCCAACATTTAATTCGATGTACTTCGAACTTTCGAGGTACATCGATAGCATACACAATTATAAAATTGATCTGCAAACTTATCGACAACAACAAAATTGTAATCTTACAGTGGGTTCCGTCACACATAGGTTTACTTGGAAATGAAGAGGTTGATCGAATGGCTGGGGAGGCCTCGAGTCATGGTGTTCCTTATAACTGTTTACCCTATTCCTCAGAGGTTCTTTACAAGGTTAAGGAAGTATGCTCTAAAATGTGGAAAGAATACTTTGATGAAAGGTCCTTAACCAAAGGGATATGGTTTAAGACCATGATTCCATCTAACCGATTTGGTTCCTTGTGGATAGAAAGTGGGCGTATGAGTCGAATGGACTTAGTGACAGCTTTTAGACTTAGATCAGGACATGTTCCCTTAAATAGTTTTGCTCATTTGATGGGTAAGGTTGATGCTCCTTTTTGCACTGAATGTGGAACGATAGAGGATGCATTCCATATTATGATGGAATGTGTGCGAAATGAAGTCGAAAGGAGTGCTCTTTTTTACACTTATAATATAAATATATGTAATGTTGGCGAATGTAACAGTATTCTTGCGTTTCCAATATCGGAAGCTGCTAGAATGTTATATATATTAGTGCAAATAGGAATTAATAGAAGATAAGTAATTGTATTGTACCTAAAATGTATCTACAATGAGGGTGACATATTCATTTCATGAATAATCCCTCTATAAAATTAATAAAGATTTAAAAAAAAAAAAAAAAAAAAAAAGCATACATAGGGATATATGGACAGAGAAAGCGACTTTGTTTTATACTATGTAGTGATACATTGAGATTCGTGGTTAACTAGGTCAAAAGCCTTATACAAATCCGTACAGGCAAAATGTATAATTCGTATAACAAATTTGATTCGTAGTAACCTATGTTTCTACCACAAAAGTCTACCACTACATAATTAATATTCGTTCATATATCACACAATAGCTTAAATATAAAAATACATAGAAACAAACATTATAGTGAAAGTAATTGAAAGCACAAGTTATGTTTAACCTGACAATGTAACTTTCTTATCTATAAAACTATAATTTTTTTTTTTTTAAATAAATGTTCGTACCGGCACTCCCAGCTCCTGGAGCACTGCGAGGGCTGTTGGATGAGCACCGCACCGACCCGCTGGCGCTCAGGGTTCTGTTCACACAAAAACATTACAATCACAATCAGGTTACGGACCATCCATAACTTATGTTAGACGTTAATGGGGAGGGGGTCATCAAAATGTGACATTTTTAACAAGGGGGGAGGGGTACATACACACACCATATTCATCTTGTCATTTACACATATATTCTTGTTTTTATACTAGTAGAGTAAGGATGTGATTGCTTTAAATGGAACTAGGTTAATTGACCGAAATGCTATAAATAAATGTAATTTTATTTGTTTTAATAAAATAAAATATTAATTACATGACGTCACAGGTCAAAATCTACTTCGACTGTATCTTTAATCTCGAATAAACAATTATTAATTACTTAAAATTTAAAGTTTTTCTTTATATCTATATCTATACTAATATTATGAAGCGGAAAGATTTGTATGTTTGTTACTCTTTCACGCAAAAACTACTAATCGGATATGGATGAAACTTGGCACATAGATAGAGCATATCCTGGAATAACATATAGGCTTTTTTTATCCTGGGAAAATGTGATATCCCTCGGGAACGCGGGTAAAACTGCGGGGGACAGCTAGTTGATGATAAAAAATCTAAAATATGTGACCTCACAGTAGAGGGGAGGAGTTCTAACAAATGTGACAAGGATCGGGGAGGGGGTAAATAAATTGTGTGAGACCTACATTTTTAGAAATAATATTTATATTCCTTTAAAGGAACAAAATTTGTTAAACGACCTAAATCGTAGGAAAATGAACGTTACCAAGCTTAAAATAAGGTTTTCAGTTGTACATACCTGCAGCAGTCGTTGCTCCCATCGCCCTCGCCCCAGCCCCGCTCGGGCTCCACGGCCCGCGCCCCTCCCGGCCACTCGTCCCCACTACTTTCCCTATAGACAAATAACCAACGCTTAGTCAGTTTCAACAGCTAAAAGTGTTAAAGAAAATTTAACTCTATGGTGTTTTGAGATGGCTCATCGGCATCAACAATTATTATTAATTAGCCTTTACCCGTGGTTTTATTAAATTCATACAGTCCACTACTCCTGTTAAAGCCTGTGTCAGTTGCAAATAAATTGTCTTTGTAAATACGTATTTCAATTAAAGAAAACCCGTACAAACAAAAACAAACCTTAACGTTATCAACACAGATATTTAAATTTGATTTGACGTATATAACATAACTAACTGACCCGACAGACGTTGTCCTGTCTTAACTATAAATATTGAATTCTAATCTTCTGATTGAATCGACTGTGAAATGTGTACTAAGAAATTATAAATTAATTATTTTATCAATATAATTCCGACCCATGCCTCTATTTTAAACTATATTTTGCAGCGCGCATGCTGTCAATCGCGCCAACTGTCAAATCACTGACAATAATGTCAAACGGGTTACATAAAAAAAGTTTTATTGTTAAAAGCGCTAGTAAAGTGCTTAAGTTTTCCTAAATTTTCTAATTTTCTAATTTTCCGCGCAACTTTCTTATTTTTTTCCTACCTTCTCCTGACAATAACAAACACAACAAAAATAGAATTACAGAAATCGGTCCCGCCGTCCATGCGTGATGACGTGACCAAGGGAAATAGGGATTCATTTAGATATATATATAGATAAGTATAAACCACTTGTCAGTGAAGATTGATCGCATTATTTTATTTTTATGCTATTATACCATTTTGGTTGACAATCAAGCGGATGGTCCACCTGTTGTCAAGTGGTTGCCGACGCCTATGGACATATTTTGCAACACCAGAGGCATCGGCAATGCGTTGTCGCTAACACGTGAAGTTGTCGAGTCTCATGTGTCTGTAATGTCACCGGCCGCACCTTCTAACCGAAACAGTAATACAAGGGCACTACTGCTTCACGGCGGAGATGGGTAAAGTGGTAGTACTTCCCCGGATGACCTCTGCACTAGTAGCTCTACTACTCTAAGATCTTTTATTAACATAATTAAAGTATTTATGTATGCACCTGTCGTTTTCTATATCATCAATGAGTAGTTCGGCACACGCGTCCGGCAGCGACATCTCGCGGACGGCTCGCAGCGCTATCTGATGGGGAGATAGGAAAACATTAGATTGACTTGCAATTTTTATGTAAATTTTAACTCGAATCGTTTCTTTTTTAAAAATCATCACCGGTCGTAGTGAGTACTCGTAGTATAAGTGCACTACTGCTTCACGGTGGTATATAGCTTCGAGACAGGAGGTAGTCATCGATTTTTATCAGATCACACTCGCACCACACTAGTGTCCGTACCCGTCAGCGGGGACGCGCCCCCACACACTCTGTACCCGTACCTGTCGGTAGACGGTGGCGACCTGCGCGGCGTGCAGCCGCAGCGCGCGCTGCGCGGGCGGCGCGGCCCGCAGCTCCCGCGCGCGCGCCCGCAGCGCCGCCAGCACGCGCGGCGACACGCAGGCGCGCGCGTGCCGCACCGCGTCCGGGCCCGCCGCCCCCGCCGCCCCCGCCGCGCCCGCCGCCCCCGCCGCCCCCGCCGCCCCCGCCGCCCCCGCCGCCGCCACCTGCGACACCAGGCGCGACATTAACAACTAAATACCAACAATATTTATATACTTTCCTAAGTTAAATAATCTAGTAAATATATATAAGCCTATCATCTTAGCTGATCTACAAAACATACTCAATGTTACATTATGGCAAACACACTTATATACACGAATAACACACGCAGACACACATACCCACCCACACACACACACACGCACACACACACACACATACACACTATATACCACACATATATTCTTGTTTTTATATAATTTTGTATGATATAATTAAGCACTGAATACAGTGGTTGTAAGTATTGGCATACATATGTGTAACATTTTAGTGACTAAGAGCTGTGGATTTTGTTGTTGAAATAAATAAATAAAAATTATATACAATAAACAAATATAAAAACAGAGTGACGGATGTCCGCGATAAAACTTACGAGCTCATTATAATATATAATTAATTATAATAATTTGTCAATAACAATGTTTTAACTGTGTAATACACACACTTTCATTTTTTAATTTATTTGATGAGTAGATTTTTTTATTATGTTTATATAATTTTTACTCATTTTGGTTTTGTGTTTTGTATTCCCAACATCACTTAAATTATTATTTTTGTTGACCTACCTGTGGGTAGGTCAACAAAAATCTGTACAATGTGTATACCCATAAATGCATGTACACCTGTTATTAATGTATATTCTAGATGTTATACACTTATGTATAGATCTTATAATTGTGGTGCACATATATTGTTGGTGTACCTATTACATAAATAAATAAACTCAATTATTTAGAGCACAGCATACTTTGAGACCCATCATCATCAGTAGAAATAAATCTAATAAACAAAACACATAGCAACAATCGACCTATCTTCGTGCATCGAGACCTTTGTACATGTAAGTCGGTCTTTGTAAGGGTTGATGCCATTAAGAAATGTCTGCAGCCACCCTACGATGGACCTTTTCCAGTATTGAAAAGAAACGATAAAGTTTTCACCCTACAACTACCAGACAGACAAACAACAATTTCGATCGACCGCCTAAAACCAGCCTACACAATAGACGACATCGGAATCCAATCTGATACTTCTATTACTAAGAGCGAGATCTCCAACCAGCAATACAGCAGGACACCGTGTACCACAACAACCTCATCCTCCTCGAAGCAACAGAAAACCACTCAAAGCGGACGAGTCGTCAGATTACCTGTACGCTTCGCTTGAGGGGGAGCACTGTAGATACCTACGGACGCATCACAGTAACACGCATGCGCGAGTCTAGAGCGAGACAGTCGCCGCGCCGCCGACGTTTAACAGCGCCACCTACCTTTCCTACATATAAATAAAGTTTAGCTCGCGCAAACGTATGTTTTGTGTATACTTAGTTATTGCATATTAAAAGTGAATTTTGGCAATAAAGTTACCCATTCCACAAACTGAATCGAGTTTTATTTGCAAGAACAGCTTTGTTATCAAAGATTGGAACTAGCTCTACGGCTGTGACTGAGCACTTCCAACAGTCGTCATTAATTTGTGGTCTCCCCAGATCCGTTTCGTTTTTTTTTTTTTTATACCACATGGGCCGACAAACAAGCGGACGGTCCACCTGATGGTAAGTGGTCACCGCCGCCTATGGACATTTGCAACACTAGGGGCATCGCCAATGCGTTGTCGACCCTGAGACGTGAAGTTGTTAAGTCTCATGTGCCTGTAATTTCACCGGTCCCCTTACCTTTCTAACCGAAACACAGTAACACAAGTGCACTACTGCTTCACGGCAGAAGTGGGTAAGGTGGCAGTACTTCCCCGAACGAACTCTGCACTAAGAGCTCTACAACTCGAACTACTTTCGTTTTAAAACGGAGCCAGTTTCTCGAAGTCTCCAATAAACTCCGTCAAAAACGCCCACATCCGGCTTTCGACGACCGGGACAGCGAGTCATGTATTCGATGCGAGCTTGCGTAGACACACAACCGCAGTATCCCTAGCAAATAAGCACATCAGCAAATTCCTCATTCGTGTAAGACGTCATCTTCAACACTTACGGATCACAAGCACAAATCAGAGTCCAGTTAACGAGCGCAGTAGTCACAAATCAGAAGAAATATACCAGAATCACACCCAAATAGAGAAAGAGAGCAAAACGATATCACATCTACCATGGACGAATCACAATAGCACTGACCACCAAACCAACAGAAAACAATATCGCGTGTTGTATTATTATATTGTGTGGGGGGCGACGGACGTCGTGTGCGTTCCCATATTTTTTTTTTTTTTTTTTTTTATGTGGGGAAATCCTCTGTTGGATACCCGTCGGCTCCGGGGGGAGCGGCCGGGTTATGTCAGACTCCTACTGACTAAAACCCCACAGTGTTCCTATCTGTCGCTGCTGGCTGGGTATACGGGGGCGCCGAGGCATTCGTCCGCGTGTCGTGTGCGTTCCCAGCCCCAACCGGTCTCAACACATTTTTTATTTCATTTACACAAGCATAAATCGTAACGTTTTTTACGATTCCCGCTGCTCAAAGTGTCAACAACTACCAGTCACTGTGTAGTAAACAAATTGCAATTTAAATTGGTTCGAGATCTCATTTCTACACATAATTGGCTCTGAAACAAGAATAGTACACTGAAGTGTGTGAACGTATAAACTTTACGGGAATTATTGGATTTCACTATGGAGTGTAGACGTAAAGGAGGACCATCTTTTATGGGGGATTAGTCGAAAAAGTGTCCCCTTGTAAACAGCAAATTAGGTTTCGAATTCTCACCGAAATAGCGCCAGTGTAGCAAGTGGAAATGCTCGGTTGGTTTCCGGTAATTCTTTAAAACTATTTCCTATTTACAATTAATCACTGTATAATTTTATTCCATACTCATGTTTGTCTATATATTATAATAATTATAAAAAAATGCGCTGTAACAAAACGGAATTGTTTCTTTCCTTTTTTATTAATATTCTATCCTACTCTAATAATTTGTGGCGCTCTATTTAAAATTCTTCCACTTGCTACAGCAGCGCCACCTTAATTTGTTCCCTTTCAAGGGACACTTTTTAGTACACTGAGATGGTCCTCCTTTACTTCTACACTCCACAGATTTAACAAATCAAAACGACAACAATACCAGGAGCTATTTGGAGGTTAGTGAAGACCATAGCCAAATAGAACAACTGTCACCCACATATCATTCATTCACCAACTGTCACCCAGTCAGTCACCGGGGTTACCAGCGGAAAAAAGAATAATCGACTAATTAGACGAATCGATTAATACGTTCCGCTTCAGACATGGACGAACAAATCCAAATGCTGATTGATAAAATGAAAATTGAAAAAAAAAAATTAAACCATTGAAATAACCGAAACTATTACTAAAACCATCATGAACAGAATGAAAGAAAATGGTTGAAACCAATAATAGAAGAAATTAAATTGCAAAAAACCAATCTAGGGTTCAAACGCAAGTGGCACGTACCATGTAGAGTGTGTCGGGGATGCGGTGCAGCAGGCGGGCCCGCCGCGCGCGCGCCACCTCCGCCTGCGGGGCCGCCTGGTGCTGCAGCAGCGCCTGGGGGGGAGAGTAGACGATTTTTTTTATTCTTTTTGCGTGTCGATCGTTTACAATTTAATAATAATCAATACTCTGGTTGGGGCATTCTTCACACGCGGCCACCTAATCCCAAACTAAGTAAACCTTCTTGAAATTTGTAACATAGATAGAACATGCCCTATAATTCATTTAGGATACTTTTGTTCCCAATAAAATGTAACATCCCTTGGGAAACCGCAGGGAACAAGTACCTTAATCTCGTCGAGGTAGGGCAGGAAACAGCGCGGGGGGGTGGCGGCCCCGCGGCCCAGCCACGCGGCCGCGCTCCCCTCCTCGCCCCCTCCGCTGCTGCTGCTGGCCGGGATGATGCCGCGACGCACCATCTGAGAATATAACAGGGTTCATAACGTATAATTTTATATGATAAAACAATAACTGAAAGACTTTTGGTTAGGTTAGGTTGAAGTTTAAATTATGGATCATTACTGAATTACATTATTGGTGTATACCACTCTTTATCGATACAATGAAGTCGACATCACTATAACCCAATATTTCGCAGTAACTATGTAAAATGAAATATTTGATATAAATATAAATAGGCCGTCACAAGCACTTATGAATGGTCGGACTCTAACACCAGTTCGGAAGGTTGCTTTTACTGAGAAGAGCCGGCAATAAACTCTGAAATTACTCTTTTCAGAATAATAATTGATATTATATTATACTCAAGAAGTTGACAGATGTGTGACCGACCTGGTTCAATAGCTCATGGTCATTGGGCAGGTGGTGCAGCCTGATGAGCGCTAGGAGGTCCTGCAGGGCTTCGCGCAGGGCCTCCTCGCTGGCCTCGCGCCGCCGGGCCCCGCGCCCGCCCCGGGGCCCTCGGGCTCCGCACACCGAGTGACTGTGCGGATGCGGGTGGCACGGCGGGTCGCGCTCTGTGGAAAGAGAGGGCCAGTCATTAAGGGTATCACCTGATGGTAAGTGGTCACCGCCGCCTATGTACATTTGCAACACCAGGGGCATAGTTCTAGTAAATCAGTATGCAGGTTGGACAGCCCCAATCGTCTTGGACTCGGGGGTGTAAGGAAATTTTAATAATATATATTTTTTTGTTCTAACCGTAAGTTAATCAAGCTATAGAGCTAGCATTAGATACGGGGCCACAGATCTGCGCACTCCTTAGCAACGGGTCCGGTGACGGCAGAGCCTTTCATCTCTCCTTTGTTGTTTACTTTCACACCCGCATATTCAAATGTGCCTCCACAGACCCTAACGCCGGTTCGGAACGCTGTATGGAGTGAGGTGTGAGACTCCTATATTTATAAAGGGAAGATCTTGCGCCGGGCTAGACGATCATGCCTGAGGCCCGCCCTCCGACTGTTGATATTGGAAGCATATATACAGTCAAACGTTGAGTGCGTGTTCATAGATGTCGCCACAGTACGTACCGGCGTGGGCGGCGTGGGCGGCGTGGGCGGTGTGGGCGGCGTGGGCGGCGTGGGCGGCGTGGGCGCCCTGGTCGGCCTGGCGCTCGGCCCAGCGCAGCAGCGCGCGCAGGGCCTGCGCCTCGGAGGCCTGCAGGAAGGGCGAGGCCAGCGCCGCGGCCACGGCGCCGCGCGGCAGGCGCCCGGACGCCGCGTGGGACATGATGGTGGGGAACTCGTCGCGCAGGTAGCGCATGGCTTGACTGTCCACAACACATTTACATTATTAACTAAAACTTCTCAGAATATCAGAAAACATTCCAGTTTAGTCGCTCCGATAGACGTGAATTGGCTAAAGCCTGAAGGTCTGGTGTTATGTGGTAGAATGTGGTGGTATGTGGTGACATGTGGTAGTATGTGGTGACGTGAGGTAATGTGTGGTAGAATGTGGAGACATGTGGTGGTATATGGTGACGTGTGGTGGGGTGTGGTAGAATGTGGAGACACGTGGTAGTATGTGGTGACGTGTGGTAATGTGGGGTAGAATGTGGAGATGTCTTGTAGTTAGTGGTAGAAGGTGGTGGAATGTGTTGATACATACCGGTACACCCAGCGGCTGGCGTGTGGCGCGGCGGCCCAGCGCAACACGCGCGGCAAGCTGTCCGCGCTCAGCGCCTCCACGATGGCGTCCTCGCAGCCCTGCACCAGGATCGGCATCTCCACGAACCTACCACATATTAATCCATCAGTCAATCAATCAATATACCGGGACATTCTTCGCACGCGGCCGTCTGATCACAAATGTTCAAAACCAGGTAAGGAACGTCTGTAAAGCTATCGGTGTCAATATGGCGGAATTGACTAAATTTGATTTTAGTGCTATTGAAATGGCACATTAGCGAATGGATTCCTTTATTAGGTGCCAAAAAAATAACAACAATGCTAGCTTTTTTGCGGGTTTGCATCGTATACCAGATTTATCATCATAAAATCAATTAAAAATCTCTCCTTATACGCCATCAATTTGCGCTTATTGAATGTTGCTGATATAGCCACATAAATTCCGGAATTAAATATACAATTATTTTTTTTATACCTTAAAAATAGAGGGCGCTGTAGTGTAGTTACTATTAGATCATAGCGCCCCCTACCGGCCAGAAAAAGATCCGTCGGGACAGCCAGTAATAATATTTTTTTCTAGTTAAAATGTAAACCTAATTATGGCTGCTCTGAAAAAGTGTGCATTTTTGACATATCAACCTACTGACGCCTGGTACGGAAATATTAGGTAGAATAGTGGATACCTCGCGATCTCGTAGAGTTGGAAGGCGTCGTCCAGCATGGCGGTGGAGGTGGGCCGAGCCGCCGCCGCGCTGCGGGTCACGCCCGCCCACGCCTGCGGGGGGAAGGGGGGCAAGTGTTAGTATTATACTGTACTGTCAAGTAAAGTAAATTCACCCCCTAAGGAGATAAAACGGCTGTATGGAACAACGTGATTTATTGGTCTGATCTACTTCAAACTAAACGCGAGTAAAACCGCGGGGGACAGTTAGTACTGAATAATTACCCATAAATGTTGTGTACACCTGTTAATAATTTATGTTCTAGATGTTATAAACTTATGTATAGATCATATAATTGTGGTGTACATTCCAACTAATATTATAAATGTGAATGTAAGTTTGTTAGTTACGCTTTCACGCGAAAACTACTTAAGCGATCATCATGAAACTTTGTACACATATTATTGGAGTTATTAGAAGTAACATAGGATACTTTTTGTGCCGGGAAATGTTACGTCCCTCGGGAACGCTGGTGAAACTGCGGGGGACAGGTAGTAATTAATTAATTAACACTTATGTCATGTCACTTACCGAGGTGGCGCTCCCCGTACCGCTGGTCGAACACGGCGAGGACGTACTTCTGCCGATGAGGGTGAGGTCCACCTGAAGCAATACATTGTCACAATAGAGGGCACATTCAATATCCTGGGACATTCATACATACACTAATAAAATAATAAAATAATTATAATAGACTTGGTGAGGGTGGAGTGAATAAAAGTGGATAGATGGGGGAAGTAATTGGTCAATTTGACAGTTCTGAGCACATTTCTATTAAATCAAACAAGCTGGCATTGCATCTGACTCTTTTGACACTTCCAATAAACAGAATATCGACCCTCTCAACACAGTTCCAAAAGTTACCAGGTGCCATTGCAAAAACTAGAAACTAAGAATCTGCCTCAATGTTTATTTTTTTTTATTATATTCATTGTCAAAGTCTTGTTGCGTCCGCCATATGAGATTTAGAATGACGTCATTAGACTCTATGATAACTATATATTTTTTTTTTTTTTATTTTTTTTAATAATATAAACTAGTGCTTGACTGCGATCCCACCCCATATTTTCTATACTTATATTGTTAATACAATTTCAATATATTATACAGCACTCATAATTTTTTTTTATAAATTATTTACTTTTTTGTGTAATTTTGAATGTATTTACTTTATTTCAATAACTTTTATTAATTTTAATTTTCTGTTCAAATTTTTTTTTAAGTGAAAACTTCTTTGGCGTCGTTGAGCACTTCTCTTGGGATGGGTATAAAATGTTAAACTGGCGTCAGGTCACGTGACCTGATCGAAAATTCGTAAAACGGTGAAAATGCACAACGTCAATGTTCAAGTGTTCACTTCTGCCGACACTCCCGGAGTACAACCCGTTGTTTTTTTTTTATTAATTAATTTCCTTTGTGTGTAATATTGAATGTATTTATTTTATTTCAATAACTTTTATAAATTTTTTGTTATAATTTTTGAATATTTTTCAAATCTTTTATTACATGTGCAGGTTTAAGAAGTGGAGCCTAGTTGTTTTGAATAAAATATAATTTTTTAAATGAAACTGGTATACAATATAGTTTGTGTAGGTACCTGGTCAGTGTAGGCGGCGTGCAGCAGCGCCCGCGCGAACCGTCGCGGGAGCACCTTCTCGTCCACACACACGGCGCCGCCGCCGCCCCCGCCGCCGCCGGAGCGGGACAACACGTTCCTGTAACACATATATCATTACATTAATTTTAGGTTAACCTAGCTGTCCCCCGCGGTCTCACCCGCGCTTATTGATATCGCATATAGCTTATAACCATCTAGGAAAAAACCGAATAAGAACCCGTATGTATAGATGTAGTGTGTTGTAGTGTGGTGTAGTGTGGTGTAGTGTGGTGTAGTGTGTTGTAGTGTGGTGTAGTGTGGTGTAGTGTGGTGTAGTGTGTTGTAGTGTGGTGTAGTGTGGTGTAGTGTGTTGTAGTGTGGTGTAGTGTGGTGTAGTGTGGTGTAGTGTGGTGTAGTGTGTTGTAGAATGGTGTAGTGGTGTAGTGTGATATAGTGTGGTGTAGTGTGGTGTAGTGTGGTGTAGTGTGTTGTAGTGTGGTGTAGTGTGTTGTAGAATGGTGTAGTGGTGTAGTGTGATGTAGTGTGGTGTAGTGTGGTGTAGTGTGTTGTAGTGTGGTGTAGTGTGGTGTAGTGTGTTGTAGTGTGTTGTAGTGTGGTGTAGTGTGGTGTAGTGTGGAGTAGTGTGTTGTAGTGTGGTGTAGTGTGGTGTAGTGTGTTGTAGAATGGTGTAGTGGTGTAGTGTGGTGTAGTGTGGTGTAGTGTGTTGTAGTGTGGTGTAGTGTGGTGTAGTGTGTTGTAGTGTGGTGTAGTGTGGTGTAGTGTGGTGTAGTGTGTTGTAGTGTGTTGTATTTATTTATTTAATTATTGGCTTACCAACTAAATACACACTTAACATTATCTTAGAATACTATAACAGTTACTTTTCTCGCATGCATCTAAATTACAGGAAAGCACAGCATTTATTTTTTTATTAAAGTACGAACTTATACATTAAACAGTTGATAGGTATACTATAACTCAAACTTTTGCTTGGAAAACACTCTATGAAAGAAAATTTATAGAAAATTAATAAATTGTTACATTTGATGAAATATTGCATTTTTAAATGAGCCCAGATTATCTCCAAAAATATCCAAGTGTAGTGTGGTGTAGTGAGGTGTTGTTGTACTTGCCTGAAGAAGCGCGACCTGGCGGCCAGCAGCGCGCGGTGGCACGGCAGCTCGAGCGCGGAGCGGAACCCGTACGCGGCCGCGCCGCCGCCCTCGCCCTCCAGCCGGAACACCAGTCGCGCGTCCGACATCTCGCCTGACACACACGCAACCTTATACACAACCGACAAACACGCCTACTAGATGTAGAGCTGCCATTGCCTATATTGCCAATGCCGGACAGAAACTTCAAAAGCCCGGACATATAGGTAAAATTGAGTTTTATCCCGGACAACCGGAAAAATATAGTTAACATTTTAAATGGATGCTATTCACGATTACGAAATTTTTACATTATATTATTAAACTACGGTCAATTTCGTCGGCGTTTTGTTAGTTTTCTGGGGTCCCAAACTCGAGGGAGCTGGATACATACCGGAGTCGAGCAGGTATCTCATGTCGTGGTGCAGCGAGTCGAGCGAGAAGCCGAGCTGCCCCGCCAGCCGCCGCACGTGCCCCGCGCGCCCGCAGCCGCAGCCGCCCCCGCCCCCGCCCCCGCCCCCTCCACCTAGCGACCGATACGCTGCGGGGGGATACCACTTATTAAGAAAATTACGCGTAAATTTTACACAGTTAAAGTCTATATGGAGAAGAAGTGCATAAAGCTATTTTATCTATATAAAAAGCATTGGAAATACACTACTGGAAAAAAATTAGGGTTAAAAAAAAAAAACAACTTTTTACAAGCGATTTTCTACAGGCCATAACTTTTAGAGATATGGTCGTACAAAAAATACGGTCATTACTCTCGAAGTTACGGCTTAAAAACGGGAAGTTAAAAAATTTTCAATATTTTTTTGATCCCAATTTTTTCCAGAAGTGTACATTAAATTTATTAAAATAAACATTACACACACTGCTGCTTGAATGACACACACACTCATAGATATTGTATATCGTCAAATGTCAAACACATAATGACGTATCTGTACAAGCTCGCAGCTGACGTTGGGGAAAAAGTCTTTTCGCATTATAGTATGTATGAACTTGTAAAAAAATCTCTTTGGCTATACTATTTGTATCTTGCTGGTTTTGGTATCATTGAAAGTTTAAATTTTAAAGAATATAATTCCATATTCAAATTATGAAAATGTGTGATTTGCATTTGTTTTTCGTACCGCCAAGATGAGTGAATCTAAGGAAGAAATTCGATTCATTTTAAAATTTTACTACAAAAAAGGTAAAAATGCAACGCAAGCCGCGAAAAAAAATTGTGATGTTTATGGACCTAGTGCAGTGTCTGTGAGAGTAGCACAAATTTGGTTTAAGCGTTTTTAATCCGGAAATTTTGATGTCAAAGATGCACGTCGCTCTGGTCGCCCCATTACGGATAAAATGGATGCCATTTATGAAAAAGTGGAGCAAGATCGGCATATCAGTAGTTACGACGTAGCTGAGGAACTGAGAATTGACCACAAAACAGTTTTGGCGCATTTGAAAAAAACTGGGTACACAAAAAAGCTAGATATTTGGGTACCCCACGAGCTCACTGAAAGAAACCTAATGAACCGTGTACTCATTTGTGATTCTTTATTACGACGTCATGAAACCGATCCATTTTTGAAGAAGCTGATAACTGGTGATGAAAAGTGGATCACGTACGACAAGAACGTGCGAAAAAGGTCGTAGTCAAAGGCCGGTCAGGCTTCACAGACTGTGGCGATACCCGGGTTAACTCGCAACAAGGTGATGCTGTGTGTGTGGTGGGATTGGAAGGGCCTTATTCATTATGAGCTGTTACCACCAGGCAGGACCATCGATTCTGAACTCTACTGCGAACAACTGATGAGATTAAAGCAAGAAGTTGAGAGAAAGCAGCCGGAATTAATCAACAGAAGGGGTGTGGTTTTTCATCATGATAACGCTAGACCTCACACATCTTTAGCCACTCAGCAAAAATTAAGAGAGTTTGGTTGGGAGGTATTAATGCATCCGCCGTATAGTCCTGACCTTGCACCTTCAGATTTCCACCTGTTTCGGTCTCTTCAGAATTCTTTAGGCAGTGTCAGGTTAACATCACGAGAGGACTGTCAAAACCACTTGTCGCAGTATTTTAATCAGAAGTCCCAAAATTTCTATAGTAATGGGATCATGTCCCTACCTACAAGATGGCAAAAAGTTATCGAACAAAATGGTACCGACATACTTTAGTTAAATGTAAATAAACTATATGTCGCAGTAGCGGTGGCTGATACGTGAAGCATCGGGTCTTCTTCACGATCAGACATGGTTGCAAGTAGATGTGGGCACAGTCGTGGGTACTCGAACGAAAGATAATTTAAATCAGAATAACTTTATTCAAACTAACGGTTTTACAATGTAAGAAACAGACACATGCGTTGGTAGTGAGTGTCTGCCAAGGTTGTCCGGGCTCGAATGTGTCAACACTCCGTCCCTTCTCTAGTCCTCACTGCATCCCCTCTACCGACGATCGTGTCCAAGCGGTAGGGCGCGCTTGCGTTTCCGGTAATGATTTTTATTAATTCACAAAAGTATTGTGAGATGGCGTTGCTCGTTACTATGGCTCCATCAATCCACGACATATATTAAAAATGTTTCGAATTTTCTTAAAAAATGCGAAGGAACTTTTTCCCCAACCTATTATAACGGAATTTTGACCACCAGTTAGTAAACAGATACTCACTGCCCGAGTTGTCTCCATTGATGATGTCCAGGTTCCCGTCGGAGCTGGCGCCGCGGTCCCATTCTGCAGCAAAATTATAAATGACTACCGAGGGACATTTTATAGGGGGTTGTGAGGATAACTGAACATTTTGTGGGGGGGGGGGGGGGGGGGAGCTGACATTTGATAGGGGCGGTGACGCTGTAGGACATTTGATAGGGGGGTGTGAGGCTGTAGAACATTTGATAGGGGGGTGTGAGGCTGTAGAACATTTGATAGGGGGGTGTGAGGCTGTAGGACATTTGATAGGGGGGTGTGAGGCTGTAGGACATTTGATAGGGGGGTGTGAGGCTGTAGGACATTTGATAGGGGGGTGTGAGGCTGTAGGACATTTGATAGGGGGGTGTGAGGCTGTAGGACATTTGATAGGGGGGTGTGAGGCTGTAGGACATTTGATAGGGCGTTGTGAGGCTGTAGGACATTTGATAGGGGGGTGTGAGGCTGTAGGACATTTGATAGGGGGGTGTGAGGCTGTAGGACATTTGATAGGGGGGTGTGAGGCTGTAGGACATTTGATAGGGGGGTGTGAGGCTGTTCAGCATAAGTTATGTTGATCCAGCATAACTTACTAGAGCACAGATCGCATAGAGGGCGTCGGCGGCCCCCGGCGGTGGGAGCGCTAGGGGCCGCGTTGGGCCCCGGAGCGCCCCCGTACAGCGCGAACACGCAGGCCTCCACTTCGTCGCGGGACAGCCCCGCGCAGGCACCCTCCAGTGGCACGCGGCTGCACGACCTGCAGGTTTATAGGCTGTATTAGTATAGACTGACTCCTGGTAGGGATTTCAAAAGAAATGAAATCAAACATTTTTATTCAAATAGGCCTTCAGAGGCACTTGTGAATGGTCCGACTCTAACACCGGTTCGGAAGGTTGCTTTTACTGAGAAGAGCCGGCAGTAAACTCAGCAATTACTCTTTTCAAAATAAGATGTTGTACATAAAGACGTGTGCTGCTGGAGCGAGCGCTACACCCAAGCATTGTCGTCATTAAAATAATCGTTTATGTTGTGGAAAGCCTTTTGTACTTAAACAGTTTTCATTCTTTCCTTAAATTTGTGTAAAGGCATATTAAAAGATTCAGCAGGTGTGTAGTGTAGAGGGCTACTTACGGCGGGTACCGCTGCAGCAGGTCGCGGAAGTAGGTGCAGCGAGCCGCCAGCAGCGCGCGGTGCGCCGGCAGCGCCCAGCCCGCGCCCACCAGCTCCACGTCGCAGCGCCATCTGTACCCGCAACACTACATTCAAGGACTTTCACAAGCTCAACGATAATAATCAAAATTCTTTTTTATTCTACTAAAGTAACAAACTAGCTGACGGCCCGGCTAATGGTAAACGGTCACCGCAGCCGTCGATGGCGAAAGGTGTGATGGTAAAAGCTAGCCGTGGGTATTAAGTAAAAAACCCAAAAGGAGGAAATGTCTCTCCTTCGAGTTAGGGGCTCTAAACCGCTTATAAGCTCGGGATCGTTGACAATTCAGTCGGCACGTTTCTGAATCTAGTCAGAAGACCCAAGCCCCAGCTGCCTCCGCCCACAGATGGCAGCACAGAGCCCTGCGGGACACCGGCATTTTTGACTATGCTATCGGAGCTACTACTGTCGACGACAGCTTTTATGCATCTGCTGGACAGAAATCTGGTGACCCATTTGCATCCCTCGGGGAGACCCGATCGAACGCTTTTGCTAAATCTAGGCTCCCCGCCAATGCCTCATCTTGAGTATCAATGGCCAGTGACCAACGATGTGTGAGGTACAATAGAAGACCACCTGTCATCACTTTGGAGAGAAGGGAGGTGATGGCGATCAGCCTGTAATTCGTCGGGTCTGATCTGTCGCCCTTTTTGGGCGAGCAATATCCACGAAGACTTGTCCTTCGGAGTAGGAAAGCGTGAAAAGGCGCGTGAGTACAGGGCACAATTCAGGAGCACACCGCTTCAGAACCACTGCCGGTCTGGCCCACTCGACTTATGGACGTCCAGAGAGAGTAGCTCTTGCCGGACTACACGTTGGGAAATAGGAATTTCCGGCATGGAGCTGTCACACGGCGGGATGGTAGGAGGAGTGGTATTCTCGTAGGACAGAGATCTAGTTGCGAGAAGCCATAGGCCGGAGCAAAGTGGTGCGCTGTCCCACCCCGAGCATTGAAGTCTCCTAAAATCACTAACTCCGCAAAAGGGTACTGCTCTAGTATTTTGTCAGTCGTCGATTACAGGTGCTCAAATAACCTAATTGTGTCCAAGTCACCGCTGTGGGACCTGCAAAGGCACGCGTAAATGCGGGTGTGGCCACCGTGGTCTATGCGTGCCCACAGTACCGACAGGAAGGTCGTAAAGACGGCGACAGCAAATATCATCCCTAACGTACATGCAAACCCCGGCGCACCGCACAAACTTATTCTCCAGCTTGTACCCAGGGTAGTGTAGATACGATGTATCGCTAGGGCAGGATATTTTCGACTCCGTGAGAAACAGTGCAGTCTTGAGGTGTTGGTGGACTGCATTAATGTTTGTGTGAATTCCCCTGGACTGCAGTATGGATTATGCGCGGGGCGGCGGGTCAGCCTCCCTGGGTGGAGATACGTAATCCCAGAGGTCGGGTCCTCATACTACATATACTGGTCATATACTAGTCCGCTGAGCTCTGGCGACCTTACTCACCGCAGGAACACAACACTACATGTAGTGTTATTTGGCTGCGATCTTCTGGTAGTATCTTCGAGGTACGTCCCCAGTCGGGCTGCTCCGAATTTCGAACGGGAAATCGCATTAAGCGCAACCACACATAACTTCAGCATCTTGGGACATCTTCTACCCGCGGCCATCTGATCCCAAACTAAGGCGTCATCATTGGCGTAGATCGCACGATCGAACGATGCGTCTCGTGGCACGACGATATTAAACACACACATTTATTTAGAGTGTCCTTATTGAAGCTTACAAGTCATCGCACGACCACAGAAAAAGTTTAATTACGGTCGTACGATGGGTTTGATCGTGCTTCATCGCATTAGCTACAAAATCTAGTTTTTTATGGTATATCATCTTTTTTCAATATCACTTGCAATTTTCAACGCAATATTGCTCGACAGTAAAAATTGTGCATTTCTGTGAAGAGCAATTGATGAAATGACGCCTTTTGGTCCATCCCACGGTGAAAAGGCATCGTTTGGTCGTACGTCGGGGGGCGGAGGTGGGGGTGGGGCGTGGTGTAGCGTGTGTTCACATAGAGCAGCGCTGCGTGAGGTGGCCCAGTGCGGGGTGAGATCACATGAAGTAGTCCCCCCCTCATCACTCCTGCACCCGCGCACACGCAGTACACGGCCTAGGACGTTGTCCTAATCTACTTGTACTACTACAGCTACTCTACCTAGGTGGCTAAAGATCGTACGACGAAACGATGCAATTTCATCGCGCGATAAAAAATGATCGTGCGATAGACCGGAATGGGTCCATATTGGTCGGTCGCTGCCGCCGCGCCGTCTCCGCTACGGCAGCTTACAGAGATACACAGTTAGTACTGTCGGTACATAGCGCGGTACATAAGGAGTACAGGTACACACCGGTCGGCGAGCACGGCCAGCAGGTCGGCGTGCAGCGCGGCGGCGGGCTCGCGCGCCAGCTCGGCCTGCGTCACCAGGTCGCGCAGCGCCGCGCCCGCCTCCAGCTCCTCGCACAGCAGGAACACCTCCGCCAGGCGCCACGAGCTCACCACCGAGCGGATGTAGCGCGCGTGCTCGCAGCCTGCCCGACGCATTCATTATACATATATACACACTAGCTGTCCCCGAGGTTACACCCGCGTTTATCGATATCGTATACAGCCTATAACCATCTAGGAAAAATTCCGAGTCGAATGGTAGCAGTCCCATTTCGATATGTTCAGTAGTTTTGAGGTGATGGTGCGTCAAAGGAGCCCTATTTTAATAGATAGATAGAAACCAATCTTCTTAACAGTGATATTTATCATAATGTCCATTTATGCGCACCTTTTGCACAAAATTTACAATAAAAAAAAGCGAAACTTTTGTAAAAAAAACAATTCAGTAACATGCAACGTAAAATTAGTGACCGAGTTTCCGAACATTAGATTATTAAAATAATACCAATATGAGAATTTAATGTTATTAAAAGTAATTATTATTTAACGAAAAATAAATTTGAAATTTTTGTTTGAAAATACGCAGTTAAGTTGCCTTAAACAATAAATATTATTATGAATTGAAATATTTATTCAAATAGGCCTTCACAGGCACTTATAAATGGTCGGACTCTAACACCGGTTCGGAAGGTTTGTTTTACTGAGAAGAGCCGGCAATAAACTCAGCAATTACTCTAGTAAATATGATTTTATGCCTAAAGATGACCTATGTGAACCTGCCAACTGAAAATACAATAACTATATTTTTATGAATGTCATTCGATTGTACCCCATTTGTACCGGATTAGGTATAAAGATGTCTCCTGCTGGAGCGAGCGCTACACCCGAGCATTATTTATAGTAACGTGCGTTTTAATTCACATTATAACTAGCTTCATTTTCTTTAACTACTATATTCAACAAATTATTAGCTCGGAGACGACCAGTGGCACATACCTCTGTCGGTTCGGTTGTCCCGACGGCGCACGACCGCGAACCTCCTCCTCAGGGTACCGAGGCCCGCTCCACCAGCCTTTTTCTTCCTCTCCCTGCAGAGCAAACAAAATTAATAAATATCCTTGTTCATTACGACATTTTTGTTTAGATTTTGAGTAGTAGAGCTCTTAGTGCAGAGTTCTTCCGGGGAAGTACTACCCATTTCCGCCGTGAACCAGTAGTGCACTTGTATTACCGTGTTTCGGTTAGAAATGTAAGGGGGGCAGTGACATTAAAGGCACGTAAGACTTAATAACTTCACGGCTCAGGGTCGACAACGCATTAGCGATGCCCCTGGTGCTGCAAATCTCCATAGGCCGCGGGACCACTTACCATCAGGTGGACCGTGTGCTTGTTTGTCTAATTGCCACGACACGTCGTGGTTCGATTCCCACAGAAATATACTAAGTAAGTACTACACTACTACGTAGAGTACTAGCTGTCCCTTGCGGTTTCACCCGCGTACCCGAGGGATTGAAGGGCGCGAGCATTTTGTTAGTTTTTAATTATCTCAAAAACTATGCATCCAATTTGTATGATGTAAACGGCAAATGTGATTACCTAGGTGATAGCATAATCGATTTTCGTAGACTATACATAGGGAGTGCATCTAAAGAATACAGTTTTAACCCCTTACTATGTCTCCTTTAGGTATGATTTTAACACGTGAGGCGCCATCTATGAACACGCGTGCAAGAATCCTACATCGCGATATCGAAGTTTTCTCAGGATTCGACATATCGCACCGTCAGAACGATAGGGGCTTAACTCAAAAAATCACTTTTGGCACATATCTGATTGGGTCACTTTTGCACTGAGCGGGGAGGGTGGGTCCCGGTGTTAAAGAGGCTGAAGTATCGGTATGCTTATTCTATCATTAAATTGACTATGTTTAACTATTCATCGTATAGAGCGTACTTTGTTTAGTATCGCTATGATCGTAACTCCATTTCACAAAATTTTGAGTTAAGCCCTTAGCGGCCTAAGGGTGCGATATATACGCGCTTCCAACATCAACAGTTGGCCTGCGGTCCCAAAGTGGCGGCACGAGCACTTCGCGGCGGAAGATCTTCCCTTTTGAATGGAGTCTCATACCTCGCTTCACCATACAACCCTAAATATGAACTCCAGCTTGAATTATGGAGTGTCCCTACAAACTTTTATACTATAAGTATATAGAAATTATAATTACCGTATGACATCGGCCATTGTGGGAGGCGCGGCCGGCACGCCGGCACCGTCACACGCCTCGCCCTCCTGCAACCAACACATCAGAATTTTTTAGCAGAGTTCGCCCGGTTCCTCGTTCGGTCCGATTTCCTGTTGAGTTTGCCTCGTTTGCCACTTGACAGAGAAGGAGATCCAGCTGAATTAGATACTAGATCTCGTCTTATATTGTTTCTTGAGCCGTCTGCTTCCAGCGGCTTCCAGCGACTCTGACCAGGTCGTCGGTCCATCTGTTGGGTGGTCGTCCCACTCGGCGTTTTCTTGTACGTGGTCGCCACTCCAGAACCTTTCTTCCCCATCGGTTATCAGTTCTTCGAGCGATGTGGCCTGCCCATCACCACTTCGGCTGGCTGACTCTACGAGCTATGTCTAATGCCTTCGTTTTAATAATGTCCTAGATTCGGACCGTGTCGCGTAGAATTTTTTATAAATTATTCTAAGGACTAATTTGTACTATACCTCTACATTATAGAGAACCTTATCTAAAAGCCAGTTTTTTATTGTATTTCTAAACTTAAATTGCTAGAAAAATACCAAGAAGTTGTTCTTTTTTATTCCACTGGTGTTCCACTCTGATGAAAGATATACCCTAACCATTTAGGGAACATTGTTCACCTGCGGATGCGAGAGAGCGGCGCCCATGTCGGCTTGGCGCGCACACAAACAGCACAGCAGCCGGCTCATGGGGCGCCCCCCGCCGCCATCACCGTTCCACGCACCTGCCCGCCCGCTCTGTACCCAACAAAAGAAGGAACAACATGAACACATCTATTCGGTTTAGATAGTAACGAAGATCAAAGCTACTACCTTACCCATTTTTACCGTGAAACAGTAGTGCACTTGTATTACTGTGTTTCTGTTAGAAAGGTAAGGGGGCCGGTGAAATTACAGGCACATGAGACTTAACAATTTCACGTCTCAGGGTCGTCAACGCATTGGCGATGTTTCAAGTGTTGCAAATGTCCATAGGCGGCGGTGACCACTTACCATCAGGTGGACCGTCTGCTTGTTTGTCGGCGCAAGTGGTATAAACGAAAAAAAAAACTGAGGCCACCGCCTGTTCCGAAGTCAGTCTTCTCAGAGGAAGAAGCAGGGCAAGAAACTCAGCGAGGTTACTTTTTTTTTAAATAAATATCCTGTGACCTTCTTTACACAGCCAAACCCCATTAAGACTCAACCAAGCAGAGCTTGTACTATGGTAATTTTTTTTAAATAATAGATATCTCAGGACATTCTTCACACACGGCTATCTGATCCCAAACTAAGCAGAGCTTGTACTAGATATTTACACCCAGACACAGAACAAACAGACACGATCGTACACACAAATTCTTGTCTTGAGTGGGAATCGAACCCGCGACCTGCGACATGACAGTCAGGGTGCTATCCACCAAGTCTACTGGCCAGTCAATAATAGGTATAATATATTCTAGATACTGTTTATGTTATTTAGTTTTTGTTATTTAGCGAGTAAGTAATATTGTTTTTTTTTTTTCTGATTAGGTTGTGATTGACCTCAATCACACCTGATGTGTTTAAATACAAATGCTGTCGACACTTGTAATTGCCATGTTTACAAAAAATGTTACTGTACCCATATTTTAAATTACGCGTAAATATGATGTTAGTGTTGCAAAATAAATAAATAATAAAAGGGACAGGTGGTGTAGTGGTTTGATAGCTTTTATGCTGTAGGTTGTGAGTACGATTCCAATCCAGGATAAACATTCGTGAGCATGAACATGTCCTCGGTGTGTCTGTATATAAATCTTACAATTATTCCAAACTAGTTGTCCCCCGCGGTTTTACCAGCGTTCCCGTGGGATGTCACGTATATAATATTATACATAAAAACCATCCTCTTCAATCGCTCTATCTATTAAAAAAAACCGCATCAAAATCCGTTGCGTAGTTTTAAAGATTTAAGCATACATAGGGATATAGGCGAAAGACAGAGAAGGCGACTTTGTTTTATACTATGTAGTGATGTGGAAGTTTAGCTGAATGTTCGTTACAAAATCACGGCTGAACGCACCTGGATGAAAATTGGTACAGAGATAGATTATAGTCTGGAATAACACAGGCTTTTGCCGGGAAAATCGAACATCTTGGGGGACAGCTAGTATCTATATCTTAATCACTACATAGTATAAAACAAAGTCACTTTCTCTGTCCCTATATCCCTATGTAGGCTTAAATCTTTGAAACTACGCAACGGATTTTGATGCGGTTTTTCTTTAAAAACAGAGTGATTGAAGAGGAAGGTTTATATGTATAATGTGTAATACATGCATATTAAAATTGAGGAAATGCGAGAATTTTAGAGAATTACAACTATTTTAACTGCGCGCGTTTGACAGTTCGCGTATTACAGACCTACGGAACACGGGTGATACCGCGGGGGACAGCTAGTATGTTTATAATTCCTCTGTCCGTGAGTGACAGTGAACTCCTCCTAAACGGCTGGATAGGTTTTTGGTGTTCCAGTGTATTCGAGAATGGTTTAGAGTCACTATTGGACCCGGTAGGTGGCGCTGCGATCGAATTCCTGCATTTTTGTATGGACTTATATCGACAGGGCAACGTCTGTCCGGACAGCTAGTATGTATGCATTTTAAAAAGATTTTTTTTAGAATATGCAAACGCAGCTTAATTTAAATAAATATCCTGGGACATTCTTTACACGCGGCCATCTGGTCCCAATCTAAGCAGCGCTTGTACTGTGGAAACCAAATAACTGATATACCTACTACATATAAACATATAGATATTTACACCCAGACACAGAACAAACAGACATGTTCATGCACACAAATGTTTGTCCTGGGTGGGAATCGAACCCGCGACCTTCGGCTTGGCAGTCAGAGTCGCTAACCACCAAGCCAACGGGCCTGTCAAATTCATCAATTTGGGATCAGATAACCGTCAGTAAAGAATATTGCAGCATATATTCAATTGTCAGTATAAGAAAGATATGGTATCAACCAGTATAATTTCTCAGCTCGCCCACCGCTAGCTAATACGAGTATAACAAAAATATAAATAAATATCCCGGGACATTCTTTACACACGGCCATCTGGTCCCAAACTAAGCAGAGCTTGTACTGTGGAAACCAGATAACTGATATACTACATATACTACTTTTTTTCTAAATACGTACTTATATAGATATTTACACCCAGACACAGAACAAACAGACATGTTCATGCACACAAATGTTTGTCCAGACTGGGAATCGAACCCGCAACCTTCGGGTTGGCAGTCAGAGAGGATGACCACTAAGCCAACTGGCCTGCTAATATAGTAATAGCATAACCATTTAATAATACTACTCTCTAAAATCACATGTCATAAGTATACAGAAGCTATATACATATATATATACATATATATATACATATATATCACTATGAATGAAGCAAACAAAGTATGACTTACAACCAAAATGGATGGTGTAGTTAAATTTAAAAAAATTAAAAAACACGCTTCTATAGAAAATCCAACAAAAAAATCACTCCATAGTATAAAACAAAGTCGCTTTCTCTGTCCTTATATCCCTTTGTATGCTTAAATCTTTAAAACTACGCAACGGATTTTGATGCGGTTTTTTTTAATAGATAGTGTTTGAAGAGGAAGGTTTTTATGTATAATACATGTGACATCCCACAGGAATGCGGGTAAAACCGCGGGGTCAGCTTGTAGAAAATAAATTTGAATTAAGAATAGTGTAAATAAGAAAAAAAAATTTCATTGTAAATAATACCTATTTAAAATATTGTATTGTCATCGGTCCTTAACAAGTATGCCAAATTTCGAGTTATACCGACGTCTTGAAGGGGGTCAAAATCATGTTGAAAGATTCCGTTACATACTAACGTACATACGTCTGAAGCTAATAAAAAAGGGTATTAAAAAGAAAGACAATTTTATTGAAATGAGAAGCAAGAAGAGTGGAAGCAGTCTGCCCCTATTCAGCCAATACAAACTTCGTGAGCTAACCTCTCACATGATCGTGTAGTAAGTGAAACAGACAGAGCATAGAGCCCGCGACGAAACATACATTTTGGAATCACCAATGTCATAGAAAACAAGTCAAAGCATCAGCGTCATTATACAATTAACAATTGGATCTATAGATGGACCCTATTTCAAAAGCTATATAGGTGAGTTTCCTACAACATACTAAGCTGTAAAAACAGACCTATTAGATCTTGCTGTTTTGAATTTTATAGTATACTAGCTGTCCCCCGCGATTTCACTCGCATTCCTAAGGCATGTAACATTTTCCCGGCACAAAAAATATCTGATGTGGTATGCCAGAGCATTTTCTATATATGTGCCAAGTTTCATCCAAATCTGTCCTGTAGTTTTTGCGTGAAAGAACAACCATACATACAAACATTCGCATTTATAATATTAGATTTCAAATAGCATGACATATTGTGTTTTATAAGATTTCTCAATGGTTTATGTTTATTTCGACGTAATAAGGGGATACCGTAAAGATCAAGGTCTCGTGAAGCATATAGTGTAGTATCTCAGAGTAATCAAGTGCTATTCCACAAGATATGGGTAAAAACCTGCAACTGTCACAACTCATCCTGTGTGAAAAAGATTATAATTATGAATATAGTATTGTTACCTATTGTATATTTAGCTAAATATATATATAAAAACCTGCAACTGTCACAAGTCGTTCTATGTGAAAAAGATTAATGCACACAGGAAAAACTTGGTAAAGAGTTTGTTCCCTTGAAAATGTAGAATAAGCTGTGGATGGGAGCTGGTGTATGGTATTTACCATAATTTACTTTAAGATTCAAAACCATTTATTCAATTTAGGCCTGTGAAGGGCACTTATGAAGATTAAATTTAAAGACACTGAAGGTACCAGCTTTATCACTACATAGTATAAAACAAAGTCACTTTCTCTGTCCCTATATCCCTATGTATGCTTAAATCTCTAAAACTATGCAACGGATTTTAATGCAGTTTTTTTAATAGATAGAGTGATTGAAGAGGAAGGTTTTTATGTATAATACATGTGACATCCCACGGGAAGCGCGGATAAAACCGTGGGGGACAGCTAGTTTTATTTATTTTTTTATTTTATAAATGATACAAAATCCACAGCATTTTATAATGTTAAAATAAATCATACAGTTGTTACTTACTGACAATTACAATTAATGTGCAATAAATAAATTAATTAATTAATTAATTAATAATTAATTAGGGATTTACATTCTGTAAATTAAACATGTATTTCATTAATTAATAAATATTTTTGAACTTATATTGGAATAATGTAAATAACTAGAAATAATAATTAAGAAAACCTACATCAGGCATCAGTTTGTTTTAAGTTTAAATTTTTGCTCTTAATTTTTTTTTCTTCTATGTAAAATCACTGTCTCTAAAACTACTCATCTCATGATTTTCACCAAAATCAACATAGTGGATCTATGAATGCTAGCAGAGCAAAATACATACACACATTATAATCTGTCCAATATAAGAATTCCTTTTTGATATACAAGACTGTTATAGAGAAATGTACCCTCTTGCTTTGAGATAAGGCTAATTTAGATCAACATACATTTAACTGTGGGGTCAATGGATGAACATAAGGTTATATATGAATGTAGTTTATTTTTCAGTGACATTCTTAAACATCAAAAGGGACTTGTTATAGTACAGACTATAGCTTTTGTAACTTCATAATACAGAATACCTCTTGCTGACTACTTAAAGTTGTTTCTAACTCATATTTAATATTCAATAACCTTACAACATTAATATTATAGTGGCAAGTTAAGTAGCCACAGATACACAAAGAGATTAGGCTTTCATAAGTATCTGGCAGAAAATAATAATAGGAAATTATTCATTAAAACCTCAAAAGTTATTCAATTTCCATATTTAAAAGGATGGCCACCCCAGGCCAAAAGCCTTTAGCTCCATGAAAAATAAATTAAAACAAACCTCTTTACAATCACCACTAAAGCATGACCCAGCTTTGTACAATAAATTTGTTATACAGAATGGGTAAATTTTGAAAGTGAAATGCTAGGGGTGTCTTAGGGGCGCGTGTGACGTCATTGCGCGCGCATTCGACCTACCAACAAGAATGACCTAGATTCTCTCTCGACTTGCGACACTACATACAAAAGTAAAATGTCAACACGAATTACCCAAGACGAAATAGCACTTGTATTGACTAATACACAATACGTACGACCGATAAAAGCGATTTTCGAAACCTTTACGATGTATTTTCTATGTTTTTTTCAAGTATTTGTTAGGACAACAAATAATTGGATCGATATTTTTACTATGGTTTTTTTGTTATTATATTACTTACCAGCGATTAAACGCATCACCGCAACGTGTTCCAATAGCTTTCTCGTTTATAATCACACAAACATTACGATATACGGAACCGCCATTATCAACAAGCTAGGTACAACAGTTTAACACTATTTCTCTTAGCACAGTGCGACCATCACAGTTAAATGTCGACGTGAAACACTTATCACTATATACTTAATATATTTTTACACAAATAAGTCACAATTTCAAGCTCGTTGAGTAAAAATTTAATAAAAAACAGGAACGAGCGCAGCCCGTTATATCTTCCCGTTCTTCGCGATTTTGTCACTCTAGTGTTGCCAGCCAACTACATATAAATATTACATTCATATTTTATTATCATAATGAATATTTAATAATACTGTAATTATTAGGTAAGCTATGGCAGTAGATACACTCCTTGCAAAAATGAATACTAATTAAATTAATATTTCCTTATAAGATAGTAATAGCTAGTTTTAACAGCATAAAATTAACACGATTTAATGCATCTTCTTTTTGTATTAATAGATTACTATATACTATAATTTTGGGACTTGCCTTCACTTATCCATGTAGTTTTATTCTTACACGAAAATGAACTCAATTGTCATAATTGAAAAATGCTTATTAGTAATTTAAATTATTTTGTTTCATTGTTAGTTCTATAATGAAATGAAATAGTTGTATGTACTTACAACCAGAATAGCAGGTCTGAGTGAGGAAAAAAAACGATTTAAAACATAGCTCAATTTCTTTTTTTTTTAGGATTAAACAAATCCTGCGAATATTCGTTTTCATCAAATGGGAATAAAATTTTAGTATTATTTTGAATAAAAGTTATACACAACCTGACAACACACGATTTGTTTGACAAACTGGTTTGACAGTTAAAATAAACTGTGATTTTTTGTGTTTCGCTGTGTTTCGTTTGATTCGTGAAAGCTGCATAAAAACAAAATCAAATAAATTCTTGTGTGTGTTAAATTGTTTATCTACTCTTCAGTCCTTCATAAGATATATACCAGGTAATTCAATATTTTTTGGAATAAACCGTAACCTATTTCTGTTTACACTTGTGTAAAAAATAAAAATAATACTACCATGAAGGTACCATAATCAATGCTTAAATAAATATTGGGAGGCATGTGCAATAATACTTTAAAAAAGATGGAGCTTATGTAAACAAACTGTCAAAAATTTCTAACAATGAGATCTTAATTTTTTTATTTTACTGGATTAGTATTTATATTTTTAATAGGTCATTATACATTTCTTAAATATTAAATGTGAACAATGATACGCTGCAATATCACATGACTGTTATTGTCATTTATGTGAATAATTACAAGGATGCCCCAAAATATAGACCTGTCTATTGCAATAAAAAAAGGTATTTTTTTTTCTTAAATCAGTATCTATGAGCAATAACTATGCCTACAAAGGCTGCAACCTGTTCTCCTCTACAGGCATATCCACTGCTCTGATGTGATGTTCAGTTGATGAAGTCTTTGTGTCAGCACATCTACTAACACTGTCATGGTTTACTTCACACATATTTGTTTTTTGCTTCAGTGATAACTGGGCAAAAGCAGTTGACAATTCTTTTTCAGCAATGATTACTTGTAAGACTGTTCCAGCCAGTGATACTGCTCACCATATTGCACAGTGACTTTAAATATCTTCTGTGGTATCCTTGACTCTATGGTTAAGGTTTGGAGATATTTATTTGTTGTTCTAAGATTTTCTCCCTCAGGTAGTGGCAGCATTTGTGTGTTTATTACAGGTATTGTAGGACTAATTTTTTTTCTTAATTTTTTTTTAATTGGTGCCAAATCTCTTGTAATGAAATATTTTTTTATTCTAATAGGCCTTCACAGGCACTTATGAGTGGTCAAACTCTAACACTGGTTTGGCAAGTTGCTTTTATTGAGAAGAGAATGAGAATAAACTCAGGAATTACTCTTTTCCAAATAATAAGAAATAAAGATTTTGTATATAAAGAGTCTGAGTTGTTAGACACAATTCTTCATGAATTACTGCTATAAATGCCAAATATTCATTATTGTTGAATAATGCAGCTGTTTGCTGGTTCTATAACTTCCAGCTTATTTCATCACCCTTCAATGTTGGGAAGATCAAAAAGGCCTGTTTTAGACAGCTGAGGATGTTATAGAAAATACATCTGTATTGATTATGACATAAGGTCCATATATTAATCCAATTGTTATTTTTATAATGACGCTAATGAAATCTATTAAAGTGCAATAGGGTTTATTTTCCTTTAACACTCTTAGCTGTTAAAACAGGACCTAAGTCTTGACAATAGGGATGTGTACTGACATATCAAATCAGCAACTCTTTATAAAATGTCAAAACAATCTAATGTATGGAGTTTTGAATGAAATAGCGATCATAATTGTACAACATCAAGTAAAATACTCTTTGTGATTAGATTGATAATTAAAAATCATATCTATCTTCTATAAATATATATATAAAACGATCGACACGCAAAAAGGAAAAGCTGACTGACTGACATATCAATGCAGGGCCTAAACTTTAAGGGTTAGAAACTTGAAATTTTGCACAGGGATTCTCTTTATAATGTAGGGAGCACTATGAAAAAGGATTTTTGAAAATTCACCCCCTAAGGGGGTAAAACGGGGGTGCAACATATGTATGAAACAATGTGTTTTCTTGGTCTGATTGACCTCAAACTAATCTATGGTGAAATCGCGGGGGGTAGCTTGTTAGTTATATAATTTTGATCATATTTTATGTATTCATGTATTTTTGGCTGTTCAATACGCTGGTTAGTGTTTGATCATTTATCTTAAAATACAGGATAGTTACCTATTATGGCAATTTCTGGTTATTTTATATTCTTCCAGTATGCTTCATTGTAACCAAAAATGCTTCATAGTTATTTGTTGAAGGTGAGTTTATTTAAGTAATTGAATGTTATTTTTGAGGCTGCACTTATGCTGAAACTATGTGTGAGCATAGAGAGTTTGAGTATTAGAGCTCTTAGTGCAGAGTTCGTCCTTACCCATTTCTGCTGTGAAGCAGTGGTGAATTTGTATTACTGTGTTTCGGCTAGAAAGGTGCGGCCGGTGACATTACAGGCACATGAGACTTAACGACTTCTTGTTGCAAATGTCCATAGGCGGCGGTGACCACTTACCATTAGGCGGCTGGTGAACCGTGTCCAAGTTTCTCGGCCACTGTGGTATAAAAAAATACTATTGCTCTTGTGTAGATAAAGTGGTGTGGTGTCATTTACTGTAATGTTTAAAATTATTATCGAAATTCTTGTTATGGTTGTAGTGCTTTAAGTTAGTTTAATAAATAGTATTTAGTTTTAATACTACTGACTATTGATGTTACATTTTCCCGGGATAAAAAATATCCAAAACTTATTCCAGGGCATGCTCTATCTATGTGCCAAGTTTCATCCTAATCTGTTCGGTAGTTTTTACGTGAAAGAGTAACAAACATCCATACATTCTCACAAATAATAGTAGGTGTTATTTATAGCTGTAACACTGCCGTTTGTTCCAGTTGCCTCCAATGATTGACAATGGCCGACGCAACTGTCTCGTCCGGCCGCAGTAGCCCTATAATACTCGACGACCCTCCTAGCCCATGGCAGGACACCCAAGACTGGGAGGCATTCTCAGGACCTGCCATCGGTGAAGGTGGAGATAGTTATCACATACCCTTTCTTATAAATGATCATGGGACCACTATCAGCGCTTCCTGGGTAAATAGGGGTACCAATGATCGTGTCACCTCGAATTATCCTCACAACTCGATGATCGATGATAATATTTTAACTACGAGTGAAGATCCAAGTAGCTTAATATCTTTTGTTGAAACTCATGTACCTAGAAGCCTGGTAAAAGTAGACAAACCACCAGAGAAAAGAAAGAAAATAAGCAATTCTCAAACTGAGGACATGAATCAGCAGACGTGCCCTATCTGCTTCGAGCCTTGGGGTGACGACGATCATAAACTTGTAGCTTTGGAATGTGGCCATCTCTTCGGTTCGAAGTGCATCGAGAAGTTATTACAAACTCAAGGGACTGAAGGATCTTGCCCTACTTGTAAAAGCAAAGCTACACTCAATGATATAAGGTTTATTTACGCACGACGTGTGGTAGCAGTTGACACAGCTGAAGTGGTAAAATTACAGAACCAGGTGATATCTATTCAATCTGAAAAGTGTAAGACGGTATTGGAGCTGCAAAAGACTAATATAGCACATAGGGCTTGCGCGTTACAGTTGGAAGTCCTGAGGAGCACTTTGAAGAAATCTCAAGTGAAGGAGCCTGTAAGGAGATCTTGGCATTTCGCTTTGGAGAAAGACTTGACTCTGTGCAAGGATGGGGGTTGTCGAGTCCTAACTTACAATTCCAGGACAAACGAATTCTACGTCTCCGCAAAGAGCAGTAACAATTTTTTGGCCGGTTACGGAATTAGAAATGTCAATTGCTCTCACTATACACTTGGTGAATTCGTCGTCCTGCACTCA
This sequence comes from Habrosyne pyritoides, assembly GCA_907165245.1. Lineage (NCBI taxonomy): Eukaryota > Metazoa > Arthropoda > Insecta > Lepidoptera > Drepanidae > Habrosyne > Habrosyne pyritoides. The sequence continues at coordinate 6,592,350 of OU015615.1, forward strand.
AAGGTTATTCCTGACATCACATACTCGCAATCTAGAGACTTACTACTCACCGCTTCACATGATAGCTCAGCAAGAATCGTCGAACGAGGTGTACCAATTATGACAGTCAAATCGAGAGTACCTCTATATGCCTGTTCGTGGGATTTTATGCGAACCAATGAGTTCTTTGTGGGAGGGTCTGGTGGTATCATCCAGCAATACGATATAAGAAACCCTAGTGCGTACGTTCAAGTTCTTTATGCTCTTGGGGACCTATCACCTATCGTGTCTCTCTGTTCAACGGAATTTGGGTTGCTATCTTGCCAACCGGATTCCTGTAAGCAATGGGTACCTTTTAATCTTAATTGGCAACCCCGACAGCTCCCGGTGGAAGGTTCATTCATGTCACTGTGCTACGATAACGAATCCCATCGTGTTTTGGTATCTAGAAGACCGAAAACTTCTAGTCTCGTCGAAAGATCGAGTTTAATCGTTTGTAAATTTGACGTTAATGTGTCAAGTGGTGAAGTGTTATTTGACGTGGAGGAGACTTTCCCTGGATCGACCAGATCGGCCTTCATTTCTAGGGCTGCGTGGGTCAAGGCTCCTGGGGCGTCTTGGGTTGCAGCTCATTCTGAAAGCGATTCAGCTCTGAATCTGCTTGGGCTCGATGGGGCGAGGACGATGTCGCTTCCAGCGGCAGAACCAGCAATAGACCTGTGTTCAGGACACTTTAATGGTAACATAGTGCTGGCAGCTCTTTCCGATTCCAGACTTAGGTTGTACAAAGCTGTTTCAACATGTTCATGATAGTTAAGATCGAAGATAGAATCTATGTGCGGCGGTAATATATGTTATGTTTAAGATTTTTGAAACGCCTATGTGCCATCGTTTTGTATTCTAAGTCGTAATTGTATAGTTATTTTATTTATTATGCAAATAATAGTGTGTTATATACATATATTTGTAAATATGATTGTTTTGTTAGGATATTTTCTAGTATATGTGCTATACCAAATTGTAATAGACTTAAGCGCGTCACACGCGATGAAGATACTATAATATTTTATCTTGAGAGCAATGAGACTGCAATATACGCTAAAAAGAGAACAGGATACTTTTTATCCCGCGAAAATGATACAACCTTGGAAACGCGTGTGAAACCGCAGGGGAGAGATAGTATAGTATAATCAGAATATATGGGTAGTTAATTGTGACTGCGCCTCCACTTTCCGCCATTAATCGTTATGCAAATTTCTAGTTATTGTCACGCAAAATCATTGAGTCCTGTTTAGCTAAATAAGACTCAAATTCCAATGTTCCAAATATATTGTTTTGTGTAAAGTCTTCAATTGAAAGTGTACTATAATATTTCTAAGCAAAATAGGGTTCCTTTGACGCACAATTACGACAAAATTACTGAACATATCGGGATCAGTGGCGTAGCTAGGTAACGATAGGCCCTGGGACAAAAAATGTTGTCAAAAAAAAAACAAAATTCAAAACCATTTTTTCAGTTTAGGCTTTCGAAAGGCACTTATGAAGGTCAAATTTAAAGTTTAAAGTAAGGCCCCAACTAAACTATTTAAAAACATTTGTCCCCCAGCCGAAGCTTGGGGTGCTGCCCCGTCTAGCCCTCCGGTAGGTACGCCACTGTTTGTAAGTCAAGAGTCCGAGGGGCCCCCTGAGCTTGGGGGCCCTGAGGTGGTGCCCCGTCCAGCCCTCCAGTAGCTTCGCCACTGTTTGTAGGTCAGAGTCCGAGGGCCCTCCTGGGGTTGAGGGCCCGCGGCACTGCCCCGTCTAACCCTCCGGTAGTTACGCCACTGATCGGGATGGGACTGCTACCATTCGACGCGGAATTTTTCCTAGATGGCTAATATAATGTAATAGGCTATTATATTGATGAACGTGGGTGAAACCGCGGGGGACAGCTAGTGTTTGTATTTAATGTATATTTACATCTATATTATTTGGTGTATGTTCTTGTACTGCCCCTTTAATGACGAGAATTGATCTTCTATCACACTTTTCATTTATACGATTAAGGTTATAAAATGTGACTGGTACTTTCTTGTACTACTTAAGAAACTTTTCTTCTAACATATAATTATGTTTTTAAATTTTCTGCAAGGAGGTGCAAAATTGATAAAAATCTCAGCGTGTTATCCTTTTGGTGTGCCATGATAAATAGTATTGTAATTAACGAAATAATATTATATTTGAATTAAATTATGTGTTATTTAATTTTGCATTATTATTATCTATAACTTAAAAAGTTATCTACGAACCCATTCAATCCCGTTTACTCGACATTGTTAAGGAACTTACATTTGTGACACCAGATATTCTAATCAAGCCTTCTGTTACAGCTACCGCCCATGACTGACAATGGCCGATCCATCCGGCTCCCCCGGCGGCAGTAGTCCAAGCCTCCTCGCCCCAGGAAGCCCTAACATCCTCGAAGACCCTCCCAGTCCACCATGGCAGGACGCACTCCATAACTCTCAGACTTTCACAGCACCAGCGATTGTGGAAGATGGGGAGAGTAATGACTCTGCAGCAACTGTGAATGATGCTGCGAGCCTTAGCAGCGTAAGTACCCGAGCTCCTTGGGCCGTCAGAGACATTGATGACAATTCTAGTTCGAATCTTCCTCTCAGCTCGATGCACGATGATGACAGCAATTCTAACACTATTCAGACTATGAATGAAGAATCAAGTAGCTTAATGTCTATTCACGATAGTCATGTACACAGAAGTTGTAATAGAGAAGGTGAACCGCCTGCGAAAATGAGGAAAATAAGCGATACCAAAGCGGATGAAATGGACGGAGAGACTTGTCCTATCTGCTTAGATTCATGGGGGAATTCCGGGGACCATAGACTCGTAGCTCTTAAATGTGGACATCTGTTTGGTTCGCAATGCGTCGAGAGGTGGTTAAAAGCTCAAGCAGCGAAGGAGAGATCTTGTCCGACTTGTAAAAGCAGAGCTACACTCAAAGACTTAAGGTTTATTTACGCACGGCGTTTAGTAGCCGCAGATACGTCCCAAATCACTGAATTACAGCAGCAGATGGAAACTATTCAAGCTGAAAAGTGTAGGACAGAACTGGAGCTGCAAAAGTCTAAAATAGCACATAGGGCTTGCGCGTTACAGTTGGAAGTCCTGAGGAGTACTCTGATGAAATCTCAAGTGACTAAAGAGCACCCTGTGAGGAAAACTTGGCGTTTCGCTTTGGATAAAAACTTGATGGTGTGTAAAGATGGCGGTTCTCGAGTCCTAACTTACAATTGCAGGACATACGAGCTCTACGTGTCTGCAAAGAGCACCAATTCCCTATTCCCCGGCTACGGAATTAGAAATATCAATTGCGTTGATTATACATTTGGTCAATTCGTCGTGCTCCATCCAAAACCAATACGGGACATCACATACTCGCAACCAAGAGATTTATTACTCAGCGTCGGACTCGATAGTTCAGCAAGAATCGTCGAAAGGGGTATAGCAAGCGTGACTGTCAATACGGGAGTACCTCTATGGTCCTGTTCATGGGATTTCATGAGAAGCAACGAGTTCTACGTGGGCGGAGTTGGTGGCATTATCCATCAATATGACGTGAGAAACTCCAGCACATACCTTCAAGTGTTACCGGCTCCCGGAGACTTATCACCTGTCGTGTCTCTCTGTTCAACGGAATTTGGGCTGCTGTCTTGCCAGTTGAACTCCTGTTGGTTATGGGTAGCCAATAATCGGCAATGGGAGCCGAGAGCCCTCCCAGTGGAAGGGTCATTCATGTCTCTCTGCTACGATAACGAGTCGCATCGCGCTTTGATATCTTGTAGACCGAGCTCGGCTAATCTCGTCGAGAGGTCGAGACTAACCCTGTGCAAATTGAAGGCGAGCGTGCCGAGTGGAGAAGTATTGTTTGACGTGGAGGAGAATTTCCCTGGGTCGACCAGATCGGCGTTAATGTCTAGGGCTGCGTGGGTCAGGGCTCCGGGCGCGTCTTGGGTCGCAGCTCATTCTGAAAGCGACTCAGCTCTGTACCTACATGGTCTAGACGGTGCGAGGACAATGACGCTTCCAGCGGCAGAACCAGCATTAGATGTGTGCTCAGTGCAGCTGAATGGTAATACAGTGGTGGCAGCGCTTTCCGAATCCAGGCTAAGGTTGTACAAAGCTGTTTCGACGAACTCATGATATACGGATTATTAGTCGACAATATAATTGCCGGTCGAACATTCCTGTGTTAAATTTAGGATTGATTAATGTTCTCTCGTTTTGAATTATTGATGAACAATCGTTTTTGCATTTATTATAATTTTTAATTTTGTAAATAGACTTTTTAATTATTTGTTAATGTAATTTTTGTGTGGGTAAGGTTATTTGGTTACCAATGGCCTCGTAAATTGAGTCCATATGATCAGCGCCGGCCCTATAGCTCTTGGCGGTGGAGCGAGATTGTCTTTCGGCGCCCTTTAGTCGATGGTTTTAAATCATATAAATTGTATTTCAGTTTAGTTTATCGATAAACCAACATATATTGAAGTTGAACCGAGAAGCTCTAAATATAACACTCGTTTTTTAATTAGCAATTTATTTTGACACCCTTTGCCGCCTGGCGCCTAGAGTGATCGCTCCTCTCGCTCTACCCCAAGGTCCGGCGCTGCATATTATGCTCTCGTGACGTTTAGAAGCGACACAAAGGAGGTTCGATATTGTGCCATACATTAACAATAACTGACTACCACTCCATCTGCTGGAAAAGATGGCCCACGATAGTAATGTTGTTTTCATATAATGTTGTACTATTTTTAATTTTTATTTATATATAATTAATCTTTTAAATCTAGCTACGAAACACTGCCGCTGGTTAAATCAGCCGAAGACCTAACTTTAAAACATATAGTTAATGTGTAATCCCCTAAGTCTAGCCTCAGAATGCCTTTCCACCAGAGATGTATGAGGTAAGATCACTTCTTAGTACACCTCTGGAGAAATGGCCGCCTTCAGAACTTATTAGATTTATTGTTAATGTAAGATTATAGAAAAACAAATATCTAGTAACTAATTCCGCTGGAAGTCCTCGGTTAAGTCCCAAAGAAGGAAACTTAAAAAGAAATCGACACGTGTTTCGTTTCTACACGAAGCATCTTCAGGACGTATTAGACCCGTTGTCTCTGACTCGACGCACTAGCAACACAGACGTGTTACCTCGCCGACCGCCGAACAGAAATTCTTGAGTTCCCTTGTTTGGGACTTGACAGAGAAGGAAATCAGCGGAATTTGTTGCTAGATATTTGTGTTTTTGTATAATCCTACAACGGGTTCCCGCACGTCACGCCTCGGTCAATTATTATCTGTTAATGTTTTTAGTTAGAACATATGACATCTCATAAATGATAGTTGTTTTGAAATGTTTGTCTCGAGTTCGAATTAATAAAAAATATTTATTTGATTCTTTATTTTGATATCAATAAAAATTGTTAAACTTAGAATGACGTCATTTGAACGGTAACAGTTGCACTTCCACGGAACGCTATGTCAGCCGTACAAATGACGTAATTTTGGCGCACAGGTCCGTATAGTATGGAAGTAGTGTCCAATTCCAATTTGTTGTTTATGGCTAAAGTTTTTTCGAAAAATTGACATGGTATGTACTTATGGATTAAATTATGAGCGAATTTAAGTTTTATTTTTCATTGTTGTAAATAATAATTGCCCTTATACAACGAATATTTTACTTGTTTAGACGATTTTTAAGGAATTTACACCCGATAAATACATATGCCAGTCGCCTAATGACTTAACAAAAAAATTATGTAAAAATAAAAAATGCCAGTGTAAATAAAAATTACTGTGCCACGGTTTTCCCACGTTTTATTCGCTCGAGGTTATGATGTGTCATTGCCTGCCTTTTCTGTAGAGAAAATACATCTAAATCCCAAAAAAATAATCGTTGGTCGTTTGCAGTGCGTATGGAATTTACCGCGTGTTATTTGTTATTCTTGCAGTGCCAATTATTTGTAATGTTATTTATGAATTTCAATGAAAAGTTTTGATTAAATTATGTTGAACGTTGTTGCATTATTTTTTTATATCGGTTAATAAGCAGGAGTCACAAATCGCACGTCTCGATAATCTTCTTCTTCTTCAATTAAAATGGCGACTGTAGCCATTTACCAGTTCTGCCAATGTCACTTTAGTTGACTATTTACGGAGGGGATCTAGGTACGAAACAGAGTTATAATTTTGACCTGTTACCGAGTGTTGTAGTCTGGCTGATATAACATAATATAAAACACAATAACTCCTACCTACTGCTTTGCACCGTATTACAATCTGTCAATTTGTGTAATCTAGTATTTTTTCTTATATTTGTATGGTTTCCTCACGAAGATGTTATTATTATAGACCAAAACCTCATTGTAGAATTTGAATTTACATCTTTCGCCAAGCAATTTTGTTGTTTTCAAGTCATATCCGTTTATAGTAAAAATAAATAATTCTTTAGGCCTCAGTATCTAACTAGGTACGCTAAAACCATTCTAAATCCATAAAAGTAACGCTATGTCTATTCAAAATTTATCGTTTTGTAGAATTTGGCAGCTATCGTGCATCATTTTAGAACACTTTATGTCGAATAAAATCATCGGATTATGAACCGTATTACTGGGCAATACTGCTCAATAAATAGAGTAGCGCAATTTAATACTAAAGTGGTTAACATTATAGACAATAAATCGAATGGTGTTAGTCGAGTAATTAAATAGAATGGAAAATTCGTCAGTCGATACCAAGTTTCTATGTAATTCGCAAACACATATTTTAGTATCTTTAAGCTTAAGATACCTACGATTGTTACTTATAATTCTTCACTTTTGCGATTACACACACAGGTATTGTCAGTTAGACAAAAAACTATGTAATAAATCGAAGTTCGTTTTTTAGAAGAGTAATTGCTGAGTTTATTGGCGGATCTTCTCAGTTAAAGCAACCTTCCGAACCAGTATTAGAGTCATACTATTCATAATGACTAAAAATATTTTCATTTTATTTAATTACTACAAAATGTCAAAAAGCTACATACAATTCAGATATTTTTAATCGGGATCGTATATTGAGTTAAGCCGTTAGTCGATAATTTGACACTGTATCATGGCAGCAGTCATGTCACTGTCAAGACAACAAAAAAAAAAAACTTCATGTGTGTCACTCTATTGGAACGGTAAATAGCTTGTCCGACATCGCTAAAATAAATATTTTTTTCGATATTTACAGTGAAATCTGTAACAAAAAGTATTCCTATCCATTATTTTGGATAACCGCCATACATTGGAGTAATTTTTATTAATTGGAAAAGGTTAGTTTCTCCATAATACTGAAATGTTTTTCCATGTGTCGTGATGAGGTCATCTCATGCTGCCAAACGAGAGGCATTTCATTATTTTTTATTATTTTTCTTTATTTACAAATAGAACATCACTATAACAAGCAGTTTGGGGTGTAAGGTTTCTAGAATCTCGAAGTTTTGATAAAATTGTGAACAGGTATCTGATTATATCATGGTCTGCTGATTGGTTCTTGGTAAACTTTTATGACTACATCATTTAAAATACACTGTTTGTTAGTCAGATTTTCTTTTTGTGGTCTTTGGGAAGTTTGTTGACCCCAAAAGTCTTGCAATGAATGCCTCATGATAGGTTTGGATTTGATGTTTACAACTGTCTCTATGGAGATTACTTGAATAATGCTATTATTAGCAAATAAAAACTTAAAGATATAGCCCTCTAGTGATACAGGCTAGTCGCATTGTCGTCTCTCTGATTATTGTGGTACAGGTTGCAAGTTTGATGCCCACAGAGTACAGACAGTTGTGTCACAATACAAAGCCATTTATTCAAGACCTTAGAATAACACTTATGAAGGTCAAAGTTCCTGATGTTACCACTGGTTTGGAAGTCATCCTTCATGTTTCTTTTTAATAATAATATTTACAAGGTATAATAAAGCTTAAAATGACATATGCTTTGTTCAAAAATATTAAAAAAAAATAGGAAGGACTTCCTTCATTCAATAATGCAGTAACTATTTGTTCTGTCCAAGTGTATGACACCCAGGACAAACATTTGTGTGCATGAACATGTCTGTTTGTTCTGTGTCTGGATGTAAATATGTATTTGTACTCAGAAAAAGAAGTAGTTATGTAGTGTATCAGTTATTTGGTTCCCATAGTACAAGAAATGTCACACCTATACACCCTCACATCCACCTCCTACCTCCATCCACAATTATCCCTATAACTTACCGGTGTTGCCTCAATTTTTATTTTTTATTATTTTATAGTACAAGCTCTGCTTAGTTTGGGACTTTGGGAAGTAAAGAATGTCTCAGGATATTTATTTATCATATTATTTCCAGAAAAAACCACTAAGATGGATCAGGTCCTGCACCAAGTGGCCTCCAACATGGAGAGGCAGCTGGACAGCGAGATTGAAAGGTAAATTATTATTCAATAAGGTACTAGCTGTCCCCACAGTTTCACCCGCTTTCACAAGGTATGTAAATTCTGACCTCAAAAATTGTGTTTTATTTATTTTTATTTTATTTTATTTTTATTCAACGGTACAGTAACAGATAACAGATTGCACTTACACAAAAACATAAAGTAAGGAAAAAAAAAAAGGTAAATCTGCTATCCAATGACAACTGCACACACCTTAAACAATTAACAATTCACAGTTACACAAGTTCATATACAGATCATCAATCAAACACAAATCTGAGATAAAAAAGAAAAGTACAATTAACAATTCACAGTTACACATGTTCATATACAGATCATCAATCAAACACAAATCTGAGATAAAAAAGAAAAGTACAATTATAAAACAATAATTTAAACTTATAAGTAATAAAGACGAATAAAAACGAATTAAAAAAGTAAAAATTCAATCACTATTAGCAATTTTTTAAACAATTCTTTATATATTCCTCTTTGAACCGCCTAAAACTACCATTAAACAAATCAAGAACATCATTTACACAAGCACAATTAAAGCACAATTAAAAATTGATAACGAAAAGTTAATTATAATTAATAAATATAATAAATAATTAATCATTAATTTTTAAAGTTGATAGAAAAGACAAAGATCTAACTAAAGTTAATCATACTATGTCAATTGTCTGTGGGTGGTTTGCTACAAATAATCTATTACTAAATTCAAAGAAAACTAAATTCTTAAGGTTTTCTTTACGGAATGTAGCACAAGTAGATAGCCAAATAATAATAGATGGGAGCCATATTGATCTTGTTAATAAAACGGTATTTTTGGGTCTTACATTAGACAATAAATTGCAGTGGGGACCTCAGGTTGATACTCTAGCTGCTAAGTTAAGTTCGGCTGCATTTGCTGTTAGGAAAATTAAACAATTGATGAATGTTGAGACAGCCAAATTGGTTTATTTTGCATATTTTCATAGCCTCTTGTCATCATCAATATTTATTATACAAAAAAGAGCAATTCGTGCAATTTACGGTATGGGTCCCCGTGAATCATTAAGAGATTTATTTAGGGAAATAAATATAATGACATTGCCTTCATTATATATTTATGAAAATATAATGTTTATACGTAGAAACATAGGAATGTTTGAGTCAAAATTGGATATCCATAATATTAATACAAGACAAAGGGAGAAGTTAGTTGTTCCATATTTTAGACTAACTAAAGTAAACAAGTCGTTTCTTGGTAATTGTGTTCGATTTTATAATAAGATACCGCTTTCAGTAACCAAAATGTCTGATCATAAATTTAAAAATTATATTAGGAACGTTTTGAAAGAAAAAGCGTATTACAAGGTGGTTCATTATATTGAAGATAAAAATGTATGGAAATAGCTGCTCTCTGCACAGTGCACCTCTAATTTTCTTGTTTAAGTTGTAAGTAATTATTGTCATTTTCTATTTTGTAGTCTTGTTATTTCTTTTTTTTATCTTCTTTTTTGTTTTTGAATGTTAGCTTTATTAAGTATTTTGTAATTGTTAAATATAAAAATATGTAAAATTGATATTATAAAATAGCCAAAAAGTCAGAATAGATAAAAAAGAATTTAATAAAATAAAAAAGAATGTAACCATGCTGAGTTTCTTGCCGGTTCTTCTCAGTTGAAGGCTGACTTCCGAACCGGTAGTAGCTTCAGTAACTTTAAATTTGACCTTCATAAGTGCCTTCTGAGGGCCTAAACTGAATAAATGGTTTTGAATTTTGAAAAAGAGAAACACTCTGAAAAGTAAAATTTTTCATTGATGTTCTCCATCTTTTGGTAATAGCGTGATGATATATATATAGCCTATAGCCATCTTTGATCAATGTACTATTCGACACAAAAAAAAATCAATTCGTTTCTCCCACTTCAAAAATGCCTAACGCAACGAAATAAGGCTTCACGTCAAGAAAATCTGTAACATCTGATCTAATGATAGGACCTGTATTCTTGCAGACTGGATCAGATCGACAGCAGTGACTTAGAGGCTATCAGACAGCAACGCATCAAAGAGATGAAACAGCGCGCCAAGAAGAAGCAGGAGTGGCTAGCCAATGTGAGTATAGAAAAGAGAGGTGTAAGACTCCTCAATTTAAAAGGGAAGATTTTCCACTGCGAGGCGCTCATGCCGCCGCGCGGGGACCGCGGGCCAGCTGTTGATGTTGGAAGCGCATATATATATCGCGTTGTATCGTTTATAGATGTCGCCACAACACTGTGGTGCGGCCGGTGCAGGATTGTTGCATGCGTGTTCATAGATGTAGCCACATATATATTTGAAGGGTATATATCAGTTACCTGGCTGCCACAGAACACTCTGCTCAATCGCATCATGAATATAAAGAGAAATAATTATTAAAGGATTTTTTTCAAGATAAAACACGGGTTGGACTACTGTGACCGCTACCTTATTTTAGTTAATTATAAAATTGTCACTATCTTTGTGTATAATTACCTAGCTGTCCCCCGCGGTTTCAGGTCTATCATTCGCGCACATGTTCTGATTATATACCAATTTTCATCAAGATCGGTCGAATAGTTCTTGAGTTATAAAAGGAAACATATAGTATGCTACAATTTTTTATAATAGATTCAATGAAGTATTAACCATATATAATCTAAAACCACCACAATTTACATGCATACGATTCGTGATCAACCCATGTTTCACTTCCAGGGTCACGGGGAATACACAGAAATAGATGGTGAGAAGGAATTCTTCACCATATGCAATAAGAGTGACAATGTGGTGTGCCACTTCTACCGTGCGGACACCGGCCGGTGCAAGATAGTGGACATGCATCTCAAGCTGCTGGCCAAGAAGCATGTTGAGACGAGGTTCGTCAAGCTGGACGTGGAGAGAGCACCATTCTTAACTGGTGAGTACCAGATTACCCACACAGTGAAGCAGTAGTGCACTTGTATTATTCATCTGTATATATAAAAGAAAGCCGTGTTAGTTACACTATTTATAACTCAAGAACGGCTGAACCGTTTTTACCGGCTTAAAATTAGTGGGGAGGTAGCTAAGAACCAGGAGACGGACATAGGATTTTTTTATCCCGTTCGACCGCGTTCCCGTGTGATGTGACATAAAACGTCAAAGAAGAAACACCGATTTCAACCATATTTAATTTGTTAGTTTTACTCCATCCTGAATAACAGAATAAGTAATTTAAAAATAGGTTTCCTCAGACATTTTTTCGTTAACAACAATATATACTTTTTGTGCTGGGAAAATGTTGCATCCCTCGGGAACGCGGGTGAAACCGCGGGGGACAGCTAGTTATAGATAAAACAAATATCTAGTAACTAATTCTGCTGGATCTCCTTCTCAGTCAAGTCACAAACAAAGTAACTCAACAGAAAATTTCTCCTGTTTCGCTTTTACACGAAGCATGTAGCAATTTCTAACCAAAAATATTAACAGATATAACTAATTGACTCAGACATGATCTTGTGGAAATCCATTGTAAACAGGCTAGTTGGTTTGGTGGACCGAAGGTCGCGGGTTCGATTCCCACCCAGGACAAACATTTTTGTGCATGAACATGTCTGTTTGTTCTATGTCTGGGTGAAAATATCTATATAAGTATGTATTAAAAAAAAAATAATGTTATTGTAGTATATCAGTTATCTGGTTTCCATAGTACAAGCTCTGCTTAGTTTGGGATCAGATGGCCGCGTGTACAAGAATGTCCCGGGATATTTATTTATTTATTTATTTATTGAAATGAAATGAAATTAAATTAAATGAAAATGAAATGAAAATATTTTTATTCAAATAGGCCTTTACAAGCACTTATGAATAGTCTGACTCTAATACCGGTTCGGAAGGTTGTTTTTTACTGAGAAGAGCCGGCAATAAACTCAGCAATTACTCTTTTAAAAAAAAAAAAAAAACTTAGATTTATTACATAAAATATTATTTAGTCTCATTGACAATACCTGTGTGTTATGGCAATATTGCAGAATTATTTAACAATAATATAATATTATAAATATCTAATGAAAAAAAATACAAACAAACTAAAGCCGACCAGCCCCCACAAGCAGCACCTGTTCACAAGTATGACGCATGTGGCAGCCATCGCCCTCCTCGCCATATTGTAGGGAAGTGAGCGACCCGCCACACGACGCCGCCACAAGCAAAGGCATTAAAGCGAGCATGACTAACTTAAGTTTGAAGCACATCAAAAAAAAAATTATGAATTTTAGAATACACACAAAGTGTTATCACTGTGACCATAACATGTTCAAAGTTATAGATAAATTTAAATTGCATTCAAATAAAAAATAAATCATACCATACAACAATACATTTACAACCAGGCACTATTATCATTTAAATATTCATTTATGTTGTAATAAGCCTTTTTTACCAATACAGCTTTAATATGATCCTTAAATTTTTGCAAGGACAAATCTAAAGTCGATGCAGGGATTTTGTTATAGAAGCGCGCACCTAGTCCCAGAAATGAACCTTGTACTTTTTGCAGTCGATAAGCAGAGGTCACGAGTTTGTGCTTATTTCTAGTATTTATTGAGTGCATATCACATTTTTAGCAAAATGACTAATGTTTCGATGGACAAATAATATGTTTGCATAAATGTACTGTGATGCAACTGTAAGTATTCCTATTTCTGCAAACTTATCTCTAAGGGAAGTTCGAGAACCCCAATTATACATAGCTCGCACCGCCCGCTTTTGCAAAATAAATATAGTTTCTATATCAGCAGCTTTGCCCCAGAGCAAAATGCCATAGGACATAACACTATGAAAATAACTAAAATATACTAATCGTGCTGTATCTACATCTGTTAGTTGTCTAATTTTTCTCACTGCGTAAGCTGCCGAACTGAGTTTTCCCGCAAGGGATGATATTTGGGTACCCCACTGAAGCTTTGAGTCTAAAGTAATTCCTAAAAATACTGTAGATTCAACTAGATTGAGAGCTTCATTATTTATCATTAAATTACAGCCTACTTTTCTCACATTGGGTAACGCAAATTTAATACATTTAGTCTTCTTTGCATTCAAAACTAGATTATTTACTGTAAACCAATTTAATACCTGGGCCAATGCACCGTTTACATCGTCATAGCTTGATTTCAGTCTATCAACACTAAAAATCTGTGAGGTGTCATCAGCAAACAGTACAATTCCACAGGTATTTTTAACATAAAATGGAAGGTCATTAATGTAAATTAAAAAAATATTTGGACCTAGGATTGAGCCCTGCGGTACATCCATATGCACGGAAGAACCAGACGATTTGACCCTATTTACATCAACACTTTGAATTCTCTTCCCAAGGTACGATTTCATCATGTCAAGTGCCATACCCTTTACCCCATAATGACGTAACTTACGGATTAGTGTGTCATGATCGACACAATCAAAAGCCTTAGATAAGTCACAGAAAACACCAATGACATTTTGTGACTTCTCCCAAGCTTTAAAAATATTTCTTAAAAGCGCCACGCCAGCGTCAACCGTAGAACGACCTTTCGTAAACTTATACAAATAAATTAATATATAATTAAATTTATACAAAAACATATATCTAGTAACTAACTCTGTCAAGTCCCAAACAAGGAAACTCAACTTTCTTTCTGGCGGTGGGCGAGGTAACACGACTGTGGTGCTAAAGACACTGAAGATACTTCGTGTAGAAGCGAATGGTGATTTCTTGTAGTTTCCTACCGCTATGTATTTTGGCGCCCTTTGTCACCTGGCGGCTAGAGCGACCGCTCCAGGGCGGGCGCTGCCAGGGGATAGTGGAACTCTTGAATGTCTAGTAAACCCCTCCAGTTTGCGCTCACAAGTCCTATGCATTAGATTTGGTAAAGAAAACCTTAAGTTTTTCACACAATTAATTTATTTATAAGGTATTTATAAGCATTACAAGGTGTAGGTACATACTATATGTTGAAATTCTGATATAAGTGCGCTGATTACAGCTGTACACAACATTTTCCACAAGCAACAGAACTTTGCTACACAAAATACAATTCACTTTGTATATTATATGGTACATAAAAATACAATAATAAGATTATACATTTTAATGTGTGTCATGTCACATCCGCAGGCCGTCTCAAGATCCGCGTGATCCCCACCATCGGGCTGGTGACGCAGAACAAGACCAAGGATTTCATCGTTGGGTTCACAGACCTCGGTAACAGGGATGACTTTTCAACTGAGATGCTGGAATGGAGGATCGCTAGGTGAGTTCATGAAAATGAAAATATTTTTATTCAAATAGGCATTTACAGGCACTTATGAATAGTCAGACTGTAATACCGGTTCGGAAGGTTGTTTTTTACTGAGAAGAGCCGGCAATGAACTCAATGACTCTTTTTAAAAACAATCTTAGATTTATTACAAAATATTTATTTAGTCTCACTGACAATACCTGTATAATATAATATTATAAATATCTAATGAAAAAAAAAATACAATAAAATGAAGCTGACCAGCCCCCACAAGCAGCACCTGTTCACAAGTATGACGCATGTGGCAGCCATCGCCCTCCTCGCCATATTGTAGGGAAGTGAGCGACCCGCCACACGACGCCGCCGCAAGCAAAGGCATTAAAGCGAGCATTACTAATAACCTGAATAAAATACTGATAATAGCGATAATAAACTGGAACAAAATAAAGTACATACATTTGAGCCAGTTGGCTTCGGTTTAGGTACCCTGTCTCAGGTTGTGGGTATGATTCCCATCTAGGACAATGATTTGCGTGTGAACATGTCTGTTTGTTCTGTGAAAAAAGAGTGTATCAGTTTTCCGCAGTACAAGCTCTGCTTAGTTTGGGATATTAATATATTATTTATTAAATTACTCTATCTATTGATGATAAGTGCATTAAAATCTGTTGCATAGTTTACGATTCTATAAAGGACATATATTTTTGTATATAGATTAAATATGAACATTTTATGTATGTTTGTATGTATTTACATATCTATTTTTCCTATAAATAGCGACTAGAACGTATTAACACTACAAAGCATTGACTCGCTGTACTGTAACTCAACTAACGAAAGTAAAAAAAATCATGTTAAGGGCAACATTTCATTAACAAACTGGTAATTAAGATGCACACAATTTATAGATAGGTAGTAGCTTCAGTAACTTTGAATTTGACCTTCATAAGTTCCGCGGGCCTAAACTGAATAAATGGTTTTGAATTTTGAATATTTTTTTTAAAATTTAAATTGAATTATTCCAATAACTATGACCTACTTGTGATGGTCCCCAGGTCCGAAGCCATCGAGTACTCCGGCGACCTGCTGGTGCCTCCCGCGGAAGCGCGCAAGCAACGCGTCCTGCAGCTGCAGAGCAAGAAAACCATCCGAGGCACCGTCGACAGCGACTCAGACTTAGACTTAAGCGATTGAGTGCTCCCATAGTATAGAAAAAACTTATTATAGCTTAAAAAACAAAAAAAATACGCTATGAATCGTCGATATCCAAATTATCTTTGTCTCACTGCGGGATGAAAGGTTCGCTTCTCTCTCTGTATGCAAGTCTCTCGTTACTCTCACTCTTTCTAACAACCACTTACAAGAAGTAAATATCTGTCAGGAAATCTATTTCCTCTTGAGTTTCCTGGTGTGGTACGTGACAGAGGAGATCCGACAGAAATACTTCCTAGATTTTTTTTTCTTGTATAATCTTATAATGGATTTCTGCACGGTCACGCCTGAGTCAATTAGTTAGCAGCTTGTTTATCGAGTATATAGCAGCTAGAAACACGAGCTTTTCATCCCAGTGTGAGAAAAAATAGTATACGTGCCACGAGAGAGAAGTAAGGCATCCTCACCCGCGAATTAGCTGAAATTTCGCGCGCGAAAATTACCCTTCTCTTCCCGTGGTGCGTAATATAATAAATAAGACTCATTAAAACAAAACAAATGAGCCCAAACTCGAGGGGAAGTAGCCACTGAAGAGTTCCACTATCCCCTGGCTCCATCATTAGATCAGCTCGATGCCATCAAATTATTTTATTGGCATCTGAATCCTACGTACTTGCCAAGATCCAAATCGATAGGACTATTAAAAGTATGTTAAAATCGCTTTCCAAAATGGTATTAAATAGGTCACAAGGATAGTGGAAGAACGATAGAATGAAAAGTTGCCTTAGTACAATCTTCACGCCTTTTATCCCTGAAGAGGTAGGTTGAGGTCTTAGTAATAAGACCTACATTCCACAGAAGACCACCGGATCTCTACTTGAGGTTTACGTGGTTCCGGATTTTCCTTCACACAAAATTCGCACTCATTTTCTATTAATAGTTTTGGATGTGATATTTTTTACTACAATGTTTGTAATCAATTATAGTATGAATGGTGCTAATTCTGAGGTATGGTATTGCATTTCGATTATAACCTGTGTCGCGTGTGCGTTAAGTTCAATTTCGTTTGAACGTTGATTTTTGTGTTGCCAGTTTATTTTGGTAGGTTTTAGTAGTTTCGCTAGAGCGGTTTTTTTATTTATTTTACACGTGTGCGTATGGTTGACAGATTGTCTGTAAATTAACAATATTGAAATAAATGTTTTATTAATATGTGTGATTGTTTTTATTGATGACAAACAAACTTACGACCCGCTTGATTGTTAACGCTCAATTGCATATTGACGATTGTAATACCAGGGTTATAAAATCCGCGATACCGACAAATTTCGTAATAAGTGATGAGTTTCATCAAGAGGATGAACCTCATGGGGTACTCACTTATTAAAGCCACGGTGGGGAGCTCAATTCACATACTGAGTGTCCGCGGTAGGAAGCTCCTTTGAAATCACACTGTGCGGGATCAGTTTGATGCCCTAATATCATGCTGATAAGGCAGTCCGAATTGAAAATCGAAATCTGTCGCTATTTATTATTATTAAGAAACTTGGGAAAAAGAAATAATCTGTTTATGTAGGTACAAGCTCATTTACATCATCTCAATACTTTTTTTTACACCATACTAAAAATAGTAAAAAAATAAAATAAACAATAGCACTTCAAAGAAAACGCTCTTCTTTCCTCCATTTAGACGAATAAATTATCACAAAGACCAACAGTATGCTGTCAAGCAAGATCTTATTTCGAATTATTGTTTATGACTCCATTGTCCTCAAATCGTCAAACGTTGTCTTCATATGACGTGTGTGTATAGTTCCAAACACTATTAGCCGGGTCCACACCGGACGATCCATCGCGCTCCGATCGCGCGCGGCAGCAGCGCGATCCAAAGATGCAGGCGGTGTGGACGTGCCGCGCGCGATCCATGCGCACGTATTGGAGCGCGCGCTCCCTACCTCGCGCGATCCGTGTGCGGTCGGTTTTTGTGCCAGCCTCAAAGGTGCCTCAGTTGCGTGATGCGCGCGGTGTGGACGGTTGTGTTGGTTCGCGCGATCCACCTCGCCATGGACATCTCAGAAAGTCGCCGTTTGATATCGCTTTATAAAGAATTTAAATGTTTATGGGATCCCAAAGATTCTAATTACACCAATAGAGGTGTTAGAGATGATGCTTGGCGTCAGATTTCTCGTGAAATGGGGAATAAGTCGATCGAGAACCTAAAGAAAAAAATGCGATCTCTGGCGGGAGGCTACAGAAGGGAGAAACACAGAGAGAAGCAAAGCCGTATAACTGGATCCGGTAAGAAAACAAAGCTAATTTTTATCTGTAGGTATTAAAATTATATATTTTATTATAAGTAATTACATCATAATATTTACTGTGGATTTCACGTGATTTCGCTTTTTACATTTAAGCTGTTAGAAATACACGTGGTTATTTTAATGAGTAACTTGTTTATTTCAGGTGCTCAAGATACATATAAATCAAAGTGGTTTGCGTATGATGACTTCGACTTTATGGCGGATAAAAATGAACCCGGAACCACACGCGATACATTGGAACATGTGAGCTATTAGTTTACTGATATTCATTTTGCCAAACTATTGTATGGTTTGTAACAAAGTGTCTTGCTAAGTGGGACCGTATTGTAGTGGCATGTTCTGTTGCTCTTCTTGGTACGACGGCCATCGGTTGTAGCGATTGTGATGGCGGTTCATTTCGCCAGCTTCCAGGTATTACATCTCCATTCTCCTGTACTGTATCAAACGTTCCTGGCGATATAAAGTTAGGATTACTGCGTAAGTAGTTATATAGATGAACCGTTGCCAGCACGACTTTAGTCGCAGTTTCTGGTTCCAAAAGCATAGGTTTACGCAGGACTCTGTAGACAGAACTAAGTACTCCAAACGCGTTTTCAACTACTCTACGTGCTCTTGACAGTCGGTAGTTGAAAATTCTTTCACAAGAACCCCTTTCCCGTGTACCATCGTATGGTTTCATAGTATAATCATTAAGCTGAAAAGCTTTATCACCTAGTATATAATAGGGTACCTCAATTTTATAGGGAACTTGCAATATCTCCGGTGGAGGAATATTTAGCTCTTTTTTTTCAAGTTTTTTATATAAATTTGTGCTTTTGAACACGCCTCCATCTGATATTCTGCCTTTAGTCCCAACATTCACATACAGGAACCTATAATTTGCATCTACTAATGCAAAAAGAACAATACTAGGAAATAATTTGTAATTATCAAAGTCGTTGCCACTATTAAAAGGCGATTGTATAGCGACGTGTTTGCCGTCCATCGCTCCTATCACGTGTGGGAAATTCCACTTATTCTCGAATTGCTGAGAAACTGTACGCCATTCTTCTTTAGTTGACGGCACCTGAAAATAAAGGAGATCTTAATTATAATATAAAGCTGAAAATAAGAATAAGCAGTAAATAGTAATAATAATTGTTGTTACAGGTAGAATCTGATACGACTGAAGGGGAACTTGAAGTTAATACTACAGTGAGCGAAAACGAGAACAGTAACATTACTAGTGACACACAACCGGAGAGAGCCAACCACCACACAGATCAGAGTAGAGAGCAGAATGATCAGAATGCACAATCCAGTGTCCAAACAACAAACAAAAGAACAAAAAAAAGAAAGAAAACTACTTCTAATAATGCAGATGACATATCAGATGAAACTCTTTCAGAGGCTTTCCAACTTCTGCAACAATGTGCTCAGCCACCACAACCGGAAACTGATTCTTACATTGCTTTCGGGCAGTATATATCTACTGAATTGCGGAAATATGATGCAGTAACATTAGTTAATGTCAAAAATGCTATATGCCAAGTTATTTTTCAAGCTGACACAGGAAGATATGGGGATAGCAATTATGGATATTACACTAATTCATATCCTGGCACACCAATAGCATCCACTTCATCACAGTCCCAGTCTCTACAACCTCAAAATTATCCAGCTCCAATTCCACAGACATCACCGTCTGCTCATCTAGCCTCCAATTCATCGCAGTCCCAGTTTCACCGAACCGAACCACAGTCACCACCGAATTAAATAAGTACCTACCTATATCATGTTTTCAAAAAATAATTAATAATTGTAAACATGTTACTTCTTTAAATTATGATTGTAATACACTACTTTTTTATTGAGTAATAAAGTATGGTTTTACTTACCTTTACATAATCATTTAACAGGTCAATGATAGCTTCACAAACTTCAGGAATAATTATCGATATAGACTGTTTGGAAATGCGGAACAGATACTGCAAACTGACGTACGAATCTCCAGTTGCTAAAAATCTCAATGTTAGTAATAATCTTTCCTTCACAGTAATGGCATCTCTATAATTTGTATCATTCTTTCTTAGCTTGTTATTTAATAATGAACACAATATCTCAAATTGATTAGCATTCATTCTTGCAAAATTGTGTTCAACTTTATCTGACACTAACTCTGCGTACAGCTGAGTCCCAGATTCCAAGCGATTTTTGTAAATTTGTTTCACCCAAAACCGTCGTTTTCTTTTTTGTGATTTTTTGCGCAAGCATTTAAGCAAAATAAAAGTTACTGCTGCAACGGCAAGACGCCGCCGTTGTACGTGTGACTCCATATCGTACAAGAGTTAGACTGGCTGAATCACGGATCGCCTTAGGATCGCTTGGAGCGCATATTTGGGATCGCAAGTTTCCAAGAGTGGATCGGCCTAACACGATCCACGATCCACGCTCCGCGATCCTGGATCGCGGATCGCGGGATCGATGGATCGTCCGGTGTGGACCCGGCTATTAAAATAATAATCATCCATGGTATTAAAAATAATCAGTTAGGTAGTAATTATTTAAATACTTAACTAGCAACCCTATTTCTTTACAAATGTCATTCGTCCATTGACAGCTTATAAAGTGGAGTGCGAGCTGTTACGTGCGTAATGTTTTTCCGATTTTTCCACATGAATGAAAATTCGCTCTAAATCTAAACACGCTTCGATATTACGAACAGTGTGATTTCTATATTATAGAAACATTACGAAAACAGTGTGTGTCAGTGAGAAAAGAAAAAAAAATATTTAAAAAAGTTACGACTTCTACAGTGGCAGTCCAAAAGAAAAATTCCGTAAGTACGAAAAATAAAAATAGATCATTCATTGCCATTGTTTGTGCTAATAATTCTATTTCATGGTTGTATACATAGCTTCTTGTTACCCGTTATCGAACTTCGCACTTAAAAATAAACAATTCAAGGTCGGAATTCAGACTTTGAACTTGTAACGCGGCTATATCATTAAAATTGTTTATTGAAAAATGTATGTCGAGTGAGGAAGAGCCGCGCTAGCATTGGTCACACATAAATTAATTAAAAAAACATTATCTTGATTGACACTGGCAATAATTTCATTTTTAATTTATGTTTAATTTTTTTTATTATAAAATGAGTCAAGGCCACATTAATTTAACTTCTTTTCTAATTCTTGGCAAATATTCTTGCCCTTAGGTTATATTCATTTTAATTACTACAAATGTACTTAAAATAGATTTCTAACAAACAACTTATCATTATGAAAAGAGGTGTTACACAGAAAATATTATTGATATGTCTGATAATATAGTAATTTCTTTTATATCACACTAGCTGTCCCCTGCAGTTGCACCTGCATTTATCAATATCATATATAGCCTATCTATGACCGTCTATGAAAAAACCTGTGTCAAATGGTATCCACCCATCCCAATATTTTCAGTAGTTTTGACGTGATGGGGCATTGAAGGAACCCTATTTTGTTTATATATATTACTAGCTGACCCGATGGACGTTGTCCTGTCTTAACAATGAATATTGAATTCGAATCTTCAGATTGACTCGACTGTGAAATGTGCAATAAGAAATTATAAATTAATTATTTTATCAATATAATTCCGACCCATGCCTCTATTTTAAACGATATTTGCAGCGCGCATTCTGTCAATCGCTCCAGCTGTCAAACGACTGACAATAATAAAAGTTTTCTTAAATTTTCTGACTCTCCGCGCAACTTTCTTAATTTTTTCTTTCATTTCTTATGAAATGACATGATTCTCCGGACAATAACAAACAACAAAAAAAGATAGCGAAATCGGTCCGACCGTTCACGCGTGATGCCGTGACCAAGGGAAATAGGGATTCATTTTTATATACCTATATTGATACCCACATTTAGTTTGAAGTTGTTCAGACCAACAAAACACCTTGTTCCATACAGACTTTGCACCCCTGGTTAGGGGGTGAATTTTCAAATATCCTTTCTTAGTGCTCCCCTATGTTATAAAAGGAACCCCTGTGCAAAATTTCATTTCTCTAACCCTTATAGTCAAGGCCCTGCGTTGATATGTCAGTCAGTCAGTTTCTCCTTTTATAGATAAATAAACATTACCTTAAAATTACTATCACATTTTAATTATAGTTAATATATTATTATTTATTAGATCCCTCTGGATGTGTGAACAGAAGCAAGAAAATAATGTTATCTCTAAATAATCACATATATAAATATTAAGTACCTTGATAAGAAACTTTATCAATGGAGGAATCTATATTTGATGTGCGTATTTCTGTTCGTCATTTACACTTGAATTCATCTTGCTAATATTATAAATGCAAAAGTTTGTATGTATGGATGTCTGTTCCTTGTACACACAAAAACTACCCAAAGGATTTGAATCAAACTTAGGTCATACGAAGTGTTACAAAACTACCCGTAAAGCCGAAAGGAGGTTAAATGGGGCCTTATAACAAGTCCATTTACAATATTAAAGAACCGTAGTAACATTGTAATTAATATTAAAAAACACAAAAACGTTAAGTCAGCACAGACAAAAAAAAGTAGTAACGGTCTGCCAAGACTTCTGTTTTTTTACACCTAAATATACATTTTAAAACACACAGGTACAGTTACACAGTTAAAAACTATATCAAATTGGCAACTACATATGAAGGAACAAATGTAGTCATGCAGAAATACAGTAATTGTTTCATCAAACACACACTCCTCACACGTCACTTCATGTGAGATTTTGAATTGAACAAGCCAAAATAGATTTTTAAATTCTTATATTTTGAACTATTCACACGGATGCAATGTAGATACTAATACAAATAAACCTTCCTCATGAATCGCTCTATCTATTAAAAAAAACCGCACAAAATCCGTTGCGTAGTTTTAAAGATCTAAGCATACATAGGGATATAGGGACAGAGAAAGCGACATTGTTTTATACTGTGTATGTAGTGATGTAGATAGACTACATAATCCTTTTCTCACTTTCCTCTCGTCTATTTCACTCTTCTGTCGTTCGGAAACACACCCCGAACGTATATACGTGTCTTTGGTTTCCCTCCATGTTTTCTTAGTTGTTCTAACAATCATAGAGTTTGCACAAAGCGTGAATGTTTAAATGCCGTTTCATTATCAAGATAAGATATAGTAATAAATCTCTGTTAGTAACAGATAATTATTTAATGAACAGATTTCTTACTTACGTATGTATAAGTATATGAATAAAATGATATGTTCTTTATTCATGTATTTTACGAGCTCTTTGATTTTTTTAATAATTTTTTTTTTGACACACAGTAATTTAGTAACTAAGTATGTAGACAAGTACATTATAGTATAAAGAAAAGAAGTGCCTAATAAATTGTTATGATACAGCGTATGGAGAGAGACAAAGTAATAATAATAATAAAAAAATAAACTGTAAATTAAAGTATAAAACAAGAGATTAAATCAAAAAGAATAAAAAAAACACAACAGAAACTTAAAAGCACATTAATAGTGTCACATCCAGCTAACTGTATTTTTCAAACAATAGTATTTTAGTATTTTTTTTACACGCTTTTTATTATCTTCTCCTGTATGTTTGTAACAGACTCCTTTAAGCGCGTTTTTGACCCCCCTCAAAACGTCGGATTAACTCAAAATTTGGGATAATTATTAAGGACCGATGACAATTTAAAATTTTAAACAGTTAATCCGTTATTATAGAAAATTCAAATAAAAAATTAAAAATAATTTTGAATTAAGAATATTAAGAAAAAAAATATTTAATTGTAAAAAAGCGTGGGGTGCTTTTGGGGATATTATCAAAATGATAATCCTTCTCATATCGGTCGATAAAATATTTATAACTATTGACACCATGCATCCCTCGTTTTTACAATAATTTAGTTATCTATATAAAAATGAATCACTATTTCCCTTGGTCACGGCATCACGCATAGACGGCTGGACCGATTTCAATAGTTCTTTTTTTGTTGTGTTTGTAATTGTCAGGAGATGGTTCTTATAAACATAAAAGTTAAGAAAGTTGCGCGGAAAATTTGAAAATTTAAGAAAGCTTAACCACTTTACTAGCGCTTTTGACAATATAAACTTTTATTATTGTCAGTCATTTGACAGTTGGAGCGATTGACAGAATGCGCGCTGCAAATATCGTTTAAAATAGAGGCATGGGTCGGAATTATATTGATAAAATAATTAATTTATAATTTCTTATTTCACATTTCACAGTCGAGTCAATCGGAAGATTCGAATTCAATATTCATTGTTAAGACAGGACAACGTCTGTTGGGTCAGCTAGTTTATTATATTTTTTTTTTTTTTTTTTTTTTAAATAATATAAACTAGTGCTTGACTGCGATCCCACCTGATGGTAAGCAGTGATGCAATCTTAGATGTTGAGGCGCACTAGTTTATTAAGAGCCTATTCACTCTAGCCTTGAAGACACCCAAATTTTATGTTAAGTCGGCCGACAAACATCCAGACGGTCTACCTTGATGGTAACTGTCGTCGCAGCCTATAGATAATTAACCCTGAGACGTGATGTTAAGTCCAATGTGCCTGTAATGTCACCGGCCGCACCTTTCTAACCGAAACTAGTTCACTACTGCTTCACGGCGGACATGGGTAAGGTGGTAGTACTTCCCGGGGTGTTTCTGTTTTGAGCAGTCGAGTTCTTAGTGCAGAGTTCGTCCCGGGAAGAACTACCACCTTACCCATTTCTGCCGTGAAGTACCTAGTAGTCCACTTGTATTACAGTTTCGGTTAGAAAGGTGCGGCCGGTGGCATTACAGGCACATGAGACTTACAACTTCACGTCTCAGGGTCGACAAAGCATTGGCGATGCCCCTAATGTTGCAAATGTCCAAAGGCAGCGTTGACCACTTACTATCAGGTGGACCGGCTTGTATGTCGGCACATGTGGTAGAAAAAAAAGCTGATCAATATTTTACAATTAATTTTATTCTTACCGACCTAAACAAAATTAGTATATCTTTTGACGCTATACAATTATAACACAATTCGCTATTTCATACAAACCACCATGCGTTCGTTATGACATGAACAAAAAGTAACTGATTTGACTTATTAATAATTTTTGCCGCCAACATATGACCTTGATTAGATGAACTCATAATACGTTGAACTCAATATCTCTACCAGATAATATATTTTTAATGTTTTTATAACTATTATTAGGCGATTAATATGCTAATTATGCTTTAATCAATTTATATTACTTCGCTATTAAAAATAAATAAGATATGATATCTCGGTTGGTCATGTTGGTAACATCGCATTTTGACAGCTAAGAGTGTTATACGAAAATTAACCCTATGGGGTTATATTAAGGTACATCAGGATCTCCATACAATTAACGATTGGATCAATAAATCAACCTTATGTTAAAGCCATAAAGGTGATTATTCTATGATATTCTTAAGTATAAAGAGAGCTTCATATGTTTGAACACTAAAATGAACTTGAGCTTTGGGTGAAGGGTAAGCCTGGCTTTCTAGGCTTTACCACCTTACCACCTTCGGCGACTTCACACAGAATACCGGTCAAGTGCGAGTCGGACTCGCACACGAATGGTTCCGTACCATTATCTATAAAAATGGCCAAAAAAATCATCTGTGTTGTATGGGAGCCCCCTTAAATATTTGTTTTATTTGAATTGAATTATTATTTTTTAAAGTGAATATATAACTAAATATTCTGTGAATATATCAAGCATATACCTGTTGCCGTTATCAGCAAAAAAATCACGTTTGTTGTATGGAAGCCCCCTTAAATATTAATTTTATTCTGTTTTTTAGTAGTTGTTGTTATAGCGGCAACAGAAATACATCATCTGTGAGAATTTTAACTGTCTCACTATCACGGTATATGAGATACAGCTTGGTGACAGATAGACGGACATGTCAGGGAGCCAGATTATTTAACAGAATGGCCTACGTACCTGTTTACCTAATAATTGTCTACTTTAATAGTTTTTCTATTTTTCATTCACAATTTTTCAAATATTTTTGGGGTATGTTATACAGCGTTACTACGGTTCTTAAATATTGTGAATGGACACGTTATAAGACCTCATTTAACCTCCTTTCGGCTTTACGGGTAGTTTTGTAACAGCCTGTATAGATAGATGAATAGAGCTGATCGAATTTTTTTTTAATTATTTATTTCGGACCGAAGGACAAGAGGGCTATGGCTTTTTGACTAATAAATTAACCGTATATTATTTTTGTGAATATAGTATCTTATTTTTTGCTTTTAAACTATTCGTGTAGATACCTAGTAATATAATAAAAATGTAAAATTGTAGATAAATCCATACAATTTAGCATCAATGGCTCTGGGATGCCATTCTGTAAGGAATAATGACACTAGCTCGAGGATGTTTCGTCGCCTCCGTGCTCTGTCGCTTTCGCTAGCTACGCGATCACGCGAGAGGAACACTCTCCGAGGCCTCCGAGCGCCGGCTCGCAGACGAAGTTTGTATTAGCAGCCCCCTTTTTCAACTAATTCAAACCTCGTCGTAAGCCGCTTCACGCAGGCCTCGGAGAGCTTATCTCTCACGTGATTAGTAGTATTAGCGTAGTTAGCGAAAGAGACAGAGCACGGAGGCCGCGACGAAACATCCTCGAGCTAGAGTCATTTTCCTTACTGAATCGAGCCCCTGAATAAGGGGGCAGGACGTAAATAAGGAATTTTGATGAGAATCTGCCATTTATGTGTGGTTTTATCTTTACAGTCGCAGTGATGTGAGGTGACAGGGCGGAGATGGCGATGGGAGAGGCGCGAGTGCCGCTGCTGCGAGACGACAGGCCCTCCGCACCCTCTGCTCATGGTAAGTGCACGACCACCACACGAGGGCACCCGAAACATTCCGAAGAATACATGTGTGCTTTTCACTCGTGGTGTAGAAAACTATGTCTGTCTATCTCATTATCTCCCAGGTATTCTATAGATGTCTCTTTTTAGTTTTTTCGAGCTTCAAATTGCGGTTGTAAAAAAGTGTACATATGTACTTATGTACGCATGTAAGAAGTTGTAACCCAAATTATTAGTGAGAAAAACTGCACTAAAAGCATTTGTCTTTATTTTTGTAGTGTCCAAACTCTTTGCACTTGTCTGTAGCAACAATTGTTGACGTTGTTAGTTTATTATTGTAAATAATATCATTTCTCACTCATTGACACTGACAGTTGCGATGTTCTCACCGTTATCAGCTAACTTCAGTGTCGGTTTTTCGTAAAAAATTACTCTCTTAATTTTACCCTAACGGGCCAAAAGAAGTATAACTTCATACTGAACTTTTCACTTCGAAAATGTTCTCGGCAACGCGGGTGAAACCGCATGACTGTTGCTACCTTACTACTATTCTAAATGTGAAAGTGTGGAAGGCTGAATGTTGATCGGATTTTGATGAATTGGCACAGATTAGTCTGGGATTGCACGTAATCTACTTTTTATCCCGGAAAACGTAACATCCTTCAGCAACGCGGGTGAAACCGCGGGGAAGAGCTTGTAGTTGTATAAATATTACATCAAACACGCCTCCAACACACACCGACAAAATAAATTAATAAATTGCTTTAAAATTGAGATAAATTTTATCGACCATAGATATCTAAACCACTTTATGAAAGTTCTAATGTTCTGTTAATATTATAGTCACGTTGTCCCCGGATTTATCCGCGTTCCCGAGGAATGTAACATTTTCTCCGAATAAAAACTAAATAAATAATAATAATCAATAAAAAATATGTGCTTTTTGAAAAACTTTTTTCTACGGGATTTATTTATTAAAATGTTGTCAGCCTGTCTTCAGCTATTTATTAATACTAGTGGTCGCCTAGTGATCGAAATTCGACCGTAATACTATATATTTTAAGTTTGAACTTAATTATGGCTCTTTTGTCAGTCTTTTGTATATGACCTCTATTGCTATTGCACAGAACTTTTTGGAATTTTCTTCTTTTACGTCAGCTTGGAGCACGTCACAAATACGTCATTATGTGTTGGCTGTATGCACTTAATAAATGTGTTTGTGTCAAACATATGATAGTGTGTGTAATGTTTGTTTGAACTAATTTAATCTGTTGCATTTTATATTTAAAAATATGGCTTTATGCACTTATTTTCTATATAAACTTTAACTGTGTCAAATTTTACGTTTATCCGTTCGCGAAATTTTCTTAAAAAGGGGTCTAAAGGTTTCGCAGTAGAAGAGGGTTGTGTCCTGACATGTCAAATCAGCAATTCTTTATGAAATGTCAAAACGATCGAATGTATGGAGTTTTGTATGAAATAACAAGTTGTGACGTCATAATTGTACAGCATCAAATAACACACTCTTTATCATTAGATCGGTACTGAAAAATCATATTAAAGATTTAATTTTGATCATATTTGATGTTTTCGTATATTTTTGGATGTTCAATACACAGGTTAGTATTTGATCATTTATCTTTAATACAGGACACAACCCAAGTGTGGTTTCTACATGCGTTTAGATGTCTATGGTCCACTCGAGTGGTACTGATACGCCGATAAAGCAAATAGTCGATTGCCTTATCATATCTGTGCTTTATCTTCTTATGTACTACTGTGGAGCTTGCTCTTTGCTCAGTTGCGTCTTGCCGCCACTAAATGATTTGATTTTAAATGATAATTAGTCGGTATAGAATTCCGATTATCTGGAGTCTTATGTCACAGCTCTATTACAAAAAATACCTGGATGACCGATCTTAGCTCGGTATTTTTTTTTGGTAAATCATAATTTTTGAAAATTATATTTAGATACGAATTACTTACTCACGAGATATGAATTCGATGCGGTTGCTAAAGGGCTCAAAATAATAGCTTTTCTCACAAAAACAGGAACTGGAAAAAAAACAAGGGAAAAAAAATACCATCTGAACTCGAAGGGGTCTTCTGGTTTCGGGCCCAGCCGATTTCCCATCTAACCTACTACCAGTCTACAACTGTGGCGAAATTAACCTTCGTATTCTAATGATAATGCAGCAGTTTTGCATGAAGGGTAAACCGACGTTTTCTAAAAACGAAACCTAGCTAGATCCACTGCCTATTAAATTTCATGAAAATCGTTGGAGCCGTTTCCGAGATTCAGATTATATTTATATAAATATATAGCTGTCCCCCGCGGTTTTACCCGCGTTCCCGTGGGATGTCACATGTATTATACATAAAAACCTTCCTCTTCAATCACTCTATCTATTAAAAAAACCGCATCAAAAACCGTTGCGTAGTTTTACAGTATACATAGGGATATAGGGACAGAGGAAGCGACTTTGTTTTATACTATGTAGTGATATACAAGACTTGCTGGTTTAAAGGTACTAGATAATTAATAAATAAATAAATTTCTCGGGACATTCTTCACACGCGGCCATCTGATCCCAAGCTAAGCAGAGCTTGTACTGTGGGAACCAGATAACTGATATACTACTTTTTGAAATACGTACTTATATAGATATAATACACCCAGACACAGAACAAACATACATGTTCTTGCACACAAATGTTTGTCCTGGGTGGGAATCGAAACCACAACCTGCGACGTGGCAGACAGGGTATCCACCGAGCCAGCTGGCCCGTAAATTATCTTTTTTTAAATGTTTATATAGGTGTACGCATAGGTATTAAGCAGTTCTTCATCGTTTCAGCTCGTTTTGTTTACATCGTATAACCTTAACTAAAATTTTAAATGTGAATGTAAGTTTGTTTGTTACGCTTTCACGCAAAAACTACTTAAACGATCATCATGAAACTTTGTACACATATTCTTTTAAGAGGTATTAAAAGTAACATAGGATACTATTTGTGCCGGGAAAATGTTACATCCCTCGGGAACGCGGGGGACAGCTATTCCGCGTCGAATGGCAGCAGACCCATCCCGATATGTTCAGTAGTTTTGAGGTGATGGTGCGTCGAAGGAACCCCATTTTCCTTTTATCTTAATATATATATTTCTTGTGTGCGTGTGTATGTGACTGAACTCCTCCTAAACGACTGGACCGATTTTGATGAAATTTTTTGTGTGTGTTCGTGGAGATTCGAGAATGGTTTAGATTTACAATTGGACCCGGTAGGTGGCGCTGCGAGCGAATTCCTGCATTTTTGTATGGACTTATTTTGACAGAACGACGTCTGTCCGGGCAGCTAGTATATGTATAAATATATAGATGAAGAGGTGTAGATGTCAATATTAATTAAAATAACTATATTATAATATAATTATGCTCAGTTTCTTGCCGGTTCTTCTCAGTTGAAGAGTGACTTCCGAAATGGTGGTAGCTTCAGTAGTTTTGACATTAATATGTGCCTTTTCAAGAATGACTTAACTTCATATGAACGTTTAAGAATGACTTAACTTCATATGAACGTTTAAGAATGACTTAACTTCATATGAACGTTTAAGAATGACTTAACTTCATATGAACGTTTAAGAATGACTTAACTTCATATGAACGTTTAAGAATGACTTAACTTCATATGAACGTTTAAGAATGACTTAACTTCATATGAACGTTTAAGAATGACTTAACTTCATATGAACGTTTAAGAATGACTTAACTTCATATGAACGTTTAAGAATGACTTAACTTCATATGAACGTTTAAGAATGACTTAACTTCATATGAACGTTTAAGAATGACTTAACTTCATATGAACGTTTAAGAATGACTTAACTTCATATGAACGTTTAAGAATGACTTAACTTCATATGAACGTTTAAGAATGACTTAACTTCATATGAACGTTTAAGAATGACTTAACTTCATATGAACGTTTAAGAATGACTTAACTTCATATGAACGTTTAAGAATGACTTAACTTCATATGAACGTTTAAGAATGACTTAACTTCATATGAACGTTTAAGAATGACTTAACTTCATATGAACGTTTAAGAATGACTTAACTTCATATGAACGTTTAAGAATGACTTAACTTCATATGAACGTTTAAGAATGACTTAACTTCATATGAACGTTTATGAATGACTTAACTTCATATGAACGTTTAAGAATGACTTAACTTCATATGAACGTTTAAGAATGACTTAACTTCATATGAACGTTTATGAATGACTTAACTTCATATGAACGTTTATGAATGACTTAACTTCATATGAACGTTTAAGAATGACTTAACTTCATATGAACGTTTAAGAATGACTTAACTTCATATGAACGTTTATGAATGACTTAACTTCATATGAACGTTCATCCCCACTTGTAACCCTTTTAGGGGTACATTTCCAAAAATCTTTTCTTTCCGAGTAAGAACCGCTTTGTGTTATTTATTTATTTTACGTTAAATCGAAGTTGATGTAGATCTGCTACTAGATAGACTGTTGGGTGTTTGCTATCTCATTCACACACTTACGTGGAGAGAGAGATAACAATGGTGGACGTCTATGTATCGGCAAATCGGCTTCAATTTCTAAACTAATCTAAACTGGCTTTCGTATGTTGGTATCCACAGAGCCGGTGCACAAGGCGCCAGCGGAGCGCCAGTCGGGGGCGGAGGCGCACCGCGCGCTCGGGCGGGGCTCCACCGTGGTGACGTCGCTGGTGGCGGGGGCCGTCGCCGGCGCCATCGCCAAGACAGTCATAGCACCGCTCGATAGGACCAAGATCAACTTCCAGACTTCGTATGTATATATTCAACTTTGATTTATTCTAAAGCACGCCTGGATAGTCTAGTCCGTTGTGAAATAAACAAAACTATCGTACTACCGTGGAAAGATTTCAATATTATAGTCATTATTGTCGTTTATCTCTAAAATTCAGCAAAGTAATTAACGGAAATCGAATCTATGGTAAATAAGCAATGAGTATTTTAGAGTAGTATAGAGCTCTTAGTGCATATTCGTCCAGTGAGGTATCATCTTGCCCATGTCCGCCGTGAAGCAGTAGTGCACTTGTATTACTGTTTCGGTTAGGAAGGTGCGGCCGGTGACATTACAGGCGCATGAGACTTAACAACTTCACAGCTCAGCGACGACGCATTAGCAATGCCCCTGGTGTTGCTCATTGTCCATAGGTGGTGATGACCACTTACCATCAGGTGGAACGTCTGCCTCTTTCGCCCATGTGGTAACAAACCAATGCGCTCTTCAAGCAAGAAGTTGTACCTCGCCAGACAAACCCCGTACTCGGCGCGCGCGGCGGTGCAGTTCCTCGTGCAGTGCGCGCGCAGCGAGGGCGTGGCGGCGCTGTGGCGCGGCAACAGCGCCACCATGGCGCGCATCGTGCCCTACGCCGCCATCCAGTTCACCGCGCACGAGCAGTGGAAGCGCGCGCTCGGGGTCGACACGCCGCGCACCGCGCAGTTAGTACACCATGTGCACACTGCACACTACACACTACACACTGCACACTACACACTACACACTACACACCACACACCACACATGCTGTTGTGCAAATTATTGCACAAGAGTCTTTGAATGTTCATTCAGATAAGGTTTATGTGTAACTGTTAGATCAACAAGTGCACATTTTAAAAGCAAAGGAGTTTGTTTTTCTATAATGGTCCTAAATGTCGTAAAGGTCAAAATAGTGTACTTTGAGTTTAAACTCTCTCATTTCCATTAAGTAGAGATTTCAGGGACATTGTCTTAGGTACTTATAATACTGTGACATTAACATGAAAGTGAATATAAGATTGTAAGAATTTGAAATCTCCGTGGCAAAGGCTAGTTTGACAGTATGTACTTAAATTGTCTTTTTAACTTTCCATCAAGAATATAAAATGACATACATTCAATCGTGTTTAGATATTGCACAACAGAATTGGCATTATTGTTTCCTCTGACGCAAAATATTGTTGATATTCACACGTGGCCACCTGATCCCCCAGCGATCACCCGGTGCGGCACCTGGTGGCGGGCTCGCTGGCGGGCGTGACGTCGCAGAGCGCCACGTACCCGCTGGACCTGGCGCGCGCCCGCATGGCCGTCACCAGCGCCACGCAGTACCGCACGCTGCGGGCCGTGTTCGTCAAGGTGGTCCGCGACGAGGGGCTCGCCACGCTCTACCGGTCAGTGCAACGCAGGGGGCTAGTACACCATACTACCTGTAGGGAGGGCCTCGCCCCGCTCTACTGGTCAGTGCATCACGGGGGGCTAGTACACCACACTACCTGTAGGGAGGGGCTCATCACGCTCTTCCGGTCAGTGCACCACTGGGGGCTAGTACACCACATTACGTCTAGAGAGGCGGTCGCCACGCTCTACCTTTAATATTTGAAAACTAAATGCTTAGGGGTTCTGAATTGACTAATGTTGAGACTGCCAAATTGTCTATTTTACTATTACAGTATAATTGTGGGGTTTGGTATTTAAAGATGAAACATCGCTTAAATATATTTTAGCTCACCTTTTGACTAATAGCACAAAGGTCTGTTGCGAGTATTGTACCTGTTTTTTGTGGGACAATTTGGTGGTTATTTTAATATTGTACTTTTTTGTTTGACAGAGGCTACCCCGCGACGGTGCTCGGCGTGATTCCATACGCTGGCGTGTCTTTCTTCACATACGACACGTTTAAACATAAATATTTAGGTAAGCTTTTAGTGGCTCTACTAACCTGATGGGGACTTGACGTGGTGATTAGATACCCTAATCACGCCTCAGGTCGTGGTTTTGATACCCACGTTAAGTGTTACTCGTTTCAATATGCCAAGTTTCATCCAAATCCGTTATTGCAAGAAAGAATAAAGCATCCGTACATCTATGGTTACAAACATTCGCATTTATAATATTGGTAGGATTAAAACACTTTGACTTTCATACCTACCCTCGATTAATTTTAATTAGGAATTAAGTTTTATTCAAATCCGTTTTTGCAAGAAAGTAACCTACACCCATACA
Organism: Habrosyne pyritoides; assembly: GCA_907165245.1. Taxonomy (NCBI): domain Eukaryota; kingdom Metazoa; phylum Arthropoda; class Insecta; order Lepidoptera; family Drepanidae; genus Habrosyne; species Habrosyne pyritoides. Next base: position 6,626,501 of record OU015615.1, read on the forward strand.
TCCTTTGACACCTCTTTGACCCTATCTGTGTGGTGTCCAGAGTACTACGGCGGGCCGCAGGGCACGCTGGTGAACGTGGCGTTCGGCGGGCTGGCGGGCGCGCTGGCGCAGACGGCGTCCTACCCGCTCGACATCGTGCGCCGCCGCATGCAGACCGGCCGCCGCCGCGCCGACGGCTCCTACCCCTACACCTCCATCCGGGTCACGCTGCTGGCTGTCTACAGGTCGGTACAGGCCGGTAGGAGCTGGGGGAGGAAACGTTGCTGCATGTGTGATGCTTGGCTGAAAGTGTGATGCTTGGCTGAAAGCGTGATGCTTGGCTGAAAGTGTGATACTTGACTGAAAGTGTGATGCTCGGCTAAATGTGTGTAACTCGGCAAATTTTATGATACTTAGATCTTGGATTAAGTTTGGCTAGTATAGTGTAACTTGATTGAATGTATGATAATTGCATTGTTTTAAATTTGGTTGTTTTGAAACATGATTGGTATAATATATTAACTTTTAGTTGAATATGTGATACGACAAATAGATATTTGGCTTGTTTAATAGATTGAAACATTGGTGGTGTATTATAACTAGGATGGTGTAGTGAAACTTGCCTTAATGTGTAACTTGGCTAAATGTGTGGTGGTTAGATTATACATATAGTTAAACTTGGCTGGTAGTCTAAAACCTGAACTTAGTCACTTGCCCAATTAGTCAAGTTTCGCAAACTTGACTGAATAAAAATAGTAGTCACATAGTTTACTTAAATATAAACTTGGCCAGTGATTTGTAAGTTTGTGTACCTCCATGTACTTAGTAAATAAAATATCTTTGGTGAGTTTCTTGCCGGTTCTTCTCAGTTTAGGTCTGACTTTAAAACCAGTTGTAGCATTAGTAACTGTTACTGTTAGTGTTAGTGTCCTCCGCAGGCTGAACAGAATAATATTTTAATAAATAAATAAATATCCTGGGACATTCAACACACGATCTCTTGATCCCAAACTAAGCAGAGCTTGTACTATGGAAACCAGATAACTGATATACTACATATACTACAAATAAATACATACTTATATAGATATTTACACCCAGACACAGAACAAATAGACATGTTCACGCACACAAATGTTTGTCCTGGATGGAAATCTAACCCGTGACCTTCGGATTGGCAGGCAGAGCTTTAACCACCAAACCAACTGGTCTGTCAAAATTAATATATTTCTTAAATTTGTTTTTTTATCAGTGCTGAGGGATGGCGAGGGTTCTTCAAGGGACTGAGCATGAACTGGGTGAAGGGTCCCGTCGCCGTGGGGATCTCGTTCGCGACCTACGACGCCGTCAAATGCAGGCTCAGAGACCTCGCCTTGGCGCTCGACAGATAAGAGACGAGATGTTTGAAGTAAAATTTATGCTGAATGGGCTTCCAAAAATTATATTTTCTTTTTGAGACATTTTAAGCAAGTGAAAATGACTTCTTTATTGAAAGTGAACGCGTAATATTACGATGTGAAAATCGAATTTTGCAATATTATGTAATAAGTTTGTATATGCACTACAAAAAATCTTTGCGTGTACTTGGAATAACTAAAATAATATTTTAAAACATTTGTTGTTTGTTTAAAAATTTATAAGTAATATAAGATAAAACGTAAACAAGATAGCATTATTAAAATGCTTTTTTTTATAAAAATAATTTCAGTTTTCCAAGTGAAGCAATTATTTTTTGTTGTGTCAAAAAGTCAAAAACGGCCCCAAAGCGAAATTAATAACCCGTTAAATTACCACTACAAAACCTATAAATTTCACGTTATGGTCGAATAACAAAAGAGTTATCAATTTCGCGTTACGGACGTAAATGTAATGATAATTTCCCGTTACGGACGTAAATGTAATGATAATTTCCCGTTACGGACGTAAATGTAATCATAATTTCGCTTTACGGCCGTTTTGAAATCTATTTATACAATGTTAGTAGTGAAGAGTCAATTCGAAATATTAAGTCACGTATTTGTTTGATTGATCTTCTATACATCTTAAATGTTAAAACATGCACAAATACGGCTGTAATCCATCACACGGGCCCTGAATCGATTTGTGCAACAGCAATATAATGCAATTTGATTATGAAAATAGTTTTTAGTAATGCAAGATGTGATAGTAACTTCCCAGAATTTTTATATCGTTAAGAATTACTTACCATTTCACCAAACAGAGTTAACATATATGTTGTTTCGTTTGTTCATACTCAAAATGTCATATTAGAAAGAGACATGTATATTCTTTGTATTGTAGTGTGATCGCGGTTATTGTAGCCTTGGTTGGGGTCTCAAGTTGGATGGAAAGAAAGTAAGAACTAGTTCACAAAGGATTTTGATTCATCTTTTAAATGACTTAACCTATTTTGATGACTTTTTGCCACGTTTGGATGATTCTTAGCAAAATACAGGGTGGGACAGGGTGTCTACCTTTCCTCCCTGCACCTCCCTTGGGGCTGTTCAAGTATTATGTCGTTGATATTCTTTGATTTCATTACATTTTAAACTATTTCAAAGGTGACAAAATAAAATAAATAGTTGTTGTTTACGTAATCGCCTTAAAAAAACCCCCTTCATCAAAATAGGCAAAGCAACTCCTGCAACCTCCAGGTGCAGTACAGCGCGGTCACACTACAGTAGATTCTAATTCTAGAGGCAGTGCCATCTGTCGGTATTACATAAAGATTAAGGAGGACTGAATCAATTCGACAATAATATCCTTAAAGATATTCTATTACAATTTATATCCGATTTACTGAATTATCTATAAAATCAATATTATTAATAGGTTGTCAAGTGAAAGACTCGGAAAGGAATATTTTTTATTTTAAATAACTTAATGTAAGCTAGCATGTTTGTTACCATTTTTTTATCTTTTTGTGAATTCCCTTTTTATTTATGTAGTGTACTTATATAGTTCTTTTTAATCATGATAATTGTCTTGAACATTTTACTAATTATGGTATTACGCAGTCTCACCCGCGTTCCCGTTCATGTAACCTGATAAAAGTATCCTATGTGTTAATCCATGTTGTAAACTATCTATGTGCTAAGTTTCATCTACATCCGCTATGTAGTTGTTGCGTGACAGTAACAAACGTCCACGCATCCTCACAAACTTTCATTTATATAAATTCTTAATTCGAGTCTTTTAAACTATGTAATGAATTTTAACCAAAATACCTTGTTATAACATATGTACTGTTAATATTTCATCGCACAATATGCCTTGTTATTATCTAGTATACGGGTTAATTTTCCAGGCGCATTAAATAAAAAATTGGATTCGACTTACTATAGAACTTGGAATCAACTCCGAAATCTGAATCAGCATTCAGTTTTATTTTGTATTGAGTAAGATTTAACTTCTTTATAGATTAATTTTTCGCCGTTTTTAGTTAGTAATGTGATCTAATATTGTTTTCTAGCAAAAAAAGTGACGTGTTATACATCTTAGTGCAGAGTTCGTCCGGGGAAGTACTACCATCTTACCCATTTCCGCCGTGAAGCAGTAGTGCATTTGTATTACTGTGTTTCGGTTAGAAAGGTGCGGCCGGTGACATTACAGGCACATGAGACTTAACAACTTCACGTCTCAGGGTCGACAACGCATTGGCGATGCTCCTAGTGTTGCAAATGTCCATAGGCGGCGGTGACCACTTACCATCAGGTAGACCGTCTGCTTGTTTGTCGGCCCAAGTAGCTTAAAAAAAAAAAAAAAAAAAATAGCCTAAAAACAATTTAAAACCGTATCCGAAACAACTAGATAAGGTTGCCATCCACCTTTTTTCGTTCAAATATCGTACATGAATAAGATGTTATCTTTACTCGTTGATAAATTCACATTACGTAACATATTTTGATAATTTTTTAGCGCTGAACAGTTATAAAATCTGGAAATATTCCTGTATAAATACTCTTCTAGTCTAGCTGTATATATTATTGAATTATTTGTATAATTTTAATTATACACAAATGTGCTGTGCCTTAATATCTACGTTGTTTTGTCTTTTAGGGCCGTAAGATGAAATTCGCGTTATGGCTTTTTCCATCACGTTATATAAAGTTGTATATTCTAGCTAATATAGTTTTAAGTAGTTCAAAGTGAGCTTTAGTGCGAATTTCGTCCTTTGGCGCTCATCACTAGTGAGAAGTATAGAGTTGTTAAGGTGGGTATCCATTTATGTTATATCACAATTTTCGCCTCGATCATTCACAACTGCTTTTATAGAGAGACAGATCAATTAAACACTGCAATGTTGGTATGATAACAGTTAAATTATCTGGATTCAGCCACAATCCCAGTTTCGTATATAATCAAATGATAAATGTTTGGATGTTATAAGTAATTTTCGCAACAACTCATCCGACTTCAACATTACCTTCTCTGATATTGAGCTACATTATTCCCAATTATGATATTTCCCGAGGATAAACATTTCCATTTCCTCGGGAAAACGTTAATTCTCTCGGGAACGTGAGTAAACCTCAAGCTAGAGCTAATGATGAAATATATTTTTATTGTTAGTTCTATTTATTATAGCAGTTTTCATTCAAATATGAAATATACACATCGCAGCCTCAGTACGATAAGGGCTTAACTCTATATTTTGCGAAATGGAGTTACGATCATAGGGAGACTAAACAAAGTACGCTCTATCCGATGAATAGTAAAACATAGTCAATTTAATGATAGATTGTTTAGAAGCATACCGATACTTCAGCCTCTTTAACACCGGGACCCACCCTCCTCGCTCCGTGCCAAAAGTGATTTTTTGAGTTAAGCACCTATCGTTCTTAGGGTGCGATATATGAAGCTGTGAATCTGTCGGATGGTTTTACGTAAATTGTCTAAAAATATTATTATACTTTGTCTAATTTAGGATGATAATTTTGACAGCTTACAGAAAGTATGTGGTAGTGTATAATCGATACAGAACCTATGCGATCATCGATTTTACTCTCATAAAACATGAAATCGATATAACTGGGTGGTCCGATTATAATACAAAACAAATTATACTTTTTCTATGAATGTAACAATTTATTTATATGACTGATGATGCTTTCGTAAGCCCTCCAACAACGACGATATTGACTCGGTCCTATTTACCGCCATTTTTGCATTCATGTTCAAAATAATCTTGCAATCGAACCACAAATTCGCGACATTCGCTGTTTAAAACAGTCTTTTTCGTTCTTTTTGTCATTGTGTAACCAAAAATAACAAAAACTTATCAAAAAATATAAAATTATCCAAATATATTTTTTTTATTGTTAGATTCATTTTATTTCAAAACCGATTATTAATACTCTGTTGTTGTTCATTATGCGTAGCACTTCACTAAGTGGGCGGTACCCACCAATGAAGTACGACATTATTTGAAGTAGCATATTACTGGAAAAAATACGAAACTACATGGGCGTGATCTGTCAAAACTATCATCCTAAATTAGACAGAGCATAATTATTGAGATAAAATTTTGCGTTTTCAACGTCCTAGTATCGAGTAATCACTGGACTTATTTTGATGTTGTTTCTGCTATTGCACTGCAAACATAATGGATATCCACCTATATTTGTTCGAGAGTGATCGATAAATTTCAAATTAAGGCCGAATTTAATTTAGTGCCGTAAAGTGAAATTTATTTTCCACTTATAATTAAGTGTTAATGTTATTGTTATTAAAATAACATTTTGTATAAAGTTGAGTATTAATCATTGACTCAGTTCTGTTGTTTTTTTCTAGAATTTAAGTAAAGTATTATGTTATATAGATTTGTATAGATCATTATTTTTACTTTTTTGCGACTGCTTAGTGTAATGAAATAAAAGTGCAAAAATAAAATGTTACCAACTGTTTCTTTTTTGTTTTATTAAAGTGAACAGATTGTGTAGCGTTGTGATTTGAAAGTTTATAAAACGAAGTGACACTAAAAAGAGACAAACATATATATCTATAGTATTTAGTCTGTGAGAGAATGAGACAGGTACTTTTGTGAAGGTTTCTCTTCATCAGTTTGTGAAATGCGCACATTTTAGTCTTCATGACACGTTACATTTATCTTGTATTTATTGTACTACATCTTAACTCCAAATTATAATTACACTAACTTTCCCCCGCGGTTTTACCCGCGTTCCCGTGAGATGTCACATGTATTATTTTTTTATTTTTTTTTTATTTATTTTGTAAGGTAAACAAAACAGGTAATCGTTAAATCTTGGCTTGATACATATAATATTAAGATTTAAAACTAGACAATAACCCTAAATATGTTTACACAGCATGCACACACATTATTGTTCGTATTAAAGTTAAGCTAACAAAAATAATAAATGATATTAAAAATAAAAGTTAAAACAGAAACTAAATATTAAAAAAGAAAGAAAAACAAATTAGATATAATTCCAGACAAAAAATTACTTAAGGACACTATGGATAAGCCTCTTGTACATAAGTTGTCGAGGTTGAAAGATGTCAAGCTGATCGTTTTCATTGGCTAATTCATTATAAGTTCTACACATTCTAACAATTATACAGCCTTGGCCAAAAGTATTAGGCACCCCTCTTAAACCTGCATATTTCAACACGTATTTTAAAAAAACAGCAAACGTTTTATACCAAAGCCTAGCTGATGCCTTCAAACGATTATTAAAATGATAGATTATCTTTTTCTAGGGGCCATAAACACCTAGCGAGCTAAACCCAAAATATGGGTATTTTCCAAAAAAATATTCAAGAATGTTATCAGCCTTCATTTGTTATTCATAGCGTAAAGAAGCTTTCTTGTGTGATTTTGTGGTGAAATTGGCATTCTCCTATTTCGGAAATGCCGAAAAAACTAAACTGTGCTACGTGAAACGTATTAAAATCCAGTTGTTACAAGAACAAGGAGAGTCCCAAGTATAGATTGCCAAATTCATGAAATGTTCGTGGTGCGCAGTGCAATCTGCTATTAAACGGTTTGCGGAGACTGGTTCCCACGCAAATAAGATACGGACTGGCAGAAGACGCGTGACTACGGAGCGCCAGGATAGAAAACTCATTCGCGAGTCTCTGAAGGACCGCAAAAAAACTTCTTCCGAGCTCACTGCAGCACTATCAAAAGAAATTGAACACCCTATTAGTGCTCGAACGGCAAGAAGAAGGTTTGGAGAATCGGGCTTAAAAGTATATAGAGCAAGAAAAGAGCCATGGCTCTCGGAAAATAACAAAAAAAAAGCGCATAGAATGGGCTCTACGATACCAACACTTCACGGAGGAGGATTGGTGGTCAAATATGGTGTGGTCCGATGAATAAAACTTTGAGGTAAGCTTTTATACTATTCCTTAACACTAAACATACCATAACCGGGTCAAATGACCCATTTTGAACTTTGCATTGACAATGCAAGTATCATCTTATTGCTTTTGCACATTTGACTTCATGACTTTTTCTTACTAATTAATATACAGTTATACTATTTATTTCCGTTCCTAACAACCATATTTCATACACTCAAGCTGGAAACATAAAATCACATTTGACCCGCTCTGGTAGAAATAGGTACCTATTAAGTGTTGGTATGATTAGTGTTAAAAACGATAACACTGATTACTATTATTTTAGTATGAATTCATAAAAATAATGAGCACACATTTAAACTCAACTTTTTTCCATTGATACAGTTGTTCGGAACTGCGGGTGTGAATATCCATTGACCCTTCAACTCACTGAGAAATTAAGCAGCGGCGAACCAATATATCTTTGAGGCAGATTCTGTTGCGACACTGAACGATCAACAGCCACTTTTCAGCTAATTCGTTGGAGAGCCGGCGCATCAAGGCCTCGCTGAGCTCAATTCTCATGTGATTGTGTAGTCAGTGAAAGGGCATAGGGCCGCGACGAAACATCCTCGAGCTAGGGTCATTTTTCTGACAGAATCCAAGACCAGTTGTACCCGAACCGTCGGCATAACGAGAAATTTGAGGTGAGCAGCAGTTGGTTGGTTATCCAGGTACGTACGCATTATAATATTGTTACTAGGAGAATTTGTTATGTCATTTCGCTACTTGGCGATTACTACCCAAACTCATGGTGTAATTAGCCCAGTGTAACCTGGGCAGAGCCCACTCGTCACCCCTTTTTTAAATAAATTCACAGCATACTAATAATAATAATAATAAAAAATCATATGAAATTTAAATGTATCTGTCAATGTGTATTATGAATTTTGGCGGTAAGTCTATCCTTATGTCAGTCGAAGCAAAATGGCGGCATATTATTTTTGTTTCGAATGTTACTCCGGGAGATTTATTGTCTTTGGAAAAAACTAAATAAAAAAACAATTTTATTAATAATTACAATTTTATTATTCACAAGATTGCTTACGTTGCCTTAAAACTAACATGATTTTTTCTAATAAATAATATTGCACATTTTTATTAAACTAGAACAGGGGCCGTAGTACGAGCATACAAAGTTAACTAGCTTCCGTACCGCGGTTCCACTTACTTTCCCTAAGAATCTTTTTATTCATCCAGAAAGTATTTTATCTGTGTGGGAATTTATTTAAAATTTCGCAGCAAATTCGGAACCTATTTGAGACAAACATTCAAGGAGGTAGACAGAATTCCCAAAACAGTGAAGTCATCATTTAAATACAATCCTTTAATCTTTAAATTGTAATTAATTTTGAAATCGCAGCCACGTCTATTTTATTTATGGGAAGTTAAGGGTTATTTAACAGCGTTTGGCTTTATTACATTTATAAACAATCAAGTCTTTTTTTGTATTACTAGCTTTAAATTTTTGGGACAACTCTTGCAACTCTTCTATTCTATGGAGCAGAAATTCCGCACACTCAATAATTGTTTTTGTTGACATTGCACGATTACCATAGTGACGTCATTCTAAATCCAATATGGCAGACGTGATGAGATGGTCATTTATTAATTCATAAGCCACCTCCGCTGAACAGACGTGACGTCAGTTTTATTTGTTTTATATTTTAACCGAAAATTAAAACGTCTAACCTCTGTAATTTGACAATCAAATTAGTGATTAAATTCATCTGATTACTTAAGTTTTTGAATAAATTCGAGGAGGCTCGCTCAACGCTTCGTCCCATCGTAATGTTACAACAAACCAATAATCTAATGCGATGACAGTGCGTATTTCTAACCAAACATCTAATATTACCCCCATATACTGGACGCTATCAAATATATTGACTTTTCATTGTATCCACACCCTATTTCGTAGGTAATTTACTAATTGTCATTATTTTGTTGGTGTTAATGACGTCGCTGCACAATGAGTGTCTCAAAGCTAAATCTCTAAAAAGGAGTAACAAACAGATTGCTTTATTTTAGCTACTTTAATACATACATAACATATTTGATGTTATGTTTATGGAATTTTGCTCTGGGTAAAGCTGCTGATATAAAATCTTATTTTGAAAAGAGTAATTGCTGAGTTTATTGCCGACTCTTCTCAGTAAAAGCAACCTTCCGAACAGGTGTTAGAGTCTGACCATTCATAAGTGCCTGTGAAGGCCTATTGGAATAAATATTTCATCTCATTTCATTATAGAAACAATATTTTACAAAAAAGAGCGTTACGAGCTTATAGTTTGAGTTATCGAGCTGCCAGCACTGTTATGTTTAAACAAATTGATATCCTCACAGTTGTCATTATATTTATGCGAATATAGTTTACTTTAATATTATTTTCTTTAATCAATGTTGAAATGATTTGCCAAGAACGGATTTCGGTTGGTGTAGGTGTAACAGAACATAATAATACTTTTATTCATTATTAATAATAAATATCCCAGACATTCTTTACACGCGGCCATCTGATCCCAAACTAAGCAGAGCTTGTACTATGGAAACCAGATAACTGATATACTACACTACTTTTCTAAATAGATTTTAAAACTTTATCTGTCTATCTGTCTGTCTGTTTGTCTGAACGAATTTAAATGGGCTTTAAAAGGAAATTGGAACGTAGTACTTTGAGGGTAAATATTGACTTTGTATCGAAATCGGCACACAAAAAACAGAACCTTTATTTAAAGTTATCACGCCTACCTACTAAATTGCGGGAACTACTTTAATGTAAGTATTATTTGAAAATGTTGTGTTTGGGAGCAGATTTCTAGAGCTATGGCAATCTTACATAAGGAAGTTAAATTTACAAATATCCTATCAATTTAGATATTTATTAATTATTTTATTGTATAACGAATCCTATTTTAATTATTATTTTTACAGAGATTATTTTACAACTTAATTGTATTACTTAAGTATAATCATATTATTTTACGTAATATTAAACTTATTTGTGCTTTAAGCACTATTATTTATTTTATGTTGCATAACCCATAAAAAATACGTAAATTCATCTTTACCTGGGTTCCCATTCAAGAATATTCTGCGCAGAAAAAATCAAAATGGCCGACGAATATCTTTGAAAATGGTGTACCAACATTATAAAATTAATTAAAATCGATTAAACATTAGACTAGAATCGACTAGAATTTGACGACATGTTATTTATTTATATTATTTATATTAACTCAACTAACTAATTTGTTATATTTGAATAAACGCAGGAGTTATTTTAATACACCAAATAAATTTAACATAAAGATAAACCAACAAAAATCTATCTCTTATTTTTACGTACGCTCTAAATATTTTATCCATTTGCCAAAAAAACTTTGCCTCCGTTTTTAAACAATATTGACGACTTCAAAAGCTTTGCTAAAATCCGGTACAATCTTTAGACTTTATCTGGTACTTAACTAAACAGTGTATTTGGATACCAGGTTATTATAGTACTTTACAAAAACAATATAATTTTACTCTTTCAGCCATAGTGGTCACTAACCACCATTTCCAGATATTTTTAATAAAAAACAGCACTTTCTTTCTGTTGTTGGTTCTAATTACACGATAATACACATCTTCTTTGACAAACCCTGAGTACTACATTTCTCCGCACATCGGTCATGAAGTCATTACTAAAATATTAATGTGAAGGAAAGAGTTAATAGACATTTTAACCCAGACTCACAGAACAAACAGCCATGTTCGTGCACACAAATGTATGTACGCTGTAAGCTGTGCTTCACCTTGGCCGTTGATTCATGTTCTCCTGCCCTTCACACATGTATATTTATCTTTTCCTCTTTCTATCTGTTATAAGTCAAAACATTGTTCTTTTGGTTCCTCAAGTATTATACCTAGGACCGTTACATTTCTTTATTCATATTAATAACTTAATGTGACTTTTAATATCAATCTCTTATCTATTCTATGTTTGGTTAATCTTTATAGTTCTACTATATATATTGACATTATTTCTGATTTTCACATTGTTTTGAGTGGGGTTCTACAATGTGTAAACCTTGGTCAATAACTCTTTTCTATTTATTTCACCGACTTATGCAAGGTGTATTGTTAATTGATATATTACCAGCATCATGACTTTCAGTTTGCCTTGTTCCCAATCATAAAGGATTGGCGCTTTAAATGCTATCTGTCCATTCGGTGTTTTCTTTAAAATTTACTCATTTTCAGTATTTCTACGCATCATACCCCAACTGATTGACGTGGTGCTGGTAATACCTTCGCTGGTAGTCTTGCTGAGGTAAGTATTGCGGGTACACACCTCCGTAAAGTTGTGAGAGTACGTCGTAAGGTGCGGGGGGAGCGGTGGGGGGCGCGAGGGGCGCGGAGGGAGCGGGGGACCGCGCTCGGGGTGCCGCCATGCTGAACAAGGCTTCGGGGTCGCAGACAAATTTGTATACATAACGTTCACCTGAAATACGCGATAGGTAGGTAAATAATGGAGTGAGTTCATATTTATCACACAATAGAACATCATTAAAATCTAGAAATAGATCGTTTGGATTCCAAAAGTCTGATTTTCAGCGGTGTCTTTACTAACATGAAAAATAAGAAGATAGGTATATATAATGAATCAGATAGAAGAGGAAAAAATACTAAAATTACAGATGATGAAGATAATGAATTAGTTGAAGCATTTAGGAAATAACTCACCAGCCACCTTCTGCATGATCCCCTTCTCATAATAATATCGGAGCGAGCGGGACAACTTGTCGTAATTCATCGCTGGTCGGTTCTTCTGAGCGCCCCATCTTCGAGCCACCTGGAAAGAACGTGGAGCAAATTGGTCTTCATTATGGAAATCCTGAAGCTGTCTTTTTGTCCTTCTTGGCCGTTCTTACCAGTAAGTTTTTTGGTGAGGTTTTTTCTTAACACAAAGGGCAGGCAGATGCACCTCCAGATGTTAAGTGGTCACAGTTACCCCTAGATATTACCTATACCAGGGAGATGGGCATTTACAGCCCAGGGTACTAACGGGAAAGCGAGCTCCGTCTTCGGCCTCATATTCACTTACCATCAGGTGAGATTGAGATCAATTGCAATCCCGTCAGAAAAAAAGCTATTTAGCGACTGATGTGAAAGTTAACATACCACAGTAACTTTGTGGTAACATAAAACCAATTAATTGTGTTATACGTTAAGTAGACAGACAGTTCAATTGTTGGTCACTGTCATTGGGTCGTCGACTTTGAGACATGAAGTTGCTTTGGTCCTTTTTATCCGAAATAGTAATACAGGTGCACTTTTCCTTCACGTGATGGAAGCACTTCTCCGGACAAGCTGCGCTAAGCGCTCTGTATAAACTAGTTACCTCTTCAGGTTCGTGCAGCTTGAACTCCAGCCCTCTGCCGGTCCAGGCGACACACCGCGCTCCCTCGGCCAACAGCGACACCAAGAACTGCCACAGTTGCAGAGCACCGCGGCGACCACTGCCTGCAGAATAATAAAATTATATGGTCTCAATTTATTTTGAGCACCTAGCTCCCGACTTATCATCGAGGTGATTATATCGCCTTTACCTGACCCTGGGTGTGGAAGATCAGCAGTTGACAACAGTGACAATTAACGGTTAACACAGCCTGCATTCCCACTTGGTAATCTTTGTTACAAATAATTGAAGGGAAAACTTCGTGTAGAATAGAAGTACAGACTTAAATTTAATTTGAACCACAACAGAATCAGGGTCAATGAATGTTTACTAACGGGTGGACCTTCTGTTTGTTGGCCCTCTTCTGAGATATTAACTTACCAGCATGCGTGGTGGTGACATGCTGATGAGGGGACGCGGCGTCGGCGCGGGACGTGGCTCCCGCTGCTGTCGGCACGCTTGCAGAACTGCATAGAGAACTGCTCACTGCAACAGATATTTGAGCCTTAGAAAAACAGGCAGACGGGCTACCTGATGGTGAGTGGACACTGCCAATGGAGAATTGCAAAACCAGGGCCATCGTCAATGCATTGTCGCTAAGACGTGATGTTGTTAAGTCTCATGTGCCTATAATGTTACTGCTCTTACCTTTCTAACCGACACACAAAAATACATGTGCACTACTACTTCACGCCGCAATTATGTATGCTGGTTGTACTTCTCTACTACTTCTTCTAATCGTCATGAAATAGTTTCCAAAGACGGAGCTCTGCACTAAGAGCTCTTCTACTTCAAAAGTATTATATTTATTGGTTAAATATTTTCTTTTTATGTATCAACTGTAAAATTCATAGCTATTTAATCAATTTAGCCCCTTGAAGGGCATTCATCCAAGTTACCACTGCCTTCAATTGAGAAGAACCAAGAACTAACAGGGAATTCTGCAAGGGTAGGTTTATTATCTTTATATTCGGTTGTTCTATATTTTCTTTGCGTTCTGTAAAGCTGTGTTGTGTGAGTGACACATTACCGATCTTCTCGTCCCAGTGGTGATGCTCGGCGGTGCTGGAGACGGCTTCGTCGCGGGCATCCTCCGGCTCATCGACGCACTTGCTGTATGTCGCGCCGCATCTGTACATTTTACAATTTTTACAAGCTTTCTTGGGTTAAAAGGTATCCTATCAGTTAATCTAGAACAACTGTAACTTCCGTATTTTAGGCAAAAAAATGTACTTCGTTCAATCATTTATTTGGATTAATTATCATTGTTATTGTTGTAATTACCTGTGCACATGATACTGCTCTCTGTAGTCAGGTCTTGCGTCTTCACTCTCACCTTTACACCTGTCAACAAATATTCTTAGTTCGTAAATTTTAAGAAGGTTAGATGTCAGCTGGGCGACTATGTGATGTCCTCAGAATAGTCATAGATGATTGGGTAATTGGTATCTCTTTTTTATTGTGGATATTTTACTATGAGTCCTCTTCTAACCACTTGGGCCTTTTCTAGAAGCGTTTCGTCAAATTTATAAGCCCACTGATAGCTTTGGCTTGTATAGTAAAGAGTAGTAGAGCTCTTAGTGCAGAGTTCGTCCGGGGAAGTACTACCACCTTACCCATTTCCGCCGTGAAGCAGTAGTGCAATTGTTTCGGTTACAAAGGTAAGGGGGCCGGTGAAATTACAGGCACATGAGACTTAACAACTTCACGTCTCAGGGTCGACAACGCATTGGCGATGCTCCTAGTGTTGCAAATGTCCATAGGCGGCGGTGACCACTTACCATCAGGTGGACCGTCTGCTTGTTTGTCGGCCCAAGTGGCATAAAAAAAAAAAAATAATATAAAATAGTTCTAGAGCTCATTTTTGGAAAAGTTGTGAAACTTCTTTTACTTTTCACTTCTATCGTGTGTGTCTAAGACTTCCTTCTTTTATTGGTCTGCAATTAATCAATTTCTAAATTATTACTACTGCACTAGCAAATATGGTGTGTGTTGTTACCCTCAAATACCAAAAGCACAGTATAGAAATAAAACATAACAGATACTTACTGAATATGCGTCTGCGGCGGTTGGCTCTCCAGAAGCGTGTGTGTGTGTGGGTGTGGGTGTGGGTGTCGCGTGTACAGGTGTGTGTGAGAGGGCTGCGCGTGTGAGTGTGAGTGCTCGTAGGGCGGTGGGGGGAGGTCGCGGCGCGGGGTGGGCGCTGACCCGCCTTCTCTGTGGGCAGCACATTTAGTTTTAAGGTATGAAAGTGGAAGGTAAACCAAGGTTACCAGCATGGTGACCATGGAGCAGCACAGGAATTGGGGGTATAATAATAAATACCCTGGGACATTCATTACACACGGATCCCAAAACTAATCAAAGCTTGTACTATGGAAACCAGATAACTGATAAACTACTTTTTAAATACATACCAACATAGAAATCAAACACCCAGACACAGAACAAACATGTTCATACACACAAATCTTTGTCCTGGGTGGGAATCGAAACCACGACCTGCGGCGTGGCAGGATCTCTTACCAATAAGCAAACTGGCCGGTCACCGTATGATTTGAGAAAGAAGGAGTCCATGCCCAGTGAGTGTAATTTTTTTATGTATATGTTAATTAAAATGAGAGAATGATGGACCAACTCCTTGGTGATGCGGCAAAGACAACTGGTGTGTCGAATGTGTTCTACTCTGTCTCTTACCTGTGCTGGTAATGCAGGCCCCATGGAAGGGGGAAGGGCGTCTGCTGAGCCATGGCCTCACCACGTGTCCCGTTCTGGGCTGCCCTGCGCGTTCATCGTCACCTGTCAGGGACAGAGTTTTAATATTTTCCATAATTTTTATGATATTTATTATCCATTATTTTTATTTGATATTAGTAGTAGAGCTCTTAGTGTAGAGTTCGTCCGGGGAAGTACTTCCTCACTCATTTCCGCTGTGAAGCAGTAGTGCACTTGTACTGTTTCGGTTAGAAAAGTGCGGCCGGTGACATTACAGGCACATGAGACTTAACAACTTCACGTCTCAGGGTCGACAACGCATTGGCGATGCCCCTGGTGTTGCAATTGTGCATAGGCGGCGGTAGTCACTTACTATCAGGTTGACCATGGGATTGTTTGTCGGCTACATAAAAAAAGGTATATAGATGTATCAGTTTCACCCGTGTGACGAAGAGATGTCACATTTTTCTAGCATAAAAAGTATCCTATGTCTTAATGTAGGATCTATATTCGCTATGTGGAGTAAAATTGTGACAGACTGGAATCCCAGAGATGGAAAAAGAAAAACGGGGAAGACAACTTAAGAGATGGGTAGACGAGTTGAAGCTCACAGCTGGTCCTCACTGGAGAAGGGTGGCCAGAGATGGAACACATTGGAAAATGTTAGAGGAGGCCTTTAAGATTATATTTATATTATGCCGAGTGCACAGTTGCTGAAGCACTAAAACACTCGGCTTACCAAGCTTGGGCTGATGCTCGAAGTCGAAAAGCTCCGGATACGCGAGACAAGAAGAAAGCCTTTAACAGAGCCGCCAAGTCCTGCAAGAGGACCCTGCGCAGAGCACGCCTTGACCATATAAGCCGAATCGGATCTAAACTGGCCTCCTATCCCTCGGGGAGTAAGGCGTTTTGGTCCTTGGCTAAATCGGTCGAGGCGAATTTCTGTCGCCCGTCCCTGCCTCCTCTGCTGAAGCCGGATGGAACACTGGCTCACACAGCTACTGATAAGGCAAACTTATTTGCCTGTCGGTTTGCTGAGAATTCGCGTCTAGACACTGTAAACAAAATGCCACCCAAGTTGCCTCCTTGCGGTACCACAATGTCACCTATTTGTATCCGTCAAAAAGAGGTACTCAAAACAATCAACAATCTAGACGTGAATAAGGCCAGTGGGCCTGACGGTATACCAGCCGTTATTCTGAAGAACTGCGCTCCTGAGTTGTCTCCTGTTCTGACACGCCTGTACCGCCTCTCGCTCAAAACAGGATTAGTACCTAAGTCTTGGAAGCTTGCCAACGTGCAACCTGTGCCCAAAAAAGGCAGCCGGGCTGACCCTGCCAATTACCGCCCCATTGCAATCACCTCTATAATCTGTAAGATTATGGAGCGTGTATTGAACACCCGCATCCTGGCGTACCTAGAAGATAATGACATCCTCAGTGATTGTCAATACGGATTTCGCCGTGGCAGATCTACTGGGGATCTTCTAGTGTACGCTACGCATGTATGGGGCGAAGCCATTGAGAAACATGGAGAAGCTCTAGCCGTGTCTCTCGACATCTCGAAGGCTTTTGACAGGGTTTGGCACGCTAGCCTTATAGGCAAGCTTCCTTCATATGGGCTCCCTGCAAGCCTGTGCAACTGGGTATCTGATTTTCTGAGGGAACGGTCGATCCGAGTGGTCATCGATGGCTGCTCGTCTGACCTAATGGCTATCAACGCCGGGGTACCTCAGGGTTCGGTTCTTTCCGCAACTCTATTTCTGCTGCATATTAATGACCTGCTGAAGCCCGGTATAATTGGGTATGCAGATGACAGCACAGTTGTGGACAGATATTTATCCAGTGCACGGGCCACCAGCGCCGAGACGCAGTCCCTGAGAGGGGCCATGGTAGAGCGCATGAACCTTTCACTTCAGGCAGTGTCTGAATGGGGTGACAACAACCTCGTAAGGTTCAATGCCTCTAAAACACAGGCTTGTCTTTTTTCCGCCAAAAGGAGTCTCTTCACCTTGACTCCCACTCTCCGAAGTGAGTCCATTAAAATATCCGACCACCTTGAGCTCCTTGGTGTTAACATTACATCAAATTTAAATTTCGGCCGATATATTGAATCTAGGGCAAAAGTCGCTGCAATGAAGCTAGGCATCCTCTCTAAGGTGAGAAGGTACTTCCCACCTGGACAGCTTCTTACTTTATACCAGGCTCAGGTCCGCTCCTGTGTGGAGTACTGTTCTCATCTTTGGGATGGATCAGCCCGCTACCAGCTAGAAGCCCTGGATGCTATAGATCGCCGAGCAAGGAGACTTATAGGCGACGTCGAGTTAGTCTCGAGTAAGCTCCAAAATCTTGAGCATCGCCGCAAAGTTGCCTGCCTATCGGTGTTTTACCGGATTCATTTCGGAGAGTGTGCGCAGGAGTTACACGACCTCATACCCCCTGCTCCGTTCCACATGCGGGCGACTAGGCGCCGGCTGGGGTTCCATCCTTTTGTTGTTGATATTCCGTTTATCCGCACGAAGCGTTTTGCTTCTTCTTTCATTATGCGGACAGCAAAGGAGTGGAACTCATTGCCGGCGTCAATTTTTCCCGATTCATACAATCTCGGAGTCTTTAAGGCAAGAGTGAATAGGCATTACTTGAGTTCGCGTGTACCATCCTCGACCACATCGTCACTTTCCATCAGGTGAGATCTAGTCAAATGCGCTCAAGTTTTTATATAAAAAAAAAAAAAAAAAAAAAAAAAAAAAAATTATACAAACACAAATATTTAGTAACTAATTACGCTGGATCTCCTCATCTGTCAAGTCCCAAACAAGGAAATTCACACGTGTTTCGCTTCTACATGAAGCATCTCCAACACGTATTAGACCCGCTGTCACTGACTCGACGCACTAGCACCACAGACGTGTTACCTCGCCGACCGCCGGACAGAAAGAGGAGGCCAAAAGGCACACTGAGCTTAGAGATATCCTCTAAAAGAGGAAAACAAACTCTTCAAAACAGATGGGAGCTCAGGATAGAGGGCTTATTGATTGATTGTACATACATCCAACTCACAAGCTTTTCCATTTATGAGAGATTAGCTGTCCCCCGTCTTCACCCGTGTTCCTGAGAAATATCACATTTTCCCGGGATAAAAAGTAGCCTATATGTTATTCCAGGATATGCTCTATCTATGTGCTAAGTTTCATCCATATCCGTTTAGTAATTTTTGCGTGAACATACTTACATACAAATCTTTCCTTTTTATAATATTACTAGCGACATAGGGATATAGGGACAGAGAAAGCGACTTTGTTTTATACTATGTAGTGATCAGGGCCGGATTTAAATTTGTGCCGCCCTGGGGCACTGAATGGGATGTAATGGAGCACAATGTCACCTTAGTGCTCCCAGCCAACCTCACCTGCCCGCGGTGCATCCTGCCGACAAGCGAACGAGGCTCTGGCGACCGACCAATGGCGGTATAACCATTCTGTACAGCGTAGCCAAATGGCACAGGCCGGTGATGGGCAGCAGCCTCACCGGTGCGAGAGCTACGTTCTGCGATCACCCAACCCGCCTGCCCAGCGTGTGGTGATAACGGGCATAAACCCCCTAATGAATAGCACGCTACAGCAACGGCCCCCAGTTCCCGGTCGCCCCGTTATTCCTGGCCAAGGCGGCGGTCATGGTCACGGCGGGGTAGGGGGTGCTAAGAATCCCCGGGCTACGGTAGGCCGCCAACACCGACTGACTCTGGCAACGTATAACGGACGCACGCTGCGGCTCGATGAACATCTGGCGCAACTCGAAGAGGAGCTGAGGAACATAAGGTGGCACGTTCTGGGGTTATGTGAAGTCCGAAGGGAGGGGGAGGATACCGTAACCCTAGAATCCGGCCATCTTATGTACTTCAGAGAGGGAGACCAACCATCCCAAGGCGGCGTCGGGTTCTTGGTACACAAGGCCCTCTCTGGCAACGTCATAGAAATCTCCAGTGTGTCGACAAGGGTAGCGTACCTTGTGATCAAACTCACCGAGAGGTATAGCCTCAAGGTTATCCAAGTGTACGCACCGACTTCGGCGCACTCGGATGATGAAGTGGAGGAAATGTACGAGGACATTTCCAAGGCCTTATACACCACCCAAAAGGCCCACTTCAACGTTGTCATGGGGGATCTCAACGCTAAAGTAGGAGTACAAACAAGCGGCGAATCGGTAGTAGGACCACACGGATTTGGAAGCAGGAACCATAGGGGGCAAATGCTCGTCAACTTCCTGGAGAAAGAAGGGCTTTTTCTAATGAATTCTTTCTTTCAGAAGAAGCCCCGGCGGAAGTGGACGTGGCAAAGCCCCGACGCTATGACCAGAAATGAGATTGATTTCATTATGACGGACAAGAAGCGTATATTTAGAGATGTCTCAGTGATCATTAGGTTCAAAACCGGAAGTGATCACCGACTTGTCCGAGGCACTCTAGATATAGACTGTAAGCTTGAACGAGTCCGTCTAATGAAATCTACGCTCCGGCCTAATATGATCCAATCCGTGGTTGGGTCTGAAACGTTTCAGTTGAAACTGGAGAACCGATTTGCTGCCTTGGAAACTACAATTAACGTTGATGTCGACCAGGATCTCGACCAAGTGGTGGGAATCCTCGGGGAGGAGGGGAAGAAATTCTGTGAGACGCGAGGTGCCGGTAAGAGATCCAAGCTTTCAGGGGAATCTCTGCAGCTAATGCAGAAGCGACGTGAAAATCCCGCAGTCACTACGTCAGATCAACGGGCTTTGAACAAAAAAATCTCAAAGCTGGTAAGACGGGACCTCCGGAGCTCCAACACACGCTCTATTACAGAAGCGATTGAGCGAAACCGGGGGTCTAAAGTCTTTGCCCAACAGCTAGGTCGAAGCCATCTGACGAAGTTGACCACATCTAGCGGGAATGTCGTCGCTTCTAAGCCGGAGATACTCAGGGAGGTGCAAGACTTTTACGGCCAATTATATACCTCGCAAGCGTCCCGTCCCCAACCTCATTCCAAGGATCCCAGGGCCACTCTTACCCGCCATTATACCAAGGATCTGCCAGAGGTCAGCCTGGACGAGGTCGTGATGGCTCTCAGACAGCTTAAAAACGGAAAAGCCCCCGGAGAGGATGGAATTACAACGGAGCTCCTAGAAGCTGGTGGAACTCCAACGCTGCTACAGCTTCAGCGTATATTTAATTCCGTCCTCTTTTCGGGGAGAACTCCGAAGGCGTGGAGCAAGAGTGTGGTCATAATGTTCTTCAAAAAAGGTGATAAAACCCTTTTGAAGAACTATAGACCCATCTCACTCTTGAGCCACGTCTATAAGCTCTTTTCGAGAGTCATCACGAACCGTCTCGCGCGTAGGCTCGACGAGTTTCAGCCCCCGGAGCAGGCTGGGTTTCGAGGAGGATATGGCACCATAGACCACATCCACACAGTGCGGCAGGTTATACAGAAGACCGAAGAGTATAACCAGCCCCTGTGCCTTGCGTTTGTGGACTATGAGAAAGCTTTTGACTCCGTTGAGACCTGGTCTGTTCTGGAGTCCTTGCAACGGTGCCAAGTCGATTGGCGATACATCCAAGTGCTGAGAGGACTGTATAACTCCGCAACTATGACCGTCCAAGTACAAAATCAGCAGACTGAACATATCCCCTTACATAGAGGAGTGAGACAAGGGGACGTTATTTCCCCCAAATTGTTCACTAACACTCTGGAGGATATGTTCAAGACGCTAAATTGGAAAGGACGGGGCATAAATATTAACGGCGAGTACCTCTCACACCTGAGATTTGCGGATGATATCGTCATCATGGCTGAAACCGTGCAAGATCTCCAATACATGCTGAATACCCTGGCTGATTCTTCTGCACGCATCGGTCTCCGGATGAACTTGGATAAAACCAAGATCATGTTCAACGAGCATGCTATTCCGGAACCGGTTGCCCTTGACGGGGTTCCTCTCGAAGTTGTTCACGAATACGTCTATCTAGGGCAGATCTTGCAATTGGGTAGACACAACTTCGAGAAGGAAGCTCGCAGAAGAGTACAGCTAGGGTGGGCAGCATTTGGAAAACTTCGTCGAGTCTTTTCATCGCCCATACCCCAATGTCTGAAGACGAAAGTCTTTAACGAGTGCGTCCTACCTGTTATGACTTACGGAGCCGAGACGTGGACACTGACGGTGCGACTAGTTCACCAACTCAAAGTCGCTCAGCGAGCTATGGAGAGAGCTATGCTCGGAGTCTCTCTGAAGGATCGAATTCGAAATGAAGTCATCCGTCAGAGAACCAAAGTTATCGACATAGCTCAAAGGATTAGCAAGCTGAAGTGGCATTGGGATGGTCACATCTGCCGTAGAACCGATAACCGTTGGGGTAGACGTGTTCTAGAGTGGAGACCACGGCTCGGTAAACGTAGTGTAGGGCGCCCTCCAGCTAGATGGAGCGATGATATACGCAAGCTGGCTGGCAGCGGTTGGAAACAAAGAGCTGAAGATCGAGCTCAGTGGTGTGCCATAGGTGAGGCCTATGTCCAGCAGTGGACGGAGATAGGCTGATGATGATGATGATGATGATGGGGCACTGAAGAAAATGCCGCCCTATGACTTAAATTTTATTTTAATAGATTTGATATCTTATTTTTTAAGAATTAGAATAACTAATTGATTGCAGGAAATTTATTATGTATTATATAGCATTTATTATACATTATGTTTTATTTATATTTATTCTTTATTTACTCATATATTATATTATTTATTATATACTATAGTAATATATAAAAATATTTGTATTTTTCTTAGAATTTTAAGTTTAGCACTAAGAACGACTTAATATTAGTATTGCATAATTTTTTTCACAGGCAAACTCGCCTAACTCTTTGAATTGCAAACTGGTCGATTTGATTCAAAAATATAAAATTGTTCTTTTTAATTAAAATTAATTAGTGTTATTGGATAATTCTCTAATTTCGGAAAAATTCATTAATCAATAAAAGTTTCTGTTATCAAAAAGACATACATAATTTGAAAATATTTTTAATTCTTCAAAAAAACTACATAAATTTATCAATTCCAGAAAATAAAAATATCAACTTTAATTTTTTCAAACCTTTATGAAAATAAATTAATTAAACTATTTGAATAGTTTTTACTTAAATTTCCAATATTATAATATACAAAATTTTAATGTGATACATAATACTTGAATTATATTTCTTGAAAGATAAAATGTTTATTTAAAAGTATTAGTTAATTATATATTGTATAGAAAATTTTATCTCACTTTCCAAATTTTGCCGCCCTAGAAAATTTGCCGCCCTGGGCACTAGCCCCGACTGCCCCTAGTATAAATCCACCACTGGTAGTGATGAAGTATAGATTTAAATACTCTCGAACATAAATGGTAGAGCAATGGATACTATTCAATTGCGCTTGTTTCTTGTAGAGGATATAAGTTGAGAGGTGATTAGTGAGACGCCGTCGTTGCCTTTCCTCGCCACTAACTGCAGGCCTCCGCCGCGCCGCCGCGCCTGTCTCGAGCGATAATCTTATAACCTATAACTTCATTATGAGACTCCTAGACAATGCGTTAAGGTTTGGTTGGTTTAACATTTGCTATGATGGCCGTTTTGTCGTTTAACAATGACAAAGAATAACCTTTATTACTTCAGACATAAGGTGCATCTATTGATCCAACAGCTAATTGTATGATGATGGAAATCAACTTTATTCCAAGCCAATGCAGTTTCTTTTCCTATGACAATCTGAAACGTCAAAACGGCCATCATAGCGTGCCGGTAGTGTAGGTTCTTAATACACTTTTATAACTATTATTTATTTTTCATTTTTTAATTAAATTTTTTTGAGTGCCCGAAAGAGTAAGTCTGGAACTGCACGCATGCGTAGTTCGCGCACTGGCTCTATCTCTCTTACTCGCATGCAAAGGATGCGGAAAGAAATTAATTAATCCTGGCGAATCTAATTAGGATAATCGGATCCTTTGATCGGATTATTGCATTGTCATCGGTCTTTGACAGATGTGCAAAGTTTGAATTAAATCTGATCGTTCAAAGTAGGACAACGCTGCTACAGCTTCAGCGTATATTTAATTCCGTCCTCTTTTCGGGGAGAACTCCGAAGGCGTGGAGCAAGAGTGTGGTCATAATGTTCTTCAAAAAAGGTGATAAAACCCTTTTGAAGAACTATAGACCCATCTCACTCTTGAGCCACGTCTATAAGCTCTTTTCGAGAGTCATCACGAACCGTCTCGCGCGTAGGCTCGACGAGTTTCAGCCCCCGGAGCAGGCTGGGTTTCGAGGAGGATATGGCACCATAGACCACATCCACACAGTGCGGCAGGTTATACAGAAGACCGAAGAGTATAACCAGCCCCTGTGCCTTGCGTTTGTGGACTATGAGAAAGCTTTTGACTCCGTTGAGACCTGGTCTGTTCTGGAGTCCTTGCAACGGTGCCAAGTCGATTGGCGATACATCCAAGTGCTGAGAGGACTGTATAACTCCGCAACTATGACCGTCCAAGTACAAAATCAGCAGACTGAACATATCCCCTTACATAGAGGAGTGAGACAAGGGGACGTTATTTCCCCCAAATTGTTCACTAACACTCTGGAGGATATGTTCAAGACGCTAAATTGGAAAGGACGGGGCATAAATATTAACGGCGAGTACCTCTCACACCTGAGATTTGCGGATGATATCGTCATCATGGCTGAAACCGTGCAAGATCTCCAATACATGCTGAATACCCTGGCTGATTCTTCTGCACGCATCGGTCTCCGGATGAACTTGGATAAAACCAAGATCATGTTCAACGAGCATGCTATTCCGGAACCGGTTGCCCTTGACGGGGTTCCTCTCGAAGTTGTTCACGAATACGTCTATCTAGGGCAGATCTTGCAATTGGGTAGACACAACTTCGAGAAGGAAGCTCGCAGAAGAGTACAGCTAGGGTGGGCAGCATTTGGAAAACTTCGTCGAGTCTTTTCATCGCCCATACCCCAATGTCTGAAGACGAAAGTCTTTAACGAGTGCGTCCTACCTGTTATGACTTACGGAGCCGAGACGTGGACACTGACGGTGCGACTAGTTCACCAACTCAAAGTCGCTCAGCGAGCTATGGAGAGAGCTATGCTCGGAGTCTCTCTGAAGGATCGAATTCGAAATGAAGTCATCCGTCAGAGAACCAAAGTTATCGACATAGCTCAAAGGATTAGCAAGCTGAAGTGGCATTGGGATGGTCACATCTGCCGTAGAACCGATAACCGTTGGGGTAGACGTGTTCTAGAGTGGAGACCACGGCTCGGTAAACGTAGTGTAGGGCGCCCTCCAGCTAGATGGAGCGATGATATACGCAAGCTGGCTGGCAGCGGTTGGAAACAAAGAGCTGAAGATCGAGCTCAGTGGTGTGCCATAGGTGAGGCCTATGTCCAGCAGTGGACGGAGATAGGCTGATGATGATGATGATGATGATGGGGCACTGAAGAAAATGCCGCCCTATGACTTAAATTTTATTTTAATAGATTTGATATCTTATTTTTTAAGAATTAGAATAACTAATTGATTGCAGGAAATTTATTATGTATTATATAGCATTTATTATACATTATGTTTTATTTATATTTATTCTTTATTTACTCATATATTATATTATTTATTATATACTATAGTAATATATAAAAATATTTGTATTTTTCTTAGAATTTTAAGTTTAGCACTAAGAACGACTTAATATTAGTATTGCATAATTTTTTTCACAGGCAAACTCGCCTAACTCTTTGAATTGCAAACTGGTCGATTTGATTCAAAAATATAAAATTGTTCTTTTTAATTAAAATTAATTAGTGTTATTGGATAATTCTCTAATTTCGGAAAAATTCATTAATCAATAAAAGTTTCTGTTATCAAAAAGACATACATAATTTGAAAATATTTTTAATTCTTCAAAAAAACTACATAAATTTATCAATTCCAGAAAATAAAAATATCAACTTTAATTTTTTCAAACCTTTATGAAAATAAATTAATTAAACTATTTGAATAGTTTTTACTTAAATTTCCAATATTATAATATACAAAATTTTAATGTGATACATAATACTTGAATTATATTTCTTGAAAGATAAAATGTTTATTTAAAAGTATTAGTTAATTATATATTGTATAGAAAATTTTATCTCACTTTCCAAATTTTGCCGCCCTAGAAAATTTGCCGCCCTGGGCACTAGCCCCGACTGCCCCTAGTATAAATCCACCACTGGTAGTGATGAAGTATAGATTTAAATACTCTCGAACATAAATGGTAGAGCAATGGATACTATTCAATTGCGCTTGTTTCTTGTAGAGGATATAAGTTGAGAGGTGATTAGTGAGACGCCGTCGTTGCCTTTCCTCGCCACTAACTGCAGGCCTCCGCCGCGCCGCCGCGCCTGTCTCGAGCGATAATCTTATAACCTATAACTTCATTATGAGACTCCTAGACAATGCGTTAAGGTTTGGTTGGTTTAACATTTGCTATGATGGCCGTTTTGTCGTTTAACAATGACAAAGAATAACCTTTATTACTTCAGACATAAGGTGCATCTATTGATCCAACAGCTAATTGTATGATGATGGAAATCAACTTTATTCCAAGCCAATGCAGTTTCTTTTCCTATGACAATCTGAAACGTCAAAACGGCCATCATAGCGTGCCGGTAGTGTAGGTTCTTAATACACTTTTATAACTATTATTTATTTTTCATTTTTTAATTAAATTTTTTTGAGTGCCCGAAAGAGTAAGTCTGGAACTGCACGCATGCGTAGTTCGCGCACTGGCTCTATCTCTCTTACTCGCATGCAAAGGATGCGGAAAGAAATTAATTAATCCTGGCGAATCTAATTAGGATAATCGGATCCTTTGATCGGATTATTGCATTGTCATCGGTCTTTGACAGATGTGCAAAGTTTGAATTAAATCTGATCGTTCAAAGTAGGACAAAATCGTGCTCAAAGGGGTCGGTTACATACATACAGGTGAAGCTAATATAAAGCGTGTAAAAATGGCTGGATCGATTTTAATTATTCCTTCACTATTTGAAAGCCACTTTAATCTAGAAGTAATATAGGCTATGTTTAACCCTGGTACATTAAATCCTTCAGGAACGCGGGTGAGACCACAAGACGGGCACTAGTCTGTATACATATATATAAAGAAAAATAGTGTTCCTTTGACGCACCATCGCCTCAAAACTACTGAACATATCGGGGTGGGACTGCAACCATTCGACGCGGAATTATTCCTAGATGCTTATAGCATATGCTTTATAGGCACGTGAAACCGCGAGGACAGCTAGTATGTAATACAATCTTGGAAGTCGATTTTAACCTACTTCTAAATGTCCAATCGATTTGTAACTTTGCAAGTAGGGTTTTAATGACAATAAAATTTTTTGTTGACATCGAGCTGATCTGATCATGGAGCCAGGGGATAGTGGAACTTTTCAGTGGAGTTTGGGTTCGTTTGTTTTGTTTTGACGAGTCATTTACATAATATTTGATAACGAAGATCTATAGCCAAGTAATCGTTTAATTCAAGATTATACAAAACTCTCTCTCTGTCTCCTTCTCGGTCAAGTCCCAGACATGGAAACTCAACAGGAAATCGCCACGTGTTTCGCTTCTACACGAAGCATCTCCAACACGTATTAGACCCGCTGTCACTGACTCGACGCACGAGCACCGCAGAACTGTTACCTCGTGGAATTAGTTACTAGATATTCGTTTTTGTATAATCTTACAATGGATTTCCGCAAGGTCACGCCTTAAAAGTACAAAATTTAATCAAACGAAGGTAAATTAGACATGGATTTACACATGGAGTGCTTTATCCTAACCTATTAAGTTGATTTAGAGTAGAGAGGCCGCCCGTTGTGTTAAAGGGTGCGATTTCTTACAAAGCTTATTCAATTTGTTCTGGTTTATTGTACTTAGTTATGTAGTTACGAAAAAGGTTGAGGAGTGTTTACATTTACACATCGACTCGCTCAGAATTACCTAAGTGGTAGGCAGAAGTCTCAGTAATGTAACTCACATTCCACCTCATTTCCCAACGTGACATATGTCGCGGTCCCTGTCGCACGTTACCAATATTATGTCAAATAGGCCGACAAACAAGTAGACGGTCCACCTGATGGTAAGTGGTCACCGCCTATGGACATTAGCAACACCGCATCGCCGCGTTGTCGCTGAGACGTGAAGTTAAGTCTCATGTGCCTGTAATTTTACCTTTGGACCCCTGACTGCCACGCCACAGGTCGTCAGTTCGATTCCCACTCTGGACAAACATTTGTGTCCATGAACATGTCTGGATGTAAATATCTATATAAGTATGTATTTAAATTGTAGTATATGTAGTATATCAGTTATCTGGTTTCCATAGTACAAGCTCTGCTTAGTTTGGGATCAGAAGGCCGAGTGTGAAGAATGTCCCGGGATACACATCTACACTATGGAAAGTTCAGCTTTTAAGTTTAAATATAGGAGATAATATCCTAAACAACGCATCCGATTAAAAAAGCTTTCACTGATAGAAAATGAAATATTAATTTAAATAGGCCTTCACATGCACTAATGAATGGTCAGACTCTAACACCTACAAACTACCTAACCACCTACCTACCTAACCTAAAAACTACAATATTTCTAAGATAAGTCTGTACCCGGAAGAGCTTGGATGAATCCGGGGGACGGAAACTAGTATATTAAACTTTATAGAGCTTCAGAACTGTATACAAGGACATATTTCCGTAAAGTTAGACGGCAAGCCACAGACGTCGGCGCCATCTTACCGGATATTACAGACAAATCAATTGCACGTAATGCAATTGTCGCCTCCGCGAGAGACGACTCGCTGGCGAATACCAAACGATCTGGAGTTTAGTTTTTATCTTTGTTGTCTCTGTGGAGGAGTGACTGGAGCCATGGAAGACCTGGCCTCGGTTCCGTGGTCTAGACTAATCATAACTAAAAAATTACTAGCTAGTTTGGACTTTCAAACTATCTACTTTCACACTATGCTACCAGCACGCTATGATGGCTGTTTTAACGTTTTAGATTGTCAAAGGAAAAGAAACCATTTTGCTTTGGAATAAGGTTGATTTCCATCATCATACAATTAGCTGTTGGATCAATAGATGCACCTTATGTGTTAAGTAATAAAGGTTATTTTTCTCTGTCATTGTTAAACGTCAAAACGGCCATCATAGCGTGCCGCAAGTTTAGCTCGAGGATGTTTCGTCGCGGCCTCTATGCTCTGTCTCTTTCGCTTTCTACACAATCACGTGAGAGGGAAGCTCTCCGAAGCCTCCGTGAAGCGGCTCACGATGAAGTTTGTATTAGCTGAATAAGGGGGCTGATCTACAACCTTTTTGTGTGACGAAAAATAAATGAATGATAAACACAATGTATGCTATTCAAAAGTGATTGATGAATAATTAAAATGTTTCCCTGTTATACTAAAGTTTCACTTCTATCGTGTGGCTTTAAGGCAGTAGTTTTATTCGCGTTCCCGGGGAATCTAATTTATCCCCGGAATCATAACGAAGCAGGAATAATGTACCTTTCAAATAGTGACAGAAATCTTTCAAATAAGTTAGGTAGGAAGATTACCCTACATATAAACAAACTTACAAAATCCGCTCTCTCTCTCTCTCTTTGTAAATTGTCTTGAAGTAGTACTAAGAGCTGTACTCTTAGTGCACTTTTCATCCGCGGAAGTACCAACTTTCCCATGTCCGCCGTGAAGCAGTAGTGCACTTGTATTACTGTTTCGGTTAGAAAGGTGCGGCCGGTGACATTACAGGCGCATGAGACTTGACTTCACGTCGCAGCGACAATGCAGCGATTCTGGTGTGCTAATGTCCATAGGTGACCACTTACCATCAGGTGGACCGTCTGCTTGTTTATCATCTATCTATCTTCTTTCTATGCTAGGCTATGTATGATATCGTAAGCGTGGATGAAACCGCGGTGGACAGCTAGTATTACTTATGAATAAAGCATTGCTTCAAGTAACACTCTAGTACTAGGAAGCCAAGACTTGGTAAACTATCTTTCATGGAAGAATGACTCTGTATTATCATTCTGTTAGCAAACCACATATTATGTATTTTAATTCATAGTCTAATACTTTAAACGAGCAATAATTAGGATCTCGGAAACGGCTTTAACTATTTTCATGAAGTTTAGTATGCGGGGGTATTCAGGGGCGATAAATCGATCTAGCTAGGTTTCATTTTCAGAAAATGTCGTTTTATCCGTGTTGTACAATGAACAACTTTGTCGATAATTGACTTAAACATAACCTGAAAAATATGACTTCCAGACATTAACTGTTTTAACGACACAACAACATTAAAGCTACTCCAGTAGATGGCGTTGTTAAGCAACACGTATCCAATAATCAATTTAACTTAATTTACCAAAAAAAAAAAATACCGGGCATCCAGGTACTTTTATTTATGTGTCGTTTTTGCTTACTACGTATATACCGCGGTTTTACTCGCGTTCTCAGGAATATAATAGTCTATGTTCTCTCCACAACATAGGCTGTGTGTGTCCGTGATATTATGTATAATACTGAGGTAGGTACGTTGTACCGACGTCTGCGCGGCAATACAAACACAATACAATGGTTAATTGATTGTATGAAGATCTATGTTGTACCTTATTATATAACACCGTAGAGTTAATTTTTCTATACCACTCTGAGCTGACAAAATCAGCCTATAAGTTGTTGACAAATTTACAACACACTATCGTTAATTGATTTTCAGAAAGTTATTTGACATTTACCTATATGAGACCACCTCAGAATCGTCAAATCGATTGATAAAATTGAAACAGGCGCAATGATCGCGTAACAAACTTACAAAACAAAAAAAAAACCAACTAAAAAATTGAAAATTTTTAAATAAGAACAGTGTAAATAAGAAAAAAAATGTATTTTTTTGTAATAAAGCCCTGGGGTGCATGGTGTCGATAGTTATAAATATTTTATAGTATAAATATTGTATTGTCATCGGTCCATAACAAGTATGCCAAATTTCGAGTTATACCGACGTCTTGAAGGGGGTCAAAATCATGTTGAAAGATTCCGTTACATACTAACAAACGTCTGAAGCTAATAAAAAAGGGTATTATAAACAGCCGTATTGAAAACCTCCTCGTTTTTTGGAGTCGGTTAAAAAGGATCTCAATTCAGGTGTACATTAGAGTCCACACGTCTATCTGGCTGTATCTCATGAGTATGTACGACACGGTTATTAAGTAGACAGTTATAATTTGCCAGAATGTGTACTATGGCCGCTATAACAACAAACAATATAAATAAAATAAAGTAAATAAGTATGAAACGTAAAAAAATACTCACCACACAAGAAATTAGTTTTTCCGGTGTTTTGTTAAATATTATAGATAGATAGATATCCCGGGACATTCTTTTACACGCGGCCATCTGATCCCAAACCAAGCAGAGCTTGTGCTATGGAAACCAGATAACTGATATACTACATATACTACGTTTTTTTCTAAATACATACATATATACACCCAGACACAGAACAAACAGACATGGTCATGCACACAAATATTTGTCCTGGGTGGGAATCGAACCCGCGACCTTCGACTTGGCAGTCAGGGTCGTTAACCACCACGCCAATTGGCCTGTCTTGTATTGTACTTACAGTGGTAACGGAGCTTTTCAAAAGCGAGTCCAACATGCCCTTATCTCTTTTCACTACAGGAACTTTGAAGTCACTTTTGACGTTTAACAATGCCATAGGAAATTGAGCTCTATCACTCAACAATAAGGTATATAACAGCTAGCAAACAGGTGACATGTCACAACACTGGTATGTAAATACGCGGCCGCGACTTGAATACTAATAAGATTAGGAAATACGCTTCCTTGATTATTATTGTAAATAAATTGGGAAGCAATATTTTCTATTTAAAATCAAATTGATTAAGAATATCGAATTAGGAAGATCGCTATCTTTCAGAACGTGGGGATGTGGTGTTGGAATTATATTATGACTAGCTGTCCCCCGCGGTTTCACACGCGTTTATCGAAATCATTTATAGCCTATAACCGACATATATACCTATATAGACCTATAGCTGACATAGAAAAGCTAATTAAATCATCACCAGCCTATATCGGTCCACTGCTGGACATAGGCCTCACCTATGGCACGCCACTGAGCTCGATCTTCAGCTCTTTGTTTCCAACCGCTGCCAGCCAGCTTGCGTCTATCATCGCTCCATCTAGCTGGAGGGCGCCCTACACTACGTTTACAGAGCCGTGGTCTCCACTCTAAAACACGTCTACCCCAACGGTTATCGGTTCTACGGCAGATGTGACTTTGGTTCTCTGACGGATGACTTCTTTTCGAATTCGATCCTTCAGAGAGACTCCGAACATAGCTCTCTTCATAGCTCGCTGAGCGAATTTGAATTGGTGAACCAGTATTAGAGTCAGACTGTTCATAAGTGCGTGCTTGCTGAGTTGCAACACCGGGAGCATCGCCGCGTTGTCGCTGAGACGTGAAGTTAAGTCTCATGTGCCTGTAATGTCACCGGGGCCGGACCTGTCTCACCGAAACTGTAATACAAGTGCGCTACTACATCACGGTGCGAGTAAGGTGGTAGTACTTCCTCTGACGAACTCTGCACTAAGAGCTCTACTACTCAAAATTTTAAAAATATTTTAATTAAATTTTCTAATAGGTATCTAATATTTTATGTTTTCGAGATTTAAAAATATATTTTGACAGCATTAAGAGTGTTATTAAAAACTCATCTTTATCTGTTAAGAGATAAGGTTCATCTATGTGATGACGCTCATGTAGCTTATCATAGAACCATAGAGTTCACTTTCTTATAATACTCATAACTGTGAAATTCTTTGAGTATTAATATAAATTAGATGCCAAATCGTACAATTTTATTTCCACCTTCATATTGTAATCCCTAAATCAACCTAGCTGGCGGGTACGATCTACCCGCGGGGGAGGGGCGACCCCCACCGTGAGTCGGGAAATGAACCCGCACTCGCTTCCGCTGTACTTCCGTTGCGTTGGACCCAGTACGGCGATACACAGTGGTAGAGGCCGGAATTAAATATAAAAATCATTCTGACATAATATGACCAGTGTTGCTAGTGCTACCAAATAACAAGGATTTGCCAGTGTCGGGTTTATTGTTAAGTGTAACTTAATTCAATTAATACAATTCACAGGTTAGTTGGCTTCGTGGTTAGACACTGCCTGCTACTCCATAGGTCGTGGGTTTGATTCCCAAGTAGGACAACCATTTCTTTGCTCAAATTTGTGTCTAAATCTATATATATTTGTATAATACAAAATAGGGTTCTTTTGACGCACCATCACCTCAAAACTACTGAACATATCGGGATGGGACTGCTACCATTCGACGCGGAATTTTTCCAAGATGGTTATAGGCTATATATGATATCCATAAACGGGAGTGAAACCGCGGGGAACAGCTAGTATACAATAGATGTATTTACAAGAGAAAAAAATTGCCTATGGGTAGTTACCTGGTTTTTATAGTAAAAATATGCTCTATTTAGTTTGTGGTCAGATGTGGGTCCTACACTAAGACTTTTGCCTATTTTCCGTAATACTTAGCGTAAGGACATGTTACATACCTTCATGCTGATGAAGCATCAGTCACGTAATGAATGTTGTGTTACTGTATACACTGTGTACTGTGTCATCGCCCAACTGCGCGATATATTGATGGGTTTTCTATCAATCTTTCAGTTTTAGATGTTATCTTACTGGATAATAAAGATGTATTGTATACTAGGCATTGCACGCTGCCTCACCTGTGTTTTTAGCTCCGTATAACTGTAATAATATCCTGAGTCATCCTTCACACGAAGCGCTTTGCAGCTTCCTTCCTCATGCGCACAGCTAAAGATTGGAATTCTCTCCCCTCGTCTGTGTTCCCAGATACATACAACTTGGGGCTCTTTAAAAAAAGAGCGAGCTCCATCTTTGGCCTCATCTTCACTTACCATCAGGTGAGATTGAGGCAAATCGCAATCCCGTCTGATATAAAAAAAAATAATCTGATCCCAAACTAAGCAGAGCCTGTACTATGGAAACCAGATAACTGATATACTACGTTTTTATTTTTCCAAACACATACTTAAATTGATATTTACACCCAGGGCCAGAATAAACAGGCATGTTCATGCGCACTCATGTCTGTCCTCTTAGTAAATCTTTAAAACTACGCAACGGATTTTGATGCCGTTTTTTTAATAGATAAAGTGATTGAAGAGGAAGGTTTTTATGTGTAATACATGTGACATCCCACAGGAACGCGGGTAACCCAACTACCTACATTACATTTTTTAGAGTAGTAGAGCTCTTAGTGCAGAGTTCGTCCGGGGAAGTACTACCACCTTACCCATTTCCGCCGTGAAGCAGTAGTGCAATTGTAATACTGTGTTTCGGTTAGAAAGGTAAGGGGGCCCGTGAAATTACAGGCACATGAGACTTAACAACTTCACGTCTCAGGGTCGACAACGCATTGGCGATGCTCCTAGTGTTGCAAATGTCCATAGGCGGCGGTGACCACTTACCATCAGGTGGACCGTCTGCTTGTTTGTCGGCCCAAGTGGCATAAAAAAAAAAAAAAAAAACACCCATGGTGTTGCAAATGTTCATAGGCGGAATCCATATGGTGAGCACAATGAGGTGGACCGTCTGTTTGTCGGCCAACTTGACATAAAAAAGGACGTTTAGACTAATCGTCTCAGATATTCTCAGACACGATTAGACGTAGAGTTTGTACAGGTTTATTCAAAACGGCTCTATTAATTTAGCTGATGTTCTTGCCAGTACTTCTCAGTTGAAAGGCTGTTGTAGACCTGAGGTAACAGCATTTAATTTTATACGTATATAATATATAGTAATGTATATAGATAGTAAAGAATAAAATATTTTCTTATATCCCTTGGGCCGACATACCTACAAGCAGACGGTCCACCTGTTGGTAAGTGGTCATCGCTGCCTGTGGACATTTGCAACACCAGGGCGATCGCCAATGCGTTGTCGGGCCTGAGACGTGAAGTTGTTAAGTCTCATGTGCCTGTAATTTCACCGGCCCCCTATCCTTTCTAATTGAAACACAGTAATACAAGTGCACTGCTGCTTCACGGCAGAAATGGGTATGTTGGTAGTACTTCCCCGGACGAACTCCGCACTAAGAGCTCTACTACTCAGAAAATTTTAAAAATCATGAAAATTATTCAATAAATTTTTAATTACACGATAAAAAAATTTAGTATATGCACAGGAATACCCCTATTAATACTTAGGGAGGTACTACCGATAGCTTAAGAAATGATTGAATGTTAATTATCTGTGACATCTCGTGTCAAATTGCCGAGACAAGAGATCAATGGAAAAGGAACATAATTAACAAGCAGGCCCCTCCTCTGATTGAGAAATTTTACACTAGAACCTTCCGGAAAAATTCTCTAAATGATGATGGAAACCGTCCCGAAATGTATTGCATAGTTTTAAAAATATTAACGGACTAACAGACTGAAAAGAGTTAATAAAGTTTTAAAGTTTTTTTTTTAATGTCAAGTAGACCATCTGATGGTTATTTGTCACTGCCGCCTATGGACATTGTTTTTATAACTAAATAGCTGTTCCCCGCGGTTTTACCCGCGTTTATCAATTTCATATATAGCCTATAACCATCTAGGAAAAATCCGCGTCGCATGGTAGCAGTCCCATCTTGATGTGTCCAGTAGTTTTGAGGTGAGGGTGCGTCGTAGAAATATATAATAATATATATGAATAGATAGATTAAATAAAAGCCTAAGTTTGCAACCTGCTTGAAATTAAAACTATATTTTAAAAAAGAAAACAAAAAAAAATTACCTACTGTCAGAAAATGGCGCGAAACGATTTTAAAATTCAGAACGCAAATTATTTCACTGGCGACATTGTCAAAGCCGCGGGCTCCGCTTTATTTTTTATAAATTCACCTCGCGATACTCCGCTATTTATAATAACAATGGAGCGTGATGACAATCAGACGTGACGCGTCACGCCGTGTCGCGACGTGTCGATCAAACATGATTTTGCAAATAAAAAATGGCGCGCCGAACTGAAATCCGTTGCCCGCGGTTATTTCACTTGATTTGTTTAAAATAAATTGAACAATAATTTTCCTCGTTAATCTAATGCTTTGAAAATCAATATAATAGCTTTATGAAAGCTTCCTTATTCTATTTACATTTTGATTTCAACTCAGGACAAACATTTGTGTGCATCAACATGTCTGTTTGTCCTGTGTTTGGATGTAAATACGTATCTAATAAATATTATATATATTAAATACAAATATCCCGGGTCATTTTTTACACGCGGCCATCTGATCCCAAACTAAGCAGAGCTTGTACTATGGAAACCAGACAACTGATATACTACATATGGTATTCAATAAATACATACTTATATAGATATTGACACCTAGACACAGAACAAACAGACATGTTCATGCACAAATGTTTGTCCTGGGTGGGAATCGAACCCGCGACCTGCGACTTGGCAGTCAGGGTCGCTAACCGACTGGCCTGAAAAAGTAGTAGTTACAGGGTTTTACAAAACTACCCGTAAAGCCGAAAGGAGGTTAAATGGGGCCTTATAACGAGTCCATTCACAATATTTAAGAACCGTAGTACCGTAGTACCGCTGCATAACGTACCCCGAAAAAATAAAAAAACTGATTTTTATGAATAAAAAATAGAAAAACTATTAAAGTAGACAATTATTAGGTAAAATAGGTACGTAGGCCTTTCTGATAAATAATCTGGTTCCCTGACATGACAGCTTACTAGGGTTGTTGGCTTTGATAATAATTAATTATTTTTAAGGGGTATTTTGTAACACGTTGTATGTAGTTTATCAGGTATTTGGTTTCTATAGTACAAGCTCTGCCTAGTTCGGGATGAAAATGATGTATGTATTTTAAACTAATCATGACTATAGTAGTTTTAAACGTTTGTAAAAAGCGAAAGTAGTCGATTTGAATTTGTTGAACGTTTGGAAAGCAATTAATAATCAGCCTTAGCAGAGTTTCTTGCCGGTTCTTCTCAGTTGAAGGCTGACTTCCGAACCGGTGCCAGCTTTTACCCCATAAGTGCCCTAGTAAAAAGCTTTCAATCGTTTAATTTGGAACTATTTTGACATTGATATCTTTGCTACATTGATATCTGTATAGATTTAGCTACAGTTGGACCCAGTAGGTGGAGCTGTTGTCGTTTTTTTTATTTTATGAGTATTTTAAAAAAAAATTGGATCATGTGGCGCCGTACATTTTTTTAAGGGATTTTTTATGGTCGTGCTTTGAAATTCTGATCCGAAACCATTTTGTGTGATGAAAAACAAATGAATGATAAACACAATGTATGCTATTCAAAAGTGATTGATGAATAATTAAAATGTTTCCCTGTTATACTAAAGTTTCACTTCTATCGTGTCTTTACTACTCACCCTGTTTTTTATCACACCCAAAAGTGTTTCTTTTATGGCCTTACATAGACAAAAAGTCAGCAAGTATTATAGATTAAAAAGCTATTTAAATTTAAAACTGATACCAATAATGTTACATATGTAATCCACGCACTGTACATTACAAATCCCTCCATACCTCCGGTATTTAGCCGCGTTACATCGCTGAGTGCAGATAATGTCTTTGTTAAATATTTAGCGCGCCAGTCAGGGTTGCCAGGGGTATATTTCAAGTATATACTTTCGGTAAATTAAAAAAAATGTGAGACAAACTTTGTGGTAATCAAAACAGGCTTTTGCTCTGGAGCTTTACCTGCGTTCCTGGGATGAATAGTATACTATTATTAATTACTAGCTTCCCCCGCGGTTCTACTTGCGTTCCTGAGGGTTGTCACATTTTCCCGGGATTAAAAGTAGCTTACATGTTATTTTTAAGTTACTTCTCTTAGTGAAATAATATTATAAGTCGGATGACTTCTTTAGGAGTTAGCCTCTTACATCTAAACCTACAAACACTACATCTTTATATTATTAGTGTAAATACAGACACAGAACAAACAGACATGTTCATGCACACAAATGTTTGTACTGAGTGGGAATCAATTCTGACGATTAATTTAAGACTTACTTACTAACAATAAGTACACTGAAAGAAGTATGGTACAGAAGTTGATTCTTAAATAAAGGCAATTTCTTCCTGGCAACCATTGGATGGAAAGAATTACATAGGAAAATGGAAACGTACTATAAAAGTATTTAATAAAAATTGAATACACCCTGTCCGGCGGTCGGCGAGGTAACACGTCTGTGGTGCTCGTGCGTCGAGTCAGTGACAGCGGGTCTAATACGTGTTGGAGATGCTTCGTGTAGAAGCGAAGCATTTCTTGTTGAGTTTCCTTGTTTGGGACTTGACAGAGAAGGAGATCCAGCAGAATTAGTTACTAGATATTTGTTCTTGTATAAACTTTGTAGAATTTTTAAAATTTGTTCTGGCAACCCTAACGTCAGCCCCGATACGGGCCGGGGTCGACGCTCTCCCCCGGGACTGCAGTGATTCCCGTAGCGAGTCCCGGGGGAGAGAGGCCGTTTTGTTATTTAACGGGTTGTTGTTTTTGGATAAATCTTATGATTCTAAATGTACCTTGATTCATAATTAATTTATACTATGGAGGCCATTTGACGTTTATGTATGTCATAGAAGAATGAACTTTAGTGGTTTTGATATAAGGTGCTAGTTGCAAAAGTGAATGTTTGAACTGGTAAGTCAAATCGGCAACTTTTAATAAAATGTCAAAATGATTTTCTATGGAGTTTAGTTTGAACACCAGAACATCGCCAATACGTTGTCGACCCTGAGACGTAAAGTTGTTAAGTCTCATATGCCTGTAATTTCACAGATTTCAAATGGGTAAAGTGACATGACTGCCTGCCTCTTCGGGGAAAATTTGCGTGAAGATGTATAGTAATTTATTGATTCATTATGTCCTAATGTAATAGGACATCAGGTATTTTCAATTAAGAAATGGCGGGTAAAACCGCGAAACGGAAGTTAGTATATGACATCGCAAACAAGATACAAGATGAATGCTGCGTAATTGTGAATTCCATTATAAATTTAGTTCTTGCGATGCAAGTATTTGGCACAAACATGCTTCGTATAAATAGACATATGGGGAATACCGCACACGCGGGCTCTGGTCTCAAACTAAGCAGAGCTTGTACTGCGGACACCAGACCACTGATATACTACATATACTACTTTTAAGATACATACTTATATAGTTAGATATTGACAACCAGACACAGAACAAACAGACATGCACAATAAAATAAATAAAAAATAAATGTTATGTAATCAACCTAAGGTCGTTTCTAAAAAAATCCAACTAAAAAATAAATTTGAATTAAGAATAGTGTAAATAAGAAAAAAAATTATTTTATTGTAAAAAACGCCTGCGGTGCACGGTGTCTATAGTTATAAATATTTTATTGACAGATATGAGTAGAAGGATTATCATTTTGATAATATCTTAAATCGCACCCCGCGCTTTCTTCACAATAAATTATGTACTTTTTTTTCTTATTTACACTATTCTCAATTTAAATTTATTTACTATTTTTTTGTTAAATTTTCTATAAAACCGTGTTTTTTCCTTTTTTTTTTAACTATGTATTATATAATTTTCATTTTTTAGTTAAACAGGCTAATCGTGGTTATCGTAGTACGGATAACGGGTTAATAACATAATAGTAACTGTTTAAAATATTGAATTGTCATCGGTCCTCGATAAATCTACAAAGTTTGAATGAAATCTGACCGTTTAAAGCGGGTCAAAAACGCGCCCAAAAGAGTCGGTTACAAACATACAGGTGAAGCTAATAAAAAGCGTGTAAAAACAACCTTCCGAGCCGGTAATAGAGTCTGACTATTCAGAAGTGCTTGTAAAGGCGTATTTGAATAAAAATATTTTCATTTCACACTGGTTTGTCCTGGGTGGAAATCGATACCATGAGTTGCTATCGCAACTTACTTTAGTCACTAGCGAGTAAACTACTATCGATACAATATTTCTCGATGGCAACTGTCAAATTTGTGACTCATGGTACCGAATTTCTATAGCAATGCTTAAAAAACGTTACTCGCTAGTGTTTACATTTCGATAGGTTTTGTACCTATCGACTCGTACTATCGATTTTAGTTCTTTAGGTGACCGCTAGTGGCGCTGTACACATTTGCCATAGAAATGCTTTACGCCGTCGC
Organism: Habrosyne pyritoides; assembly: GCA_907165245.1. Taxonomy (NCBI): domain Eukaryota; kingdom Metazoa; phylum Arthropoda; class Insecta; order Lepidoptera; family Drepanidae; genus Habrosyne; species Habrosyne pyritoides. The sequence goes on from OU015615.1 coordinate 6,666,401, forward strand.
TAGCGAGTACGTACGTTAAAAACTCATGGTAAAGGTACTGTGGCGTGGCAGTCGGGGTCTCTAACCATCGAACCAAATTGATCGAGTACTCTGTTAACAATCAAACACGCTGCCATTTTAGAACCTTGTGACCGGTTAAGGATTAATGAATACATCAAAGTTTGTACTTATATGGATAGCGTTGACTTGGACTTCCCAGAGCAATGATCTTAGAGTTAATTGTCATTTGATTCTAAGCAGGTACGATAAATTGTAGAAGTTAATTAGTTAGAAATAGTTTTTTAGAGTAGTAGAGCTCTTAGTGCAGAGTTCGTCCGGGGAAGTACTACCTCCTTACCCATTTCTGTCGTGAAGCAGTAGTGCACTTGTATTACTGTTTCGGTTAGAAAGGTGCGGCCGGTGACATTACAGGCGCATGAGACTTAACAACGCGACAACGCGGCGATGCCCCTGGTCTTGTAAATGTCCATAGGCTGTAACCATTTACCATCAGGTGAACCGTCTGCTTGTTTGTGAGGTAATGTGGTAAAAAAAATATTGTGAACCGCAATCTTTTTGTGTGACAATAAATAAATGGATGATAAGCACAATGTATGCTATTCAAAAGTGATTGATACTACTTCCTTACTTACATTAAAACCTTCCTCTTGAATCAATCTGTCTATTGACGAAAACCGTACCAAAATCCGTTGCGTACTTTCAAAGATCTAAGGGTACAGACGACGGTAAGCAACTTTGTTTTGTAATAGGTATGTAGAGAAGCGGCCAAGTGTGGGGATTTAATTTTCTTGTTTATTCTTTATTTGTTGTTACAGTGGCCTTAGTAGAACAGAATCTTTGATAGATATCCGTTGGCAGATGGACGGACGGAGGGACTTTTTTTTTTTTTTTTTTTTGAATGGACGAAGGTGTTAGCCTCAGATGGCTCTGACACCCTTACGCGGACAATATCGGTGAGCGCTTAGGGCTCTCAACCGAAAAGGACGGAGGGACAGCTGATCCTTAGTAATTGTAGCCTGAAAATTGCCGTTAGGTACGTAAGCGCTTCAGTTGAGAACGGCTGGACCGATTTGGTTAATGTTCGCAGTTTAAGAAAGGTTTATTTTAAAAGAAAAATTTAAAATCGGAAAATTTTGAAATTTCATCAAACTGAACGTGTATTCAAATTCAAATATTTTTATTCAAATAGGCCTTTACAAGCACTTGAATAGTCAGACTCTAACTCCGGTTCGGAAGGTTGTTTTTTACTGAGAAGAGCCGGCAATAAACTCAGCAATTATTCTTTTTAAAAACGATCGTAGATTTATTGCAAAATATTTATTTAGTCTCACTGACAAAACCTGTGTGTTATCGCAGAAGTGAAGAATTATTAAACAAAAACTAAAGCTGACCAGCCCCCACAAGCAGCTCCTGTTCACAAGCATGACGCATGTGGCAGCCATCGCACTCCTCACCATATTGTAGGGAAGTGAGCGACCCGCCACACAATTCTTCTATCACATCTTGAATTAAGGTCATGATTTTCTTTATTTTATCAATTTATGCTTTATATATATTACCCGGGATAACAATTATCCTATATGTGAATCTAGGTTATAAACTATCTATGGTCCAAATGTATGGTTTCATTCAAATCCACCGAGTCGTTTTTGCGTAACGTGTAACAAACATCGTTACAATATTTGTATACATTCAACACACGACCTCTTGATCCCAAACTAAGCAGAGCTTGTACTATAGAAACCAGATAACTGATATACAACACTACTTTTTTAGCTACATACATACTTATAGATATTTTTATACAACATGGACCGGCAAACAAGCATACGGTCCACCTGATGGTAAGTTGTCACCGCCTATGGACATTAGCAACACCAGCATCGTCGCGTTGTCGCTGAGACGTGAAGTTAAGTCTCATGTGCCTGTAATGTCACCGGCCGCACCTTTCTAACCGAAACAGTAATACAAGTGCTCTGCTTCACGGCGTGAGTAAGGTGGTAGTACTTCTCCGAACGAACTCTGGACTTAGAGCTCTAATACTCAGAATTTTAAATTTACATCCAGCCACAGAACAAACAGACATGTTCTACAGTTCATACACACAAATGTTAGCCCTGGCGTGGCAGTGAGGGTGTCGAAGCAAGCCGAGTGGCGCGACAAATGAAATGATCTGTGTTTGTTGTTTAGTTAACAAAAGACGTAGACAATACGTGTGTGGACGCGGCAGGTGGCGCCCCCGGTGGAGCATTAGCTAATTGAGCGGCCATTGTGGCCAGTGACGTCGCATCCGGGGGACAAATACTTATTTAGGTAATTATTGGTTAGTGACAAAGTTTCGAAGCTTTCGGAAGCTTAAGTTTGGGGATTAAATAAATATTTCAACTTGTTTATTTTATTGATGAGCCTTGTTGCACATATTAGGGGCTTGAATAAATAATACATTTTTGGAAGTGAAACTTCTTATGGGAGGGGAAATTGTGATCTGCAACCTTTTTTAGTGACGAAAAATAAATGAATGATAAATACAATGTATGCTATTATTTGTTATTTATACCGCGTACATCGAGGGACTGGAATAACTTGCCTGCTGCGGTCTTCCCGTCCAATTATAATTTGGGTGTCTTCAAGGCTAGAGTGAATAGGCTGTTAATAAACTAGTGCGCCTCAACATCTAAGATTGCATCACTGCTTACCATCAGGTGGGATCGCAGTCAAGCAAAGGTTCATATTATAAAAAAAATGCTATTTATAAGTGATTGATGAATAAATTATAATGTTAAATTAATACAAAAGTTTCACTTCTATCATTTTTTATCACATACAGTTTTTGTTTGTTTTTGGAGCATTTGTGTATTAATATGTATATGGGTGTAAATAACCATAATATATAAGTATATACCTATATAAAAAAAGTATCTAGTATATGTAGTATATCACTTATCTGGTTTCCATAGTACAAGCTCTGCTTCGTTTAAGATTGAACAAACGTGCGTAAAGAATCTCCCGACATATTTATTCTTACATATTCAATACACTGTTAAGTTACACTTCGATACAACATAACTCCATATTGGGAGATACATCAGATCCCTTGGGAATGCGGGCGATGCCCCATCCAGTAGCTACATACTTTAAAAACCCTAATAATTTAAAATTAAATTATTCATAACCGTAAAAAGTGCATCAGACCCTTTTGTAATAATTAATAAGTTAACTAGATAAGTTTAAAGTCAAACAGCAGCAATCCCTCTCGATATTTGAGAGGTTAAATGCCCGCAATTGACTGAAGTATTACTGCGCCCTGCGGCTGTACACAGTACTTAAAGAAATAGTAGTTAGGCAACAAATAAATAATCAAAAAGCGGCCAAATAATAAGCGGTTCCATTTGACGTTATATTTAAAAAATATCAAAACCATAAAATCAGTTTTGACTCGCGAAGGGCACTTATGAAGGTCAAATTTAAAGTTGCTGGAGCTACCACCGGTTCAGAAGTCAGCCTTCAACTGAGAAGAACCGGCAGAAACGCAGCAAGGTTACTTATTTATTTCTTTTAATACATTTTATCTAATCTTTATGGCAATTTTTTTATCTCATGTTATTATTTTTTATATTTAAAATATACGAAATGAAAAACAAAAATACATAACAATATAATAATTTTGAAAATAACAATATTTACAACCTAAAATTCTATAATCAAACCACGGTTAAATATGCTGCCGGAAATTGCATTACTGTTTATACTGTACTGTGTGTTGCAACCCTTTCTATGGGCGGTAGACAGCCCGGCGGCCATTTTGTGCAATTACACGCTCGTCGCCTCTCATTACACATTCATAACAATCATTTACTGATAAGCTTTCCCCGGGAATTTTACGAAGGGTTACTATGCTTCGCTGTCCAAGAGTAATTTGAGGTCCCCGGGAAATAACATAGTTCCCCGACTATTTTTATAAACCCGCAAAAAAATTGAAAGATCGACCTGAGTATGTCAGTTCCTAGGGGAAGTTGAGAGTTTCCCGGGGAAGTTGAGTTCCCTGGGGAACTGTTGCCAACATTCAAACCGTATCACAGCTCAGTTCGATGAAGTGTTTCATCATGCCAAAATAATTTACAATCATAATAGAATTACGGAAACTTATACGAAAATATATTTGTACAACAATCTACAGCATTTTACTTGACATTTTTTATAAATACAGGTTGTTACAAAACTACCCGTAAAGCCGAAAGGAGGTTAAATGGGGCCTTGTAACGAGTCCATTCACAATATTTAAGAACCGTAGTAACGCTGTATAACATACCCAAAAAAAAAAAAAAAAACTGATTTGTATGAATGAAAAATAGTTTTTTTTTTTAAATGGACAATTATTGGGTTAATTAAGTACGTGGGCCCTTCTGTTAAATAATGTGATTCCCTGACATGACAGCTTACTAGGCTTGTTGGCTTTGATAATGAATTATATTTTTACGGGGTATTTTGTAACACGTTGTATATTTACTTGATTTATTTTATTAAATAACACTGTGAGAGATATTTTGTTCAGTAACTATTAGTTTAGTTGGTAGGTAGGTACTTATTGTTGACTTTTACAAAAGGTAGTTCCTAGAGATTTACATAATATTCCAAAAAATATCAATCAACTGAGAAGAACCGGCAAGAAACTCAGCAGAGACATTTGAATTAAAACAAGAACAATACTATTTGTCTCTCGCGGTTTTACCCGCGTTCCCAAAATAAAAAGTAGCCTATATCCCGCTCCATACTATAGGCTATGCATTTGTCAAATATCACCAAGATGAGTTCAGTCGTTTAGCCGTGAAACAAAACAACCTATTCCCCGCGGTTTCACCCGGTTTCCTGAATGATGTCACACGTATTATACTGTAATAAAATTAAATGAAGTTAATGTGGTATAAGTATGTATTTGTATTAAGTGTCATAGTTTTAAAGTTCTTGTTATTATATGAATAGTAGGCTAATAATGAAATATTTAAAAATGTTATTCACCTGCGCGACTTTAAGTGCATGCTGTGTTCTTCCTTAAGTAATGTGACACTTACATATAAGTGTGGCTTTGTTATTGTTTATCTTTGTAATGGTGTACTCGTTGTTGAAGAACCAAGTCAATAAATAAATAAGTAACTATACATATAAACCTTCCTTGAATCATACTGTCTATTGATGAGAACCGCATCAAAATCCGATGCGCTGTTTAAAAGGTCTAAGCGCACAACGGGAAGCGTTTGTTTTCTACTATGTATAGTTAGGATCGCGGGACGGGGCAGGAGTTCCGCTCGCGTCCCGCGCCCGTCCCGCGCCCGTCTCGCTCCCGTCCCGCGCCGAGTTATAAGTAGATAAACAAACACATTGTGCACAAACATCCGCCTCTCCCCGCGGCACTGTTTGTAGTGTATTCTGCTCCGAATCGGATTTTATTAAAATTTTAATAAAACATTATTTGTACAAGTCATTATTTCACATCACCTTACTCAGGAGTGTGTATCGTTTAGGGAATGAGGGAGCGTGTAATTTTATTACAACTAGCTGTACCCCGCGATTTTACCCGCGTTTCCGAGGGATATGAGCTATAGCTTTCCGCCAGCGGCTCTGCCCGCGTGAACTATATATTATATCGTGCCCAGCAGTGGGATAGCATATAGCCTTCCTCAATAAATGGGCTATCTAACAGTATAAGAATTTTTCAAATCGGACCAGCAGTCCCTGAGATTAGCGCGTTCTATCAAACAAACATACAGACATTTCAGCTTTATACATTAGTATAGATTAAACAAAGTGTTGAAGTCTTTTCATTAATATTAATATTTGTGTCTGTTACATCTTCATCAATTATTTAGAGTATATTCCGCGGTTCGCCTAATCAGTGGAATTATGTATTGTCCATACTAACTTTCAACCCCAATTTCACCCCCTTCAAGATAATGTTTTGTGACATAAGTATGCATATGTCCTTCTCCAGGATATAATCTATCACCTTGCTAATTTTCATTACGATCCGATGAGCAGTTTAGCCGCGCGGTTTCACCCGCCATCTAGATGGATGTAACATTTTCCCAGCACAAAAAGTATCCTATGTTATTTCTAATACCTCCAAAAATATGTGTACAAAGTTTCATGATGATCGGTTAAGTAGTTTTCGCGTGAAAGCGTAACAAACAAACTAAAATTCATGATTTGTTAGAAATCTAGCAATGCTGCTGGGATCTTTCTGTAAACACTGCCAAACGAAGCCAATGGTCCGAACTTACTTTTTAGTGAAATAAAGGACTCATGAAATAAAACAATACAGTCAGATAACTGGTGTTTGACTATCCTCTGATTTACTTTAATTTAGACCTTGCCTTGAAAAAGTTAACATAAAAAAAAATAAAGCTACAAACAGCTATGTTTACACATTTATTTACACCTCGTTTTAATCGTCATTAAATAGGCAAGTTTTTTTAATACAGGCTCATTTTTTGGAAGTACATTTTTTTTAAAGGGGACATCCATTAATTACGTGAGGTGATTTTGGCGATTTTTCGACCCCCCCACTCCCCTTGGTGAGATGTCGTGATATTTTTCTCGACCCCCTCCCCCTGCCTCCAATCTCACGTGAGATTTGCTACTGACACTATATGGTGCTCGCACACCGCGATGTATATTATCATAAGTATACGATTAGCCACATGTGAAAAAAAAATTTTTTTACCTATTCTTTTCTCTCAATTTTACACTGTTTCTTACTAATAAAAAAAATTACGTGATATTTGCCGAGACCCCCACGTAAGCTTCGGTGAGATTTGGCTCGACGCCCTCCTAAATGGCCTCACGTAATTAATGGACGCCCCCAAAGTAAGGTTTAAAAGTTACAAATAATTTTACGCGAGACTAAAAAGATATAGCTATCATAAAAGCACTTTTGTAGCGATGATACATATCCTAGAAGCTACTAAACACCATTTATTGTTTTAAAATAGGTAGCCATTTTACTCTAATTGCTTATTTACCACAAATTTTGTATTTTTTTCAAAAAACACACAATTAGTCATAACTTTTAAGGAGATCAAGTAAGTGCTCTGTCGCAAAGATATTTTTACTGCAAATAACCCCAACTATCGCCCTGTTTCGTTGATCCACGATTTTTTACTGTTTTACACACGTCTCAGCCGAGAATCTACAGTTCGACCTACAAGTACCGATGCCATCTAGTGGCAGTAATTCGCGACAACTTTCTGTAGAGAACAAACCTTTTTAGTGTGTATTACTAACCAAATACCGGCGCGACCCCGCTTCATTGGCAATTATATAAATGGACACTCGACTTAATAAACTTGTGTAGAATTTCTCGATTACTAGTCCAAGGTTTGATTCCCTTTTGTACGATAAATGAATTACACATATTAAGATCGCCTTTTGTACGAGAAATGAGTATATAAGTCGGAGAAATAAAATGAACAGTATTTTACAAAAGAAAACAGTATTTTATTTTTTTGGCCTTGCAAAACCATATTTTTTGGAGCTTCTTGCACAATTTAACAATTTATTATCATTTTTTAAATATTCATTAGTCTCTCCACTATTATCTATGAAAATGTGAAAAGTATTAACAAATGAAAAAAAGTGGTAATACATATACCGCAGTGGTAATTTATATGTACACTAACTGTTCCCCGCGGCTTGACCCGCGTTCCAGAGACATTACATATTCTCGAGATAAAAAGCCTATGCGCCATACCTCATTATAATACCTATGTGCCTCTCATCCAGGTCCGTTCAGCCATTCTGGCGTGATTGAATAACAAATATTCATCCAAACAAACTCTCGCATTTACAGAAGTAAAATCTGTTTAGAAAACATGTCATATAGGCAGATGGCCCACCTGATGGTAAGTGGTCACCGCCTATGGACATTAGCAACACCAGCATCGCCGCGTTGTCGCTGAAACGTGATGTTAAGTCTCATGTGCCTGTAATGTCACCGGCCGCACCTTTCTAACCGAAACAGTAATACAAGTGCTCTGCTTCACGGCGTGAGTAAGGTGGTAGTACTTCCCCAGACGAACTCTGCACTAAACACGCGGCGGAAGAGACGGCGTTAATGCCCACTACATAGGACTTACAAATATCTTCAGAGGAAGGTCTTGCTACTCAGAGCTCTAACCCTTCAGAGATAATAGGCGTGAAGATTATGTTTTGTATCAAAACTTCAACAAACTATCGCAAGTCATTTAGATTACCAGTGCGTGCCTCTCTACGAGTAGAAGTTAGTTGAAGTACTTAACGAAACTGAAGAATATTACGCAAAAATTAATAATAAATAAATAATTAAATAACCCAAGACATTCTTCACACATGGTTACCTGATCCCAAGTTAAGCAGAGTGTACTGCTTGTAGTATGGCTACCAGGTAACTGATATACTACTTTTTTAAATACACACTTATATAGATATTTACACCCCGACATAGAACAAACAGACATGTACATGCACAAAAATGTTTGTCCTGGGAATCGAACCCGCTACCTTTGGTTTGGCAGTCAGGGTCTCTAACCACCAAGCCAACTGGCCCGTCAAGGTTATAATAAGGTTTTATTATTATTGTACTGAACCCTCCGCGAGAAAGACCCTCAAACACAAAACAAAACTAATAAAGTAAGTACTTCCAAAAAACCACATTTCGAAGTTCACTCGAACATCTCGCCTTATTGAGTTCATGATAGAATTGCGTCTTCAAAATACCGCTCACAGCGGGGGGCCGCGCCTTGTGACGTCACACGGGGGGCAGGGGGAGGGGTGTGCGGTGAGATCAAACGTGACAAGTGTCACTGACATGCAACAGGGTTAGGGTGACCATGTGTCTAAAATCCTACTAATAATTTTATACAAAACAAATATCTAGTAACTAATTCCGCTGGATCTCCTCTGGTGTAGAAGCGTGGCACGTGTCCTGGTATCTGGGACAGGTGTCGATTTCCTGTTGAGTTTCCTTGTTTGGGACTTGACAGAGGAGATCCAGCGGAATTAGTTACTAGATATTTGTTTTTGTATGATCTTACAATGGCTTTCCGAAAGTCGCGCTGAGTCAATTAGATATGATATCTAATACTAATATTATAAATGCGAAAGTTTGTGACACTGTCACGCAAAAAGTAATGAACGGATTTGACTGAAATTTGGCACATATATAGAGCATGCTCTGGAATAACATATGGAATACTTTTATCCCAGGAAAAGGTTACATCCCTCGGGAACGCGGCTGAAACTGCGGGTGACAGCTAGTATTAAAAGTGCGAAAGTTTTTATAGATGTTTGTTACTCTTTCACGCAAACAGTTATTAACGGATTTCGATAAAACTTGCCATATAGATAGTTTATAACCTGCATTAAAACATGATACATTGTATGCGTATGTAGGATAATCATCGGAACCACGGCGCCTATTCTAAAATTTCTTTTGCACTTTGAAAGTTGCATTATTCCGGGATACCTTAGAAGCCTCGGGAACACGGGTGAAACCGCGGGATGGACAACTAGTTATTAGTATACCTTTAACTGAAATTTTAAATTCAAAACTGTGTTCATCGGTTTTTTGGATTGTCCTTATTTCAAGCATTAACAGAGCAACGAATCGACGGGATCTTTTGCATATTTACTTTAGAACTACGTGAGACTAACTTTGTTTGTTACTTAATACTTCAATTGTGCGACAAATCGCGATGAAATTTAGAACACAGGTAGTTGATAACATGGAGAGCGATATAAAATACTTTCACTCCACAATAATAAATGACGTAATAAAAACCAAGAAACAAATTTATTAATATTTAAAATAAACATTAAATATAGATAGATTCATTTGAGCACGGAATAGATAAATAAATTATTTATTTATCCTACTTTTTTAATACTATTAGATACCACAATACCAGATTATGGCGTATTTTGTGGACACCCTACTCGACCAGACACCCCGCAGTGCGCGAATCAAAAATATTGTTACCTTTACCTTTAACATTAAAACCAACTTACTACATACACCCCGATCATTGCATTATGAACCGTAAATCTCTACGAATAAGAGTTCCACAGCAGCATTTACATACCAACTTTTAATACACACTACAAACATATCTGCCATTGTATTATAATCCTTATTTCCATCTCATAAGAGCTATGACATAGTTATGGAATCGCAAGTGCGTTTGTTTGCGGTGATAAGGATGTCTCGAGTCGTTTAAGTCGATTATAGGATGAAAAGATTGATTTTAAATGATTGACAGTTCGGTTATAACGAATTTTGTACAATATTGTTGCTGTATTTGAGTCTTTGATGATGAAGATTCGTATTTATTGATTTCAAAGTAATTTATTTTATATTTTGTAAGTGTTGCAAACAAAATCTATTTATTAAGTTTTATTTTGGCCAGTGTCGAGTTTATACTAAAAATACTGTCAAGTCAGATGGAATCTGTACTATCTAGTCAAATGGTGGCCGTTACAAGCTTTCTAAGGGAGTTACAGACAACTAAAAGTCAAATGCTCATTTCGCTATGGTAGGTACTTGCATTGATATTCATTTGATGGCCGGTCACCGAAATAAGCCAATATACGATTATATTATTTGTATAGTGTACCCGTGAAGGAAGACAGTTACACTTTCGATAAATATTATAAACTAGCTGACCCGACAGACGTTGTCCTGTCTGAACTATGAACATTGAATTCGAATCTTTTGATTGAATCGACTGTGAACTGTGCACTAAGAAATTATAAATTTATTATTTTTTCAATATAACTCGGACATGCCTCTAGTTTAAACGATATTGGCAGCGCGCATTCTGTCAATTGCGCCAATTGTCAAACGACTGACAATAATGTCAAACAGGTTACATTAAAAATGTTTATAATGTTAAAAGCGCCAGTAAAGTGGTTAAGTTATCTTAATTTTTCTAATTTTCAATAAACTTTGTTATTTTTTCTTTCATTCTTATGAAAGAAAAAAATAACATTACCTTCTCCTGACAACAATAAACACAACAAAAAAATAATTAGCGAAATCGGTCCAGCCGTCCATGCGTGATGCCGTGACCAAGGGAAATAGGGATTCATTTATATATAGTTACATTTTCACGGCTAAATTACAGAACCGTTCATGCTCAAAGGCAAACGATTTACCCCTGGAACGCGGATGGAACCAAGGATTAGCCATTAGCTTATATTAGAATAAATACAGAAACCTAGTACTTACCAGTTTGGATACAAGATGGTCATCGAACCATCAATGAGCTACGCTCTGAAAGCAGCCGCACTAACCAAAGCAAATAGGTCAAAGCTAAGACGTTACGAGCGCATGATAGTGCGGACAAAACAGAATATACTAAAGCAGCCCAAGGAATTTACTCGATTGATGAGACCGACAGCGAAGCAGAAAATGACCTGGGACACCCTCAAATGCACGAGCCATACTTGCTGAGATCTAGCATAGGACATTAATGAAAAACAACGACTACCGAAGAACGAATGAAAACAACCTAAGTAAAGGAAAACCAAAAGAAAATCGAAGGCATTAACGCCCACTCAACACCGAACAACATTCATCAACGCTCATCCTTGTCAGCGATACCCGTCTTAGCTACTATCCAATATTGGCTACAGGCTGAACAGTCGGTCAATTGTGGTCAGCTGGTTGCGGTTGGCTGGCCGTCCTTTCCTATCCCAGAGCGTGTCACTCCCCTAGGCCACGCGCTCCTCGGTGTATCCATGGCTACTCCGATACAACTATTGTGTTATATAGTTGTATCGTGGCTGATGCTTGAATGGTTGTATAGGACATGGGTCGGTCGTTGTACTGGCTGAGTGTAGTGCTAAATCATCATCAATCATCATCATCATCATCATCATCATCATCATCATCATCATCATCATCATCATCATCATCAAACCTAGTACTTACCAGTTTGGATAACCCGTTAGAAAGCTCCAGTGCTTTATGGATTCTTCTTTCTTCCGTTTGTTTAAATAATTAGAACTCTGATAAAAGTTTCACTTTTAAATGTAAACTTGTCACTTTTCGGTCGTTTATTATATTAAACACAATTACATCGCACAGAGGAATAGCTAGACAAAGGGTTCCATAACGGCAATTAATTAGACGATAACTTCACAACATAGTATAAAACAAAGTCGCTTTCTCTGTCCCTATATCCCTATGTATGCTTAAATCTTTAAAACTACGCAACGGATTTGGATGCGGTCTTTTTAATAGATAGAGTGATTCAAGAGGAAGGTTTTTATCTATAATACATGTGACATCCCACGGGAACGCGGGCAAAACCGCGGGGGACAGCTATGTAAAAGAAGAAGTACCTGAACGAATATAGTTATAGTTATAAATAGAAATCCTTAGAGTTACATTTCTAGTAATAATTCTAATCGATGTACTAAGTAACTTAGACACATAATAAATCTGGAGACGTTGCGTTTCTGTTCGTTGAACATTTAGAGATAAATTATCTATTTACATTTTATATTCGAGTTAAAGGGTATCTTACAGAACGCATTTCTAGCAATTTATCATTTTTTGTCTTTGTTTGAATGTTTGTATGTGCACGCATCACGTGGAAACTACCAGTTTAATTTGACAATTTATTTTTCTGTCTAATAGACTAATTCTTGAGAAAGGTTATAAATTATATAACATTACACTATGACCCTAAAATACCGAGCAAAAAGAAAAATAAGAAAGAATCCGCGCGGGCAGACGAAACTTTTTGTTAACATCTACTAACAACTCGACAGGCCAGTTGGCTTGGTGGTTAGCGACCCTGACTGCCAAGTCGAAGGTCGCGGGTTCGATTCCCACCCAGAACAAACTTTTGTGTGCATGAACATGTCTGTTTGTTCTGTGTCTGGGTGTAAATATATATATATATATATATATATATATATTTAGAAAAATAAAAAAAGTAGTATATGTAGTATATCAGTTATCTGGTTTCCATAGTACAAGCTCTGCTTAGTTTGGGACCAGATTTATTTACTAATATTATAAATGCGAAAGTTTGCATGTATGGATGTTTGTTACTCTTCCACGCAAAAACTTCCTAACGGATTTGGATGAAACTTGGCACATATATAGAAAATACCCTGGAATAACACATATGATACTTTTTGTGCCGGGAAATGTTACATCCACCGGGAACGCGGGTGAAACCGCGGGGGACAGATAGTAAATATACTTTATTATTCGGTGAGTATCGTGTTTGCGAAATTCCATAACGTGCCAGTCATACAAAGTACTGTCGCATTGTTATTTAACACTTAAGTCATTAAAATTCATCGCCACACGTCAGTTTAGGCCCTAGAAAGGCACTTATGGAGGTCAGAGCTATGTAAGTTATGATTTGTTTGAAAGTCAGCGTTTTATTGAGAATAAGAACTTTTACAAGTAGTTGAGTTCGTCCGGGGAAGTACTACCACCTTACTCGCGCCGTGAAGCAGTAGTGCACTTGTATTACTGTTTCGGTTAGCAAGGTGCGGCCGGTGACATTACAGGCACATGAGACTTGACTTCACGTCTCAGCGACAACGCGACGATGCTGGTGTTGCGAATGTCCATAGGCGGTGACCACTTACCATCAGGTGGACCGTCTGCGTGTTTATTGGATTAACTGTCCTAAAAAAAGGTAATAATAGAAGAGAAAACACAAGAAACTAATTAATCAGATTATATTAATCGTCTGTAGAGTACAAGTCTTTCTTGAAAAAAATAAACAATACTAGAAATAAACATAACTTCTGCTTCGAAAAGTGCAAGGTTTATTTTTAGAACTTCTATAATAAAAGCTCTCTGTTCTTTGATTGTTGTTTTTTCTTTTTTTAGCCATTACACTCGATAGTAAAAGTTGCTAATTTGACATGTCAGTCAACATCACTATTTTCATAAATGTTTTTTAATTTTTTTGAGTTAGTTATTATACTATTCGTGACGGAGATAAATCCAACAAAACAAAGATCATTGAAATCGGTGCAGCCGTTCTTGGGCTATAAATGGTGTAACTAACACGACTCTGTTTTATATATATAATATAGTATAGCCTAGTATAGACTAGCTGTCTCCCGCGGTTACACCCGCGTTTATCGATATCTAATATAGCCTATAACCATCTAGGAAAAATTCCGCGTCGAATGGTAGCAGTCCCATCCCGATATGTTTAGTAGTTTGAGGTGATGGTGCGTCATAGGAACCCTTTTTTCCTTATATACAGATAGAAGATAGATAGATTAATAATATAATTGTTCATCTAAATTCGATAGGTATGCAATTTCAAGGAAAACTTTGCCATTAACTATTATATCTTATTAGACGTCCGTTTGACCATAATCTCACCAGGCAAGTGATCATGTGGCCGGATGTGGTGAACAATGATTAATGATGATAAAACAAACAAGTATTTTATATCATAACTAGCTCTCCCCCGCGGTTTTTCCCGCGTTCCGGAGGTCTGTAATACGCGAACTGTCAAACGCGCGCAGTTAAAATAGTTGTAATTCTTTAATATTCTCGCATTGTCTCAGTTATAATATGCATGTATTATACATAAAAACCTTCCTCTTCAATCACTTTATCTGTTAAAAAAACCGCATCAAAATCCGTTGCGTAGTTTTAAAGATCTAAGCATACATAGGCACAGACAGACAGCGGGAAGCGACTTTGTTTTCTACTGTGTAGTGATTATTACAAGCTATTTTCTGCGGTTTCCTGAGGGATGTTGCATTTTCCCGGGATAAAAAGTATCCTAAGTTATTCCTAATAACATCAGCTATCTCAGCCAGTGGAAGTCCCGTCAAAATTGATCAAGCCGTTTTGAAGTCCATAGAGAACATGCATACATCGATTTTTGTATATAGATTTATTTTTTTCAAATGTGGGTAGACAAATAAAAGTTATCATTATAATTTTTATAAACATTCTTACTTTTATCAAAAAATATCCTTTACGGAACCTTCTTCACAACAACACCACACACAAACACAGACCCCTAAAGCGTTCACTTCACAATTGTCACTTTAATCACTTTTAAAACAATAATAGGAATTAATCGGTGCTTAAGAGATGGTTATCGGAGGAGTGTCAGAGGGCAACTGGCCGCGAGGGGGTGGGCCGGGGGCGTGGTCTCGTAGGGGTGGTTTACACCCCCTTAACGGGTGACGGTGTATCAAGCGGGGTTCTGTCAAAATATTAACACAATTCTTTTTATGAGTAAAATATTTAAAAAAATAACTTTTTGAAGTAAAACTTCTTTGATGGCTTTGATATTCTGATCCTCAACCTTTTTGTGTGGCGAAAAATAAATCTATTTAAATTTATAAGCAAAATAAGGTTCTTTCGCCGCACCATCACCTCCTAGATAATGGGTAAAACCGCGGGGAACAGCTAGTGAATGATAAGCACAATGTATGCTATTCAAAAGTGATTGATGAATAATTAACATGTTTTCCTGTACGAAAGATTCACTTCTATCCTGTCTTGACACACCCTATGTTTTTATTGACTAAAAGAATAATTCTTTGATGGCTTTTACACTTTTACACGGACAATAAGCTCTGATTTGACCACAATTTTATCGTGGTAAGTGCTGGTCCAGTACAGTGACCACACTTCTGCTTAGAAGGGAACTGGTACAAGTGAAGCTGCGGGAACACACCTACCGAATTTCAACTTGAACTAGCTAAGCAGGCACAACGTACCCTACTACCCCTACAGTTTCCTTTAAAACTCAACCTCGTCGTAGGATTCGAAGCTACTGTCTTCGCTAGCTACGAAACTACCCCAACTCACCTGTAGGCTGAACCACTGAAGGTACCGATGACCGCGTGCACTTTACATCGCGCGCCGAGTGGACACGAGCATTCCCGAAGAGTGTTGGCCATACCATCTCCGCCGTGAAGCAGTAGTGCCCTTGTATTACTGTTTCGGTTAGAAAGGTGCGGCCGGTGATATTACAGGCACATGAGACTTGACTTCACGTCTCAGCGACGTGACGATGCTGGTGTTGCTAATGTCCATAGGCGGTGACCACTTACCATCCGATTTTGATAATTCTTTTACTGATAGAAAGCGACACTATTCCTAAGTATGTATATGTTGTAATCTAAGGATACGTTTGATACTTTGGGAGCGCGAGTGAAGCCGCGGGGTGTCTTATGCACCAAATTGACAGAAAGCGTGTAACCGTATACACTGTATTAATAACTAAGAATCTCATTGGAGAATCATATTTGTTGCTTTTAAAATAAGATGCATTCTTTATTGACGGCGACACCGCCGGCCGTGGGTTCGATTCCCAAGGCAAAAATTTGTGTGCATGAACATGTCTGTTTGTTCTGTGTCTGGGTGTTAATTCTATTAATATTAGAAATGAAAAGGTATGCATTTGTTACACTTTCATAAAAATCTACCGAAACGATTTGGATCAAACATTGAAAATAGATAGAGCATGCTTTCGAATGATATATAGGACTTTTTATCTCGACAAAATGTAACATACAAGTGTCAAGTCGTACTAGCTGCCCCCGCGGTTTCACCCGTTTTCCCGAGGGATGTTACTTTTTCCGGGATAAATTCAGCTTATATGTTATTCCAGGGCATGCTCTATCTATGTGCCAAGTTTCATCCAAATCCGATCAGTAGTTTTTGCCTGAAAGAGTAACAAACATACAACCTCACAAACTTTCTCAGCCTCTGGTTTCCATAGTACAAGCTCTTAGTTTCTGATCAGATGGCCATGTTGAATATCCCGGAATTATTTTGATGCTCATGAACTCTATCACAACACCATAGGGCTGATTTTACCATAACACTGAGCTATCCAAACCGGCCTACTATTTAAACTATACTACCGCCACGCTATGATGGCCGTTTTGACGTTTCAGATTGTCATAGAAAAAGAAACTATTGCTTTAGAATAAGGTTGATTTCCATCATCATACAATTAGCTGTTGGATCAATAGATGCACCTTATGTGTGAAGGAATAAAGGCTATAAGGTTCTTTGTCATTGTTAAACGTTAAAACGGCCATCATAGCGTGCGTTTAAATTATTGAGTGAGTTGACTCAATGTAGCGCAGCCTTAAGAGGCGTGGTGGTCGTCGCTCCTCCTCGGAACGCCTCTTCAATTATTTACCGATATTACCCGGGCCGCGGGGCGCGGGGCGCGGTGTGTCGGGCACCCCTATTGTTCTATAATATTACTTGCTCTTTTGAAAGGGTTACGTACCTAACTGAAATGATAATTAGGGTTTTAGTTTTGTACTGTGTTTTTAAGGTTTTTCTATCTATATTTATTACTAGCGACCCGCCCCAGCTTCGCTCAGGTGCAATGTAGATACTAATATGTACATATAAACCTTCCTCTTGAATCACTCTATCTATTAAATAACACCGCATCAAAATCCGTTGCGTAGTTTTAAGCATACATAGGGATATAGGGACAGAGGAAGCGACTTTGTTTTATACTATGTAGTGATGTTATATTTTTTATTTGATCATCTGATCACGACTTAAGCAGAGCTTGTACTGTGGGAATTGACGGTCCACCTGATGGTAAGTGGTCACCGTTGCGTTGTCGCTGAGACGAGAAGGTATGTACAAATTTACTAATATTATAAATGCGAAAGTTTGCATGTATGAATGTTTGTTACTCTCTCTCTGAAAAATCACGAAACGGATTTGGATGAAACTTGCCACATATATAGTTTATAACCTGGATTAACACATAAGATACTTTTTATCCCGGGAAAATGTGACATTCTCCGGGAATGTGGGTGTAACCGAGAGGGACTGTTAGTACTACATACACCATTTTTAAATATAAGGTTGTTGACAACCAGCAGTTTTCATGCAAACAAAGAATTGTACTGTGTGGGAATCGAACCCACGACCTTGGTGGCAATCAGGGCATCTACCCACTCCCTAATAATAGTATTATTCCAATCACATAAAGAGTTGAACATCTATTTTCGGGTCCGTTATTTCGCGGAACTTCGCGTATTTCCCGAAGTATGGCGAAAACACTTTTATTACAAAACTAGTTTACGCCGCGGTTTGGCTCGTGTTCCCAATTGATCTTATATTCCCAATAAATCTCCAGAATAGATTCTGTCTGTGTGCCAAGTATTATTGGAATCTGTTTATCAATTTCAGAGCTTATTTGAAACAAATATCTACATCAAAATGTTATTGAGTTTCATGTTCACAAACCAAAGAAAGAAAGAAATCCTTGGTAGGGCTTAGTAATTAAATTATAGCAAGACTTATTATTTTAATAAAATGCACATGAAAGTGTATACGGTACATAAAACAAAATAACAATTTAAAAAAAATTGTCTATCGATATGTGTGTTTGTTTCGGATAATCTCAGAAACAGCTTTCACTAAGAGATAGCTGGTGTCATAATAACTTAGGCTACTTAATCCCGGTAATGAAAAACTATTCGACCGATTTTAATCCGGGTGGTACCCTTATCCCTACCGAGCTATTCCTACTGGAAGTTAAAAAAAAATATCAATAATACTAATTTAATTATTTTTTAACAAATACATATAAAATCTATTTTTTTTTGTTACTAATAAATGAATTAAAAGAATATACAATGTATATTTGTCTCGTGTGCCTGTAAACGTGCACTTATCTCTACCAGTAGGGATAGCTCGGTAGGGAGAAGTGTACCACCCCATTTAATCACTCATCATAGCGAGATGAAAATAATACAACTTCGATCAAATGTTATTATTAGATTTTAGTACCAAATTGACGAGGAGGATAAACCAGAATAATATGTTAGACGGGCCTGTTGGCTTAGTAGTTACGAGACCCTAAGTGCCACGCCGCAGGTCGTGGGTTCACACCCAGGACATACATTTGTGTGCATGAACATATCTTGTTCTGTGTCGGTAAATATCTATATAAGTATGTATTTAAAAAGTTGTATATCAGTTACCTGCTAGCCTTAGTACAAGTAGTACACTCTGCTTCATTTAGGATCAGGTAACCGTGTGTTTTTTTTTTTTGATGGTAATGGTAAATGGAAGTATACGAATTATTTTAATGACGACAATGCTTGGGTGTAGCGACGCTCCGGCAGGACACATCTTTATGTACAAAATCTTATTTTGAAAAGAGTCATTGCTGAGTTTATTGCCGGCTCTTCTCAGTAAAAGCAACCTTCCGAACCGGTGTTAGAGTTTGACCATTCATAAGTGCCTGTGAAGGCCTATTTGAATATTGTATTTCATTTCATTTCATTACTGGGTAAAAAGGGCGGCGAGAGCTCAATGAAATGCGTCTTCGTTATTTGGTGGTATATTGCAGACTGAACACAAGTACTTCACAGTGCTTGGTGGCATTAGCTACCCTCAAATATTTTTACCTAATAATAATAAACCCAGGGCCGTCTTTGAACTATTGGAGGCCCTGGGCCTTATAATATAATGGGGCCCCTAAGACTATGAGAGCACCAAGAGTGCAAGTAGTAGCTTCAGTAACTTTAAATTTGACCTTCATAAGTGCCTTTTGAGGGCCTAAACTGAATAAATGGTTTTGAATTTTGAATTTTTTTTTTAGTGCGACACACTATCCGATCTGTGTAACCTCTGGCCGTCCAACGGCTTCCATTCCTTCCATAACATCGGTTATCGATTGGGATTGTAACAAGAACTAAGCGGCCCCATGGATCGCGGGGCCCTGGGCACTTGCCCAGAGTGTTCAATGGAAGAGAAGGGCCTAATTAAACCTTACTACCTAGTCATGTTGTTGATAACACTAATATATATACATATACTAACATACTAACATACTAACATATACTAACATATAA
The DNA here is from genome assembly GCA_907165245.1 of Habrosyne pyritoides. Lineage (NCBI taxonomy): Eukaryota > Metazoa > Arthropoda > Insecta > Lepidoptera > Drepanidae > Habrosyne > Habrosyne pyritoides. The sequence continues at coordinate 6,686,288 of OU015615.1, forward strand.
TAATCGCCAGGTTAACAGATATTTTTAGCACCATAAGTAACCGTTGAATGTATGTTTGTTTCGGTTGTAGTGCGTAGGAATAATCAATTTGACATTAATCGTAACCATACCATTGCCGAACCAAACGTGCTACTCGAACGTTGCATTTAGTGTAATTGGGCCCCTGGTGCTTATCAATGCACCCACGCGCCTGACGCGACGTCGCGCCACCCGCCTGGACTCGGAGTTTTAGAATAAGTCAGTCTGTAATTAGTCGCTAGTCTGTTCACACATTAAATCAGTTCCACTTTAATTGTTTTTTAAAAACGTCTACACGGGTTTTCCAAATTTTACTACCAACATTACATAAACACGGTTAGGCCTGAAAAAATATGCTTTCACGATTAATTTGTTTCTTCCTTCACTTGCAGACGGCTCAATTACAACAACTCTGTTGCTGTATACTAACAGTGTTGATGATATATCTCGGCAAATAAGCATACGGTCAACCTGATGGTAAGTGGTCACCGCCTATGGACATTAGCAACACCAGCATCGTCGCGTTGTCGCTGAGACGTGAAGTCAAGTCTCATGCGCCTGTAATGTCACCGGCCGCACCTTCTAACCGAAACAGTAATACAAGTGCACTACTGCTTCACGGCGGACATGGGTAAGGTGGTACTCGAACGAACTTTGCTCTAAGGGGTTTAGTACTTCTAAGTTATGAACTGTATTGTACAGGAATATCTTGTTCGCAGTAGGACTGTTGATAAAATATCGATATATCGATATTTTTTAACGATATATCGATAGTTCGATATTGAAATGTCGATATCGGTGGTCGATATTTTTTAAATACATTTTTTTTTTCGTAATTCATTTAAACTACAAAATCATCCTAAACTTCATCTACCGCATTTTATTTATAAAAATTATGTTAGCCGACACAACAATTTCTGATTTTTTTATTATTTATGAAATTAGAACTAAAAAACTATTTTTAAACAAGTCCACGTATAATTTTGAGTTTTGGTACAATACCTGCTGAATTAAAGCAGTATTTAGATCAACCAAATATTTCAAGGTCTTGAAATGCACTGAAATTTTGGATTGAAAGCAGATAGTTTTACTCCCGTGCTATCAGAAATAGCTGTTAAATATTTAATTTCTTCTGCGACATCTGTAGCATCTGAACGAGTTGCTTCTACAATCAATCTTTTAGTGCCTAATAATGGTAGTAGCCAAATATATCGATATATTTAAAAATATCGATATATCGAAAACCCAATATTTTTAAAAATATCAACAGCCCTAGTTCGCAGAATTCATCAAGTTTCCGTGTTTACTTTTGTTTATTTCGAGTAACAAACGTCCATACATACAAACATTCGCATTTATAATATTAGGATATTTTTTATTGATGCAGCTGTGTAGTCAGATAGCAGATAACAAATATTTGGCATTACGTGCACGGTGACTGCATACGCGACGGAACAAACACTGACACGTCTGTATTACTGCAAAAAGGGGTAGGCAGAGGGGGTCGCAGGGTAGGGGTCGCAGAACTGAGGCAAGGTGAGACAAGTCACTATAAAACGTATTTATAAAGTACTAGCTGTTGAGTTTCCTTGTTTGGAACTTGACAGAGAAGGAGATCCAGCGGAATTAGTTACAAAATATTTGTTTTTGTATAATCTTAGATTATACTTGGCTATAGATCTTAGTTACCAAATATAATGTATATGTACTCGTATATGACTCGTCAAAACAAAACAGACCAACCAAAACTCCACTGAAGAGTTCCACCATCCCCTGGCTCCATTATCAGATCAGCTCGATGTCAACAGATAATTGTATTATCATTAAAACCCTACATACTTGCAAAGTTGCATATCGATTGGACATTTAGAAGTCGTTTAAAATCGACTTCCAAGGTATTTTTACATACTAACTGTCCCCTCCGGTTTCACCCGCCTTTATCGATATCATATACAGCCTATAACCATCTAGGACTATTATGCGTCCATCCCGTGGCCTCAACGCTGCTTTGGTGGGAGGGATGTGTCGGAGAGTGCATCTGCTGTTGCTGGGGAAATCTTGTTGGGTATGGAATATTATATTCCATCCACTGACGTCACCAGCAGCAGCAGGGTACGGCCTTGGTTCGATCGCGAGTGCGCCGCTGCTGTTAATCAAAAACAGTCGGCTTACCGCGCTTGGATCAGGGCTCGGTCCCGTCGCGATCCGAATGTCCATCTCATCAAGGCAGCCTATAATAGAGCCACCAGGGCCTGCAAGAGGGCATACATCAGAGCGGATGCCCAGCGCATTGCACGGTTTGGTCAAGAACTTTTGTCGCACCCCACGGGCAGCCGGGGATACTGGCGATTGGCCAAAGCCGTGCAATCTAATTTCTGCCAGCCTTCATTGCCGCCGTTGCGATGCCCTGATGGATCACTCGCCCATGGGCCGCAAGAGAAAGCTGACCTGCTTGTCAATCTCTTTGCGGCTAACTCCCGAATCGATGATCGTAGTGCGCAACCGCCTTCGATTTCTTACTCCGGCCAGTCCATGCCTGATGTCAAAATCAGGCAATGCGATGTACGCGCGACACTGCGATCTCTCGATGTCCGGAAAGCCAGTGGACCTGACGGAATTCCAGCGGTTGTGCTTAGGAAATGCGCAGCCGAGTTGTCTCCAATGCTAACACGCCTGTATCGCCTATCTTATGCCTCAGGCATAGTGCCGCAGGCTTGGAGAGAGGCGAACGTGCAACCGATTCCCAAAAAAGGGGATCGTTCTGATCCAGGCAATTATCGACCCATTGCTATCACCCCTATCCTCTGCAAGGTGTTTGAGCGAATAATAAACAACCAACTCGTTCGCTACCTAGAAGATCACTCCCTCATCAGCGATCGTCAATATGGCTTCAGACCGAAACGGTCTACGGGTGATCTTCTAGCGTATGTCACTCACCTCTGGGGTGAGGCGATGGACAGGCATGGGGAGTCGTTGGCTATTAGTCTCGACATCTCCAAAGCCTTCGATAGAGTCTGGCATCGTGCGCTTCTTTCCAAGCTTCCAGCCTACGGCTTGCCACCTCGACTGTGCAACTGGGTTGCCAGCTTCCTGCATGAGCGCCGTATTCGAGTTCTCTGTGACGGTCACTCATCTAAGTTTCTCGAGGTGAATGCTGGTGTGCCTCAGGGGTCCGTATTATCGCCCACGCTTTTTCTTCTGCATATCAATGATATGCTCACTTTTGGGAGCATTCATTGCTATGCAGATGACAGCACTGTACATGGGCGATATCTCGGACACCCTGCGGCTAAGCAAGCCGATACTGAGGAGGATAGGCGAACACTTGTTGCTGAGCTTGATCGGGTTCTGAATTGCATCTCGCGTTGGGGTGATGTGAACCTGGTCGAGTTCAACGCCAAGAAAACACAGGTGTGTGCATTTTCAGCTAAATTATCTCCATTCCTTCCCTATCCCTCTCTTCTGGACACTCCACTACCGATTCAAGACAGCCTCAATATCCTAGGTATGGACATACGCCGCAATCTCAACCAGAAAAACTACATTGAGGGTGTCATCAAATCCGCATCCCGGAAACTCGGAGTCATGAACAGGGTGAGGAGGTTTTTCGCGCCGGAGCAGTTGTGTCTGTTATATAAAACTCAGGTTCGCTCCTGCGTGGAATACTGCTCTCACCTTTGGTATGGCTCCGCCCAGTACTTATTGGACGCCCTCGATAGGTTGCAGCGGCGTGCTGTCCGTATCATTGGGGATCCTGAGGCCACAAAGACTCTTGAGTCACTGCAATTACGCAGAGACGTGGCCTCATTGGCTGTCTTCTACCGCATTTATCACGGTGAGTGCTCCGAAGAGCTATTTCAACTAATCCCATCCTCTCCTTTCCTATCCCGAACGACACGTGCTGGGTTAAGGTGCCACTCTTACACGGTGGAACAGATTCCGTCACGCACCAAACGGTTCGGCGCCTCTTATCTCTGCCGTACCATTAAGACGTGGAACTCGCTACCAGCCCACGTGTTTCCCTTCTCTTATGATCCTGGGTCCTTTAAGCGGGGCGTGAAAAAGCTTCTCACAAGGCCGTCAAGGTGAGGGCCATCATGCCACAATGCTACGCTGGCTACTGGGATGATGGCCATCACTAGGGGACTTCATTGACTGCTTACCATCAGGCAGCATGGAGTCAATTTGGGCGGTAGCAATAAAAAAAAAAAAAAAAAAAAAAAAAAAAAAGGAAGAACTCCGCGTCGAATAGTAGTAGTCCCGTCCCGATATGTTCAGTAGTTTTGAGGTGATGGTGCGTCTAAGGAACTCTATTTTGCTTATAAATATAGACTAGTAGTCTTTCGCGGTTTCACCCGCGTTCCCAAGATGTAACACATTTTCCCGAGATCAAAAGTATCCTATGTGTAAATCTCGGTTACAAGCTGTCTATGTGCCAAGTTTCATCCAAATTCCATAAGTCGTTTTTTTTTGTGTAGCTTTCTATCAAAGTATTTTTTTTTACTTTGGTGTCCACTGCTGAACATTGGCCTCCCCCTTGGATTTCCACCTCGAACGGTCTAGAGCCGCCTGTATCTAGCGGCTTCCAGCGACTCTGATCAGGTCTGTCGGTCCACCTGGTGGAAATTCCGAGCATAGCCCGTTCCATAGCTCGCTGAGTGACCTTGAGCTTGTTAATACGGCCAGCAGTAGAAGTAAGACGTAATTATTTTTTTCAGACTAAAAATACTTTTAATGATTATAGGTTGGTGTGGTGGATTAATACAGGTCGTGGGTTCGATTCCCAATTGAGACATACATTCTTGTGCATGAAAATATCTGTTTTTTCTTCGTCTGTGGGTAATCCTATTAATATTAAAAATGCGAAAGTTTGTGAGATGTTTGTTACTCTTTCACTCAAAAATTACTAAACGGATATGGCTGAAACTTGGCACATAGATAGAGCATATCCTGGAATGACATATATGTTGCTTTTTATCTCGGGAAAATGCGACATCCCTCGGGAATGCGGGTAAAACCGTATCTATTAGCGAAGTAGTATATGTAGTATATCAGTGGTCTGGTGTCCGCAGTACAAGCTCTGCTTAGTTTGAGACCAGAGCCCGCGTGTGCGGTATTCCCCATATGTCTATTTATACGAAGCATGTCTGTGCCAAGTACTTGCATCGCAAGAACTAAATTTATAATGGAATTCACAATTACGCAGCATTCATCTTGTATCTTGTTTGCGATGTTCATATACTAACTTCTGTTTCGCGGTTTTACCCGCCATTTCTAAATAGAAAATACCTTATATGTTATTACATTAATATATAAACTTCTATCTATATATATAAGCAAAATAGGGTTCCTTTGACGCACCATCACCTCAAAACTACTGAACATATCGGGATGGGACTGCTACCATTCGACGCGGAATTTTTCCTAGATGGTTATAGGCTATGATATCGATAAACGCATGAAACCACGGGGGACAGCTAGTGAATACGTATAAAATAATGTATATCTTCACGCTCATTGTCCCCGATGAGGGAGGCAGCTGCACTTTTGAATGTATCGTGGTCGAACGTTATCCTCTGAGATACAAGCTCCTGCCTAGTTCAGAGGATAGAGTCCATATTTGGTGCTACTCTCCGCTGCCACCACACCAGACTACTTAGAATATAATTATTTATTGTTAATTTTATGTAGGTAATTAAGTTCTAAATTTATAATTCTATTATTGTGTCTGTGGTGAGAAATAAAATATTAAATAAATAAAATATTTTATTTATTTACTATTTTTTAAAATACATACTTATATGTATACCCAGACACACAAACCGACATGTTCATACACACAAGTGTTTGTCCTGGGTGGGAATAGAACCCGCGACGTATGTCTTGGCAGTCAAGACTGGTCAGCTTTAGTTTGTTTGTATTTTTATTTTATTAATTAATTAGATATTCATAATATTATATTATTGTTCAATAATTCTTCACTTCTGCGATAACACACAGGTATTGTCAGCGAGACTGAATAATTGTTATGTAATAAATCTAAGATCGTTTTAAAAAAGAATAATTGCTGAGTATATTGCCGGCTCTTCTCAGTAAAAAACCTTCCGTACCGGTGTTAGAGGCCTATTTGATGAAAAATATTTTCATTTCACTTCAAGCTCGCTAACCACCAAGCCAACTGCCCCGTCACACAAGATTGTGAGATGTGCGAGTAGATGAGTTGATGAGTGTGTGGGAAATCTATGAGTTTTAGTGGAAACATGGCATCATGTGCTGCTCGCGGTTAGATGATATGGTTTCTCGGTATATACCTAAATGTATATTTAATCTGTTGTATGTTTCCTTATCTGTGATGCGTTACTTATATGAATACTAGCTGTCCGGACAGACGTTGTCCTGTCGTAGCTTCCGTAACTTTAAATTTGACCTTCATAAGTGCCTCGAAGTGCCTAAACTGAATAAATGGTTTTGAATTTTGAAATAAGTCCATACAAAATGCAGGAATTCGATCGCAGCGCAACCTACCGGGTCCAATTATGAATCTAAACCATTCTTTAATACACTAGAAACACAAAAAAAATCATCAAAATCTATCTATCTACTTGGAATTATATATGTACTAGCTGTCCCCCGCGGTTTCACCCGCATTCCCGAGGGATGTTACATTTTCCCGGCACAAAAAGTATCATATGTTACTTCTAATACCCCCAAGAATGTGTGTATAAAGTTTCATGATGATCGGTTAAGTAGTTTTCGCGTGAAAGCGTAACAAACAAACACATTAATTTTTATAATATTGGTAGGGATATTAAAAAAATAAAAATAAATAAATATCCCGGGACACTCTTTACACGCGGCCATCTGGTCCCAAACTAAGCAGAGCTTGTACTGTGGAAACCAGATAACTGATATACTACTTTTTATGTTTCTAAATACATACATATATAGATATTTACACCCAGACACAGAACAAACACACATGTTCGTGCACACAAATGCTTGTCCTGGGTGGGAATCGAACCCACGACCTTCGACTTGGCAGTCAGGGTCGCTAACAACCAAGCCAATTGGCCTGTCGTTTATTAAGATAGGTGTAGCAATTAAATCTGTGAAGTTTCCTTATCTGTGACAAATTGCCAAACGTTTGGCTTTTAATGTTATAGAGGTTGATATTTCGTCATTTATGTGAGAATAATAGAATTATAGAACTGCGAGAAAGCGAGATAGAGTATTGTATTTTTTTACATGACAATTTTGGACGCCTTTGGCATTTTTTGTGATGGGAAAAAACAATAGAACTCGCGACACTGTTACCGTTACCGACACCTCTGTATATAAGTTTCAACGTACATTGGCCCCGTTTACACGAGAGTTGAGTTTGGGTTGGAATACATTGACAATAAAAACATATATTGTGTACTAGACTAGCTGTCCCCCGCGGTTTTATCCGTGTTCCTGAGAGATGTAACATGTATAATACATATAATCCTTCCTCTGGAATCGCTCTATCTATTAAAAAAACCGCATCAAAATCCGTTTAGTTTTAAAGATCCAAGCACTCTCTGTAGTGATACAACATAGATATATATTCATGTCAGTTTAGTGCCTCTAGTTTTTTATACCACATGTGCCGACGTCCAAGCAGACGGTCCACCGTCTATGGACAGCAACACCAGCATCGCCGCGTTGTCGCTATGACGTGAAGTAAGTCTCACGTGCCTGTAATGGCACCGGCCCCCGTACCAAACCTGCGACCTTTCGATCGCAAGCCATTAGCTAAGCAACTGTACATTGTTAAGGTGCGGTTCTTGAAGTTTGACCCAAACTGGTTTTAATCTATTAACAACTTTTGTTATTGGATAATAAACCTTATTTCAAGGACGTACGGTCTATAATTGAACGCTTTCTTTGTAGGTAAATCCATTACTTCTGAGAATAAATCACTACACAGTACAAAACAAAGTCGCTTCCCGCTGTCTGTCTGTGCCTATGTGTGCTTAGATCTTTAAAACTACGAAACGGATTTTGATGCGGTTTTTTTAATAGATAGAGCGATTCAAAACGAAGGTTTATACAGGCCAGTTGGCTTGGTAGCTAGCGACTCTGACTGCCAAGCCGAAGGTCGCGGTTTGATTCCCACCCAGGACAAACATTTGTGTGCATGAACATGTCTGTTTGTTCTGTGTCTGGGTGTCAATATCTATATAAGTATGTACTAAAAAAAAACTAGTATATGTAGTATATCAGTTATCTGGCTTCCACAGTACAAGCTCTGATTAGTTTGGGACCAGATGGCCGCGTGTAAAGAGTGTCCCGGGATATGATATGCGGGAACGCGGGTAAAGCCGCGGGTACAGCTAGTAAACAGTAAGACTATATATGTATATTTTTTCTTACGCAAGTAATACTTTTTGGCTCGCCCTTGTTTCGCCTTTTAAGGACGTGGGTTCGATTCTCCGGTATTTGATATTTATTTTACCTTTGTTTATGTTATTGAGGTGTGACGGCTCAATCGGTGTGGTAAGGTGTGGTCACCACATAATCTATACTAATAGGTATTATAAAAAGGAAATATTTGTATGTAAGTATGTTTGTTACACTTTTACGCAAAAACTACTAAACGGATATGGGTGTAACTTGGCACATAGATAGAGCATATCTTGGAATAACATATAGGCCATTTTTTATCCCGGGAAAATTAAATATCCCTCTGGAATGCGCGTGATACCGAGAAACAGCAAGTTTTTAAAAATAACCAAGTTCCGACCTGTGGGTTGTTGATTCATACAAATTATATTGACTGTATCCGTTATCCTTCTTCATAAGATCTTGGCTGACTTCCAATTGAGAGAACTTTAAAAAAAACTCAGAAATGCAAGATGCAATAATATATGAACTACTAGCTGCGCCCTGCGGCTTTGCCCGCTTTCAATCCTGGTTATAAACCTTCCTCTTGAATTAACTCTATCTATTGCTGACAACTGCATTAAAATTTGTGCGTTGCATAGTTTACGATTCTATAAATTCGCAGTTCGCTTTGACGCTTTAGAATGTCATAGGAAAATGAACTTTATTACTTTCTGCTAAGGTCTATCAATTGACGTTTGATAGTTTTGTCACATAAGAATGTTGTTGAAATTTTAACTTTAATGCTTCAGATTGTGATTCTAAATTATGTGAGTTATGACGTATAAGAATGTTATAGGAAAATGAACTTTAAAACTTACGAAATAAGGTGCATCTATTGATGTAATTGGTCATAAGAAGTTTCTTACATTCGAAAATCTATAAAACTGTCAAAGAAAAATGTATGACATTTATAATGCAAAAGAACCCTTTTGCAAAATGTATTTTATTGTAAAAAAAGCGTGGGTGCATGGTGGCAATATTGTTGTTGTTATATTCAATACCTATATATTTTCTCGTTTTTCGCTTTGTTTACAATTAAAAAAAAATCTTATTTACACTATTCTTAATTCAAATTTATTTTCTATTTTTAATTGTATTTTCTATAAAAAGCGTGTTTTTAGTCTTTTTAAACATTTTTTTATTTCAATGACATTGTTGGACGTGAAAACGGCCATCAAACCGCGTTAGGTTAGTTCGTAACTTTGTATTGTTCAACGGTATAATCGGTTCGCGCCATCGCGCTCTTGTGACAGACGCAGACCGGCGCTCACATTAGTGATGGGCGTGACACAGTATCGATATATCGATTTTAAATCTTTAGTAATTTTATACAACTTGGTCCGACAAACAAGCAGACGGTCCGAATGATGGTATGTGGTCACCGCCGCCAATGGATATTTGCAACACTAGGGGCATCGCCAATGCGTTGTCGACCCTGAGACGTGAAGTTGTTAAGTCTCATGTGACTGTAATGTCACCGGCCTTTCTAACCGAAATAGTAATACAAGTTACTATTTGACTCAGGCGTGACCTTGCGGAAATCCATTGTAAGATTATACAGAAATATCCAATAACTAATTCCGCTGGATCTCCTACTCTGTCAAGTCCCAAACTAGGAAACTCTTCAAAAAATCGACACGCAGCATCTTCAGGACGTATTAGACCCGCTGTCACTGACTCGACGAACGAGCACCGCAGACGTGCTACCTCGCCGACCGCCGGACAGAAAAATATATTCTAGTAATTTCTATATTAGATATTTAGCATCTCGACAAGAAACGATTTGATGATGATTTGGAATTTTGGGCTGTAACATTTACGATTTAACTTGTATCTCGGGATTGATAACGTGCGAGAGAGACGGCGACAATGCTCACCACATGTCACGGTGGGACTTGAAATATCTGAGGTGTAATGTGGGATTATAACTTTTACGTAAAGTCGATTTATATCGTTTGTGGCAGTGTATATGCCTGTTTGTCGGACTACTTGACTTAAAAAAAACACTGTGTGTACTTATGTACGCACGTAAGAAGTTATACCCAAAATTATAGGTGACAAAAACTGCACTAAAAGCATTTGCCTTCACTATTCACTCATGAAATTGATTTTTTAGTGTCTAAACTCTTTGCATCATTATTCACTCATTGACACTGACAGTTGCGACTGTGCGATGTTCCGGAGAGACCGTTATCAGCTAACTTCAGGGTGTCGGTTTATCGTGACGGGTTGCGCGCGCATCGAAAATTTACTATCATAATTTTTCCCTAACGCGCCAAAAGAAGTATATCTTCAAAAACTATTCTACAGCTCATCACTATTTACTCACTATCCCGTAATAACTGGCAACAACCATGAGCCGGTACTCTCAATCCAAACATTGAATAGAACAAGCGAAAACTGCTCTTATTACTACATGCACATGATTCATAACAACTTTTAAAATATACATCCGTGTTTACTTACACAACGGCGGGAGAATGGACACAACGAACAAAACCAACCAGTCCGTGACGCCACATTGGGACGTGAAGACGTATCGACGCCATTTTGTTTTACAAACAAATTTGATCGTAAATAAGTTTAATTCGTGATGAAAACAAACTGATAAGTGATTTATGTGTTCGTTCAGTGGATTATCATAGTTTTGTGCGGTTTTGTGCGTGTTCATTTACCATATGGATATTTTAAGTAAGTAAAACTTGGTCGAGAGGCCACGGCCGTCGATGTAAGATAATTATCGACTCTATCAGTTAAGTAATAGGATACCTTTTAGGGCGCGTTGTGGTAGCGTTACGTGTTTTGTATTTCTTAGAAGTACGCTAATGAGACGACGGTGCTCCTTCGAGATGTATTGTTTGCAGATTTTTATCATTTATTCTATGACTTGCTTAACGAGTTTAGTATGGACACCTCGTCCCTTTATGTGAAGTGTAGTGCTAATAACCATTTTTCTTTTTTTTAAACGGGTTAAAGATCCGGACTTCGACGGTATAGAGCATGGGTCTGAGTATAAACATTTGTGAGCATGAACATGTCTGATAGTTCTTTATTTATAAAATACATCCTACTAATATTATAAATGCGAAAGATTGACAAAGTTTGGATGAAATTTGGCGCATACATATATCGACAATTCCCTGGAATAACACATAGGATACTTTTTGTGCCGGGATAATGTTACATCTAAGCTAGTAATCAAATAGAAATAAATCAGTATACATAATATTAGAAATCTGGTCGAAACTTTACTTGTTTATAATATTATTTTAGCTCTCAGTTCAAAGTAGGTACTAATGGAGTAATAAACTAACTATTGTATAAATGATATAAGTGTACTTAATTAAATAAGTGCATAGTGTGCTTAATTTGATTATGTTGAAAGAAAGAAAGAAAAAACATTTATTTGGGGCAATTAGCAAATAATAACAATCAAATAACACAATATTAATTAATTGCGTCGGTTGCTAACTGACCTATTATATTATTATAAAATTTCGGTACTTCTAATTAAGTTTTAATTATGTATTTTAATATTAGTAAGTTTTGTGTTTTAAGAACATAAAGTTTTTTGAGATTGTAATCATTGATCGTATCCCACTGTCACTATATCACACAAGAACTACTAAACGTATTTGGATGGAACTTGGCACATAGTTAGTTTGTAACCCGGGTAAATAAATTGGATAACAAAGCTCGGGAAACCGCGGGGGACAGCTAGTAAAAAATAAAATTGCCAAATAATGCATATGGTATAAGACTAGCTTCTGTTCCTCGAGTTCCCGAAGGAGCCAATGTAGTAATAAATAAATAAATATAATAATAAATATCCCGGAACATTCTTGTACACGCGGCCATCTGATCCCAAACTAAGCAGAGCTTGTTCTATGGAAACCAGAAAACTGATATACTACATATATATTTTTTCAAATACATACTTATAGTATAGATATTGACACCCAGACACAGAACAAACAGACATGTTCATGCACACAAATGTTTGTCCCGGGTGGGAATAGAACCCGCGACCTTAGGCTTGGCAGTCAGAGTCGCTTACCACCAAGCCTGGCCTGTCTAATGTAGATATCGCGGGAGTTACTTCATTAGATACTTACATAGTATAAAACAATGTCGTTTCCCGCCGTCTGTACGCTTAGATCTTTTAATTTTTAAGAGAATAGATTTTTTATTTAAAATTGCCTGTGAAGGCCTACATGAAAAACAAAATTTCTATTCTATTCTAAACAACGCAACGGATTTTGATACGGTTTTCATTAATAGACAGAATGATTCATGTATTAGTATATTTTACATTGCGCCCGTGCGAAGTCGGGGCGGGTCGCTAGTCTTAGTAGTTCCTTTGCCGCACCATCACCTCAAAACTACTGAACATATCGGTATGGGACTGCTACCATTCGACGCGGATATTTTCCTAGATTGTTATAGGCTGTCTGTAATCGATAAACGCGGGTAAAACCGCGGGGACAGCTAGTAATAATATAAATGCGAGAGTTTGTGTTATTTTAGAATGTAATCTTGTGGTTTCAAAATGCAGCTGCAAAGTAGTAAGGATCTTTAGACCCTATTCATCCATTTTGGTTATCATCTATTCTTCTACAGGTAAAATGAGGGACAGTGATAGAGATGTCAGTCTGTATAGCTATGTCTCTTTCTATATCATTGTCCTTTAGTATTTTCTTTACCTGCATCAATAGCTTTACACATATTGAGAAACACTGAGGCTTTGTCTATTTCCATAGTACAAGCTCTGCTTAGTTTGGGACCAGGTGCCGCGTGAAATAAATCCCAATTTTTTTTCTACTAACCGATATTATAATGCGAAAGAACAGCAAGGATGAAACTTGCCACATAAGTAGATAGTTTCTATCCTGGATAAACACAAAATATACGTTTTTTATCCCGGGAAAACATCTTTCGGGAATTTGCGGGTTTAGCCGCGGGGAACAGCTTGTGTTATAAATCAGAAAGTTTGATAGCATGGGTGTTTTGATTATTGTTACTCTTTCACACAAAATCTACTATCTATAATAATAAATAATTATAATACAATATGCTGTATGAATATACTAAACAGATTAGGATGTACCTTTGCACATAGATAGGTTATAACCTGCATTAACACGTAGGGTACTTTTTAACCCGAGTAATTATAGCATCCCTCAGAAGTGCGGATGAAACCGCGGGGACAGGTAGTTAACATAATGTACAATTTCAATATGTTGTCTATGCCGCCATCGCATGACCGATGACTGATGACTGACTGTCAGTGTCAGTTAAAAAAACAACGGCAAAAGTAACTCAGTATAAGTACAAAAAAAAAATTAAGCTTACAAACAAAAAATATTAACAAACATATTAAAAAATAATTGCCTTCTACTTAGCTTATTTTAAACTAGATGTCTCCGCGGTTCCACCTGCAATTTATTACTATAATATGAACCTTCCTCTTGAATCTTTCTGTCTTTTCGGCTGAGGGCCCCCAGCGCTCGCCGGAATTGTCCGCGTAAGTAAGAGCCACATGAGGCTAACACCTTCGTCCCTTAAAAAAAATCATTCTGTTTATTGATGATAACCGCATCAAAATCCGTTGCGTAGTTTAAAAGCTTGAAGCGTACAGACGAGGGAAGCGACTTTGTTCTATACTATGTAGAGATGGGCAAGTTTGTGAGGATGTCTGTATGATTGTTTCTATTACCCCAATATTAAGCTTGTTTAGATGACACATAGCACTAGTGATCAACACATAGGATACTTTTTAGCGAGTAAGTAAAGTAACTAGTAAGTAACAGTAATATAGTGAGAATGCTTGTTTATCATCTGTCTATGCCATTACTTATACCATGTATCCGGTTGCGATGAACGTTCGGGACGTTATCTCTGAGAGTTGCTGAAAAAAAGTGAATCACTGCAACGCATGCTGGAAACAGCGATTATTTTAACAAAAGCTGACATTTTTTGAGAGAAATTAAATGTTAATATGTCGACCTTCAACTCTTTGTTTCCAACCGCTGCCAGCCAGCTAGCGTATATCATCGCTCAGTGGCGTGCCCTAGGTGAGGCCTATGTCCTGCAGTGGACGGAGGTAGGCTGGTGATGATGATGTCATATTATTATGAGATAGGTAGATATACTTTGTCTGTAGAAAATAATGTTAAGACCACACTCCATGAGTGAAGTAATAAAGCCTTTGTGAATGACTAATAACAAACGTATGTACTCGACACTGGGTGAAATATGGGTAGGTGATGGTGCAGCTGCGTTCGTTAGATACTCTGACTATCACGCCGCGTTCGATTCCCACTTAAGACAAATATTTGTGTGCATGAACATGTCTGTTCTGTATTTTATAGTAAATATATATTTTTTTTTATTTTATATTGGGCTCGCGTTTGGCCTTCGACTGACACAAGCATCTATAATGTGTTTTGACGAAAACAATAACCTAGTTCTAATATTATGTAGTATATCAGTTATCTGGTTTCCATAGTACAAGCTCTGCTTAGTTTGGGATTTGTTTGCCGTAACCCTGCGGTTTTACCCGCGTTCCCGTGGGATCGCTCTATCTATTAAAAACACCGCACCAAAATCCTTTACGTAGTTTTAAAGATTTAAGCATACATAGGGATATAGGGACAGAGAAAGCGACTTTGTTTTATACTATGTAGTGATGATACGACAGATTCAATCATTTTTCTAATTTGAAATTCAAAAATAACAAATCAGTTTTGATTTAATAATTAACGAAACTCAGAGATTAGATTCTGTTTCCAAGGTGTCGTGCGCAGATACATACCAAAGTAATAAAGGCGTGTTGTAAACATGCGTACATCAATTCTCACAAACTATCGCATTTATTTATTAGTACTTTAGGATCCACTGAATGATTCACTGTTCTACATTGAAATCGTTTCAACGCGTGATGCGTGAAGCTATTTTTGTGACCACATATACAATGTGCCTGGTGATAAAAAAAATACAAAACCATTTATTTAGTTTAAGCCCGCGGACGTTAATGAAGCTACCACCCCGGATCGGAAGTTACCCTTCAACTGAGAAGAACCGGCAAGAAACAGCAAGGTTCAATTTTTTTTTTATATATTTTTTATTTTTCATTGCATACAATCTTTAGTTATATTCACTCACATAGTACTCGAATACTGGTTTCGTGTATTTGCAGTATCACTTATATCAAATGTCTCTGACATGATTTTATATGCTTCGCTTGTAAATTTCTTATTTTGTATTAAAAACTTGGAATCGATTATTTAATACTTCTGATTGCTTATCGATTTCAATCGAATAAGTTACTAGATTTTTGTTTTTTTTAAGAGTAGTAGAGCTCTTAGTGCAGAGTTCGTCCGGGGAAGTACTACCACCTTACCCATTTCCGCCGTGAAGCAGTAGTGCACTTGTATTACTGTGTTTCGGTTAGAAAGGTAAGGGGGCCCGTGAAATTACAGGCACATGAGACTTAACAACTTCACGTCTCAGGGTCGACAACGCATAGGCGATGCTCCTAGTGTTGCAAATGTCCATAGGCGGCGGTGACCACTTACCATCAGGTGGACCGTCTGCTTGTTTGTCGGCCCAAGTGGCATAAAAAAAAAAAAAAATAATCTTAAAGGCCTCCTCATCTTAAAGGTCTAACATTTTCCAATGTGTTCCATCTCTGGCCACCCTTCTCCAGTAAGGGCCCGCTGTGAGCTTCAACTCATCTTCCCATCTCCTAAGTTGTCTTCCCCGTTTCATTTTCAATCTCTGGAATACCAGCTGTACAATTTCTCTCCACTTTTCCTGAGTACTCGAGTTACTCGACTATAATCAAGTGCTCGATTCATATTAAATGAGATCTGAACTACTTGAACGCCAAACATTTGCAATTGGAACATCACTAGCGAAGTAGATGAAAAATAAAACTTAAATTGGATGGCTTTTTCAAATTGTGACGTCACGAACCGGTCCTAACGGATCAGCGCTGGCTAACCAGCATCATGCTGAGTTAGGACCATTTGATGGCAAACGTTATGTTTAAATTTTTTGTTATTGTACATTTTGCTAATTTCCATAAATAAATGTTTTTTCTTTCTTTCGTTGGCACTAATCGACTGTCACAGACTCCATGTTTTAAATTGATTTACGGCGAAAATTAATATGCAAAATTCATGGATTGATGAACCTTTTGACAGTCATTTTAATACACGTAATGTCAAAATTCTATTTCAATCTTGCGATTTCAGATCGGGATCGTATATTAATTTTGACCGTTTCCAAGAAGGATTGGAACGAAAATCCATTGTATTCCCCAATTATTTTTATGAAATTGAAAAATCTGGTATATTATATTTATTATCAAATACAATCGAGTGGTCATTCAACTTCCGATCTTACATGTTACAAAATAAAGCTTATCAAGGAAAAGATTAATTAATATTGCTTATTAAATAATAAACAAAATTTAGGAGTACCTATACCTACTTCACGTGATACTTTTGAATAGCATACAATGTGTTTATCATTCATTTATATTTCGTCACACAACAAAGTTGCCGATCAGAATTTCAACGCACTCCCATAACAACCTTTTTTAAACTACAAATAAATATACTATGACATGGAGGTGGCTTATGAATAAATAAATCACCACGTCCGCCATATTGGATTAAGAATGACGTCATCGCTAATCATGCGTAGACAATAAAACCAAATGAATGCAAAATTTCAACTCTATCGGAACCTGGAATAATAGGGTCAAATTTAGCTTGCAGTATTTCATTACACCCGAATTGTGTTGGATTCTTTGTTTACGCTAATAGATTGCTGGTTCTTCGCGCGAGCAGTGTGCGACAACACTCGTAGCGCCGGCAATGTAATGCAAAATTGACAATCGCCCTACATGTGATACTAAATAAAACTTTTAAAACATCTGGCGTTGTTATCGTTGCATGCACATGTCTGTTTCTTCGTACCATCACTTCAAAACTACTGAACATATCGGGACGGGATTGCTACCATTCGACGCGAAATCTTTCCTAGATAGGGTATGATATCGATGATATCGAACGCGAGTGAAACCGCAGGGGACAGCTAGTATATAAGTATGTATTGAAACAAAAGTAGTGTAGTATATCAGTTTTCTGGTTTCCATCTGCTCTGCTTAGGTTGTGGTCGTGTGTACAGAATGTCCCAGGATATTGATTGAATCGATATTGATCGCACGATTAAACCCATCGTACGACCGTTATTAAGCATTTTCTGTGGTCGTGCGATGACTTAGAAGCTTCGATAAGGACCGTAAGCAATGTGTGTTTAATCTCATCGTACGATGAAAACGCATCATTCGCTCGTGCTGTCGTCAATCAGGACGACGCCTGGCGGTGGCCAGCGGGGGAAATAATAATGGCAGCTTAACAACAGTCTTTATTTATGAACGGTATTTAAACCTGAAATTATTTACAATCAAGCGACCCCTGGCCCGCCACCGTTGCACCAATTCAAGGTGTCATTCTGTGAAGCAAAATGACACTAGCTCGAGGATGTTTCGTCGCGGCCTATGCTTTGTCTCTTTCGGTAACTACGCAGTCACGTGAAAGGTAAGCTCTGCCGACGAAGTTTGTATTAGAATGGAGCAGAGTTGCCGGCGTCTACCGTGACTGAGTTGTGACCAATTCGCCACAGAGGCACGGTCCTCGCTCCACTTGGTTCAGGCTCCGGTGAGAAACGTCATGACCACGCAGCCCTTTGTTCTGGGGCTCGATTCTGTAAGGAAAATGACACTAACTCGAGGATGTTTCGTCGCGGCCTCTATGCTCTGTCTCTGTCGCTTACTACGCTAATACTACTAATGACGTGAGAGGTAAGCTCTCCGAGGCCTCCGGGAAGCGGCTCGCCGACGAAGTTTGTATTAGCTGAATAAGGGGGCATGTTTCTTTTTTCTTATAGCACTAAAGCAGAGGTATAGATTAAACTTCCATTATTCGACACTGTCACTATATCCGTTCTTAGACGAGCTCTCCTACCTTTAATTTACTGTCCTGCCAAATTTCATCTTCATATGTCAAGTGGTTTTTGAGATTTCGTGTTTCGAGTCAGTGAGTGAGTGAGTAAATGCTTTAATATATTCATATGTATATTAGCTGTTCCCCGCGGTTTCACCCGCGTTTATCGATATCATATATAGCCTATTACTTCTAATACCTCCAAGAATAGGTGTGCAAAGTTTCGTGATGATCTGTTAAACCACTTAACAGATTTACATAGATTGATTTTACATTTACAATATTAGTAGGGAAAATGCTATGTTTTTTTAAATTTTCCGCATAAAGCTTAATAAATAATAAAAGTAGATTGAATAATATTAAAAACCAGATCTATAATAATGATATAAAAAATTCTACACCTGGCTGTAACACGTCGTTTCATTGTGACCGTTATAAGAGCTATCAATTTTATTTAAATAATCTCCTATTATCATAATTTACTAATATTATAAATGCGAAAGTTTGTGTTTTATTATCGACATTATTTTAGTTTAGTAGGTCGACAAACAGGCATACCGTCCACCTAAAGGTAAGTGGTCACCGCCTATGGACATTAGCAACACCAGTATCGCCGCGTTGTCGCTGAGACGTGAAGTTAAGTCTCATGTGCCTGTAATGTCACCGAAACAGTGCACTAAAGTGTTTCACGGTGGAAATGGGCAAGGTAATACTTCCCCGAACGAACTCTGCCCTGGGTCTACTTAGAAAGGTGCGGCCGGTGACATTACAGGCACATGAGACTTGACTTCACGTCTCAGCGACAACGCGGCGATGCTGGTGTTGCTAATGTCCATAGGCGGTGACCACTTACCATCAGGTGGGCCGTATGCTTGTTTGTCGGCACAAGTCGTATAAAAAACAAAAATATGTATGCTTCTGTCGTCATCAAGATTGGTAACGGCTGGTCGGATTTTAATGAAAATTGGTAGATGGATAAACATATTTATGATAGTTTCTATCCCGCGGGTGTAGCAAGTATATCAATATTTAAGCAGGTTTTATTTATAATCTAAATTATTCTATATTAAACTTGTTTTGTCTTAATTGATTGTGTGTTTTGTGATAAAAAACACATTTACAATATGAATAGAACACATTAATAACAGTAGTTCGTGTCATTTTCTAGTTTGTATAGCACTAGCTATTGTCCTGCGGGTTTACCCGCGTTTTAAATGATGAAGATTATTTCTTTGAGATCAAATGTCAGTAGTCTTAGTGGTTTGGGACCCTGACTCAAACGCGCGAATCGAACGCGGGAATCAAACATGTGGCTAGGCAAGCCACATGTTTGATTCCCGCTCAGGACAACCATCATGGCAACTGGCTCGTCAAATAACCTGTCCCCCGCAGGTCTACCCGCGTTTCCGAGCTATGTTACTATGATCTACCATTCTGCCAAATTTCATCCAGATCAGTTCAGCCTGTCGTCATTGAGTCAAATATTTATCCATCCAAACTTTTGCATTTATAATAGTAACATAAGTATTACTTTTAGTATTTGTAAATAACATTATTGATATTGTTATCATCCTAACCGACACAGATAATATTGGTAACATCTGGCAACACTGATACCATAAACAAATAATCATAATATTATTAAAACAAGTCTGTTTTGCATAATATATACCTAGCTGGTTTTTTTGTTGATAAACCCGTAAAGTTTTGCGGATCAATATTCCAATGTGATACCTAAAATTGGGGTTTTTCGTACTTTGTTTGTTGATCAATATTTTGACTTGAATTTGGCACTATAGTTATGGAGGTCTTATAGGTTTTTGACATCTGTGATTTTTATAGAAAACCTTACTGGCTCCCGCGGTTTCACCCGATAAAAAGTACCCTCCTTAATACTAAGGTATGCTATAGTCCTTCTCCTCGACGGGCCAGTTGGCTTGGTGGTTAGCCACTCTGACTGCCAAATCGAAGGACGCGGGTTCGATTCCCACCCAGGACAAACATTTGTGTGCATGAACATGTCTGTTTGATCTGTGTCTGGGTTTAAATGTCTATATAAGTATGTATTTAAAAAGTAATATGTATGTAGTATATCAGTTACCTGGTGGCTACACATACTACAAGCAGTACACTCTGCTTAACTTGGGATCAGGTAACCATGTGTGAAGAATGTCTTGGAATTTATACTATAGGCTATTTGTGTGCCAAATTTCAACAAGATCGGTTCAGTCGTTTAGCTGTGAAAGCGTAACAAAGAAATTATTATATTAGGATTATAATATTACTAGCTGTCCCCCGCGGCTCTGTACACCTTATTTTACCCGAAATATATATTTCTTAAACTAACTGTCAAGTGGTAAGTTTGCGGTAAAGAGTTCTCACTAAAAGGCTCTGTCATACATGTGATACGTGTATACGTACCCGAAGGCCATTCGTCTCGGGTTTTCCAACGGATCTTGCGAGATGCAGCCTCCGTATGAATATTCATAAGCTAGCTACTTACTATAATAGCTATTGGATATGGATGTGAATATCTATATAAGTATGTATTTAAAAATGTAGTATATCAGTTATCTGGTTTCTATAGTACAAGCTCTGCTTAGTTTGGGATCAGCCCCCTTATTCAGCTAATACAAACTTCGTCGGCGAGCCGCTTCATGGAGGGCTCGGAGAGCTTATCTCTCACGTCATTAGTAGTATTAGCGACAGAGACAGAGCATAGAGGCCGCGACGAAACATCCTCGAGTTAGTGTAATTTCCTTACAGAATCGAGTCCCGATGGCGCGTGTAAAGAATGTCCCAGGATATTTGTTATTATTTACTAGAGTAATTGCTGAGATTATTGCCGGCTCTTCTCAGTAAAAGCAACCTTCCGAACCGGTGTTAGAGTCTGACCATTCATAAGTGCCTGTGGTTTGCTATCACATTGAATAGGATGTCAAAAGAGATAACTACGTAGCTGTATTCATAAATATTGTACAATATTAAATTTAAAATAGCGTCAGAAGCACAATATTATCTACGGAACATGATGTGTGCACATTCAATTTGTCGCATAATTTATATAATGGTCGTCTAGTGATCGAAATTCGACCGTATACTACATAGTATAAAACAAAGTCGCTTCCTCTGTCCCTATATCCCTATGTTTGCTTAAATCTTTAAAACTACGCAACGGATTTTGATGCGGTTTTTTTTAATAGATAGAGTGATTCAAGAGGAAGGTTTATATGTATTAGTATCTACATTGCACCTGAGCGGAGCCGGGGCGGGTCGCTAGTTACTTATATATCAATTTTGAACTTTTGCATAGAACCTTTTGCTAGTTGTTCTATGAAGTAAGCTGCAAGCGTGTACAAATAGGTCACTCTGTGTTTGACATTGGCTGTGTGAACGATATACAATACGTATGTGTGTAATGATTACTTTAATTACTTTAATGTATTTCTAATGGATTTTATTTAAAAAATATTGCCTTATGCACTTTTTCTACATATAAACTTTAACCGTGTAAAATTTTTCGTTCTTCAGTTCGCGCAATTTTTCTTAAAACGGGTCTAATGTTTTCGCTTCACGTATTAATATTTAGATGGATATAGATGAAATAAAATATTATATGAAATGAAATATTTATTCAAAGGCCTTCACAGGCACCTATGAACGGTCAGACTAACACCGGTTCGGAAGGTTGCTTGTACTGAGAAGAGCCGGCAATAAACTGCAATTTTCAAAATAAGATTTTGTATACAAAGATGCAACAATAGAAACGGAGCTAGTAGACTACATAAAAGACATTATAATAGAAACGGGAGTACATTTTGAAGTCTTCGAAATTAATAATATTTACAGAATCGGTAAAAAAGAGCAAGATAAAAATCGCCCTGTTGTAGTCTCACTAACAACTTCGTGGAAAAAACATATGATTCTGCGAAACAGATCTAACCTACAAGAAGGTGTAAATATCAAAGAGGACTACCCTAAGGAAATAATCGAAAAACGTAAACAACTACAGCTACAAGTTGAAGAGGAGAAAAAAAAAGGGAATATAGCGTTCATAAAATACGACAAACTGATAATAAAGAAAACACACGATAGCAACAGAGAAAAGAGGAAAAGAGAGACTTCAGGATCATCGAAAATACCATCGCAAAAGAAAGTCAATGCATGTAATACCCAAAGTGCATTGACCACCCTGAACAACGCCCCCTCTAAAATTGCGACAAAGGAAATAATTAGACCAAATATACTGAACTACGTAGAGCGCGGGAGATCAGCTTCATTATCAAATCCTTCAAAAAACTAATATGCGACACCCGGATCCCAACAACCCCAACAACCACATTACTAAACACAAATTTTATAAATTGCACCCCAAGCCGGCTTGTCACCGTGGGGGAAGAAGACAAACACCCTCCATCTAAATCAAAACACTATAATACGAAACACCCTAAAGCAAATCTAACTAGAAAACAAAAATATATGCACAAAAAGGAAACAATACAGATAAAACAAAATAAAAAGAACACTGAATATATACATATCTCCACACTGAATACTCGGACACTAAGAACAGAAGAAAAACATCACCAAATTGAAGATATTATACACATTGCAACTTACAATACGCTATCCTTAAGAACTAATGACAGCCTAACGGAACTAATGCTAGCTTTAAAAAATATAAATTGGTCAATACTGGGTCTCAGCGAAGTCCGACGCCTAGGTGAGGGGATAGAAGACCATGGACATTTTATATTCTATTACAAAGGAGAAACACCAGGTCTATATGGAATAGGATTCTTAATTAAAAACGAATTAAAACCACTTATCGATGAGTTCGTTGGCGTCTCAGAGCGTATTGTAGTACTTAATATAAAACTCCCCCCGAAGAACGAAAAGTGGTCAATTGTTCAAGTCTATTCTCCAACTGAACAATCCAGCAGAACAGAAATCGACACCTTCTACTCCATGCTACAAGAGGCAATAAACAATCACTCCCACAACAATATAATAGTAATGGGTGATTTTAATGCAAGAACGGGGGCAAGAGGAGATGGAGAACAAGCTATACTGGGCCCATATTGCGCAGGCAAAAGGACAAGAAACGGGGAGAAACTTATACAACTGGCATACGAAAACAACTTAAAAATACTAAATACTCTGTACAAAAGACGGGAAAGCAACAGATGGACATGGATATCTCCTGATGGCCACCACAAAAATGAGATAGATTATATACTAACAAACAAAAGTAAAGACTTTCGAGACTGTAGAGTTTTAAATAATATTAATTTTAACAGTAACCACAGAATGATAAGAGCTAAGTTGCAAATAAACACTCCAAGCAAAAATAGACCCTTTAAAGCAAAGCAAAACAGCAGCATATCACTAGAAAGTACCGAACCACTAAAAGAAAAGTTAGACCAGTACATAGAAAAAACAAAGAACTTAGACATACAGAGTAAATACAACAAATTCCAAGAACTTCTCTACACTAATAAAAAAGGTAAACGAGACAGAAAATGTGACAGGCAAAAATGGATAACAACCGAAACAGAAGAACTGATAAGAAAGAGAGCAGGCCTAATATCTAACCCAGAAAAGACAAAAACTATAAGAAACGAAATATCCAATATAAGTAAAAAAATTAAAGCACATATGAGGAAAGATCGTCAGAGATACAGATTAGAACAATTGGAGAAATGCATACTAAGAACTGGAGGCACTAAAATAGCAGCAAAATTTCTATTGGAAAAGCGAGACTGGATACCAAATTTAATAAATAATAATAACAAATGCGAAAAACGACGCCCAGAAATTATATCCATAGCTACTCAATTTTTCAAAGAACTATACTCCAGGGAAGGTACTACAAGGACAACAATCTTGACAGGAGATGGTGAAATACCAGAAATAATATATGGAGAAATAGAAAAAGCTGTGAAAACTCAAAAACCGGATAAAGCTCCAGGATCAGATGGTATAAGTAACGAGTTCCTCATCTTAAATAGACACCACCTAATACCAATTCTCAAACATCTCTTCAATGAAATCTTACAAAACGAGATAATACCTTGCCAATGGACAACGTCGTCCATAATACTTCTACACAAAAAAGGAGCTAAAAATAACATAAATAATTACAGACCTATAAGCGTCTCCTCGAATATATACAAAATCTTCGCTAAAGTTATACTCTACAGAATAACTAATAAGCTAGATGAAAATCAACCAAGAGAGCAGGCGGGATTCAGGAGTGGTTATTCGACTTTAGACCACATTTATGTTATCAAACAACTGTTCGAAAAAGGCAAAGAATATAACATAAAGTTCTACTGTTGCTTCGTGGACTACAGTAAAGCTATCGATACGATAGAGCATGAAAAAATCTGGCAGGCCCTCAAAAACCAAGGTATCGAAAATAAATACATCAGAATTATAAAAAACATCTACGACAACAGCATGGCAAAAATAAAACTAGAGAAGGAAGGCAAGGAGATTAAAATAGAAAGAGGCGTACGCCAAGGGGACCCGTTATCGCCAAAACTTTTCACAGCCGTTTTACAAGAAGTATTTCGTCAATTAGACTGGGAGGAATGTGGGTTATCGATTAATGGAGAAAACCTATCACATTTAAGATTTGCGGATGACCTAATAGTTCTCTCGTCATCAAGTGAGGGACTGCAATCGATGCTGAATGACCTGATTAGAGAAAGTGGTAAGGTGGGACTGGCCATGAATAGACTGAAGACCAAGGCTATGACTAATGCCAGACAAGAACCTATTCTGATCAATAATAACCCAATTGAATATGTCAATGAATACATCTATTTAGGCCAAATAATCTCTCCTGTAGATTTAACCTCGAAAGAAATTGATAGACGCATTGGAAATACTTGGAAGACATTTTGGAGCTTAAAGGAAGTAATGAAAAATAAAGAAATCAACATAAATATCAAACGGAAACTCTTTGATACCAGCATACTTCCTGTACTTACTTATGGTTGCCAAACCTGGGCACTCACTAAAACACATATCAGAAAGTTAGAAACTTGCCAAAACTCAATGGAAAGGAGTATGCTTGGGAAAAGACTATCAGATAGAATAAGAATGGAAACCATAAAGAAACACACAAAAACAAAAGACGTCACAAAAACAATAAAAAAGTTGAAATGGAAATGGTCAGGTCATACAATTAGAGGGAGTGAAAAATGGTCTAAAGTGATAATGCACTGGTTCACAAGTCATATGAAAAGGAAAAGAGGTAGACCACTTAGGAGATGGGTGGATGACATTAAAGCCATAGCAGGAGGCAAGTGGACGAGAACGGCGAAGGATAGAGAGGAATGGAGACGGATGGAGGAGGCCTTTGCCAATAAGTGGCATACAGACAGGATTGTCGTTACGTAATATTTGAACGTAATTTGGAAGTAATATAAGTAAAAAAAATAGTATTATTAAGTAAAATATGTAACCTGTTAAATTGATACTGTCTGAAATAAAGGCTATTATTATTATTATTATTATATACAAAGATGCTTCCTGCTCGATATTGACACGCGTCTATCGATATTATCACAGCCGTCTTTACACTATTGGAGGCCCTTGGGACTAGGATAATGGCACCTCTAAGACACTGATCTGATCTAAAGAGACGATCTGTCGAATGCGTTATTTGTAACCTCTGAGCCTCCAACGGCTTCCAATCCTTCCGGGGGAGCGCCCCATGGATCGCGGGGTCCTGCGCTCGTGCCAATAGTTCCCAATGGAAGACAAGGCCCTGACTATAATTCGGGCAATCACATGTTCTGACTACATATAAATTTTCATTAAAGTCGGTCGAATAGTTCTTGAATTATAAAAGTGTGAATTGGCGCCATTGTCTCGTCACCTAATATCCTACTCCTGCGAAAGTTTGTGAGTATGTATGGATGTTTGTTACTCTTTCACACAAAAACTACCGAACGGATTCGGATGAAACTTGGCACATGGATAAAGGATGCCCTGGAGTAGGGTTTCCCCGGGTTTTCCTAGTTTAGATGCTGTGTTCCTAGTCAGACGGGGAGCGTCCGGGTGGGGTTTTCTAAAAGAGTCCGGCTAAAACCCGGACACTTTTTGTGTCAATCTCAATTTATTTGTAGATAAGCAGTTCAAAATTGATTCGTTGTCGTGAACCTTGTCCAATTAAAATGTAAACTACAAGTTAAAATATTTTTAGTCGTGTCCGGGAAAACCCCAATTTCACATAAAGGTCCGGGGTTTTTTAAGTTTGTGTCCGGCGTTGGCAATTTAGGTGATGACAGCCCTACTCTGGAGCAACATAGAGGATACTTTTGTGGGGGACAGCTAAAAACTGTCAAACGGGAACACTAGGCATTTGCCTTTATTTATTTGTTTATGGATCTCCAACAAAAGATACACGCTAAAATTACGTTACTATCGTTTCTTTACGAGACACTCTGTTATGGAATAAGGTCCCATTAGCAGTGTTTGTGTGCGGGACGGGACCCTAATAATTTATGAGTTTTTAAATTACCGTAGTTAGTAGTAATCGGATTTGGATGAAACTTGGCATTAAGTTACTTTATATCTTGGATTAACACGTAGGATACTTTTACGGAAACGGGGGTGAAACCGCGGGGAGCAGTTTGTTTAGATAAAAATAAATGGATAATTCCAACAATATTATTACAAACTAGCTGCGTCCTGCGGCTTTGCCCGCTTTCAATCCTGGTCATAAACCTTCCTCTTGAATTACTCTATCTATTGCTGAAAACTGATTTGAAATCCGTTGCATAGTTTACGATTCTATAAAGGACATACAGACAAACATACATTTTTTATAGTATATATAGAGGATACGCATGGAAATGCATTGGGTTATTACACCGGATACTGTATCTCAACTATCGGGCGATAGTTGCGCAACTGTCGCGCAACCTGGTCTCGCGTCGTGCAATCAAGTCTATATTAGTTTGGATTTTCCAGTTTTGTAATATTTCTTAGATACACAGTTTCTATTAAAAAGCTATTACTTAATTTGTCTACAAAATGTATTCGGTTTAGCCTCTAGAAGGGCATTTATGAAGGTCAAATAATAATGATGTTTGTTACCCTTTCACGCAAAAACTACCAGACAAATTTGGATGAAACTTGGCACATGGATAGAGCATATCCTGGAATAGCATATAGGCTACTTATTATCCCGGGAAAATGTGACATCTAGTACGAGGCACATCTAGATCGGATGATAATTTATTTATCTCTCGTGCCTGAATTGAGCGGAATGTACCTGTTCCCTAGATACGCTCATCGGGTACACACGTCACGCAGCCGGAGTCACGAAGAAGTGATAATGATGTCCGGAAATATCTCTCTGTACAAGTGTACCTCTCTTGTATATTATTAGTCTCGGGTTTCGCCCGCGTACCCGGGGGACGTTGGAATTTCCCAGGATAAAAGTACACTATGTGTTAATCCCGTTTATAAACTATCTATGTGCCAAGTTTCACCCAAATCCGTTTAGTAGTTTTTGCGTGAAAGACTAACAAACATCCATACATCTTTAAAAACTTTGGCTTTCCCCCGCGGTTTTACCCGCGTTTCCTAGGGATGTAACATTTTCCCCTGATTAGAGACGTTTCAGGTCTCTACGGTCAGCGGTTTAGGTTGTGCGTTGATCCGTCAGTCAGTCAGTCATGATGACATTCTTAGCTGTGTTAACGATCCGATTATTCTGTCACGACGTAATTTGTATCTTAATTACTAATGAATAAAGTAATTTGTCTAATAGCTTTCTGTTATCATAAGGACATTACGTAAGTACGTCATATCATTTATCCAAGTACATAATAGGTGCATTTTCTGAGATAGCGTTTCATACACCTTCGTTTCGCCGACTCACAATTTTTAGTGAAATCGTTCCAATATTGTAATGCGATGGATATCGGGTATTGTCTATTGACCTAGAACATGGAAACAAAATCCGAAAACTGATGATTTTTTTTGGGATTACAAAATCTTCATGACTCGATTTCCGAGACGAACTATCACCATACAAATACATATTTTTATTTTTTTATTTCTGTTTTCTATTTATTTTTCACATATGTACGGAATCTTCGGTACGCCATTCAATTTCCATAATCCTCGAACACTTCATAAATCCATCAGAAGAACCAAAGATTAAAATTTAAAGAAAATATTTTCATTATGACAAAAATATATGCCTCGCAGATCAAAGTGGGTAAATCTGTGTAAGCACTATTTTTATTTTTCATTTTAAAATTTTGGCTAAAATATATTCAAATTTATTGCTATAAAATAAAGTGCATCTATCGGCTCTATTTTAATTGTTTAATGCAGATGCACCTTGTCTTGAAGGAATGGGGTTTA
Organism: Habrosyne pyritoides; assembly: GCA_907165245.1. Classification (NCBI taxonomy): domain Eukaryota; kingdom Metazoa; phylum Arthropoda; class Insecta; order Lepidoptera; family Drepanidae; genus Habrosyne; species Habrosyne pyritoides. The sequence goes on from OU015615.1 coordinate 6,715,126, forward strand.
TTTTTCTATAAGTAACATTAGTTCAGTATTCGAATTTTAAAATAATGGCTATAATGAAAATCAACTTTATGCGTATTAAAATAAGGTGCATTTATTGATTAATTAGTTTCATGATGTACCTGGAATGTACTGTAAATGGAACCTTGTAATACAGGAATAGAATTTATTTTTGTATAGCATTAATACATAGTTCACGATAATAATTTGATTTTAAAGTGATGGTTATACATAATTTAAATACAACTTTATTGCTATTTAAATAAAGTGCATCTATTGAATCAATAGTTTCATGATGGAGGAACCTTGTATTGAAGGTATAAGGTTTATTTTGGTGTAACATTAATTTCACGATAATAATTCGATACTAAAATGATGGTATAAAATCAATTTTCCTTATTATTCGACGCAATCGAGCGGTCGCGTGGGCGGACCGCCCTCCGAATGTACGCATTGGAATAGTTACTTTAAGTACATGTCATTTAAGTCTATTATCACTTGTAAAATTGCCACGTATAAACTTTGAACTGATAGAAGCGTATCTACAAAACAACAAAGAATAATTAAATAAAAAAAAACACTTGATGGATTAATATCATGTTTATGAGTTACACACACACACATCCATACACACCCATGCATACACTCATACACATAGACGGAAAAAAACATGTACTAGGTACGAGAGGTTAAAAAAAATTGATTGAATATTTTATTTCACAACTTTGTCAGCGTGATTTATATTATATACTAACTGCGCCCTGCGGCTTTGCCCGCTTTCAATCCTGGTTATAAACCTTACTCTTGAATTACTCGAACTATTGCTGAAATCTGCATTAAAATCCGTTGCATAGTTTACGATTCCATAAAGGACATACAGACAAACATTCATAGATAACCATGTCAAATTACAGTTCTTTTGTACCAAGAGTCTAGAGTGAAACCGGTGACAGACGGTATCTAGACGGATCTAAAGTGTTATATCACTGGCCGACGGACCAGTTTGTGGTTAGAGTCCCTGACTGCCCAGCCACCGGTAGTGGGTTCGTATATCAGTTATCTGGTTCCCATAGTACAAGCTCTGCTTAGTTCATCATGGCCGGGTGTAAGGAATATCTAATAACTTTAAACGAGCCATTCTTGTATATATATATATACTAGCTGTCACCCGCGGTTTTGCCCGCGTTCTCGCGGGATGTCACATGTGTTATACATAAAAAACCTTCGTCTTGAATCACTCCACCCATTAAAAAAAACCGCATTAAAATCCGTTGCGTAGGTTTAAAGATTGTTTTATACTACAGTGTAAACTCTTTATAACGAAACTCAAGGGACTGAGCATTTTTTGTCGTTATAGAGAGTTATCGTTATATGGAGTGAACAAAAAAAACCAAATTAACAAGAATTTTTAATATGTATGGGCTCACTTCAACGTTATAGGGAGTTTATCGTTATAAAGGATAACGTTATAAAGAGTTTACACTGTATGTAGTGATATTCCGGGACATTCAACACACGACCTCTTGATCCCAAACTAAGCAGAGCTTGTAGTATGGAAACCAGAAAACTGATATAAAACCTATATTATTTTTGTTCTTAAATACATACGTATGCAGATATTTTCTCCCAGCTGATTAAACAGACATGTTCATGCACACAAGTGTGTGTCCTGGGTGGGAATCGAACCCGCAACCTGCAGCATGATAGCCACTACGCCAACGGTGACAATGGCCTCATTGGTGTCAGCGGACGGACGCGTAATTTTAATGACTATAATTGTCATTATATTGCGCGTCCGACGCACTGATAAACGTATATATATATATGTGTGTTAATTGTGTTTGATTGATAGCCGTATTATTTATAAACGGGCCAGTTAGCTTGGTGGTTAGCGACCCTGACAGCCACGCCGCCAGTCGCGGGTTCGATGCCCATGTGTGCATACATGTCTGTTTGTTCCGTCGTAAATATCTATATAAGTGCGTATTTAGATGGAAAAAAAAACTAGTAATGTAGTATATCAGTTATTTGGTTTCCATAGTACGAGCTCTGCTTAGTTTGGGACCAGAGAGTGTGTTAAAAATGCCCCGGGGAATTTATTTATCTTTATCAGTCTTTGGCGACATCTATGAACACGCGAGCAAGAATACTGCACCGGCCGCACCACAGCGATATGGCGACATCTATGAACGAGTAGACGCGCGAGAATCCTACTTCGCGGTATCGAAGTTTTGTCAGGATTTGACATACAAGCTTCCATCAATGTTATCAAATACATAATATACGTAATATTGAGGTAGATACGTTTTTTCCGTGATTATACTACCGGCACGCTATGATGGCCGTTTTGACGTTAAAAATTGTCAAAAAAAAGTGAAAAGAAACTGTACTGTTTTGGAATAAGGTTGATTTCCATCATCATACAATTAGCTGTTGGTACAAGAGATGCACCTTAGGAATAAAGGTTATTGTTCTTTTTCATTGTTAAACGTCAAAACGGCCATCATAACGTGCCGCAAGTTTAGTAGTATTAGCGTAGTGTCATGTTCCTTACAGAATCTGGTCAGCTTGAGTGAATTCAGTCCGTCCTGCGTGCGGCCGCGGCGCTCTATCTCTATCGTCTTCTAACCGACTGGGTGATAGAAATGGAGTTGCTTAGGTTCTATGTAGGCAGAAGAATATCGCCATATTTTTATTTTTTTTACAATGAGTATGACGTCACTATTGGTAAAATCTCATCGGCTTCCAACATCAACAGTTGACCCGCGGTCCCCGCGCGGCGGAAGATTTTCCCTTTTAAACGGAGGAGTCCTACACCTCGCTCCATAAATCTTAACGCGCGTGAAACCCCGGGGCGGAATGTAGTTTATAAAGTATCGTTTAATAATATAAGTCTTGAATAAAACATGCACGAGACATGTGTGTTATATTAGTTAATTGGTTGATGTATCAGGAAAACCGCTCGAGTTGTCTTTACATTTACATTGCATAAGTGGATGCTGAGACGTTGTTCCTTATATGCTTTGTGTGGTCACCACCTCTGACCACATCGTTACTTACCACAGTTATATTGTCTAGAACAACAAGACTAATAATACCGCAGACTAAAATTACAGATGTAAAAGTGTATATTTTTATTTACTAGCCTGTCCTTCGCAAGTTAAGTCTTGCGAGCTGAATTAGACACTTCTTATCCTACGCAGTTGAAATTTAGCAGGTTGCTTCATTTCCAAAGACTGTTATTTTTATAGTAAGCAGGACCAGGTTATAAAAAACAGGACTGGCTTCAGATGAAGAAATTCCTCAAAGATTAACAGCATAGCTGCGAAATTGTAAACACATTTTTTTTTGCTTGGCCGGTTTAAATTGCACGATCATCTGGCTGCTGCACCCAGGGTTGGCTCCCGACGAGGGTACTCCTCAACGGTCAACAACATAAACACGAAAAAGCTTAAAGAAATGTCTTTTTACTATTCGTTTGAATCTCTGACGAGGGTTTTATGTAAAAGAAGTAAAATTTAATTTATGGCGCTTTAGAAGGGAAATCTTCAGAAAACAACCTATCACATTCTCCTGCAGACTAAATTCTATAGATGCACATACTCGTATATGTTTGTCTCTTTTTAATGTCGCTGTTTTGTTTCATCGAATTTTGTAGCAGAGGTGCTATAGAGGTTTCCACTATAAAAAAGTCCCTTAGCCATTAAACTGGCCTTTTTTTTTAATTCCACGTTGGCCAAAGAACAAGTAGACGGTCCACCTGATGGTAAGTGGTCACCGCCTATGGACAGCAACACCAGGGGCATCGCCGCGTTGTCGCTGAGACGTGTATCACCGGTACTTAATATTTATACAAGTGCACTACTGCTTCACGACGAATATGGGTAAGGTGGTAGTACTTCCGGACGAACTGTGCACTAAGAGCTCTACTGTAGAAACACATAATAGGTATATATTTAGTTGTATGCCTCGGGACTGTTCCCATTTACAAAATACCGCAAAGAAAATCGATCCTTATAAGAAATCAATTACATCTAATACCATGAGTTAGCCGCGACAACTATGTTATATATCAAAATTATGCGGTTGTATGGATTTATTTATTTCCTCCACGGCCAGTTTTTTTCCTTAATACGTGGTGTGTGCGTCATTCCAATAATAAAGAATAAAAAACATTAAATAAACTTTTTCCATGAAATAATTCTTTAAAGTTGCTACTGTCATGGCATTGCCGGGCCAGTTGGCTTGGTGGTTAGAGACCCTTACTGCCACGCCGCAGGTCGTGGGTTCGATTTCCACCCAGGACAAACATTTGTGTGGATGAACATGTCTGTTTGTTCTGTGTCTGGGTGTCAATATCCAAATAAGTATGCATTTAAAAATGTAGTATATGTAGTATATCAGTTATCTGGCTTCCATAGTACAAGCTCTGCTTAGTTTGGGATCAGATGGCCGCGTGTATAGAATGTCCCGGGATATTTATTTATTAACGCGAGTGCGACCGTCGGGGCCAGCTGGCTAAGTCACGTAACTAAAGTATATTCCGATATTTTTCGCTTTGTGACGTCACTGTCAATCCAACAGGCCCGTTGGCTTGGTGGTTAACGCTCTGACTGCCAAACCGAAGGTCGCGGGTTCGATTCCCACCCAGGACAAACATTTGTGTGCATGAACATGTCTGTTTGTTCTGTGTCTGGGTGTCAATATCTATATAAGTATGTACAATTTAGAAAAAAAAAGTAGTATATGTAGTATATCAGTTATCTGGTTTCCATAGTACAAGCTCTGCTTAGTAGCTTAATAGGGCAACATGGCGGACGCGTTAAGATGGTCATTTATTAGTTCATAAGCCACCTCCTTGTCATGGGTATCTAATGAAAGGGTTTGCCGAGCAGCGTACGTGACGTCCGTTTTATTTGTTTTATGACATAGAGCTTGCTTTAAAAAACAAATGGTTGTCTGTAAAGTCGGTTTACGGACGATAGTTTAACGTGACAACGTCATAACAAAACGTAGATGAAATGATTGCATACTTTTATGAATAAAATTTAATACTTTTTATTGAATTATCATTATTTTGTATGGATATAAAGAAGGAGTGAAATGAAATCTACAATTAATTAAAATATATTTATTAACAAACAAGTCATTTTAACTATAACTGTTATAAATGTTTGCTATTTAACTTCTTCCAATCTGTGTTATGCTGTTAAGGATAGGGCGATGATAGGAAAAGTAGATAACGAATGGGAGTGTTTCAAGTCGAATGTGCCTCGAAAATGTCAAATCGTGCGGCGCAAGCGTACAATGATCGTAACGGGACAATGAGTGATCCTTGTTCGTGCAAGCAGCCGGTGTTCATCGATTTATTAGACGTAGTCGCGTCAAAAAATATATTTGAAACAATCGTTTGTATGTAGTTCTATAGTCTTATATGTATAATAGTTAATTGAGACGTCACAATTGTGTAGCATCAAAATATCACCTCTTTGTGGGCAGATCGCAGATCGCAGATCGCAGATCGCAGATCGCAGATCGCAGATCGCAGATCGCAGATCGCAGATCGCAGATCGCAGATCGCAGATCGCAGATAAATAATCCACATATATCATAATTAATGTGTGGGTGTTCAATACACTGGATAGTGTTTAATCAAATCTTGAATAAAGTATAGTTCACTATTATATCGAATTGTTTCATTTCAGTAATGGCTCGCTAGAGGGGCGATGAGGCGCGAGGTGTGGGTGGTGCTGGCGCTGTCGCTGGCGGCGGCGGTCGCGGCGGCCACGACGGCGGCGAGCCCGGAGGAGGAGGAGACCACGGAGGTTGTGGGGGCCTCCGCGGACCGCTGCGCCTACGAGGCAGGCGACGAGGACGAGTACCGCTGCCCGCTCAGCGACGGGGGCACGCTCACCATCAGGACGCAGCCCAATAGCTACGTCAAGATCGACTGTGATGTATGTTCAAATAATATATTTCAAGGCGGCAGACGGTCCTCCCGATGGTATCGCCGATGCCGAGGGCTCATGTGTCTGTAGTGTGGCACACACGTAACCGAAACAGTAATACACGTGGACTACTGCTCTACGCCGGAAACGGGTAAGGTGGTAGCACTCGGACGAACTCTGCACTAGAAGCTTTACTACACCCAAACGTTCTAAGAGTAAGATTTCTAATGACAATACATTATACTATTTTAACCCTGGATAGGCTTCCGACGAAGGAACTCCTCAACGGTTAATTTTATTGCTCTGATATGTTGTTTGCACGTCGTGTATATACGATACGTGCGTCACCGACTCGCGCGCTCGGTGTCGAGTGGAGCCGAGCGAACCCGACTGAGGCTCATGATGCTCACCTCGGCGGCTTGCAGGGCGGCACGCTGCGCTGCGCGGACGTGCCGCGGCTGCGGCTGGCGCGCGACGGGCGCCTGGCCAGCGCCGCCGTGCGCGCGTGCGCGCTGCGGGCCGCGCTGCCGTGCGCGCTGGCGGCGCTGGGCGCGCGCTCCGTGGCCACGCTGTCGCTGTGGGCGCTGCGGGGGCCGCTGCTGCCCCGCCACGTCAGGGGCTTCGACGACCTCACCGCGCTCATGATGTTCGACTCGGGTAGGGTGGTGCTCGTTGAAAATGTCAAAAACGATCAAGTGAGGGCAGCATTCTGATGGTGACGATGACGGTCCAGGCGTGGAGCGCGCGGTGCCGGTGGCGGCGCTGGCGGCGCTGCCCGCGCTGCGGCACTTCCGGCTGCGGGACGCGCGCCTGCAGCTGGGGCCGCTGCCCGCGCTGCCGCTGCGCTACCTGGAGCTGTCGCTGGACCGCCTGCCCGCGCTGCCCGCCGCCGCCTTCCGCCGCCTGCCGCTGCTGGAGCAGCTGCACCTGTGGGGGAACGACTACACCGCGCTCGACATGCACACCTTCGAAGGTATGGCGCTCCTGCTCGTGTATCTATGTATGTGTTTGTTATGTCTAAATAATAGTATGTCCCCCGCGGCTTGACCCGCGTTCCCGGCGGATCGAATGTACGCCGGGATTACAACGTTGCCTATGTTACTTCTGGATAGAGTAGCTCCCGTGTAGTCATTACAAAAAAAAATTACGGAATGTTTGTATTCGTTTGACGATTTCATACAAATTATTCGTAAAAAAAAATTACGAAATTAAAATATGTACGGTTGTTTTCACGGTTGATTAAAAAAATAACACCGAAGCTTGTGACTTGAGAAGTCTCATGTGCCGGTAGTAGGGAACCGGGAAAGCGATCGACATCTTCGGCCTCGTCTTCACTTACCATCAGGTGAGACTGAGGTCAGTCGCGATCCCGACAGAAATAAAAAGAAAATAGAAAAAGAAATGTCACCCTCTTTCTAATTGAAACACGTGCTAATACCTCTACTGCTTTTTCTGGGAGTGAGCCTTGTAACCTCATGTGTTCCAGGTCTCTCGTCCCTCAACACCCTGAGCTTGAGCGCGTCGCTGCAGAACATCTCGGCGGGCACGTTCGCCCCCACGCCCGAGCTGAAGGAGCTCACCCTCATGCGGGGCAACCTGGCGCGCCTCCGGGAGGGAGTCTTCACTGGTCTGCAGCACTTGGAGAAGGTGAGGGGTCTTAGTTTTTGTGACGAAATATTTCTAGGGGGTCAAAAAAAGGCTGATTTTAGCGTGACGTATTTTATGAACGACCCATAGCTTATGCCAGTAGCGAATAGTGCAGAGGAGTGTCGGAGATATCCACCTACATCCAAACTTAAAAACTTTACCTCTTAATATCAGTGACGTCATTATCACTAAGGCTTCCTAAGAAAAATGTCGAAATTATACTGCACTCCAAATTAAACTCTATCCTCATCCCACAGGTAACAATGTCCAACGACAAGAACCTGACGGTGGAACCGCGAGCATTCGCAGCGCTTCCATCGCTGACCGCGCTCAAGCTAGACATGTGCACGATCCACGAGCTGCCGCCGGACGCGTTCAGCGGCTCCAGCGCTTTAGTCAACCTGTCGCTCGTCGCCAACCAGCTGCAAGCGCTGCCCGCCGACCTGCTCCGCGACCAGATAGCGCTGCAGCGGCTCTATTTAGAGAAGAACAAGATCAAAGCGCTGCCAGCGGACTTGTTCGCCGCGACCAAGAAGTTAATAGAGCTGAATCTCGATAACAATCTCATTGAAGAACTGTCCGGGTGAGTCGTTGCGTTTGTTCGGTTTAGTCCCTGAAAGGACACGTGGAGGTAAAATGTACTGTTGCCACCGGTTGGTAAGTCAGTTTCAACTGAGAAGAACTGGCAAGACTCAGCAAGTAAATCTTTTTTATATTTTAATTTACCATGTTTAAAGATTGTAGACAAAACTTGGTTTTACATATTCCAATATTCTTGTATTTTCAAAACTGATTATTGTTTCAATGCCTTAACATACACACATTGTCTCCAGAGAGTTGTTCTCGGGCCTGTCCGACCTGACCACCGTCTCCATGAGCCACAACCGCCTGAAAGCGATCGCCGGCGACGTGTTCCAGGGCGCGCGCTCCCTCCGCACGCTGCAGCTCTCCAACAACCAGCTGACCCTGCTGCCGAGCGCCGCCCTCCCCGCTGTGTTCCAGTACGACAATATAATAATAACGCAGTCCCCGTTCAGCTGGCTGCTGGAGCTGCGGCAGCTGGACCTCAGCCACAACCGGGTGTCGTTCATGTTCGACGACTGGACGACCACGCTGCTCCAACTGAAGAACCTTGATCTGTCCTACAACCACTTCAGTAGAATTAGCGTGAGTATCATTCTTTTTAAAATAAACTTATATTTATCATATAAGATTTATTTTGTCTCACTCTCTCACTCACGCATACACACACAATCACTCTCTCACATACACACACACACACACACTCACTCACACACACTCACTCACAACCTCAGACACACACACACACACACACCACCACCACCACATAATTCCAAATATATTCTGTGTGTGAGCGAAATTTTTATCAAATAGATCCCCCCCCACACACACTAGCACACTGTCACTTTCTCCACACACAACCTCACATACACATAAGTCATAATTTAGAATAGATTCTGTGCGTGAGCAACATTGTTGTCAAATAGATCTCCCCCCCCCCCCCCCCCCCCCCACATACACTGAAAAACACACTCACAAAATCACACAAACACACACATTTAAAGTTATTGCTTTCTGGTATTGCGTTTATTTTGATGATTAATTAATATAACATTATTTAGTGACATCATAATATTTAAGTTATTTTCCACGTGGTCTCTTCCAATGCAGTAACCTTTAATCTCAATGACCTGCTCTCTCGTTCTCAGTCGATGGACCTCCCCTTCCTGAGCTCCAACATCGTGGTGGACTTGCGACACAACAACATATCCACGGTGTACCTGCACGAGCAGCTGTCGCCGGGCCCGCCGCCCGCCAGCCGCGCCGGCGGCGCCAGCGTCGCCAGCGTCGCCCTGCTCGCCGACAACCCGCTGCGCTGCGACTGCCAGCTGTACGGCGTCGTCCAGCGCATGCGCGGACACTACAACGAGTTCCGAACAGAAATCAAATTAGACTTCGGCGACGCGGCGTGCGTCGCTCCCGAGCACCTGGCAGCCACCAGAATATCGGCATTACAACCCGACGAGCTGACGTGCCACTTCACCGACGAGTGCCCGCGGGGCTGCCGGTGCGCCTTCAGGTCGGCCACCGACACCTCGGAGCTGCTCTGCAACACCACCGACTTCGAGCCGCCTAAACCCACCAACTTCAACGTGAAACGCACACAACTGCAACTGAGTTTCGTACCGCCGGCCCTCTCCGCCGTCCCCGAGGTTCAGATATTGAAACTCAACGGGCTGAACATGACGAGGCTCCCGCCCGGCCTCCCGCCGCCCTCCGTCGCGAGCCTCGACCTGAGGAACAACTCGCTGGCCGACGTGCCGGCGGAGCTGGTCGAGGTCGGCGTCGAGCTGAGCCTCGCCGGGAACCCGCTCGAGTGCGACTGCTGGCACGCCGCCGGGCTCGCCCTCCTCGAGCGGCGCCGCAGCGGCGTCGAGGACTACGAGGACGTGACCTGCGCCGACGGGCTCGCCGTGGCGGCGCTGGACGTGGCGAGGCTGTGCGCCCACGTGACCGCCGCGGCCGCGGGCGGAGCCCTGGCGCTCGGCGGGGTGCTGGTGGGGCTCGCGGCCGCGCTCGCGTACCGGTACTCCCTCGAGGTGCGGGTGTGGCTGTTCGCGCGCGGCTTGTGCCTCTGCCTGCTGCCCGAGGAGCGGCTCGACGGCGGCAAGCGGTACGACGCGTTCCTGTCGTTCGCCCACGGCGACGAGAAGTTCGTGACGTCGGAGCTGCTGCCTCGGCTGGACGCGGAGTACCGCGTGTGCGTGCACTACCGCGACTGGGCCGTGGGCGAGCTGATCCCGCTGCAGGTGGCGCGCTCGGTGGAGAGCTCGCGGCGCACCATCATCGTGCTGTCGCCGCACTTCCTGCAGTCCGTGTGGGCGCGCCTGGAGTTCCGCGCGGCGCACGCGGCGGCGCTGCGCGAGCGGCGCGCGCGCGTGCTCGTGGTGCTGCTGCGCGACGTGGCCGGCCACGCGGCGCTGGACGCCGAGCTGCGCGCCTACCTCGCCACCAACACCTACGTGCGCTGGGGCGACCCGCGCTTCTGGGACAAGCTGCGCTACGTGCTGCCGCGCCGTCCCCACCGCCCCCACCACCCCCACCACCCCCTCGACCGCCAGCCCCGCGGGCTCGACGTCCACCTCGACCAGGACGGGAAGCTCGTCAACGCCGCCATCAAGGCCTAGCGAGGTGGATCCGCCCGGAGCCTCCTCCCCGCGTGCAGCTGACTAGTTGTAGTGAAGTTGTTACCTGTTGACGTATTGTATAAGCGATGATCATTAGGCTAGTTTGATGCCATTTTAAAATATTTTTGTATTACCTTGTAAGTCGGAGCCGCCTCGTGTACGAGCGACGGATCCAACCTTGATTGTAGGGCGAACTTTACGGGTTCCCAGTACTTGTTTCTATTGGAAGTTATACGATCGGCTGATTTGTGATGTACGGACGTCTTTTTATTGATCGGCCTATGTTTTTCTTCCTTCTCGCTCTTAATTTATATAATAAACTTAATTATAAATGAATCAATAGATAAACCTTATCTCGGAGCAGGAAGAGTGACTCTTCTTTGACAATCTTAGCCTTCAAAATGGCCGTAGAGTTCCGTACCCATAGGGTAAAATCGTATGTCCCTCTGTCCGTCTATCACCAGACTGTATCTCACCGATGAAGTGTGCATGTTGCCGCTATAACAACAGATACTAAAGAAAATTCTGTTTTTCTTCTGATATAAATATGCAACAGACATGTTTTTTTGAGACACGCACTCGGCCGGTTATTATAACTTATCTATGTTAATGTTTAGAATCTCTTCCAATCTCTGTTTACTCTAATTCTCCGTTTTAATTGTCCTAATGTATGTTTTGTGTATGTTTTTATATGAAACCGGAGCGTGACCTGCGTAGACTAGCAAAGTATCGGCAAGCTGTTCCTAGTCACTCGATTTGTAAATAAAATATTCTGAGTATATTGGTTGATTTATTTTTTCGCACGTATAAAGTGACGTTTGACAGGTGAGGTAACGAAATATTCAAAATGAGATACCTTTTGCTCAAAAGAGCACATTTGTGAGCAAAAAGCAATGGCATTATAGGTATAATGGGTGAAAAAAATTGGGCATGATGGAGTAGAAGCCTGTGGCATAGTTACTTTTTTTTCATAGTCTCAAATTAATTTACCAATGTCCGCTTCTAATTAACAAAAACATTTCCATATTAAAACATTTAACAAAGAAATACTAAAAAAAAGACGTGTGGCACTCGGAGACTGCCGCGGTAAAGCTATTGCATAGCATTTTTTATCGTACATAGATGATAAATACCTATACACCTATATACTTTCTCACAAACAGCTGATTACGGTAGTTTTCCAATGCAACCAATGCCACCTAAAGGCGGGTTGCTGAACTAAAGAGACAAGCGTGATATTACAAAAAGTCATTAAAAGTTCTGGTATTTATCGATAGATGGAAAAACTAAAAAGTATCACCGCATCATCTATATTCAAAACTAAAAATTAAATAAACTACCCTAATGTGTTAGTAATAAAGTCGATAATCAATCTGAATATTCGACTTAACTTGAACGACTTAACTTTCAAATAAAGAATTTGAGAATTCAAAACACGTCGTGCTTCCATTAAATTTACGAACTTATCTATTAGTAAATAAAGTTTACAATTGAAAACAAATACGAGCGACAATTTTCGAATTCAAATTTAAATAGAGAACCGTAACGAGCTCGAGGCTAACAATAATACATACTAATTAGAGTCTTAAAAATTGTACATTAAGAATCAAATTTATAACTCGATTATTTGGTAGTTGTATATCTTTTTTATCTAAATTTTAATAGACTAATAACGGACCGAGCTCGCTTCATGGTGGTCCACTTTCCTATTTACATACAATTTTGAGTCTTAACTACTACTCAATAGAGACAAAATTTAAAAACTCAGAGTCGGAACCTTCTTGGTGTGTTAGGTTTTTTTTTCGTTACGGAATTTCCGGATTCGGTCCCCACGCTCAAGGCCCGCGATAGAAGCTATGCAATAGCTTAAAAAAAAGAAAATATCAAAATCGTCCACATACTCAAAAGAAAAATATTACCGATTGCCGGCCGAGTAGAGCCGAGCGAGCCATCGCCCGCGCAGGGCCTCTCCCCCGCTTGGCCGCTACCCTGCCAGCAGCCCTTCTTGGCCCCTTTCAGTCGCATGCAATTAGGCACTCCGTGACGTTGTGTGATGTGGTCTATTCCCATTGTTTACATTACCGTACACGTCTTGCTGTGATAACGTAAACAATTAACGAGCACAACAATGTAGAGTATTTAGCAATGGTGCGGTGTTGCGTCATGCCTGGTGAAAGCTCAGATGGTGCAAGACTAATGCAGAACCACTCACATCTGAAATCTCTTTGCCGACAGAGTATTTCTAATCTTTTGGGCTTTTATTTCTTATTACACTAAAGAAGCTCGCAGTGTCAGTGACTTGAAACACCACATAACAGACACTTGATATCTTAAAAAGTGATAGCAGTTTATGAGTTGATTGGTCTATTCAGGCACTGGTATGCTCATCAGGATAACTGCAAGGTGGGCTGGTGGAGGTGTCGGACACGTACAGGCTGGAATGCGGGGTAAGGCAGAGGGGGTTGACATCCCCCAAGCTTTTTAACATGTACGTGGACGAGCTTGTCGAGGGAGGGGCTTAGTAGCTTGCATGCGGGGTGCTCCGTTGATGGACAAATGATAAATTACATTAGCTCCGCGGATGATATGGTGCTGCTGAGCTCTTCCATCTGCGCGATGAGGAAGTTGTTGCGGGTCTGCGAAGACAATGGGCTGAACTACAATAGCAAGAAGAGTGAGATGATGGTCTTTGCAGCCCGTGGTAGCTCTCTCAGTTATGTCCCTCCCGTTTATCTGAGTGGTAATGCGCTAGCTAGGATATCCAAATTCAAATATCTGGGTCATGTGGTCAGCACTGATTTAAAAGATGATTGTGATGTTGAAAGGGAGCGTGGGGCGCGGGCGGTACGTGGGAATATGCTTGTTCGCAGGTTCGCACATTGCACAGGTGAAGTTAAAATAACTTTATTTTCAACACTTTTGCTCATAAAATGGCTCTAATTTCACCGTAATTAGGCACATAATGACACCTGTAATCAAACTGTGACTTTTTCATTGCTATTATTCACTAGTGAGTTATAGGGTTTTTTTTTATTGATTGAGTTGCTTTGTTCTAAAAAAAACTAAAAAGATCGTGTTCAATAGTACAAATAAATTAATGTACCTACCTATCGCTCGCTCATTTCATGCAACTTCGTATTGTAATAGATAATTTCAACTTGTATGTTTTTAATAAATACAACTTTCACTCAAATATAACTTTTGTTTTCTCTGTGATAAAGAAAACTTTGAATTCCCCAATTCGTACGTGGCTAAAACGCTATCCGCTAAAAGCCAAAAAAAATAAATCTCATTCTCTTAGTCTATGGTCGATCACCATTGTTAGATGCGTGCGCATAGGAAAGTGTGTTCAAAAACGTCGTATGATACACCTGTGTATTGATAATTACCGTCCTTGGCTCACTTAAGACCCTCACATAACGGCTCGGGTCTCAATGGCGCCTCAGCGGTAATCACCAACATTACACACTTGTACCATAATGTACTATTAAATCATTTTGTCGATCTTTTTACACCAGCGCGGCTTATGAGTTAGTTATACCAAGAAGGCGCTAATACACCCTTCGCGTCCTCTATAATTAAATAACATGTTTAGGGCCTTGTTCGGGCTGCCTAGATTCTGCAGCGCGTCAGGCATGTTTGCCGATGCCCATGTGAATGACGAAAAAAAAGTAGCATCTATTAAACTGAGAATGCTAGGTAGCTCTAACAAGGTGCTGAAAGCTTTGGCTGGCAGATGGAATAGTGTTCTGCCGAAGCATTGGGTGTCAACCTTGATAAACCCCCATGCCCAGCAATTTTTTTTTATATAAACTGATAATTTTGTAGTTTTAAGAAATGGATCCTTGTCCGAATTAAATAATTTTAATTTTATTTCATGCGACTATATTCCGATGCCCTGTTCATGTGCCTTTGTTATTTACTATTAATCGCCATCTAGTGTTGAATAGCTTTACTAATAGTAAGAAAACGTATAACGACTAGGTTTGTTTAGGCTCACAAAGTTCAACTACTCCACTACAAATGGCGCTGTAATAAGTTTGAGCGCGGCTACCGTGCAATCTCGGAATGGTAGGTTGGTAGACAGAAATAAAATACTTGATGAAGTTCCTCTGGCTAAATCGTTTTTGTGTATTGTGCAAAGCTTTAAACTTTTTCCATTGTTATTTACTCTTAACGCCCTCTAGTGTTAGATAGATTTACTAATAGTAAGAAAAGGTAAAAACGACGTAAGGTTTGTTTAGGCACACAAAGTTCAACTACTCGTCTACAGATGACACTGGAATCAGTTTTTGTGCTGCTATGGTGCAATTTTGCTATCGTGGAATTGTAAGTAGGTAGATTGAAATATTTAACTTATTCATAGTCATATTATTTATTTGCATTCCACAATATTAAAATTAAATCTTAGGAAGTAAGTAATGTCCAATTAACATTGGGACACAGGACACATCGGGCACAGCAAAATACATAGTAAGTAACTTAAAATTGTTTCTCTAGGTAAATCGTTTTTGTATTATACACCGTGAAATTTAGCTGGCTGTTTTCGGCGGCGAAATGGTTTTGTCTTGGTTATACAATCGTTTTAATAATAATAATCATTTATTCACATAAAAAGTTTTAAACACGAATACAAATAACTGCGGTCCCTGCAATAAGCACAGCTTGTATCGCAGGAGACCGACAACCGGTTACCAATATTTATTTACGGTCACTCAGTTCGATCAAATTACAAAAATAAAAAATAAATGATACAATGTAAGAATGGCTAGTCAATATAACGAATTGTCTAAAAATAACTCAGAAGTTGATATTTTTGATCCTAAGTTTAGAAATTTAAAAAAAAACCATAAAAGATATCCGCCAAATCAAACCGGTTCATACCCAGCAGATAAATTAAGTCTAAATAATATTTATTTAAAGTTTCTATATAATACGATTTTTATCTATATTGTCATTTGGGAGTGCTCACCTGCACTTTCATCGCATTTGTCTCGGTATTCATTTCTAGTTTTGTTTTTCTGTATACATATGTTTTGAGTTACAACCCTTTACTTATTATGTGGTTACCTTTTGGTTGTAATTTGTATTGTGTATCCTAAATAAATCAATAAAATAAATGTGGTTATATTATTTAACTACAAACTAAATGTGATGCAATACATTAAAGCAGATTGACATATGAATTTATATACCAATTTTAGGGTGTGTTTATCGACTGAGTGTTGAAGACTTTTCATGATGTGGATTGACTTACGGATGCGCTTGGCAAGATGGGTAATGTGATTTTTAAAGGATAGATTTTCGTCGACGCTCACACCAAGGTACTTAATGCTGGATGTGCGAGTGATCACTTCGCAGTCGCATAGTGAGGATGTCTGGGGTACTGAACCGCATGAGTGAAGCCTTAGAGAATTGGCTGCTGGTGGCTGTGATACTTTTGTTTTGTGAAAAGAAATATATTGCGTTTTTGACAGATTTAGCGACAATAGGTTTTTGTGAAGCCATGCGCCAACCTTTGAGATGCCGCAGTTCACTGATTCAAAAACTTTGTCCCAGGATGAGCCCCGGAATAAGACGACCGTGTCATCTGCATAACAAATAAACTCTGCACCACCCAGTTCAAAGTCGAGCAAGTCACTCATATACATAATGAACAGCGTAGGGCCCAAGATACTTCCCTGCGGTACCTCAATGTTGACTGGGAGCTGACCACTTTTACTCTCTCCCACTCTTACCCTCTGCTGCCTATTTGAAAGGTTACAGTTATAAGCTATTCCTCTAATACCAAAGAAGTTAAGTTTTTCCAGAAGTATAGGAAGAGACACGGTGTCAAATGCAAGGGCTAGATCTAGAAATACTCCAATACAGTTATGATTCGCGTCCACTGCCGCAGAGACAAAGTCAGTTAAAAGCAACGAAGCGTCTTCCGCAGATCGACCTCGTTTGAAACCGTATTGCCGGTCCGGAAGAAAGTAATTTTTTGCCACATATTGGATAAGCCTCATTACTCATTCACATTTTTTTTCTAGCAGCTTAGAAAAGATACAAAGCAGAAAAATGGGACGATAGTTACATGGCATGCTTTTATCGGCATTTTTATAGATTTGTACTAGCATTGTAACCTTCCAGCAGTCAGGAAATACACCTGACGAAAGGCTCCGATTAAAAATGTTATAATAGGTTTCATTAAAAAAAAAAAAAGGTAAATTATACACGGTAAATAGGTAACACGGTAATTAATCAATTAAGAAAACACAAAGAACAAGATTAGACACAGTAAAGAAGGAACAGTTGAACAATTAAAAACAGTAACACAAAGAAGTATAAAATAAGAATATGGAATTATAAGACGTTGTTTTTTTTTTGTAGGTAGGTAGGTAGGTAGGTAGGTAGGTAGGTAGGTAGGTAGGTAGGTAGGTAGGTAGGTAGGTAGGTAGGTAGGTAGGTAGGTAGGTAGGTAGGTAGGTAGGTAGGTAGGTAGGTAGGTAGGTAGGTAGGTAGGTAGGTAGGTAGGTAGGTAGGTAGGTAGGTAGGTAGGTAGGTAGGTAGGTAGGTAGGTAGGTAGGTAGGTAGGTAGGTAGGTAGGTAGGTAGGTAGGTAGGTAGGTAGGTAGGTAGGTAGGTAGGTAGGTAGGTAGGTAGGTAGGTAGGTAGGTAGGTAGGTAGGTAGGTAGGTAGGTAGGTAGGTAGGTAGGTAGGTAGGTAGGTAGGTAGGTAGGTAGGTAGGTAGGTAGGTAGGTAGGTAGGTAGGTAGGTAGGTAGGTAGGTAGGTAGGTAGGTAGGTAGGTAGGTAGGTAGGTAGGTAGGTAGGTAGGTAGGTAGGTAGGTAGGTAGGTAGGTAGGTAGGTAGGTAGGTAGGTAGGTAGGTAGGTAGGTAGGTAGGTAGGTAGGTAGGTAGGTAGGTAGGTAGGTAGGTAGGTAGGTAGGTAGGTAGGTAGGTAGGTAGGTAGGTAGGTAGGTAGGTAGGTAGGTAGGTAGGTAGGTAGGTAGGTAGGTAGGTAGGTAGGTAGGTAGGTAGGTAGGTAGGTAGGTAGGTAGGTAGGTAGGTAGGTAGGTAGGTAGGTAGGTAGGTAGGTAGGTAGGTAGGTAGGTAGGTAGGTAGGTAGGTAGGTAGGTAGGTAGGTAGGTAGGTAGGTAGGTAGGTAGGTAGGTAGGTAGGTAGGTAGGTAGGTAGGTAGGTAGGTAGGTAGGTAGGTAGGTAGGTAGGTAGGTAGGTAGGTAGGTAGGTAGGTAGGTAGGTAGGTAGGTAGGTAGGTAGGTAGGTAGGTAGGTAGGTAGGTAGGTAGGTAGGTAGGTAGGTAGGTAGGTAGGTAGGTAGGTAGGTAGGTAGGTAGGTAGGTAGGTAGGTAGGTAGGTAGGTAGGTAGGTAGGTAGGTAGGTAGGTAGGTAGGTAGGTAGGTAGGTAGGTAGGTAGGTAGGTAGGTAGGTAGGTAGGTAGGTAGGTAGGTAGGTAGGTAGGTAGGTAGGTAGGTAGGTAGGTAGGTAGGTAGGTAGGTAGGTAGGTAGGTAGGTAGGTAGGTAGGTAGGTAGGTAGGTAGGTAGGTAGGTAGGTAGGTAGGTAGGTAGGTAGGTAGGTAGGTAGGTAGGTAGGTAGGTAGGTAGGTAGGTAGGTAGGTAGGTAGGTAGGTAGGTAGGTAGGTAGGTAGGTAGGTAGGTAGGTAGGTAGGTAGGTAGGTAGGTAGGTAGGTAGGTAGGTAGGTAGGTAGGTAGGTAGGTAGGTAGGTAGGTAGGTAGGTAGGTAGGTAGGTAGGTAGGTAGGTAGGTAGGTAGGTAGGTAGGTAGGTAGGTAGGTAGGTAGGTAGGTAGGTAGGTAGGTAGGTAGGTAGGTAGGTAGGTAGGTAGGTAGGTAGGTAGGTAGGTAGGTAGGTAGGTAGGTAGGTAGGTAGGTAGGTAGGTAGGTAGGTAGGTAGGTAGGTAGGTAGGTAGGTAGGTAGGTAGGTAGGTAGGTAGGTAGGTAGGTAGGTAGGTAGGTAGGTAGGTAGGTAGGTAGGTAGGTAGGTAGGTAGGTAGGTAGGTAGGTAGGTAGGTAGGTAGGTAGGTAGGTAGGTAGGTAGGTAGGTAGGTAGGTAGGTAGGTAGGTAGGTAGGTAGGTAGGTAGGTAGGTAGGTAGGTAGGTAGGTAGGTAGGTAGGTAGGTAGGTAGGTAGGTAGGTAGGTAGGTAGGTAGGTAGGTAGGTAGGTAGGTAGGTAGGTAGGTAGGTAGGTAGGTAGGTAGGTAGGTAGGTAGGTAGGTAGGTAGGTAGGTAGGTAGGTAGGTAGGTAGGTAGGTAGGTAGGTAGGTAGGTAGGTAGGTAGGTAGGTAGGTAGGTAGGTAGGTAGGTAGGTAGGTAGGTAGGTAGGTAGGTAGGTAGGTAGGTAGGTAGGTAGGTAGGTAGGTAGGTAGGTAGGTAGGTAGGTAGGTAGGTAGGTAGGTAGGTAGGTAGGTAGGTAGGTAGGTAGGTAGGTAGGTAGGTAGGTAGGTAGGTAGGTAGGTAGGTAGGTAGGTAGGTAGGTAGGTAGGTAGGTAGGTAGGTAGGTAGGTAGGTAGGTAGGTAGGTAGGTAGGTAGGTAGGTAGGTAGGTAGGTAGGTAGGTAGGTAGGTAGGTAGGTAGGTAGGTAGGTAGGTAGGTAGGTAGGTAGGTAGGTAGGTAGGTAGGTAGGTAGGTAGGTAGGTAGGTAGGTAGGTAGGTAGGTAGGTAGGTAGGTAGGTAGGTAGGTAGGTAGGTAGGTAGGTAGGTAGGTAGGTAGGTAGGTAGGTAGGTAGGTAGGTAGGTAGGTAGGTAGGTAGGTAGGTAGGTAGGTAGGTAGGTAGGTAGGTAGGTAGGTAGGTAGGTAGGTAGGTAGGTAGGTAGGTAGGTAGGTAGGTAGGTAGGTAGGTAGGTAGGTAGGTAGGTAGGTAGGTAGGTAGGTAGGTAGGTAGGTAGGTAGGTAGGTAGGTAGGTAGGTAGGTAGGTAGGTAGGTAGGTAGGTAGGTAGGTAGGTAGGTAGGTAGGTAGGTAGGTAGGTAGGTAGGTAGGTAGGTAGGTAGGTAGGTAGGTAGGTAGGTAGGTAGGTAGGTAGGTAGGTAGGTAGGTAGGTAGGTAGGTAGGTAGGTAGGTAGGTAGGTAGGTAGGTAGGTAGGTAGGTAGGTAGGTAGGTAGGTAGGTAGGTAGGTAGGTAGGTAGGTAGGTAGGTAGGTAGGTAGGTAGGTAGGTAGGTAGGTAGGTAGGTAGGTAGGTAGGTAGGTAGGTAGGTAGGTAGGTAGGTAGGTAGGTAGGTAGGTAGGTAGGTAGGTAGGTAGGTAGGTAGGTAGGTAGGTAGGTAGGTAGGTAGGTAGGTAGGTAGGTAGGTAGGTAGGTAGGTAGGTAGGTAGGTAGGTAGGTAGGTAGGTAGGTAGGTAGGTAGGTAGGTAGGTAGGTAGGTAGGTAGGTAGGTAGGTAGGTAGGTAGGTAGGTAGGTAGGTAGGTAGGTAGGTAGGTAGGTAGGTAGGTAGGTAGGTAGGTAGGTAGGTAGGGAGGTAGGTAGGTAGGTAGGTAGGTAGGTAGGTAGGTAGGTAGGTAGGTAGGTAGGTAGGTAGGTAGGTAGGTAGGTAGGTAGGTAGGTAGGTAGGTAGGTAGGTAGGTAGGTAGGTAGGTAGGTAGGTAGGTAGGTAGGTAGGTAGGTAGATAGGTAGGTAGGTAGGTAGGTAGGTAGGTAGGTAGGTAGGTAGGTAGGTAGGTAGGTAGGTAGGTAGGTAGGTAGGTAGGTAGGTAGGTAGGTAGGTAGGTAGGTAGGTAGGTAGGTAGGTAGGTAGGTAGGTAGGTAGGGAGGTAGGTAGGTAGGTAGGTAGGTAGGTAGGTAGGTAGGTAGGTAGGTAGGTAGGTAGGTAGGTAGGTAGGTAGGTAGGTAGGTAGGTAGGTAGGTAGGTAGGTAGGTAGGTAGGTAGGTAGGTAGGTAGGTAGGTAGGTAGGTAGGTAGGTAGGTAGGTAGGTAGGTAGGTAGGTAGGTAGGTAGGTAGGTAGGTAGGTAGGTAGGTAGGTAGGTAGGTAGGTAGGTAGGTAGGTAGGTAGGTAGGTAGGTAGGTAGGTAGGTAGGTAGGTAGGTAGGTAGGTAGGTAGGTAGGTAGGTAGGTAGGTAGGTAGGTAGGTAGGTAGGTAGGTAGGTAGGTAGGTAGGTAGGTAGGTAGGTAGGTAGGTAGGTAGGTAGGTAGGTAGGTAGGTAGGTAGGTAGGTAGGTAGGTAGGTAGGTAGGTAGGTAGGTAGGTAGGTAGGTAGGTAGGTAGGTAGGTAGGTAGGTAGGTAGGTAGGTAGGTAGGTAGGTAGGTAGGTTAGGTTAGGTTAGGTTAGGTTAGGTTAGGTTAGGTTAGGTTAGGTTAGGTTAGGTTAGGTTAGGTTAGGTTAGGTTAGGTTAGGTTAGGTTAGGTTGGCTTTGCGCCGAGGAGGAGGGTGACTCGTGCCCGCTGCGTCTGTCCGGAGTCCGGCGGCAGCGTGGGCACGTAGTCGGGGGAGAGGGGCGGCTGGCGCCGCGGAGGAGGGCGTCCCACCTGCGCTGCGTCTGTCCGGTATCCGGCGGCAGCGTGGGGGGACGGGAGGGCGACGGCTGGTTTTTATGCCCAGCCGTCTGCCAACCCGTAATCCTGAGCAATCGGGACCGGGGGCCCGGGTCACGTATGGCCTGGGCTGCGAGGAGAAAACCTCTATAAAAAACGCCAGAGGGGCGGCAGGCGGCGTCTGGCAATGAGGGCCGGATGCCGCCGTACGCCGTGGGCCCCCGGTGTACCGGGGGTCCCACAGAGGAGGGGGGTCTTAAGGGGCGGCTGAGGCCCGCTGCCCTGACCCCCCGGTGACTGCGGGCGGGGGATGGGAGTCCCCCGCTCGCCTTTCAACGAGTCACCAAGAGGATAGGGGATGGCTGTGCGTATTCGGCCTCCCCATCGGAGAGGGCGCCCCTAGCTTCGGCTGGGGCGAGGACCGGTGGGCACCCGCGGGTAATGCTTAGGCGGGTACCGTGGGTGTCCAATGAACCGGTAGGCGGAAATACGCCGTGGTGGGTTTTGGTGGGTATACCCTCGGGCCCCTGCTCATTTTTGATATGAGAAGGGGAGTTTGCGAGCGGGAGCCCCACATATCCCCCCGTCTCTCCCAGGGCGGGGGTCGAACTCATAATGGGTTTCCCACCACGTCAACAAAAAAAAAAAAAAAAAAAAAAAAAAAAAAAAAAAAAGGTTAGGTTAGGTTAGGTTAGGTTAGGTTAGGTTAGGTTAGGTTAGGTTAGGTTAGGTTAGGTTAGGTTGGGGTGCAGGTGGGGTGCAGGTGAGAGGCCTCCTCGTGGCGCACCCTGGGCAACGTCAGCTCCAGGTGCCCACCAGCTTTTGGTGGACACTTGGCGCTGGCGGCTGACTCTCACATCCCTTCGGTCCTCTTCCCATCCTTCCACTCCCATCCTTTTTTAAGGGAAAACCCTTATCCTTCCCCCTTTCCTTCCCACCCCCCCCTCCCCCTTTCCCGGGCGGGCCTGGCGGCAGGTAACACTGTCGTCGGGAATAACCGCCCAAAACCGGAGGAGGTACGCCGCTCCTCTGCGATCCGTAGCCCGGGCATCCTGCAACGACCTCCACCAAATGGCGTTGTGGAGTAGTGGGACCCGGAGCGGAGGGCTTGCCTTGATTGGCCGGCCCGCGAGAAAGGAAAACTCTATAAAAACCCGTCAGGACAAGACGTAAAAACCC
The DNA here is from genome assembly GCA_907165245.1 of Habrosyne pyritoides. Classification (NCBI taxonomy): domain Eukaryota; kingdom Metazoa; phylum Arthropoda; class Insecta; order Lepidoptera; family Drepanidae; genus Habrosyne; species Habrosyne pyritoides. The sequence goes on from OU015615.1 coordinate 6,737,593, forward strand.
TGTGCACACCGGGCGAAATGCACAGTAGCCCTCACGGGCACTAGCCTTGCCCCCGGAACGGCGTCACCCGGGGGTCGACCTTTTAATTCGTCCGCTAATCGTGGGAACAACAATGACTATGGCAAAACAAACAAAGGTGATGATGGAGAGCAGCGAGGAGGATGGGGACACTGACTCGATGGTCAGTGTCGCATCAACGACAACCCGGCGATCTCATAAACGGACTCGGAATAGCGACTCGGACCCGGACATAAGTTTGGATGGGGTTTCGAGCCCTACGGTGCGGAAAAGGCGAGGTCGGCCGCCAACTACGGGCCACTATGTTGGCCTGGCTAAAGCGAAGTTGGCGCTTATCGCAGCCGAAAGGGAGGCGGAAAAACAAAGAGCGGAGGCGGAGGTGATGGCGTCCTCCCGAGAGCTTAGGGCGCGGACCAGGGATCTCTCCCTGTCAGAGGCGTCCTCCAATGGTGATGAGTTCATGACGGCGACGGCACTCAACCACGCGATAGAGGACAACATCGCGATAATAAAGAAGGTCGCCAAGACCTCGGGGAACCTGAAAGGAGGGTTCATAAAAACCCTGAAGGATGCGGCGGAGGAGATTGGCAAGGTAGCGTCAATCCTCCAAAACCGCTGCACCTCAGAGGAGACGCGGGGCCTGCAGAAGGACAATGCCCGCCTCAAGTCGGAGATCGCACAGCTCCGCAATGAGGTGGCCGAGATGCGGAAGCGCCTGGACGGGCCGCGCCCGCAGGTCGAGGCGGCTGTGACAAGCCAGCCCAACCCAGCAGCCATCGACGCCGATGGCCTGGTGCGCACCATCCTCTGCCAGGTGGGCACGATGGTCAGCGCCAGGTTTGAGGCACTCGAAGAGAGGCTGCTGCCGGAGAGACGACTTCGGCCACCACTAGCAGCGGACAGGCGGGCCCTTGAGACCCCTGACATCTCCCCCGGTCCATCTTCTGCCCCGATTGAGGCTAGCCCGGTCCAGGCCAACAGTGGCGGACCGGAGGCCCCAAAGCCGAAAAGGGCAAAGAAGCCAAAGGGGAGAAAAGAAGAGAAGAAGGGGCCAAGCACAATTGGCACTCCCCGCGAGAGGGCAGCAGAGCCTCTTCCAAAAGAGTCGGAGTCTACGGACAAAGAAATGGCCTGGAACGTGGTGGTGAAGAAGGGGGGAAAAAAGAAGAGGCCGGCGAAACAGAATCCCCCCCGCAAGCCGGCCAAGGAGAGACCGGCAAGGCCCAGCCTTCCAAAATCCTCCGCGGTAGTGGTTACCCTCACGCCGGAGGCTGTCGGCAAAGGAATCACATACGAGGCGGTGATCGCCGAGGCAAAGGCCAAGATAAGGCTAGCGGACCTCGGGATCGCCGCCGTACGTTTTCGGGTGAGCGCTACGGGGGCCCGCATGTTTGAGGTTGCGGGGTCGGACAGCGGCCCGCAGGCGGACGCGCTCGCCAATAAGTTGGAGGAGGTCCTCAGCCGGGACACAGTCCGCGTCTCCAGGCCGGTCAAAACGACCGAGATCAAAATCTCCGGCCTGGACGACTCGATCTCGGCGGAGGAGGTGTTGGGCGCGGTCGCCAAGGCGGGAGGCTGTCCGAAAACCAGCCTCAAGAACAGCGGCGGGGTGGTTAGGGACCCCTTCGGCGTGGGGCACATGTGGGTTGAGTGCCCGGTGGCAGCCGCCTACTGCATTGCCGCAGCGGGTAGCCTCAAACTTTCGTGGGTGTCGGCCTCCGTCAAGCTCCTTGAGCCTAGACCTCTGCGGTGCTTCAGGTGCCTGCAGAGGGGGCACATAAGGGCACAATGCAAGGCGGAGGTCGACAGGAGCCAGGAGTGCTTCCGCTGCGGGGTGGCTGGCCACAAAGCGAAGGGGTGCTCGGCGAAGCCGCGGTGCTCGTTATGCGCCGCCGCCAACAAACCGGCAGACCATCTGCTGGGGGGCAAAGCGTGTCACGCGCCAGCCCCCAAAGCCGGCAGAGGAAGGGCCCCACAGCCCCTGACAACACGCCAGCTGTCTGTGGAGGTGGTGGAGGCGGTGGTGATGGAGACGGACCCCGCAACCACCGAGGTGTGAGGGGGGCGCTTTGCGCCGACGATGGGGGGCGACTGGTGCCCGCGCTGCGTCTGTCCGACATTCGGCGGCAGCGCGGGCACTCAGTGAAAGGTGAGTGGCGGCTCGCGCCGCGGAGGGGGGCGTCCTACCCGCGCTGCGTCTGTCCGGCATCCGGCGGCAGCGTGGGGGGGGGACGAAAGGGCGGCGGCTGGTGTTTGTGTCCAGCCGTCGGCCAACCCGTAATCCCGAGCAATCGGGTCCGGGGGCCCGGGCCATACATGGCCTGGGCCGCGAGGAGAAAACCTCTATAAAAAAAAAAACCACAGCGACTCGAGTGGCGGGCTAGGGGAAGCCCGCCACTCCTAGAGAGTCGGAGAGGTCGCGCTTATGCGCGAATGGCGACGTAGCCGCGGGTGTTTTTCACCCGCGGCAGCTAGACGTGGCGCCAGGCCGGTCACCGCCGGGCGAGTGACGAGTGCTCAAAAGAGTGTACCCTCGCCCCGGCGGAGAATGACAACGACGGCAAAACAGGGGTTTTAGTGGGTAAACCTCCCGGGCCCCCTCTCATTTTTGATATGAGGGGGGGAGTTTGCGGGAGGGAGTCCCACATAACCACCGCGTCTTTCCCCAAGGCGCGGTGGTATGCGCAAAGCATTTCCCCTGTATAAAAAAAAAAAAAAAAAAAAAAAAAAAAAAAAAAAAAAAAAAAAAAAAAAAAAAAAAAAAGGTTGGGGTGCAGGTTGAGAGCCTCCTCGTGGCGCACCCTGGGCAACGTCGGTTTCGAGTGCCACCACACTTGGGCCGGCGGCTGATCTCAACACCGGGAGGGGCGGCCGCTAAGCCGCGACGTAACCCGTAAGGACTACCGGCTCTGCAGGCGGGTCAATGAGGGATCCGCCATATGCATCCGGAGTCCTGCTTCCGTGCGGGGGTCGAAGCGGTCGAAGCGGCTCGCGCCACTCGGGAGGGGGGGCGGCTGCGAAGCCGCGACGTAACCCGCAAGGCGGGGTAGGCCAGGGCAACCGGATACCCCGAAAGGGGGAGCTCGCGGCTCTGCACCTGGGTACCTGCTGCCGGTGGGGGATCGAAGCGGCTCGCGCCGTTCGGGAGGGGGCGGCTGCGAAGCCGCACCGTAACCCGCAAGGCGGGGTAGGCCAGGGCAACCGGATACCCCGAAAGGGGGAGCTCGCGGCTCTGCACCTGGGTACCTGCTGCCGGTGGGGATCGGAGCGGCTCGCGCCGCGTGGGGAGGGGCGCAATAGCGCCACCGCACCTATGGTGGTAGGTGTCGGAGCGGCTGAGGCCCGCCGCGGAGGCGACTGATGCCCGCGCTGCGTCTGTCCGATATTCGGCGGCAGCGCGGTGGCACAGCGCGAATGAGGGGTGGCTGTAGCCACCGGAGAGGGGGACTCGTGCCCGCGCTGCGTCTGTCCGGAGTCCGGCGGCAGAGGGCACGTAGTCGGTGGTGAGGAGGGGCGCTTTGCGCCGAGGAGGAGGGTGACTCGTGCCCGCTGCGTCTGTCCGGAGTCCGGCGGCAGCGTAGGCACGTAGTCGGGGGAGAGGGGCGGCTGGCGCCGCGGAGGAGGGCGTCCCACCTGCGCTGCGTCTGTCCGGTATCCGGCGGCAGCGTGGGGGGACGGGAGGGCGGCGGCTGGTTTTTATGCCCAGCCGTCTGCCAACCCGTAATCCTGAGCAATCGGGACCGGGGGCCCGGGTCACGTATGGCCTGGGCTGCGAGGAGAAAACCTCTATAAAAAACGCCAGAGGGGCGGCAGGCGGCGTCTGGCAATGAGGGCCGGATGCCGCCGTACGCCGTGGGCCCCCGGTGCACCGGGGGTCCCACAGAGGAGGGGGGTCTTAAGGGGCGGCTGAGGCCCGCTGCCCTGACCCCCCGGTGACTGCGGGCGGGGGATGGGAGTCCCCCGCTCGCCTTTCAACGAGTCACCAAGAGGATAGGGGATGGCTGTGCGTATTCGGCCTCCCCATCGGAGAGGGCGCCCCTAGCTTCGGCTGGGGCGAGGACCGGTGGGCACCCGCGGGTAATGCTTAGGCGGGTACCGTGGGTGTCCAACGAACCGGTAGGCGGAAATACGCCGTGGTGGGTTTTGGTGGGTATACCCTCGGGCCCCTGCTCATTTTTTGATATGAGGAGGGGAGTTTGCGAGCGGGAGCCCCACATATCCCCCCGTCTCTCCCAGGGCGGGGGTCGAACTCATAATGGGTTTCCCACCACGTCAACAAAAAAAAAAAAAAAAAAAAAGGTTAGGTTAGGTTAGGTTAGGTTAGGTTAGGTTAGGTTAGGTTAGGTTAGGTTAGGTTAGGTTAGGTTAGGTTAGGTTAGGTTAGGTTAGGTTAGGTTAGGTTAGGTTAGGTTAGGTTGGGGTGCAGGTTGAGAGCCTCCACGTGGCGCACCCTGGGCAACGGCGGTCTCAAGTGCCACAATACACTTGCGGCCGGCGGCTGATCTCAACACGCGGGGAAGGGTCCAGTTCTAGACACCGATCATCTTTGATGGTCGGTGAAGGGAACTGGGCTTTATTGGGGGGGGTGGAAAGCGGTGCGTCCGGCCCCGTCGGGCCGAGACCCCGCAAAAAGGTGAGGTGGGCCCCAGTGAGGGGCGAGGTGGGCCCCAGTGAGGGGGCGACGCTGCTCCTATCCCTCTTTGTATGAGAGGGAACAAGGGATGCAGCGGGTGCGGTGCGTTTGCCAAGTGCACTCGGCTTTTGCCGACGCCGGACAAGAGGATGGAAACCTCTCTAAAAAACAAGGCCATTTCGTGCGACGATGTGCCAGGTGCACTCGGCTTTTGCCGACGTCGGACAATCCGCAATCCCAGTCGGGATCGGAGGCCGCAAGGCCGCGAGGAAGAAAACCTCTATAATAAATAACCCCAATCCCAAGGTCTAGCGTGCCGAGGGGATGAGTGGCCGGGGGGGAACCCGGTCGTTAGCGCAGCGGTAAGGGACCTCACCCTCCAAAGGAACATCATGGAAGCCAAGACTAAGGTAAAACTACCCCAGGCGGGTACCCTCCTTTTGAAGGAGGGAGAATCCCGCCCTTCCACGGAAGGCTGCCCCACCGTATCTGGGGGGGGCAACACTAGTCCTACGGGTCGGCAGATCACCGCCGAGACCCGTCCACTGCGTGCGCCGCAACAAAAGGAGCTCCGGGTCAGCCTGGAGCGACTGTGCGACGCACGCCTACCGCCTGCCGTCGTCGAAAACGACGGCAACAAGAGCCGGGGAGGCTCAAGTCCCGAAAGGGACAAAAGGTCCGACGAGGACACACGCGGGGGCTCCTCCAAACTTTGGAGGAAGCGCCGCCGCAGCGGCGATTTGGGGCCGTCGGGGGTCTCCTCCAGCGAGGAAGAACTGACGGCCGCCAAAGTGGGTACCGCGCAAAGGGGCCGTGGTCGGGTGGCGCGCGACCTGCGGGGTCGCTTCTTACGCCCCCCCACGCCGTTACCCATGCGCGTCAATAGCGCGGAAAGTGACTCTCGTCACTCCGGACCGAGCGGGGACTCCGCTGCGTCTGCGTCTGCGTCTCCGCTAATGTTGCAGAGCAACAGGGCGGAGGCGAGCGCTGCTAAAAGGGCGCAGCGGAAAGCGGTCGCGGAGGACGAGGTCAGCGAGATGGCCCGGCTGGCCCGAGAGCGACGCTCTGCCCTCGCGGCCACCGGAGAGGGCCTGTCAGCGGTGGCGCTCAGCCGCCAGGTTCTGGGCGGCGTGGATGTCGTCCTGAAGGTTGCCACGAAGTCTGGCAGTCTGAAGGGCACATTCACGCGCGCCCTGAAGGAGGCGGCTGACGACATAAAGGAGGCGGTTGGAGTCCTCCTGAGCCGGACGAGCTCGGAGGAGACGGCTAAGCTGTGGGAGGAGAATGGCCGTCTCCGCTCCGAGCTCGAAGACCTAAGGCGGGAGCTCGCCGCCCAGAAGGCAGAATGGCAGCAGAGGCGTCCTGCTGCCTCCGGTTCCGCCCCTGTCGCTGTCCCGAAGCCGTCGGCCCCGTCATCGGGCGCGCCATCGCTTCTTGCCCCCACACCGGACGCGGAGATCGAGAAGATCGTCCGCGTCTGCATGTTGCAGTGTGGGGGCATGGTGAATGCCCGTCTGCAGGGCCTGGAGTCCAGGCTCCTCCCTGCTCAGACCCTCCGTCCGCCGCTCGCTGCGGACAGGAGAAGAGGGGAGGAGGCCGCGAGGCCGGGTCCTGCAGAGACAACAGGCAGGCCAGCCAAGAAGGCCGGCAAAAAGGCCAAGAAGCCCGCTTCACGGACGGCCGCGCCCCCGGCAACCGCACCCCCGGCGAACGCGCCCCCAGCGGCCGCGACCGGGTCTCCCGCAGAGACCTGGACGGCGGTCGTCAAGAGGGGCCGCCGGAAAAAGAAGGCGGCGCCACCGGCACCCGCTAGTGCGCCACCGGCACCGAGAAAGAAGGCAAAGGCCAAAGGACCGCCTAGGGCCCCACGCTCCGCGGCTGTAGTTATCACACTGCAGCCCGGAGCCGTCGAAAGGGGCATCACCTACAGTGCGGTCCTGAAAGAGGCCAAAGAAAAAGTCGCGCTCCCCGACCTTGGGATATCGTCGGGCCTCAAGGTGAGGCCGGCGATTACGGGGGCGCGGCTTTTCGAGGTGTCCGGTGACGCCAGCGGGGAGAAGGCGGACGTGTTGGCCGCCAAATTGAGGGAGGTCCTCAACCCGGAGGACGTTCGGGTGTCCAGGCCCATGAAGACCGCTGAACTGCGTGTCGATGGCCTGGACGACTCGACGACCCCGGCTGAGGTCGTGGCGGCCGTCGCCCGCACCGGTGGTTGTCCGCCGGAAGACGTGCGGACGGGCGAGATCCGCGTCGGGCGGTCAGGGCTCGGCGCGATATGGGTGCGGTGCCCGGTGGCGGCGGCGAATAAAGTCGCCGACGCCGGGCGCCTATTGGTGGGATGGGCTGCAGCCCGAGTGAAGCGGCTGCAGCCCAGGGCCTTGCGGTGTTTCCGCTGCCTGGACATGGGGCATGTCCGGGCACGGTGCACCGCCGAAGTCGACCGCAGCGACCAATGTTATCGCTGCGGTCAGACCGGCCACAAGGCGGCGGAGTGCTCGGCGGCGCCGAACTGCAGCCTATGTACGGCTGCAGGGAAGCCCGCGGGGCACAGGGCGGGCGGGAAGGCGTGCGCTGCGCCCGCCCCGAAGAGGAGGAGAGGGGCTGCCAAAGCTGCCGGGGGCTCTTTACCCCCCCCGCAGTCCGGCGGCCCTCCGGCCGACCCCCGGCCTAGGGATGGTGCGGAGGGGATGGATTGCGCATAACGGCGCAATACCATTTCCTCCAGGGCAATATCAACCACTCTGCCAGAGCTCAGGATCTCTTGCTCCAGAGCATGGCAGAGTGGTCGATTCGTGCGGCGGTGGTCGCCGAGCCGTACTTTGTCCCCCCCAGGGACAACTGGGTGGGAGACCTTGACGGTTTGGTGGCCATCATCGGTGGGGCTCTGGTCGGTCCGTCCCGAGGTCACGGCTGGGTGGCCGCCCTCGTGGATGGGATCGGCACAGTTGGGGCGTATTTCTCGCCCAACAAGAGCCTCGCCGACTTCGAGGTGTTCCTTGTCGAGTTGGGTGCCGTCGTGGGCCGGCTCCACCCTCGCCCTGTGCTGTTGCTGGGTGACCTCAACGCCAAATCTTCGGCGTGGGGATCCCCAGCGACCGATGCTAGGGGTGAGGCGCTGGAGGAGTGGGCGGTCACGACTGGCTTGATCGTCCTCAACCGGGGTTCGGTACACACGTGTGTGCGACAGCGGGGCGGGTCTATAGTGGACGTTTCGTTCGCTAGCCCCGCTGTCGCGAGCCGTGTCTCGGGCTGGCGTGTCGCCGTGGAGGTGGAGACGTTGTCGGATCACAGATATATCCGCTTCGACGTCTCCGCCCAGACCGCGGGCGACCGCCGTCCGCCGACCCGGTTATCGGACGGTCCGCGCTGGTCGCGCAAGCGAATTGACAAGGAACTACTCGAGGAGGCCGCCATTGTCCAGGCCTGGGTCCGGGGGTCGAACGGACCCGTCGACGTCGAGCGGGAGGCGCTGTGGTTTCGCGGGGCGATGACGCAAATTAGCGACGCGTCCATGCCCCGCGTCCACGCTCAGTCCGCAAAGCGCCAGGTGTACTGGTGGACCGCCGAGATCGCGCAGTTGCGCGTCGAGTGCGTGGCGGTCAGGCGCCAGTACACCCGATACCGGAGGAGACGTCGACGGGTCCCGGAGGAAGAGGCCGCGCTGTATGAGGTGTACAGCGCGGCGAAGGGGACTCTGTGGCTGGCCATCTGCGAGTCGAAGACGCGTGCCAGGGAGGAGATGTTGGAGACTCTAGACGGAGATCCGTGGGGGCGGCCCTATCGCACGGTCCGAAATCAACTTCGGGCCGCGGCGCCCCCGCTCACCGAGAGTCTCCAACCCGAGCTGCTGGAGGAGGTGGTAGCAGCCCTCTTCCCGGCACGAGGGGAGCATACTCCGCCGCAGATGGCATTGCCCTCGGCCGCAGAGTCCACGGAGGAGAACGCCATCAGCGTCCCTGAGGTGACACACCCAGAGTTGGGGGCTGCCGTGATCCGGCTCCGGGCCAAGAATGTGGCTCCGGGGCCCGATGGGATCCACGGCTGCGTGTTAGCCCTCGCTCTGAAGGAGCTAGAGCCCCAACTGAGAGGGCTCTTCACAGCGTGCCTCGAGCGGGGCCAGTTTCCCAGTTTGTGGAAGTCTGGTCGACTGGTCCTGCTCGGAAAGGCGGGGCGCCCTGCGGACTCACCGTCCGCGTACCGGCCCATAGTGCTGCTGGACGAGGTGGGCAAGTTGTTTGAGAGAGTTCTCTCAGCCCGCCTCGTCAGCCACTTGTGCCGAGAGGGGCCGGACCTGGACGGTAGTCAGTTCGGGTTTCGACAGGGGCGCTCCACCGTGCACGCTGTGTCACGGGTAAGAGCCCTGGCGGAGGAAGCGGTGTCCCGGGGCGGGGTGATGTTGGCGGTGTCTTTAGACATCGCCAACGCGTTTAACACCCTGCCCTGGAGTTGTATCCGGGAGGCACTGCGATATCATAGAGTGCCTCCTTACCTCCGCCGCATAGTTGGGGCTTATCTGTCCGAGAGGTGTGTCACCTACGTGGGACGTGATGGCGTTCACCAGCGCCCGATGTCGTGCGGTGTTCCACAGGGTTCGGTTCTTGGGCCGCTCCTGTGGAACATCGGCTACGACTGGGTGCTTAGGGGCGAGCTCGGCCCGGGGGTGGACCTGACGTGTTACGCGGACGACACGCTGGTCACCGCCCGGGGGAGCTCGCACAGGGAAGCAGCGTTGCTGGCGACGGCTGCGGTGTCACAGGTGGTGAGCCGCATCCGTCGCCTGGGCCTGGAGGTGGCCCTCAGCAAGTCGGAGGCCATGACGTTCCATGGCCCCCGGCGGGCGCCGCCGCCCGACTCACACATCGTGGTCGGGGGGGTCCGAATCGCTGTCGAGTCCACCATGAAGTATCTGGGATTGGTGCTCGACAGCCGGTGGACATTCGGACCCCACTTTCGACGGCTGGCGCCCAAGCTGTTGGGCGCGGCGGGAGCGCTCGCAACGCTGCTTCCCAATCTGGGGGGCCCGAGCTCCGTCTGTAGACGGCTCTATACGGGTATCGTGCGATCCATGGCCCTGTACGGGGCCCCGATCTGGGCCCACGACCTGACGGCCGGTTCGATCGCTCTGCTGCGGAGGCCGCAGAGAGCGATGGCCGTCAGAGTCATACGGGGGTATCGCACGATCTCGTATGAGGGGGCTTGTGCACTGGCCGGATCCCCGCCCTGGGACCTGGAGGCCAAAGTACTCGCGTCGCTGTATCAGTGGCGCGAGGAAGAGGCGGAGCGGGGCGAACGACCGATGCAGCGTCAAGTCGAGCTGCGTCGGTCTCAGCTCCGCGAGGTCCTAGTGGCGGAATGGCGGGACAGGCTTTCGCGCCCTACCGCCGGCCTCGACATAGTCGGGGCGATCCGGCCGGTGCTCGAGCGCTGGCTCGGGAGGAGGCACGGCTCCCTGTCGTTTCGGGCGACGCAGGTACTCTCGGGGCACGGTTGCTTCGGGAAGTACCTGTGTCGCATAAACAGGGAGCCGGACGCCCGGTGTCACCACTGCGTCCATTGCCGGGAGGACACGGCGCGGCACACGCTGGCAGAGTGTGCCGCTTGGGAGGAGCCGCGCCGTGCCCTCATCGCCGGAGTAGGCCCGGACCTCTCGCTGCCGGCCGTGATCGAGTCTATGGTCGGCGGCGAAGAGGCCTGGGACGCAGTGGTAACCTTCTGCGAGACGGTTATCTCGCAGAAGGAGGCTGCGGAAAGGGAGAGGGAGATTTCAACCCCTCACCCGATCCGCAGCAGACGCACCGGGCGTCGGCGGAGGGCTGATAACGCCCTCCTCCAGCCCCCCTAAATGGGTCCAGGGGCGACAGACACGGGGATCCGTCTGTCGCCCCCCATCATCATCAGGACCCGAGGTGGCGGCGCGCGTGCGGTGTTCCACGCGCGCCCCTCAGAGATGTCGGGGGGGGAGGAGTTAACACCTCACTCCCCCCCCCTCGACCAGATGGGGCCCGCGATGGCGGGCCAGCACCAGCCGGGGGTTGCGGAAGCTGAATTCGTGCCCGCGACCCCCGGCGCTTAGGTGTGTGAAGGAACACCGGAGGGGTTTTAGTGGGTATACCCTCGGGCCCCTTCTCATTTTTGATATGGGAAGGGGAGTTTGCGAGTGGGAGTCCCACATAACCACCGCGTCTCTCCCCGGGCGCGGTGGTATGCGTAATGCATTTCCCCTCCGAGAAAAAAAAAAAAAAAAAGGTTAGGTTAGGTTAGGTTAGGTTAGGTTAGGTTAGGTTAGGTTAGGTTAGGTTAGGTTAGGTTAGGTTAGGTTAGGTTGGGGTGCAGGTTGAGAGCCTCCTCGTGGCGCACCCTGGGCAACGTCGGTTTCGAGTGCCACCACACTTGGGCCGGCGGCTGATCTCAACACCGGGAGGGGCGGCCGCTAAGCCGCGACGTAACCCGTAAGGACTACCGGCTCTGCAGGCGGGTCAATGAGGGATCCGCCATATGCATCCGGAGTCCTGCTGCCATGCGGGGGTCGAAGCGGTCGAAGCGGCTCGCGCCATTCGGGAGGGGGGGCGGCTGCGAAGCCGCGACGTAACCCGCAAGGCGGGGTAGGCCAGGGCAACCGGATACCCCGAAAGGGGGAGCTCGCGGCTCTGCACCTGGGTACCTGCTGCCGGTGGGGATCGAAGCGGCTCGCGCCGTTCGGGAGGGGGCGGCTGCGAAGCCGCACCGTAACCCGCAAGGCGGGGTAGGCCAGGGCAACCGGATACCCCGAAAGGGGGAGCTCGCGGCTCTGCACCTGGGTACCTGCTGCCGGTGGGGATCGGAGCGGCTCGCGCCGCGTGGGGAGGGGCGCAATAGCGCCACCGCACCTATGGTGGTAGGTGTCGGAGCGGCTGAGGCCCGCCGCGGAGGCGACTGATGCCCGCGCTGCGTCTGTCCGATATTCGGCGGCAGCGCGGTGGCACAGCGCGAATGAGGGGTGGCTGTAGCCACCGGAGAGGGGGACTCGTGCCCGCGCTGCGTCTGTCCGGAGTCCGGCGGCAGTGGGCACGTAGTCGGGGGTGAGGAGGGGCGCTTTGCGCCGAGGAGGAGGGTGACTCGTGCCCGCTGCGTCTGTCCGGAGTCCGGCGGCAGCGTGGGCACGTAGTCGGGGGAGAGGGGCGGCTGGCGCCGCGGAGGAGGGCGTCCCACCTGCGCTGCGTCTGTCCGGTATCCGGCGGCAGCGTGGGGGGACGGGAGGGCGGCGGCTGGTTTTTATGCCCAGCCGTCTGCCAACCCGTAATCCTGAGCAATCGGGACCGGGGGCCCGGGTCACGTATGGCCTGGGCTGCGAGGAGAAAACCTCTATAAAAAACGCCAGAGGGGCGGCAGGCGGCGTCTGGCAATGAGGGCCGGATGCCGCCGTACGCCGTGGGCCCCCGGTGCACCGGGGGTCCCACAGAGGAGGGGGGTCTTAAGGGGCGGCTGAGGCCCGCTGCCCTGACCCCCCCGGTGACTGCGGGCGGGGGATGGGAGTCCCCCGCTCGCCTTTCAACGAGTCACCAAGAGGATAGGGGATGGCTGTGCGTATTCGGCCTCCCCATCGGAGAGGGCGCCCCTAGCTTCGGCTGGGGCGAGGACCGGTGGGCACCCGCGGGTAATGCTTAGGCGGGTACCGTGGGTGTCCAATGAACCGGTAGGCGGAAATACGCCGTGGTGGGTTTTGGTGGGTATACCCTCGGGCCCCTGCTCATTTTTGATATGAGAAGGGGAGTTTGCGAGCGGGAGCCCCACATATCCCCCCGTCTCTCCCAGGGCGGGGGTCGAACTCATAATGGGTTTCCCACCACGTCAACACAAAAAAAAAAAAAAAAAAAAAAAAAAAAAAAGGTTAAGTTAGGTTAGGTTAGGTTAGGTTAGGTTAGGTTAGGTTAGGTTAGGTTAGGTTAGGTTAGGTTAGGTTAGGTTAGGTTAGGTTAGGTTGGGGTGCAGGTGAGAGGCCTCCTCGTGGCGCACCCTGGGCAACGTCGGCTCCGAGTGCCCACCAGCTTTTGGTGGACACTCGGCGCTGGCGGCTGACTCTCACATCCTTCCCTTCGGTCCTCTTCCCATCCTTCCACTCCCATCCTTTTTAAGGGAAAACCCTTATCCTTCCCCCCTTCCTTCCCACCCCCCCTTCCCCCTTCCCCGGCGGGCCCGGTGGCAGGTAACACTGTCGTCGGGAATAACCGCCCAAAACCGGAGGAGGTACGCCGCTCCTCTGCGATCCGTAGCCCGGGCATCCTGCAACGACCTCCACCAAATGGCGTTGTGGAGTAGTGGGACCCGGAGCGGAGGGCTTGCCTTGATTGGCCGGCCCGCGAGAAAGGAAAACTCTATAAAAACCCGTCAGGACAAGACGTAAAAACCCTGTACACACCAGGCGACCTGTACAGTAGCCCGCAAGGGTACTAGCCTTGCCCCCGGAAAGGGCGTCACCCGGGGGTCGACCTCTATATCGTCCCATACTCGTGGGAACAACAATGACTATGGCTAAACATTCAAAGGTGATGATGGAGAGCAGCGAGGAGGATGGGGACACTGACTCGATGGTCAGTGTCGCATCAACGACAACCCGGCGATCTCATAAACGGACTCGGAATAGCGACTCGGACCCGGACATAAGTTTGGATGGGGTTTCGAGCCCAACGTTGAGGAAGAGGAGAGGGCGGCCGCCAACCTCGGGCCACTACGTTGGCCTGGCGAAGGCTAAGCTAGCGCTTATCCAAGCGGAAAGGGAGGAAGAACAGATGAGGGCTGAGGCGGAAGTGGCGGCGACCTCCCGAGAGCTTCGGGCGCGCACGAGAGATCTCTCCCTGTCGGAGGCGTCCTCGGGTGGCGACGACTTCATGACGGCGACCGCGTTGAGCCGCTCGATCGAAGAAAACGTCGCCTTAATCAAGAAAGTCGCCGTCAAGTCGGGGAACCTCAAGGGGACCTTTTCGCGGGCCCTGAAGAACGCCGCCGACGAAATCGGCAAGGTCGCCTCCATTCTGCAGAGCCGCTGCACCTCGGAGGAGACGCGTGGACTACAGGCGGACAACGCCCGCCTGCAGTCGGAGGTCACGCAGCTCCGAAAGGAGGTTGCAGAAATGCGGGAGCGCATGGACAGGCCGCGCCCGCAGGCCGAAGCGGCTGTGCCTAACCAGCCTAAGCCCGACGCCGAAGACCTGGTGCGCACCATTCTGTGCCAGGTGGGCGCGATGGTGAGCGCCAGGCTTGAGGCACTCGAAGAGAGGCTGCTGCCCGAGAGGCGACATCGTCCTCCCCTGGCGGCTGACAGGCGGGCCAGCGAGGTCCGCGAGATCTCCCCAGGGCCATCTTCTGCTCCGATCGAGGCTGCTCCGGTCCAGGCCAACACTGGTGGACCGGAGGCTCAAAAGCCAAAAGGGGCAAAGAAGCCCAAGGGGAAAAAGGGACGAGGCTCGGTGGGCACTCCCCGTGAGAGGGCGGCAGAGCCACAGCCCACCTCAACAGCGCCGAGACCCGCAGACCAGGCGGCCACAACCCAGCCCACGGATCTGGCCTGGAGCGTGGTCGTCAAAAAGGGAGCCAAGAAGAAGGGCCAGACGAAGCAGGCCCCCCCCCGCAAGCCGGCCAAGGAGAAATCGGCCAAGCTGACCCCCCCAAAGTCGGCTGCGGTGGTGGTTACCCTCACGCCGGAGGCCGTAAATAAGGGCATCACATACGTGGCGGTGATCGCCGAGGCAAAGGCCAAGATAAGGCTAGCGGACCTCGGGATCGCCGCCGTAAGGTTCCGCGTGAGCGCCACGGGAGCCCGTATGTTTGAGGTTGCGGGCTCGGACAGCGGCCCGCAGGCGGACGCGCTCGCCACAAAATTGGAGGAGGTCCTCGGCCGGGACACAGTTCGCGTCTCCAGGCCGGTCAAAACGACCGAGATCAAAATCTCCGGCCTGGATGACTCCATCTCGGCTGAGGAGGTGTTGGGCGCGGTCGCCGAGGCGGGAGGCTGTCCGAGGGGCAGCCTCAAGAACAGCGGCGGGGTGGTGAGGGACCCATTCGGCGTGGGGCACATGTGGGTGGAGTGCCCGGTGGCAGCCGCCTACTGCATTGCCGCAGCGGGCAGCCTCAAACTTTCGTGGGTGTCGGCCTCCGTCAAGCTCCTTGAGCCTAGACCTCTGCGGTGCTTCAGATGCCTGCAGAGGGGGCACATAAGGGCACAATGCAAGGCGGAGGTCGACAGGAGCCAGGAGTGCTTCCGCTGCGGGGTGGCTGGCCACAAGTCAAAGGGGTGCTCGGCGAAGCCACGGTGCTCACTGTGCGCCGCCGCCAACAAACCGGCAGACCATCTGCTGGGGGGCAAGGCGTGCCACGCGCCAGCCCCCAAAGCCGGCAGAGGAAGGGCCCCACAGCCCCTGCCTGTGGAGGTGGCGATGGAGACGGGCCCCGCCACCACCGAGGTGTGAGAGGGGCGCTTTTTGCGCCGACGATGGGGGGCGACTGGTGCCCGCGCTGCGTCTGTCCGACATTCGGCGGCAGCGCGGGCACTCAGTGAAAGGTGAGTGGCGGCTCGCGCCGCGGAGGGGGGCGTCCTACCCGCGCTGCGTCTGTCCGGCATCCGGCGGCAGCGTGGGGGGGGGACGAAAGGGCGGCGGCTGGTTTTTTGCGTCCAGCCGTCGGCCAACCCGTAATCCCGAGCAATCGGGCCCGGGGGCCCGGGCCATACATGGCCTGGGCCGCGAGGAGAAAACCTCTATAAAAAACCACAGTGACTCGAGTGGCGGGCTAGGGGAAGCCCGCCACTCCTAGAGAGTCGGCGAGGTCGCGCTTCTGCGCAAATGGCGACGTAGCCGCGGGTGTTTTTCACCCGCGGCAGCTAGACGTGGCGCCAGGCCGGTCACCGCCGGGCGAGTGACGAGTGCTCAAAAGAGTGTACCCTCGCCCCGGCGGAGAATGACAACGACGGCAAAACAGGGGTTTTAGTGGGTAAACCTCCCGGGCCCCCTCTCATTTTTGATATGAGGGGGGGAGTTTGCGGGAAGGGAGTCCCACATAACCACCGCGTCTTTCCCCAAGGCGCGGTGGTATGCGTAAAGCATTTCCCCTGTATAAAAAAAAAAAAAAAAAAAAAAAAAAAAAAAAAAAAAAAAAAAAAAAAAAAAAAAAGGTTAGGTTAGGTTAGGTTGGGGTGCAAGTTGAGAGCCTCCTCGTGGCGCACCCTGGGCAACGTCGGTTTCAAGTGCCACCACACTTGGGCCGGCGGCTAATCTCAACACCGGGAGGGGCGGCTGCAAAGCCGCGACGACTGCTCCTCACCCGCAATGGCGGGGACGTCCGGCTCTGCGGGCAGAACCAGCCCTGGGGGGGGCAGGATCAGCCTTACGCATCCGGAGTCCCGCTGCCAGCGGGGGTCGAAGCGGCGAAGTGGCTCGCGCCACTCGGGGCGGGGCGGTGCGAAGCCGCAACGTAACCCACAAGGCGGGGAAGCCCCAGCTCTGCAACCGGATACCCCGAAAGGGGGAGCTCCGTGCCCTGCAACTGGGTACCTGCGGCCGGTGGGGGTCGAAGCGGTTAGCGCCGCCTGGGAGGGGCGGCTACGAAGTCGCACCGTAACCCACAAGGCGGGGTAGGCCAGCTCTGCAACCGGATACCCCGAAAGGGGGAGCTCCGTGCCCTGCACCTGGAAACCTGCTGCCGGTGGGGATCGGAGCGACGGAGTGGCTGCGCCACTCGGGAGGGGCGGCTGCGAAGCCGCACCGTAACCCACAAGGCGGGGTAGGCCAGCTCTGCAACCGGATACCCCGAAAGGGGGAGCTCCGTGCCCTGCACCTGGAAACCTGCTGCCGGTGGGGATCGGAGCGGCGGAGTGGCTGCGCCACTCGGGAGAGGCGGCTGCGAGGCCGCGACGTAACCCGCAAGGCGGGGTAGGCCAGCTCTGCAACCGGATACCCCGAAAGGGGGAGCTCCGTGCCCTGCACCTGGAAACCTGCTGCCGGCGGGGGTCGTAGCGGCTCGCGCCGCGGGGGGAGGGGGCGCAATTGCGCCACCGCACCTATGGTGGTAGGTGTCGGAGCGGCTGAGGCCCGCCGCTAGGGGGCGACTAGTGTCCGCGCTGCGTCTGTCCGATATTCGGCGGCAGCGCGGCACAGCGCGATGGAGGGTGGCTTTAGCCACCGGAGAGGGGGACTCGTGCCCGTGCTGCGTCTGTCCGGAGTCCGGCGGCAGTGGGCACGTAGTCGGGGGTGAGGAGGGGCGCTTCGCGCCGGAGATGAGGGCGACTGGTGCCCGCGCTGCGTCTGTCCGACATTCGGCGGCGACGCGGGCACGCAGTGAAAGGTGAGGAGGAGGGCGCTTTGCGCCGGTGATGGGGGGTGACTGGTGCCCGCGCCGCGTCTGTCCGACATTCGGCGGCAGCGCGGGCACGCAGTGAGGGGAGGTGGGCGGCTCGCGCCGCGGAGGGGGGCGTCTTACCCGCGCTGCGTCTGTCCGGCATCCGGCGGCAGCGTGGGGGGACGGAAGGGCGGCGGTTGGTTTTTGTGTCCAGCCGTCTGCCAACCCGTAATCCCGAGCAATCGGGGCCGGGGGCCCGGGTCATGCATGGCCTGGGCTGCGAGGAGAAAACCTCTATAAAAAATCACAGTGACTCGAGTGGCGGGCTCGGGGACGCCCGCCACTCTTAGAGAGTCAGCGAGGGCGCGCTTCAGCGCGAATGACGGCGTAGCCGCGGGTGGAAACACCCGCGGTAAGTAGACGTGGCGTCATGCCGGTCACCGCCGGGCGAGTGACGAGTGCTCGAAAGAGCGTACCCTTGTCTCGGCGGAGAATGACACAGACGGCAAACAGGGGTTTTAGTGGGTAAACCTCCCGGGCCCCCTCTCATTTTTGATATGAGGGGGGGAGTTTGCGGGAAGGGAGTCCCACATAACCACCGCGTCTTTCCCCAAGGCGTGGTGGTATGCGCAAAGCATTTCCCCTGTATAAAAAAAAAAAAAAAAAAAAAAAAGGTTAGGTTAGGTTAGGTTAGGTTAGGTTAGGTTAGGTTAGGTTAGGTTAGGTTAGGTTAGGTTAGGTTAGGTTAGGTTAGGTTAGGTTAGGTTAGGTTAGGTTAGGTTAGGTTAGGTTAGGTTAGGTTAGGTTAGGTTAGGTTAGGTTAGGTTAGGTTAGGTTAGGTTAGGTTAGGTTAGGTTAGGTTAGGTTAGGTTAGGTTAGGTTAGGTTAGGTTAGGTTAGGTTAGGTTAGGTTAGGTTAGGTTAGGTTAGGTTAGGTTAGGTTAGGTTAGGTTAGGTTAGGTTAGGTTAGGTTAGGTTAGGTTAGGTTAGGTTAGGTTAGGTTAGGTTAGGTTAGGTTAGGTTAGGTTAGGTTAGGTTAGGTTAGGTTAGGTTAGGTTAGGTTAGGTTAGGTGAGGTTAGGTTAGGTTAGGTTAGGTTAGGTTAGGTTAGGTTAGGTTAGGTTAGGTTAGGTTAGGTTAGGTTAGGTTAGGTTAGGTTAGGTTAGGTTAGGTTAGGTTAGGTTAGGTTAGGTTAGGTTAGGTTAGGTTAGGTTAGGTTAGGTTAGGTTAGGTTAGGTTAGGTTAGGTTGGGGTGCAGGTTGAGAGCCTCCTCGTGGCGCACCCTGGGCAACGTCGGTTTCGAGTGCCACCACACTTGGGCCGGCGGCTGATCTCAACACCGGGAAGGGCGGCCGCTAAGCCGCGACGTAACCCGTAAGGACTACCGGCTCTGCAGGCGGGTCAATGAGGGATCCGCCACATGCATCCGGAGTCCTGCTTCCGTGCGGGGGTCGAAGCGGTCGAAGCGGCTCGCGCCACTCGGGAGGGGGGGGCGGCTGCGAAGCCGCGACGTAACCCGCAAGGCGGGGTAGGCCAGGGCAACCGGATACCCCGAAAGGGGGAGCTCGCGGCTCTGCACCTGGGTACCTGCTGCCGGTGGGGGATCGAAGCGGCTCGCGCCGTTCGGGAGGGGGCGGCTGCGAAGCCGCACCGTAACCCGCAAGGCGGGGTAGGCCAGGGCAACCGGATACCCCGAAAGGGGGAGCTCGCGGCTCTGCACCTGGGTACCTGCTGCCGGTGGGGATCGGAGCGGCTCGCGCCGCGTGGGGAGGGGCGCAATAGCGCCACCGCACCTATGGTGGTAGGTGTCGGAGCGGCTGAGGCCCGCCGCGGAGGCGACTGATGCCCGCGCTGCGTCTGTCCGATATTCGGCGGCAGCGCGGTGGCACAGCGCGAATGAGGGGTGGCTGTAGCCACCGGAGAGGGGGACTCGTGCCCGCGCTGCGTCTGTCCGGAGTCCGGCGGCAGTGGGCACGTAGTCGGGGGTGAGGAGGGGCGCTTTGCGCCGAGGAGGAGGGTGACTCGTGCCCGCTGCGTCTGTCCGGAGTCCGGCGGCAGCGTGGGCACGTAGTCGGGGGAGAGGGGCGGCTGGCGCCGCGGAGGAGGGCGTCCCACCTGCGCTGCGTCTGTCCGGTATCCGGCGGCAGCGTGGGGGGACGGGAGGGCGGCGGCTGGTTTTTATGCCCAGCCGTCTGCCAACCCGTAATCCTGAGCAATCGGGACCGGGGGCCCGGGTCACGTATGGCCTGGGCTGCGAGGAGAAAACCTCTATAAAAAACGCCAGAGGGGCGGCAGGCGGCGTCTGGCAATGAGGGCCGGATACCGCCGTACGCCGTGGGCCCCCGGTGCACCGGGGGTCCCACAGAGGAGGGGGGTCTTAAGGGGCGGCTGAGGCCCGCTGCCCTGACCCCCCGGTGACTGCGGGCGGGGGATGGGAGTCCCCCGCTCGCCTTTCAACGAGTCACCAAGAGGATAGGGGATGGCTGTGCGTATTCGGCCTCCCCATCGGAGAGGGCGCCCCTAGCTTCGGCCGGGGCGAGGACCGGTGGGCACCCGCGGGTAATGCTTAGGCGGGTACCGTGGGTGTCCAATGAACCGGTAGGCGGAAATACGCCGTGGTGGGTTTTGGTGGGTATACCCTCGGGCCCCTGCTCATTTTTGATATGAGGAGGGGAGTTTGCGAGCGGGAGCCCCACATATCCCCCCGTCCCTCCCAGGGCGGGGGTCGAACTCATAATGGGTTTCCCACCACGTCAACAAAAAAAAAAAAAAAAAAAAAAAGGTTAGGTTAGGTTAGGTTAGGTTAGGTTAGGTTAGGTTAGGTTAGGTTAGGTTAGGTTAGGTTAGGTTAGGTTAGGTTAGGTTAGGTTAGGTTAGGTTAGGTTAGGTTAGGTTAGGTTAGGTTAGGTTAGGTTAGGTTAGGTTAGGTTAGGTTAGGTTAGGTTAGGTTAGGTTAGGTTAGGTTAGGTTAGGTTAGGTTAGGTTAGGTTAGGTTAGGTTAGGTTAGGTTAGGTTAGGTTAGGTTAGGTTAGGTTAGGTTAGGTTAGGTTAGGTTAGGTTAGGTTAGGTTAGGTTAGGTTAGGTTAGGTTAGGTTAGGTTAGGTTAGGTTAGGTTAGGTTAGGTTAGGTTAGGTTAGGTTAGGTTAGGTTAGGTTAGGTTAGGTTAGGTTAGGTTAGGTTAGGTTAGGTTAGGTTAGGTTAGGTTAGGTTAGGTTAGGTTAGGTTAGGTTAGGTTAGGTTAGGTTAGGTTAGGTTAGGTTAGGTTAGGTTAGGTTAGGTTAGGTTAGGTTAGGTTAGGTTAGGTTAGGTTAGGTTAGGTTAGGTTAGGTTAGGTTAGGTTAGGTTAGGTTAGGTTAGGTTAGGTTAGGTTAGGTTAGGTTAGGTTAGGTTAGGTTAGGTTAGGTTAGGTTAGGTTAGGTTAGGTTAGGTTAGGTTAGGTTAGGTTAGGTTAGGTTAGGTTAGGTTAGGTTAGGTTAGGTTAGGTTAGGTTAGGTTAGGTTAGGTTAGGTTAGGTTAGGTTAGGTTAGGTTAGGTTAGGTTAGGTTAGGTTAGGTTAGGTTAGGTTAGGTTAGGTTAGGTTAGGTTAGGTTAGGTTAGGTTAGGTTAGGTTAGGTTAGGTTAGGTTAGGTTAGGTTAGGTTAGGTTAGGTTAGGTTAGGTTAGGTTAGGTTAGGTTAGGTTAGGTTAGGTTAGGTTAGGTTAGGTTAGGTTAGGTTAGGTTAGGTTAGGTTAGGTTAGGTTAGGTTAGGTTAGGTTAGGTTAGGTTAGGTTAGGTTAGGTTAGGTTAGGTTAGGTTAGGTTAGGTTAGGTTAGGTTAGGTTAGGTTAGGTTAGGTTAGGTTAGGTTAGGTTAGGTTAGGTTAGGTTAGGTTAGGTTAGGTTAGGTTAGGTTAGGTTAGGTTAGGTTAGGTTAGGTTAGGTTAGGTTAGGTTAGGTTAGGTTAGGTTAGGTTAGGTTAGGTTAGGTTAGGTTAGGTTAGGTTAGGTTAGGTTAGGTTAGGTTAGGTTAGGTTAGGTTAGGTTAGGTTAGGTTAGGTTAGGTTAGGTTAGGTTAGGTTAGGTTAGGTTAGGTTAGGTTAGGTTAGGTTAGGTTAGGTTAGGTTAGGTTAGGTTAGGTTAGGTTAGGTTAGGTTAGGTTAGGTTAGGTTAGGTTAGGTTAGGTTAGGTTAGGTTAGGTTAGGTTAGGTTAGGTTAGGTTAGGTTAGGTTAGGTTAGGTTAGGTTAGGTTAGGTTAGGTTAGGTTAGGTTAGGTTAGGTTAGGTTAGGTTAGGTTAGGTTAGGTTAGGTTAGGTTAGGTTAGGTTAGGTTAGGTTAGGTTAGGTTAGGTTAGGTTAGGTTAGGTTAGGTTAGGTTAGGTTAGGTTAGGTTAGGTTAGGTTAGGTTAGGTTAGGTTAGGTTAGGTTAGGTTAGGTTAGGTTAGGTTAGGTTAGGTTAGGTTAGGTTAGGTTAGGTTAGGTTAGGTTAGGTTAGGTTAGGTTAGGTTAGGTTAGGTTAGGTTAGGTTAGGTTAGGTTAGGTTAGGTTAGGTTAGGTTAGGTTAGGTTAGGTTAGGTTAGGTTAGGTTAGGTTAGGTTAGGTTAGGTTAGGTTAGGTTAGGTTAGGTTAGGTTAGGTTAGGTTAGGTTAGGTTAGGTTAGGTTAGGTTAGGTTAGGTTAGGTTAGGTTAGGTTAGGTTAGGTTAGGTTAGGTTAGGTTAGGTTAGGTTAGGTTAGGTTAGGTTAGGTTAGGTTAGGTTAGGTTAGGTTAGGTTAGGTTAGGTTAGGTTAGGTTAGGTTAGGTTAGGTTAGGTTAGGTTAGGTTAGGTTAGGTTAGGTTAGGTTAGGTTAGGTTAGGTTAGGTTAGGTTAGGTTAGGTTAGGTTAGGTTAGGTTAGGTTAGGTTAGGTTAGGTTAGGTTAGGTTAGGTTAGGTTAGGTTAGGTTAGGTTAGGTTAGGTTAGGTTAGGTTAGGTTAGGTTAGGTTAGGTTAGGTTAGGTTAGGTTAGGTTAGGTTAGGTTAGGTTAGGTTAGGTTAGGTTAGGTTAGGTTAGGTTAGGTTAGGTTAGGTTAGGTTAGGTTAGGTTAGGTTAGGTTAGGTTAGGTTAGGTTAGGTTAGGTTAGGTTAGGTTAGGTTAGGTTAGGTTAGGTTAGGTTAGGTTAGGTTAGGTTAGGTTAGGTTAGGTTAGGTTAGGTTAGGTTAGGTTAGGTTAGGTTAGGTTAGGTTAGGTTAGGTTAGGTTAGGTTAGGTTAGGTTAGGTTAGGTTAGGTTAGGTTAGGTTAGGTTAGGTTAGGTTAGGTTAGGTTAGGTTAGGTTAGGTTAGGTTAGGTTAGGTTAGGTTAGGTTAGGTTAGGTTAGGTTAGGTTAGGTTAGGTTAGGTTAGGTTAGGTTAGGTTAGGTTAGGTTAGGTTAGGTTAGGTTAGGTTAGGTTAGGTTAGGTTAGGTTAGGTTAGGTTAGGTTAGGTTAGGTTAGGTTAGGTTAGGTTAGGTTAGGTTAGGTTAGGTTAGGTTAGGTTAGGTTAGGTTAGGTTAGGTTAGGTTAGGTTAGGTTAGGTTAGGTTAGGTTAGGTTAGGTTAGGTTAGGTTAGGTTAGGTTAGGTTAGGTTAGGTTAGGTTAGGTTAGGTTAGGTTAGGTTAGGTTAGGTTAGGTTAGGTTAGGTTAGGTTAGGTTAGGTTAGGTTAGGTTAGGTTAGGTTAGGTTAGGTTAGGTTAGGTTAGGTTAGGTTAGGTTAGGTTAGGTTAGGTTAGGTTAGGTTAGGTTAGGTTAGGTTAGGTTAGGTTAGGTTAGGTTAGGTTAGGTTAGGTTAGGTTAGGTTAGGTTAGGTTAGGTTAGGTTAGGTTAGGTTAGGTTAGGTTAGGTTAGGTTAGGTTAGGTTAGGTTAGGTTAGGTTAGGTTAGGTTAGGTTAGGTTAGGTTAGGTTAGGTTAGGTTAGGTTAGGTTAGGTTAGGTTAGGTTAGGTTAGGTTAGGTTAGGTTAGGTTAGGTTAGGTTAGGTTAGGTTAGGTTAGGTTAGGTTAGGTTAGGTTAGGTTAGGTTAGGTTAGGTTAGGTTAGGTTAGGTTAGGTTAGGTTAGGTTAGGTTAGGTTAGGTTAGGTTAGGTTAGGTTAGGTTAGGTTAGGTTAGGTTAGGTTAGGTTAGGTTAGGTTAGGTTAGGTTAGGTTAGGTTAGGTTAGGTTAGGTTAGGTTAGGTTAGGTTAGGTTAGGTTAGGTTAGGTTAGGTTAGGTTAGGTTAGGTTAGGTTAGGTTAGGTTAGGTTAGGTTAGGTTAGGTTAGGTTAGGTTAGGTTAGGTTAGGTTAGGTTAGGTTAGGTTAGGTTAGGTTAGGTTAGGTTAGGTTAGGTTAGGTTAGGTTAGGTTAGGTTAGGTTAGGTTAGGTTAGGTTAGGTTAGGTTAGGTTAGGTTAGGTTAGGTTAGGTTAGGTTAGGTTAGGTTAGGTTAGGTTAGGTTAGGTTAGGTTAGGTTAGGTTAGGTTAGGTTAGGTTAGGTTAGGTTAGGTTAGGTTAGGTTAGGTTAGGTTAGGTTAGGTTAGGTTAGGTTAGGTTAGGTTAGGTTAGGTTAGGTTAGGTTAGGTTAGGTTAGGTTAGGTTAGGTTAGGTTAGGTTAGGTTAGGTTAGGTTAGGTTAGGTTAGGTTAGGTTAGGTTAGGTTAGGTTAGGTTAGGTTAGGTTAGGTTAGGTTAGGTTAGGTTAGGTTAGGTTAGGTTAGGTTAGGTTAGGTTAGGTTAGGTTAGGTTAGGTTAGGTTAGGTTAGGTTAGGTTAGGTTAGGTTAGGTTAGGTTAGGTTAGGTTAGGTTAGGTTAGGTTAGGTTAGGTTAGGTTAGGTTAGGTTAGGTTAGGTTAGGTTAGGTTAGGTTAGGTTAGGTTAGGTTAGGTTAGGTTAGGTTAGGTTAGGTTAGGTTAGGTTAGGTTAGGTTAGGTTAGGTTAGGTTAGGTTAGGTTAGGTTAGGTTAGGTTAGGTTAGGTTAGGTTAGGTTAGGTTAGGTTAGGTTAGGTTAGGTTAGGTTAGGTTAGGTTAGGTTAGGTTAGGTTAGGTTAGGTTAGGTTAGGTTAGGTTAGGTTAGGTTAGGTTAGGTTAGGTTAGGTTAGGTTAGGTTAGGTTAGGTTAGGTTAGGTTAGGTTAGGTTAGGTTAGGTTAGGTTAGGTTAGGTTAGGTTAGGTTAGGTTAGGTTAGGTTAGGTTAGGTTAGGTTAGGTTAGGTTAGGTTAGGTTAGGTTAGGTTAGGTTAGGTTAGGTTAGGTTAGGTTAGGTTAGGTTAGGTTAGGTTAGGTTAGGTTAGGTTAGGTTAGGTTAGGTTAGGTTAGGTTAGGTTAGGTTAGGTTAGGTTAGGTTAGGTTAGGTTAGGTTAGGTTAGGTTAGGTTAGGTTAGGTTAGGTTAGGTTAGGTTAGGTTAGGTTAGGTTAGGTTAGGTTAGGTTAGGTTAGGTTAGGTTAGGTTAGGTTAGGTTAGGTTAGGTTAGGTTAGGTTAGGTTAGGTTAGGTTAGGTTAGGTTAGGTTAGGTTAGGTTAGGTTAGGTTAGGTTAGGTTAGGTTAGGTTAGGTTAGGTTAGGTTAGGTTAGGTTAGGTTAGGTTAGGTTAGGTTAGGTTAGGTTAGGTTAGGTTAGGTTAGGTTAGGTTAGGTTAGGTTAGGTTAGGTTAGGTTAGGTTAGGTTAGGTTAGGTTAGGTTAGGTTAGGTTAGGTTAGGTTAGGTTAGGTTAGGTTAGGTTAGGTTAGGTTAGGTTAGGTTAGGTTAGGTTAGGTTAGGTTAGGTTAGGTTAGGTTAGGTTAGGTTAGGTTAGGTTAGGTTAGGTTAGGTTAGGTTAGGTTAGGTTAGGTTAGGTTAGGTTAGGTTAGGTTAGGTTAGGTTAGGTTAGGTTAGGTTAGGTTAGGTTAGGTTAGGTTAGGTTAGGTTAGGTTAGGTTAGGTTAGGTTAGGTTAGGTTAGGTTAGGTTAGGTTAGGTTAGGTTAGGTTAGGTTAGGTTAGGTTAGGTTAGGTTAGGTTAGGTTAGGTTAGGTTAGGTTAGGTTAGGTTAGGTTAGGTTAGGTTAGGTTAGGTTAGGTTAGGTTAGGTTAGGTTAGGTTAGGTTAGGTTAGGTTAGGTTAGGTTAGGTTAGGTTAGGTTAGGTTAGGTTAGGTTAGGTTAGGTTAGGTTAGGTTAGGTTAGGTTAGGTTAGGTTAGGTTAGGTTAGGTTAGGTTAGGTTAGGTTAGGTTAGGTTAGGTTAGGTTAGGTTAGGTTAGGTTAGGTTAGGTTAGGTTAGGTTAGGTTAGGTTAGGTTAGGTTAGGTTAGGTTAGGTTAGGTTAGGTTAGGTTAGGTTAGGTTAGGTTAGGTTAGGTTAGGTTAGGTTAGGTTAGGTTAGGTTAGGTTAGGTTAGGTTAGGTTAGGTTAGGTTAGGTTAGGTTAGGTTAGGTTAGGTTAGGTTAGGTTAGGTTAGGTTAGGTTAGGTTAGGTTAGGTTAGGTTAGGTTAGGTTAGGTTAGGTTAGGTTAGGTTAGGTTAGGTTAGGTTAGGTTAGGTTAGGTTAGGTTAGGTTAGGTTAGGTTAGGTTAGGTTAGGTTAGGTTAGGTTAGGTTAGGTTAGGTTAGGTTAGGTTAGGTTAGGTTAGGTTAGGTTAGGTTAGGTTAGGTTAGGTTAGGTTAGGTTAGGTTAGGTTAGGTTAGGTTAGGTTAGGTTAGGTTAGGTTAGGTTAGGTTAGGTTAGGTTAGGTTAGGTTAGGTTAGGTTAGGTTAGGTTAGGTTAGGTTAGGTTAGGTTAGGTTAGGTTAGGTTAGGTTAGGTTAGGTTAGGTTAGGTTAGGTTAGGTTAGGTTAGGTTAGGTTAGGTTAGGTTAGGTTAGGTTAGGTTAGGTTAGGTTAGGTTAGGTTAGGTTAGGTTAGGTTAGGTTAGGTTAGGTTAGGTTAGGTTAGGTTAGGTTAGGTTAGGTTAGGTTAGGTTAGGTTAGGTTAGGTTAGGTTAGGTTAGGTTAGGTTAGGTTAGGTTAGGTTAGGTTAGGTTAGGTTAGGTTAGGTTAGGTTAGGTTAGGTTAGGTTAGGTTAGGTTAGGTTAGGTTAGGTTAGGTTAGGTTAGGTTAGGTTAGGTTAGGTTAGGTTAGGTTAGGTTAGGTTAGGTTAGGTTAGGTTAGGTTAGGTTAGGTTAGGTTAGGTTAGGTTAGGTTAGGTTAGGTTAGGTTAGGTTAGGTTAGGTTAGGTTAGGTTAGGTTAGGTTAGGTTAGGTTAGG
The DNA here is from genome assembly GCA_907165245.1 of Habrosyne pyritoides. Lineage (NCBI taxonomy): Eukaryota > Metazoa > Arthropoda > Insecta > Lepidoptera > Drepanidae > Habrosyne > Habrosyne pyritoides. Next base: position 6,763,706 of record OU015615.1, read on the forward strand.
TTAGGTTAGGTTAGGTTAGGTTAGGTTAGGTTAGGTTAGGTTAGGTTAGGTTAGGTTAGGTTAGGTTAGGTTAGGTTAGGTTAGGTTAGGTTAGGTTAGGTTAGGTTAGGTTAGGTTAGGTTAGGTTAGGTTAGGTTAGGTTAGGTTAGGTTAGGTTAGGTTAGGTTAGGTTAGGTTAGGTTAGGTTAGGTTAGGTTAGGTTAGGTTAGGTTAGGTTAGGTTAGGTTAGGTTGGGGTGCAGGTTGAGAGCCTCCTCGTGGCGCACCCTGGGCAACGTCGGTTTCGAGTGCCACCACACTTGGGCCGGCGGCTGATCTCAACACCGGGAGGGGCGGCCGCTAAGCCGCGACGTAACCCGTAAGGACTACCGGCTCTGCAGGCGGGTCAATGAGGGATCCGCCATATGCATCCGGAGTCCTGCTTCCGTGCGGGGGTCGAAGCGGTCGAAGCGGCTCGCGCCACTCGGGAGGGGGGGCGGCTGCGAAGCCGCGACGTAACCCGCAAGGCGGGGTAGGCCAGGGCAACCGGATACCCCGAAAGGGGGAGCTCGCGGCTCTGCACCTGGGTACCTGCTGCCGGTGGGGGATCGAAGCGGCTCGCGCCGTTCGGGAGGGGGCGGCTGCGAAGCCGCACCGTAACCCGCAAGGCGGGGTAGGCCAGGGCAACCGGATACCCCGAAAGGGGGAGCTCGCGGCTCTGCACCTGGGTACCTGCTGCCGGTGGGGATCGGAGCGGCTCGCGCCGCGTGGGGAGGGGCGCAATAGCGCCACCGCACCTATGGTGGTAGGTGTCGGAGCGGCTGAGGCCCGCCGCGGAGGCGACTGATGCCCGCGCTGCGTCTGTCCGATATTCGGCGGCAGCGCGGTGGCACAGCGCGAATGAGGGGTGGCTGTAGCCACCGGAGAGGGGGACTCGTGCCCGCGCTGCGTCTGTCCGGAGTCCGGCGGCAGTGGGCACGTAGTCGGGGGTGAGGAGGGGCGCTTTGCGCCGAGGAGGAGGGTGACTCGTGCCCGCTGCGTCTGTCCGGAGTCCGGCGGCAGCGTGGGCACGTAGTCGGGGGTGAGGGGCGGCTGGCGCCGCGGAGGAGGGCGTCCCACCTGCGCTGCGTCTGTCCGGTATCCGGCGGCAGCGTGGGGGGACGGGAGGGCGGCGGCTGGTTTTTATGCCCAGCCGTCTGCCAACCCGTAATCCTGAGCAATCGGGACCGGGGGCCCGGGTCACGTATGGCCTGGGCTGCGAGGAGAAAACCTCTATAAAAAACGCCAGAGGGGCGGCAGGCGGCGTCTGGCAATGAGGGCCGGATACCGCCGTACGCCGTGGGCCCCCCGGTGCAC